>OX375874.1:84604046-86084671 GCA_947359465.1 Metellina segmentata
CCTTCCCTTCATATTTAATAGCAGGGTACTTTTGATACATCTTCCTTCCAATAGCTTGATATTCACTACTGTTTTGTATGTTGGGATATCTTTGGTAATAATAATTGGCACATTCATCCACAAAAGCTCCCCACACTGCACTTAAATTATTTTCTTGCAAATAAGTGTGAATAAAGTTGCTGAATTCAGGGAGTGGTGTATCAGAGTCTATGAGTTGAAATTTATTTGCTGAAAAACAATTGAATTTTAAATTAAGCTTGACTGAACACAGGAAGAGAAGGAAATGTAAAATGACTAAAGGCGTTCAACTTGGATCAAATTGATGTAACAACGCAAAATAAGAGACATGTTAATTGTAAATACCACACAGAAAAATTAGAAGATTCGTAAAAAAATGTGTTGCATTGTATCAAAAAGTTTTTTATTTTTTCCTTTTTAAAAAATTATTTCTGTTTATATATATGCTATTTTAGTATTTCAAACGTGTTTCTGACATAAATTAAGGGTGGAGAAATTCGAGTGCGGGAAAGGGGGTAGATTAGGGTTATTTTGACAAAAAAAACTGCAAATTATCCCAAATCAGGAAAAATCCGAAATCTGGAATGGCCTAGATCCAAAGGATTCAGGATTTTGTACTGTAGTTGTTTGTAGTAAGATTTTTTTATTTTAGGAACATGTTACAAAAGTAAAAAGAATACTTACAAGGAGAAAGTGGAGGTTTCATATCATCTTCATAATCATCATCAGGTTCAGATTTGATCTGTGGAAGTGAGTTGTTTAATGTACGACTATCAACAATTTCAATTTCACTGCGCTGCTCCCACATACCACTGTTAATGAGGAAAAGTTGTGGAACAGTTGATAGCGTCATGGGTAGGAGTATTTTCTTTGCAGATTTGAATTCATTTCCATTTTGTAAAGTTTTTGAAAGTAAACTGATACCTAAGAAGATAAATATTAAATTATTATTTATTTACATATCTAATATACATTATGTTCTGAATATATTTTTAATATGTAGAAGGAAAACATAGACAGAAATTAAAGCATAATTTAACCTGTACAAAATATAGTAGTCTTCAGATTTATTCACAAATGACAAAACAATAGCTTAGGATTAGCTACAAATAGTAGTGTACTAAACGTATCCTTATGTTATAAGACAAACTAAAAAGTATGCAAAATATCTGCTCATTAATATATAATTATGCATCTCTTATCCATAATCTCATTTATATTCCCTTTAAGTCCATGGTTGTAAGGGTTAGGTACATTTTTTAAAATTTCAGTATGTGAGAATCATTAAACACAAATAAATGAAACTAATGATGGAAAAAGGCTCAAGACAAAGTAATTAGAGAGAATCAATGACATTGACTCTAATCATATATCAAATAAATTCTTCTCATCAATTTAGTTTAATGACATTGTAAAGAATTTCATTTAAAATTGTACAATAGAACCTTGATTATCTAAGCTCTGATTAACCGAGTGTTTGCGTTAGTCAAATGAGTGTACATTTTGTCCAAAGAAAGTGCAGCCCTTTTACATCAGTGGACTTCTAAAGCTCCCCTCTTTGGACAAAGTGTGAAAAACAAAGGAGCTTTAAGGACTTTTACATGAGCCTTTAAAAGGTACACAATTTATACTAATGTTTGCAAAATTATCACCATAAATCCTAGAAGCATATTTACTCTATGTTCTTATTTTCTATATAGAATATCTAACTTATTTTTTTAAATTAATTTACACAATACCACATTGTTATAAGAACTATTCTCACAACACATTGGATAAATAATTGAATGAATTAAAAACTAATACTTATACTAAAAAACTTTGGTAACTTAAGAAAAATTATAAAATATTTGGCAAAATATATAATTACTCACAAATTTATATCATATACAATAAAAATGTATATCACTAGAAAAATATTATGTAAAATCTGGAGCTACAAAATCCCAAACCACACCCCGATTTAAAAACATTATTTCACTTTAATCATACAACTATGAGATCTTCCATTTCATACTCTTTACCTGTAAAAGAAAAAAACATGAAATATATAAATTCTATAAATTTATTTAATAAAAAACATGTTAAAATAAAGGTAATCATTTAGTTTATTACTGAGAGAATACTTGGTTTTAGGAATTTTACAATTGAAAGAATAGTTTAATAGAAATTACAGCTTAGAAGAAATAGTGAAAATATTTAAATTTAATAAAACCTACTAAGTTAGACTGAACTTAATAAATAAAGTTGTAAAGTGGTTAGTAGCTTGTTTGCCATTCAGAAGGTATGTGGTTCTAATCCCGGGTTGTAAGCACATGGATGTAGGTGATTGTGCCTGTTAGGAGTAGCTGCAGCTCATCTACTGGGCACTCTTTCCAAATAGCTATCCATTTACTCCATGCAGTGCTGAAGACCAAAGAAGTCAGTGATCATGAAGAAATAAAAAATAAATGAAGTTATTATAAAATAGAGTCTGGGATTCTTGGATATTTTTATGTTTCAATAAATAATAAATTTCAAAAGTAAACT
The DNA here is from genome assembly GCA_947359465.1 of Metellina segmentata. Taxonomy (NCBI): domain Eukaryota; kingdom Metazoa; phylum Arthropoda; class Arachnida; order Araneae; family Tetragnathidae; genus Metellina; species Metellina segmentata. The sequence goes on from OX375874.1 coordinate 84,606,594, forward strand.
TTAAAAGCAAAAATTGTATCTATATTTGTAAAATGGCATATAAAATAGACATTTGAACCATAGAAAAATATTTGCAAACAGATTTGGTCTTTCAACTCTTAAAACTTCTTGCACTCCATAATTCAATTTCCGTCTTACAACTTACATAGGACACTTATTGTTTGATCTAGATTTCTCCTTTGGATGCATACTGTTCATACCATTGGCACTTTCTGGAAGATTAAGAAAAAAGTACGATATTACAGAAGACTTGGTAAATCTAGATATTTTTCAATCATTTCAGAAAAAAATTGGACCCATCTGGATATAGGAACGGTTTCTTCATAATGTGACTCTATGGCAATAAAAATTACTGGTATCCATAATGATTCATCTTTGTTTGGCACACAAAAAAGACGTTATTCCTTATTGCATTTTGACAACACTGTACGATTGTTTGTTTACTACAAAGCCTCAATTTAACTTATAGCATTATTGGATGAAATTTTTTTGAAAAAAATGAATATTAGTCAAGCTGTTGCAAATTACAAACATGCTGGGTATTAAATTTCTAAAGCAGCACTCACATTTCGAGTCAAAATTTGCTCCAAGTTTTCATTTGAATTCCAAATTGTTTGAGTTCCAATTCCAGAGGTACTATAACTTTTCTGTAGCACAATAAATTTATATTTGAAAAATATTTTTTTGGAATATCATACTTTGTAAACAATTCCTTCTGCTAGGACACGTGTCATTAATGATGCGAGCAACGCGAGTTAGGTTCGAGCATCAAAGAAATCCTCCAGGGGTCGGCGAGCTTCCTAGTAATTGATAATTGACCAATAACATATACTTAGTTTTTATTAAAAATGGGTTAAATTGAACATATTAGAAGACAAGATAGACATGAAATATGAAAAAACTGTCCTATTCAAACTTGTACAAATGGTCAACTTATAAAAACAGTCAAATTGAAGGACCCATTACCCTCAATCCTTGATAAATTACGCATTTTTATTCAACACCATGAGGTGATTTTTTGAAGAGTTTACACGCAATACAATCAGAATTGTGAGGAATAACTCACTTGGGCATTTTAAACTCATGTTGAGAGCCATGTTTATTGGTATACAACCTCTCTAAAACACTAGACTCAAACATAATATAATTTTTTCTGTCTTATTTCCGAGCCCTGTTTTCAAGCAAAAAATATTTTGTTTGTAAAGAAAATGCTAATATCTATTGCAGTAATTAAAAATATTAACACAGAAAAACTCATTTTCTTCAAACTAAACGAAGTAAAATAAGTAACCTACAACAGAAAATGATTTCAGTTAATTCAGAAACGTACAAGTCATATAGTGGTTTCTAGATCTAGTAGTTTACCATACATAACTTGTGATATAAAACCTAGTTTTCTCTTATTGACAGATGTCAAAAAATTATTATTTTCATTTTCGAATAATTCCAACAGTTTTAAATAAAGGCTGTTTAGGGAAATTAATTTTAAAAACATTCTTCTGCGTTTCCCACAAGGGTTGATGTATCAAAAACGATCAAAAGTGGTAAAATCTTTTCGCTTCACTTATCAGTATTGCTAAGTTAAAAGCCTAAAATTTAGCCGGGTTTTTCTAAAACACACTGAAAAGCTGGAGGTTGTATTGATGCAAAAGAAAACAAAATATTTGCTTTCACTGAGAGCCAGATGACCGTATATTGCTTGTTCCACACAAGTGATTCAATGTTTGTTTATAGACAAAAAGTGACCTTTTCTATCGTGTTTTATCTTTTTTTAAAGTTTTCAAAGCGAAAATCCACTATTTTGAAAATAAAAGTCAGCAAAATGTAAGAAACTTAAAGATTTTATGAAAAATATTAGCACAAGAGATTTCCTAAAACTATTTAATAAAGGTAACATAACAGGAAACATATACACACAGTATCGATTGTTTTCAACAAAACGCGTAGTAATAAAGTAAGAAATCAAAACCAAGATAAGCGTCTCAGTCACAGATACAGTTGAAATACGAGTTAGGATTATGCTTTTATATCCGAAGCTAAACCGTTGGGTTGGCGAGGAAGTTTGGAGAGTGGGGTGCCAGCTCAGGTGTTGTTTCGTCATCTGACCGTGGTTCAAAATTACGAGGTGTTGTCCTCGGATCTTTGCCTTAAGGGACTGATCCCGGACCGTCGTCAATAGCCCGTTGTGTTGCTTTAGTACGACGTTAACTTAAATTACAATTACCATTACCGAAGCTAAACCTCTGTACAATAAAAGTTTAAAACGAAACAAAAACTCAATACTGCTACAAATAAAACGGCATCAAACGTGGTTCAAAATTACGAGGTGTTGTCTTCGGATCTTTCGGTTTGATCCCGGACCGTCGTCAATAGCCCGTATGTTGATCTAGTACGATGTTAATTCAAAATTACCAATTATTACTTTACGTCGGCAACCCCCAAATATTCCTGTAAGACACAATTTGAAAAACTTCAAAATGTTTGGTCAAGAAGCTATAAATTTGTAATTCAGGGGCCTTCGTGGCTCAAGGAGTTTCCCACTGCGCTAACAATCAGCGAGTCATAAACAGCACAGGTTCAATTCTTCCCTGGGAGCATTTCTCATCTGTATTAGTAAAACTTTCGCTATGCGTTTCCTGACTTGACGTTGTTTAAAGAAACTTGGGCAAATATAACCCCCTTGAGCTATTAAATCCATTATTTGGAATTTGTGTTGACGTGATGAAATTGTATCGAAAAACAAAGCAACTGATGTCCTTATCAGAATATATACTAGAAACAGTTTTGTCCCTGAAAACCTACCGCCCCCAACATTTAATTTGATTGGAAATGCCTCTTTTCAGTATGAGAAGGATTTTCTGAGTTCAATTTAGAAATTTATTTACTAAAAGCTCAAATCGTATCCGAAAAACATGTCAAGTAACGTCGTCAAGTCCTGAGTGCATACAGAAAACGTTCTGCCCCAGAACTTCTTTCATTTTGCTCGACAGAACGTCTCTCAATTTTATTTAGCTTCGCACTGGAGCAACATAACGGACATTTGGCTACGGTGCGGGATCGAATCTGATGGAGAACATCCAAGGACAATGGACTCCACGTAATTTTGAACCACGGTCAGATGACGAGAACACCTGATCTGGCACCCCACTCTGTAAACTTCCACACCAAGCCAATGTGAGGACATTTTATACCACGGCAAATGTAACGTGCACCAGCCCCCGTGTATATGACGGTCTTGGTTCGATTTGAACTCGCAACTCTCCGGTTTCTAAATCCATTGTCCTCCAACTGAGGCCCTACTCACAAACAGAAAGCATGTTCTACGTTGAAACTAGCAGCGCTATCTTTTTATTTACCATGTAAAATTTAGGTACCACATTAATTACTTTACTTCCAGTTGTACTTTTCTTACAATGTTTTTTGTTGATGTAGCATATTGTCAGTTTCACATTTAAGTTAAAACCTTAACTACTGATTAAATATGCACTGAAAAAGTTCATGTATTTTTTACAAAATGATAAACAAGAATGCCATTCAAGATTTGTTTTATTTTACTATATTTGTAAACATAATTGTCTTTCAAAGGATTGTCAAAATATTGTGAATTAAAACTTCTTCAATATGTCCATAAATTATTAATTGTTGAATTGAATTGTGTAGAATCACTGAGTAACACTTATGGTAACTGCACTAACCTTGATAGAACTGTCAAAAATATCCAACACTCAATAATGGGTCTTGTTTTTTGGCTTTCAAAAGCCACTATCTAACTTAAGACTGTTAACAAACCATAAGAAAAAGTTACACTTTAAGAAAAAAGTTCAACATTAAGAAGTCTACAAAGGAAATGGACTTGCATATGATTTACCATACTTAAGACAAAATAGCAGGTGTCAACTGTCATGCTCACTATAATCAGACAATGAACAATTTCTTTAAATATTTGCAAAGTAAAGATGGAGTGCTCACATTGAAACACAAACAAGAAAGCAATGTGAAAATTGCCTCATGATAATGCTTTGTATATATATAATTAAGACCATCATTTAACCATAAAATTCTGGATCCTCATTTTCATTGACTTGTATCAAATTAAATTTTTTTAATTTATTTGATAAACAGAACATTAATTTAAAAGAAACTCTCCTTGTACTAATATAACTACATTTATTGAGACACAAGCAACATATTTCCTAATGCTTCTTATGATACAGATCAGCATTTTGTATTAGTTTGTCCTTCTACAATCATTATTTGCTACATGAGAGCTGTATCTGGATTTACATTTCAGAACAGAACAAAATGTTGAGAGAATGAAATGAATTATATCAAAATTGATCAGGAAGCCTTCTTTTCACATATGGAAACAGTTCTGTACATGCTGTTTCAGATTGGGTGTTCATGTTTTCAACTGCTTGTTATATAAGCATACTGTCAAAAAAAAGAGTTAAATTTATGTGTAAATGTTGGTTTTTCCAAAATTTTACAAGAGTTTATAAGTGAATACAAATACATAAATTTTAACATGAACTTGTGTGAGAGAAGAATGTTTTCTCATATCCAAATTAGTCAACTAAAAAATTTCATCTCTTTAAGGGTAATGTTAAATGAAATTTTTGCATTGACCAGAGTGAGGAAATGAAATATCATTTTGATTAAATTCATACATATAATAAAATGAAGTATTAATTTCCCTTGTGGTTAAGAGTTATAAATGCTTATTTTTGAAACATAATGGTAGTATTATAATCATGAAATGTGGAGTCTAAGCTGCATGTAGGTTATAATCAGAAGGGAGAAACATGTGAAATGGGAAGCAGAGTGTGGGAAAGTACAATCAGCAAATTTAGGGAGTTGATTCACAGGCTTCCGACAGGAATACAATTTCATTCATCTAATTAAACGAAGAAAAACATTGATAGTAGCTCAAGTATTTTGACAAGACATGTACAAGATAAATTCAGTGTTTTTATACATATGTGAATCCTCATGAGACAAATTATGTCTAACATCTAAGCAGAATTTGAAAATTTGTTTAGCTGAGATATGTTTCCAAGATAAACAATTAAAAATATAATAACTTACTTCCATTCTGACAATCATCCTGAATATCACACCAAATAAATGTTTCAGAGAAGCAACATTTTAAAATTTCATAAGAGAATGATCGTACAGAAATTTTGCAACTGCAGTTACTATAAATAGAGAAAATAACCAAGACAAAAACAACCCACAATGTAAACATAACAATGCAAGAAATGAAAAAAATATTGATTATGATCAAGGAAAAAGAAAGGTTTTAAAAGTCTGATAATAGAGAAAGGAAAATTAGAAGCATTAAACATCTATAAAGCGTATAGTTTAGATTAGTAAGAAACATGAAATACGAACATTTTACAACTAATATGGAAGTTCAATGAAGCACAAAGAGACAAAATTATAACTAAAATGTGTTATGCATATATACATATATGCAAAATATAACCATAACATTACAGCGAAATATTGAGAATGAAATGTGTATTACCTTAAGGATTTACATGATCATGCACAAGCTTTATTGTAAAATATTTTCAGAGTACATAATATTACTCCCTTCACTACTGTTGTTTCTATATATATATATATATAGATTCTTATCACAACTTGTCAATTATTTAAAACAAATCAATAAAAGATTTTATACTTTAAGTTACCTTTATAATTCTAACATAATACATATTTTATTTAAAATTGGCTGGGTAAATGATTATGCGTTTCGGTTTCTTTGACAACCTGACCTTGGTATGTATGACAATGGGCTAAACATTTGTGTTTGTAATAATCAGCACATTTCCAATATGTTTTCTGTTGATATTCCCAGTTTCGTTTGAAGACATAACCTTTATGAAAAAGCATTACATTGCCTTTATAGTTTTGAATGAAGCAGGTTCTGTTATCTGTAAAATTAAAAACAGATTATGAAGGAAACTAAATAATTTATGTATCCAAAAGGGAAACTTTTACTGTTATAAGTATTCAAATCAAATACGTACTGTTTCTGTGTTATTTGAATGATATATAACAAAAGGATGAGAAAATGTTTTTTAAACTCTTTATGCTAAGATTAAGACATGAATGGTAAAATCAACTGGAATTAAAATTTTCACAGACTCTAAAAGGACAATTATAAAATTCCAAAGATATTTTTATCTATTAAGAAATTACAAAAAAATTAATTTAGATGCTACTTACCAACATTTATCATGAGTTTGTAGCCTGATCATATTAAATATTAAAATGAAATTTCTTCAAATCCACAAAAAATCTAATTATACTTTTTTGCAAATAAACAATATCACATCACTACATACTTTTCCCAGAACAAACATAATTTAATTTAGAAAAGTTTAATTTTTTACATGATTACTAACCTCAAAATTAAAATTGCATTTTTAACATTGAAATGACAACTTATAAGAGAAATGTACTTTTTATTTATTCACAAATTCGAATATTAATTACATATCTATATAATAAAATGTGATTAACAAGATAACTTGTTCCTGTATTATAAATGTGAATCACTTTCTTATAAATCAAAATGAAAAAACAAGACATAAGAAATTATATACATATTTTGAGTATTATTGTAACAGGATTGAGTTGTGCATATTTTGTAAATTTCATAAAAACATGACAATACACATGTTGTTTTCTGTTTTTTAAGAGCATTTTGATTTGGAAATGCAAATTGAAAACATATTTTAGTTCATGTAAATGGTTAGATTGTGTTGCAATCAAAAATCTATGTGTGGATTTAAGTTTTTACCAAAAAGCTGATTTTACCTACCATTTTGACTTGGTTTGATATTTTTCATAAAATGCATAACTACAAAACCAATTGTATTTTGTAATTTTAATTTTAATATTTTTTTTCTCCCAAAGGGATTAATCATTAATCCTGAACATTTAAAAAAAATGATAAAACAATCATAGAAATTTAATTTCTTGCACTTTTAACTAGGTATAAAACTAATGTATAAAATAGAGGAAGGGTGCTTGACAACACTGTCTCATTAATAGATCCTTTATAACAAATGTTGTACATGAGTCACCTAGTAACATAATTGCAAAATGACATATTACTTTCTTATGAGAGCATAACTCAGTTCCTTTAAAAATGTAACAAAATATTTTGTTTTCCAATAGCTGAAGATACTGTTTTACTAGAAATGGTTAGATTAAATTTTGCCAAAAACGCTGTCAGTATTGATGTTTTATTTTTGCACAGCAAAACTTATTTAGATAGTATTAGATAATAAATGCAATATAAAAACAAGAAACAAACATACCACAACCCACAAATTTTATTTCATAATTATGCCTTTACACTTCAATCATTTGTGTTCAACTGAATAGTTTTATGTGTTAGAAACAATTGGAAACACCAGTACAAATAAACTATTATAACTCGCTCCCTCTTTAAATTTTAAAAAAAGTATACGTAGTAAAAACAGTGTAAAGTGAGACTAAATATTCATAATTGTGCATCATAAATTCATATCTTTCTAAAATATATTATTTACTTAGATTTATGTATTTTTTTATTAAAAAAAAGGAAGGAGCTTAATTGAGGAATTGATTAAAGAGTAGGTGATAAAATAAATTTAATCAAAATTCCCCAACATAACTCAAATTTCTCTGAAAAATTTACTCAATTACTATAATTAACTAGTTACACTATAGTTAATGAGGTATTTAAAATGTGTTTTACTCTATTAAGTATTGGTTTAAAAACTTTTAAATCACAGAGGAAATGGAACAATTATAAAGACAGTCATAAAATGGGGTTAACATTTTAGATGTGATTATACCTCACTCTTATCAGTACAAACCATTGAACTTTAATGCTTAAATGAATATTCAAAGACTAAACATTATAATTATATTTTATTTAAATTACCTATAAAATACAAATAAATTAGGGAATAAATAAGGAAATTTAGCTAAGTTAGTAATGTAGCATATTTTGCTTGGCTCAAGGATTTCAATATTCATGTATATACAGTAGAATTAGAGGTAATGTAAATAAAGGCTACCTCAAATCACAAGAAACTCAGATATAAGTCCAAACGAAATACAGAAAAATGTTACTGTTCTACATGGAAATTGGAAATACTAATTCTACTGAAAGATTCATAAAGCAAGGATTACAAGGCACTTGTGACAGGCAGTATTCTGCTACCAAACCCAACCAGTCTAGGACAAAGTGCACATTCATGCTCAAAGCTTTATTAAAGCTAAAAAACAAATTCAGTATCAAATTTGGCGAGGAAAACACCAACACTTGGTTAATGGGAGCTTGGGTAATCAAGGTTAAATAGTACGTTCAAACAGATTGATAATATGTATCGAATTTTTTTATGCAAAAATCTGCACTTGAAACTTTTATTTCTTTTTAATTTAAATGTTTTTAAAGTGTATTTTCACCTTTTAACTATCAAATTTTGTTCCAGATTTAAAATAGCCCACTTGAAAACAAGTATGAATTATTCATTTTACATAAAAATATATTTATTTTGAAAATTAAATGCAAACATAATAGGTTTACTATAATGAACTATTACTTTCATATAATAGTGAAAGAGTATACTAATAGGTAGGGAACTATGGAGAGGCTGATAACATTCAAAATAAAATCAATTACAAATGACAAAAAATTGTTTTATTCATAAACCATAAATTTTTCAAAGATTTCATTTTCTTACAAGTCATAAATTCTGTAATTAAAAAGATATTGCATACAAATCCTGTAAAAATGAGAATTGTATAAATAAACTTCATGAATTATACCTTTCAACATCGTATTTTTCTTTTAGTTAAATACTTCCAAAAAGTTGCTTCAGGGAGATGACAATAAAACAAAATATTAACATTAATTAAAACATCTCTATGTATAGTGCTGCTAATGAGTATTACCACCTTAAAATATTTTTTAATGAAGAATTTATAATCAACTGAAGCATTTACAATCTCCAAAATGGCTTTTTACCATTCTGACTTGCAAACAGTTTCACATCACAGAATATTTTAAAATGTTTCATTTAGTAGGACACAGTAGCAAAATATACCTAAATTGTTAAATTCAAAAGCACTAAACTGTTTTTATAAACTATCTTCATGGATTACAAAAGCCATCACATCACAGAGAAAAATAGCTATTTTCCTTCATAAAAGGTTATATATTCACTGTGTACCTTTCCTTTTTCAAAAGGATAACTGTTTGTCGTAATTATTTGCTTAAAAGAAGACAAAAGACGCTATATCTGCTAAGCTTAAAAGTGCAATTAAATATGAAATAAAATAAGATTACAAAACTTTCGTACAAACAAATTGAAAGAGAAGAATATTTGTCAAAACAAAGTATAACTTTTAACAATAATGCAATATAAAATGGCCATAAATTGCACTTGACTTGAATAATAAAATTAAGATGCACTGGAAATAAAAATTAAATTAACTCTTTCCATACAAAGAGTGGAATTGGATGTTTTCCCTGGGTACTGAAATGGCTAAGAGATTCTTCCCCTAACAAGTGATTTTGTATGTCTTGATTATATCTGTAAAAAGTCTAGAAGATACTGAAAGTCAAGGAAAGAACATAAAAAGTTTGAATGATTACAATTTTATGGATCATCTCAATTGCAGTTTCACCAACAACTAATAAGTCTGATATTCATATAAGAGGATTTATGGAAATAAATCTAAAATGTACCATAGTTTAACAAATGATAGATTAAAAAACCTAAATGATCTGTCTTCGAACGTCACACTCATGGCTGTACTTAGGGACTAATTGTCACAATATTAGTATAATCTACAATTAAAACTAGTATTGAGTCATCTCTTCACAAATATATTTACTAACTTTTTCAGCAAAAATTCATTGTTGCAAATAAATTGCAACGTCTGTATTTCTTGTTCATATTCACTCAGTTTTGCAGTTATTTTTTTTAGAAAATGCATGTTTTTCAAGTACCATACAAGCCTGAACCTGTCCAGTTACACCAAAGAATGGAATTTCAAAAGAAAATCCCTCAGTGTGAATGGTGTTAGACAAAATCTGTTGCAAGCAGCAGTCAAATCTACGTTTCACAGAAAGGCTCGTTGCGAAGATCCAAAACTTAAACTGGCTTCTTAAGGTCAAAAAGCACACAATAGTCAACTTCTAGTGTTATAAATATCTTCCAGCAACAATCATTTTTATAATCTTATTTATTTTGGATTGGGGTTTGAGGTACTATTCAAAAAGTGCACCCGAAGCCATTTTAAAGAGTAAGCGAAAACTATTTAATTGCATTAATATTTCTTGATTGCATTTATAATTTTTCTTTTTAAATATATATATATATATATATATATATATATATATATATATATAAAAGATGACAAATCTACTGGTGCACTAAGAGCAATCAAATTGACTTTGTCCAGGGAGCCAAGCCTCATCCTTGCATTCTCTAACATTTGTCCATGAATCGAATTTTAAAAAAAAGCCTTTTCATTAAATGATATTCACTGAGATATGAAGAAGAACATTGTGGAATTACTTTATTCATATAGAAGTATTGCATTTTCTCAATTCATGTCCATATATTTACGATACTACACTATGTTGTTTGGGCAGTCATACATCTTATGTATTAAGTAATAATAGTTTGCTATTCACTAACTGCAAAAACTATTGCAATACAAAGCTAAGAAAATTTGTACCATGGGGAAAGCAAGCAAAAGGTGAATAGCACTGATTTAAATAGATGCAAAATGACTGGAAATTGAGCTAGATTTTCTATGCCTTAACAAAAGATAAAAAGCTAGAATTCTTCAGCAAGGTGTTACAGCAAACAAGCTTAAAAGTCAAAGTTACTTGCTTTTTATGTAAATATTTAGGTTCTAGTCTAAAGATCTGTGGTTTTAGGAAATTTGGTTAGTATGAGAATAGAATTTAATTATTATTCTTTTCCTTAGAATGGCAACACTATAAAGAAATGACAGATTCTAAATTAATTTTTTCCAAGGAACGATTTTTCAAAAGCAGATTTGAAATCTACGGAAAATTTCACATTAAATCGATATCTAAAAATATATTTTTCTATAAATAAATAATTTTTAACTTTTATATTTTTTCCAATATGAATTTGACCTTCATTGCCAAGAAATCAACAAATTACAACAAAGAAAAGCAAAACAAATATAAAAATTTTTTCACTGCCATTGTTTAGTTCTTTTTTGTAAAATCGAGATTGTTAAAGATTGATTAAAAATTTCAACGGATTTGAAATCAGCAGAAAACTTTACACCAGATAGATACCTTATATGTTTGATTTTCTTTCAATAAATAATTTTTTAAATAAATATTTATATTTTCGCAAGAAATTGCGACGTCACTGCAATTGGATCTCTTCACAGTTCAAATTTGGCCGCATTTGACAGTGGCTGTTATCCAATAGGCTACGAATCACGGGGGTTTAGCGAGCAGTGGTCACACCTGACCCCACGAAAAAAACTGTCACAGGCAACGCCGTGCTGGCTACGCAGTGGCTAGTGTAATATACACCACCTTACAATAATGGACCGGACGCTAGCGGATTTGCATAAAATCCGACTACTTGTTTGAGGGTGTTTTTCGTGTTATGGCCTGGGACCTTTGCATGTTGTTTCTGGTAAATTGAATGCCGAAGGCTACACGAACATTTTGGACAATCAGGTTCTTACTACGCTCTGGCGATTTCATGGAATGGACAAATGTTACTTCCAGGACGACAATGCTCCATGTCATGTTGCAGCCTCTGTCAAGCAGTGGTATCAAGATATGGATGTAAAACATCTTCCCAGGCTTGCTCAGAGTCCTGACCTAAACCCCTTAGAACTTTTGTGGGATGAGTTAGAGCGACGCTTACAGACGAGGGAACCAGGTCCGAAATCTACAGCTGACCTGGCAACATTATTGCAGCTGGAATGGACACAAATACCATAGCTGTGAATCAAAACCTTGTTGAAAGTATGCCCAGAAGGGTTGCTAGTGTAATTACAGCACATGGAGGACCATCCCCCTATTAAAGCATGCATTCTTTCCCTTATACCATCACATCTTGCGGTCTGATCCATTATTGTATTGTAGTACATAAGTGAAAAAGATTTATTTGCCCATCAGTACACTTTTTTGGATACTTAATTGACAAATAAGATATTTTAACTATAAGACTTGTTATTTACACTCAAAGTTTAATATTGAAGCTCATGAAGTCTCACAAAATTATAATATTCTATAAATTGAATGAAAATCAAAAGTAAATTATTTTAACCCTCTGAGGGGTTTACATGCATATGGGCTAATGAAGCACAACACAAATTACATTTGGAGAAATTTTTCAGGTAAGGATGAGTTCTAATTTCTAATTTATCGTGACTGTTTTCGTAAGTGAATTGGTAGGTTACACAAATAATGTACTATGTGACCTGAATTGGCCACTCAAAGCATATGGGATAAAGTATGTGTTTATATGCAATCTTCATGTTGAAAATGTATATACTTTACTAAACCTACTTTCTTCTTATTGTTTTATATCATAAAATCTTTTTTACTGTACACAACTTTCAGAAGTTTAATAATACTTTATATTTAAATTTGTAAACTAAACGGGAACAAGCATTGATTTTGCTACAAATGTACATCTAAAACTAACGAACGCATGGATAATTTTTGCATTATAACACCAAAAAATAAAATCACATTTTGTTTCAAACTCATAATCAGCTATCTTATACTTATTTGCTTAAAACAACGAATATATAGACATTGTCACTACATTTAACAATTTAGAAAAACATTAATAGCATAAACTACATCTGATTATTTGGATTACTCATACATTTTATAATATTCCCAGACTACAAAAAAGAATTTGCTAACAGTCGAATATTAATTTGCAATCGTTAGAAAAGTATACCATACAACTCATTCTGAAATTCAAGGATATATTTATAACAAAATAAAAGGTTACTTTTGTAATAAACATGATCATTATATTATATTTTTTACTTTTTACTCTAAAACACTTCTTGCACAAACATGCAAATTGAATATTTACCTTAAATAATGGTTAAAAAGAATTAATATGAATAACAATTGAAAACCCCATTGAGAAACTAGATAAAAAGCTAAATTAATGTTTTATTTTTCGTTTCTCAGATCATACCATTTTATGTACCATAGTGGCTAACCAGAGAACTTCTATCAGCTGAAGGGATTGCTAAATTCTGCAAGAGAAACATGAGTTTTATACTTCTTCCAATAGAACATGAGGATTTCAGGCTATTCGAAAATATTGCACACTAAAGAATTCAGAGTGTTAGAAATCTTGCAAATTCCAAACACATTTACTACATTTGATTTTTCTCAAGCAAACAGATAAAACAAGACTAAAATATGCAATTAGAATTGAACCTTTGACAAGATTTGAAAAAATTAAACTCCCAATTATTCATCCATTTTTATTCAACAGATTGCATATTTAACTTTTAACACTGAACAAGGAATAAAACCTCATGAGTAGTGGAAGATAACATTTAGATTTAGATTAGGAATTAGATTTATGTTGCTGTGTAATTAATTCATATTTCTTGAATATACCTGTCCCAAGGGTAACTAACATTTATTTTTAAATTTTTATCTTTCGTCCATAAATATATTTACATTCTTTTGGTGAGCACAAAAGTTGACTGATATACATTTTTAAGACGTGAAAGGTACTCCAAAAAACAATGTATACTATATTATATTAAAAAAATTTTGTTCTGGAAATAAAAATATATTTAACCTTCACTAAAATTTTTTTAAATCTCCAACATTTTTGCTTAAGGGAAATTTGACACTAATTTTCGTTCAATGTGAACTCTACTTCGAAACATTGGGTATCAAAACCTAATAAAATTTGTTCAAAGAAATGTGTACACATCAATAACTTTATTTCAATTATTATTTTCAAATAATTTTAATTAAATGCATTAATTTCAATTCAATTGAATATTTTCAATTAGTTACTATTTTTAATTAAATTCTTTAAATAGTAATTTGCTTTATTTTGTATTAATTGCTAACTATACTTTTAACTTTCTAAATAGATGCTTTGAAAAAGGGTAGCAATCTGACAAAATACAAACATCAACAAGGTAATCGATAAAATTTATACGAGTGCAAGCAATATCAGATTAATATACTATAAGTGTATAAATTTTTTCAAAGATAACAATTTCCCATTCCATAAAAGAATATTATTTGGTTTTAGACTCCGTGACTGGCAAAGATTCTGCAGGAATTGCAGAATCTAGATTCCTAGATTCTAATCTTAATCCATGCATATGTTGCTTATGTTCACGAACATAATCTTTACGACAAAATAATTTGAAACAGATATCACACTGAAAACGTCTTCTGTTTGTTAATAGGTGCCTTTCCATGTGTCTTCGAAGGCTGCTTCTGTTGAAGAACTTTTGATGACAGATAACACAGGATGGGGATTCTGATGGAAGGCCAGTGAGTATTTCTTCAATCGACATAACTAAGAACAATACATTGAGTTAAAAAGATTACCTAAATGGATATTAAATAGATTGTAACTAGCTGTTATTTAACAAACATAAAAAATTATGCAAAAAGTAATAAGATAAAATACTTATACAAAATTTTAAAATATAGTTATTATTTTACATAGACATTCTAAAACACTACTTAAAAAACATTTGCTACATAAAATAAAATTATATGGATATTGGATGAACTATGAAACATCTGCATCAGTAGGAAGTTAGAAAAAAATTTTAAATATCAAATGATTTACAATTCATAGCATAAAATAGCAAAATGTAAAATGAAAACAAGAAATTTAAATTTTGCTAAAAATTGCAGTGTTAAACCACATTTTATTTAAAAAAATAGTCGTTAACTGCAATACACATTAAGAACTTAAATTAAGAAATCTAAAATTATTTAAGTATTACTAACACACACAGTACATGTAGACACTAAATTTAACAGAAAAAAGGCTGAAAAATACATATAAAACAGACCTTGTTTAAAAAATAGAAAATAAGATAACCCATCTTCTTAATTAGGATACCAGAAACACACATTTGTTCAAAACAAGACATACTAATACTAGAAACTTTAATAATTAAAATTTCATGAAAAACTACTATGCATCTTACAATAAATGAATAAATAAATTTTATCATTTAAACCTCATTAAATATGAAATAATCTAAGTGTACTGTCAATTTTCTTCAAAATTTCAACTTGGCTCTAAAACAAAAATTTAGTTGCATTTGCAAATTGACATAAATCAAAAAGTTTTCCAGCACACAATTCAATGAGCATAATATATCTATTTAAGAATATAGATGATACAGCTAACTAGATTGGCATTACATCTAATAACATTTTAATTAAACTGAATATTACTTGCAGTCAAAAAAAAAAAAAAACTGAACATTTTGGCATATTCATGGCTTTACAAATATCTTTTTGAAATATAACCACAATGCTTGAAAAAACATCCACAAGTATGGGGTAAGAAAACATGCACCATATTTTACTTCTGAAACCACATTTGATTTGTTAAAAAAAATTGAAAAAAAATATATGAACCTTAGTGAATAACTAAAAACAAGCATGTAAATAAACCAAACACTTTTATTATATTGATAATAAAGAAATATAATCTATGGAAGTTCAAACTGGGACACAAAATAATTCACGCAAACAAAAAATCATTGGGATCTGTGTAATTCTAGAATAGGACATGTTCTTAGGAGTTGTCCCAAATCTTAATTCATCAAGATTTTATTTTTTGAATTAAAACTTGGCATTAAGGAAAATAAATATCTCATTTTGATATACATACAAATTTTTCATACCTAAAATCATTTTAAGTCATTAATATTGTGATCAATTCATTAGTGGAACAAAACTGCATGGACCACACTAATCAATAAACAGGATGTTTAGGTGAACTTGAATTGCAAATCTGAAGTTTGATACTTCATAACTAAATGTTTGGTGTAGATTAAAATGAGTTTGTAACCAGAAATTTACTCGGAAGGTCTATTACCGAAAGAAATGATCAAGCAACGAGCATAAATGCAAAAACAGTGAAATTTCAAGTAAGGCGAGTCTGTAGGTACTTCAAGACTTAATTTGTGAAGATTATGAATTAGTAAAAAGTGTGAAGGGAACTGGCAAAATGAAAGCATGGTATAAAAGCACATGCTGTAAATGTGATTGTTGCTGCCAAACTTAATATGCAATCAAAAGTCTTGTTTTTCAGTTGGGACTGGCTAATTTTTGTCTGATGACAATGGAAGATTTTAATTTTGTATTTTTTGGAAAAACTGATAGAATCTAGTGACTGACTTTTTAGTTTGAAATATTTAATGCTTACTTAGAACTCTTTCATATTTTACTTGTTTCATATTTCATATTTTACTTAGTCCTATTGATAATCATGTTTAACAGTTGACTATTTTACTAAAAATATCATGTACAAATGTTAGATTATCTATCTTTCATACATATATGCAGGTGATCAATTAAATATTTGCATTGATGTTTAAATTAGAATTTTAATTTACAAATAAAAGAGGTCGATTACTGGATGTGTTGTGGTTAATTACAGGTTCAATCATTATTCTGAAAGTTGAGACAAAATTCTAAAAAAAGTTGATGATTGCAAGATTATGCAAAGTAAGCAAATGCAAAGATTGATAAGCAAAGATAAACAAATTGTACTTGGGCTCATTTTAATTTCCTATCATCTTAAGCAACCATTTTTACAAGATAGCAAGTACAAAAAATTTAAAAAGTGCAATTACAAATTAGGTCTTGGGATATTTTTTCCAGAAAAATGAGCACTATCTGTCAATTCCTGGCTGCTTCACACTAATATATATACAGAAAACATTTCTCAATTTAGATTAGTAAAATCCACACATTTCAGTTTCAAAACAAATTTGTTTTATTTTTATGTTTAATAGAAATAATTTGATGATATTATTCACAAGAAAAATATCTGAACATATTCCAGAATAGAATAAATTCAAATGCGAGAATTTGGTTGTTTTGGAACATGAATCTGATTTTACTGGACTTTTTAATAATGCAAAATTCTGCAGAAGCTTTTTGCATAGGAAATGTGTTTTGATTGAATTGAGATGTTATGCACTGATACGAAAATTGCTTAGTAACAAAAACAAATCGTTGCTAATTACAATGATCAGTCTAAGATCAATGAGAAATAAATGTAATTAGTTATTGCAGAAAATAATTTAGGGATGAAAATAGAATAATTATTATCACAGTTTACAACTTTTTCTTTCTGTGTTCAAAAATATGAATAAAAATCTTGTCGGGAAAATAATTTTTCCACATCTTGTGGCATGTTTATCATCAAATGTTTATCAATCTCTATATCAATGAAAAATAAGTGGAACTAGTTGCAGAAAGTTATTTAGGAATGAATAGAAAAATGAACATGACTGGGTTTTCTCCTTTTCTTTCTGTGTTCAAAAATATGAATAAAATTCTAGTCGAGAAGAAATTTTACAATTGTCGCGAAATATGTGTATGTTTATATACAAATCAAAACAAAATTAAACTTCACAACAAAACGGATAAAAAAAAAACGGATAACGGAAGTTGCCATGTTGCCAAATTCGAAATTCAAATAAGTAACATTAAAAAGGTAGGATCTGTTCACTTTTTGTTTTCTAATGCATGGCATTACAGAGTTACATATGCAAGAGGTGTCACAGCGCGCTCTTTATTATAAGACCTTCCCTAATTCCGGTGTTTTATATCCCATTCACATAGCGCCGACCAACCGAATCCCGGTCCGGGCATGGATGTTTGTAAGCGTATGGTGTAGAGGCGGCTATGGTGCACTTTAAATCTGTCGTGGCCGAAAGTCCTCGTAACAGCCAATATATATGTAACAGCCAATAACGGTTTCGGGTCGAGAAATATGCAAAAAAAAGAGGTGTAGTCGTATAAGGAGCCAGCATTGTGAAGGGTTAGAGCATGTAATGGTAATTTTTAGTTAACGTCGTACTAGAGCAACACAAAGGGCTATTGACGACGGTCCTGGATCAGTCCCTTAAGGGAAAGATCCGAGGACAACACCTCGTAATTTTGAACCACGGTCAGATGACGTAGCAACACCTGAGCTGGCACCCCACTCTCCAAACTTCCACATCAACCCAACGATTAGAGCATGGAGTCATTAATAAAATGTTTAAATCCAAAACAAAACCGACAAAAATAGGGTATGTGACTACCCCTTATCCTCATACAATGTTTACAGCGTGTGACCATGCTTTCCATTAGGTGATCAACCACCCCATAGTGAAGTAATCGCCATTCCTCCTAGAGCAGTTTGCAACTCCTGTGAGGTAGCTGGGGTGGGAAACGTGCAGACACAGCACGGCCGAGGGTATCCCAAATATTTTCAATGGGATAAAGGTCGGGCGAGTACGCTGACCAAACCATACGCGCAATCCCCTCTCCAAGTAGTCGTCGACGATGCCATCTCTATGGGGACGCGCATTATCATCCATTTAAACGAAATAAGGACCAAATGCTGCAGCGCACAATCTCAGTGGGTTCTAGGACTTCATTCCGATACCAGACAGCCATCACAGAACCCCGTCTATAGATGTGCAGGTCGGTGCGATATCCCAGCCCACACCATGCTTCCACCTCGGAATGCGTGATGCTCGATGGTAATTAACGTCATACTAGAGCAACACAGCGGGCTATTGACGGTCCGGGATCAATCCCTTAAGGAAAAGATTCGAGGACAGCACCTCGTAATTTTGAACCACGGTCTGATGACGAAGCAACACCTGAGCTGGCATTCCACTCTCCAAAGTGATGCTCTATGATGATCCGGGGCCGATTACGTGTGCCTTGTTCTCTTCAGACCATTACACGTTTGTCATCTGGCTCAATGGAAAATCTCAACTCATTCGTAAACATAACGTTAGCACAATCAGACACAGTCAAATTCACATGTTGCCGACACCACTTTAATCGTGCCCCTCTGGATTGGACGGATAGAGGAGCATAAACTCGTGGTACCCGGGCGTACAGACAATTCATGTGTAGCCTTCGGCACACAGTAGTGGCAGATGTCTTACCAAAGGACGCTGCAACCATAGATGTCACACGTGTGGAGGTTGCACTTCGATTCCGCTTCACTATAACAATGTATCGATCTTCCACCGGGTTCGTAACCCTTGTGCGACCAGTCACATGTCTTCGGACAACTGTTTGCCTTGTTTCCATAATCGTGAAATGACGGACTGCTTCAAGGCGTCCCACAGAAAGCCAGCGCTCATTATCTGCCATTCGTCTTCTGGAAGCCATAGAAACTTTACAGCACTAGCATGCAACTCCTCTAACCCTTCACAATGCTGGCTTCGTATATGACTGCATTTTTTGCATATTTCTCGACACGAAACCGTGATTGGCTGTTACATAACTCATTTGTAGCCTCTCAAATTCAGATTGACTTTTGGAAATTAACATTTATCTCTCTGTGCTTAACTTTTAGCAGTGAGTGTATTTAAAAAAAGCTATAATTGATGCTCAATTATGAAAGATGAGAGTTACTAAAAAATTTCTTCCAGTACAAATGAATTTAAAGTTCTAATATGGTTGGTTGGATTTTATGGAGCAAGGATCATATCAGGCCAAGCTCTGCCAAACATCAAGTAAATCGACATACACGTACAAAGAACGTTTTAACTGATGCACAAGAGAGAAATACAACCAGGTGGAAACCAATGTGTGCTGCCTACAAATCACTAGCATAGTAGGTAAACTCACTAAATCATAGCGATCCCTAGATTTCTACGAACAAAATGAAATTTTCTGGCACTTTCAATATCTAGCACCATACACAGCACAACCTACATTCTTTACTTAAAAATGAATTTGATCATTTTTACCTTTGCTTTATCATAAGTTCTTAAATGTAGTAAACTTGTATGAAATATATTTCTTTCTAAAAATAGAATTCTGTAAACAAGCTATTTAAATTACCGGCAAAAACTCAGTTACTCATTAAAAGTAATCTTGGACAAACATCCACATTCAGTACACATAAAGTGGAATTATTATTTTTTTAAATATTAGAAAAACAGCCAAATTACATACTAATTTTTATTTGGACAAAACACAAAAATTTATGTTAAAAAAGCACATCTGAAAAAAAAAATCAACCTTTATTAGGTGTAATATTTAATACTTTGTAAAAAAATACATGGCTTAAAAGCACATAATTTCTACTAGGATCTTAAAAATAAAGGAATAAAAAATGTTAAACAGGTCTATGATTTTAAGGGAACGTTACCAGCAATATCACAAGTTCTATTCATAACGTTACATTTTAACATAAAAGAAGGGTGATTAAGTAAAGAATCTTATCACAAATTTGCTTTTTAATATATGTGTGTGTAACATCATTCAATACACATACATTACGATTATATACAAATACATGAGTATTGAAAATGTAATATTAATGAATGCACAAAATGACTTTAACAATATTTACAACGTGTCAGAAATGATCAAAAAAAGGTAATAATTCCTTGGAACATCAGGAAACTGGGATGTGCTAGAAAATTATTTTTAACATTTTAAATCATTAAAGTATAGTAAAAAATATTAATAGTTTTTACTATATAACACAAGAATGCTAAGTACAATATTGCATAGCACAAAAACAATATTTCAGTCACTTTAGCCTAAAAATAACTTTAAACACAAATATTAAAATTTTCTACTCATTTAAAGAAATTCAGTTTTATTTATGGCTTTCTAATGCCAATAATATATATTATGGTATAGTTGTTATGAACTATTTTTCACTAAAATTAAACTTTTTGAATAGTGAAGAAATGAATTTTTGCGATTCTCATTCTTTGTAGACCATTTGATTTTAAATACACAACATTTTAAATTTTCCTAATCAATATTTTAAAATCTAGCTGGCTACATTATCTAACAAAATAAAATTCTCAAAACTGGGTAAATCAAAGTTAGTTATGTTTTCAATAGAAATTATCATCAAAGTGTGTAGTTTTTGAATATTTAATTTTAAATAAAGGATGACAAAACAGAGTTCTTTTAAACCAGGTAAATCCAAGTGAATTTACTTACAATTTTTGAAATTATATTTCTAAAATTCAACACTACAAGTGGTACACTATATTTGGATCAACCTAAATTTTTCCTGTTTTTCAAACCCAACATTGAAAATTTAAACCTTTGTCGGATTTTCAAATACCATATAGAACAAAGATATTTATCCAATTTTAAGCATCAAAAATCAAACTGAATAAAAATGCATTTATTTGGTCTTTATGGAAACAAGAAAGTATACAAGAGGCCTATGTTGTACTCATAGAATACAGTAGAATGGATGTTGCGCCCAATCAATTTTAAAAAAAGTTTACAATTATCTAAGCACTATTTGACAAAAGCTTAAAGTAGAGGATTTAAGTTAAATTTTAAAATTATAAATGTGCAGTTAACAGACAATAACATTTGTATAATGACAAACATAGGCCCAATAATTCACTTTTCTCATATCGTATTGTGGGACACTATAGTATTATCACTTTATTATAATACTTATTCAACAAGTGAATGTATCATTTTTCGATGTGTCATAAGATAATGTCTTCTGGAAAAGGTTTTCTGACATAAATCACACTGAAAGCGCCGTGGATTGGACACATGCCGTTCTAGAACATGACGTTTTAAAGTTTGTTCAGTACAAAATCGTCGATTACAGTATTTGCAGATAGGTGGATAAACTTTTCCAATTTCCAAAACAGGCAAAATATGGTTTTCAAAATCACTTCCAGATTCTATAAAGAAACACACATCAGTATGTAATAAATCTATTTTAAGAAACAAACATAATGGAAAATAAAATCAATAACTTTACTTATTAATGTTATAAATTATAACATTTTTAATCCTACAACAGTGATTTCATAATTATGTTTAAGTATCTCATAATAAATATAATTTCAGTTTTTTTATATAACTAGAAGGTTCTAAGATCTAATCTGCTAAATATTTTCTAAATTATATTTTTACTATGGTACATATACTAGTATAAAACATTATAATTATAACTTAAAATATCACTTGTAATTTGCAAAAAAATTATCATTTGTATTTCAAAATAATTCTACTTTCATTGCATAGTTACAATGTCACTAGCACTAACAGGATAAAAACTAATAAAACTAATTAAACGAAAATAAGCGGATTTCAAAATTTAGTGATATGGATTTCTCATTTACCCCTTCCAAGTCCTTATTTTCTTTTTCATTTTCAATGCTACTTAGAGAATACTAGATTTTCAAACTTTGTTTCTGATTTTAAGTATTTTAGTTGTATCATAAGAGCTAAAATATTGTAGTTTCCAATAGAACCAACTTGATGAAGATATTGTAGGAAACCCAGATCAATAGCTTTATGATACATACACATGCTCTATTTTGTTTACTCAACCTATATTACTATGTTTATAATTGTAATATTTAGTGGCTCAATTTTAAGCAATATGGGAGGAAGGCAAAAGATCAGTATTATTAATAAAGCAAGTAAAAAACATAACTTTAAATATAAGTATAACGAATGACAAAAATATGATGCTATTTATAATACATTTCTACTTAGATAACTTTTGAAAATTTTATTCTGCACAAATCCGTTAATTTTACACACCAAATGTGGTCAGAAAATCATAGAAGTAACTACCTTCAACACATGAAGACCTTTGTTTATAACTATAAACCTCACCTTCCCCTCTCTTTGGTGCATATACTATATATTTTGATATTTAATTATTAATATTTTCCTTTAATTAAATTGTTAAAATTTAAGCTTTTAGCATAAGTTTTAACAATATTGTTCATATGCAAGTTAAAATCTTAAAACAAGAATGCATTACAATAGTGATTTCAACTTTTCTTTAATTGAGTATATTTTTATATGGTATATTTGATAAATCCACATCAGTAACATATTATATTACTGTCATTTTTAAATATGATGGATGTATCTGTTTATCTAAATTAGAACCTAAAAAATAAGAATAAAGATTATTACTCAGCTTCATATTTTAAAATATCTATCAACACTTATGTTATTATTTTGTATCTTTTAAAGGTCAGGTTAATACCTCAAACAGTACAATATCAGTAAACAAAATGGACTCAATATATGATTAGTGTTGCAGTAGCCACAGTGGCTTGTGTGTTGACAAAAGTTGGATAGAAAAAAGAATGCTAGTTAGCTATCATGAAAAATACTACTTCATAATTCTATTAGCCACAAATTTTCTCTTCAAACGTTCAAATTTGTATGCAATTCTTTTACGAATCCATATGAAAGTTTTTCAAAATAATTTTAAACCTTCATGCATAAATATTACCTTTCAAATAGTAAAACCTTGATAAAGTCACTCGGAAAAATCAATATTGATAATACTGTTATAAATTAGTTTCATACACCCCATTCAGGTCTATATGTCACTGTAGTTGAACCATTATACACAGGTTGATAAACCAAATTGTAGTCAGCAACTCATCAGTCTGGTGTAAGGTCAGTGAGAAAAGTTCTGACACTAAACAAACTAATTTCCATACAAGTGGGTAAAGGTTGGTTGGGTTTTATGGCACAAGGGCCATGTTTGGCCAAGCTGCACCAAACAACCTAGTTGGCAAGGGATCGGAAGAAATTATACTTGCATAGACGCCAAAGAAGGGTGTTGAAAGCAGTTGCTCGAGACCAAGGTAGTGTGACAAGCATCAAAAGAATAAGGAAAAATCAGTTTAAGCAAATCATTACCTGCATTCAAGCCCAGATTCCTGGAAAATGATAAGGGAAAACATTTTATGCAAAGCTCAGAGAACAGAAGACAACTGTAACATAGACCTCTTTTAGGATCCCAGGGTGTTCAAAGTTACCTGCATATAGAATTTTTTTAAAGGCAAAAGAAATTAAATTTTGAAATGTTTAATGGCACTTTTTTTTTTATCAAAAGAAAGCATTTGAAATCTTGTTTGTATAAGACTGATGCAGAATTCAAAATGTCATGATATTTGCCAGAACAGAAATAAAATATTTGAAAGATAAAGCAATAACAGAATAGAATGCTTTTAAGTTTTCCATTTAAAATGAGATATAACAAATGTTGATATTAATGGAATGTGAAAACATAATAGAGAGTTCTCTAGTGTATATCGCTTCAGTTAGTCTAGTCTAACTTCTAGAAAATTGAAGTACTTTTTCCTATTTAAAGATGAAAAGTGCATAGCTGAGGAACATAATAAACAATGTTTGACACTTTTTCTAGGTGATAATACAAGCAGAAAACAAAAACTAAGCCTTTAGTCAACAGGAAGGTTGGTTGGTTTGTGTTTTATGGCACAAGCTACGCCAGACACAAGATCAACAGGAAGGAAACACCTTAAACGATTACAAACTGAGTTGACAATGAAGCTAATAGAGATACATAGATACTATCAGTAATTTGAGAGTTACAAGTACTACAGATGAATACTAAAAGATACTACTGATGATAAATATTACAAGATTATGGCAATATCTTTACATGTATAAAAAATGAATTCAGAACATAAAATATCTTAAAGTTAATTGTATTAGTAAACATTTCTGTAACAACTAAACAAGTATTTGTGAAAAGTACAGTATTGCTGCAGTTCAAAAATATATAAAAGGACTCAAGAGATGTAAATTAAATTTTTTATTTAAATAAATTATTAGTTATATTAATTAATTTTGTTATGAATATTGTGATAAACTTCATATTTACATTATCATTACAGTACATGAAAATTTCTTGGTTTCTTGAGTACTGACTTATCAAGGTTTTATTAAGTGTTTCTCTGCATGATGTTTGTTTAAGTAGTTGGTACTAAATTTCATTATACAGATCATTTAGAAGTTGTAATTTTCTGTACTTGAAACTTGCTGTATAACAGACCAATTACAGTAGAGCTAAAACAATGAAAATGAGAAATCAGTGAGGCATACAAATAAAGAAGCAATAGAGATGAACATTTCATAATAAATAAATCTTACAATTTATTGATAGATAGAGATCATTTGTAAAAATAGAAAGTTAAAAACTGTGTTTGGAAATAAAATTAACTGAAATTGAGCAATATTTCTGGAACGAGAATTCAAACAGCATTAGTTCTTAACATGTAAAAGTGCTTTCTACTTACAGCAACAGTTGAATGAAGGTGACACATATACTTTAAAAAGGTAAAAAATCATAAATTACCTGATAAATATACAAATATGTATACATGTTTCCGATCACAAATAGCAAATTTTGAAATTGTATATAAGCTATGAGGACCAAAAATAAATTCATATTTAGTTGCTTTTGAATGAAAATTATGTACTTTAAAACTCGTAATAAATTCTTGCTCCATTTTAGCAATACTTTAAAACAGATATTCAATCAAAAACCTTCAAAATTAAATGTATTACAATGTGTCTACTGCAATATAGGGGATTTATATTACAACTGCAAATAAAAAGTTTTCTCCATTTGTGACTGATGATATTCATGTAGATCAATTCCACACCAAGACTGTTTGAAATTAAAATGGCTTCTTAATCTTTCTGTAAATCCTTAGTTTTTCAGTTCTAATAATTTGAAGTGACTTGTTCAAGGTTGTAAAATTTTTAAAGTTTTGGAAAATTGTATCTATTTATTAAAAATTCATTAAACAGTTTAAAAAATCAAACGAAGAAACAAATTTTAAGCATCAAGGATTCACTTATTTTTAGATTAATAAAAAGTACTAACGTTTAAAAAAAACTTTAATAACTAAATTTTAAATGTCAAACCTAAACAGGAAATCAATTATCCATTAAGAAATTTTTACAATTGTCAAATTAAGATACAAGGCAAAAAGAAATATCTAGTATTGCAATTTTAGTTTAAGTAATTTATCAATTGTTTATTAAAAAATTTTGATTTATTAATTTATTTTTAAGCAATGCATTGCGCAACATTCAGTTACACTTTACATCCAGATACCAAATTATTCATACCAAATAACATGACAGATGAAGTATTTACAGGTTTACACTACAACAAATTATAATTATGTTGTTTTTTTTATAAGCTTAAAGAAAACTTCAAAGGATTTAAATACACTTTAAAAAGAAACAGATATTTTACTTTAGCTCCATATACTTTGAAGTGCATACTTTGTTTTTGAAGTGATGGGCATAAAGTTTGTGGAAGATTTCATTCTTACCCATTTTAGCACAGAACAAAATTTTAATAAGTTACTTTATTAATTTTTTAGTTACTTTATTAATTTTTTAGTTACTTTATTAAATTTTAATAGTTAATAATAAGTTACTATATTACTTGATAAGTGAATAAATATTTGATAAATATACATGAATTACTCTTTAAAATTATAAAAATGTTGGTTTCGAGAAATGTTAATAAAAAATTAATTTTAAGCATTTAAGTAACATACCAAAACAACAATCTACTTCATGTGGAGCTTTATGAATATTCGAAAAAAGTAGCTGTTTTATTACCTTAAATGGCATATTGATCTAGCTATGTTTGGGTGAAGCTGCATTGGCAATGCAAATTCTCTAAATGAACTACTGACACTAAATGCTTGGTTTCATTAATATTATATCATGGGGCATTTTAAAACACATTGACAAGGGGGTTTCATTATTTCTCAATCATAAAATTATTACTTAATTTGAAAAAAAAAATTCAATTAAAACTCAAAAATAAAAATATTTATCAGGAAAAATTAGCATTCAAGATACCTTACAGCATTTGCGTTTGATTAAAATATTTTCTGTCCCTCGTTTCGCATAATTTTATTCTTAAATTAAAAACTTCGACACAACAAAGCTCACATGAACTCAACACTAAAATTAACTATAATAATATCCAAGAAAACATTACAAAAGAAAAAGGAAGCAAGTATAATAGAATAAATCTGAAATGTTTATATGGTAAATAAATGCTTAAAACACAGGATTCACATAGATAGAGATAGTTATATTAACAATTATGAGCGATTCTTTTATGTCTCTTAAGATAGGTTTGGGTATACACTTTTCCACATAAGTCACACTGAAGATGGTTGAAATCATTTTGATGACTTAGAGTATGATGATGGAAATCACGAGCCATGACACCTTGGTGACAAACAGGGCAATTCTTAGGTGAAAGTTTAGCTAAGATTGATGCAACTCTTTCATCCACCCTATCTGCAGAACCAAATCGCTGAGTTACATGATCTTGTGCAGAAAACTTTGGAGCTACTGTAACTTCATTTTCAGAAGTGTTATGAAGTGCAGTCAAATCAGGCTTGATATCTTGATGACTAAGGGTATGATGATGAAATTCACTCGTCAAGACATTTTGGTGACAAACAAGAGAATTCTCAGGAGAAAGTTTAGCTAATATAGATGCAACTCTTTCATCCACCCTATCTGTAGAACGAAATGTCTGAGTTACTTGATCTTGTGCAGAAAACTTTGGAGATGCTGTAACTTCATTTCCAGAAATGTTACAAAGCACAGTCAAATCAGGCTTTATGTCCTCCTCATCTGAGTTTATAATTGATGGACAGTCAGTTTGTGAGGAATGATACAGGAATGAATGACCTACAAAGAAAGGTTTAGAAAGTTTCAAGATTTTAATTGTGCCTTTTTAAAAGAATGCTATGAGTTTTAACAGTAAATGCATTTTACAATTTTACTAAAGAGAAACTACAAATATTGTAATGATTCAAGCTGATTATACCTCTATAAAGGATTGAGAAAACTGAATGTAAACTAATTCAGAGTACTCTAATATTATCTATAATACATTTTCTTGCAAGAAAACTTTTTTAAAAGAGTAAATTTACTTTGAGATTTTCTTAATTAAAGATAGTTAGAATAGAGTTATAAAGATATTCTAAAACATATGCATAAGTGCTCAAAGGAAAACATTAAAAAGAAGTGAAATGTTAGATGTATTTTAAAATATTTAAGAATAAACATGCATATAAAGTAAAGTTCGACTTCACCAAGATTTCATTTACACAATAAACATAATTCAGAATAAGTATAAGGGTATTAACTGATTCCTGAGGTATTTAAATAATACTTTATACTCAATTTTATACTTTACCAAATTTTATTGCTACAAAATAAAACCTGTAGTACAAAGAAAATCTAATTTAAAACTCATTCAATATAATCATTTCAAATACCTATTACATTTATCTATATTTTAATGATTTCATGCATATTTGCTTAGAAATAGATTTTGTTAATTGTTATTTGATGGAAGTACCTTTGAAATCTATTGTAAATTTAACACTGGTTTTTCCAAAATTATTCTTGTAAAAATTTTCAATGTTTCAGCTTAGTCACTTCAACATACATTGAACATTCTGATTTCCTGGGCATCACAATGTGAAGAACATTATTATTACAGTATTTATGAAGTAAACACTAAATACATTCTTAATATATATTACCACGAGTAGTCTTATGAACCATTTAATAGCCTTTAAAACACATACAATTATTATTTCAGCTACATATACATAAACTATTATTTACAATCATTTAGAATTAACAGTAGTTCAGCATAATGTTTCGATGCAGAGAAAATGCAAATATAACTTTTTACACTACTATGCAAAGCTGTTGAAATTAACAATGATTGTATACATGCCTCACCTGTTACATAAGCAATCTCTTCAGCCACCGAATAACAACAAAAATCCAATGGCACATCCTAAATGCTAAAAAAGTGGCTGCCTCCCCCCCCCCTCCCCCACTTTTTTAGCTATAAGTAAAATTGCACTATTTCATGGAAAATATTGAAATACTTCGAAGATAAATTTCAAAACATGCCTGTCAAAATTCTAGAAGCTGAAAAATAATTTTTTTTTTGTGCTGCATTGATGCTATCTGTAATCTATCTACTCAGCTCAATTTCAAACCCAGTGATCAGATTATTTGTGAAACATACTTTCATGTAATACAGGGTGCGGCAGAGAGAACGTTTTGATTTGGCAGAAGCGTTGCTTCCAAATCAGAACATTCTTTCTGTTGCACCCTGTAAAGCCAAATTTTAAATAATATAATCATGACAAACACTTTCAAAATTACAAATTGAAATAATTGCCTTTAAATATATTAATTTTATAAGAATTTAGAAGTTTGAATCAGAAATGCCCTAATTCTTCTGTAAATGCAATAATCAGAAGAATGACACTTAGTTCTCAAGCTATTGTACTCACTTTATTTAACTTAAGCCATTATTACACATGTTATGCAGGTGTCTTTCACACTGTCATACAAATCAGACAAATACAGTATGTGAAATTTTAGTTTATCAAGTAACAAATAAATTAATCTTATGCATTCTATACTTGACTTCTTTATGATAGTAATTAGTCTACATGCTGTAAAATGAAGTGATAGTTTGGGGGGTGAAAATTACATTCTCCTGCAGGTAGAACAAACAGGAAACATTCAGTAACAATAAAAGAGTTTTTTACAGAAAGAACTATACTCTAATGAAGGCTTATGTTCAATTAAGATTGGCCCTTCATTCTTTCAAGGTGTTTGCATTCGGTTAAAAATACATTAAACATGGGTTTTATTTAAAATAGCATTTCCTTTTGAAATCTCTTTGGACGCAGTTATCACTACTTGGATTTAGTTAACTAATCCACGCTACTACACCTGTATTATTCCTAATGTAGGCATTTAAATAACTTATGAACGAATAACTTACAACACTCCTATGGCTCACTTTGAAAAAGTAATATTAAAAGACTTAGGTAAGTCACACAAAGTGCATTACCACATAACCCATTCCAAAAAAAACTGAGAAATACAAGGGAACATGCCTGATAAAACTTTTCTTTTAACCCTTTTTCCAGCAGTTTTTATAAATACAGCAAACATACATCACTATAAGAAAGCATAAGAGAATTATGTTTAATTTTCCATTCGACAGGTTTTTCTGCTATGAAATTATAAAAAGGATTGATTTTGTAGTGTTTGATAAAAATGAATGAGAAAATGTTATCCATATTTTCTTGTATGTTCTTAAAATAATTTTTTTGTCATAGCTTAAAATATTTTTAGATATCTCCATAGCTTATTTAATTTTGCAATGATTCAGTTGCTTTTGACTTTGATAAATTAATATAAAATCATCATACTGTTTAAAAATTAATGGAATTAATTGTTATTTTGATATCATGAACTTTTCAGCCCCACTTTCATAAATAATGCACCATACCTAGAATGGCATCAGATTTTTTTTATGAAGAGATGCTATGAAAACATTAAAAACTGAAAGAAGTAACAGGAGCTTTTCCAATTTAAATTGCTCAGATCTTTAATAATGAATACAAACAAAGCTCAGGACCAAACATAAAAAAATTAATTGTATATTACTTTTTTGTTCATAGCATCATGGTTTAAAGTTTCTCATTCCTAATGTAGATATTTCATTGACCTTTGAAAGAATAACTTACAACACTGCTATGGCTTACTTTGCAAAAATAAGATTAAAATGATTTGTTAGTCTCACTTAAAAGTACAATACAGTATAACCCAAACCAAAAAATCTATTTTTCCCATTGATCATAAATAGTTTAGTATGAATTTGGCGGATAAACTACTGCACCATAGAGCAATACATGGAAATTGACATCAAAATTAGCTCTGCTAAAAAATCTTAATAGAATTTAAATGCATAAAAAATATTAATTTGTAGAAAGATAAAAAATTTAAATTCACTATAATTCGGTTACATTGATAAACAGATAATAAAAATTTAGAACTTAACTTTACAAATTTAAATATGTCTAATATTTAGGGAAACAATAGGCTTAATAATGAACGATGGATACACTTTCTTAAAACATCATAAAGCTATTGATTTTTTGAATGTGAAAGGTAATATTGCTAGAGCTTTTAGTTTTTGCAAAAGCTACTGAATTGTTTTGAAACCTTACAATATCAAAAGTTGTACTCAAAAATGATAAGTGCAATGCAATCCATCTGTTCTCAAAGAATTAGAAAAACAACTTCTCAATTTAGTTTTATACATTAACTATACAGATTACATAAAATGGCAAAAAATATTTATAGCTTTTATTAGATCACAGGCTGATTTTTCTAAAGCTTTCTATATACTACTGAAAAGTTAAAAAAGATTTACAAACAATACTCGATATTAAGGAAAGCCCACAATTCTAAAGTTGAATTGTGCATGCATAGTAGACACAAGTTTTAGTTACTGAAAATTAACCTTCAAGAGATGATTTATAAAACAAGTTGAAACTTTTCAAAAATTAAAAACATTTTATTTAAAAATATCAGTAGTACAATACAGAAACCCTTTTAACCAATATAACAATGTCATTAAACATTTTGAGAAGACATGAAAATAGAAAAACAGTTTTGATCATCCTACATGATTTTAATCAATTTCCCTTCCCAGAGAAAAAAAAAAACCTCTTCAAATAACATACTAACAAATGTACAATGCAATTTGATACATTAAGCAATAAAATTACACAGTAAGGCAAAAAACAATCAAAGTTATGAAATAAACCTTAGAAAAAACAGAAGATGCATAAACATTTAAACAAAATTAAAATATCCATTTTTATGCAACAAAGATAACAAAATGTTTGTTCGTGTTAGCAGTAAGTAAGCCCTGGATTCTTAGGGTTTTACCTATTCAATTCTATGTACTCAATTTCAAAATTTGTTCAATGTGTTTTTACGATTTGGGATGCCCTGAATACAATGTGTATATTTAACAGTTCTTAAAAATATCTAATTTGAAGTTGATGACCTATAAAAGCCTAAAATGGCTAGTAGCTTAGCATAATATATGGGGCGTTTTTTTGTCACTGTGATCATTTATTGCTGTAAGGAGGTTAATTTGATGTAACAAGATTTCTGTAAATTTAATATGCAAAAATAAAATTTGTGAATACCTATAATTGTTTAAAACACTCATGTATTTTTATGTAGCTGTTGCAATGGTTGATAATTATCCGAAGTATCACTATAGACATTTTACACTAACTTCTCTAAAAGTCAAGATATTTTTTCATAAACCTAAGTTTCAGAAAGTAAATTCTAAAATTTTGCTAAAAATATTTATCATGCAAAAATCTGGGATCTAGTAATAAGGTATAAGCTCAAATAATGTTTGCCAAGAAACATCAATTACATTTTATCTCAAATACAACACATTTCTTTAGTATCAGTAATAGAAAACACACTAAATTTAAGTTTTGAACACACAATCCAAATTATAAGTAGTTTATAATCATGTTTCACTGTGACAATTTATTTGAGATTTTACATTGATGTTAATATTTTCAGATAGAAATTTTGGACTCTAAATTTTAAGCATTGAGACTAGCTTTCAAATAAAAACCAGCAAAAATTGTGTATTAAAATGCCAATACCACTGTAAGGAGTACTAACAATTGAACTATCAACAAGTGCTAGCAAACACACAACACCTCAATAATATGTTTGCATGTCTTTATAAGGCACTGAACTCCATAGTTAAGAGAAATGCTACATTAAAACATGTTTTTGGTTTCAGACTAACACAAAAATTAAAGAACTATTTAAAAAGGTCAGCTGACTTCAAAAACTACTGCTGTATATTATAGTGACACTATTTTTTATATCAAAAATAGGAATCTCACATATAAAGCAAAAATTACATGGTAGTTTCCTTAAGGTTTAAATGCCTGAAACCTTTCATACATCAAAAGGTAAAGTAAGTATAGAGAACATGAGTATATATTGAATACTTAAAATATTATACTCTAGACTTAAATTGAATTTTAAAAATATATTTATTTGTTCTACTGTTGTTACTTCAAAGTGAAGAGATATAACAAAACCATACTTAATACAGAAAATATTGATAATCATAAAATTTCATGACAAAAAGATATGAATATCTAAGAAAATTGCGCTAAGTAGGAAAATGCTTCAATATTTTAAAAATACATTATAAAAATAAAATTTAAAACCTCAAAACACATTATTTACAAAGAAATTGGTTAAAGCATAATTTACAAAAATATTTACAATTTAAATGAATATATTTAACAAAACACTTAATACTGTTACAAATGATAATACATAGAGAGCTATAAACCACTCAATTACTAAAACTATTCAAATTACCAAATATTTGGTTTCCATTTTCTTTAGGTAACATTAAAACTATAATGAAAACTAAAAATTACAATGAGGACATTTTGAAGAAATGAAATTAAAAATTAACAAACGATTTAAGAGTATATTATTTATGAGACTGATAATGTTGAGATGCAAAATAATAATGCAAATGAGACTGATGTTTATGGCACATTAAACAAAGTTAGTCAAAAAGTCAACAATTAAAACAAATTTCACACCTTTTTCTTTTCCTCAGTAATACCTACTAAAATCTTCCAATAAAAATAAATCACCCTACATTTAAAATAAAACTAACATTTAAGCACAAACTAAGATCCTGAAATTCAAATGAAAAAACAATTTTGCTTATTTACAAAGATTAATGAAAATATTGTGTGCACTGTTTATCAGTTTCATTTTTCTTATTAAATAACTAAAAAATCTCAAATTTGAATATTTATATAAGGTATTTAATATGAAGTGCAAAATAAAGAATTAAAATTTAAATTAGAATCCCTTTCAAACTCACACATCAATAAAAATAGATTTCTTAATGCATTTTTAGTTCAATTAAATTTTCTCATCTAATTTCTTATTTTAGTTTCTATGAATATTCAATCAATTAAAAATGGACTCAAATATGTAAATTCATCTTTCAATAACTGCGAATTTGGTAATTTCAGTAGGAATAAGCCCAATCACATTGAAAACGAAAAATAAATTAAGAAAAATGAGTTTATAAAAAAGAAATAACTTTGCTAGATGTTGTCTACATCTACTTCTTACATGCCTAAATACTTCCTATGGTAAAAGTTATGGTAACTTGAGATAGTTTTTTTTTTTTTCCATTTTGGGAGAAGTGTGGACTTCTTTATTGTAAATGAATCAACTACATGATGATTTTACACAAGTGGCTGCTAATTTAGCTAAGGTGTTTTCACCTTAAGGTAATTCTGAATATTCTTATTATAAATGCAATTCAGACATTAAATGAAGCTAAATGTTAAAAATGTTCTAAATAATTAATTTATTGTGAAAACTAAATGCATACCAATTGATCCAACACAAGTGCTCATAAAACTAGGATGAGGATATAAAAAAGTAAAAAAAAAGTAGATATTTATTTAAATTGATTGCTACCAAATCATGACATAAATCACTATCTATCATAGATTAATCAACAGTTAAGAATCTCATTTAAAGTTTATTATTAAAATTGAGATAATTTGGGGTAGTATTAATGTTATTCTGTTCAAATACGTTTAAAACCACAAATACTCAGTGCACACCAATAATGTCATAACTGAAAATAGCTTCCCTTGAAATATACTCACCAAATAGTAAACAGTATACAAAATTATAAGAATGGCACAAAGTATTTTCTTTTGGCCAATGCCCCTCACAGACCTGTTTAATCCAGTATTTGGGTACACAGCAGATTGCAACTTTGTAGTGTTTCCCAAACTGTGGTAAGGCCCAGTACCAATACCAATGAAAAAATACCACACAATATTAGACAAATTTACAATATATACCCTGAGTGATTATATCCAAGATTGAATACTATGACACTGGACCAGGAATGCTTCTCCTGTACCTATCCTACTAAAATATCTGCTTAGATGAACACTCCTTTTAACAAGTGGATTTTATGACCGAACTTTTTTCAAACTGCATTGTAACAAAGTCTTGGATTTCTTGTTTGGTTACCCTGAAGAGCATTTATAGTTTATAAATATAATTCGACTAATATTTTTACATTTATGAACAAAACTGGATTACTTTTAATGTTCTAAAAAAACATGAGATTGGGTATTGAACAAGATTTGGACTAAACTTTTTCACCTGGTGAGTAATATGCAACTTTGTGAATTATTCACTTATTAACCAACTGGTAATAATCCATGGAGATTTTTCAAAGGATCGTGGTGACATTGGTCTACGAATGAAAATTATTTGTGCGACTATGACAATGGATCAAAGCAAATAAATTTTCTTTTGTGATACCTCATGTGGCTGCATATGAAAATATTTCTAGAATGAGGCAATAAAGGATGATCAGGTAAAATTAGTTTTCCTGTTAAGACTTATTTTGAGGAAAAATGATATGCTGGCAGACTAGCCAACCCATTACGTTTATAGAATTTTTATTAAATGGATTTTACGTTTTTACTTGTATATTTATTTATATTTTTTGTCTGCCTCATTATGTATTGAGCTATTTCACCTCTTCATATGGATATGACATGTCTACTACCTAGCCATAATAGTAACATTTATAGGTAAAATGCCAAAACTGGTGTAAATTTATCGTCTGCAAAAAATTTATTACAGAAATACCTGTCAGCAATGTGAAAAGTTTGAGAAACTCTGGCCTAGTACAATAGATATGGAGCTGTCCTTCAGCAACTAAACACATTTTTTAGTCCCAAACACATGAACCTCTAGTCAAAATTTGTCTGGGTAGTATTAAAATGTAAGAAATATAACTAAATTCTACAATAAAGTGTTTTCTTTAAGTGAATAAAGGGCTATTGTTTGTTACCACTTGAACAATGCTGTTATTACTTAACCTGTTTAGTCTTAATCAAGTATTTAATCAAGCATAAATGCTGTAAAGCAAATTTAAAGATTCGAAAAGAAAAATCATGCATTTCGTTCTGAAAGCTTATCTGAATGATTTTAATTCCTCACAAAACACAATATTTTAGAATTCAAAAATATACTTCTAAGAAAATCATCACAATAGATTCAAAACTAATTCATGATTTATAAGCAAAATGAAGTCTTCATTCTCTATACTAAGATATTATTTTTCAATAAGAGCATCAATTCATGTCTGGTTTACTTACCAAGTAATAATTTTTTTTAAAGTATTTAACAAAAAAATTTATTACAAAAAAATTCTTAACTCAACTTTTGGCAAATTACAACCTTAAGCAAATGTAAGTAGTTAGTAAGTGACATGGTTTAAAAATAGTGAGCATTAATAAACATCATTCATTTTTTCAACATGATCTTTTTCAAACGATGATTTCGAGAAATTATATTCTTTATAATACTCATCAGTTGAAACACGCAAAAACTTCCATTTGTTCTTTGCACTATGCACTGTCATCTTATGTTCTTTCAAGTAATCCTTACGCTTATACTTTTTTAGACAAATATCACATTGAAATCTTTTACGGTCACTCATTATGTGAATTTCCATATGGCGCCTCAAATTGCCTCTACTGGAAAATATCCTTTTGCAATAAGGACATATAGGCTCATCTAGCTCAGAAAGAATCTTGTCAAAATCTGTTCTCTTTAAATTAGGATCTTTCATCGGCCCTAAGGGGAAAAAATTATACGCATTTATTATAAAGAACAAGGACTAAAATAATTTCAAAGTTACAGCAATCGTATACATACAATTTAAGAATTTAGTTCCTACACTAGTATACGGCAAATCAAAATTTTAGAGCTTACAAAAACTTCTTTAAAAAAACACTTTATACAATGCACTTATTAGGTATCATTTTGTACTGTACAGTACATGCACATTTTGTAGTTGAATGAGATAAATGCAATTTAACATTTAAAAGTGATTGTTGCAATACTTGTACATAATACTGATAATTTAAAAATAAAATAATATAATTGATTCAATAAACATGCAAAATTAAATAAATATAACTAAGGTTAAAGGAGAGCATGCCAAAACACAAATAAAACAAAACTTAACAAGTAACTAATAATAGCAAAAGAGTGTTTTATAAATATAAATTTTATAGCTACAAACTAAATATACAAAAAGCTAGTACATAAATAGGGACCTATTATTAAACAGTTATCACAAATGAGAAATATATATTGAAACTTTTGCAGATTTTTAAACTCACCTCATATTTAGGAAAAATAGGGAGAGCATTAAAGAAATAAGAATTACAAGTTATTGTAAATATAATATGCATAGTATAGTAACATTCATATGAACACAGTTTACAGTATGTAAAACAAAATAATGACTCAATTTTGAAACAGAATTCTCTATACATATCAGTTAAAAGAAATGTATTTGTTTAAACAGAGTGAACTTCATTCTAATTTTGCAACAAGCTTTACAGTATTAGTAGTTTTAAATCAATTTAATCACAAGGAAACATTAATTTTTGATCTCACAACAGCTGTTGTATAATTACATGTCACAAAAAATTAATTTAATCAAAATTGATATTTTTATAAAATATTTTCTGGAAAAAATTCACGCTTCAGTAAAAATACTTGTTGGGGCTTATATATTCAAATACAGCAAACAAGATTTCCCCAACATTTTTAACAAAGGAAAGGAGTTATGCTATGTGCAAGAAAACAAAGAGTTCCAAAAATGAATTCTTAATATAAAATTTAATGATTTGAGAATTGAATAACAGTTTATCTTTCACAAGAGTAATTAAACATATGTAGCCTATAACACATGCAATTGAAAAATTAGTTTTATATTCTGTTCAAAACTGATAATTTTATATGAATGGAAAGCCGATTAAAAAAAAAAATGTTCATTTGTATACTTGGAGTTATACTTAATGATATCAGTTATGATACATTGCTATGTGTTCCATGAACATTTAACCAAGATTTGCATTTTATACACCATGTCCCGGTTTTTAACCCTTATTGGGATTTTTTGTTTGGATAGGTATGCCATATTGAATGAGGCTCATGGAAGAAAGTAGTGTGCTCAATTTCCAAGCATATCATCCATCCACCAGTATGGATGACTTTTCAACCAACAAATTTAAACACATACCTGACTATACTTTATAATATATAAAGTACTTTTGTGGTAAACACACAGCCCAGGACCTATCAACTCATGTCGCATCAGAACAAGAAATTCATATGTATACCCTTCTGGCTATTCAAGGGTCCCTGGGCAACTTAATACGAATTTAAAAAATGGTTCAAAGTGTATGCAGTGAAAAACCTTCAAATTAGAAGACATTAAAATCTAATTTATTGACATTTCATTGAAATTAATAGATTTAAATACTAGGCTTTTCAAACTGTGTTACAGCTCTCGAAAAAGCCACACTACATTTGACTGTACTCTGATAACCTTTATGTGCTGTAAATGTTTAGGAACATAAAATCAAGAAAAATATCAAATCCTTTGCTGTTGGAAATATTTTATGAAAAACACCTGTCTTAGGCTGTTAACTAATGCATTTGTTTGAGATCATTATCAAGTCAATTCAATGTAGATATTGGCTGAGGTGCCAGATTTTGAAATTGAAGATGATTTAAGCTGGTAATGGCTTTTTTTTTTAAACAGAAAAACAATTTTTAACATTTTAATCTTAATAAGAAGCAAATTAAGTATTAACAACAAAGAATTTTACAAAAAGAATTAAAAAAACAAAAATGTCATTTTTTATTGAATAAAATTGATGCTACAAAAAGGTATTTTGTTTAAGTAGTTAATTTACTTGAAAAGAAATTATTCAAACACAATGTTTGATACAAAAGAGTGAGATTTATGCAATGTAAGGGAGTCATGGACCAAAACAGTTTAAAAAGGGCTGGACTGAACATTTTTTTTGAAAATGTTACTAGGACTACAAATTTCAGAGATAACGTGTTAATAAATACTCTTATATACTACAAACAACAATTTACTTTTAACAGTATTTAAGCATAAAAATTTATGAAAGGGAAGATTTATTGTCATAAATGTAACTTTAAACAGAACAAATTGATTTGCACACATAAAACATTTGATAATTGCATATATACAACTCTTTTATGGTGAGTTATAATTTTTCATTATAACTTAGCATATATATAACTATGCATAAAAGAAGCAAAATTATAAAGAACACCTGAAACAAGATATATAAAATAATATTAACAAGCAAACAAAAAGTACAATCATGATCACTAATAGTAACTATGGATATACTGTAATCTCAAAACATGTTCATTCCCTGAAAAAAAAAAGAATTAAATTAACTGATTGCAATTAGATATATTCCATAAATTGTACACAAAAACATTGATTATAATTTAATTTTTTTTGTCTTGAAATTAAAGTTTTAAATACTAATGTGTTTACCCAAATATAAATAAAGATGTTCCAGGAAAAAAAACATGGATTTTAAAGGATGAAGTCTCATTATGTACCATACTTTTAATTCACGATTTTCTGATAGAATGTAGAACAGTTTAGAAGTTAAAGGTTTATGAATACAAACATTTTCTTTAAGTAAATGTAAGACATACATAATTCAAAATAAATTATAAATAAAGAGGCATGTGACTATGGGTTTGCATATAATTTTAGCTGCATATCAGAAAATATTTCATCTGATTCCTCTGATTTGTAAGAATTAATTATACATCAGAACATATTACCACTTCCATTTTTTTATTAAGTCTTCAGCTATTAAGTATGTTCCTCACTTTCATAATGCATGTAAAAACCTACCATATCTCTTCTAATGCAATTTCTGAAACAGAAAACTACTTAAGAACACTAAAAATCAATGTTAAGGAAAAATCAAAATACAACCTTTCACATAAGAACCCCATATCACTTTTAGGGATAAAATATTTACAAAATCAATGACAAGCAAGATCGGATTTGCAAGTATGAAATAAAGTTGACCAACCGGACTAGTGGTTAAGATGTTAGCCTCTGGATCGGAAGGTTCCCGGTTCGAATCTGGGGCCAGGGCATGGATATAAAATTGTGATGTCCTATGTTCAGAGCAATGATGACCGCCCATTGGGTACTTCTTTACAAATGACCATTGCTTCCAATTATTGCACAGTATATGGATTTAATTCCAAGTATACATGGTCATAAGTAAAAAAAAATGAATGAAATAAATGGACTGTGATGAACACATTAAGTAAACATTCTTGGTATGTATGACCATTTATTGCTACAAAGGGTAAACCTAGACCAGAATATACTGCTTAAAATAAATTCAAAATCTAAAGAAACCAAGCTAACCAGGGATTTTAATCCACAGCCTGTCATACTAAGTGTCAGAACACTATCCACTGTGCCAGATTTATGGTGGGAATAGATGGTTGGGTGTTCATGATGGTCAATATTTGGCCTAACACAAGACAGATTGCCTCAAGTAATGAACACACAAAGAAAGCTATGGACACAGATGAGAGAATTACATCTAGGCAGGAATTGAACCTGTAGCCTATAACTTGCATGTTAGCTCAGTGAGCAAATCCACTGATGCAGTGGTCTCTCTTTTGGCAGGAATAGAAAATATTTGTTTGGATTTTTCTAACACGTTCTGACATACTTGTTTGGATTGTTCTAAAATATCATACATTTGTTTGGTTATTGCAGTTATGAAGTAAAGGATTCTGAATGAGAAATTGAAGTAAACAAAAAGGTCGACTTGTTTAAAGAGAATGAGAAAGACAATTTTGTTCAATCCTTTCATCTAGAAAATATTTTACATTTCTTTATGAACAGATTTTGCTCACATAATTTATCACAACCATGCAAATTTGAAAATTTCTGCCTTCATTTTAACCCTTCACCACAAGTAAACAGATTGTTAAGCTATAATGCTAATCTCTCAGTGACATCAAATAAAATTTCTAAACTTGTAAAATCTTGAACTTTATAGCATATGCTGATATTTACAATGTCAAATTAACAGTTACCACACCATACACCATAATATTAACAGTATTAATACATGATATAGCAATCATTAGTTTTCAAAACAGATCAACACAGCCCTACAGCATCTAGATGAGTTGGATTTTATGGCGCGAAAGCTATATTTGGCCAAGCTGTGCCAAACGTCATGTAAACAGACACAGCCAACTTTCTGTGGGTGTAAATTTTGAAATTCTCAAGGAAAGTTTTAAAATAGAGCTCTTGCACCAACAAAAGGCTTAATTCTACAGCTTGAAAATTAACCAAGTTTCCAATGAAATTGCACCTCTACTTTACCAATATCTAATATCTGTATTAAAATGAGATGAGCATTTATAATAAGTACTTAATTCTTAGAACTTTAGAAGCATCGATGGTCTCTTTATTTTAGCAGTTCTTCCGACTGTTTGAAACAATGGTATATTTGCAGTTTTCATTTTATAAAGAAGAGACATCAATTTGCAAAATATCAAATAATTTAAACCATGTTTGGGATTTCGATATTCAGTGCTAATATTTAATGGAAGGGAAAATTTACTGCACTATTTTCTATGCGAAATTGCAATTTGCTTTTATACAGTAAACTGAAAAACATTCCTTTCAAGTTTTAGCTGACAGATTTATTTTGTGTTAAACACGTGTGGGCGAAGTGTTAAATAATGTTTTTAAAGGTGAACAAAAAAACGTTCAAATTGTTGAAAGTAAACTAATACTTTCCATAGAAACTGGAGAAATCAAATCGTTTTCAGTCGCTTCTCAATTAGAAGCTTCCCACTTTGGCATTATATGATAGCACTAATGATTCAACAATAGCAACAAAACAGAGCATAATACAACAAAATATGTACCTTATCAAAGTCAAAACATTGATAACTAATTCCTTACTTTAAAGGATTATAACATCTTTGTAAGCATTGGCTTCACTTGCTTAGCACGTGTGACAAAAGATGTAAACATAAAGTTTTGGCTTTGTAAATCTTCAACACGCGGAGACTATAAACAAACTTCAAGCAAATGCATTTTCAAATTTCTTGATGCTTTGAAGCGCTGAAAATTTTTTAACATATCTGCACATAATTCCTTTCTTTTAACAAATGCTGAAACCATAACCAGTCGGATTGCCAAGTCCGAATTCTAGACATTGAAAAACAATTATGAAATTTCAAAAAGATTTTCGCGCATTCGTTTGGCTTGCATGCAGCCAACATTTTATAGGTCTGGCAACCCTGATACATTTCAACTGCCACCTGCTTGCTTCCTTCTCGATACCTCCCAAATTGCTACAAACACAAAGAATCCCTCACATTTTGCAAAAGAAAAGAATGTTCAACAAGTGTTCGACTCTCGTAAATAGTGGTCATCACCAGGAATTCCCCGGTAATCCAAATTAAAATACAAAATATTGAAAAAGACTTTCTCTCGACTTACCGAGCGATGCACAGAGACGCGAAAACTGACAGTCAACCAGTAGTAGAAAACGAATAGGAAAGCAAAAAATAAAAGAAAAGAACTCCGGGAAAGACGAAAGCGGAAAAAGAATAAAAAGAACAAAAAAAGGAAACAACCCAAACAGGATATGGAAAAGACATGGGAGTCAACTTCGCTCCTCTGACGTCACAAATGTACGTGCAGCTGAAAGAGGCGCCTGCTCCAGAAAAAGAAGGAAAATATTCGTAGCCGGTTTTTTCCCATTCGTTTTTAGGCCAGCCCATTTTGTGGCCGCACAAGGAACATGTTATTCGGATTGCACAACCCTGGAGTTTAGCTTTACGAGGAAAAACGAGAGTTAATCATTTTTCCTACGAAGTTATTTCCCTCTGCCAACCTCAAAATCGAGAAGTTCCACAACGCGTTTTGGAGATACGATACCCAACGGGAAAAAAATTTAAAACTAGCCACTGGTGAGATATTCACAACTGGGAAAATAGTAAATTTTGAACAAAAAACTCTGACAGCATCCAATTTTTTTTAAACCTTTTTATCAATATCAAATATTTGGAAACGGTCATTTCGCAAACATAAGCGGATATTTGTTAGAAATTTTGTAATTTCATCCCGGAAAAAATAGCTGATATACTGAGACTTATTTTTTAATATTCTTATGGAACACGATCAAACGGGACCCAATTTAAATTGCTGTGTTCAATGCACAATAACTTGCATGCACTTTTTAAGTTATCGCACC
Source organism: Metellina segmentata (assembly GCA_947359465.1). NCBI lineage: Eukaryota > Metazoa > Arthropoda > Arachnida > Araneae > Tetragnathidae > Metellina > Metellina segmentata. The sequence goes on from OX375874.1 coordinate 84,649,848, forward strand.
AGACCAATTTTTATAGTTGTAATAAAATTCTATGTCCAAAAATTCGGATGGAACACAATGATTCTTAGTTTGAGATAAACCTTTAATCAAAAATAAAATAAATAGCAATAGTCAGTTTTGGTTCCAGTGGAGGATTCCTCCAAACAGAAAATTTTTAGAATAAACACTTTTGAACATTTTATTTACGATTGCTTAAATTTGTTGCGAGATCCACAGGAAACAAATCTACGTCAGAAAAATTCAGTATCCGACTAACTAGCAACTTAGTAAAAAATATTAAGTAAATTGAACTTCAAAACTATAAAAACGAAAAGGGGTTTTATTCAGTCTATAGCGGAATAAATGATTACAAACAACCGATTCGAAGTCCTACTTATAAAGGTAATTTGGTAATTTTATATTAACGTCGTACTAGAGCAACACAACGGGCTATGAATCCCCTAGGGGAAAGATCCGAGGACAACACCACGCAATTTTAAACCACGGTCAGATGACCGGGAAACATCTGAGCTGGCACCCCACTCTCTAAATTTTCTACACCAACCCAACGTGAGGATTTTCGGCCACGACAGATTTAAGGTGCACCAGCAGGCTCTACACCATACGCTTACAATTATCCATGCACTGATCCGAATTCGAACCAGAAACCTTCCGATCTAAAGGCTAACACCTTAACCACCAGACCGGTTGGTCGGCTACTTATAAAGGAGAACTAACTTGATGATGAATTTAGTTAATATAATTCAAATGTTTAGTGACGCCGCTTCAAAATTGTAATGGAACTTAAAATTACCAGACATAAAAAAAAATTTAATTTGAAATGAAATCCTCTCGCCCAATTTACTTCTACAAAAATTTCAGAACTGAGATTTTAATATATTGAGATTTTGTTTTGAATAAATAACACTTTTGTCTTAAGATATTAGTAATTTTTCAAATTACCAATCTTAAAAACGTCAAATTGTATAATCTACGTATAGTACGTCGAAAATACAGGAACAATTTTAGTCAACCGACGCTCTACTTAAACATATAAAAATATTTTTAAACATTTAACATGGCCTCTTGAATATTCTTTCTACTTTGTGAATGATGCATTTTTTGATACACGAAACCCGAGCTGTGACAAATTAATTATATATATATGTATCAGCGCGCATAATTTAAAAAAACTATTATTATATATATTTCAATGCATAATTCAATGCAGTAATGATTCGAAACACGGTTCAAGGGCTTATTTCTTAGTTAACTACGGAAGCTCCGTTCTCGTGTAACAGAAATCGGAATTAAGACGAATTTTTTACCATTATAAATTCTGAATGATATAAAATCGTTTTTGCTGCACTTCGGATGAAAAGAATGGTGAAAAGAGATTAACTTTACAATAGTCGAAATAGTGCATCTCTTGAGAATCAATGAATAAAGAATGAAGTCTGCAGTTTATCTACATAGTTAAATATAAGCCTTTTGATCGATTTGGATATTATTTCTCGCATTCTTATTATTTAGAATCTTGCAGAAATTGTAAGTTATAAACCCGCGAATCATTTTTTTTAGATATGAAGTGTCTAAAAATATCCATTGGAATAAAATTTAACATTTATTCTGCTGCGAATATCAAAAGGCTCCTACTCTCAGTGCGCACCTGTAGATCAAGCCCCTCTCAAGTCAACCCCTTTCGAATCGAGGTTTAATTTTTAGTATTTTCGGTAACCACTAACAAACGTGATACACCCGCCGACCTTCGTGTGCTTGCCCATGTCGCTCCAAACGGTATTGTATAGAAATTGCATGAATCGGTCTAATTAGCGTCGTACTGTAAGAATGAATATAGAACGGCGAAACAAACCTAGAAATTCTACAAATTAAATGAAATTTGGTAAAATTTCAAGATTTATTAGCACCAAGCGGTGCACTGGTCTATTTCAGCTACGGCTCTTAGGGCGTTTGGAGTTCCGAGATCACCAGTGTACTATTCGATTGATTAATTGTATCTCATACAACGTAATTTTGCATTATTAATCAAGCAAAAAAACTAAAACAGGAACAGCTTTAACATTTTCTTTCTCAAATGAAATATCTAATTTTACCTGCATTTTTTAATAATCTTTTATAACTTTCCCCGTATTTAAGAAGTGTGAGGCCGCTCAAATTCACTGAAAAGTGAAAAGAGTATCATTTCTTAGAATCATTTCATCAGAATTGAAGTGGAGTCAATATGGAAAAAGAATCAGATTGGTATCATTTCTCACAATTGAAATTACGGAGACAACTATATTTATTGGCCACCCAAGCGAACAACTCAACAAGCCGCATTTCTCAATAACATTTAATATCCCATATACTACATTAAAAACTTTTTAATAATTTAAATGAAACTTAATCAGATTCATCGGTATCACTTATCGAAACATGTAGTAGTGGTATTAAATTTGTTAATTTAAAGCCAAACTTTCATCGATATTAAGTAGATATTCGGCCAAATACGACAAACATTGTGTAATGAACACATACACACATGGAAAGTTTTGCTGACACAGAAGAGAGAAATACACCCAGAGAGGAATCGAACCGGCGCCGCCAACAATTCACAGGTTGCTAGCGCAGCGGACAAACCCACTGAGCCACGGCGACTCATAGTTCGAAATCGTGAACTCACCTGGATTTTGGTTTTTCATATTCACTATTTAATGAGGAAATTAATTTTCTGAACACTTAAAAAAATTTACTATTTGATGTACAACGGTTGAATCCTTTTTATGTAATTTTATTCAACATATTCTTGCTTGCTTTCCATAGAAAAAACTAGCCACTGCGTGGCCACCACGGCGTTGCCCGTGCCCGTGACAATTCCGAAAATGTAGAAAACGTTGGTTCAAGGAGATAAAACTAATAAATCGTTTAATTAAATTGGTTTGCTTCTCAAACCAAATGGAAATTCGAAGCCAATTAGAATGAATTCCCTGCGAATTTAAACTTGGTTTGCTTCGCACTGTATGAATATCATGAACTATGGTTTGCTTCGCAAATTCTATAACAGCCATAACGGAGTTGCCCGTGGTGTTGGTTTGCTTCACAAACAAAATAGGAATTCGACGTGACGTCACAATCTCTTGCGAAAATATAAATATTTAATTGAAAAATTATTTATTAAAATCTAATCAAACGTATAAGGTATCCAACTCGTGTCAAATTTTCCGCAGACTTCAAATCCGTTGAAATTTTCAATCTATCTTTAACAAACCCGATTTTACAAAAAAAAATACAAATATTGGCGGCGTAAATGTTTTTAATTTTCTTTCGCTGAAATCAAAAGAGGGCTTGAAATGTAATCTGTTTATTTTTGGAGCACGAATGTTAGCGTGACGTCACATTCTGTTGTGAAAATATAAGGTAATGGTAACTTTTAGTTAACGTCGTACTAGAGCAACACAACGGGCTATTGACGACGGTCCGGGATCAGTCCCTTAAGGGAAAGATCCGAGGACAACACCTCGTAATTTTGAACCACGGTCAGATGACGAAGCAACACCTGAGCTGGCACCCCACTCTCCAAACTTCCACGTCAACCCAACGTGAGGACTTTCGGCCACGACAGATTTAAAGTGCACCAGCTGCCTCTACACCATACGTTTACAAACATCCATGCCCGGACCCTGATTCAAACCAGGAACCTTCCGATCTAGAGGCTAACACCTTAACCACTATACCGGTTGATCGGCGTGAAAATATAAGATATTTAAAGAAAATCGTATTTTTAGGTATCGATCCAATGTGAAATTTTCCGCAAATTTCAAATCCGTTGAAATTTTTACTCTTCTTTAACGGTCTAGGACAGGGGTTCTCAACCTTTTAGTAACTGGGTACCACTTGAAATTTTTAGAAATTTTTGGCGTACCACCAGTCCTATATTTTTTAGGAACATGTATCTAATGTCAAAAAAGTGTCCAATGGCTTGTTCTATTTTAATTAAAATACTAAGAAAGCTTCATATTTTATTATTAATGCACTTGTATTTCGTATTAATGATGTTTTAATAAAGGTAAAAATAAAACGATTATTAAAATTAGTTTTAATTATTGCTCACAGGTCTAAAAACAAATAATTTTAACTAATTAGTACAAACTAAGCCAACAAAGATTAACATAATCAAGAATCAATTTTTAGTACGAAACTTGTTTGTCTTTTATTAAAACATCAATATCAGGAGCAATGGAGCTTAACTTCACTCTTAAGTCCTCTTCAACACTTACTCTGTTTCTATATTTATTTTTTTATGTACAAAAGTTCAGAAAAACCACTCTCACACAAGTAACTAGTAACAAATGGCATAAGACACGGAGAGATATCAACTTAATTTCGCCGAGATAGCCATTGAAAAGAAATAGATAATCAGCAACAAAGTTTCTCTTAATAAAGTGCTACTGTTAGGGTTATTTATTATAATGTAATAAAAACGTTATCCCAAATTGATTTCATATAATCCCATTTTTCCTATAACGTGGTTGTACCTAAAAAATCGAACAAATTCGTAGAATATTCGGGTTGCTCGTATCATCCTTGCGTACCACCTGAAACGTTGCCGCGTACCACCGGTTGGGAATCCCTGGTCTAGGAGATAGGAAAAAGAACTACATATAACTAAACTTTCACTGTTTTTTATCGTCTGCTGGAAAATCATTCCTCCGCGCAAAATGAAAACGGAAAAATAAAGTTTGATCTTTTATCTGTTGCCATTCCAAAGAAAACAATAATAACTAAATTTTATTAAATTCATTTTAAATGTACTAGATTGAATTTTAAAATTCACAGCGACTCTAAAATTGCAAAAAAATTGGACTACCTGTGTGCCCAATCCCATCACTGTAAGTGCCATAGATTCGTTAGGTCTTTGCGTGCAAGAAACAAACACTTCCTTTTTTAATATTAGAGACTTCCTTTTATAATATTAGAGATTGATTCTAAAAACCCTTATAGCCAAGTTTTTATCTGGTTTTATGTAATTTAATTAAATAAATTCGTTCATTTCTGTCGGCTGGGATAGATAGTTGCATCGCTCTTATAAGTGTAATTTTTAAATTTAGCTCTAATTAGCCTTCGTGTAGAAAGAAATTACCAACAAACCAAACTTTTAAATTGCATATCTAGTAGTTTTATTTGTTCAGATTTCAACCAAGTTCATTAACTTTCAAAACATATTTACTAAGCAAATTTACAAGTAACACTAAAATCTGATTTTCCTGGTTTAAAATTCAGGACGATCTGGAAACTGCAGGTATTTTTATGTATTTTAATTAATGCAACGCAACAGACTAGTGGCGACTGTCCAGGATCAAACCAGAAGGAAAAGATCCGAGGACAACACGTAATTTTGAATCACGGTCACAAGACGAACTGGAGCCCCACTCTCCAAACTTCACACCACGTCAAAGTGAGGACATTTAAGGCCACGACAGATTTAACGTGCACCAACACTGCAAGACGGTCTTTAGTGGGATTGAGTTTCGAACTAGCATACCTCCAGTTGCTCATACAGGACCAACTGGGTTAACGTAGCTCTTTTACAAATAGAGAAACATTTTTCCAAAGTTAGTCCTCTCCTATCACAGTTGGTAACAAAAAAAAGCCCTCAAACGATTTTTTAACCTTTGAAGTATTCAAGAAGGAAAACACATGGCTACTAATAATCGTGAAAGCTCCGTTTTAGGGAATATCAGTGACATTTCATAAATATACATACACAGACAAGGCCGTACAGATGGGAAGGGCTACAGCTTTAGGCCATTTTGCTTTTTGTCAAAAATATCCCCTTTTCAAGAATATATTTATCATCAATTGAATGAAAACACTTATAATTTATATCTGTGTGATAGGTTTTGTTTAAAAACCTTGAATTAAACCGTAAAATTGTAAATATAATAAATTGTAAATAAATAATTGTTATATTCAAAAAATTCCTTGTAGTTGAAACTATTGAATTTGTTAGTAAGCAACTGTCCCTAACGCCCCCACTCGTTTGCTTTTTAATTCTGTGTGTGTAAGCAGTAAATTTTCCCTCATGTAATGAAACGGGGTTTCTATCAAACATGTGGTGGTAGTGTTTCAGCCGGCGATGTTTCCTGTATGTAGTCTAAACGTGACGTCGGCTTGTTTTTCGAATACAATTTCTCCTGGTTCGAATTCGGGTCCGGGCATGGATGTTTGTAAGCGTATGGTGTAGAGGCTTCGAAGCAACACCTGAGCTGGCAACCCACTCTCCAAACTTCCACACCAACCCAGCGTGAGGACTTTCGGCCACGACAGATTTAAGGTGCTGGTGTGGAAGTTTGGAGAGTGGGGTGCCAGCTCAGGTGTTGCATCGTCATCTGACCGTGGTTCAAAATTACGAGGTATTGTACTCGGATCTTTCCCTTAAGGGACTGATCCCGGACCGTCGTCAATAGCCCGTTGTGTTGCTCTAGAACGACGTTAACTAAAATTACCTATCGAATACAATTTCAGCATTTTGCCAAAGAAAATTGTAAAGAAATATTGTGAATTGATGCTGTATAATAGTTCATTGATCAACACCTATTAAATAAAACGCCAAAAGTTGCCAAAACGGTGATAAATTAAATTTAAAGGTAATCACAAAATGCGAAATCGATGTATCATGCAAAAAATCATTTCATAAGAAAATCTTCGCAGATCGTATGATTAGTTTATTTTCCCTTTTATGGAAGCAAATGTTTTTTTTTTCTTCTTTTTGTTACATATGCAGAGGTTTTAACTGTTAAGGTATAATTTGAATTTGTGAAGCATTTTATGGAGCAAAAGTAATGGGTTTCAGAGCAGACATTTAGACACTTAGGGCAAGCTTTATAACAACTAAGCAGATCCACAAATTTTAATGCAACAATATTACTGATACCAAATGCTTTGCCATTATGAGCCTACTTAACATAAATTTAGTTGCATAATTCTCCACAACCAACCTTCCATTTTAATACTTTTAATTCATAATCCACTTCAATAACTAGTGCAGCTTGTTCTATTTTGAACTTTGCGCCAGTCAACAATTTACAATATCCAGAACACAATTTGAAAACAGCATTTAAAATATAATAGTGTTCCGATGCTCAGAAAACAAAAGGTAAAATCGATAAATGCAAATAGTATCGATTTATCCACTTTCTGATATCGAGTTATCTTCATTCAAAACACTGCTTAGATTTTATATCAAAACAATGGAAATAAAAAAATTAAGGTAATGGTAATGGTAATTTTAGTTAACGTCGTACTAGAGCAACACAACGGGCTATTGACGACGGTCCGGAATCAGTCCCTTAAGGGAAAGATTCGAGGACAACACCTCGTAATTTTGAACCACGGTCAGATGACGAATAAAATTAAGAATGTCGTCCCTGAGATGTATGGTATTTATGTTGGTATTTTAATTAACGTCGTACGGAAGCAACGCCACGGGCTTCGTCCCAAAGAGAAAAATTAGGAACAAATTAAATGTCTACAAAAAACTTTAGAAGCTAAAAAAAAAAATTTTAACCTGCCACTATCATTTTATTTTAAGAATATAATCAGACTTACGAATTGAAGCTGTCATTTGAAGAAATGTTTATATATATTTAAAAGTATAAGCAGCATAACTTTAAAAAACTAATATTTTTGAAGTAGGTAGGTAGCTGAATTAACGATGCACTTTGAGCAACACAAAAAGTTATTGGCGACAGTCCGGGATCAATCCTGAAAGGAAAGATCCAAGACCAACACCTCGTAAGTTTGAACCAGTCTGATAACAAATTTTTTAATAGGAAAAATATTAAATAATTTTGACATCTAAAAAAAGTATAACAGCTGGCACACCTAAAGCACTTGCAAAATAGCTTTAGTAACATAAATTCTTAGTAGAAAATACTTATCCAATGCTCTTTAGCAGCAATTTCAAATGAAACAGGTAATCCTAATTGAGCTGATTTATAAAACAGAGAATTATCAAAGCATACATTTGAAATTTTCAATACCATGGATGGTTGATTGATTTTATGGCGCAAGTATCATATATGACTAAGCTGTGCCAAGCCGACCAACCGGTATAGTGCCTCTGGATCGGAAGGTTCCTGGTTCGAATCCGGGTTCGGGCATGGATTTTTGTAAGCGTATGGTGTAGAGGCGGCTGGTGCACCTTAAATCTGTCGTGGCCGAAAGTCCTAACGTTGGGTTGGCGTGGAAGTTTGGAGGGTGGAGTGCCAGCTCAGGTGTTGCTTCGTCATCTGACCGTGGTTCAAAATTAGGAGGTGTTGTCCTCGGATCTTTCCCTTAATAGACTGATCCCGGACCGTTGTCAATAGCCCGTTGTGTTGCTCTAATACGACGTTAACTAAAAATTACCAATTACCTAAGCTGTGCCAAACACAAGACAGGCAAAGTCAATTAACGGCAATGGTAATTCAACGACAAACAACACCACGTAATTTTGAACCTCGGTCAGATGACATAAACGTCGTACTAGAGCACGGGGACATTAACGTCGTACTAGAGCAACACAACAGGCTATTGACGACGGTCCGGGATCTATCCCCTAAGGGAAAGATCCGAGGATAACACCACGTAATTTTAAACCACGGTCAGATGACCGGAAAACATCTGAGCTGGCACCCCACTCTCCAAATTTTCTACACCAACCCAACGTTAGGACTTTCGGCCACGACAGATTTAAGGTGCATCAGCCGCCTTTACACCATACGTTTACAAACATCCATGCCCGAACCCGAATTCGAACCAGAAACCTTCCGATCTAGAGGCTAACACCTCATCACTCTACTGGTTGGTCGGCCCGTTGACTTAATGATGCATTTTTAAATGATAGAGAAAGGTGATTATTCTGTGATCACTTTCATTCAATTGTAGATTAACTAGGTAGGTAAACTAAGTAAAACTATAGGTAAGGTAATTTTAGTTAACGTCGTACTAGAGCAACACAACGTACTATTGATGACGGTTCGGGATCAGTCCCTTAAGGGAAAGATCCCAGGACAACATCTCGTAATTTTGAACCACAGTCAGATGACGAAGCAACACCTGAGCTGGCACCCCACACTCCAAACTTCCACACCAACCCAACGTTAGGACTTTCGGCCACGACAGTTTTAAGGTGCATCAGCCGCCTCTACACCATACGCTTACAAACATCCATGCCCGGATCCAGATTCGAACCAGGAACCTTCCGATCTAGAGGCTAACACCTTAACCACCAGACCGGTTGGTCAGGTCAATAAATGGACATACACGAAATTTTACTGGCGTGTACGACAGAAATACCCCAAGGTAAGCTACAGAAATCAAACCTGTGCCCCCCCCCCTACACACACACACACACACACACCTAGAACTCGCAATTCTTAATTACCTACCTAAAAATATACCTGATTAATTAGCGTCGCACTGGAGCAACACAAAGAGGTATTGGCAACAGTCCGTGATCAATCCCCTAGAGGACCTTTCCAACCTAACCAATGGCTAATCCGTTATATCCGTTCTCCGGATGGTGCGAAGGTGAGTGTTGCCTCCAAGCAAGAAGGGATCAATCCCCCAAGGAGAGGATCCAATGACCACGCCACGTAATTCTTAAACACAGTCAGATGACAAGAACAACACCTGAGCTGGTACACATTCTCAAAAAATTTTTACACCACACCAACGTGAGGACATTTGAGGCCACGACAGATTTAACGTTACCGTACCCGCATATACGACGGTCTTTGGTTGGACCTAGTTTCGCACTCGCAACTTTCTAGTTGCTAATCCGTTGCTCTGCCAACTGGGCTACCACCCGAATATTTTCTAGTGTGAGGTTCATATTTATCGTGCCGACCAACCGGTCTGGTGGTTAAGGTGTTAGCCTCTAGATCGGAAGGTTCCTGGTTCGAATCCAGGTCAGATCATGGATGGCTTTAATCGTATGGTGTAGAGGCCAGCTGGTGCACCTAAAATCAGTCGTGGCCGAAAGTCCTCACGTTGAGTTGATATGGAAGTTTGGAGAGTGGGGTGTCAGCTCAGGTGTTGCCTCGTCATCTGACCGTGGTTCGAAATTACGTGGTGGTGTTCTCGAATCTGTCTCTAAAGGGATTGATCCCGGAGCGTCTTCAATTAGCCCTCTGTGTTACTCTAGTACGACGTTAATTAAAAATTACCAACTACCATATTTATCGTAGCTGCCTCCAAACACAAGACAACATCAAGTAATGGACATACACATAAGGTAAGGCAAAGTTTAATCACACATAAGATAGAAATACCCGGAGACAGCAATCGAACCTGTGTTGCCAAGAAATCGTAATTCTAAACCATGAATAAACCATGAATGAAACCTCTAGTGTGAAATATGAATTTCCTTGTTTTAAAATTGGTAAGACAATTCTATTTTATACTACTAATGTTTTTCCTAATTGCACACAATTCCAGCATCCACTTCAATATACTTTGCAGAGTCCATTCTAGATTGGATTTTGGGGGTATTGTGCAAAAGCGGGCTAGCAACAAACACAAGACAGAATATAACCCATTAAAGGCACGAAACGTAACAAAATCGTCCAAGAAGAAGATGAAAGGTAGATTTAAATCATGTAAAATGTATGTATGAGAATTAAAAATATTTAAATAATCAGATAATTAAAAAAGACCATCATCGTTTGCAGCAGAACTAATGACTGAAGAATTTAATTTACATATGCCTGAAGTTTAAAGATTTAATTTTAAAATTTTGTTGGTCAGTCTATACTGATTTTCTGGCAGAATAGTTCAAAACTTTCTTACAAAAAAAAAGCTCGGTTTAAATTATTTAGATTGGAAAATATTAATAGCGTAGATTTAGCCCAAATGGCGCCAAAGTAGTCTTCGTGAATGAAATTCAAATGTAACTCAAAAATCGTTCTACATGGTGCAACCTTTTTAATTTCAGTCCCTGTTCCTAACGAGCTGTGCACAATGCTGTCAGTACAGCCTTTTGGTGGGCACTTATGAGCCATCTTCTCCGCATACCCGGTCCTTGTACTTTCCTCATGCAATCCCCCAATATGTACTTCAAGCAGTCACTGTTAAATCCTTTTTCTTTTGCATACATTGTACAATGTACTAAGGCTGCACAACGAGCATTGCAATCATGATAAAATCACTTCAAGGTAAGATTCAATGACAAATAGTTTGAAAACCATTTCAAACTTTAAAAAAAATCAGGAAAGGTTCACTACAGAGTGTCATAGTGATTATTCCAGGCGTAATGACCTGGTGATATTTCACACTTTCGTTTATACGGAGCTAGCCACTGCGTGGCCAGCACGTCGTTGCCCGTGACAGTTCTTTACGTGAGGTCAGGTGTGACCACTGCTCGTTGACGCTTGATGGTGTAGAGACCAGCTGGTGCACCTAAAATCAGTCGTGGCCGAAAGTCCTCACGTTGGGTTGGCGTGGAAGTTTGGAGAGTGGGGTGCCAGTTCAGGTGTTGCTTCGTCATCTGACCGTGGTTCAAAATTACGAGGTGTTGTCCTCGGATCTTTCCCTTAAGGGATTGATCCCGGACCGTCGTCAATAGCCCGTTGTGTTGCTCTAGTACGACGTTAACTAAAAATTACCAATTATCAAAGAAAGGGAAGGCTATGGGGAAGTTACTGGCATGACCACTAATCAATCAGAAACAGTAATCCCCAAACGCCTTAACGAAGGAACATCAGGGTGTCAAAAGGTCCTTGGAGTGTGGGATGGTAGGTATTTTAATTAAAGTCGAACTGAAGCAACACGACGTGCTGTTGGCGATGGTCCGGGATCAAACCCGAAAGGAAAGATTCGAGGTCAACACCTAGTAATTTTGAACCACGGTCAGATGACGAGGCCACACCTGATCTGGCACTCCACTCTCTAAATTTCCACACCACGTCAAAGTGAGGACATTTTAGACCACGAAAGATTTAACGTGCACCAGCCTCCTTTCTACACGACGGTCTTTGTTTGGTTTCGTACTCGCAATCTTCCGGTTGCTAATCCGCTACTTTTCCAACCGGGCTACCAAGGTACTCTGAGCGTGGGAGCAAATTGTACATTCAAAATCAAAGCTGATGTTCGTTGAAATTTGCATCAAAAATAAACAGTTCGTAACATTTTGTTTTCTTGAATCATTCGATGACTTACTATATTTTCAACAGGGAACTCTCACGTCTTTACTTTTGGATATATATTAATGCATCCAACAAAGATTTGCTGGGTTGCAATGGACGCTATGCCACTGATTAACACTGATACATTTTCTAATATATCGTTACTACAACGCCAAAGGCACGAATCTGCATTTTTTTTCAACTCCGTTTCATGTTATATCCTATGACAAGGCCACGAATTTTGATTCCTTGTGGAAATGCCTATTTTCACGTCTGACCGTGGTTCAAAATTACGCGGTGTTGTCCTCGAATCGTTCCCTTAAGGGACTGATCCCGGACCGACGTCAATAGCCAATTGTGTTGCTCTAGTACGACATTAACTAAAACTACCATTACCTGTTTTCAAGAGAAAACAATAACCTTAGAGTTGTAACTCAATTTTTCCCAAAGCATTAAAACTGAATGCGTTTTTGTAGAAACGTCAATTTTGTTAATTCGTGCCTTTGGCGTGGTGTAATGATAGATTTATATTGAGAAATAATCAGAAAATATATCTTTTTGTTCAATTTTTCTTTAAAAGATCAGTTTATACTTTTATCAAACACGAAACTCCAACTTGTTATCACCGAAATTGAAGTCACCGAAATTTTTATTCGGAATTGTGCTGTTTTCTAGGAAGGAAAGGGATTTAAATAGAGTTTTTCTGTGGTTTGTAAAAATTCTTCATTGTGTTTAATACTCAGAGGTCGCCAACTTCGACAGCTTATAATATATTTCTTTCTTCGCGTTTATCAAGCTTTCTGAAAATAGTGTACTTTATCTTAGCCTTTCTTTTGCAAAACAAAAAATTTTTTTGATTCCGCAATCAGCCAGTTGCAAAACTTTCTGGAGCAGTAAAATGCATTTACTTAAAAATAGTATTAAAATATATCAGACGCCTTTAGCCACACCGAAAAACATTGGATTAACTTTACCTTTTTTATTAATTTCCGTTAGAAGATAATTTTCAACGAAAAATCAATGTGTTTAAAGGGAATCATGCATGGTGTCAAATTAATTTGTTAATATGTAATTAATAGTATTTTCATTGATTTTGCTGAGATTCAGAAACATTCGTGTTTAACGGATTACATGGATGTATCCTATATACCTATTTGCATAAAGAGTTAATTGTGAAAATATTTTTCACAACTGTTCACAAAAAGAAAATGATAGTTCTGGATTTTTTTATTGGTATTTATATATATTTTTTTCTCCGAAAGGCAAAGTAGTCCCAAATTGGACCAGGGACACAATGATGCCACCCTCTCTGATCAATTCACATTTCAATCGTAATTTTTAATTGCAATTAACTGTTGATAATAATTAATAATCTCTAATATCTTTTATGGATAAATTAAGTTTGCTGAACCGAAGTTACTCTCCCTTCAAGTACAATTTTAAAATAGCTCAGCATTAATCCATTTTGATCACCTAAATTGAAAATAGAAAATACAGCAGGTGACTTAAATAAATTGAGGTAGGTTGAGGTTTACCTGTGCCAGAGCCAACTTTGGCCAAGCTGCGTCGAAACCAGTTTTAAAAGCATGTTATGCAAGTAGCCTTATACTCTATATAATCAATAGATGATTTATTTTGTTCTAAAATCTCATTTTCACATCTATGATCCCTTAAAATTATACTTTTTGTCGATTATCATATAGAATGTATTTAATTAATTTTGAAAATGACTCTCTTTTCTTCAGCAATAATTTGAAGGATCAAAGAAAGGAAAAGGATACGACTTCTTAATACATATTAAATGCATTAAATATTAAAATTAATTACATCTTTGCTTGCACTTCCAAATAATTTTAGTTTTAGATATTTTTTGCATTCATAATAGACTTTAAAAAAAATTAAATTATCATTTGACTGGTACTTTCAAATTGGAACACATAAAACCAGGGCAATCAGATACCAAAGTGGAATCTTTAAAAGTAGCTCGTTCTATGTGCGGCAACTGTTCAAGACTTCAGTATAAGCACACGGGCCCCACGATATAACCTCTAGCACGTTTCGTAGGGTAGGTATCCTTTTGTCCACTTTTGAAAGGGACTGTGGGAGGGGTTAGTGAACAAAAGAATTCAGAGCTTACCTTGAACTATTGCTGACATTCCAAACCGTTTATGTACTACCTGGGATAACTGGAACAGAATCCGTTTTTACTGACATGTTTGAGTGCAATCTTTCTATAGATACGGTTACATGGAATGTGTGAGAAGTCATTTATTCTTTCGTTATAATTTACGCAGAATTTGTAATCTTGAAAAAAATGTAATGTTTATAGGCCTTTTCTGTTAATTTTCAAGGTAACTTCCATCGTTTCATATGCCATTTTTAAGAATTTTTAGACTATCAACATCTGGCTTAGCAATTAGTCATAACCAAAATGACAAATCACAGATGTAAACGGCATATCTTTGAAAAAATTTATATTAAAATTTGTGTGTGTGCTTGTCAAATACGATATTTCTTAATTTTAATATAAAAGTTTCACACCTAGCATTTCTGTTTTCACTCCGCAAACAAAGCAAAAATATCTTTGCTTGCTTTGCACTTTTATTTCAGTCACCGTCCTTTAGCTGCTTTTTCTTTCTTTGGTTCGAAGTTAGAATGTTGTAAATATACGAATTCTCTAGATTGTTGCTTGCTATTATTCTAATTTTACTGAATAAACTAATTCAAAATATGGAAGTTTCCTATGATATTTTACTGTTTTGCACTTTATTTTAAGGTTACTTTGTCCTGTAAGCAAACTTTTGAGTGACATATCCAATCCTAATAGACAAAAGTCTGTAAAATTTGTATTTGTTTGGTCAGAGACCTACTTTATGTGAATTTTATATAATTTCTATATTTTAACATTTTGAAACTATCTTTTAAAACAGTTTCTGCTCGAGTGTCGGTTTTGTTGCAACAAAAGCATTCGGTAGAAAAATCAATTTATCGATATGATTTGTTCTTGCAGTTAGTTTACAAGCAACCGTATCCAAAGGAAGATTGAAAATCTTATTTTAGAAATTTATACTGCTTATAAATCTCAAAACTAAATATAATTCATCCAATAAACGTATAACTTAGCCCTTTAAAGCCCTACAAGCAAATACAGGGTGTTTTATAAATTAACTTCATTTCAGTTAAAGATAGGGATTGCAATCAGATCCGGCGGATCCTGCATTATTTGGCTACCTACCGGATCCGATAAACCCGAATTTTTTTTAAAGTAAATAATCGATTCTTCAAACCCAATTTTAAAGTTGCAAAATCGTTTATTAAGCAATTGATTTTGAATTAATCGATTTTATATTTCTCACTCATCAATTTGGAGAATTCTAGCAAAAATAATAAATTAAACTATCAATAATATTTGTGTAACAAAGAGGAATTAGGAAAGCAAATTCTACAAGAAAATGAAGACTGTTGCAGTTCATTGAGAAGTAGGTTGGGAGATGGCCTAAGTTAATACAATTTGTTTCCTTGGATCTTTTTTTCAAACTCAAAAGTGATTAACGTTACTGCACTGCTGGCCACCGTAAATGCAACACCCTGAAGGAAGCATGCAAATAATATGAAAATAACAACATGCATTAGCGGAGGTGAGATATGCAAATGATTAGAATTTCAGCGCAGACGCACATCACGCGCGCCTGTGGCGCTACTTCAAAGCGCTATTTAAGGCTTGGAGATTTCGACGATTTCAAGTACGGCAATTGTGTTTTTCTTGTGGTTTAAAAAAAAAAAAAAAAAAACGATCAATTATGCCAGGTAGAAAACAGCGATCATCTTTTGATCAAGTATCCGAGTTCGACAGAGGACGGATAGTGGCCTACCGAGATTGTGGATTTTCTTTCAGGGAAATCGGTAGTCGTGTTGGACGAAACCAAACAACTGTCATGCGGATATGTGATCGTTGGATGCAGGAGGGTACGACAGACCGACGTATTCGATCGCATCCACCTCAGTGCACCACTCCACGTGATGACAGGCATATTGTGCGTATAGCAGTGACGGATCGCTCAGCCACATCACGAACCATAGCACAGCACATTCAGTCTGTAACGCATCATCCAGTGTCTGCGCGTACCATTCGACGCCGTTTACAGCAGAGTGGTCTGTCCGCAAGACGTCCATTGCTTCGTCTACCCTTGACGCAGAACCACAGACGTCTCCGCCGCCAATGGTGCGATGAAAAAAGAATGTGGACGGCAGAATGGAATGAAATTGTCTTTACTGACGAGTCACGCTTCTGTCTGCAACACCATGATGGTCGGATTCGAGTCTGGAGACACCGTGGAGAGAGGAGGCTGAACAGCTGCGTTATGCACCGCCACACTGGTCCTGCACCGGGTATTATGGTATGGGGCGGTATTGGATATCACTCTCGCACTCCTCTAGTACGCATTGCCGGTACTTTAAACAGCCAGCGCTACATCTCCGAGGTGTTGGAGCCAGTTGTCCTTCCTTACCTTCAGGGCTTGCACACAGCCATATTTCAGCAGGATAATGCGCGACCACACGTGGCACGCATTGTCCAATGGTTCTTCGTAAATCGCCAGATTGAATTGCCGGTAGAAAACATGGGGTCCATGGTTGCTCAACGATTGACCTAGATTACATCCCCAGCTGCCACACCAGATCAACTTTGGCAACGTGTGGAAGCTGCTTGGTCTGCTGTACCCCAAGAACACATCCAAAGTCTCTTTGAATCAATGCCGAGGCGTGCGGCAGCGGTGATATCCAACAATGGCGGGCGACTCTGGTTACTGATTTTGGCAGGAACCACACTTCACAGAAGTCTATAAATTTAATCATTTGATACTTGGTCAACATGTTATCTACAAAATAAATTTTTTTGTGATATCTCTTGTCTTTCTTGGTGTTGTAATTTAGGTGGCCAGCAGTGTATATAACTTCGATTTAAGCAATTAAGAGTTCCCTTTTTTTTGTTATGTTGACCCAAAACTGCCAAAGATTAGATTTTTATGTTAGTATGAGACAAGGTTAGGTACAACTTATATGTCATTTGCTCAACGACATTAGATAGACTACTTAATTTTAGATAAATAGAAAAGTACTAAGTATAAAAGGAACTGATGTTTTTGGTGTGGAAACTAGTAAGACTGATCATCAACAATCGTTTAATGTTGTTGTTGTTATTGTCGTGGGGGCCATATATGGCCCAATTGAGGGTGCCATTGCCCCGGAGGATTGGACTTCTTCATGCATGACACATCCGTTTTACAGGAAGGTCCCTTTCACACATCCATTCACTCACACATATCGTAATTTAGATCCCAATCAGAGGCCGATAACCCCCTGATCAGGTACCCCCAGAGATATTGATTTGGTATGGGAACATGGGAGACTTTGTGACCACGGCCTATTTAACGTGCCCCAGCCACCATTAGCGAACACGACGGTCTTTAGCCAGGTCCAAGCGCCGATCTCGCAACCATCAGAATTGCAGGTTCCGCTGAGGACAGAACTACTAATAGTACAAGTAGTTACTATAATTAATTGTTGGTGATTGGTTTCCTACCAAAAAGTAATTATTAATAAAGTTGATTTTCTAATGCTAAAATAAAGTTTTGTTCGTCTATTTGGAATAATATCATTTTTACCTACTTTACTCAGCCGATTTTGGAAAAATACATGCTGGTTAGAATGACTTATTAACAAAGTACCAATCCGGCCGGATTGCAATCCCTAGTTTAAGAGTCGAATGATCATTTTCTTTTCCAATGTTTTATGAATCGTGCTGACTACTGAAAAAAGACTATCACAAGTGAAGAGAGCGTCTGCGGGATTTAACCTACGAAGAGGTAAGACAAGAGTTTACAGGAAAAGACTAACAGCATAAATCAACTGAAGAAGTATCTGAACTAACATCGCACAGAAGCTCATAACAATATAATTTTCCCTTCGGGATCAATCCGACACCTCATAATTTGGAATCACGGTCAGATGACGAGATTAAGCAACTTAAGGAGTGGCTTACGGCTGTAATTGCTAAGATTACACCTGATATTTAAGAAAAACTTTTTCGTGCTAACATTGAATATGTGTTAATAGGCAAGAGGGTCATGTATAGGAATTCTATTAATATTTGTTATGCTTCTTCACATAAACGAAGTTACTTTAGAAACACCCTGTATAATTAGATTTTGAATCGGGCTCTTGTTCTTTGAAATAGTCGTTAGCGAATCGTATATGCCTCCAATACTAATTGGAGATTCTAAAACTGACCTCAGGTAATATAAAGATACAAAACTTCGTGGGGGGACATACAGTTCGATACAGAGCCTGTCACAGAATGTGCGAATGCTTTTTTCCGTGGTTAAACTTGTACATTTGCACTCGTACTTAGAAAGATTATATAATAGTTTCAACTACGCATCTTAAAATTCTTATCACGGCTTCATTCTGTATACAAAACAAATATTGATATACAACGAATTAGATTATTAAAATTTCACTATAATTTTATAAAACGTTATTAGTGCACAACCAGATTGACATCGTCTCTCTTGTATTTATTGAATTACTTGATGTTGCCAGTCTGTGACTTTTTATGGCGTAGTTGGGCGAAATGTGGCACTTGTTGCCATAAAAACACAACCACTGCTCATAGTGAAGCCACATACATAATTTTTTATCAGAAAATTTGAGTCCCAAAAGTAAAAGAGGTAGGTAGTTAATTACCGTCACATTGGTGAAACATAACGGGTTATTGTCGATAGTTATGGATCAATCCCAAAAGGAGAGATCCGAGGACAACACCTCGTAATTTTGAACCACGGTAAGAAGACCCAAGGTGGTATCCTACTCTCCAAACTTCCACACCATGCCAACGTGAGGACATTTCAGGTCACGACAGACTTAACGTGCACCAGCCTTCACGTATACGAAGGTGGTTAAACAGAGTTTTGAACTCTAAACCCTCTGATTTTTAAAATTTAAACTAGAACATTTAAAATTAATTTATTGGAATTTAACTAACATTGTTTTCCTTAGAATGACAACAGTATAAAGAGATCACAGATTATAGATTTATTTTTTCCGTTTCATTTTCCGATCACACAACGGTTTCAGCGGACTAACAAAACAAATAAACAGTTTTAACTGGAGTTATGAAGTTCTTTTTTCAATCTCCTAGATCGTTAAAGATAGAGTAAAAATTTCAACGGATTTGAAATCTGCGGAAAATTTTTCAATACATCGATCTTAAAAATATGATTTTCTTCAAATTAATAATTTTTATATTGTAAAAAAAATTTTGTTCCAATTCGAAGTTGGCATTCGCGATCGAGAGATCACAGATTCATCATTTCCTGCGCACAAACGATTCGAGCAAAGGGAAGCAAAACAAATAAAAAAGTTTTTGGAATTGCGTAGCAATCACAGGGGGTTGGAGAGTGTTATTATTTTTTTATGATGAAATTTGGCACACAGATTGTCCTAATTTTTTTGTCCAGTCCGCGAATTTTCAAACTTAATCTAGAACATTTTGAAATGAATTTATTTTTTCTCCCTTGAACTAACGTTTTCGACCTTTTTAGAATTGTCACGGGCAACGCCGTGCTGACCACACAGTGGCTAGTGAGTGGATAATTTTAATGAACCCGAAATAAAAAATAAGTGCTGGATTAGCCATGCGATCGAGTGCTCCGATCGCAGATTCTTAAAGTCGAAGTGATATTTCCTGGGCTTGATCGTGCCCCTGATAACTTGGCTGTTATGACGTGATCCAGTTTTCCTTTTGCAATACACAAATACCTCATTGAATCAACTCAATCTGAATATGAGGGATTGTCAGCGTAAAACAAACCAGACGGGGGTATGAGATGTTACTTCCGTTACGCAAATCATATCCTACGTGAAATACATCGGGGTTACTTTAAATGCAGTTTATCGCCGTTTTACGCTTTAACTAATAGGCCTATCAAATCAACTACCATTAATTCGGAATTCATTCCCTGTAATATTTATTGGTTGTAAATTTTACAGTGATACAATACTTGAAACAATATTTTCACTGAGGAGCAAACTGTTAAAATTAAGCTTTAAGTTCAAATTTTAAAATCTTTTGAAAAATATGAAAAGTACTAACAATTTAAATATTACTCATCGGTCTCCATACATTGTGAACCACTACGAACTTACATGCTAAGACCAGGATTTCTACTCAGAGCCTATCGAACCAATTGCTTCCCTAAACAATTGGTTCGATAGGCTCTGGTTCCGGTCTTAGCATGAATGTTCGTGGTGGTTCAGAATGCCTTTAGGTCTAAAATGCACCAGTGCAGTAGGTCCAGGTAAATTAACCCTCGTGGTCTAATGTGAAAAATGACTTTAGAGCGACAAACCAAATCCACTCTAAAAACTACACATGCTCATTAGTCACCAAATGTCAAAAATCACGCAAGAACATTTAACACTAACCTTGAGATACCCAGAAAAAATTTACTAAAAGCGGAAAAACATTCTAAGAAGTATTTTTAAACTCACTTTTATTACCTGTTTGATAAAAAAATGCAAGTAATGAAAAATTGTGAAAAATGTTGACAACATTGAAATAAATACTAATTAAACATCATATCAAAATGTTAAGTGAAAATAAACAAATTACATTTCATTATAATCCTTTCCCAATATCGAATTCCTCTTCAAAATTCGACATAAATTCAAAATATCAACATTCTTGATTAAGTCAAATTAATGAACTTCATTCTCTCATTACATCGACCAAGAAACTTTTTAAAAATCTGATTTTACACTCGAATTTATTGTACTAAAGAGCAATAAAGAAACTTACCTAGAGGTCTTGTTTCCTTCAACTATAACAAGCCATTTCCATAGTGGAAGAAACGTCTTTTCACAAATAGTACACCAGATTCAAGTTGATAAGCATAAGATTGATTCTGTAGAAAAGACATAGATTGTGCACTATTCAAAAACAAAGATGATAAACTAATACTATGTCATATATCAAAACCGTAATAAAATGGAAATATTTAAGTTGACAAAATTTAGAAATTAAGGTAAAATATTTTATTTTAGCTACAAATGGCAAAAATTTTGATCATGCTAATAAAATGACATGAAAGGATGAAATGGGATAATCTGCATCACTTTAAATTACTTTTGTCAATTAATTCACTAATGTCTTAACATCATTACTTTCAACATGCCATGTTAGTTTCATCCATTTTTGGTGATTCTGATTATACTGGAAACATCCGCTATATATAGTTAATAGAACGGGATATTTAATTTATAAGCAGTTGTAGTTTATTTTTATACAAATATTTCTTTACAGCACGCATGGCACCCTAATGTACTTTGTAATAAAGCCGTATAATGTGAATAAAATGTGCACCTTTCTGAGTTGTAGAATTTTATGTCAATGAATATAAATAACCCATGCCTACCCAAGATTTAAGCAATATTCATTTTTAATGATGATATATATGTACATATATACGAATTTTATAAATTATTGTGTTTCGCTTTTACTCTAAGTCGGCTGATAGAAATGACAGTGACATCATTTTCATTTTTATCGAATACAATTGTTAAAATTCATGCAGTGGAATAGAATATTATTAGTTACAAGTTACTAGTTGAATTGATCTACTTATGACTTCATGCATGTTTCAAAGAGAAACAGCAAGTGATCTGATGGATGTTTGTTTTAGCCACAGTTTCACAAAAGATCTTGTTTTACTGATAATTTTTACCATGTAGAGCATATGGGATGTTATGAGAAAATCTGAAATCGAATTTTAATAAAAATTATAAATAAAATAAAATTGAGTAATGAAGTACGATATTATTGACATTCAGAGTGTAGGTATTTTACATTTAAATTCCAAATTACAGAGCACTTTCTCAATCATTTCTGAGGACGCTGAATGCAGTCTAAGCATGCAATTAAAGATTCATAGCCAAGTAAAATTCACATTACAAATCAATTATACTTTTTTTCCTTTTTGTAAATTTTTTACAAAATCATCTGTGTCACGAAAATTACTTTATTTTTCTTTGCAGCAATTCTAACAAGTAAAATATAATTTTTATAACAAGTAAAATAAAATATAATTATAATTTAAAAAATGATAACAGTAAAAAAATTAGGATAGAAAGAAATGATTATATATATTCACATATATACTTACATTTTACAAGAGCTGTTAGGTACAACTACAATAACAGAAAAAGATTCACTTAAAAAAATGATTAGTATTTAGCATACATTAAAATATTTTTTAAACATAAAGAAATAGAAATAAAAAGTTTATTCTTATTTAGAAATCCAGTGTTCACAAAAATGATATTGACAAACACTGCTTTTCTTTTAATGAGTCTATTTGGAGCAAGTTCTTTAAATTTATCTGCACATGTAAGGACTTAATTCTGCATTTCATGTAAAAAACAAGGCTATAAATTAATGCATAAAATAAGTATTAAAAATGAGTGATAACCCAGACTTTAGGTTACATATATTTTTTAATTCATTTTAATCAATATTGCAACTCCAATAATTTATGCTCTTGGTATAAATTATTTAGGCTGTAGAACTATATAATTTAAAATTACATATAAAAAATTACAAATGATGATTATACCAGATGATTAAAAGAAAGTCTGTAACATATGATAGGTATTTTTATTTCTTAACTCAAGAACTCTTAATGTTAATAAAGTGAAAAGTCGATTTCTCCCAACATTTTTATCAAAATGGAATTATTCAAAATTCATTTTTACCATTATCATACTTTAATTAACATTAATAGCATTAAAAATGTCACAATATTGTAAAATTTATTTGCAAACATAGAGGACCAAAAATTAAAAAATGCTTCAAATATATATATATTTGTTATTTATATAAGATATAATTGCAATATTAATCGCAATAAAATACTCAACTTGTTATTTGTTGAAGTAGGTCACTGAATACAAAAGAAAAACTAATACTTTAAATAAAAAAGTTTATTTTCATTTTCATTACATAAAAATTCTCATGGAATGGGTACAATCCAAACCCACTAGTGAAAATTCTCAATAAAAGAATAAATTCTATTTGTTATTCGCATATGCAAATTTACAGAAAATGCCCAGATCCAAAGCATCCGAAATTGCATTAAAATTAAAAACCATTATACATTTATTATAACAGTGATAACCAAAGATTCAGACTCATTAGCTTTTCTATCATTGTAATCAAGACTTATTTTAACTAAAACAATACTAATGTTTTATTTTTCGTTAGCTTGGCTTAAAAATGGCATAATTTTCATATGGAAATTGAGAACATAAAGATTAATGTATTTGAAGACAAAAAATATGAATTTCAAATTATTATTTAAGTTCTTACCATTTTAATTACAAGCTTGTTTTGTCCTAGTTTTCTAGATAAAGTACATTGCAGTATAAATTATCTGACAAATTTATCAACTTATGCTCCTTGAGCAAATTATAATATCTTTAACCAATTGTTAATCATTCCAAATATTGCAAGATCAGATACGATATTAATATTTAGTTATTGTTATAAAATCTAGTTGAACAAATACATATTGAAGGGAAGTTGATAAGAAATTCACTGCCACTCTAATTGCAAGCAAAATAGTTTTGACCAAAAGAGAAATATTTATGCCTTTAAAAAATCGCAAAATAATGAAAGATGTACATGTGGAATCCGTTGCTGGTCAGGAAATTAGTTTGAGAAGGAACATGGCACTTTATTATATATATGGAGTAGGAATGAGGAATAAAACAAGGGTAAAACTGAAAAGGATCCTAATCTCATGGTCAAATTGTCTGCATCATTTTGGCGTTTATTGCAATGGTAAATTTCATTCAACTAAAATTTCATCACGTCAAATTAACTAAAAGAAACTTTTAAAAAACTAAAAAAATTAACTTTTCAGAAGCTACTGCTAATTAATGATCAATTGAAACTCAGCAAAGAGAACACCAATTTACTATAAGAGAGCACTGATGGAAACACCGGATTCGTCAGAGATCAAGTTTTGGAAAGTACTTACATTTTTTTATTATTTATGTAAAATCAAAACTGTGTCAGATATATCTTTTTCAAGAGAACATTCTGTTTTACTAGAATCATTTAAGCCATTGGCAATAATAAATGTCAGTCATTTTTCAAAAACGAACTATTTTGTACTAAAACATTTCCATGCAGAGTAATATTGAAAATGTAGTTTATCATAAAAATTTTAAGAATTGATTTTTAGAAGAAATGATTTCCTATTTAGCAGCTTCATGTCCTTATTGAAAACCTCACAATTACAGGAGCAGAAAAAAAACTGTCACAGAAGTTCAAGTAATTAACATTAATTAAATTAAATTATACACAAAACTAATAGAAAATACAGTGAATAATCAAACATCCTCATTTCTGTTCTTAAATTTTCTTTTCGACAAAACCACTGAATATTCGTTGCCATGCACACACATCATGTGAGCCCGAAGATTATCCTTCCAATTGAAGTTAGCATTACACATGGAACATTTGTGAGGCTGAAAATTAGGATTATGTATGGTTTGATGCCTCCGTAAAGAGTAAGCTGTAGTAAATTCCTTTAGGCAGATATCACATTGGTATGCTTTAAGGGAGAGTGCATATGATGGTAACATTTGAAATTGTAAACTTGAATTTGAATCTGAAACAAAATAAAAAATATTTGCATTTAAGTTCATTGTGTTCAGCTTTTACTAAGTAAATTATAAAGCTTATTAACTTAATATGTGTTTCATATTAGTGACAAATACAAATTGCACTGATCAGGGCATGAAATTTAATCATCTTTGGCAATTGGAATGTAATTTGGATGAGTAGGCTTAAATTCATAAAACCTAAAATTTATTTAAAAACTTGAAATCTGGAAAGTAAGTATTTTATGTTCTTACAAGTGTAAGTTAATCAGGAATTTCATGCCCCAGTAAAAATGAAAATAATAAATATATGCATTTTATACCTCTTAAATTTATAAATAAATAAATTATAATTATTATAAATAAATAAATTTTAATATACATTTTAAAATTCATTTGAACATTTTTATCAATGAAAATAAATATTTTTGATTGCACATATTTCTAATAGAATAATTTATAAATAAGATGTATATAAAGATATATAACTAGTGTATCTTACATTGAACTAATTCTATAAATTTAACCTAAAGATAATTCTAACTTAATTCATTCTAAATATGTTTAACATTGTAAACTATATCTTGTGCACAATTTGACATGAAAATGTACGTGGGGAAAAATATTTTGATATAAAAAGTTCAAAGGGTTGAAACAATAGATTTAAAGAGCAATTTAATTTTTGTTTTTATATTTAAGTGCATAGAATTATTTCAATACAAAAGTAAAAATTGTGTCATTTCCCGAGGCAAGAGTGAATTTTTTTAGTCTTAAGATCTCAATTTTACTGTTGAAAATATAAAATACTTATTTTAAAAATTTGCTTGTAAAATATTACTCTCAAAATTAATTCGATTTGTAATTCTGAGTATAAACAACCAAAAATGTCAAATATTCTAACTGGATATAAGAATAGCAAAAGTTGAATCATATGCATCTGACGACTGAATGATGATAGAGCAACAAAAACTCTAACTCTATTGAAAAATTACATTTTTTAACTACAGTAGTATATGTATAATAAAGTCAGTATAGCAATGAACCAACAGAAAGCTTATCTTTGGACAAATAATCACAAGCTCATAAATACTAGGAGCATGGTAGTTGAAAAAGGTTTTTTTGTGATATCTATCTGGATGAAGAGAAAAGGCTGTTTTAAAGAACAATTTAAAAAAAAAAACAGGTTATAAAAATAAGATAATACAATCTTTTTTCTTTTCTATGCAGTGCTGGTTAAGATAAAGTACATTTCTATCTCTATTTTTATGGCAAGAATCAAAAGCTATTTAAAGAAACTAAAATGTTATTTTTCATTTAAAAGAGTTTAATATAATGATAAACTCATACGTGTTATTATTATAATTAAAATGTGCACAATTTTTGTTATGACAAACCTTGTGTTTGACCTCAGACTAGCAAATCATCCAATGCAGAAGCGTTATACTTTCTTTAGTCGTCTGAATTTGCAAAGTCATCACTGGTAGAAAAACTAAATTAGCATAAATATATCAAAGCGTTGATATTTACTATAATTTTAAAACAGTAGAAGTTTAAAATAGTCATAACTGAATAAATACTTATTATGTAACTAGTTAAAAACTAATAATATATTTTGAAACTTCATATAAAACAGGACTAGACAACAGGACAAACTTTATTTAATAACATCAAAATTGCAATCGTTACAGGTATTTACTTATTCAATATTTAACAACACATAAAATACACACTGAAAAGAATTATGAACAGCATGTAAAAAACAAATTCCCTTCCGACTCACATTTGTTGCATCTGCATTCAATAAATTGCAACAGATGCGAGATGAATTCCTTATACCTCTCGAGATTATTTACAGCTTTTATGACTGCGATCGGCACCAAAGAAATCACCAAACAGCAAGCTTTATTTGCTTATTAACCGAGTATGGATCTTCCCATTCTGTTTAATTGTAATTGCAGAAGTGTCAGTTGGCATTTTTCAAGTTGTCTTTCTGTTCTTCTCAAGAGCATTTATGGTTTCATGTGTTTATCTAATGCTGTACACCATTCTAAATGTTCTCTGTTCCAATTCTTGGTTGTCCCTACTTCTGATACTTTCTCTTACAGTTCTTTGATCTTCCAAAAAACGTATTATAAATTGTTCACTATCTGTAACAGAGACAAATTATCACCATTGAAAGCTTGCACCACATTTTTGGCCTTGGTTGTTAAAGCCGTTTTCTAAGTCCACTATATGAAGAGCTTTGGGAATTAAGATTCTTATAACATTGTAAAAATGCTAGAATGTGTTGATTAAATCACCACAAATATCTGCAAAATATTTCAGTTTTTCAGAAGCATCTTGTTTTTAGCTAAACCATTGTGATTTCCCATAAATGAAAGGAATAAAAATTACCAAAAAAAAAAATGCAGTTAACGTCATTGTTTCAACAAAGTCAATTAATATGTATGACATAAAATTATTTGTAGAGCAAACTCTTAAAATAACTGTGAAAATATTTTTCCCTAAAGAGTTCCAAATTGGTGTTACTAGTCTATAAATTTTATACACATAATTACAGCAGCATATTTTAATTACACAATGTTTCAGTTTTTTTATATGCATCTTGTTTTCACCTAAATCATTTTGATTTCCCAAAAATGAAAAGGATAAAAATTAGAAAAAATACAGAGTTAAATATATCATTGTTTTACCAAAGTCAATAAATATGTAAGACATAAAATTATTTGCAGAACAAACCCTGAAAATAATTGTGAAAACATTTTCCTCTAAACAGTTCCAAATTGGTGTTACTTGTCTATACATTTTTTTTATAATTACAGCAGTATATTTGAAATACACAATTTTAATCATATTTGTGATAAATGTTTAATAAATGCTTAAAGTTTATGATTAGAAATTATCAAAAATCAGCTGATTGGCCTGAGAAATGTATTTTCAGCAAATTATATATGAAAACAAATTGCTTACAAATTAGAATGGTTAGTAAGTATCTTTCTTCGTTTAATCGTACATGTACACACATCAAATTTACAAATGTAAGAAAATGTTTTTATTTAAACTGGTCATTTCAAAAACTTCCCTTTTTCCACTATGCAATAGCATGAAGTGAAAATTCCTTAATTCACATATTAGTATCAAATCAACCCTTCCATCACTGGGAGGGTTGTTACAAGTGACCTTATATCATTATCTTATAGATGATAATCGATAAACCACTGCAGATAAACAGATTTGTAGTGACCCCTGATGTCAGTTAGTAAAAGAGAAATATTTATTGGTCAGTTGTCATTGTCATCCCAATGCAGGTGAAAACTATCAAAGAACAAAGCCCACTGGGTCTCGCAAATGAAAGAAAAGAATTTCCAATGAGTAATCAAAAAAGTTTTAAAAATATCTCCTCTAAGTAAGCCATCTTTTAGAGGCCATGACCTCCTTAGAACAC
Source organism: Metellina segmentata (assembly GCA_947359465.1). NCBI lineage: Eukaryota > Metazoa > Arthropoda > Arachnida > Araneae > Tetragnathidae > Metellina > Metellina segmentata. Next base: position 84,678,162 of record OX375874.1, read on the forward strand.
TTTAAACTTTTACAACAAGGGCCTAGGACCATAAACAGAAGATAAATATTACAAATATACAGTTCAATTTTTCCAAGTAGGGTCACTGTATCCCACTTAAGAGAAATTTGTTGAAGTGTAATCAATACTACATTATCTTCATAGTATCCTCAGAGTAGGAAGTCATAAAAAATGTTACTGATTAAAAGTAATTGCTTTAAATTTATGTTTAATAATATACATCCTATCCTAGGTTATTTCATTTCCAATGTTATTATTAAGGGGGTCCAGGACTCCAAATTCTAAAATCTTCAATTTTAAAGTTTTTGTTCTGAAATTTTTTTTGCAGGTATTCATTGTTTATGTTGCAATTATAGTAACTATTTTATATTTTCAAACCTTTAAAAAATTTTTATTAAAATTTAAAAATATCAAAATTTTGACTGGGCAAAATTGATAGAGCTTAAAATATTTTACAACAAAGCACTTCATTAACAAACTTACAAAGTTCATAGTATAAATTGTCTTTGTGATTTTTGGTTAAAACAATTGGAATTTTTTTTTTAATATTTTCTTCAAAAACTACATAAAACACATAGAAAACAAAGTTCGAAAAATTGTTGAAAACAAAATAATATATACATACACAATTGCTGAAGACAAATTTAAAAAATATATTTGGAAAGTAAATGTAGAAAATTTCGTTCATTTATGACTAGTTTTTAAGTTATATCAATTTTCACTAGTGCAATCCCATTTAACACAAAAGGAGAAAAATAGTGTTTAAAATTATGAAGGCTTGTTTGATTTGCAGCTGTCATGTTTATGAGTTAAATATTTCTGTTTCTACTGATGGTAAAAAATTAGGTATAATTTTATTCAGAAATATCGATATTATTTTTAAGATAGTAAAAAAATTGGACTTTTTTCATATTTTGAGTCCCAGGCGCCTTTAAAATTTAATTTAGAAAAAAAAAAGTTAAAGTTTGATTCAAATCATGATTTTTTTAAAAACAAAATTCACTTGATTTAGATCGAAATATCTTCAGATAAAAGTCCAACACATTTTCAAAATTTTAATTATTCAATAAATTATGCTTACTCTGTAAGATTTATACACTAAGGCTATATATAATGCATTCTTAATAACAACAAAAATAAGTAAAAATATAATTTTTAAAATTGTAAAATGTATGTAAAAACTTTATAAACCTTTAAGAATATTTAAAGTTTAAGTTAAATGTAATAGCATGTAAGCAATGTATCACTGTGTACTATTCAGGATTTGTTATTTGATATCAAAGCTCAATTAGTCATAATTTCTGTTTAAACAAAAAACCCAATTCCAGTTTAAAAGTTTTTAAATACAATCAAAAACTTCCACTAGGTTTTCATTTTAAACAACTAAAAAAATAAATATGATTGTTATATAGAATCAGTATACACATCGACTGTCAAAATATTTCCCCTGTTTGTGTAACATTTTACGATTTAGTTACTGCGTAAATTTGTATAAACTAAACAATTAATGTATAATATAAAGAAATGCTCATAAATAAAATGTATTAATGTTAGTTGAGACAATATTACACATCTAAAAAAATAATGAACAGAAACTTGCAGGTGGTAAAACGAGCAGAAATGAATAAAATGACAATTCTATTCAATGTATATGTAGGAATTTATTAGCTTGAATTACGAAAAAACACTTTTCACATATCAAGCGCACTTGAATAAAAATTGTAGAATAAAGGATAATTACATATCTGATACCAGGGATTTTTGCATTAAATATTCACCTAAAATAAAAATAAAAATTTTAATTATCAACTATCAAATTTATATCTTAACTAAGTGCATTAATTTATATAATAAACAAAGAAAATAGGAAAATTACAAATCCTAAACAGTAAAAGAACAATGGAAAAGAATTTGACTGATCTTTGATGATGACAATTAATAGTTCTAGATCAAACTCTAACAAGAGAAATAAATGACAGTATACTTTTGGAAATAATTCAATGTTTAGTCACACAATAAGAGTCAATTGAAGGGCCCTATGCTAAGAAAATTGGACAAGAAAAAACTGTATGGGTGAAGTTCTATCACCTTTTACAAATGTATTTTGCACACAACACAAATGGTACTTATTAGTTGTTTTGAGGATGATAGCACGTCATTTGTCCAAATGCCCATCTAGAGAACACTTTGACATCAGAAGGACAAACAAGATAATATTTATATACGTTACCCTAAATATACCTAGAATACTGATATACACTAATCTTAACCCTTAAAAATACAAGGAGATGTTTGCAAGTGTTACTGTACTAATATTGGGTCATGTAGAAAGTTCTGCGGTTTTTCGAATCGAAGCGCGTTTTGTTCTCATTATTTTGCTACCACTGATATGGAGTGACCTTGATTGAAGCAGATGTGTAAATTCGGTCTTTCCTGCTTTCACTGCATAATTCTACCTTGTGTTGTGTCATAATACTTGTATCACTGCAGTGCTAAGAATGGAGAACCAGAAAGTTCATTTCCGTCATATTATGCTCTTTTACTTTAAGAACGCAAAAAATTCCAGTCATACTGCTCGTGAAATGTGTGCTGTATAACGGGACAAAGTGCTGTTTCTGATGACACAGTTCGAAGGTGGTTTGATAAATTTAGGTGCAAAAATTTCAGCCTCGAAGATGGCCCGTGAAATTTTCTAGAAATTTCAGCCAGAAGATGATGCCCGTTCTGGGTGATCATCCTCTGTAAACGAGGACCTATTAGAAGATGTTATCACTGAAAATCCACATTACACAATTCAGGAACTATCACACAGACTAAATATTCCAAAAAGTACAGTTCATGATCATCTGAAGAAGATTGGGTATGTAACCCACTACGATGTATGGGTACCCCATACATTAACACAGAATATGCCTGCTCAAATTTCGGCATGTGATTCTTTGCTGAAACGAAATAAAGAAACTCCTTTTTGAAACGGCTCAATACTGGACAGGAGAAGTGGATACTATACAATAATGTTACAAGAAAAAGATCATGGGGTAAGCCAAATGAACCTCCCCAAGTAACATCAGGAAGGGGTCTGCATCCCAAAAAAGGAATTGTTCATTGTGAATTTTTGCCACATAATCAGACAATAAATTCAGGAAAAAACAGTTCTCAAATGGCAGTATTAAAAGCAAAAATCGAAGTAAAGCTGTCAGTACTGACCAATTGTCAAGGTGTTGTCTTCCAGCATGACAATGCGAGGCCCCACATTTCGCTAAATGTCAGACAATGACTTATTGAGTATGGCAGAGATGTTTTGTGTCACCCCCCCCCCATATTCACCAGACCTTTTCCTTCAGATTTTCACCTCTGCAGGTCACTTCAAAATTCTCTGAACAGCCTGGAGTTCAATTCTTTGGAGACTGTCAAACAGCATCTCAATAACTTCTTTACAAATAAGCCTAATGATTAAAAAAAAAAAAATTCCAGCTGCTGGAAAGATAGCAAAAAGTCATAGAACAAAATAGTGCTTATGTGATTCAATAATATTTTCTTATGTTTTTCTACTGCTTCGTCGGTATTTATCATTAAAAAATTGCAGAACTTTCCGGATGACCCAGTACACTTGATTTTTTTTTATTCCAATTTTTAATATTTATCTGCATTTCCAATCAGTTGCACAACTTTTGAGATTATTTCAATGGTGAAGACTAATAATAAAAGAATTTACTAGTAAAAATGCCAATAAACTTTGCTTTTATGTTCAGAAGTAGAAGTCCCATTAAGTAACTATTCATACTAGTAACAAATTTATCTATATATTTAATAATTATATGCAGTTATGATTTTAAAAGATATGACGCAAGATTTATACAATAGCATGAAGCAAAATATCATATATTTTATCCAATCCTTCATGGCTTCTGAAACGAATTAAAAACACAGCATTGACATTACTTGGATCAACACTTTCTATTCCAAAGAATAAAAAGTTCTCTTATTAAAAATGCTTTACATAATTGCTTGCTATTTTAAATGAAATTTAAATATTGTGTAATTTTCGATACATGTATGTACATTCTTCCAGTAAGTTTAATAGTTAATTTAAAGCACAAAAGTCAACAAAATTACAGTGTTTTCTGTATTACTTATAGAATTCATACATAGAAATATAAATATTAAAAATTATCTACATAGGTATGTTTGTTATTATAACTTAAACGAGATAAACTTCAAAATCTGGTCACATAATAAATGAAAAGGTAAACTTAAAACGAGGTTACCACATATATATATTCAATGTTTTAAATTTTTACTTAAACAAAATAGGAAAAAACTTACTTAATTAAACAAACATCCCCACAAACAAATACAAAACATAGTTTCATAAATTCCTCCCTGACGGCCATCCCTTCTAATCAAGCAGTTATGCCGTGAACTCGAAGAATATGGTCTCTAAAAGCATCTGGTCTTTTCCAACCCTTTTTGCAAATAGGACATGCATATGGTATTTCAGTTTGATGGTGAGTTCTGACATGGCGACGCATATTTGAATTAAGAGTGAAGAATGCAGGACAATATTGGCAGCTATATCCTCCTATTTAAAAACAAGAAATGTACTAAATCAGGAAAGTATATAAATTTAATATTGCAATAATAAAATTTACATGTAATCCAATTTATTTTATATCATAAAATTATATTATATTACGTATTTTACACAGAACTTGTAGATTTAATTTATCCTGTGACAAGTATGGGCTAGTTCAGTTTAAATTTAAGTTAATAAATTAATTACAGCTTAACAGATGAAGTTTTCAAATAAAGATATTTATTTAATGGAAGCAAAATACAACACTCAAAATAATATTTATATTATGATAAAAATAGAAACAACTAGCTTAAAAATATCTTTATCCTTTCAACATCGTACATATTTTCTTATTGAAATTTTGTTTGTGGATTAGAAGCATATACTTTACCCAAGAAAACACGCAATGAAAATGAATTAATAATACAGGGTGGTAATTATTGAGCACAATTGAGCAATGAATAATATTAAAACAAAAACATACAACTGCCTTCCATCTAAGGTTATAAAGTAGCTCAAGCATTTTTTTTTATTTTTTTGTTTAGAATTTAAGCTGTCACCAATAAAATGGATATTTTATGTTCTACAAATAGAGCTTGTACGATTTTTAATGAGCTTAGATAATCTTTATCATCAGAAAAATTTTTGCTGCTTGTACCTACTCAACCTCCTGAAAAGCTTCTTACTTTCTATTAAAATCATGCCAAACATTATAAATACTATGAAAAATTTAGCATAATTATTATAATAATTTTTAAGATAGAAAACACACAGGAGCTACAAATTGTAATGTAATTACCTTTATTATTTTTCCTTTCAATATATACATTGCTTTTATCAATAATTAACAGAACATTGCAATTATTAGGTTTCTTAGCTGTTATTACTAATAATTTCAGTTGAATGACAAATAAATATTGAAACAAATTTTTTAAGCATAAAACCGAGCTACAATTTTCTATTTTTCAATGTCGCTTTTTACCAATAAAAGTTTGTACATCAGTATCTCTTTTTAAAAAGCTAAAGCACCGGAAAAATAATAGTGAATAAAATAAATTGCATTGTACTTGGGTACTATACTTTAGTATTTCAAGAGTTAATTTCAAATAAAAAAAGTAAAAAATTTATACATTTACAGGGTATGAAAAATAAGGCTTTTATATTATATGTATAAAATGTTCGATCTACCTACTTAAAAATCTTAGACTTAAAAAGTAAAATAACAAACTTTAAAAAAATTTTCTTGAATACTAATGAAATTTATGCAACACATAATACAAATGCAAAGAAATGTGTGTAGATACATTAAACACATTGTAATACTTTTTCCACATGAAATGTATCGTAAGTAATGTAATTTAATTTCATGTTCACAGGAAGTTATATTAAATTTAAATATTTTAGAACTTTATTAAATAATGAAAACCAAATTTTAAAGTTGGAATTTTCAAAATACCCTATATACTTAAGTGAAACTTGCAATTTTTTTATAAATAATTTACTCTAGCAAGATGATAAAATGAAAAGAATAATTCAGTTTTCACTGTATCAGTTTAAGTGTCAGGCTCAATGGCATGGTATCTTTTAGTCTAATTGATCATTGAGCAATAAAACTCTAGAAAACAGTATAATTGAGAAGCCCATAAGCTCCTTGAGAAAGAGAGAGAGAGAGAGAAGGGCAATTAACTCAGACTATCTAACTCTACAACAAAAGACTTGTTATATCTTTTACAGAACCATCTTTATATAAATAAGAAAAAGAACCCAAATGTTAAATGGCATGGACAGTTAGTCAAGAAAATGAGGAAGATATGTAATATGTATATGATAAAAAAAAATAGTGATTGGTCATTGATGGAGTTTTACGACACAAGGACCATTTTCGCTCAAGTGGCATTAAACACAAGACAGACAAGTAATGGATATACACACACAAGGAAAATTTTACTGGTACAGGAAAATAACATTCAGGGTAAGTTACAGGAATTGAACCTGCACCACCTATAACTTACAGGCTGCTAGCGCAGCAAGCAAACCCATTGAGTCATGGTGGCCCCAAAGGAAGTTATGGATAAGAAATGGGATATGTAATGGAAAAGGGAAACAAGACATTAAACTCAGTAATAAAGAAATTTTATACAAAATCATAATAAGATGAACAATAGGGGCATGTACTGGTCCATGCCAAACCATCAAAAAAGTCTTGTTTCTTAATGAAGAATTTGCATAGTGAATGTTTTATTTCATGAGTTTGCCTTTTAAATTTTGATCATCATACCTTGATATTTTTCAGTTCATTACAATGAGAAAAGAGATTTGCCATTAGATTGCATACTTAACAATTAAATTCATATAAATTTTGAAACTCATTTTTGATTAAGAACAAACACACATTAATATGAAAGAAAAAGTGTAAATTCATAGTATAATTTAAGGCAAATTATGTGCATACTTGAATTACTACTATTTTGAATGGGACATTATGTTAATTTATTCAATTTTGTTTTGAATACAGGTTAAAAAAAAGGGTATTTATAAACATAAATAAACGGATTTCTCTAAAACCAATCAACAATATTATCTTATTTCACATCACTATTTTAAAAATTTGATCATTAATTTCAATATTAAACCATCTGTAATTTTCCCTCATATTTACGGTCAATTTATTAGCATATTTTGTTAACAATCTCGTTAAAAATATTTTTTAAATGGGAAATCAATTATGGAATAAAACAAAGCTCCTACAAGTATGAATTAAAGCAAAAATACTCTCTAGAATGAAAAACTTATATGCCTGCCTTGGAAAACAGCAATTTATTTACCATTTAAGTTGTTTAAATTTAAGGTGTATTTTCTTCAAATGTCTTTGAATGTTTTTAAGTAAAAGCAATATTTTTCAAAACTTATAAATCTTTCAGCAGCAATATACTGAAAAGTATGCAGTTGCCCAATTTATCAAATACCTTTATTTAAAGCTGATGTTATCATGAAATTTCAGTATCATTGCAGAAGGTTTTCAGAATTCAAGTTCTGTTTTTTTTTTTTTTTTTTTTTTTTCCATATTTATTATACTAGTATGCTATAAAAATTTCACATTTAAATTCCAACAAAATTCATGCTTCAGTGAAAAGAAATTTCTAGTTTATAAAAGATAATAAAATTGTTATATGCATGAACTTGTCTTTTAACTTAAATGTAAACAAAGTTGCCATTTGATAAAAGACAAATTTGTATTTTAAAGAAAATAAGCCATCTATAATGTTAACATTTTGGGGTATAATTGAATACATGGATAGCTTTATTAATCTATCATCTACTATCATTAAGTGATAAAAGATTACCTTTATGAAAATATGAACATATAATACAATTAATTTTTACTTTATGATATATATGTCTGCAATTTAAAATATAAATGAAATTTGAAGGAAATTAATCAAAGCAATTTTACATACCACTATTTTAATACAGAAAATACTAACTATCTACACAATTCCTAAAAATTACATCAATAGAAAATTTAGCTAATCGGTATAAGATTTAATTCTGTTGCCTAGAACGTGAATTACACAATAAAAGAGCATTTTTCTGACAACCATTTAGTCAAATCAATACTGGTTTAATATTAGTAAACGAAGAATTTGCAGTTTTAATAGTGTATAAGTAAATAACAAAAAGCAATTTAAATTACATAAAAATTAATTTAATCAATCTAAAACATAACAAAATGCATAAACTTAGTTATTTTTAAGAAATATTATTATTTTTTAAATTTGACGTTTGTATATATTTTAAAATTATGACAAACCTTCTATGTGATAAAATGTATGTCTATAATGAGAAATTATTGCCTGAAATCTAGAAGCATAACTACATAATCCAATAAAATTATTTTATTTCCAAAACGAAATACAACAGAAAACATGTTTCTATAAGTCTAAGAAAGTATTCAGAAAAATTTTAAAAGCATAAAATTTTAAAAGCGATCAAATTATTAAAATTAATTGAAATAAAATTTATACACATTTTTAATTGAAAACAGTATGATAGCTGTACATAAGTAAAATTAAATGCTACTTTGATATTACATCTGCATTTAAAAAGGGTTGTTTTGTTAGCATGGTACCAAAGAAATTGTATCAAAATTCATAAAACGAGTACATTGTAAGCTTTTAAATTGGCTAAGCTGTCTAGAATAAATAAAGCAAATCCTAAACCTTTTACCACACAAAAGCACATTCAATCTTTCTAAACTTTCCTTAAAAATCTATTGAATTTGAAATTACTATAAATTCTTTTGTTCATTATCACTAGGTGTAGCAAGAGAAGATGTTGAGACCTGAGACCTATTTGACCTACTATTGGTAGGTAGTTGCATATGAACAGTTTGCATATGCGTTTTCAAGTTTCCAGGCCAATTAAATAACTTTTGACATACTGTGCACTGAAACCTACGGTGGAATGGTTTATGCATTAATAAATGTCTCTTCATGCTGTGTTTAGTAGAGTAAGTTTTGAAACAAATAGGACAAACATTCTCCATAGCTGGTAATAATGCAACAGCTGTAGGGTGATGCATCTGTTGTAAATAGCTTGTGTATTTTTGTAGAAACTCTTCAACATTGGCCAACTGATTACCAGCTATTAAAAGATAATTTATTCTTAGTATATAAAAAACAATTGTACAAGAAAATTTTTAAATAGACTAACATAAAAACAGATTTCAATTTAAAGTACTATATCAAGGTAGAAAATATGTTACTTAATCTCAGATACGGGTATATCAACAACAATAATGAATCAGCTGCAAATAAGTTAAGCAATTAAATTTAACAGAACAAATTTTCCTAAACATTTCAAAAAAGCATACATTAATTTATTGAATTTTAAGTAGATTTTTTTTTAAATTTAAATTGGAAAAATGTATATAGGCAGGAAAGAGTTCTATTTCATAAATGTTAAATGGGTTTTTTAATATTTATTTTAGAAAAACAAAAACATAAAAACTAATTGGAATAGAAATAATTTGATGTAAAACAAAAAATAATAATAAATGCAACTTTAAATTAGTAAAAGTAAATTAAATTCAATATACCAAAATTCTAACTTCCTTTTTAAACTATGCAAAAGTAAATATCCAACAATAAAAAAAATTTTAGAAATTAAAACTTGTGTAAAATTTAATAAACATTTTGCAAAATTAAAATATTAGAAATTGCATTTTCTTTTTATTGACAATTCAGTAGAGTAGCTTTAACCTAAATAAAATTAATACTATAATCTAAATTTCACAATTCTCAAACACAATAAATAAATGTACTCTATGTAATTTAGATAGAATTTCTTAATTATGCAATGAAAATTATATAACTTTAGAAGTAATTTTAGTGTTTATAGTTTTTAATCTAAAGAATTAATGATACAAAACGAAAGTACATTGTTTGCATTTATGAAGTTGTTTTAAAATATAATAGTTTTCAATGCACCTTTAAAGACTTAATATTAAAACTTTTATTTAACAAACCTTAGAGACAAGCATTAAAATAAATGATTGCTCTGATAGGCTATATACATAAGAACCTGCAAGCAACCTCAACATTAAATAATTATTTATTTTCAAAGGAAAAATACATTTGACATTTTTACTCTTAATTTTTGTCCTATTTAAGTCTGAGATATCCATGATCAAATTTACAGGGAAGTTGATGTTTCAAAAATATAAATATCATTTGACCAAAGTATTATTAAATAGGCACAATACTCTCTTTTTTAACAATTTATAAATTCAGACAAACCATCTAAAACAATGAATATGCAGTAATTTGGTCATGTCAATACAGTAGGGAAAAAAACAATTTTAATAACATTTATTAATAATACAAGTGTAATTTCGTATTCCTTGTATATTATACTCTCATTATTTTTTAAAGCGGAATTGTAATGTCTAAGATTAATCTGTCAATTGTCTGTAATTTGTACCTCATTATGAAAATTGAGATAGTTCCTTGATTACTGAATACCCTTTTTATAAAATTAGACAAAATTTAAAGTTAAGATGTCTGTATTATGCATGTAACAATATGCAGAAAATATATGGTGATTCACAACTATTGTTGGAGGTTTTGTGACCCATAATTTTATAAACAAAAGCAACAAATAAGCATTAATAAAATACGTCAAGTCTCTTTAAAAGTTTTGCCTCTAGAATCAACATTCAGAATAGAAAAAAAGCGAACATGATTGTCTTCCTACCATGTAAATTTTTTAAGGAGCAATTGGTTTTTCTCAAATTGTTTTCCTGAAATTGTAATACAAATTTCACAGCAACATTTCTAGTCTTAACTTCATTTTGAGAGGCCAGAGATCTTTTAAGTCTTTCTCCAAAAATCCAATACTGGAGAAATCAAGTGAGGGGAAAGAAACTATTTCAGAATTTGATCAGTGTTTTTTTTTGCATTGGATGCTCATGTTTTCCAATTTTTGAGGACACTACTGGTCTTTGAAAATTGCTTAATCCAAACGAGAGAGCATTGTTAAACAAATAGTTTTTGTAGTATTATACTGTGTTGCCTTGTAAAAACAGACTGTGTTTAGAAAAGTCAAATAATGCAGACCATTTTCTACTGAAGAAGTGCCATTTTAAAGTATGCATACACTATATTTATGTATTAACACTGAGTATACCATTGCAAAATAGAAGTTTTTTAACTTACTTTCAGAATTTGTATTACAATACGTCTCAAAATTATAAGGCACGTAACTCTGACAACAGTCGTGATTCACCATGCATAGTTACAAATAAAGGAAAAACCATGTTCAAATAAATCATGAACTAACTGAATCATAAATATATTTGATATGTATACAGCAAGATTTGGCTGTGTTCCATTCAATAAAAAATAAAATTGCAAGAACGAGAGACACAAAAAATATGGATGGCATAAATTGCAGAGTATAAGATGCTAAATATAACAAATGGAACTAAATGAATATTTTACTATAACAATTAAGATTAATGTTTAACAGTTCAAGTTTTATTTTTAATATTACTCATAAAAATAAACAAACCAGAATTAATTCAACAAAAAATTAATTTAAAAAAAATTACAAATGATTTTTTTATTAACATTTATAAACTAACTTAAATTTGTATCTAATTGAAGTTAAATATTGTACTTAATTAATTAATACACATAATTTTAATTTCATTTAACAATTATTCTAATGTTATCTTTAATAATATACATGTGAAGAAATTAAGTGTTTGACATGAAATATTATTTTATGTTCACATAAAATATTTTATCAAGGGATAACAAAATTTACAGCAGCACAATCAACATAATAAGAATCTTAAAATGACTAATAACTAATTTATCAATTTTGGTCAACAATCTGGTCAATTCAGGTGCTGCAATGAAAGGATTCAAGCTTCTCTAGTCTTTTGCGATTTTTACTAAATTTTAACTATTCAGTTGTATAAATTAACAGAAAACAATAATCTAATCTCCTCTAAACAACAAAAGTAAATTAACTCACAAAACTAAGAATCTAATTTCAATTTAAAAAGAATTTGAATGTAAGTGAATTTCAATCTTTTATTTAGGCATTTCACAAAGATATATATACTACATAACTCCAAATAAGAGATTATCCCATTGTGAGCTGCTTAATATGCTTATTGTAAATACCTTATAAAAATATTAATTTTAGAAATAAAAACTTAAATGTAAAATAAAAAATGTTTTGTCTACAATACTTTTTACTGATTACACAATCCTTATGCAATAAAAGACAAATATTTAAAAAACATTTTTAAAACATAAAATTAATAGCTATTTCCCAAATGTGGTTCTAACAATAATTAATTTAAATATTTTAGAAAAGATCACATGTTTTTATTCTACTGGTGTATTAAAAGTGAAGCAATGGACAAACTTTTACACTATACCTTCTAGTATTTTAAAAACTCAATTAATAAAATAATTTTAATAAGGAACAGTATGTTGAAATGAAAATAGACTATTAAATATTCGAAGCATACTATATTGATAAACTCCTTACGTATTTGAAATTAAAATTATATAAAAAGATCATAAAATTGTAGAGTTAGTAACAAAAGTTTTAAAAAGCATTTGTAAAATTAATTCATCTTACTCATTTAAATGCGGTTAAAGTCAATGAAATTACCCTTTATATCTTCTAACATATTTAACTTTTATTTAAAAAAAAAAAAAAAAAAACGATAACCGAGTACTGTTTTTTAGTTTAAACATGCGTGTGGATAGTGTTGAGTGTTGGAATCTTGAGTGTTTTTGATAATTTTAATAAAATCATTGAACTTGAGATTTAAAAACATACATATTTCAATGTATAAATTATAAGGAATTGGTAAACAATAAAGTATAAATAATTTACAAGCATTTTCAAAATTTATTTATTGAAAAACATTTCACAGTTAACTTGAAGTCAAGACTTTCTATGTCTTGTCGTACAAGACTAACTCAGTCAGATAGGATTAAGCTTCAACAGACTTCCTTTTGTGAATAGGAAAACAAACAAAAGAATTGTTTTAAATAAAAAAATAAGCCGTAAGTTTAATTTTTTCAGAAAAATATTCAGTTTTAATATTTTTGTATTGCTTTACAGAAATGAGAAAAATTATATTTTGAGTGAATTTAAACTAGTAATTACAATACACATGCTCTGGGTAGTTGTTAATCATGTTCATGCCATGAGACAGTACTGAACATAAGCATTTCTCCTGGTTCATGAAAAGTTTATACTAAAACAAGTGTGCATACTTGATACTTTAGTTGGTGAATGGGTAAGTAGTATCTTGTGCATCAATATGTGAAATGAATGGAGATAAATATTTGTTCATAATCGACACCTACTAACCATATTAATATTTGATCTAATGAGACCTGCTGACTCTAAAGCAAGAAACAAGTGTCTGGAAACACTGATTTCCATCTTCCACAGAAAGTGTTCTAGTTAGTGGCCATTATATTACGATAATACAAGACTTCCTATGACTCCATTAGTTCAACAATATTTGATTCCTCACACGATTAAATTGATATCATAGCCCACTTGGTCTTCATAACTTTTTATTGCTTTTTGAAACAGAATCTCCAGACCAAATATTGCAATGAGAGATGATTCAAAATAACCAGTATTCACTCAACAAAAATGTGGGCTGAACAAAGGAATTTGAGAATAAAATAGGGAAAAAATACTTTTAAACATATTTACAGTATGTAATAGTTTCACATATTGAATACTTTAAGTAATATATTTACAGTATAACAAGTTTTACTGTAAATATATTACTTTAATTTTGGTGAATTTACTCTCAGTTTTTATGAAGCAGCTCTTGAATATAAGCTATGTATACAGCAAAAGGTACATAATTTACTTATGTAATATACATAGCAATTAATGTGGGAAACTATTAAATAATATATCTGGAATACTGCTCAGATTACACTGCACTAATTACTCTACATTTAGGAGATAAAAATATGCACCAATATTTTAAAAGATCATAAAAATTTAATTGAACTAGAAGACAACAAAGGAAGATCACAAATAGTTTGCTTCTAACAATCGTATATTAATCCTTATCTCAATAAATACCATACATGGCATCCTCCACAAATTTATAAACTGTGGAATGTATATGCCATACAAATCCCAGAACTTAAGTACATACAGTGCATAAATATAAACAATTTGTTTAAAGATATAAATAATTCTAGTGATTTAAAATTAAAATAACAACTATGAATATTGTTTCCCAAACATGTTCTGTGAAACGCTTGTGTTAGAAATTTATATTAAAACACAAGCTTGTATTTTTTTGGAAAGAAACTGAGAAAGAATATAATATTTGCTGTAAAAAAATTTCATGGAATAAAAGTTTCTAACAATATAAGTTGAGATCCTTTTAACTAGAAAGGTCTGAAATGATTCCACCAGTGTCAATCTTATGTTTATTTGAGTAAGGAATAAAAATAGTATCCTTTGTAAAACAATTGTTCCCATTTCCAATTTTAGAGTGTTTGAATAATTTTCAACAGTTTATGAATGCATTTTTCTTTTGTAATAATTCACCAGACCCAGTATTTTACAAATACTTACCAGAAAATATAGACATTTTCATTTCCTTTGGATTTTATACATATTAATACTTCAGTTGATCCTGTTTCATATAACTTTCTTTTTAGACGATTTTTACGATCAACTTTCAAGTCACCAAATGCTAAATAATTCATTCCTTTTCCTGAAGTGAAGGAATATCACCCACATATATAACTTACCTATTAGTTTCTTTTGGGTATCTATAGTTCTTTTTAAACCGAGAGAGGTAAGTAATTTTTATTTCATTTGTAATTCTTTCTTTTCCTGAATAATTGTGTATTTCAGCCATGAAAAAAAATTGAATGGATGCAAATTAAAAACACAATTTTAAAATGTTTAGCATATTGCTTTCTTTTAAGTTAACTTGAAATTCAAGAGTTTCCCTTTATTCAGAAGGTACAAAATCTCAAATTAACTGAAGATATAGAAGTCCAATTGTATGAAACATAAAATCTTTTTATAATTAGAGGTAACCCAGTTATATTATTTTTGTTAGTTGGTAACTAAATTGCTGTACAAATGCAAATGTCCAACAAATGTTTTTGAAAGATCGGAAATCACATCAATGTATATCAGTTGCACTAAAAAAAATTAATGATACAAAAAACAATCTAAAGCATTTATATATAAATAAAACATTCACATAAATGATATACCAAAATAATTGCACACATGACTTTTCAGAAAGACATTTTCAACATGAAATCATAAAAATAAACATAAACCTTTATAACAAAATAAACAATATATAGATAAAATAAAGAAAATTTTAAATATTCATAAAATATTCATCTTAAATATAATCTGTAAAGGATATTATTTTACGTTTGGAAACATCCATCACTTTTTTTTTAGTTTTCAGGTATTTTACTTAGCAAATCATAGTGACATATATTTTCATGCTGTTTCAAATTATCTTTCCTATTGTAACACCTTGTACACCATTTGCATGTAAAGACTCTAGGAAACAATGCATGTACAACCTGCTGATGGCGGCGCAGACTTTTCATCCGAGAAAATTGTTTATTGCATTCTGAACAATAAGGTCTTTTTGATTCAAACTCAAGGAAGGTCTCATTCCTATTTTGAGTCCAAGACATCTCTAAACTTTGATGATCCTCAAAGATTCCTATTGAAATATAATCATATAATACGTGTTTACAAGACATATTAAAATAGTTTATAACTTTAAGATGGATAAATAACTTTATATGATGGATAATAACATATAAGTGTTATGAACTCGTATGTAGTAACTAATGTGTCACAAATCTGGAGAGCACTTAGATATTAAGAGAAATATAATTGCACTTTACTTTTCTTTTGCCAAACAATTTCATGTTTTATAGTCCTCATACTCCCTATTGCTTTTTAATTTCATATTTTTTAAATTTGATTTATGCAATATATAGCAGACTTATTAATTCTATTCTAACTAAAATCAGATGAAAAAATTTTTCAAGTTTACTTGTTTTAGTTTGTCAACAGTTATTTCAATATCATATCAATTAATAAACAGTAATTCATAACATTCATATGAAATGAGTCCCATACATGATCTAATAAACCCGTACCTTGTTAGAAAAGAGCCAATATCCAAATGTGCTAATTTTGAGTAGTCCAAAAAACATTCCGATATAATAAAAGCTATAATAGAAAAGATTATAAGTCTCAATGTCTACCTGTCAATACATCATCACTCAATCTATGCATTGCTAACTATTTTTTTGGTATGCTGTATTAAAAATTAAAATTACTAAATTATTTATTATCAAAAACTTGCAAAATGGACATAGACTCTTTTGCATCCAAAGTATGGAAACATAAAATGCTTTTAATTTAACTTGATTTGTTAAAAATAATTTTTCAAAACATGATATCAGTAGAATAATTTGTTAAAACAGAAAAAATTCATACAAAAATAATTTTGTGAAATTAGTTTCCCTTAAGATGTTAATAGAAGAAAAATCAAAGGAATGTGTCAATGTGAAAAGCTATACATATATGGGTAAGTAATTTTCATTGGGTCTTTACTATTCAAAATGGATTTTCCACCATAAATTATTTGCTATTTCCTGTAAATAAAAATTACACAATCAGTAAAATAATGTTCTGAATGTAGCTAAAAACTGGTGACTTTCAAATAATATTATTACTATCTTACCACTGCCATTTTTAAGTAGAGGAAGGCAAAAAATTTGCAACAAAATCAAATTAAAATATAACTCTAAAATATATTTACAAACATGATACTAATATGAAGAAACCAAAAATAAAATTTTTAATACTTTGAATTATAGTTATTTTGTTTAAATTTTTGTACTTTATAAAAACAGATCATTGTACAATATAGGGCCACATTTTCAACACAATGAACTGAAAATTTCTCCTAGAAATTAACTACAAAACGACATCACTAGTAATTCTGTAGTAAATTATTTCTCTATTAAGCAGTTAAACTAATATGGAATAATTAATTTTAAGTTGTGCTAGATTTACCTACCTTTTCTGCTATGCCAATAGCAAACAAATTTAAATAAAAAAACCAAAAATTAAAAAAAATTCACAAAATTTAAATATAGCTACAATAATTATATTTTTATAAAACAAAATCAATTTTAAAATAAAATCCAATGCGATACCATTATTATTAAAAATTTTCAAACATTATGGTAATACATTTTTCATCTTAACTCTAATAAAATATAATTTATTACATACTTTTAGATAAAAAATATCATTTGAAAGTATAGAGCAGAGAATAAGAGCAATTTTTTAAAAATCTATTTGTTTTTAAATTGTAAGTTTAGTGTAGTTTATTTTCTATAAAAATAAACACCTATAAAATTATATAAAAATGAATTTCAAACCCTAAATAAAAATCTTAAACACAGATGCTTACTTGTATAAGCTTTCAACTGATAGTTACATTTGAATACAAAATTCTAAAATTTCTTCTGTAAATGTATTCATTATATTGTCATATAAGTTTTAAAAACATAAATGTAATTGTTCATATTATAATACAATGGTAAATTAAAATAATATAATGTCAGGGATTAAATGAATTGACTGCAAATACTATCACAGCCTCCGAATTTAATCCCATTTAAAATTAAGCATAAAAAGTTGCATACAACTCACAATAAGGTAGCAGCATGTTTTGAAAGAAAATACTTAATTGAAAACAAAATAGAGAGATTATGTAATAATTCCCACTTTATTTAAAAGTAACAGAATAAAACTAAAGATGGCATTGAACTACATAAACTTTGATAGTGGAAGATAAAATAAAGCACATACTGTTTTAAAATGACAATTTTTTAATTTTTACACAACTACAACATAAATAGATCTACAGCTGCAGCTTGAGAATCCAGTTTGAGCAGAAAACTTTGGAATTTCAATCAAAACAGAACTATAACATACTAAGTTAATACACATCTAAGTGAAAACACATCTTGTAAATAATACCAAGAATACTGTCACGGATCATAAACAGTAAATAAAAAATAGTAAAAGGTATCTTGCGATTTATGTTCTTATCTTTGTAGCCAAATTCACTCTTGAAAAGAAATAAAAAGTACTACCGATAAATGTACACATAACAAGCTTCAGTAGGTGGTGGAAATGGTATTACTTGATCTATAAATATACGACAAATGACTAACCAAACTACTTAATTATAGTTCTCAATGAATTCAGAAAAAAAACTCAGAAAGCATAATTCAAGCCCAAATGTAAATAAAAGCTAAAATATAACAAATACAAATCAAAATTAAAAAGCATTAAAGATAAGCATAATAATTATAGGTGTAAGGTAAAGTGAACTAAATATAGATATAAGATACATTACATTAAAATAGATATAAATGTGTAAATCGTAATTAAAGTTTTTTCTATTTACACAATACTTTTTACAGTAAAAAATATGAATGCAAGTTAAAGATGCAAGGAAATATCAATAATTTAGTAGCAACAATCAAAACAGTGTGATTTCAATTGTGTTCAATGAGCATTATTCACAAATACTGCCTATAATTTAGTTTTAAAATTTTTGTAGTTTTAGCATCAAATAAGCATTCTAGACAAATGTCAATTTTTAAACTGTGTCAGGTTTCTTTTAATGTCATGAGAAAAGTTCTACAATATACATCAAATTCTACAGAATTAAGATTGCAACTGAATGAAATACAGTACGAAAGTTGAAATAAATTTAAAGTTAAAAGCAATTCTGATAATTATAAATAAATTAATCAAATTTATAGAACTTTTAAATCAGACCATGTTACAGACATTAGTACCTTAAACAAATTTCAGTTTTTTGCTGGAAATTTTGTTTTTTTAGTATTAAAAAAAAATATATATCTTTCAGAAAATCAATTAAATTCTTACAAAATTATTGATACATTGGGATTAATTGCAATTATTTAATGGAAAACAATTGGTATCACGTTTGTAAAAAATAAAATAATCAAATATGTGAAACCATTACACATATAACTCAAAAGTAATGATTAACAAACAATTTTATAACTATGCATGCAACACTGAATATACTATTTTGAACTGCAGAAGAATCACAAAGGCAAGGTAAAATGTTTCAAAATATGTTTCTTTATTTTTAATTTAATATCCTTAAATGTGTGTGTGGATACAATAATTCGAAATGTAAATTATGTGATAAAACTTGGGACTACAAAATTAAATCTTCAATTTTAAAGGTGTTCATTCAATATTCTGTGCATGCACAAGGTACATATTTTTAGAAATTCATCTAAAATTCATTGTTCAATGAGATAATCTTTTAACAAGCAGAAACTCATTCATCTGACTTTAATTTTGAAACATACCACATATTGATTTAATATTGTGCATACAATTATTTATTTTGTACATAATTTTAAAACTTACTACAATGCAAATTTTGATATTGTATGTATACAAAATAAATTAAATGCATAATCCAAAACTTTCATAAGTTATGAGATACTTTAATACATATGTTGACTCTAAAAGCTTAAAAAACTTTTTATTTCAAACTATTATAGAAATGTTTTAAATTCTATATCTTAAGAGTTGTGGCACTACTTCCTCTTGTATTACTTTTATTACAAGGCTAAATGACAAGCCAGTTGTATGACTTTTGAAATCTGACATTAAAACAAAAAATAAAATGAACTTGCATAAGCTTACAAAGAATAAAAATGCAAACTATATTCTAAAGCAATACCTAAAAATTGAATTCGTTGCAACACCACAAAATAACTTAAACATAATGTGAAACTTAAAGATAATTTTTAAACAAACATATCATTTTAAGCCCTCTCAGGATACAAGTCCAAATACTTCAAAATCGAAGCACACTTTCCCACTTTCCTCTAGACTTTTGGTACTTGGGAATTATTTTTTGATGACAAATGTTTTGAATGAAACTTTTGGATATGATTCCACTTGGATGACCTCCATCTGAAAGAAGCACCACAGAAGTCACAGAATACTGTATTTCCTGAATGAAGATTTAAATGCTGCTTAAGGAGTGGATGTGTTTTGAATGCCTTTGGACAGTGAGGACATAAATACTGATCTTCAGAAAACATTTGCGGGGGATACTGTTCCATATTAGAGTGGTACACGACTGTTGGAAGGATTTGACCTAAAAAAAAATTCAGCATTTAACATAAAATTAAATATATACATAAGTACATAAATAAACTATTGAAGCTAGTAGTGTATCAATATAATCTAAATTGCATGAAGGAACAAAACATAATGATGTTATGAACATTAATAAAACAGCTTTTCTACATACGAATTTTATATTGTTTAATTAAAAAGCATTGCTAATTTTTTACTGGAACTTTTTATTTTTTTATGTGATTCTCAGAGCAAATTCAGCTTTTCTTGTCATGAAATTAACGAAATATTTTGAAATAAGGTCTTATTAAAATAGAATAGGGTGAAAAAATCAATAAGTGTGTATGCATTCATGGCACAATCTTAAAATTCAATATTTTCTAATACTCGCAAATGTATCATAAATTTCAATTTAAAGTTTTTTTGATTTTTAGTCTTAAAAAGATTTTTTTTTAAAGATCAAAGTTTCATCTCTATTAATAAAACAAAAAAATCATGAAAACAACGAACATATAAAGGTGCATTTCATTTTAATGCAATTCACAGCTGACCTAGAACTAGCTTTAACAGTGGCTTTAACTTCATAAATGAGTATTTTGGAAAACATTATGATCAGTGAAATTACTTCTATCTTATTTAGATATGCTTAAGTTGTTTGTACTTTTATTAACTTTGACAATTCAAAATGTTGTAACTGAATTTTACATCTAAAGAATAAACACGGAGGAAATTAATTTATTTTAATCATAAAGCACCATAAATAACTGAAATCAATCACTATTCAAAATACTATTTAAAACATCATAATAGACAAATTCAATGACACTGGATAGAATATCATTGCATTAAAAGTTTGTAAACACTCAGTAATAAAAATTACAAAGCCCTTTGAACATATTTGTTGCAATCGAAATTACAAGTACTGCTTTTAAATAAAGTTTAAAATTTTACTGGAATTTTAAGATAGTATAAAATTTAAAACGTTTAAATATAATACTTCAAAAGTACCAAAAAAAATTTACAGAGTTTATATTTTTAAAATTTACTCAATTGCTGTATAAAATGTAAACTAATCAATGATTTGATTTTTGAACTGTTTTTATAAAAGATTATGATGGTTAAAATTATTTTTAATTAATGCACACAATTTAATTTGTAGAATTTCTGCATTATGATTTATTGAATGATCAACTTATGCAACTTATGATCAACTTAATGCATGTACATGAAGGAATTCAAACTAAACACAAAGTTTAGAATGCTTTTAAACTCCTTTATTAGCAACAAAGAGCAATCATAAGAATATAATAAAAAAGGTATAATTTCCATATTGATTACACAAATAACAAAACTTTTGAATATTATTAATAAATATAGAGAACAATTTAGTTTTTAGCATTATACCCTTCCAAAAAAATAATAATAATAATTGCATCAAATTATTTCATTGAAAACTTTTTCATATGAAAGTTAAAAGCTGAATTTAGAAACACTGTGTAGGACAATTATTTTTATCAATGGAGATGCATATCGATAAATTCCTGATCCTGTTGTTCAAAAAGTATCACGGAGAAGCAATTTTATATTGTATAGTGAAAAGTATCTTATATTCATTACATACATGCAAGAAATTTATTCTGAAAAATTATGAGTATTGATGTTTGATGATATATGAATATTGAGTACAAGATGCAATTCAGAATATAATCAATTCAATGGAAGAAATGTATATCCTGTATTTATTTGGTGCATCAAATACCCACTCAAAAATTAACCATCACATTATTTATTAAAAATTATTAACCCGAGGTAGATAATGGTAAATTTTACATTAAATTGAGATATAGTATAAAATGTATAAACTAAGTTAAAAAGAAATTAAAACAAGACACATATAGACTGCATAAAACAGAAATGCACTCAATTTTAAGGTATTATATACATATATATATAATTTAAACTAATTTTTTCACAAAATCTTGATTCACTACAAAGACCATGGAAATTAAAATTCAAAACTACAAAAAACATCCCATGAATCGCTAATAAAATTAATATTCATCTAAAAAAATTTTGAAGATAGTTTATTGATGAAACTTTAACATAAAATGTTGCATTTAAATTACAAAAGGAATACGGCTCTTAAAACTATTAAATTTCAATAACTCAGCTAAACAGCAGTTCATGCATGGAAATATAAGATAAAAGATATATAAGATAAAAGTTTTCAAAATAATTTTAACAAATAAAATTATTCCATGTAACATAATTTGATATTTATAAACATACATAAAATTTGTAATGATCTTAATAAATTTTATAGTGAAAATTTCATTCAAAAATAAAGTATGTAAATATACACCTCTAACTTTGAAAGCCACAAGCAGTATTTAAAATGGAAATATAATTAACATATTTTATTCATGCAGCAAATAAGTTATTTATGTATTCAAAAATTAACTTCCATTTATCTTACAAGATATATGCAAGATATAGGAATTGTACAAATTCAACAATTGCAACATTACAGAATATAGTTTTTTTCATATTTTTAGGCTAGTAATTTCACTGGATTTAGACAGCTTTATTTAAAACTTATATTACAAGGATTTACATCTGCTGAATACAGACAATTCAAAAATCTAAAATATACTGAAAAGCACATAGTAAACAAAAAACATTTCAATTGACTTTGTTTACAAAAAATTGTTTGAGAAAACTAGGAAATTGTTTACACACATTTCTATTCATTCCTTACAATCGGATAATAAACATACCTCAGAATCAACTTAAGAAGGCTTTTTTAAATTGTAATGCATATGTAAAAAAATATGGTGGCATAAAATTTGTAATTCTAGTAACATTAAACAATGATATCGTGATCACGGCGTAGGTGTGCATTCAGTGCATTTTTCCATGAAAATCTCTTGCTGCATATGTCACATTTGTATGTTTTCCTTTCTAAGTAATGTATTTCAATATGTCTATTAAGAGTACCCGAATTATAGAAACATTTATTGCAGACAGGACACGTTGGGCGTGAAGATGTTCTTGAATACTGGTTTAAACGATCTGAGAGAGGATTGCTTGAAGATTTTTTTTTCCAAATAAGTCTTTGTTTCCAAGATGATAGAGGTCCTCTACTCGCTATCAAATAAAATCATTTATTACAAACTAGAAAAACAAAATCAGCAAAGATAACATTACTTAAGGAAGGCATATCGTGTTAAAAGCTACTTGGGAAAAATTCTAGGCCTAGCTCTGTTGGTCAATTTTTCATAAAATGAAAATTTTAATGTAAACCTGCATACAAAATAATTAAATTGCAAATGCATAGTTGATTAAATACTGAAATTGCAGATTTCTAGACATTTTCTAACAAACTGTATAAATAGCATAAATTGTTTCAGGGATACCTTTGTTTTAAAGACATCAAAAATGTTTAACTATAAACATAAATGTTAAAAAAAAAACATTAAAATAACAAAACTTCAGTTTTTACTTAAGGCCTCCAATTAGTGCTCAAGGCTAGAATTTTTCCTCTTAATAACTAGTGGTATTGCATATTGATAAGTTGAAATCAACACGCAAGTGGATTGATTTAAACATGAATATATATTAGAGGTAATTAAAAAGTTTGAAATTATAATATATTACATAGGCCTACCAGGGAACGAAACAAAATTTTTATGCAATGCTACAAAATTCTAGTTATGATAAAATATTATGATACATAATTTAACAAAATTCTTAAGTATTTCTACATAGTCATTTAAATATAAGAGTAAAATACAGTATGTAATGTATGCAACCGAAAATACATATAATACATACCTTTCAACTGTTTCAACCAAAAAACATTTGGAAATGAAAAAATCATCATAATTTAAATGCTGATTATTAAACATAAAACTGCACTGCTACAGAATATATATGCATCAGAATTTTACTCAGAAGTAGATTATTTTAACTCTTATCTAAATTTCAAGAAAAAATAAATATCTTTAATTTACCCATAGTTTATCATGCACATTAAAGTAAAAAAAAATTTCAAGTTCATTAGAAATCAACTTTTAAAGTTTCACAAATGGATTTTAAAAATTGAATTGATAAATATGCTCAATAATTCCCTATTTGTTTCGTAAAATCAGAAAAACCAATGTTCATTCCTAAAGAAGTTTTGAGATTATTTTTAAATATTCCTAGACTTTTCTGGGTACATATGGGATGTATATTAAGAGAAATATGAACATAAGCATTATTATCAGATATTAAAATTTTGTCTGTAAAATTCGGACTTCTTATTCTTCTACCAAATGCTTGACATATAATTTTCACATATAAAATATTTTTAAACTTGTCAAACGCCAAATTTCTCTAACTCAAAATATGACTGATTACTGGCAAAACAGGTTTTAGACTCCCTATCCTAAGGGAATCTCACAAATTTTTATTGAGGTATTTCTGTGTTGTCAGTACTTAAAATCTCAGAGCATAAATGGACTTTCAAACTAGAGATTTAACATGCACATTTGCTCTAATTCATATATGTAGACTGTTTTGTGAACTACTCTAAAACCAAAGATTATACAAAAGTATGCAATTCAATAGACTTTTTAGGTTATTAAAATTATAATTACTTTTATTGAATATGTGAATAAATTTTTGATGGTATGGGTTGCAATGTCAAATAGATACAAAACAGTATTTAAGCTTCCCTATGGCTGACTAACTGTAAAATACTGGAGACAATTTTTTAATACATGACAACTATAAATTCTTCAGTCATCATATCGATGTTATTTTAAGAATTTATAAAGATATTAACTTGGTTGGGTTCTAATAACAGAGAAACTGCAATATTTGTTAACAAAAAGTAGCAGGAAATTGAAGTCCATGTGTGCCCAAGCCATTCAAATGTTTTGTCTTCATAAATGAAAACTAAAGGTATAAATATTAACTTAGATTATCCAAACCATTGTTACATGAACTACCATGCGTGTTTAAATTTTAAAAATTATTATAAAAGAATGGCACAGATAAGTAGAAAAAGTAATTCAAACTGTACAGGAAAATAAATTATTTCTCAATACACAATAATGCTATTATAGTAAAGGAAACTAAAAATATTTAATGAAGTAAAAACTGATTTGCTTGTGAAGTTGGTTACAGGTTAATTTATTTTGAATGCAATTTAACTTTTCCATAAAATTTCCTTGAAATAGTTGTATATTTTGAAAAGAATTAATAACCAAATTATAATTTTCTTATTTATGATTGTATATTGTTTCCTGAAATGTTTTTACTTAATTTGGTTCATTAGTGATGAATAAAAAAGAAATACTCAGAGAAACTATTTTACAATAATAACATTTGGAACAAGGACTGAATAGAATAATAAATTCAATTTGTCAATGAAATTTTACTTCCAAATGGAACTTGACAGAAAAAGAATAATTAGTGATTTTTCAAGCACAATTCCAAAATGATAGTAAATTCTGTATAAAAAAAAGATAGTTAAATTTTCATGTAAAAGAATGCAGAGGGCAATAGAAGAATTGTATCTTCTCAAAAGAGCGTTTTGTCTAAGCAAAATAACTTTATACTTTCAAAAAATATTTCCCTTTTCAGTTACAATTACTAATAGAAGAAAGATAGAAAGCTGAAGTCTTTCATGAAAATCAAACTGCTATGAAAATCAAAGTTCTTTTACACTATATAAAATAATGTTTAGAAGTTAGATGCTAACTACATTATAAACAGAATACATTCAAGCTAAGTGTAAATATTAAGGTTCTGAGGATATAGTAGCCGAAAATGAATTACATTTGTACAGCCAAAGTAAGCATACTAAATTTGATATAAAACTATGATAATCATAAGTTTAATAATTACTATAGAAAAGTAAATATTTCTATCACACTTGTTTATGAAACTTCATTTTAACTCATCTTAGATTTAAAAAGTTTTTCAGCATTAGAAATTCGGAAAATATCAAGTCCTATCTAGTATTTACAAAAATATATTAGAGAAAAGTTACTTAAAATATGAGCTGCTTTGAACAATGACTAAAGTATATATAGTATCACGAAAAGATGGTCACAATAAATGTGCACATTAATTAATGGTGAATTGGCACAAAATTAGGCTGAAAATAATATTAATAAACTGTTATTAAATGGTATAAGAAAAAAATAAGAGATAAAGAACAGATAACATAAAAAAATTTCAAGACATAAAATTATAATCAATTATTCAATGTCAGTATTCAAATGCATAAAACCCCGAAAATGATACCAATTAAATCATTCAGTTTTAATAGTTTCTCATTGGAAATGAGGTATTGCAGGTTTGCCTCACAGAATTTTAAAACTTGAAAAAGTATTTTACTATTGGAACTTACTACTATTTGGAACATTTGCTTTTAAGTTGTCATATTTGATACATCCAGAATGTGTCTTCAAAACGAGTTGAGAAGATTGGGTAAAACATGACTAGTGAAACTCAATATTTTTATTGGATCCAATTTGCTTTTCTTTTCCTTTATTAAATTCCTCAAATCTTGTAATTTTCGCTAAATTTTATTTTCCACTTTCTTTGATTAAGATACTTCTGTAAGCCCCATGTTGAACTTCTGCAGTGCACTGGGAGTTTTTTGTTCAATGAAAAATATGTAAACTACTGCTTGATAACTTGTAATTACTAGATACATACAAAGTAATTAAAAACAAAATATGATTTCCTAATCAGTATGTGGTTGCTTGCTCAAAAGTGCCAAATTTTATAGATAATTATGTGGAAAAAAATTGCTTAGCGAAAATGTTTTGGGGAGAAACCAATTCAACTAGGAATTTATATTACATCTTAATACACAAGTCCAGCATATTAAAGACGATTTCACAATGTATTTCTTCTATAAACCAGCCACTATACATTATAAAAAACACTATACACAAAATAAAAATGTAAAATAATTTTTTTTAATAAATTTTGACAGACACAAAACCTATTAGTATCAAACTCCTAATTGATGCACAAGGTGTTAGGGAAAGTGAAGAATATTTTCTCACTTATGTAACCTTTACACAAACTCCAAACATAACCCTCAAAGACAAAACAATTTCCTGGCAAAAAAAAAAGTCTATTATGCATGATAAATTCGATTGACAGGGTCATAAATATTGTTAATATATTTACTTATATATTTTTCTCTTTTAACAAATTTTCAATATATGGTTTATATACGTATATTCAAGAACTACTTATGAGGTATGAAGAAACCAATACGATCAAAATTATACAATGGAGACAAAATGTTCTATATTTTTTTAAAAATGGTAAATGCAAACAAATTAATACAAAGCCATTTAAAATTTCTTTGGCAATATCTAGAAAACTTTGAGTTTGAATATTATACAAAGACAGGCAGACAATCCAATAATTGAGCAAATGAAAGTAAATAAAATTACATATTTAATAAAAACACAAAAGAAGCTATGAAATGTGGAACTGACAAAAATACTTTTAAAACATGGTTTTCTTTTAAGAAAAACCATGCAAAACACAACTTAAATTAAAAGTCATATAATGAAATCAAACAGCTAATTCCTATAAAAGAAGATAAAATATTAAAAGCAATAATGGAAATTATGTCTCATATGACCAGTTCTAAATGATGAATTCACTAGTTTTAGTTTCTCCAATACTGTGATACTGTTTTATCTATATACTAAACTAGGAAATAAAATAACTAATTTTTACTTTATTAATGTACTTCACTAAATACCAAATCCCTAACAAATGGGAGAATTTTTTCAAAATGCATAGGTGAATACCTTTCTTGAATATTTCGATATACATGCATTCTATAAATTATATGTATGCATTCGACATAAATTTTTTTTTTCTTCAGTACAATGAATTGAATTGTAATTTCAATCTCAACATATTTTTATTCCATGACTAATTACAGTAATTTTTTAAACAATTTTTGAATGAAAGGGCAAATAATTTCTACATTTAATAATTTTAAGCGAAAATTGTTTTAACTAGATGGTAATGCTTAAATAACTCTTTATGGAATCAATAAAATAAAAACAAAAAAATACTATAAAACTCACCCATTCTAAAACTAATATTCACTGTGTATGCATGCTTTCGCTAGTTCTGTAAACATATCTTATTTTCAATGCTCCCAAGATTTTTGAAAATGTAAGAAAATAAATACTTCTGTACAATATAAGAATCTCTTCACAGTATCTGAACATGAAACGGCCTGCAAAATAAAAAGCAGACTATTTCTCTAATACTTTTCAGACTCAGATAAGATTACTAAGTATAAAAATAATTTATGAATACTAAATACTGTACATAATCAATTAGCTTATAGGATATTGCTCAGTTTTCTAATTTTATATTTGCTGTTCATCGTATTTTTTGTGGAATGTTTTTTAGGCTTTTACTGGATCTTTTTTAAATACTCTCAATGATATTTCTGGTTGGATCGTAAAAACAACGGAAGACTATTTCCATGGTACAGCACATTTATTGAACATCACACGAATAATACATTCCCACACATAAGAAGTAAAACACATGATATTATATCCTCAAAGACAAATTCACATCAGACTGCAAAAACGCTGATAAATCTAAGTCTTTCACGTGTTTTCTCACAGGAAGTACCGGGGCGCCACTCACTTTCGCCAACACAAAGGGATCATCAATTAATAACAGGAAGGAATATCCGGACTTCATACAAATAATCAATTAGCTTATAGGATATTGCTCAATTTTCTAATTTTATTTATATATTATGTTTTTACTAGAACTTTTTTAAATATTGTCACTTTTAACAATTATTGCATTTGAAGCTATATTAGAAATATGTAAGAAATTGAAAGGATAACTTTAAAAGAATGATATACTTGAGTGGCACTTGAATAGTAGACATCACTATTTTAAGGTAGCCCTAAGGTAAGGATTGTGTTCAGGAAATACATTTTATGTGATAAAGATATGCTAATTCAATGCTTAACACCAGAAGTCTGTTTAAATGCATTCCAGAAAAAAAATAAATGTTATATGTTTTGCAATCAATAATACAAAAATACATAAATATACCAGTGGAGGTATTAGGGAAATTTAAATGGAAATTTTTTAAAGAAATGTTCAAAAGACATTTTTAATAGATTAGTCAGATAACTATATCTTGTAAGTCTAACTTGAATATTTACTGCAACTCAAATATTAATCCAGACGACGAACTACAAGAACAAATATTACAATACTTTACAAATGTCTCGAATGGCCTATTAATATCAATGGTGACACTGCATGAGAAGTCAAATGGATCCTCCACAGAAAACATTTGTTAGAAATAAAACAAAGGAAGTTTTCTTTTGAAGAAATGAATCATATGCCTGTTTTATAATTACTGGCATAAGAAGCACTTTTTTTAGAAATAAGATCCAAGGCTTCTTTTGACCAAAATGTTAAGTCTGTATTTGAAATTACACCACCAGCAATACTTGTCTGTCTTGCACTTTCAGTAGTAAGATATTGAGTTTTCATTCCTCAATTATAAAATTACAAATATGTAAGGTCTTTGATCTTCAGAATAATTCAACATTTGCTTTATTTGTATGAAAACAACTACTATGCAATAAAAGATTGGTTTCCTGATTATTATTTCAAAAATAAATACATTTTCAATGGAATTTTATATAAATTATGTGCAAAATTTGATTTAAAAACACATTTTTTACTACTTTAAAATAATTTAAGTTGTAGAACCTTTAACAATTTAGACAAGAATTTGTAACAATGGAACTCTTAAAATTCAATAAAAATACTGCAACCTTTTTAATTAAAAACAAGCTATTTCCAACCTGAAAGTCAATATATCCTGAATTTTATTTTCAACACCAAATTACTATACCATACAGTACTTATAGTATCGTAACCCTTTTGGCGTAGAAGTTTTTACAGATACTATTGTTTCTACCCCTCACCTCATCTTAAAAGACGTTTGTTAGTTAAAAACATTCTAAAAAGCTTAACTAATCAAGAAAGTTGAATTTTGTTAGGAACCATACCAAAGAAACTAGAAAACTTACGATCTGGAATATAATGTCCATAATGCTTAGAGCAAAAATGTATATTGCTTTTTCAAAAGTTTTCAGAAACAATTATAATTCAGACCACTACCAAATGAATTACTGAAAGTAGACACAAAATTGTTAGTAATAAATTAGTTTATATACATTAAGAATACATTAATATCAATTTAAAAACGAAGCTCATTATAATTAAGAGCTAACATATTAAAGTTATAATGAATTTTCTTGAAACACATTTACAACAATTAGACCACATTATTTATCTATGTATGAAAAATATGTAAATTTTACTTAACTGAAAATAGTTTAATACTTGAACAACTTGTATGTATATATATATATATATATATATATATATATATATATATATAATACCAACAAATAAGTTGATGAAAGTTGAACATTACTGCATATTAAAAATCAAAAGATCATGAATTCCTTGTGATTCCAAAGATAATCTGAATCAAATCTGTAGATTTATGAATCACAATTTCCTTAGGCATGTTGACAAATATCTAGGATGAGAAATCCAAAATTAAATCGTAATAGAAAACAGAGAATATGTTCTTACATGGATGTAAAACTTTTTTTTGCATTTTTCTCTATTGTGACACCCTATTCTATCAGAATATTATTTCAAAGTTATCTAATATTGTTCTTAAAAACTGTAGAATACACAAAGAGTTAAAATAAAATATAAAGATAAGTTAATTTTAATAGTTTAATTTTAGTTAATTTCATAACTAAACAATATATATAAATTGATATATCAATTAAAAAAATTCAAGTAAGAATAGAGAAAGATCACATATGGTTTGAGTGTTTTTTAAATGAAAATGAAACACCCTTTAACCTTTTATGGGTGGTACCACATCTATCTCCCATCTTTCCTGAAAGGGTTACTTACATAATGCCAAATAAAAATCCATTTGAGACCTCAAAAAACTAAAACAAAATGCCACAAAATAAAATGTCACAAATGACTTACAAATTTCAAACTTTTTTCTTGTTTAAAAATTAAAACTGATAGAAAAAAAAAAAACAGAAAATTCAACTGTTAAAATATGTGACGTAATAGTCCTCATAAACACTAACAATGATTTTGTTCCAAACGCATGAAAAAATGTTTATTATTCCCTCAAAATAAATGTGAAAAAGCATCTCAAATTCGAATCTGTGAATTCTAGATAAAAAATATAATATATTCATGCATACATACAAAATACACCAAACTCAAATTTCAGAACATTTTAAATAGTGTAATATATTCCTATACATATTGCAATCCATGTTTTTTGTATTTTTTGCCATTTACAATATAAAAACTATACAAAATACAAATAAAAAGACAAATTCATTGTGATTTAATATAATTTTACTTATTATGCTATAGTAACTTTTATTCATATTGTGTATCATTCAATCTTAAAATTATGAAAATTATTCTACTTTAGAAATTGACTTATAAGAAACAATGGATTTCAAGCTAGTTGGCTCTCATCAGGCAATCGTAGTAATAGGAATATATTTCAATCTATGCAAAGAACATAATTATATCGCACTTTAGTGAAACATTTAAATTTTACAAAACCATTGCAACTTATAGTATAGATGCATGCAAACATATTTTATAAAACACCACTTTAATTTGTAGTACATAAAAAAGCTATTTTCGAATACTGTTTTGTAACATGGATTAGCATGAAATTATTTTAGAAAAATTGAATAAAATCATTATAAAATAACATAACTAATTTTAAATAAGGAATTTATTAAAAACCAAATTTACATTTCTCATTATGCAAGATGCTAAATTAATAATTGCATTTTCAAACTTTTACAGATCAGCATGAATAAAACAGGTTTTTAAACTTTTACAAATATAAATACTACAAAAAACTTCTACAACACTAACCATAAAAACAATAAACACAATAGTCTCAACTATGCATCACGATTTATCAAAGTTGAGAGCCCAGAAAATTTTTACTCTTCAAAATACTTAACAATGTACAGTAATAAAAGATTAAAATCACAAAAATATTATTTTTGATGAGCAGAAACACATCATTGATAACTATAAATTTTTTTAGTCAGCTTTGAAAAAATTTGTTATTTTTATTTACATTGTACTGAAGATCTAAAAAACTCATCAAGTTAGGACAAATCATACTGTTAAATATTCATATGCAATAATTATTCATTAAAAATCCATAATTCTAGTATGTACCCAAAACAAGTTTCACCATCAAGCATCTAACTGATGCTTTAAAATAAGTAAGCTGATAAGTATTGGAAAAATAAAGTTTCTGATAATTTTATTAGATAGTTTTTTTTTTGTCTGGCAACCTTAATAAACAAGTTTAAATGTATTTCTTAATGTAAACAGGTTTATGAAAAACAATTTCTTGCATAACTAATTTCTTTTCTTGAAAACTAAAATCAACAATTAAATTTTTAAAACTAGAAAGGACATAATATAGTTCTCTAAATACTATTAAATACCTTTATGTGTTTTGTGGTTATACGCAAAGCATTATACTGATGAAATTGTCCTTGATTTAAAATTAAACACCTTATGAAATTAACATTAAGTATAAAGAAAAAACAGTTGCCTAATTTT
Organism: Metellina segmentata; assembly: GCA_947359465.1. Classification (NCBI taxonomy): domain Eukaryota; kingdom Metazoa; phylum Arthropoda; class Arachnida; order Araneae; family Tetragnathidae; genus Metellina; species Metellina segmentata. Next base: position 84,711,268 of record OX375874.1, read on the forward strand.
TCTAAATAGACGAAAAAGATAACATTAAGTGTTAATGTGATAATGTATGTTTTAATTAGGACTTCCATTTAACTAGAAACTAGATTAAAAAATAGCTTTTTTGATTGTTTTAAAACGTGACTGCCACACAATTATGAACATCATGTTCATTAAAAAAAAATTTGACACTTTATTTTCAGTATAGATTATACACAATGAAATACAAAGTTATAGTGAAATACTTTGAAGATGTATAGCAAATATTTAAGTAGAAATCAACACCGTTCCAATATTTCATAAGTATAATTTTCGAAATTGTTTTCTTAAAAATGAATGCATTATTTGGCAATTGAAATATTTTTCTAAAAAATCAGGCCTTAATAAGAAAATGATTAAAGTATATTATATTAAAAAGTCAATACAGAAAAACTGAATTTATAGAAAAAACTTTTTCAATATTGAAAATAAATCGATCTTATGCTACTTGTGCTGAAAAATTATCCCTTTATTTTAGACAAGTAAATTTTTAAATATGCTCCCTTTAAAACTAATTAACAACTGATCAGGTTATCTCTAATTGGTTAAGAACACCCACTGGGTATGCACCTAGGTAACAGCTAAATTCATTCAAATTGTATATTTTAATCTGAAGTCATGCAATTCTTATAATATATTGCTCAAAAGTTAAATTAATCTTACAACAGCATGATAAAAATAAGTATTTGCGAAGTTAACGTGCATAAAATTATATAAAACTAAATAACTGTCATAAGATGAGAGTAATTTATTTTGAGATCAATAAAACAGACGAATATAGTTATATTTTTAAAAGCTAAAATACAAAATATACTTTCTTTCTAATAAACTCTCAGTACAAATAAATTAATTCTACAAAATGTAATAACGAAGCATTAGAAAATAGAATATTTTAATAAGTAAACTGAAAAATTATTCAAGCAATACAAACAATGTTAGTAATACTGTGTGTGAACATTTTCATTAACTTAAAAATTATAGTAATGTCTATCTGCTGGACTCTTTACAAGCATTATTTCAGTATCCTCAAATAACTTTCTTTTAATTCAAGGACAAATATCCTATCTGTAATGTTTATCCGATTAACAGGTTTGATAGTAGTCTAAACAAATAGTATGAACATCAACAGAATTGTAAAAACTATATGAAAGGAACAAATATTATTACAAAAAATTATCAAAACAGTGTAAAATTATTATCAAGTAAACCTTTACTGTATTCACTTCTGGAAATTCTACCAATTTTCAAGATGACACATTTTTTAATATCCTTTATTTATCCTAAATTAAGAATACAATTTTCAAATTTCTTAAAATATTTTAAAAAATAAAGCCTAATTAGTTTTTACCAAAAAAAATTGTTCTCTGAAAAATTACAAATTTTTTTCTAAGCATACAACAAATAAAAAGCAATTTTAAACTAGTTTTAACAACCATTTTTTATGTAACAAGCTGTAAATTAAATCAATGTTTTAGTTTTATGTAAATGAAAATTTACAGAACTTTTCAACAAGTACAAAGTTTCTCAAATAACACATAAGATTATATAGCATCATGACTCAATATGTGACTATCAACACAATATCAATCCTTTATGAAAGTAGAAATAATTTTTAATGGAACACATGATCTGAAATATCTCAAACTTCAACAAGAAAAGCTGTTTTCTTTATTATTTTCAAGACAAAGCATAAATAATACTGATTAACAAAAAATTCAGATATAAATACAAATACATAATTTTTAAAAAGTAGTTTTCTGAGATTCTTCATAGACTTACTGTTTTTATTTGTTTAATTGCATAGATTTCAGGACACCATTCAAAATAAGGTTCCCACATAAAGCTATAAATACCAATAATTGATTCATAATGCCAACAAGTTTTGTGTAAGTCTTTTTCTTATAAAATTTGGTGTACTTCATTTTCAGATGTCAAAATTTTATATGCTACAATTATCAAAAAGTCTAAATATATAATGCCAAAGAGTTATCCATCTCTGAATGATACATCACACATGTAATTTACAGCTAAAATATGTATTGCAAAAAAAATCATGTTTTCTTATTCATGGATTTATTGTTAAATTTTAACAAATTCATCACGATACAAATTGGTTAAAATTTAAGCTGCGTAGATACAAAAAGCTGTTTACAACAAAGATAATATTACCTATGTAAAAAATAAAACCTCACATTTAAATGAAATTAAGATCTACCTAATTTTCAAATTATGTATTAGTATTTTCTGCGATTTAGGATCTTTGGCAAGACAAAAAATATCTTGGATTCAACATGCTTTCAGTGAGCAGAAAGCTCTTACCGACCACGAATATGTATTTCTGAACCAGAAAATTGCCCCTTTCTATTATTTTAAAATTCAGTCATTCTTAACTCTTTTCCTGATTTCTATACTTTTTTTTAGATTACTTTCTAATAAAATGTTACTTAAAGGCTTACAGAAAATTTTAAAATGTATAAACACTCTCTTTTAAGATTAAGAAACAGTCTACAAAAATCCTAGTAAGATAGATTCAAAATTTAACTTCGAAACAATATTCTATTCCACTGCATTAATTTTAACAATTGTATTTGATAAAGATGAAAATGATGTCACTGACATTTCTATCAGCCGACTTAGAGTAGAAGCGAAATACAATAATTTATAAAATTCAAATATATGTACATATATATCATCAATAAAAATTAATATTGCTTAAATCTTGGGAAGGCAAGGCTTATTCATATTCATTGTCATATAAAATTCTACAACTCAGAAAGGTGCACATTTTATTCATATTTTGCTGCTTTATTACAAAGTACATTTGGGTGTCATTTGGATGTCGTAAAAAATATTTGTATAAAAATAAAGGCTATACAAGAAGTATGAAATACATTTTTGTACTCTTATGGTAAAGAAAAATAAAATTCTAAAATAAGAAAAGTAAATAAATAAAAATATTTGTAAATCAGGAGCTTATTCATTTCAAAATTTATAAAATAGTTTTAATCTGTTTTTCATCTTTTTAAAGTTTTGGGTTGAACTATCACACAGTTAAAGGACAATTAAACATGCAAACAAATTGAGGCTCCATATAGTTTTAACATCTAATGAGCGAATAATAGCAGGTAACACTATAAGGAAGTCACAACATTGTACATTGCAATACACAAACATTTGTTGCATAATGTAGTAGCAATAAAGCATTGTAGTTGAGAAACGTTTCTTGTTATGAATTTAAAAAGACATGAAAAAACATGAATTCCAGAAACCTGCCAAATCAATTCGTTTTAGAAAAATCATTCAAAGACAAAAAAAATATTAAAAACCCTTCTTTCTTTATGTAAGTATTTTCTTAAATATTATGAACCTAAAACATAAATCCACAGATTTTAAGAATTTAAAAATTCAGTATTTGGGAGTAATAGAGGTATAGGAGATGGTAGATACTTGTCTGTCAAAAGACAAATTCAATAGAAAAGAACAATTTGTAATCAATCATAAAAAGTTGCACAGTCAACACATAACGAAGAAAAAAAAAATTAAAGCTCTAAGTTGCCAACACATGTTTTGCAATGTGAAAAATGAATCTTTGGATTTATAATAAGGAATAAGTAATAACTTGCTGAAGCAAAAGAACTTGAGAAACAGTAGTAATTATTCTTTAGTTTCCAGTTAATGTCTTAATCTGTAAAATATCACATCAAGTAATTTCAATTTTAACAATCTAAATATGTAATTCAATAGAATTACACAACTTTTCCTTCAAAGAACTGCTTTTTTAAATCAAATTTGCCAAAATCTCAATATACTCTATGATTTCAATTCGAATTTATAAATTGCATCACCTTTGCAATTTAAATGGAAATTAAATGAATTGATAGAAAAAATACTATAATAGAAGAAAATTCATATAACAGTAGATAAAAATAGAAAATTTATAATAGTAGGTTGGTTGTTTTGAGGTTTTATGGCACAAGTCATATTTGACCAAAAATTCAAAATAGAAAACTTATCCAACAAATTACATGCTTAAACATTTATGTCCAAATTGTACTGACAATATATACTTAAAAGATATTTTGCAGAAAGAATTCAAAGAAAATATTAACAGTTATTGCACTATAATATTAAAACAAAGTATTCTTTCGGAAACTGCAATCTCAAGGCATAATGCACTTAAATTTTATTAGTTAACTTATATTATATTGTTTCTTTTAACGAAAAATTATGCATTATTAACCAGATATACATCAATAATAATTTTTACACTAAGAGGCTATCTAAAATAAAACTTAGTATTTAAAATAAGAAAGTAGTTCAACACTCATATAACACTCATGATTTTTTATAAAGTATGATCAAAGGAATAATCCAGATATATAAGTAAACTCGAAAATTTTTATAATTTTAAATACTTACTAGGGAATTTATCTACAAAATCCATGGGGTTCACAAAAATATACTGAAATAGGCCTGTTTTAAAAGGTTAAAAAATGCATAAAAAATTTAGTTCTTTCATTATGAAATATTTTTATAGAAAGTAAAAATATTCAAATTTTAAAACATATAGCTTATGGAAAATCAGTGGTTTACATCTTTGATTTGTTAATAATTTCATGAAAATAAAATACTTAAATGTAACAAAAGTAATAAATGTAATATTTATGTCTAAATAAAATATAGTAAAAAGTTTGTGTTAGCAAATAAATTACTTCAATAGTGAGTGTTTAAAGAATATTGATAAAAGTAGAAAACTTATTTTAAATTTTAGACTGAAACAGGGACCTGCTTTTGTAGTGGGAACAGAACACATATATTCTTTTACTGTATTAAAAACAGGAGGAATGGAATATATAAGAAATTAGATGAGAAAGAACACTTGCTAATATTGGTTCTACTTCCCAGAGTTAAAATATGTGATAAAGTTATTGAAAATGTACTTGCAAATATTAAAATTTATCACTTATACGTAGCAATTGAAAGCTTAAGTAACAAACTTAAACGAAACAAAATTTTGATTAGATATTTAATCGTAAGTATTAAATGGTTTATCATTACATGAAATATTAGTGGTCATATTACAGTAAGATTGCAATATTTATAAATTTAAAGTAAGAAGGGTTTGAGACAAATGCATAAAATTATAACAGGAGTAAATGCAAAATTATAACATGCACAAATACATGGAAATAAATACCAATGAATTAAAATTGCTGATAATATTTAATAAGGACATACACAAATCCATTAAGTGGAAAATTTAGAAATAAATCAGATACTTAAATAAATTATGAACACATTTATTTTTTATACTTAGTTTGAATTCACTGGGATTATTGCTTTTATATGTGATAGCATATTCATTTGCAATATTGTAAAACATTAGAAACAACCTCACACTTGGAAGTATCAGTCAGCACTCTACAAAAATGCAAAAGTGTATGTAGAAAACTTATTAATAAAAAGTTAAATCTAGCTAAGCTTTCAAACATTGAAAACAACACAACGATGCAGCATTTGGTAAACACTGTATAAAAAAGCTTTTAGCTTAAGTATAATAAATGTTTAGTTCTATGTATTTGATGATCAAGTGTGATTATGGTCTAGGCATATGAACTTTTCGCACATGAGACTGCAAATGGTTTTTCCAACAGAAAGCTTTCAAGCAGAACTTGCAAACATATTTCTGTCGTTGAGAGTCATGAATTTCCATGTGTCGACGAAGGGTTGTGACATCATAAAAGAATTTTCGGCAAACAGGACACATAGGACGTCTTGATAAGTCTTTATCATGTGGCCTCATCACATGAGGTAAGACATATATTGCATTTGCAGACGCAAAACATTCTGTAAAAATAGCATCATGAAAATAAGCAAAAATAAAGTTGGAAAACAGAAAATAATTTTGCTCTATAAAATTTTTAGCATACATTAATAATCATTGATTTTAACTCACACTAGTTTTAAGGGACTTTAATTTACTTAATTTGTATTTTATATTTATATCTTATTCAGTTACAACTGAATGTTAAACCTAAACCTAAAGAGCTACTTCTAGTGTAAATAAATAAGTTTAATTATAATTATTATGAATATATTTTTAATCATAATTATTATGAATACATTTTTAATCATAATTATTATGAATACATACATTCATAATAATTATTATGAAGGTATAGTAATCATAAAGCTAGAGATTTAAAATATTTAGTTTATATCATTATCTATGATTAGGATTCTTCAATGTAAAATAGCATGCAATAGTATAGTGTATTACAAAACATCAAATAAAAGATATAAAGAAACAAAAATTAAAACAAGATATAAAATAATAAATACTATGAATACTAAGAATATAAAAATTATTTTGCAAAAAGACTTGTTCCTCTTAAATTATTAAAAACATTGAGTGGAAAAAAATTTTCAATCACAAACATGTATATTTATGTTTAATAAAAATAAAACTTACAATATGCCATAGTGGATATACAGAGCATTCCTATTCATGAAAAAGCATGCAATTTATATGGTGTACACAAAAGGAACACAAACATAAAGACTTACAGATGAATCTATCATATAAACAGTCAGGTTTTACATAAAAGAATCTGAGTTAAACAATAGCATAAATTACTTTACTACAATACTTCAAATCAAATTACGAAAAGTCAATAATTTTGTTTTTTTCATACATTCATTTGAATGTAATTCTTAATAAATATTTTAAAAATTTAATTATTTAGAAATATTAAATGATTAAATTTCATGCAAATTTGATAAAAATTTTAACCTGAAAGAAAACTATTTCAAAAATGAAATTGCTTGTTTCATATTTTACAATTACTAAATGATACATAAAAAGATCGCACATAGAACCAAATATATAGTAAAGGGACTAATGACATTGTAAAGGCAATAAAATATGCTTGTATACACAACTGAATTTGAAGAATTTTAAACAAAATTATAAATTAACATTGGTACAAAAGTATTATTTAACCTTAAACAAAGAAATGTATCAAGCATCTTTTTTAAGTTAATTTTTCAAAATTAAAATACAATATTTAATAAGGAAACTATTGAGCATTTTCTTTGCACTCAGAAATAAATCAGTTTATTCATAACGCTAGTCACCTTTCAGAAAACAATAAAAAATTTCCCTTTCTTTAACTATGCATTTATTGTTTCCAATCTAAATATTCATCAGACTAATCAAAATATGTTTTTCTAGTCATTGATTTTTTCAATAATTCAGAAGATATAGCAGATTTTTGCACTTCTTATTGCATAGATATCTCTAATATTTTTATTTATTGCAATAAGTAATAATATTTTAACTATGATACCGACTTTTCAAACTTTAATAAACAAATGTTTGATTGTACTGCTATGTTATTTAGAATATTAAAACAGAAAAATGTAAATGTTTTAATAGTATTTGTGTGAAGATAAGGGTCTGCAACAATATTCATGTTTGAACTTATCAAAGTCGGAATGTTATTACAAGAATACAATGGAAATGTTTAAGCACATAGGAACATCAGCACAACTTGATACATAAATAAATTTATTTAAAGTTTTAGAAGAATGGGGATTGTTGGCCCTTAAATCTGAATAAGGAATTAAAATTTGAAAATTAATCACTTCATGAGTTTCAACTTCAATTTTGAATTAACAAGCTATGTGTGTTCTATACATGGGTAATCTTCAAATTATACTTCTAACAAAAAAATGTTTCTTGTTAATTAATAATTGGATTTCTAATAAAAAAAATGCAAAAGAGATATTTTTAGAGAAAATATTTTTAAAAGAAATTTACTCTTTGATGGCTGTATTAGACAAGATAATTAAACCATTTGTTATGAAGACTATATTAAAGTCATAAGTTGAAATATAGCAAGAGAAAGGAGTAAAATAATTCAGTTGTATCAAATCAAATGTTAAAAATTGAAGTAATAGAAAAGAGAGGGTAGATTTTATTAGTGGATTCACATCAATTTAATTCTTAAATGTAATAGCAAAACTAATTAGAAAGCTCTTCCTACAAATATTTTATAAAAATTTACACTTTATAAGGTTTTGTATAAAAAGTAAAACATTAGAAAAAGCTTTTGACCTTTAATTCCATTTTTACTGCCTTAAGATCACATTTTAAACTATCAATTTCATGACTGGAATGAAAATATCTTAATGTTTGCACCTAAGTCACTCTAATATACATGGAATTCTAAATACTTTGCAATATCTCAGGCCATTTGATTTAAATAATCATTTTCCAGAAAACATGCTAGTTTATAGAACTTAACAAATTTACATAAAATATAAACTAAGCATTTAAAATATAGAAAACTAACTGATAGCAAAATCATGAAATCAGAGCATAATATATAGTTTATTTCATTTACTTCAATGCAGTGTTTAAAATTCCCTTAAAATTACAGAACCTCAAAGCAAGGCTCAGTACACGAATCTTGAATGAGCATGAGTATATAAACTTATATTTTGCCATTCATAACCACTAAACTCAACATATATGCTGCATTATTAAACCAATCTCAAAGTTTATAAATTCAAATTATAGTTTGGAAAGAAAAATATTTTTAATATAACATATTGGTTCGATACATCACTACACATAATATAAAAATACAGCACATCTTTACAAATTTTGGGAATGACTAGATAAAAGCAGCTTAAAACAAATCACAATGCATTACCCCGATGGATACTAAGAGGGATTCATAATTATTGAGAATTCACAATTTTATGAAAGAATACTTGCACATAGATTTTAGACTATTCTTAAATTTAAAAAGAAATGTATAAAAAAAACAGCAAAACATAATTAAAATCATCACTAACATGTCTTGTATCCTAGTCCCAACTGAAATTGGCTCATTCAAAACGGTATGGCAAAAATGATGTTATCTAAACGTTTTCATAAGATTAGCATGATCAACTTGATATCAGCTAAATTCACACCATGTTGGTCAGGCACCAAGTTGGTCAAATACCTTCTTGGAGGTCTTGGACTGCATTTGTGTGTGATTTGAAGAAACTGAAAGACTCCAAGCGATCGGCACATGACAAGGATTGAATTCCTAACTAAATTTCAATTTCCACAAACAAGTGCTCTAACTATTCAGTCACTGGACCAATCATATGTGTTATTTAAAATTCACTTAAAATAATGCTTTTATACATTAATTTTGAATACATCTCGTCAGAAAATCCCTTGGATGAAAATAGTTAAATTAAGAAGCAGTGAAAGAAGTGTTTGGTGAATACTGCTTCAATAGTTAAGGGAAAAGCAGAATATTCATTTTCTAATTATTCTGAACAGACTTGACAAAGAGTGTGCGAGTCGAGATGAATTCAATCTAGTCCCATTATTTTTTATAAATTTGTACTTTTTCTTTTAATTTTTGTTCCCAGACCATCCATTAGAGTAATTTAACCTTCTGATTTCAGTAGCAGAGTTTAAATGTGAACAAAGAAAAGGTGAAACTTTTAATTATTCCAACAATTCAGTAAGTCATGTGACTGATGGCAGTTATTCAAGCCATACACTCTCAAAATCATCAACACACTCAAGAGGTGATTGGTGGACTTTTGTTACTTTTCTATTAATTTTTATGACATGTTTGTAATGGTCGAACTCTCTTAGCCATCCCCAAAGTTATAGAAAAAGTAATTATTCATCTCAACTTAGTAATACAACCAAGTGAAGTTCATTATATTTGCTAAAAAATTCCACATGAATCTTGAGTAATTTAAGCTATACTACAATAGTTTCATTGCCTAGTGGTTTCTTTTCATTGTCTTTTGTTGTTCGACTGCAAGATAACTCAATCACTCTTGAAGGTCACCCCGATTCTGGCAGGGTAAAATTCCACACATTTCTATAACTGTACACCAGAGGTACATATTGGTGGTATGCTGCCAATAAAAAGTGAAACAGGAAATAATAGGAGTCAAGTATTATTTTAAGAAACTAGTGCTTTTGTCTAACTATATGCAATTTTTAACGTCCCCAGTGTAAAACAGAAAAGTCTAAGATTCCAGAATGAATGCACCAATGGTCGTCATCATAAAATGTGTTTATAACAGGACTGCCAAACTACTTGCGCTGAAGCAAAAAGCACGAATTTGGGACTAAAATAAAGATTCAAGCTTTTTGGTTTAAAAAAAAAAAAAAGACTAATTTTCGTTGAATTTTCAAAAAAAACCGTTTTGTTGCCAAAATTGAAAACTTGAACATTTAGACGATTTTGTTTTCAAAGATACCCCAAAATGTCAAAGTCAAAAAATAGTAACAAATCACCTTTTAGTAACTTGTGGCAGCCCTGTTAAAATTTCAAAACCAAATGTTTAGATTATTCATTAATTTTTTCCCAAGGTTTTCCAACATTAGTGGTTTTACTTAAGTTTTCTCTCACTCAAACTCAAATATATGCAGATATTTACGTATGTTTCTCATTGTTTTATACATTATAAAGTAATTTTCAAAGAAAATCAAGAACTTCCTCAAATTTACAAGTACTATAAAATCTCAATAAGTTGCCACTCTGGATAAGTTATGGATTTCCATCAGTTCAGTCTTGTTCTAATAAATTAGAATATAATTTACCCTTGTTTACTTATCACAAATTCAAATGCTACTCAGGCTAACTTGTCACTGTGGAAATATCTTACAACATGCATTGCTTGTGTCAGATGTTAAACAAAAAGGTGAAAATGAATATTCTTACCCTGATTCTTTATTAAATTCAGATGAAACTGTAAATGAAAATGGATGACTATTCCTGACATAAACGATTAGATAGGTATTAATAACAGTATTTTGCAGTATGCTTTCAAGCGACTAGATTTAACTATGGAATTTTTACAACAAAAGCATGAATAAAAAAATTAATTGTTTCATCACCTAATAAAACACAAGTTATTGAAGCCTTAGAAACAATTAGAAATTATCTTACACCAGTTCAAGGTATTAAATTTACAAAGTACGAGGTTATGAATAGTAATAAACTTAAAATTTACCGGATGATTATAGTAATGCATATTACATACATTTTGTGATTACTGTTTTTGTCGTCATTTTGCCTATATTGTAAAAAAAACCTGGTCATTTGATGACGACTTATAGATTTACTACATTCGTTTTGTTCATGACAAGAGATTAAATGAGATTTAAAAATTAAGAAATGAATGCAGAAATTATTTACGGTAAATGTAAGGTAATAAATAGATATAAAATTATATCAAGTACCAATATGCAATTTAAATCAGAAAAAGATCCAAGATGAAAAATATACAAATTGAGAAAGCATTAAGTTGCAGCAAATTTTGCTTTGTATGTCTGAGATAAATTCAAGGATTTCAACAAAAATTAGGCATTTCTCAAAATCATTTCTAGAGTCTGAGTTAGAAAATTCTGAAGTACTTTCCTAGAGCCTACGTTAAAAAATGACAAAAATTCAAATATATTTCGAAGACTTTCAAAGATTGTGGGAGTCCTGTTATCCTATTTTACTACCAACCCAGTAATTTTGTTAAGTTTTAATTTGGAGCATAAAAATTAAAAGATACGCCATCATACATGTGCATACACCCCCCTACCTACCAAACATAAAATATCTCAAACTTGAGATGAATTCAGCATGCAATCAATACTCATGTGTATTATTTTCGCACAACATGAACTTTTTGAAAAAATGTACAATTTTAGGTGTACTGATAGTGTTTACTATAAGAACTGCTTTTAACAAAGTATGGGTTGCTGCGGTCATTCTGGGAACAGGATTTGTTTATTTTGAGTAGAGACAACTCTGGTAGATGACTAGATTTTATTTTGTTTTTGGCAAATGCTGGCAGTAGAAAGAGGTAGTTTTTTAGCATAGATTTTCAAGGCAACAGTTAAAAATTATAACATATATTTCCAACATGTCATCAAGTGCATCAATTAACAAACCTGAATACATTTCAAGTATCCATATAGCAAATAGGATACGATTCGTTTCTATGGCAACAGACAGGTGCAGACTTTGTGGCAGGACTAGTTTTCATGGTAGACAGACAGTACTGCATCAAAAAATGTCAGTTAAATTTTAAAAAACAGCAAAGGAAATTATTTACAAACAAAATAAAAATAAAAACCAATCACAATGAAAATTCTTTAAAGTATTGAATTATATTTTTAATAAAATACAAACTTAATACACATTTTTTTTAGGTTGTTTCCTTTTACTTACCAACTCTCTTGAACTTAAATCCCATTTTTTTTTATACGAAATATTCTCAAAGTATCCATTCACTATATACTTCAAAATATATACAGCAACTTATTTCAACTAAACTAAATAATGCAAGGAAACAGTTACACAACTATGACATATAAGGAAATTCAAACATCCATAGATGTAAATTTTGCATATTTTTTATTGTCTTAAGAACTGCTCATTGACCAAACAGGAACTTCTTTGCCAATAATTTGGATTGTATCATATCCTTTTGTTTAATGCAGTCTTCCAATTTGATTTAAAAAAATTAAATTAGCTAAGATTTTGTAATGAAGTTCCCAAAATCTTCAAAAAAACTTGCTACTCACTTGTTTTTTATAATAGAGGCCATGAAGAGATTTGATACTTCATATTGTAAGTTATGAATTTTTAAAACCAACCTTTACCATTTCAAGATCCTCAGGGACCGATCTCGCCAAAAGGCGTTGAGATTGGTAGTCGGATCACCTTTACCATTTAAGGTGGTAGCTTAAAAAAGGGCAGTCATAAAATTTTTCAGCATATTTACTTTTATGTCATATTAAAATGAATGATCCAAAATTTCAGCCAACAAACACAAAAAAACGAGTAAGCATATGCAAGTTTTCAAGTCTTGATAATAAAAATATCAATAATTATAATTTATTCTCAAGATTTTAAATATTTGCAAAAACCTCTTTATTTTAGAAAGTAAAAACTACAAGTAACTCAAAGAGTACAGGCATTTTTCAAGACACTTTAGGATTTAACTCAAAAGTCAATTGCAACTTTAATATCACATTCACAGCAGTTTCATAAACTATTCACAATTTAATGTTTGGTTGTTGTCAATTTGGCTCATCAAATATATCTAATTGCATGTATGGCTTAGCATCATGTACATATCTTAAATGTGTATCAAGGGTAGTTTTCCATGAAAATCGACAACCACAAATATTACAAGTGAAGCTCTTGCGCTCCAAGTTATGAATTTCTGTATGCCGCCGAAGATTGTGTTTCCTTGAAAATGTTTTGTGACAAATATGACAAGACAGTTTTTCATACCCAATCTGTCCACTTTGTTGACTTGGAGAAATAGAAAAATCTGCTGTGGAATCTGAAAATAAAATTTCTTCAATAATCATTTTTAAAAAAAATAGGCATAGAGTAGTAATTAAATAAGTGTAATACATTTTTTTGTTTAAAAATGATTTTTAAAAATCATTACAAAAACTCAGCAAAACAGTTTTTTTTCCAATGTAAGCATATACAAATGTCCCCAAACCTATAAAAATGTTCAACACATGAAAGTAAGATACTTCCAGGTACATTTAGCCTGATTGCAGGACTTAGTAGTACATAAGGAACATTTAAAACATAGGTAAACAGAAGGATTTACTGTCTTCAAACTTTAAAATATACTAAGTGCGAATAGAAATCACAGCCCAGTGATGTATTTGAAGTAAAATTTATTTTTCAAATGAAGAAAATGTAGCCTAAATAAACTTGCAAGATGAGTCAGTTTTAACAGCATACATCAATATCACTTATTTGCGAGACAGTTGAAATAGCTAATTTGCATCAAACATTTTAAGCATAACACTTGCATTTTATATGAAATTAAATTAAATGTTCATAAATGACACTTTAGGTGAGTGGACAAATCTGTTTTCCAGGAAAAGCACTTAAAGCATAAATGGCATGAGTAAAGTTTTTGTTTATAGTAATGGATCTCCATGTGCCTTTTAATTTTTGGTTATTGAAAAACTACTTGAGGCAAATCTTGCATACAGGGCGCTGACCTCTAATGGCTGCTTCTGAATCTGTGGTAGATTGGATACTTCTTATTTCTCCTGCAATAGAAAAAGATCAAAGCATCCATTCATTTCAATTTAAATTCACTTTTGAAAAACACCAAGATACTTTTGCAATTGTTATGAAAACCACAAGTAGGAAACAAATGCACTTTCTCTATTCAACATCTTTTCTAGAGGCACATCGTTTTGATTTTTATGAGCACATCATTATAAAAACATCAAACAGATATCTTACAAAAAATGTGAAATATCAATGCTTCGCAAATAAAACTTTACAATTTCTCACAATTCCAATCACTTTCCAATGCTTTAACCTAATATGATTTTTAAAATAACACCCCCCTCAATCTCTACAAACATATATGAACTATTAACACTTTACATTATGTGCCTACAAGCATCAGAATATTGTAATATTTAATGTTCGAGTAATTATCCATTTAAACAAAAGTAATAATTTGCAGACATAATCAAATTGAATAAATAAGTTTTTCAAAAGCAATTTAGAAGTATAATTTATTTGAAAGTTATACCTTCACACATAATAAATGTCTACAGCTGAACATTATTCTTATATATAACATATATATAATAATGTTACAAAATTCAGTTCTGCAGTATAAAAGCATAAAGTGAAATAGAGTAAAAAATTGAAATAAAACTTATTACCAAAGTAAATTGTTGGGAACATAATTGTTTAGGCATATTACTTATTCTTGAAATAATGTAAGCAGTTGAAAACTTCAAAAATTGAAATAATCTCGAGTGCTTTCAATAGCTTGTCAAGTAAATAGAAGTTTTCAGGATACACTGTTTCCTCCATTGAACTTCTAGAAAAATGTTTTCCCTAGAAATTTGGCACAGAAAGAGGTTAACTATTTTTGTGTGCACATAAGTTTTCATAAGCGATTTTATGTATACAATTACACTTAATATATACAAATAAAAATATGTAGTTACTAAAATGTATACAGTTTTATCAACTTTCTGCTTAGTTTGACTTACTTAACTTGAGTAAATTAATAAATGCTGCTGCATTATCATATTTTATTCTATTGCTGAATATTGATCATGTTGATGAAGTAATTAATTACCAAGATAAAGGTAAACAGTTTTGCTATGTGTTTTTCAAAAACATTCAAAAATAGAAATAAAAACAAAAATTAAATAATCAGCAAACATATTTTTTCAAAATTGAAATTCCAAAGCTTTTAAAAATGTAATACAGTCAACACTCTTTTTAAGAAACTTCAACTTACCAAAGAAAATTTTCGTAAAAATAGGAATCTTATTGAAATAATTAAAATTTGTTCCATGATATTTGAACAGGACTTAATGAAATTAACAAATCATGCGAGTTCATAAAACTGGAGTTTTTAAAAACGAGCATCACAATTGTATTTTCTATCAAGACTTTCATTTCTTACATGACACTTTAAATCATTAACCACATCTAGTTTTTCTCAAAAATTTAACTATTTGATTACATATATTATTGGATTATATATTATTTATAGTGCTTTATTTCTGTTCATTAAAAAATAATTTACATAAATCTTTACTTGCAGCACAAATTTCATGGTACTCCAACATCACAAGAACATTATTTGTACTTTATATTATCTCAAACTTTAACAAATAAATATATTATGTAAACAATCCATTTTAATATAATCCAGGATACTGATTCTGAATATGTCTCTCATTATGCTTACTTTCAATCTGATAACCTAGGATGAAATTTAGAGCTGTCGCCATCTTAACCAGTATGGTATTTATATTTTCTAATCAAAAACGAATGCTGAAGAACCATTGTGTCTTAGGAGTGAAAGTACTGAAACTACTGTCCTTTCATCTGACTTTGATCTATTAAAATAATGTTGATCTGGATACATAGAATATATAATTTCAAAGTTTATACCTTACTATCCTGTGAAGCTAAACAATTTCAAACTGCATAAAAAGTAATGTTGATAAGACTCAAATTCAGAGCCCTCATTGTAAATAAATCAAGATAAACCTTTTAGTTCTTGGGAGCAAAGTATTTAAAATTTAATACATTTTAAAAGAAACTAATCATAAACTTGAAAAAGAAAAAAAGGAGAGAGCATAATAGACATAAAAGCATATTTAATGAAAAACATGAAATTAAAGATCAACTAAAAATATACATAAAGAACATACATGAATCCTTTTTAATGAATTTCAAGATGACTGGCACAACAATAACAACAGGCAATGTATTGAAAACATTTAAATGACATACGTTCACATAATTAAATAGAAATTTCATATTTCTGTTAACCAATTATAATAGCTACAATAATAACTGATGGTGAATACTGTGGTAACAAATCAAACTGTTCAAAAAGTTCATATATATACATAGGATTTAAATAATAGAAAAGTAATTGTTTTGTTATAACTATATTTGGGTGCAAACAAAATTCAATAGAATTATCAAAACTTATGCTGTCTACATAGTCAATTAAGTTGTTTTAAAATTTAAATTTTTATATGTTCTTTAGATTATTCTTAGATTTAACAACCTAATGTAATGTCAAGTATATATTAATAAAACCATCCATAAAAAGTGAATAACATAAAATATACGAAAACTTTGGAATCTTACATTTGGAAACTCGCATATTAGCAACCTTGTTTTAAGTTAAGATTAAATGGCAGATAGTTAATAGATAGCAAATTTATTGCATAAAAATAACACATAATCTTTTATAATTTTATGAACTACTTAAATATGGATGCCGCATGGATGAAATATGTATCAACACATTTTGTTGTGATGCTCATACTACATTATGCTTAGACTTGACATGATTACGCCAATCTGTTTTCCATGAAAATCGTTTGCCACATATTTGGCAAATAAAATTTTTTCTTTGAAAGATATGCAGTTCCATGTGTCGTTTTAAACTACCACCAGTAGAAAATTTCTTTTGACATACTGTACATCGATTATCTTCACCAAATCCAACTACTTTTGTTGACAATGAAAAAGAACTATTTTCAGAAGAATTTTCTAGACCAAACCTGTAGCTCTGAGAGCTTGATTGAATGCTGTGGAGAATATCTGAAAAGAAAAAAAAAGGATGTAAATTCTTATGCTAGTAAATTTAAATGAAAATAATTAATTGAAAATTTAATTATTTTGAAGTAAAATCTCTGACAAATCTTGATCTGATAAAAGAACATGAAACAAATTCAATATAACAGTCACAAGATTATCACAGAAACTAGAAGCAGTAAATTATGTGGCTTCTCAAAGAGTGGAAATCATTTTTGTAAAAATGATGATTGTATACAAACGACAGTAAATATAAGTCTAAAATCATTTATGGAAAATAGAGTAAATAAATGTATCACCTACAGAAGCAAGGTATCTGGAAATCAAGTACAGATATTATTCCTACCTCAAGACTGCAAAGTAATCAAAAAGATTAACTTGTTCAAAATAGAGGCTATATTTTGCAATAACATAGAGGACAAAAATAGCTTTTCATTTCAAAACAATGAATTTTCCTTGTTAGTGATAAATTTTTCCCTTCAATGGTAATTGGAGGTCTATGAATAGATGTGACAAATAATCCCAGATTTATTTGTCATAACTGATCCAAGAAAATAGGATAACCTAGAAATAAAATAAAAAAATACACTTATATAACAAAGAATTAAAAAATAGAACTTCATTACTAAAATCAGATGTTATTTGCTCCCTACTATTAAAAAAAAACTACTCAAAAACCCATTTTAGAATAAAATTAAGGACATAGAGCATGATTTTTCACCTTCCACAAATATGCGAAAACAAAGTAAAAGCTATTTCTAAGTATGGAATTAGAAAGTTATGGAATTTCAGATAAGATCTGAGCTTAATAGGTTTAAGGATATTTTAGACTAAGTTGTAAAAATATATTTGAGTAAATTAATAATAAATTGAATAAGTAATCAAATTCCTAAAGCAAACAATATGAAATTTTAAGTCAGATAAAGAGTAGAGTTCTAATCTCAAAACATGTCAACAGAGCATTAATTCCTAACACAGGTACAAGTCTGAAAACCAGATTCAACATTTATTCATTTAAAAGCATACAATGAATATTAAACATGAAAATTCTTCTGCTCTCCATCACTTTGTTTTACATGAGTGAGAAAAGTTAATACACCATTTCGCAGATGTGCTTACCTAAAATTTTAAGTGATTTCAATAAGAAAAAATGCTATTGTTAAAATGTTTTGTTGAGTCATCGAACACATAATTGAAGAAACCACTTGTCCTTCTCAAAACAAGTCTTTATCATGGGTAGCTTCCAATGCAATCACAAATGTTGCATTTAAAGAAAAATTTATAGCACTATTCCTTCCAAAACATTGCATGTCTTTGTATCAGTTTTCGCAAGGTTTGTTTTCATGGCAGAAATAGAAGAGAAAAAAATTTAAATAAAGTCAAACAGTTAGTTTGGTATTTAATGTGTTCATGGTATCAATGTAATTTTGCTGTTGTTGTATAGATTATAACATGCTGTGCATAATTACTATTACATTCTAATGAATATAATTTATTTTACTGTTTTTTATCAATTTTATTTTATTAAAATGATGTCAATTAGAAATTAGAGATAATTTTATGATTACAAAAGTCAAATTGGAAAACTAAGGAAAAAAAATCTAGGGAGACAAAATGAAATCAAGTTAAATCAAGGAACCTTATAGATCTGATTTGATCTAATACAATAACCCAGACAGAGGTACAAATATGTTCAGCTATACTTTTAAAATGTGACTTATAGTTTTAAGCACATAGACAATATGTAAATGTATAAAAAAATTGTTGAGAGTTGAAAACACATATTAATGCAAAAGAAATGTTAAATTCAATTAATTAACACAAAACTAAATTGCTCAAGTAATTCAACAACTTAATAGAACAAAATGTATTATTTTTATAATTTCTAAGGCATAAAAATGTATTCAGAATTTAGGTAATACAAAACAAAATGCAAGTTAAGAAAATTGTTAACACTCAGATTCTTTAACAGATTAAATGGCAGCTTAGGAACCAAGTTGTTAGTGATCTGGCCCTTAGTTCAACAGTCTCTGGAATTGAATCTTCATCTTGGCATGGATTCTTGTGGTGATCCAGAATCCATATAAAGCGATAGATAGGAATAATTATTCCATCTCTAGCAAAAATTATCATAAAGCAATATCAAACACCAGATTTAAAATAACAGCTTGAATTAAAAAGAATTTTCTTTAATACATGTTAAATGCACCAGAGTGCATTGGAAATTATCATAGAATCCATGTTGGCATGTTCGATACAAAGGGTGGCAGTCATTAATATATAAGCACACTAAAACACAACCAATACAAAGCAGAATTGAAATTTTTAGAATATCACATAATATTTATAATCTAAAAAAGAAAAACTTTCAAACTATCATCAAAGTAATGAATTCACTGTATATACCAGTATATGCCTATTTAAATCAAGTGATTTATTTTAAGAAAATCACAAGTTAAATCAAACTTAAAACTGTTTTTCAATTAAAATTTAATAATTAGATTAAAGATGAAATAACATGGGATAGAATGCATGTTATTAAAAAATAAATTTCTTCTACTCAGTAACACGAAAAGAATGACCTTTTTTAAAAATTGAAAATAGTTCCCTTTCTTACTTTGAGGACACTTAAGATAATAGTAGGTACTGATAGGGATGCAGTAGTGCAAACTTGGAGAAATTAATTCGAGGCAAGTAAAACACTTGTTTCATAGTTAAGTGCTTCAGAACTCTTTGATATACTTATAAAAATCACTGTTACTAATTAATGAAATATATCTTGTAGGCTGGTTCCCAATCAAAATATTTTTGACCCAATGAATTATGGTTCCTATAACTTTGCACCCCTTATAATAAATTGATCAAATAAGATAGAATCACTACTTATTTATTTGCTTACTTATTATTCGCAACATTTATCCATAATGTTTGCGTGCAAAGCCTAGCATAAAAATTTTAAAGAGTTTGAAGCACAACAAACTTCTAGAGCATGCTTTGTGTAGATGCTTTTAAACTTATTTGGGGTTTAGCATTAAAAATGTCTACATCTCCTGTGCTTGGAGACACAAGAGGTTCATGGCACTAGGAATTTGTCCCATGTTGGGATAACAATGACAACTGATCAAGAAATACATATTTTTGCTCACTCAAATCTTTCGATCAGCATAGGCTGAATTTAACATATGGGGCTAGTTCATACACTGCAGTGTTTTTGATTTTTTGACACTTTCTCATGGAAAGGTTGGATATACTTGAACCGTTTGTGATTTAGTAATAGGCATTGTTTAACACTTTTATTTTCATTATTTTACAAACGAGCTGGGTTCCCCTCACTTCCTAGCTTATTTAATAAACCATCTTGAAAAAAATCAACTGAACTTAAATAACAAGACCTTAATATTTACAAAAGAAAAATATTTGTCTAGTATCATGCCCATAATTATAAAAACAAGTGAAAGCAGATGTGATTCCTCTTAGTAAAAACATTGTATCTCAGGAATGAAGAAAACTCATTTAGATTTCAGTGTTTGTGTAGAAGACAAAAAAAAGCCATCTTTTACCACAACCCAGCTACTTCTGTATTTGAAGGGAAAATATTTTAAAACAAACAATTCAACCACTCAGTTTTTAAACTTGAAAACAAGTTATTTGATGAAAATCACAAATAATTTTCTTATAGATATATAAAATTTAAAATCAAATTTTAACTTCTAAAAAGATTATCTTTTACGTAGATGTGGCTGAAATTATGTCGCACTGGAGCAACAGAACAGACTCTATTGGCATCAGTCCAGATTGTCTGGTTGCATTGAGTTTTATGGTGCATGACAAGCCGTGCCATACATAAAACAAATATCAAGAAATGGACAAATACAATAATTAAAATTTTACAGGCTCAGAATAGAAATACATACAGGGAGGAACAGAATTCTATAGGAATTGAACCTGCGGTGCCCACAACTCACAGGTTGTAGAGAACTGATCCACGAAGACAATTCGGGATCAGTCCTGAACGGAAAGATCTGAAGACACCTTGCAATTTTGAACCATGTTCAGATGTGACGAGATCAATGCCTGCACTAGCAAACCCTCTCCAAAATTCCACACCACGAAAACATGAGGAAATTTGAGGCCACCACAGATTTAACATGCACCAGCTCTCATGTACCAAATACATATGTACATGAAAGTCTGGTTGGATGAAGTTTAGAACTAGCGTCACTACCAACTGGGTTACTGCGACACCACTATTTATTTTTTTTTTTTAATAATTTTAACTATTATGGATTTGTACCATGAAATAAAATTCAATTGAAAGAACGAAGTAACATCAATATATCCAAGAATAATTTTAATTGTTTTACTCTTTCAAAAATATGTCTGGATTTTTTGTCACTGTATAATGTATTTTTATTATAAACATATATCAACTGTATTTAGAAACTACACTGATTTGCAAGTATCATATTCAAGTTTAAATATATTAGGGCAATGAATCCATTAGAATCTGATTTAAATTTTTTAAAATCATTTTTTAAAAGCCTGGTATACACAGAAATTATAATTTCATTTAAAGAACACAAAAACAGGTATACAAGTATATTAAATTCTAAGTACAAGAGCCTTACATAAAATTGTATAATTTTTTACATTCAATTCAAATCAAACTTAAAAGGTGAAATAACTTCGATTTATCCACATGTTATAAGCATTGATAAAAATGCATGTGATGTACGAAATAGTTGAAAACCTGGAAAATCAATAATCAATTCAATAGATAAAAAATGAAAAATAATTTACAAATAGCAACATAGAAATGTATGTATCAGGAAAAATATTAAAATTAATTACCTTTTTATATGTTGCAGTAATTATAGTGCTTGTTTTTTTAATCAAATCTCAAATAGTTCATAGTCAAAATTTGCAGCACTTGAAAACTTAAGTTATTTGCAGTTCATAAGTTTTTTAAACCAGGTGCTGAATCAAGACACATGCTAAAAAAAAAAATGAAACCAAAAATTAAAAACTCACACAAGTTAGCCTAGACAAGTCATATTATAAATGTTATATATTATACGTGGCCTCTCAACAGTTGGTAATTTTTAATTTCTCCATTTTCACCCATACAGTAGAACCTTATAACAGACAGTGAGCGAAGTGGAAGACCATTTAAATTTGGTTATTCCAAATGTTGAACAATCGGCAAATGAAAATGTATTGCATATTATGAACACACGCCCCTCCTGTTACGGAACCTCCGTCAATTATTAACTGAAAAAATCAGCAGCAAACAAACACAGCAGAAAATAAATTGTTTCAAACTAATGAATGTAAACAATCAACATGGTCAACAACCTTCTTGTTCTAAAGATTAATGCAGTGTATACGTACATCTTTTTCAATTCAAGGCTGTTTTTTATTTGATACATAATAAACACTTTTTACAACTAACTACTGTACTTATATTGATGCACACCCTATCGAATTATTTGTTACAAACTGGACTTTCATTTAAACGCACAACATTCAGTCCCTAATAGTCAGTTATGAGGTTCTACTGTACTTCCCTATCTTTGTGCTCCGACTAACCGGTGTCCTCACGTTGGGTTGGTGTGGAAGTTTGGAGAGTGGGGTGCCAGCTGAGGTGTTGCTTCGTCATCTGACCGTGGCTCAAAATTACGAGGTGTTGTCCTCGGATCTTTCCCTTAAGGGACTGATCCCGGACCGTCGTCAATAGCCCGTTGTGTTGCTCTAGTACGACGTTAACTAAAAATTACCATTACCGACTAACCGGTCTAGTGGTTAAGGTAATGGTAATTTTAGTTAACGTCGTACTAGAGCAACACAACGGGCTATTGACGACGGTCCGGGATCAGTCCCTTGAGGGAAAGATCCGAGGACAACACCTCGTAATTTTGAACCACGGTCAGATGACGAAGCAACACCTGAGCTGGCACCCCACTCTCCAAACTTCCACGCCAACCCAACGTGAGGACTTTCGGCCACGACAGATTT
Organism: Metellina segmentata; assembly: GCA_947359465.1. Classification (NCBI taxonomy): domain Eukaryota; kingdom Metazoa; phylum Arthropoda; class Arachnida; order Araneae; family Tetragnathidae; genus Metellina; species Metellina segmentata. Next base: position 84,734,463 of record OX375874.1, read on the forward strand.
AAGGTGCACCAGCCGCCTCTACACCATACGCTTACAAACATCCATGCCCGTACCCGGATTCGAACCAGGAACCTTCCGATCTAGAGGCTAACACCTTAACCACTATACCGGTTGGTCGGCTAGTGGTTAAGGTGTTAGCTTCTAAATCGGAAGGATCCTGGTTCGAATCCAGGTCAGTGCATGAATATTTGCATGTGTATGGTTGTGGAGGCGATTGGTACACCTTAAATCTGTCGTGGCCGAAAGTCCTCATGTTGTGTTGGAATGGAAGTTAGGAGAGTGTGGTGCCAGCGCAGGTGCTGCCTCGTAATCTGACCGTGGCTCAAAATTACGTGGTGTTGTCCTCGGATCTCTGTCTTTCTTTCTTGTGAGGAGGAGAGTACCCGCGGTCTCACCCTTAAACGTCGGGTACATCGGCGTGCCAATTGAATGGCTGGGAAATTCCTCTATTAGGAAAAGCAAATAGAACAGACCCAGGACACTCCGCTCGAAAAACCCTCTAACCGCCTTGATAGGCTGGGTCGGCCCAGTATGGTCGGTTTGTCCGGAGGGACAGTCAGGGTTTGCATCTATCAATGTAGAATTGAACCCTAACTCGCCTCTGCCCTCGCCATATGAGCTGTAGTGCGTACATCTTGGGCAAGATGCTTTGCTTATGCGGCGGATCGTTGTCTTAGGGGATTGATGCCGCGAACCGTCGTCAATAGCCTGTTGTGTTGCTCTAGTACGACATTAATTACCATTACCATTACCATTACCCAATCTTTGAGCCGACCAACCGGTATAGTGGTTAAGGTGTTAGCCTCTAGATCGGAAGGTTCCTGGTTCGAATCCGGGTCCGGGCATGGATGTTTGTAAACGTATGGTGTAGAGGCGGCTGGTGCACCTTAAATCTGTCGTGGCCGAAAGTCCTCACGTTGGGTTGGCGTGGAAGTTTGGAGAGTGGGGTGCCAGCTCAGGTGTTGCTTCGTCATCTGACCGTGGTTCAAAATTACGAGGTGTTGTCCTCGAATCTTTCCCTTAAGGGATTGATCCCGGACCGTCGTCAATAGCCCGTTGTGTTGCTCTAGTACGACGTTAACTAAAATTACCATTACCATTACCTGCCATACATGAACGTAGAAAAATAATGCATGAGATTTTATGAGTGCTCTCTGGGGATTGCAAATTAACATTTAAGTGAGTCAAAAAATGAATAAAATCGTGTATAACAGATTTTTGCAAAAAATACAAATGTTTTCAAAATTGAGAAAACTCAAATTCAAAACTTCAGAAAGGTAGTTGAATTTACGTCACCCTGGAATAAACAAACTGGCTCGTGGCGAATCCCAAAGGAAAAGATCCAAGGACAGCACCTTATAATTTTAAGCCATGTTAGATGACGAAGTCAATACCTGAGTTGGCACTCCACTCTCCCAACTTCCCGATCATGCCAACGTGAAGACCTCAGAGGCCACGACAGATTTAATGTGAACCAATCACCCCGTACATGTTGGATTCAGTTTCGCACTCGCAACCCGTCAGTTGCTAAGGGCTTGGCTTGTTTTTCAAATAAAATTTCAGTACGTCGCCAATTAAAATTCCAAAGAATGATTTCCGACTCGATACATAATAGTTGATTGCTCATTGCCAGTTAGATTAAATGCCAAGCGTTACTAAAATGGCGATAAACTACATTTTAAGACAGCCCCGATTTGTAACATACGAGAGCCATTTGAATAACAAGTAAAACCTCAATTTTCTATCTGTATTGTTTGTTCATACTAAAAATGCAATTTGTAGAACAAGAACAGACTAAACCCATATTTTATGGTTGGTAGTTTTTACTGTATAGCAACACAACGGGCTATTCGAATATTTTATGGTAATGGTGATTTGAGTTAACGTCGTACTAGAGGAATACAAGGGGCTATTGACGACGGTCCGTGATCAGTCCCTTAAGGGAATGATCCGAGGACAACACCTCGTAATTTTGAACCACGGTCATATGACGAAGCAACACCTGAGCTGGCACCCCACTCTCCAAACTTCCACGCCAACCCAACGTGAGGACTTTCGGCCACGACAGATTAAAGGTGCGCCAGCCGCCTCTACGCCATACGCTTACAAACATCCATGACCGAACCCGGATTCGAACCAGGAACCTTCCGATCTAGAGGCTAACACCTTAACCACTATACCGGTTTGATGGTAATGGTAATTTTAGTTAACGTCGTACTAGAGCAACACAACGGGCTATTGACGACGGTCCGGAATCAGTCCCTTAAGGGAAAGATTCGAGGACAACACCTCGTAATTTTGAACCACGGTCAGATGACGAAGCAACACCTGAGCTGGCACCCCACTCTCCAAACTTCCACGCCAACCCAACGTGAGGACTTTCGGCCACGACAGATTTAAGGTGCACCAGCCACCTCTACACCATACGTTTACAAACATCCATGCCCGGACCCGGATTCGAACCAGGAACCCTCCGATCTAGAGGCTAACACCTTAACCACTATACCGGTTGGTCGGCATACCGGTTTGAATATTTTATGAAAATCATAACGGTAGATAGGTAGGTAAATGTACATCGCACTGGTGCAACACAACGTGCTAATGGTGACGATCAGGATAAACCCCGAAGTTTAAAGGCGCAAAGTCCATATTTGGCCAATTGCGCCAAACAGACAACGTCAAGTGATTGTGAAAAGAAAAGGGAAGGTACGAGTAGAAAAAGGTCACTTGGCACTTTGGCAGCATGTGGTATTTGCTGCAATTAGTACATTTGGTAAGATGGTCGCGACCTCCATGTTTACCAGAGGCAGTAAATCCCATGGGAAAAATAGATCACTAGGGTACCTTGGTATTCGTGAAGCCCGTACAACCGACAGATCGCAAACCCGAAGGGAAAGAACCGAGTGAAAATCATAAAATCAATACCAAGTAGACTGAAATGTCATCAAATATAGATTAGGTTCACCAAGATATCAATTTTACCATTAAATATTTTTAAAGGTCATTAAATACACAATACTTTTTTTATCAGCAATTTCACTTCGAACAGAATATGTAAGAAATTCATAAATTTGTAATTATCTTAATTTTAAAAAAAATTTATGTTTTGTAGATATTTTTTAGTCCTAAGATACATTTTATGAAAAATATTTTTACTGTCAAAAAAGTACATAATTATGCAACAAAATTACTGAAACTTGCTTGCGCCCCAATACTTTTTTATTGAATGCATTCAATAAGTCAAAAAAAAAGCATGGGGAACCAATCAACTTTCGATGGTTTAGTAAAAAATACATTTTTCGAAAACTAAATTTTTTTCAAAACATAAAATACTTTAAGATTACACGGAAATCTATTAAGCATAAAATTAAATAGAAATAATAAAATAGAATTATGAAATTTTGTGTATAGTTTGGTTTAATAGTGGTCAAAAAAGTATTCGGTCACTCGGAATCAATGAGTTTTATAAAGATTAAATTATAAAATTAAGATCTTGTTGGAGATCCTATGCGATTAATGAACTCTTTATTTACCATTTGTTAAAAATTATTTTCAGATTATTCGATCTATTTTCCCCCATATTGCACGGTTATATCAGTTAATTTTCATATGAAAGTAAAATATCCGCATCCTATAATGCAAATCCCAAATATTCTCAATAGGAGTCGGGGGCCCCACATAGGCGGTGCTGCCGTTGCCATGGAAACGGGATCCGTGGATCAGGAGGCCCCACGTAAAGAGATAAAAAGATGTGATTAAAAAAAATTCATAAAACTGGCTACGATGCTAGAACTCTTTCACGCGTGTCAAATTAAAATGTAAAAATCTCTAAAATGTAATATTCCCATGATGAAATCAAGAAAAATGTAAAATAATTTATTCATGTTTGTTTTTCAAAATAAACACATACTTTTTCTATTAAGTATTATTAAAGTTTGAATTCTATTTTAATCAGTTGCTGTGATTTTTAATTTCAATTTTAGAATTGTACATATACAATTTGATTTTCCGGATATTAAAACTGTATGCTACTAGTAACTATTTTTATTAACCAAATATTTATTTGGTTTATTCAACACTCTTTTACCTAAATGTCTTGTTTGTTATGTTACAAAGTATATGTCACTCTTATAAATCTGTATGGAGTATGTTTTAAGATTAAACTATAGAAAATGCTTTAAAAAAATTCAAAAATGTCTCTGTTCAAACATAAACAGTGTAAAAGGGACATGGGTAATATGGGGGATGGACCCGTCATTTCAGCTAGCAACGGGTCAGTCATAAAAGCTGGTAACGGAGTCTACAGACTGATGTAGGACCTGATAGGAGTGAAGGCCAGACTTAATGCAAGAGTTTTGATGACTTTGGACAGCTGTATAAGACTCTACAAATAAGCAAAAAATGCTTAAGATTGTTACCTTGATAAAGAATTTGACAATATGCAAATTTTTTAGCGCTTTCTTTAAATTATTTTTCAGGATAGTACTTAAATACGCAAATTCGACATTTTAAAGTCAGTCAAATATCAATTTTTAACATCAAGAAAGCACTCATACAGACAGATAAATCTGCATCAACCATATTTTATTAGGGGGAGAAAGTTACAGTCCAAGTTCTGTATTAGGCTTTTCCCTAATATTTCATCACTTTCAAAAATAGATTATTCTACAAATATATTTGAGTTACAGAATTCTTGAAGATGTAGTAGTTTAGTTTTTTAAAGTAGTAGTTTTTCCTTAAATCCCGGCCGACCAACCGGTATAGTGGTTAAGGTCTCTAGATCGGAAGGTTCCTGGTTCGAATCCGGGTTCGGGCATGGATGTTTGTAAACGTATGGTGTAGAGGTGGCTGGTGCACCTTAAATCTGTCGTGGCCGAAAGTCCTCACGTTGGGTTGGCGTGGAAGTTTGGAGAGTGAGGTGCCAGCTCAGGTGTTGCTTCGTCATCTGACCGTGGTTCAAAATTACGAGGTGTTGTCCTCGTATCTTTTCCTTAAGGGACTGATCCCGGACCGTCGTCAATAGCCCGTTGTGTTGCTCTAGTACGACGTTAACTAAAAATTACCATTACCATTACCCGATTAAAATGTGTCTTATTCAAATTATATCCATGGCCCCTTGTTCTGTTATCCCTATTGAAATCTAAGCCCTCTGTGTCCCCTTGTTTTACCAACTTGAAAAGCTGAATCAAATCCCCCCCCTCCTTCTTCTTCTTTCCAGTGTATACATGTTTAGCTTACTTAAGCGTTCATTATAGTCTAGATTTGCTATCCCCTTTATTATTTTTGTAGCTGTGTGCTTGTATGATTGTAATGATATTTATTCACAAGAGTTTTAGTTATAGAAAATATTTCTGTTTAAAACTGGTAAAGTGTTGTAAAAACACGTCCGTGTAAAGCTTTTGAAATAAAATAATTTAAAAGATGTAATAAAATATGAAAATTGATGATATGACACCCATTTTTAACAAAACAGGAATAAATTGTTCTATTATTTTTCTTATTTCGGAGATATATACGGGATTCACTCATAACATTTTTTTCCATAGTTGCGATTTCAGCCAAGGATGATACTTGAATGCTGAACCTTAAGAACTTCTATAAGTCATTCATGGTGATTTGTTACTTGCGTTAATTTTCGACATACTGGTAATTAAAATAAAATACATATGGGACCGGAATGTAGATAGTTTAAATCTTTACAAAGATCCATTCCATAGCAGGTTTCAAAACATGCGCCTGATAATAACCACCTCGAGTAACAAAGGAATTTATTCGCGTAGCACATTTGTTTCGAAAACTAAAAACCAATGGTAAGTTCAACTGTATATATTGAGGATTTTCAAGAGCTAAAAATTTAACGCTTACTGTGTTCATAGCTAGGATATTTTTGGTTTTCAAGTATAAATTTTAATCTTTGACTTTTTTTAAGGTATATAAGTATTTAAATTTTTATCTAAATCTATATTCCACTTGATAACACGATTGCTCGAAATCTATAAGTATCTAGAAACTGGGATTTGATATTGAAATTTTGCTACTTATTGATTGGGCATCCATATTTTGCAGTACTGAAATTTTGATTGAAATTGAACAAAAACTCGGTTCAATCTACATTCATGTCCATAAATTAAGGATAATTCAGAATCACACGGAAATCGAACTCTAAAGTAAAAATTTCACCTTTAGAATTATCGCACACATCTTCAAGAACAATATCCAAATTACAGGAAGCCATCAGATGACGCCGATAGCACGTCACAATGACGAGAGTGTAAGGTAATGATAATTTTTAGTTAACGTCATAATAGAGCAACACAACGGGCTATTGACGACGGTCCGGGTTCAATTCCCTAAGGGAAAGATTCTAGGACAAATGACGGTCAGATGACGAAGCAACACCTGAGCTGCCACCCCACTCTCCAAACTTCCACACCAACCCAACGTGAGGGCTTTCGGCCACGACAGATTTAAAGTGCACCAGCCGGCCTCTACACCATACGCTTACAAACACCCATGCCCGGACCCGGATTCGAACCATGAACCTTCCGGCTAGCAACTTAACCACTATACCGGTTGTTCGACGACGACGAGAGTGTAAGAGAGGTGTATATAAGAAATGGTAGCAAAGAAGTAAAATTGTTCACAAGCGTTCAGTAAGCCGCTCAGTGCCACAACCGAATAGTTATGGCACAGAGGACCCATGTCGATGATATTTTACGTGGTAGAATTATCGGCCACCTGGAATGTGTTCAGACGGAAGTTTCAGTGGAACGTGGAATGGCCCAAAGTGTCATCTCTAGGCTTTGGCAACGATTCCTAAATGATGGAAATGTCAGTAGATGTTACAGTACAGGTCCGCCCCGAGTTACAACGCCGAATGACGACCGGTATTTGGCAGTAACTGCAAAAAGAAGCAGACGGAGCACAGCATCCGACCTTTCTCCTCGGCTATCTTCAGTCACGGGTATGACAGTTTCAAAGTTAAACCGTTTACAGACGTTTGGGACATGTGTTCCGCTCACCACTGTCGTCAGCGGTTAGCCTGGAGTAGAGAACATGCAATGTGGACATCGTCACAGTGGGAATGTGTGAGGTTTTCCTACGTGTCCAGGTTTAACTTACAGTCTGATTCACGGCGGACGTTCATATGAAGAACACCAGGTACCCGCTACCACCAAGACAACATCATTGAACGACACCGTTATAGTGGTGCAGGATTGCTCGTTTGGTGCGAAATTATACTGGGCTTCAGAACAGATCTACATGTTCAAATCGGAACCATAAGAGGCCAAATTTATCGGGACATCATTCTGGAACAACATGTACGTTTGTTTAGTGGTGCCATGGGAGCAGAAGTTGTGTTTATGAATGAGAACCGTCCTCACCGTGCCAACATTGTAAACGAATGCCTTCAATATGAGGATATCACCCGTGTGGAATGGCCAACATTCTCACCTGACTTGAATCCGATAGAGCATGTGTGGAACATGTTTGGCCGACGAGTTGCAAGCCCGTCAACCACCTCTTACATGTGTACCGGAACTTCGGAGAGCATTGCTTGCTGAGTGGAGTGATCCTCCCCCTAGATCAGCTCGATAATTTGATCCTCAGCATGCCTAGGCGTTGTACGGACTGTATTTCAACGTCTGGGAGACATACAATGTATTAACCATCATACCAACCATGTCATGTTAAGTTTTTGTAAGGTCGATATTTTTTGTAATTGCTCCAGTGAGCAAAAATCGTAGTTTTTATGAATGGTATCATACATACACCATCTTTTTTGTTTTTTATCTTTTGTTTAATAAATGGGCTCTATTAATAAGCCACGTTTGTTTTGTTTCTGAACCTTTATTTGCCGGAGCTGGCATTGTCCTTAATTTATGGACATGAGTGTATTTCAGTTTTTTCGGGTAATTGGTAATTTTTTAGTTAACGTCGTACTAGAGCAACACAACGGGCTATTGACGACGGTCCGGGATAAGTCCCTTGAGGGAAAGATCCGAGGACAACAACTCGTAATTTTGAACCACGGTCAGATGACGAAGCAACACCTGAGCTGGCACCCCACTCTCCAAACTTCCACGCCAACCCAACGTGAGGACTTTCGGCCACGACAGATTTAAGGTGCACCAGCCGCCTCTACACCATACGTTTACAAACATCCCTGCCCGGGCCTGGATTCGAACCAGGAACCTTCCGATCTAGAGGCTAACACCTTAACCACTATAGTGGTTGGTCGGCTCATTTTTTTCGGGAGAAAACATTCAAAATAAATTATCCAAATTATTTCTCGGCTCATAAATTTTATTGCACTTTCAATAAAATTAAATTGGTTATTCTGAGTCGATTGGGTTCAAAATATATTTTTCAAAGTATTCTTTTATGAAAATAATGTATTTTTCTTGCGTACTAAAAAGGCTTTTGAAATGTGCGACCTTCAGGAACTCAATTACAGTTAAAAAGTTAATTCATATTTAATCACAATCTGTGCTAAGTTTGGGGCAGATGACTCGTTGAAAATCTACCAAAGTTGAGTCTTATATCCAAGACAGCTGACAAATGAGACTATTAGACTACCATTTCACTTTGTTTTGTTAAATAAAATGTCCTATTACCACCTTTGTATTCTCTCACGGGTAAAAGATTACCTCTACTAGACATGCAAGCCAGTGACAGACCACAAATTGAAGATATTTAGCCGATTAATTCCATATCTATCATGAAATTATTAACTTGAGCATTATTGAATTGGTAATTTTGAATTAACGTCCTACTAGAGCAACACAAGGGGCTGAGCATTATTGAAATTTAAAAACATTTTCTGTATTTAGTAGTTAGCATCTAAAACAGTTCTGAAATCTAGTTACTAAAACACTACAAAACTACAATTTAAAAAAAAACTGATTATTTCATGAAAAGGATATTTGAAATTAGATGGTATGATCAAGTTTTCGTGTTATTTTCAAGGGGTATTTTTGAATAAAAAGATCAGCTCATCAATAGGCATGTTATGAGAAACGACTTTGTTCAAAAACAAAAAAAGAACGTTACAGCATTAAAACCCTGTTCACATGAGGCGTTACCTAACGTGCGCTTGATGTCAACACAAAACGCAGGAAAGCCACATAGATTTTCAGGAGCACACACACATGCAAAAATCGCGAGAATTATCGCGTTAACTTGCTTCAGCGTTTCATGAGTGCTTATCATAGTCCAAGTTTCTATCTTCGCGATTGTTAAAGACAGTAGATTGAAAATTTCAACCGACTTGAAATCTGCGGAAAATTTTACACTAGTATACCTAAAATGTGATATTCTTTAACTAAATAATTTTTCAATTATAACTAATATTTTCGCGAATATTTTATAGAAAAGATGTAACTTGAATGGAGTATTTTGTTGCCGTAATTTTCTGCTTTATATTTCTGTGCTCAGATGGCAAAATTTTGTAAGTCACTTTTCATAAAAAATTGAATAAGTCCCATTAATTAATGTTTAGAAGGTGGCAAAATGTCGTAAGTTTTTCTCTTTCAGTTTATGAGAAAATAAAGGTGGAAAATTGTAATAAGTCAAAAAACACAGAACCACACGTAGAATCTTGAATCTTAAAATTGCTGCCACGGAAAATTAAAAAAGTGACTTTGAATGAGTATTATTGAAGTGAAAAAGGATAACATTTTGCCATCTGAGCACAAATTTATAGCAATTAAAAATAGGATGAAAATTTAATCGTATTCGATATTTTTAAGAAGTTTTATTTTTTTTTTACTTCTATACAAAATTTATAAATTTAAAATAGTTTACAGTAAAAACGGAAAGTAGAAAAATATTTTTTTCCCCTCTCAGTTAACGTCCGTAACAACCGTCTATTTTAATTTTCATGTGCGGCAAACGTCTTTAAAATAAAGCTAAAAAATTAAACATTCAATTTAAAAGCTAAACTTTTTAGTTATTTTTTTAATATCCTACGTGAAATGTATAAGATGTTTCAATTTTCATTCTCATTTCACATCCTCGTGTTAAATTGAACTCGATATGACTTTTGAAAATGAACTTAGCCTGATTTACTATGCTTATTTTTCATAGAATTTATGTTTCAATATTTTGAACTACTTTTATCGAAAATTTTATATAACAGGTACGCGTAGTATCCAATCTTCCAGTTTCGGATGTATTGTTTTAGGGTTCTTGGAGATTTTTATTAATTTACCGTGTGTGTGTGTGTGTGTGTGTGTGTGTGTGTGTGTGTGTGTGTGTGTGTGTGTGTGTGTGTGTGTGTGTGTGTGTGTGTGTGTGTGTGTGTGTGTGATTTTAACCATACTTTGTAATTCATATTTTTTTAATTTTGACATAGGTTTCCTTACAAGGCAATTAAAATTAATAAAACTTGCATTTTTTTTTTAAAGTTTTAAATAGGATTATTTTTTGGATTGTATTGTGTGTGTGTGTGTGTGTGTGTGGTGTGTGTGTGTGTGTGTGTGTGTGTGTGTGTGTGTGTGTGTGTGTGTGTGTGTGTGTGTGTGTGTGTGTGTGTGTGTGTGTGTGAAAGCTGTACTCAACAGTCACGAATCAACTATCGTTAAAAATAAGTATGTATTGACAAAAAAAGGTGAAACACGCAGGGAACAATTAAACTTCATGCTATTTGGTGTAAAGCGAATCAATATAAATAAGAATTGAGTGCTTGTATATTTTGAATATTTTCGACCCATTTCAAGTTTTCTATCCGTTTTGGGTCCTTCTGATGCAAAATCAATCTTTCACGCATTAGGTATCTGTCTGTATGTGTGTGCCCAATGCACGTCCAAACGGTTTAATATATTTTTATGAAACTTTGTATACCGTGAGTACTTACAATTCATTTAATGACTGAACTTGGTTGCATAAGTCCGTCTTTCCATTTTATGTTCGATTTTGTGTTTGTACAGGCATTGCATAAATTTTATTCCATATATTTGATCACAATGTTCTTTATATTATTCATCATATGTTAATTTATTGAATTCAGCTATGCAGTATTAAACGTTTCTTTGTTTCCGTTGTTAGAAAAGTTTCATGCTAAAACATCTGAGAAAGTATACTAAATCAACCATAAATTGGTAGTTTTGGAAACTATGGAATGTAAATTGAGTATTACGATTACTTGGATTGTTTTAACAGTACTGTTAAAAAAAAATTATTTTTAGAAAAATTATTTTTTATGGAATTTTAACTCTGATACTTCATTTATGTCGAGCCTTATTTTTGTTCTTTACGAAATATAAACGATTTCCTAATATTTGAGACAGAATAGCTTTTAAAGAACGGAAACGGAAACTCGTGTTGGTTGTTCACGTGCAGTGATATTTTCTGTTCCTTTCGCTCGGAATTAATTTCGCATTTCTAAATTTTGTGCACTATTAGTCACAAGTTATGGTATCTGTGCGAACATATACGTAGGTATCGATTTTTTATGGTGTGTGTTCGGTGATTAAGCAACTGATATCTTCAGGTATCTTATCCCCCCCCCAATAAACACCGGTATAGGTAAACAAAACTGATATGCTCTTCTGGTATACATAATGCAAATACAGCTTTGTGGTGATAAGATGTGGTTCAAAAAGAAAATTTAAAAATATTTATTATAACAAACTAAAATCAAGGGAGCCTTTTCCGTCGAGAAGCGAGTTTATCAATTATTTCCATTGCAAAAATGATGATGTCCCTCTGAGCTGCCGTCAGTCTCTGCCGGCCGGTTCTGTTCCTTAGGTATGTCTAGATTAGTTTTAAAGATGAAAAAGTCCGCTCGGGTGTTACAGTTGTTACTGTGCTGTCGTTCTCGATTCTTTCTCCGAGTTAGACAAAATCTCTATTGTTATAAAAGGAAGTGTTTCTGTGTCTATAAGTAAGCAGTGTCCTGACGAATCGCTGGCACTTATAATAATCAAATTGGCTCAGAGGTAGTCCTAATTTTTTGCGAATTTTGTGCAGCTACAAAAATTAAATATCGAGTTTATATTACTCTTACTAAAGAGCACAGAGAAAGTGAAGAAGATAAATTAGAAGTTAAGGCTGCTACACACTAGGCCAGTAATTTAGTCGAGTAGCGAGTAATTTAGTAACTAAACGTGCTGGGACAAAACTATTTTGTCGAGTAGTTTAGTAAAACGATTTAGTGGACTTGATCCAGTGAAATGGATAGTAGGCGGTCGAGTAGTGCCTCCCACCCCACTCCTCTCACAACGATCGGGACACTATACTAGATTGCAATGTTTCTTGGCACTGACGCCACGCCCTCGCGGAGGTATAAAGTAAGTGATCCGTCTCCTGTTGGGTTGCAGGCAGATGTTTCGAGGAGACGTAACACTTACAAACTTCCAACTTGGCGCATTAATCTAATTTGGCCTTAAATTTAGCACGTAAATGTTTTGACAGTTTGCCTGTCAGTTTATATAAGAAACGCACAATTATAGTACTTTAAGACATTTTTATACAATTAATAATAGATAATATCGAAACATATTTTTTGAATTTGCATGGTATTTGTTTAAATTATTGCCTTCTAAAAATTTTCCAAAAGAAGTATCCCAGGTAGCAAATGAAAATTTTGAGGTTATGTCATTGAAAAATATGTATGAGGTGTGCCCCAGCGTGTTATATTACTGTCCGAAAGAATATAATAGAATTTAACGCAGTAAATACTTGCCTCGGATTTAAAAGAAGCTTGTACTTCAATTACTTAAAACTTATATTTTAATAGAAGTTTTATAGTATCCTTAAAGTTAATTGTTCTCAAATGCTGCAATTTTAAGTTGTTACTTTTCTTGCCGGGAAGCGATATGTCGGTCAATATTGCTCAGCATAAAATGACCCCTTGGCAATACTGCTCAATATCGGTTTTCGACATTGATAAATATTTTTTTCTGACATTGCTCAATGAGTTTTACGATATTGCTCGATGTGCTTTTTGGTCATTGCTCAATATTAGCTTAACGATACTGCTCGATATCCTTCTGAGAATCGTTGGGATACCATTCTATCAATTTCTGAAACACATTCATAATGATTGTCTTTGTAGAGCTTTTCAGAGCACTGCCTTCCTCGTGTGGTGTAAAAACATGACTTCTAATAGAATCCTGAGTTAATTCCATAATTAATCACAAAATACTCAAATGTAGATATTCAAATTCAAACAACAAATGCAACGCACGTAAGTTGAAAGATAAGCAAATCTAAATATCTGCCAATGTCGCCAAGCAACAAGAATCGAGAGCAAGAGGAAAATGCTGGTTGCCTCTTATTGGCTGGCGCGCGATTCTAAATGAAAATACTACGCCGCACGTAAAAGGCAAAATATTCAACATTTCACGATTATTACGACAAAAAAAGAAAAAAAGATATATATATATATATATATATATATATACCTGGTGGTCATAAAAAAACTTGGCCGATATATGGACCTCTAGCGGCCGTTCCGTTCAACCGATCGAGATGAGATTTCAGATATAGTTATTCAGAGGTATGAGCTCGGGATTCTGTGAACGACAACAAAGTGGCACTCACGGTTACGGTTATAGGTAGAGAAACTCGAAATTTTCGAATGGCAACGCCCACTTTTTCCAGTCTCAAAATGCTCTGCGCATGCGAAAACCCTAAAGAGCGTTGAAACGGTAAGTGTATCACAAAATACGGACGCGTTATGCACGCATAAAAAACAGTTCTGCGAACGGCCAACAAAACCACGTTCTGGGCGCACGGAGAAAATTTGCATATAACAGAGGCAAGACCAACCACAGAACGCTTTTCGCCAGATACATGGGCCTCGTATGTGGCGATGGTTTCGACGGTAAACACGCAAGGTCCCTTCTACGGCATTCATCCCATTTTAATAATAGAATTTTACCAATTTTCCATTAACTTTCGCTGACAGAGTCATTTCGTTGGCATGTACGAGCTCCCGACTGAAGATCTGGCTGAATATTTGGCGAAAGGCGTTCTGTGGTTGGTGTCTTGCCTCCAACATATGCAAATTTCTTTCGTGTGCCCCGATCGTGGTTTTGTTGCACGTTCGCAGAGCTGTTTTTTGTGAGTGCATAACGCTTCCGTTTTTTGTGATACACGTAACGTTCCAACGCTATTTAGAGTTTTCGCATGCGCTGAGCATTTTGAGACAGAAAAAAGTGGGTGTTGCCATTCGAAAATTTCGAGTTTATCTACCTATAACCGTAACTGTGAGTGCCACTTTGTTGTCGTTCACAGAATCCCGAGCTCATACCTCTGAATAACTATATCTGAAATCTCATCTCGATCGGTTGAACGGAACGGCCGCTTGAGGTCCATATGTCGGCCAAGTTTTTTTATGACCACCATGTATATCTTTTTTTTGTATATATATATATATATATATATACATGGCGAGCGTTAGCGAGCAGGGGGCGGGCCCCCTAGTTTCATATAATCTTTTCCGTCGCGATTCAGCTTCACTCTCAGCATCATCTTTAGCAGTCGACACTCGAACATCAACTAAACCAGGGCTCGAAATACCCGGGTGCACTGTGCACATGAAAATAAAATTGTGCACCTATTTTTTTTTAATGTGCGCCTAACATATAACATGTGCACCTAATTTAAAAACTTAGGTGCTCAGAGTGCACCTGTATTAAAAAATCTATTTCGAGGCCTGAACTAAACCGTGTGTGAATAATAACTCCCCCAGTTGCCGTTTTCTCGTTTAGTAGAGCTACTAAATCACTAGCTACTCGACTAAATTACTGGCCTAGTGTGTAGCAGCTTTTACGTTGGATGAAGACAAATTAGGATATGATAGATCGTAAAGGGAACAAATAAGTAATAATATTTTGTATAATGCATCTGATTGGCCTTTTTCTGTCCCAGATAGTTTAAGAATTGATTTAATTAAAAGGGTTAGTGAAATGTGAATCGACAAATATGGTCCATTTTGTACAGTTGCAAGATCAGGTAATAAAGTAAAGGGTTCTATCCGCCAACTGATGTCTCATTGATTCTATATCAGTTTACCAAATGGTGAAAAAATACTGAGAACCTGGATGGCCTACTCAACAAAAAACACAAAGCTTGTATTGTTTTTGTTGTAGGCTGTATGGCACTGATAAAAATTTGAGTGGTAATCCATCAAAGTTTATGAGTAGTTTGCAATCTTGCTGGAAACTTCATCCGAGAGTTCAGTCATGAAAACTCTGAGCAACATTTAACTTGTTTTGAAAAATGGAAAACATTAAGAGCAAGTTTAATTGCTAACAAAACGATTGATCAAGTTAGCCAAACTGTTGCAAAAGCAGGAAAAAGTAATTAGAGGGATATTTTGAAAAGGCTCTTAAATGTAGCATTATTTTTGGCTCAACAAAATTTATCATTCCATGGCCACAGAGAGCATGTTATCAGAAAAAAAAGAAATTTTCTACAGCTAGTTAAATTTGCATCAAAGTATGATCCGGTACTAAGAGAACACTTGATCAAACTAGAGCAGGCTATAACACTTCTAAGCGAGAGTTAGAAAAAGATTTTGTTTGATATTAAAGAAGCAAAGTATTACAGCATTATCTTTGACAGTACACCAGACATCTCACACATCGATCAGATGTGTGAAATAATTCTATATGTTCATATCGAGGATAAAAAAGTAGATGTAAAGGAGTCATTTCAGGCTATTTTCAGCTAACTGAAAAGAAGCTCCTTGACATAACAGAAGACATCATAAAGGCAATTGAACAGGATGGACTGGATATCACATTGTGTCGAGGTCAGGGATATGACAATGCCTCTACAATAGCTGTAATGCACTACGGAGTCCAGGCGAGGATTCGTAAACTTAATCCTAAAACATTATTTGTTCCTTGTTCAAATCACTCTTAATCAGTGTGGAGTGCATTCTTTTGCAGCTATTTAACAATGTGTAACCTTTTCTAGGACCTTAGAAAGGCTCTACTGTTTTTACTCAGTTTCCACACACAGATGGACAATCCTCGTAACTAATGTTGGAGGTACAGTCAAGAGACTTTCAGATACAAGATGGAGTGCTCACTACGAAGCTGTAAAACCTGTATATGCTAATTTCAAGAAAATTATTTATGCCATAGAAGAACTTTGTGATCCCACAGAAACTGTCCAAACCAGAGGAGCAGCGCAATTGTTTTTGTCAACAGAATGTGATTTTTCATTTTTAAGTTTTTTGTATTTCTGGAGTAATGTTTAAGAAGTAAACCGCGCTTAAAAATACCTACAGATTGCTGGGATAAATGAGAAGTGTGTAATCAAAATTAGAAGTCTGAAGATATTTTTGAAAGATAAAAGAAATGAGATTGTGGAGAAAGCACTGCAGTTTGCAACGAACATTTGTGAAGAGATGGACATTCCTTTAGTGAAAAGAAGAATCATCAGAAAAAAGAAAATGATGGCTGGAGAAAAGGCTCAAGACGAACCACTGACGTTGAATGAAGAATTGAAAAAATCAATGTTGGAGTACATTGACAATTGAAGAAAGAAATAGACAAGAAATTGACACTCGCTGTAAAGACATGGAAAACATATCAGCTCGGTTTACAGTTCTCGAGCCCAAGAATCGGATTTCAACTTCATAAGACGATCTGCCGCAGTTAATACAAAAGTTAGTCATAAACTATGATGAACTTTCTGAAGATGATATCCTTAGAGAGATTTCACGACTAAGAAGAGAGAGACGCACACATCTACAAGCTGCCAAAGTTTCAAAAGAAGATTCTCTAGAATGGTCTATAAGATTTTTAGTTTGTGGTTGAATATGAACTTTCAGATTCTGTATCAAATCTAACTTAAGCCTTCATAATTTTATTAATGTTTTGTGTTTCAGTAGCATGTTAGAGGAATTTTTCAAAAATAAAATTAATCAAGAGTTCTCAAAGGTCCACTATGAGTCAAGCTCGGCTCTCTGTATTAGCTATCTTGTCAATTGGAAAGGAAGTAGCGAAATGAATTGATTTTGATTATGTGATTTCAAAATTTGCAGAAAACAAAGTTAGGGAAATAAGTCAAAGTGCTTATGTCTCAATGCTAAGTAAATAAACCAACAAAAAAATAACACTTTGTAATTGTATCTTATATTTCCTTTTAATAATTTAAATGGGGGGGGGACAAGAAATTTTCGGCACTGGGTACAGTGAAGGATTAAGCGGTAAGCGGCCGCATAGGGCCCCGAAGTCTTAAAATGTCTTTTCATTAGGGTTCGAAAAAAGTTGTGACAGCATCTTTACAATGTGCGTCTTTTAGTGCAGTGAAAAAGAGTTCCTAATATAAGATGGACAGCAAAAGCAGATGCTGTATTAGCTATAAAACTTAGTTTCACCCATATAAATAAGGCTGTAACTGAAATTTGTAATTCTGAAGAAAAAAAAGTTACCATAGTGGAGGCGACTTCACTTCTGAAGAAAATGGACAAATATCAAACCGCCCTAATGACAATTATTTGGAATACTATATGTTACAAAGAATAAATTACTAGTAAATCACTGTAATCAGTGGAATACGAACTATATTAATAGGATCTATCCTACTGAAGTCATTAGAAAATGTTATCAATAACTTCAGAGAAGTTGAAAAAGGGGCAACTTATTTATCAGGGCTGTCATTTAATGTGGAAGATGGACCAACTCGCAGACATCAAATGAGAAAAAAAGTTTTTTTAATGAAAACAAAGGAGTCGGACATGAATTTACAATAAGAGAAAATTTCATAGTCAATTAATTCATTTTATGTCATATGTGATAACACCGATCGCCGAATTATCTCAAAGAACTCAGACTTATAAAGTTGTTGTGGAGCCTTTTCGAATATTTTTTTATTGGGGGTTTAACAATAGAAAAGAAAACACGATATAAAAGTTGAAGGATATTTACAAAAATGACATTGGTGTTTGTACTTTTGAAGACGAATTTGTGACCATTTTTTAATTCTTCTAAAAGAAAACGATGACACCATAAAAACCACACCAGACATCTATCGAACCGCCAAAGAAATGTCTTGAACATTTCCGAATGTTGAAACATTATTGAAAATTTTTTTAACAACTCCCTTATCTAATGCACCAGGAGAAAGATCGTTTCCTGTTTTAAAGCGTGTAAAAAATTATTAAAGGAGTTCTATGGGATAAGAAAGATTAATTAATACGGCCTTCTGTATATAGAGCAAGAAATCGCAAACCGAATTTACACTTCAAAAGCAGTTGACGAATTTGCAAAAAATAAAACAAGACGGAAATTTTATTAAAAAATGTTTATTTAATACATTTATTTAATGTTCTATGGTATGAAATTTTGTATTACTTTTCTTTTTTGTTAATACCTTAATGAGTTTTCTTGAAAACTTACTTTTTCTAACTTGAGTTTGAGGGCCCTAAAAATTTTTATGCTTGGGGCCCCCACATGACCTGATTCGTCACTGACCAGGTACCACCTGATCTTGCTATGCTAACGCTACTGCATACAGCAAAGGGGCGATGTATGTAAAAATGTATTACATGGATGGATATGCATGTGTAGGATTTGTGTGCAAAGTAAGTTGTAGAAATTATAAAGATGTAGAAAGGCGTTAAAATATTATCTTACACTACGAAAGACAAAAGTGATTATATATTCGGATAATTTTTCCAAAATCTAGTGTTAACCAATTCAACCAGAGTAAGTCGGGTAATTGTGCTAGTTTTAAATAAAACTGCTGCTCTTGGAATAATATGGTTATAAAATATTATAACTAGGACTTTTGAAAAGGTGAAAGTTTTTGTCTTAAGTGACAGAAAACCGAGGTTGTTTACTTTATGAGTTGAAGCTATTTTTATGCAACTTTTCTTATCTCAAACATTTGTTAAAAACATAGATTTTCTTTGTATTAAGCCGTAAAATTGACCTTCCATTTTGCAAAAAATTGCAATCGATTAACTTTTGTCTGTGCTTTGTATTGCGCTAGAAAGTTATACAAACAACAAATATTAAAAATTTAACTGAAAGTCAATCGCGAATTCGAATTCACACATTCCAACCAAGATCTCGTCAATTTTTGTTTCAGTGTCCCCCATCTGATATATCGATTTTTATAAAACTCCACTTATCAATTACTTCTGAAATTTTCATATTTTTGACTATTTGTGTCCTTTTGCGATTCAATGACTTGGGGATTTTGTAAAAGAAATGGGTCCAATCTAAAAAAATGAAACATTTAAATTTATTCAAGCAGGCAAAATGCGCTTTATTTTCATTTGCAATGTAATTTAAATTCGGGATGAAATAAAAAATAATCATTATTTATAATTCAGTCACTGTTGCATTTGTTGTTCAAATTGAAGCCATTGGCCTCAAATTTCGCAAATAAAACTTGAAATGTAATAAAAAACGTATTCATGTGTTTTCAATGTCATTTTTAATTTCTGCGAATAAGTATATGGTTGCGTCTTTACACAAACATGATGTGGTTTCACTTCGAAATTTTAATTCTCATACTCAGATGAGCAGGAAATAAGATTATATTTACAGACTAAAGATACAGTTTTGATTAAAATTTTGAATTTCCATTATCAGATTTCATAATTATTATAAAAACGGTCATTTCCAAAAGAAAATAAAGGACAGAAAAATTCCAAACATCCTTTCCCAAAAAATATAATTTCACCTTCTCACAACTGGATGTTAGGCTCAATACAAAGTATGGGATATGGGAGAAGTCTGCTGAAGAGGTACCAAATGTGCATGACAAATAACATTAACCAAACAAAGAAAGAAACAATGAGCCCAAGAGTGGACTCGGTTGATTTTGTTGTCTAATATAGACAACAAAATAAATGCTTCAGCACATTTAAAATTGTATGCTAATATTTGAAATAGCTTTTCATCATGTGAAAGAAATTATATTTTTTATCAATCTTCTGGCATATAATGTAACACCAAATTTTTTTTTTTATTTAGTGTAAAATTAAATCTATATTAAGCATAAAAATTACTCTCAATGCCTAGTACTTGATCTATTCTCACACTGAATATTGTGTTACTGCAAAATACATTAACGAGGCAAACTTCCCAATATGTATCCTAATTACAGTGTAATGTATGCAATAACAATAAACTGCTGATAGCAGAAAACATACATAGTTTCCCTTAGGTGAAGAATTCTAAAGGATCCGTTTGTCGCCTGGATTTCCATTTGTATCCAATTGGAATTATTTCCCTTTCGGACCAAAATTTACCACATAAACTTCAATTTTATCAGAAACCACTATTTCCCATATACTTTATATCAATAACTCCTTAAAAATATGCAGCAGGCCATAAATAAAAATCGGACAAAAGAATCAAAAGAGGAAGTCCTATTGAAAGTGTATAAGAAGCCTATAAGAATAAAATACAATGAAGTACAGCCTCTCAAAGCATAGAAATGCAGAAAAAATAAAACAGTGAAGTCAATAATGCATGAATTTAGAATACTTAATACATGCAACTCTAAATGCTCAGATGCAGTTTTGCTATAGATGATGTAGCGAAGTCCCTAACTTTAAATCTGGCAGCTGCAGATTTCCTAAGAGCTTAAATACAAATAAAATTTTTGTACCACTTGTAAAAGCAGAATAGCGAAATAAGGTAATTTCTTTTAATTGTTTCTCAAAGTGCTAATTTCAAATTTTAAAACTGAAATGGTCTGAAAGATACCGATAGATGTATAAGAAATTCTAACCTTTATTATTTTTTACTATGTTGATTTAGTGCATAAGGTGTTGGTCTCAACTAAATAACAATACAAGAAAGTAAAATACATAATTCAAAATACATTGAATTTCGAGATAGCTGTATATTTTTTAAATGACCTTGGATGAATTCGAATGGAGTTTGACATTTTAATAGATCAAACCAGTAAGATGAATAAAAAATTGGGCAAATGTATTCGTATAACGAGCTGCATCTTGGAACAGTATCTATCAATTGAATTTATACCATTTTTTGAGAAACAAAACCTATTCAAGACAACAGTGAAAAGTAAAAATTACATTTACTTTTGAATGGCCTTATGGGTTAATTTCAAACAGAAAACACCCTCTCTAAACAAGAAGCAGATATCGATTTACTTAAATTTTTTTCTCACATTTTTATTCAAACTAAACTGCATTTTAGCCTCAGAAGCAAACATAAACATTGGGAGCAGGAAGTGCCTAAGCACCTAAAATGCAAAGTTATAAGGACCATATTTACAAGTTCACAACTTCGAGTGAAAACTGAATTTTATAATTTTCAATGCTTTTCCAACTATTCATAAAAGGATTTAATTTGTGTTAGTTGGTTTTTCTTCAGCCTTTTTATATGGGATAGAAAACAAACATCCATTTCAAGAGTCAACACCTCAACAAAAGAATTAACAGTTTAATAACTTGCATGTTTTCATGGACAGATAGATATCGTCACTAAAAGTGCAAAAGGTCGTATGTCAAAAATTCTATTTTTTTTATTATTGCTATATGTAGCATTTTGTGATTTCCAACCTGGTGGCAAAATCACTTGGAAAATCACTAGTTTCCAACACTACGAACCAAACAGTATTTAAATTACGTTACTTATTAATTAATAACTAGATATTAATTTATTAAAATACATTTTATTGTAATCAATCATAATTGCCAATTCCAGCTTCACTAAACATGTGACACAAGTAGCAAGTTAAAACTTCACCAGGTTTATTGGCATTTCTCATTGCATTCTCATGTGAATGCCGTTGTTAGTAGTATTTCAATGTTAAGTTGTCCTCAATTCAATTGTCCCAATTCGTAATTTTTCACTAATTTAACCATTTATTTCATAAAACTATTTTGTAATTTTCCAGTTCTTAATAGGTAAATCATGTGTCAAAAATTAATCTCGTCAACTTGGTACAATAATTTATGGCATATTTTTTATACCAATAAAACTTATTTGGATTATCATTCTTCACCGTTTAGTAAAATGCCCCAAAAAGCAGATGTCTGACAAAAAATTGTAATTTAGGAACATTTTTTGTAATGTTAAAAAATTTATTTGGGAGAAGCACTTTTTTTCTTTTTCAAAAAAGTAGCAAAAAAACTATCGGATCATTTCCAGATGCCCAATTTAATAGGAGAGCTGTTTCGCATTACCCAACTTCTCAGTATTTGATTTGCATGCAATTATGTTTATTAAGGTTACACAGTACCCTAAAAATGATAAAAATATCGAAATTTTTTTTTTTTTGCATTTTTCGATGGCCCATACAGTTGGAAAGCTTCCCTAAAAATTCTAGATCCGATATCCAATTAGTTTTAAAGATATTTGAAGTTTTCTGAATGTTGTCAAGTGTCAAAATTTGACAGAATAGAGGGGGCGTGGTTACAATTAATTAAAAATATTTTTGAATATAATCTATTCCTTAGGTGAAATGGCTATTATTTTCAACTTTCACTACTAAAATCATATCTGTTAGTTTTATGTTCTCTTCCTAGTCTCATTACTAGCTAACCAATATTGATAAAAAGGTCTTTTTCAAAACCAATATTTGGTTACGATTGTTATATATAATATATTAGTCAAAATTTGGTATGAAAATATTTAGTTAGGATCAAGATAAAAAATGTCGCTGCTGTAACAAATGTTTTTCATATGAAAACATATTTTTAATTTAAAAATATATTCAATCACATTGAGTTAAATTAGTGTTTTAGTGCATTTCATAAGTTGGTAATAACATTAAAAAATTAGAGCTCTACACATATTATTAGTTTTTGTTTTACGACTTGAAAAACTTAAAAATGCATTTTTCTCAGAAGTGTTTTAAATTCCCTAAGGCTTTTTTTCTGTACATACAAAATAGTCTAGAAATTTTTTGTAGATACTTTCATATATATGTTCTAAAAAAGTTAGTATAGATTAAGGGTGAGAGTTCTAGTAATTTTTTTTTTGTCAAAGTTAATATTTTTAGAATTTTCATGTTTTTTTCAGGTTTAGCTACAAAATTAATTAAAATTTAACAATGAGACTGATGGTCTATTCCATACTAACTTTTGTTCCCCCCCCCAATTATCCAAGAAATATAATCACTTAAAATAACTAAGAAATCGTTAAAAATTGAATATTTTATAAAAGTTAAAAAAAAAAAAAAAATTAAATAACGGTCCTTGTTAAACTGACTATTTATTGCATTCAGTTCAATAATAGAAGCTGAAAAAAAGTCACTAATTTTTAATGTTAGTCTGTAGAAAAAGCTTTGAAAATGGGTACTGTGTAGCCTCAAACTCAAATTTATTCTTGGGAAATCCTAAAAAAATAAAAGAAATCCTGAAAAAATAGCATTACAATCAGGTTTCGTAGTTTACTTTTTCTCCGAATAGGATATTGGCAACTCATTGCAAATCACAATTGGACGGGTTCAAGTTACAAGTCACTTTTTCACACTATAATACTGAAACCAGATCAGATAATACAATCTTATAACATTATGGGGGCATAAGTAAAATATATTTTTTCCCGGATTTATTACAGTACCTTTCATGTGGTTAATTTCTGGAAAACAAAAAAAGCAACTTGCCCTGCTGTAACTTTAATCCATCCAATTGAACAAGACTATATTTCACAAAAAAAAAACACCCAAAACTCCTAACCTTATATCACCTCAAAATAATTGGATGATCTTCAACCCAAATGTGTAACTTTCAGAAAATTCAAACAATGTAGGGCATATTTGTGTTATCTAGATGTACACTACCTGGCTTCTTATATATCAACTTTTTTTTTCGTTAAAATTAGTTTCAAGAATTAATACTTCTCATTGGTGATTTACAAAAATCTAATTTTATTCCATTCCAAGGTATTACCTCTTGAATTGCATGATAAAAATGCCCGTTTTAATTTAACTCTTTTAATTTGCATATTTATTCATTACTTAAATCATGCAACTAAAATAAACATGTCACATAAATGCTCTTTAACCCTAATATGCCTAAATGTAGACCACCAAATGTCTGCATACTTCAAGAGGCACACCTCACAATAAGATGCTTATTTTTAATATTACTACAAACCCTCTATAATCTCAATTTAAGTTTTAATCAAGAGAACTTTAGTTTGCAAAGCTAATCTTTTCATTGTAAGCAGGCAACATGAGCTAATGTATACCCAATAGTTCCAGAAGTCTTACCTCAAACACGACACTTTGCTGCTCCACTACACATGTTCAATTTTCATCAGTTAAAACTGGTTTGGAATCCTAAAATGTGAAATTCACATGGAAGAGAGAAAATCTTAACTTTTAAATTATTTTATTCACATCTTATACAACTATTTACATATAAATCTGATGGAGCTACCTACCACTAAAGATTATAGCCACCAAAGATGTTAATTCATACAAATTAGCAATTTTTGAAAATTTGCCGTCTGGATAAAAAGCAAAGCAATCCATTATAACATTCTACACTAATCATAACTAAAGAAAAATATTCATTCAAGACTAGATAATGCCAAGTAAACCTAAGTAAAATATCACTAAGGTTCTTTAGCTTTTGTCGTGTTACTGGGACTATAAAAACATGTCAGTAGCTCCATCTTACAAATTCAACAATGAGCCAGATAAATATTAAACATTTCATTGCAATTTAATATATTGCACATAAAAAGAACAGTGGATGTCATTTCATTCATTAACTTTAGCACCTGCAGCCATAGGACATCCATAAAAATCTATATGCTTTCGAACACCTCTTTCCCCTTTTAAAAGTTTATTGCAAAAAGGACAAGGAAGCCGAGATGATTTGATTGAACTTGCTGCAACCTGCACATCCTTAGGTTCAGAGTTGACATTGACAGGATTGGATGCATCCTCAATCGAATTCAATATTGGAGAGCTTGATTGCACATTTGAAATAAGTGGCTGGGAAGGAACACTTGAGTCGTCTTCTATCAACGGAGTTTGAAACTGTAAACCCAGGCAAACACGCTTGGACACATGCCTGTTCATTGTGCTTTTATCATAAAACACCTTGAAGCAAAATGGACAAACTGCTTGTTTAGGACTTCCTCTAAAACCAGAAGAGAATCTAGATGATTTGAATTTAAATTGCCTCAGAGCTGCTGCTTGCAATTTCTGTAATCGAGAGCGTTGATTCCACCACAAAGTTTTACGACCTAAGAATAAAACTACATTTTAGTACTTGTGAGTGAGCTTTAAGCAGATCTTAAATCCATTTTGAAATCTTTCCATCATTCACTAATGACACCACACATTTAAGAGCAAAATGCATAACACCGATTAAATCTGAATGTGAAAAGTTTAAAAGTTGGTCACCATTCAAACTGTTGCATATTGTACAATTTTAATCTCAGCCTTAATTTGGATTTGAATAAAGTGCAGATTGAATACTCAACAATGAACTTCAGTACTAATACTAACCAGAAATGAATGAGCTTCAATATTCATCATTTCCAACCTAATGAATAAAAAGTAGGCTTAGTGTCAATCACATTCAGCTTTTTAATTTCATACACTAACTTATGTTCTTGTGGTGCCATACATGAAGTACAGAAAGCGAAATCAAGTTATAACAAAGAAAAAAATTGCCTATT
The DNA here is from genome assembly GCA_947359465.1 of Metellina segmentata. Lineage (NCBI taxonomy): Eukaryota > Metazoa > Arthropoda > Arachnida > Araneae > Tetragnathidae > Metellina > Metellina segmentata. The sequence continues at coordinate 84,760,061 of OX375874.1, forward strand.
AATTTTATTTTACACATATCTGAAGATTTAGAAATCTTAATAAGATTTAGAAATCTTAATATGATTTTAAATTACAAAAGTAAAGGTTTCAAAAAAATATGAATTCATTTACAAATGTTCAAAAAGTTATGAAAATGTGGAGTTAAAAAAATATGTACTGTAGAGCATTTCTTACCTGAAACATAACTTCACAGCACTTCTCAACTTCACCTGCAAGTAGACTCAAGAAAACTAAGCATGATAATCTCCAAAATAAAACTGTATATTAATCTATCACTTATAAGGGAATAGGGAGGATTAAAAATGTCCTCAATTAATGTTATATCAAAAATGTACTTAATATTCTATAAATAGAATTCAAGGGCTAATGCTATTTTTGTCAAGATTTTTCATCTTCATTATTAAACCTAATGAAGAGGAAATTTTCATCAGAATTAAATATAAAAGGTTCAAAACCTTGAAGTAACTAGATTAATACACAGGTTGGAGGTTTGTATATTGAGGATGGATTAACTGGAGTAATCTTGATGATCTATATAGTGAGTCGCATAATACTTACCAGACTCACATTTACCACATAAGAGAAACATGTTATAACTATTAATAAAGACTTACCAAATACCACAATATAAAAGAAAAAAAAGCTTTTTACTCACCATAGAACATTTAATCAAACTTGTTATATTCTTGTTAAGATGAAATCTTGACTTGAACGATGCAATCCCTTATTTGAAGCTTCAGTAATGGAGCAGCAGGGCACATTTTCTTAGGAAACCGGTCTTCGTAGACTGAGTTGTCTAGTTCTTGCACGATGCATTCACAACACAATGCCGACATTTGTGGCAACTTATATATATTCACTTACAGAATACTGCCAGTGAAGTACAACTTCAATAACTGACAGTTTATACTAAACAATTTTGTACAAAATACTGCAACAGTTTAAATGGTCCCAATAACATGACAAGAGTTAAAGATCAAAATTATGTACCAATACATTTAGAATTAGAAATTAACCATTTGATGCATAATACTAAACTTAACCTAATGTTATAACCTAGATATTAACTACCTTACAGACTAGCCTTAACCTAAAATACCTCAAATAAACCTAATTTACAAACTAACTTATAATATAATTTCAACTTAACAATAGCTATAAATAAGCCAAGTTCTAATAACTGTCTTCAACAGACATAGTTATAAGAGCTTGACTTACCAGTCCAACTAAGCTAAGCCACCTTTCAAATAACACAATTTCAGCATTTTGATTATAACTTAGATTTAAAACTAGTGTAAGTCTGAAAGATGGCTTCAAATAATTTTAAATCAGATGACATGAGAAGAAGTATGAACGAAAATCAATTTTAACATGTAACCTAACATCTTCAATTATGTTAGATATCAATCACTCGAGTTTTGAACACATTACTATTTCAGAACAGCGCTGAAAAATTTAACAGCACAATTTGAACTCAATCAGTACCTCAGTGTGAAAAATTGATTTTCATAGTGCTTTTCCTGATCTCATCACATGAAAAGAATTGAATACGCAAGTTTGAACGGAAATCTTTTTACCTTGAGGTTGTGAATCGTGTGGCACAAGGGCACTATTGTCTTGATAATTACTTGGTCCAGGTATGGATGCCACACCTGACTGGTCCATGTACATCATCATAGATCGTTCAGAACCATGAGAAGTGCCAGCAACAGGGGAAATGGGTGGGTCATCAAATGAAAGAATTTGTGGTTTTATATCTGAAAAAAATGCAGGGCATTTAATATTCAACTCAAAAGGAATAACATTGGTTGCATAAATAACTATAAAAGTTCACATTTCATCAAACCTAAATTTATAACCATGCTTTCAAATAATTTTCTTGGGAAGGTTTCAAAAATGAAGGGGAAATTACTCAACACACTAAAACATATTAACATTCGCTAATCAATCCAGTAGTACATAATCAAAACATGCTTGCAGACACTGATCTGCTTGTTCTTCACATCGATTTCAATTATTTCATGCCTAAAAGTAAACTGTACTCAGTCTCACTAAATGTACCCACCTTGTGTGTTAAATCTTGTGCTTTGATAACATTTTTTCTTAATAACCTTCTTTCATGGCGACAATGGGAATCGATACTTTGCATACATAATTTCCATGCATCAGATTCAATATTCTGATCAATGAGATAAAAACACTGAACTGTGTTCCGAATAAAATTAAGCTTTTGTTCATCTAGGGGTAAATAGTTTCGAACACCTCGACAATTGGAGTTTCTCATTTCTTTGGGTGAAAACAAAGTCCTGGCTAAATTTACAGCAAATTGCCGATTGTTTTGGCTGCGGCGGTAGATCATGCCTAGCTCTGTATCACTTAAGTACAATGAAGTCTCTTGTTTGATATTGAGGGGCACCAACTCGGGATAGAACGCACCATGTCCAATGGCAGGTACATCTGTCGACCAAAAAAGCAAGTGTCAGTGCAATTCAATAAAGCAGATGCAAATAGAAAATTTAATTCATTTTGAGAATGCCTAATAATCATCTGCTCTATTAAAGCACTAACACTTCCTGCCATGAGACAGCAAAAATGAAACAAGTGGACTTACCTTGTGGACTATCAGGTCCTTGTAGATTTGAACCTAATGAATCTGAAGCAGGAACTAGAGCTTGGCTGACACTATCTGTACTACTCATTGACCGCCTTGATATTTCTAAGCCACTTACAGATGGAAGAGTTATGTGCCCAGTGCTATTTTGACTATTGGAAGGAACCTGCAAGAATGAACTTTAATATAGCACCAACTTAAACAGAAAAACCCTGATACGAAGTATGCACTCTCAAAATTATAAAGGGTGTCTAAACACTTACATTGTCTGTAGTAAGAGTTTGTTCTAACAACTTCGAAGGTTCAACTTCGAACTCATTCTCGTCACCCGATGCGTCGTCGACCTGAGGATCTTGAGAAACGGACAGATGGGATTTTGAAAAACTATTTACATTGTTCGATGAGTGTGAGGGCACCTGAGATTGTGAATTTAATGAATTTGGAAGGCCACCCGAACGAATATCACTTGTGGCTTCCATGGATGCATCACCAGAGAGTTCTTCGACGTCGGGAGAGTCCCGCTCTTTGATTTTCGCCGCTACCCCTTCGTCGTCACTGCGGTTCGAATCACTAAGCGATCTTTTCCGAGGCCTGCCGCGTTTTCTTTTACCCTGTAAAGGAGGCGTATCTGTCCTTTGAGCTGTGGGGGTAACGGGCGTCGTCACAGCCTGCGGCGTAATTTCTTGTTGCACAATGCCCGAAGCGTGCCTGTTCTCGCCCGTAACTTCGGCAAGTCCTTTCACTTTCAGCGTCTCCGCAGTCTTCAGAAGCGCCGATAGCTGGTCGTGCGACACATTCACTTCTCCCCTATACATGAAATCGATTATGGCTTTGAGGTCGCTATACCTCATGTCTTTCATTATCACAATAGGGTGCTTGCAGGGGTTTTCTAAAAATAAACTCTGGAAGAAGGGACTGCAAGCGGAGAGCACCATTTTGTGTGCCTTTAGGCTTAGCCCATCACAGGCTAATGTAACGTCCACAAGGGCTTCTGTTGATAAGAGGTTTTCGAACACCTGTAGCATGTTCGTCGTGTGGTTGTTCCATTTCAAACAAAACTGTTGAGACATTGTAGCACAGATGAGTATGAGACAATGACTAGTGAGAACCTAAAAACAAAAATTAAATAATGAGTTTAAAATATTCAGCAACACTTAACTATATTTTACATTGTATTTTTTGAGAAACATTAACACGTATAGAAATTTTTTTCCAGAGTCGTCAATGGATCCAAATTACATGTATTAACAGACGATTTCTATAAAAAAAATTACAGAATAAAATGTAAACTAATCCTTGAACTTACGACGACAAACGAACGTCACAGAACTAGCAGCAAAGCTTCCAAAAACTGAAAATTAAAAACTAACACTAGTGTATACAATAACAGCAGCTTTGTATGTAAAGTAAATATTGACAGTAGTCATGACCATGACTCGGTTAACAAGGTCAGTATAAAAATAGTTGAAAATACCAAGTGCAAATTTTACAGCAAATCTAAAATTAAATTCAGTGATACGCAAGGTCAGTCTAATTCACTTTTAGGAAATCTGAAATAACTTCGCAAAATAATTAGTTCGTTCATAAAAACAATCGTCTGCTGAACAGAGAAAATCAAATGATGATGAACTGAAAAACCAATCAAAATGAAGTTATCGAAGGAAATACTCACAAAAATATAAGTCTTGGTATGTAACGACCGAGCGATTCATGCGTATTTACAACTCGGTGTATTATCTTGAAATGCAGGAAAATTGAGGAATTCAGAACGGAGAGAAGTCGATACGGGGTTTCCCGTGTATATTAAGGGACTCTCCTCTCGACCAATCGTAACTCTCGAGAAAGAATTTCGTGTACCGATTTTAAAAGAATTTTTCTGATAGGATAAGGTAAGGAGATGTGAGGGGGTAATACTGTAATGAATGGTTACTACATTTGGCTGTGTTTCGACTTTTATGACCTTTAAAATTTTCATGTGTTGCGGAAAAAAGATGTTCAGTTCTGGTGATGTATCCTTCAGTAGATTAAATCTGCGCTAGAAACTTCATTTTCACTGGCTATTTACTCCAAATCTTTTTTTGATTTTTCGGAAATTAAAGCAAAAAAATGTGAACTTCTTTTAATTGTTTGTGAAGATGTTTTAGTTTTTTTTTTTCATTCCTCGCAATCTCAACAGCGTACGAACCTTAGGTACTTGGACCATGTTTGGATATTTTAAATTGGGAAAGGTACGGAAAATCACTAGAATATCCACGAAACATGATTTATCCAAAAATATGGAATCTTAATTGGGAACTTCATTTGCAAACAATAATCAAGAACTGCACTCATAAAAACCTAAAACTCATTTTTTTAATTATGTGTTTCGACTTTTACGTTCACATGTTATTTAATTTTTTGTTGAATGATAATATTGTTTCGTAAAAGTAGAAGGACATTACAAAAGATGGTTACAAAATAACATTATTCGTGGTGATTTCAGAAATCAAAGTTTGGGGAACAAGAATAACTCATTTTGGAGAAGAAATTTTAGGTTTAAAGGCTTAGTTTGGCCGTTTAGTTAGTCTTTGAATCGGAATTTTCTGTTCGAATCCGGGATCAGGGCATGGATGTAAATTGTGCTGTCCTTTTTTAGGGGCAATGATGGTCCTCCCACTGGGTGCTCCTTCACAAGTGGCCATCACTTCCGACCTTGTAGTGCCCAATGATTAAGTTCATAAGTGCCCGCCATTTAAAAAAAAAAGTTTAAAGGAGAGTGTAAAATTAAAATAGGTTTCACACTTCTTTTAGTTTATGCTATAGGGTTTACACAGAATTCTTTTTTCAAACAATATTCGCAAAGATTGAAATTAGAGAACTTACGAATAAGTGCACGCGGTATAAGTTTTCATGGACTTGAAGGCAATCGTCACTTTTTTGTTTACTTGTTGAATTCTATATTTTCAAAAAATGAACTCGTTTATCCGTTTCTTGATGAACCGGATTAACTGTAACATATACCACCCACAAGAATCTGAATAAGAGGGACGTGTATCAAAAGGTACCCTGATTTGACCTCTAGAGGCCATGTCGGGACGAAAAGTGAACGGAAAATCTATCTATACGAAAAAATCTAACGAGAGAATGTTACTTAAATTAGTTCTGTAAGATCAAAATTTTATCTTCCTAAAATTCATACAATGTAATATTGGATTTAATTTCACTAAATTTTGAAACGTTTATTTTTATTAGTTCGACATCAGCATTATTGCTATCAATCTGTTACAATGACTTACCGTGATACCACATGCTGGTTGAAGGGATTTTTACATACTTAAGCTATCTTATTTGATCAGTGCTATAGCTGAAGGGGATTTGAGAGTTAGAACCCATCCTATGACCTGATCATTTCAAAACAAAACTAGAAATATATATATATATATATATATATATATATATATATATATATATATATATATATATATATATATATATATATATATATATATATATATATATATATATATATATATATATATATATATATATATATATATATATATATATATATATTAAATAATGTATTTTGCACAAACGAGAAACTTTTGTATTTTCAAATATTTTTATTTTGAGAGGAAGGGAAGTTAGGTAGTTTATTCATTTCTCACTGGAAAAACACAACAGCATACTGGACAACGCCTTGTAATTTTAAACCATGGCCAGTTGACGAGGTCAACACCAGAGTCCGCACCCCACTCTACAAATTTCCACAGCACGGCAACGTGAGGGTATTTTAGGCAACATATTCAAAGTGCATCAGCCACCATGTACACAACGGTTTTTAGATGAATCTAGTTTCGAACTTGAGGGGAGGAGGACACTTGAGGTCCCACAAGGAGTTTACACAAAACTACTCTTCGCACTAGAATACTTATATTCGCTACGATTATTTTTTCAAATCCAGACTTTTCACCACTCCTGAAAACGTTAACTGTGCATAATTAATGTGTAATCGTCCAAAACCGAACTACCAACTTTTCTCTGTGAACAAGCTTCATTGTTTTGTATCTATGTTCATATTGTCTATAGGGCTAAAAAGCATTCGTATTCTTCTTCCAGTGTTCAATGTTTGAAAGGCTCAAAAGGATTTCAAAACAAAAGTATTTTGGGGTTCTGATTCAGAATTGCATATTGGAGGTCTGAAACTTGAATATTAAGTGTCGCAACAAAGTGCATTAGGAAACAGAATATTACGCAAGAAATATGCTGCAACTACAGTTCTGATGTTCCAATCGACCATGTATGTTATTTGCAGAAAAAAATTATCGTACATGAAATTAATAGCAATACTTATTGTAATGTTACTGAAACAAAAAGTTTCACGTAATGATTTTCTATTTGTTTCAAGGAATTCCTAAAAGCTTTTCTGATTTACTTCAGAAGCCTTGTATTTTTTTATCTGCATAATCATTCTGTGTAATCTTTGTTGCTTAACAGAGATGTGACTGCTTTCATTGACAATATGGTGATTGTTTTGAATATGAGGCAGCACCTTTTTATGCAATCTTCTAGTGTGTTTTATTATTATTAATTTCCCTGAACGTAGACTTTATGTATTTAAAAAACTTTCTTTAGGATGTGGATCAATGATTGACATAGTTTTTTCAACGCCTTCAAATTTTTGAATGTCACTTTAACTATTATTCCGAAACCTCGAATTTCCCACAACTCTCTTAGTGAAATTGGTTTAACGTTACGAAAAATTGTAAGCAAATGTCTGATGGAGAGGACAGAAAGAACACACAAATATGGGTTCTCAGTGTACGTTTGAGGCTAAGAAAAAAACTGAGGAACTACTTTATCTATAAATCACACCCGCATCCTAACAAACATGTCATGCAGTATAAATCACTTTGGTATGAAAAATATTAAAAAAACCAAGGCAATGCTTATACAAGTTTTCTCAATCTGTGCCTCTTATACCCACATTTAATGTTTGAGATAAATGTTCTGTACAAGAAAAGATTCTTTGTGGTTTTCCAATAAGCGATAACACAATATTCTATGTACTTGCCGAGATGTACAATTCCTTCATTGGAAAGTGTAGCGAATTCTGTTTACTATAGAATTATTGTATAAATTCGTCTGTTATAAACTGGAAAGAACACGAACAAAGAAAAAGTCTTTATGAAGCGTAAATTGGAAAACAGAATCCATGTTCTTGTCAACATTAGAATGTCTCTAGAATGTTAATTTCAGACAAATAGGTTTAAAGTTTATTAGTTTTCCTCGTGGACCGCTGCATCATTTCAGTAACAGATATGTTTTTCATGAGTTTTGTACTCTATACAAACACCTTATTTATCGTATTTAGTTACTTAATTCTGTCCTATTTCGGATTGTTCTTATCCTCGCGTAATTTTTTCATTTTGAGCAGTGTTAAATAATACACAGAAAGAAGTCAGTCACATAGAACGAGAAAGTTCGATGACCTTCATATAGCGTGCCTCAACATACCCTAAGGCAAGACGAACAGGCTTTAAAACATAATACTACACTTGTTAGAATATACGAGTTTGAATATACTTCTCCAAGCGCAATAATATCCTTATGACCAAGGCCCTCAAGGTCTTACAAGGGAGTCCCGGGAAATGTAAAACTTTTTTGTACCATATGAGCAAGTTGCTTATAAGTTTTAAAATGTACAAATCTATATTGTAAATAAAAGCTAATCATCTGTGATTGACTCGTTCGGATGACCCATCCGAAAAAATGTAGGCCTCTACTGGCCTCAGGTGAGAGAGGAGTGAATTGCTAAAAGAGTAAAATATGCAATTTGAAACAATTTAGCGCCTTATTAATTAGTCGATGATTTTAGCTACATTAATTCAAGGAAATAAGACATTTTCGATTGTCATCTTATGAAAATTTAATCAAATATATTTATTCATTTCTGCAAAAGACATTAAAAATGTATCCAAGTTAGATTTTAAGACTAGGTAGATTAACGAATTAAGACTTATTCCCACGAAAATTTTTCCATGATCTATACTTTTGAAGTGTAGTTGTAAATAATCTACGCACTCTCTTATTTATCATTATGGTAGAGATTTCTCACATAATTTCTTTCTTTGAACCTATCTTTGAACTTCTACCATCGTTTAACCATTTGTTTCAGACGCGATGAGCCTTGCTTTCGATTGCAACAGAAAGCATGCTATAGCCGCATTATGAACACACTCCTAGGTATACCAACATCTAGGGAATTTCCTGATTTCCTGGCTGGTCTATCCGCCACTAATAACCATAATAAAGCTGCACAGGTGTGTAAATGAAAATATAAAATTTTGCATTAGCGCTGGTTAAACCTTTTAGGGGTGATGAGACGTCTGGCATCCCATTTCTTTGAAATGCTTAAAGCTTATGTAATGTTTTGTATATGTAATTGCTGCTGAGGGTTTTAAATATTCTCTCGTTTGTTTCATATTCTAAAGCTTAGGAGATGGTGATGCATATGGGGAGACACCCAAACCTAATAAAAACTAAAACTCTTAATTTTGTTTTGTAAAATATATAAGGGCGACGCGTCTTCAACCATAAAATTATTTTTAATCCCAACTTTTTCCACCGTGTTCTTAAGTTTTGTACTTGGAATAAACATTTTTAATTTACTGAGCGACGTGTAATCTAAGTTGTCACTTAAGCCTAAATCTGAGCTAGTACAGGCTCCATCATCTAATCTGTAGTTGGGGTTTGTCACTTAAACTGGTAAGGGACCATTATCTCTACTGGTGCATGGACCCTTATCTCTAGAAGTGCTGGGGCCCGTACACTGGTACTGATAATGAGGATAAGACAACAGATAAGAGAGGGGTTTGCTTTCCTCAGAACACTTACGTATAAAAACACTTTCTAATCCTATAAAATTTAAAAATTCCAAATAGCAATACAGAGAGCTATTGGTGACTGCCCGGGATCTATCACGAAATGAAAGATCCAAGGACAAAGTCTCACAATTTTGAATCACGTTCAGACGATGAGAACACCTGAGCTAACACCTCACTCTCCAAACTTCCACGCCAGTCTATCCATTTCTGTCAGTCACAGATACATTATCAATTTCATCGAGGTTTACTTGCAAAACAATCATAGGCGTAACCAGGGAGGGGGGGGGGTCACCTCCCCCCCATTCAGTTGAGAAAAATTTTGCTAGTATATATATATATATAATGAGTTTTTCACAAATTAATCCCTTGTTAATAACTACACAAACTATTCATAACTTAATTTTAATTAATTTAATTTTGATTAATTAATGTTTTAGTTGTGTAATAAACATAGCCGTCAGGGGGGTTGGGGGTTCAACCCCTCCCCCATTCAGTTGAGAAAAATTTGCTAATATATATATAATGAGAGAGTTTTTCACAAATTAATCCCTTGTTAATAATTACTAAAACTATTCATAACTTAATTTTAATTAATGTTTTACTTGTGTAATAAATAGATGTAATCGATGAAACAATGGTACATTAGTTCATAGGCGTAACCAGGGGGAGTTGGGGGTTCAGCCCCCCATTCAGTTCGTCATAAAAGATAGTCAAATTTGTTATTGAAGAGCAATCGGAGTTTTAAGCTTTATGGCTATTTAAACTAGATTATATAAAAAAAAAATTTATTTTTACACTCATAATATAAATACTGTATATTTCCGAAAAAAGCCGATCTGTGTAAAAGCCGGGGTGCGTGTTTTCTTCAAAAATTTACCCAAAATTCAAAACCTTTATATAAACCGAAATAATAAAAAAATTTGTGTGTGACGTTCAAACCATACGTTTATAAAGCCATGAGGGCGTAAATGTCCCCAAGAAGGTAAAACGGGTGGAATATTTTCCCATCAAATCGCTCTAAAATAAAACGACACTTGCCAACGATGATAATTTTAACCTGCTAATGATTTTCCACAGTGTCCAGACGGTACATCTCCTGATATCCGACCTCTGACGGGGTGATTGACAGGTGATGATATACTGGACATTAGGATTCAAAAGGGGGAAGGGATTCGTTATGGCTGTTAAAAGAAACTAGGGTAGGGTCTAAATGAGATTGAACTCTCCAACTGTTCGCCACGATTTAACTTGGCAGTAAAGATGTGCAATGACGAGCGTACTGATCTTTAAGCTGCAGGTTTCACTGAGAGGTTGCCTATTCGCCCCCTTTCCTCGCTATTACAAAGGTGACCGCTAGTGATTTTCCAAAAGTGTCCCGCAACTGATGCCGGACCACTGACTGGGTGATTGACAGCTGATCAGTTCAACAATGGTCAAGGGGAGCGAGGGATATTTTTTTCAGTGCCACTTTTCTTCGCCGTGCAGCAAAAAAACATGTGCGGAACAAAGGGGGAGCGGGCTCATTGACCCTTGGCAGCGATGTGTATGAAGAACATATAAATTCTAGTACGGAAATGGCATTGGAACTGATCATGATACACATCAGGACATCCCAATGAGTGAAGCCGTATTTTACGAACTATTCGGAAACTCGAATTCAGACACGGAATTTGAAAGATTTATATGACTTATTTTTCTCTTTTTGCTTAAAGGCTGCATTCAAAACGTAAGTTAAAATACTTTAAAAAGTGGAACAGCTATTGGATTCGGATCCGAGTCCGGTTGGCACGAAGTAAAAAAAAGGGTTGATTTCCCAACACCCGTTGGAGTTGCTATAAAAATTGTTAATCGCTCGTAAAGAATTCGAAGTTGCTGCCACCGGAGGGATATCCGAATCCAACAACTGTATAAAAAAATGTTCCCTATCCAATTGTTATTTTTATGTGCTAATTAATTAAGGTGTTCAATTATTATTTTATGTGCAAAATTTATCGATAGTCAGCGATTTATCGCTTGCGCCCGGCTAACGGAAATGTACCTTAGTTTTTCTGTATATAAGCCGACCCCTTCCCCCCCCCCACACACACACACTTTAGCTTTAGAAAAAGTTCCAAAAATTCTCGGCTTATACACGGAAATATAGGTAAATGCACGACAAAAGTGAAATTTTTATTCACTTGATATTTTTATGTTTAACTTAGAATAAGTTTAGAATATAATATATGTTATTTTGAAGAACCAACTAGGAAAATGTTTATACGTATTTATCACAGCAAAAACTGATTAATTTTATCCAAATGTTATAGTTCATGAAGTTTTAGTGACTATTTTTCTATTCTTTTTAATTTAATGATAATCTAAAAATCTGAATGTATATGTGCATTCTTACCAATGAAGTTTTTTATTTCAATAATTGTAATATATGTTGTCACTGATTTACTGTATTTTGTTTTACAAATTTTAAAAACAGATGGTTCGAATTAACCAAACTCGGATGAACGGGCTGTTTGAATTAGCAGGGTTTTAGTGTAATTCAAAACTATCCTTAAATAATTTGTTGTTAAACCAAACAATGTGTTTCTCATGTATGATACTATAAAACTACATTGTTTAAAACGACTTTATTTGAAATAAAAGTGACTAACATTTGCTAGACGCAGAATTTTTAATAATTTTATCAATGTTCTACGAAAAAAGTATCAATATATCGTGTGATTTTTAACATAAAAATACGAAAATTTCTCTGAGAAGGTCTACAGATGTTTCTCCTTTTTATTGGTGTACAGTTCATACTTCTCGAGATTGAACTCCTCCCCCCCCTCATTCATCAACACTAGTCACGCCTATGCTTCTGAGTACTACAATAGTCCGCGCAAAGGAATTCTCGATACTACACTCGTCAATGAATAGATATTTTTGGTGGTTCATTTCCTTTTCGACATACATTTATATATTACTCATTAAGTTCTACTAGTTTCACTTTATAATCATGGTTTCTTAACAGCCTACATATTATTAGAAGTCCAAATTCTTTAAGGGTGAGAGGACATATTCTCTTTACAGAGATGTTGTGGCGAACTTTATCCACAGCACATCTTCTGTACTCTTCTGCTTCAAAATGTTTCACTATTAAAAATGATGTCATGTGTTTACCATTACTGTTTCTAGTAAATATATATTCCAATCAGTTACCACATGCTGATGTAATCTTTTATAATACGCAGTAATTGACCCAATTGCCTCTGTGTCATTGCGCTGCTCATTTCGAACTTTTCCCTGTCTATTGTGATGTCCCTTTATAATTATTAAATATCTTGTTCTTGGAAGTACACTCTTATTCCTTTGTTACAAGACATAACAAAAATAACAGTGTGAAAGTATTATTGCAGTTTAAAGGTAAGACATATTTGATGTAATTATGCTAGAATTTAAATAATAGTTTCGGGAGAAGACTCTTTTTTACTAAAAAAAATTCAATAGAAACGTTAATGTGAAAATTATAAGCTATTTTTCCTCTTGTTGACATTACAACAGTGATGTTTCTACCAACACTGATGAATGATTTCATGTCTTAATCTCATCATAAATATTACAGTTGCATGTAGTTATTCACAAGTATAGTTAATACACTTATTAAAAAATTGTGAGCACTTGTATACGACAGAATCAGAATCGAAAGAATATTTTCCTATGTGCGTCAAGCAAATCAAGTGTAAATCTGAGAAGTTAGGAAGAAATCGATGTTTTAATTTCTAATTTAAATGTATTGTAAATTTTAAAATTCACCATAAAAACATCTGGTAAATATTGTATAAACTAGGAAGCTCACCCCCTGATCGCGAACCCTAGGGGATTGCTACGCAATCCTATTAGGTTTGCTTCGCAAACCAACATTCTTTTTGCAAGTGCTTTCTGTTTTCTTTATTTTAACACTTAATGTATCAGTAACGTATCAGTAAAAAAACCTTCTCCATCTTGTTACCTCTATAATTTTAAATAGACCATGTTAATCTCTTAATTTTCTGATCTCTACTTTCTCGGGAAGCCGTCTGAGAATATAGTGAAAAAAACGAGCCTTTTTCCATGCCAAATTAAAAAAAATAGTTGCTATGATAAACTTGATATCTGGTAAATAAGTTAGTCAGAAATGTTACCTTCATTTCCGTGAAGGAGAATGAATGCTATCGATTGCATTCTAAAAAATACGAAATTTGTACGGCCAACTTTTGATTGCATCTAATTTATTTATGAACCAATTTTAAAGTAATTTTACCGTAAGAAAGGGTGTATTCTAATCTTTCATATGGTATTTTCAAATTTTAAAACTTATTGTATTAAGCTACACATATGTTTTAGTTTTGTGTATCGGAACTTGCGATCTTAAAGTCCCTAAATTTTTATATGACCAACATATAATCGCATCGAAAATTTATTTATTAACCTATTTCCAAAATAATTGTCCATACGAAAGAGTACATTCTAAGGTTTTCAGTGATGCTTTCAAATTTAAAAAATAATAGCATAAGCTATAGATATGACAGTTAATAAAAATTGACAAAAATTTCCCAATATTCCAAAATTTGTCTGACCAACTTTTGATCGCATCGAACTTATTTATTAACCAATTTCAAAAACAATTGTACCGTAAGAAAGAGTACATTCTAATGTTTAGTGCAATGTTTTTAAATTAAAAAACTAATAGTAATAAGCTATAAATATGACAGTTTAACAAAAAAGCAACGAAAATGTACAGGTTTTTCCCGAATTTCAAAAAAATATTACCAGGAAACAAATTGAAATTTCTGAAGTAGCTTGACGTGCAGCAAAAATTCCCGTTTAGAAGCACTCTAAAACTTACGACTGAAGAAAAAAATTTGTACGTCTTTTGCTTGTTCGCGTTTGAAATTTCGCTTTTCACTTAGAGACTTAATAATTCCTAAACTGAAAAGAAATTTCCATCTCTTAAATCTTAACACGAAAAAAGAATCTAGAAATCATAACACGAAAAAAGAAATCTTCTTTTTCGTGTTCCCTGTACAATTTTGAACAAACCATGTTAATTTCGTAATTTTCTGATCCGTACTTTATCGGCAAACTGTCTAAGAATCGAGCAAAAAAACGAGTTTTCAATCCTGCGACGGCGGCTGCGGCAACGTTTTTTTAATATAAAGCGATAAAAAAAATTGTGGTTTTTTAAAAATCAAGTGGTAATGAATATGAATTAATGTAATTAATTAATGTTTAAGAATTAATATATGTTAACCCTATTAATATAATTAATTATAAATAATCAATATATGTTACTAATTAATTTTATCTTACTCTTTTTACTGGGGTACAATCCAAACTTTTTTACTACATATTTCAACTATTTTTAAAAATTTAGACAAAACGACGAATTTTCTCTCTTAAGGGAACACGGTTCAAATATTAAAAGTCGAACTAAATTTTTCTTCCTTCAGCGTCAAATTTCAGAAGGAGATAGAGGGCTCAGGCCTAGGTTCTATGAATCACGATTTCAACAATGGAGTGTTGGTTTGCGAAGCAAACCAAATGAGATTGCGTAGCAATCATCGGGGGTTGTCGTGCGTAAGCGAGAAGGGGGCGGAGCCCCCTAATGTTTTAAAAAGCTGCATGTGTGACCTATCACCTCAAATGAATGTAATGTGCCCGCAACAAAAATTGAGTATTTTGAGTTTTCTAAGATGAATCCCTAATGCCTCATCCCGCATGTAGAGAAATAATTGATTTCAGATTATCAAATGTGTGGAAGTATTTTTTTCCTTAGCAACTTCTAAACATTGAAAATATTTATATACATAGCTTTCTAATTATTTCAAGGAGGTGGGCCAAAAAGTTTTGAAAGTCTTCTAAGTAAAGAATAATGATAGGCCACATTTGGAAAAAAAATTCCCAAACAATTTATTCATTAACTCGATGTTTATTGCATGCACAATCCTGTTTCGAAATCACATGGAATGTGAACGCTGCGTTAATACAGACACGCTGCCCAATTTGGCTGAATTTCCGGCAAATGTCATCAAATTATGAAAAGAAAATTTCGCGTCGTCTGCAAGCCACACGAATTTGCGTAAGCATTTTCTGGAACATTTATTCCGCATGTGCACTATTTTAAAACGCCGATAAGGGACGGGTGCAAAGGTGGGCACTCGGGGCGGATGCGCAGCAGTTTCGCAATTCGTGCACCGATGCATTGCGGTTCCCTCTCCTCGGCTGAACTCTGTGCTCGGTTACGAAACCGGAGGGGGGGAGGACCGGGCCGGTTATCGAACGAGAAAAGGCACGGCTCACGTGACCAGTGTGCCGACGTGAATGCACACGGCGTTTTTCTTTCTGCTGGCACGCTGCAGCGGAGGTACAGGTACTGCATCCTGTTGTCACGGTAACGTGCGCAGATAGGGATGCCTGCAGCACTGGAAGAGGCCCACGGACTGCTGGAGGCTGCCTGCTGTGCGTGGCATCGGCCTTGGTAGACTCGCAAAAAACTCCCACTCGAAGGCGGCCTCTCTTTTTTTCACTACTTTCAAAATGTGTTTGGCTGAAATGTTACTTGCACTGTCCCCGTTTGCGGGAGAAGCCAAAAGCCCGCGTTGCCTAATGAGGCGGAACTGAAGGGACTTACTTTTTGCGGGTGGCTAAACTTGGGTCAGGTCAGCCCCAGCACCAGATTAGACCGCTTTATTATTCAGCTTTGAATGGGTTAAAAATTATGTTTTCGACAGATTTTCTCTTCCTTCGAACCCATCTGCGGGACCGTGGTTGCGAAGTTGGTAGAGTGGCGAATTGGCAACCTCAGGGTCGCGAATTCGAAACTCGATCCAAACAAGGACCGTCGTGTATGAAAAGAATCATCGAGTCCAAGAATGTCTTTTTGTGATTTATTTTGGGACATCAAACAAACAGTACTAACGGTACAACAACACAACATATAGTAATATTAGACTGAAGTTCGAGTTTCTAGAACAAGAAGGAAGCTCATCAAGAAAGCTCACTCCCCGAAGCCGTGCCATTCAGGTAACTGGTAATTGGTAATTTTTAGTTAACGTCGTACTAGAGCAACACAACGGGCTATTGACGACGGTCCGGGATCAGTCCCTTAAGGGAAAGATCCGAGGACAGCACCTCGTAATTTTGAACCACGGTCAGATGACGAAGCAACAAAGTCTTAGAAATTGTTTTTGATCACATAACTTTTCGAACGATCACGTGGTCTCGCCGAGAGTGACAGCAAGAAGCTCCACTCTCAACAACACCCACGTGGTACATTCCCATTCTCAACAGTGTACGTAGGACTGGTGCACGTTAAAGTTATCATGAGCTCAAATATCATCACGTTGGCGTGGTGGTAAGTTTGGAGATTGGGGTACCGGCTCAGGTGCTGACCACCTCATTTGGCAGTTGTTCAGAATTACGAGGTGTTGTACTCGGATCCATTCCCATAGGGTTTGGTCTCAGACAGTCTCCAATAGCGCGTTGTGCTGCTTCAGTGCGACACAAATTCAACTACCTACCTCGTGTACATCTGCATATTGAAGGCTGCGAGGGTTTGATTCCTGTAATCCCATGTGGAGAATTATATTCAGTGTTCTTTAACACAACTCCAAGCAACTGCAATTGTTCTGCAGGCATTTTGTCCGAATTTTGAAAACTGCAATAAAATCAAAAACAGACGTAAAACACAATTATCCGCTAAATATGTATTACATATTCATAATAAAACACACACATCAAAATTAATTAACTTACTTTATTTAAAACCAAGGCATACTTTCAGATTTGCCATTCTGTCGATGACTTTTTATCAGATTACCGACTATCCACTCGCATTGGGCTGAGCCTTATTATTGTCAAAACAAGAAATTCATTGTTTTGACAATTATAAACTGAAAATAATAAGAATAAAAATACTAAGAATGACTATTCATACTCATTCTTATAAATAAAGAAAATTGATTTACAAAACTTTTCATAAGTTCCGATGTTTCGGGACCCGGAGCCATGGTACCGGATGGTACATGGTACTTTCCTATCGATGAGGGACGGTCTGCGTCAGATGCAAAAAAAATAAGTTTCCTTTCCGACACTCTGAATATCAGGACAAGGTTAGTTTGCGAGGCCCATAAGAAATGCAAAAATGTTTCCGTGTTCATTTCTTATCAATTTAACTCTTCTTATGCTCTTATGCGGGTAAGTAGGTAGTTTAATTAACATCTCACAGGAACAACACAACGGGCTAATGGCGTCGGTCCAGGATCAAACCAGAAGGGATAGATCCGAGAACAACACAAATTTTAACCACGGTTAGATGACGAGTCGCATTTGGACTGGCACCCCACTCCCCAAACATACACACCACACCAAAGTGAGGACCTTCGATGTCCCAACAGATTTAACATGCGCTATCCTCCTTTATACACGACGGTCTTTCGTTGGATTCGAACTCGCAACCCTCAGGTTGCAAGTCCGGTACTCGTCCAATCGGGTTACCGCGGCGGATGTGTGAGGATTCATTGAGAATCCAATGAATTGGTGTAAAATATTTTTAACTTTAAAAAAAACATGCTATCCTTTACAGTTTATATTACAATACAATATAATATTAATGTAAAAACACTATTGGTTGATTGCATATTTTAATTATAAAAAAAAGGACTTTGCATTCGATACCAGGGGCTCCATTTGAGCGAAGCCTGGCAAGATCGACACGTTGTACCACACACGAGACTAGATTACCCCTGGTGTTTATTTTTGCATAAAGAAGGCTGTAATTACTCCTTGCATGGAACAACTCACCAAAACATATATTTTTCAAAATGAGATGTTAAATGCAATCGCGCATTGTAAAAGCTGAAAAAATTTAAAGAATAATAGAAAGCGATGTGTTAGGTTATGGATTCTAACACACGTATATTATACAGTAGGTTCGAGTAACACACAAACAGCTTAGCTTGGATGTCGTCCGAGTAAAAGAAATCTCAAGCGGTCTACAAAAACTTCTTACCCTCACTTTGTACAACGGAACTTTTCTGATCATAGAAGATGCAAGAAATAATACGCTTCGTTTTTAGAAACTATAACAATTTCAAAACATATTTTGATTAGGCCTCGTGTAGTAAAGAGTGACTGGAGGGCGATAAACTAAAAATAAAAAAAATTTGATGACGATGAAATTCTGCTTATTCGTGACTTCCTCACGCAGTAATTTCTTCTTGCTGTGTGTATGGCTTTCATTAAAAGAAACCAGTTAATAACCACTATTTGTATAAAATTTACATTTGAGACGGTCATTGCACCTTTTTGAATAGGTATTGGTGCACTACACAGCCTGCAATCTACATTTATATTACCATTGGCGCTGGCTTTAAATCGTGAGGCCGACTTGTTTGTTTGAAAGAGCAATAAACCAGAAGACATTATTTTGACAGAGAAAAGAAAAGTTTTGCAGTTACATAAACCAATGATGGAAGTGGGATATATCTTATTTTTCCTACTTCCATGAAACCAATACGTTGATTTAAAATTTATTTCGCTACCAAGATGTGCAAAATTAATGCTTACTGCGCAGGTACTTTAAGTGGAACATTGACTGAAGTTCCAATACCTCCTAAAGGATTGGGGCTACGACATTGCTGTTCATTGATAATGCAACGCAAAGAAAGAGTTGTTCGATTGACCTGAAATTTGGCATACGAGTAGTTATTCATGACAAATGCAGATAATTAAAATCCCAGATGAGTACGCTAATCAGATGCACGCACAATACGTGCTAAAATGTGACTCAAAATATTTGAAAAGTAAATCTCAAATATTGTGTCGTTGAAGTAAATTGGTTAGGTGATAAACAACACTTTCCATATTATCTGTATAAGATAGTGTTCAGGTTTTGCAGATTCCGGAGTACAACCATACAAATCTTGGGAGCACCTAGAAATCTACACCCTTCTTTTTTGATATAACGGTCATGTTGCAAATTAAAGGTGGTGAGGTTACTGTTAGCAAATACTATCGGTATTATCTTTCTTTATAATGTTTATTACTCGGATATTTGGGGACGGTGCTCAGATCCTGGAATATTAGGGGGCTCTGACCTCTAGGAGTTGACGTCTCTGATGAATAAATATATACTGTATTACAAAAAAAAATCGAGGCACCAAGAAGTTGTGCAGGGCTCCATCAACTTGGAACGGCACGGACTGGGACGTATAGTCTTTAGAAACTAGTCCCTTTCCTACTGTGTCCTGACAACAACCGCAGACTGTCTGGAGACGTCCAGGGCAGCGTGAAGATCGTGCCTTTACTATCGCATGCCACACATGCCCACAGCAGGGCGTTATGGTCTGGGGTGCAATCTCCTTTGATAGCCGGACCCCTTTGGATGTCAATGCTGGCACACTTACTGCACAGCGGTACGTAGACAACATTCTACGACCGGTTGTCTTCCGTTCCTTTTGCCCCGGACTTACTTTTCAACAAGATAATGCCCGGCCGCACACGGAACGTATTGCAATGAATTGTCTTCAAGATTTCCCAACATTTCCTTGGCCAGCTAGGTCTCCTGATCTCTCTCCCATAGAGCACATTTGGGACGTTATGGGAAGGCGATTGCAACCACCAGTTGGAAACAAGTTGGCAAGAAATTTCGCAGGATTTTCACTTTTACAGTCTATGCTAAGCCGGGTGACAACTTGCATCCAGGCCAGAGGCGGACCAACGCCTCATTGACTTCATCCCTTTGTAACGCTCATACTCTGAGATAAATCATTCAAATGTTCTTAAATTTTAATCGTTTGTTTTTCCTCCCTTTGTAACGCTCATACTCTGAGATAAATCATTCAAATGTTCTTAAATTTTAATCGTTTGTTTTTCCTCCCTTTGTAACGCTCATACTCTGAGATAAATCATTCAAATGTTCTTAAATTTTAATCGTTTGTTTTTCTATGAATGTTCTCCACATCATCTAATTTTTATCGTAATCGGACAACTTCTTGGTGCGTAGATTTTTTTTTGTTCTAGAGTATATACTTTTTTTACAAGGTAGATGAGTATTTGAATTTATGTCGTTCTAGTGTAAACACAACGGGCTATTGGTGACGGTCTGGGATTAATCCCGAAGGGAAAGATCCGAAGTCTGGAATGAAACTTAATACCGTACATATTTTCTTTGCCCCCACTAGAAATAGATAACATTCAACACCTGCGGAGGGAATCTGTTTCTGTCTTTTTTTGTCTACACTCTGCCTTGAAGGTAGGGAGGAAGCGGTGAATTTTTTCACCTGTATGATGAAGGGTGCTTGCGGGTGATTGAATACTCCTCCAAGCATTCACGTGTAGCGGTAGGGGGACAATTGAAACGGTGAATGGAGCAGGGAGAAATGACTTCATGATGCCCATTTCAAGAATTCGCTTCGGCAAGGTCGTGTAGTGTGTGTGGTGCGTTAATTTCTGATAGCGAACACAATTTGTCCAAATCCGCAAAATCAAGTCGTTGGTACCATTGTAGGTAGAGTGAATGACCTGATAATGTGAGAAGTTTTATTACAGAACGTTTGTGTAATAACAACAGCGGCGCCCACGAATGCTCAAAAGCTTGACATCCCCTTCAGCTTTTATTTTAACACAAGCCACTGCGTGGTTAGCCCGGCTCTGGCCGTGGTGTAAGGTATTAATCTGGTGTAAAATTTTCCGTAGATTTCAAATCCTTTGAAGATATATTCAATTAAAAAATTTTTTTTTTTTTTTTTTTTTTTTTTTTTATATATATTTAAAGAAAATCAAATCTTTAGATTTCAATCTAAACTGAAATTTTCCTCAGATTTCAAATCCTTTGAAGAAAAATTCAATTAAAAAATTATATATTTAAAGAAAATCTAATTTTTAGATTTCAATATAAACTGAAATTTTCCTCGGATTTCAAATCCGTTGAAATTTTTACTCATCTTTAACGGTCAGGAGATAGAAAAAAGAACTGACTTCAGTTAAAAGATTTATCGTCTGGCTGGAAATTTATTAGACAGAGCAAAATCAAAGCGGAAATTGAAAAGTAATTATCTTAATATTTGAAAAGTAATTAATGTAAAAAACTTGGCATGTTTCCAAACCCTGACTGCAAGGTCACACGGGTAGAAAAAGTTCTCCGCGTTTAAAACAGCGATGGAGAATAAAACTATTAAATTCATTTTAAAATCTTCTAGATTGAATTTTAAAATTCGCCGCGACCCAAAAACTGCAAATAATTCGGACTACCTGTGTGCCAAATCTCATTGCTGTAAGTGCCATAGAATCATCAGGATTTTGCGGCCCCAAACAGACAAACAAACACTTCCTTTTATAATATTAGATATTCATAATTTTCACCGCTAAGTGAAAATTGGGAATGATGAAGCCGCCTCCTTTCAGTCTCAAATGGTTTCTTACTATGATTGGCTAATAGTGTTTATCATGCGGAATAAGCACCTTCAACATGGATTTTTCTCTACCTATCCCATGCTTCATATTGATGCTAGTATCCAGTCCAGATATTACGCGCAGTGGGTTTTTGCACATGATCTCATTCTCCCTAGGTTTTCTTATGCCCCCGCCTTTGCAAGAGGCAACCTCAAGGGCGCTTGGCTCATCCACACAGAATTGTCAGGATTGGGCGCAATGGCATCTTTTGGGCTAAAAATGATTTGTATTTCATTGTCATTGGGGGAAAAGAAGGAATGAAGCTGTTTAATTTGGCTGCAGAATGGAGATGACTAATAAGGTTGTATAAAGCAAAACATAATATATATTTTTTTCGATTCACTCTCGGCATCCCCATTTATCAAAGTTACGCTACTGAATAGAAAAGCTGTAAAGTATATAAGGAAAACGAGCTAAAGTATATATTCGTGGCTTAAATATTAATTACTCGTAATACATATATGTATATACAATGGATGCAATTCGCCAGGGGTGAATAGATAAACAAATGGGGGATCGATACATCTGAGTTAAAATTCAGGTTAGATAGGATCCATGTGAGTTGCAGACTTTTTCGGATGGTCAGGACGAATTAGGATATTTTCTTTTGTCTAACCCTGTTTTTTATTCAAAATAAAATGTCCTTTCATTATTTTCTCTTCATAAACTTTCAGTTCTATACACGCGTAACTTTTAAAATAGGTATATTTATGTTTTATGAGGTAATGAATCTCACGCGTATTGACAATAAGTGTAGATCTACCGTCTTTATTACAAAGTTTTGTCTATTCCTGAAGTCAAAACATTGGTAGCTTTTAATTTTGATGCAGCATGAATCATTTTCACTGTTACACATAATTTTATTTTCTAATACTTATTTCAGATAAAGTTTTTTAAAAATTTGTGATTTCCAATAGTGAAATACTGCAAATGACAAAAATATATTGATAAAAAGTTTTATCACTTGTGTTGCATGAAGGACGACCGCTAGGTAATTAGTGACTAGGGTCCGAATTGCAATGGTATTAAAATTTGCATCGCGTTTTACGGCATCTTTTTTTTTTTTTAGGAAAGGAGCCTCCTTTTTTTTTTATTTGAATCCTTTTTTTACACATTCCACCACTAATGATAATTTTTTTTTCATGTGGATAAATAACCGCTTAACAGTTAAGGGCATAGTACTTTCTGGTAACTAAAGTAAAAATCTTTAAAAGTAGCTTATTCAGGCCCAATTCAAGACGATGTTTCGTGCAATCCAGTTTTGCGGAGAGATAGTCCGTATCCACTTTTGAAAGAGACTGGGGGTAGGGCACAAAAGAATTCGGAGCTTCGTACCTGTACTGAGGCGGACATTCCATAACCTTTAGCAAGAACCTGGTAGAACCGGTTGTAGAATCACAAATGAAATACTTGTGGAAAAAAGGTTTTGAGACTTGGAAAAGTAAGTACTAGTGAGTAGGCGCACAAACCAAATTTTACGTTTTACGAACGCGTTACGGAATTAAGAAGAATTTTCTTTGGATGGATTTTAATCTTTTTAAGTGGAAGTTGCGTAATTGATAATCTATATATATAAAACACTAACGTACGTGGACCCGAAATCGACGTTATTTGTGTATCGTCGAATGGCAACAATCAACGTAAATAAAATAATCCAGTTATTTTGAATTCTTGCTATTTTCTAATAGCCGAGGTCAATTTCTATGCAAAATAAGGAATTAAATTGTAATATTTATGTTTGAACTGACTTTTTATTTCTTCCTTTGATGTAAAAGTAATTTAAACGTAATTTTGCTACCCGGTATCTGGCCACGTTAGAATTAAAGTTTACTTTTTTAATTTGATTTAGGATTCCGTGTTTGGGTATTTGAGTTGACTGTGAGATGTTGCGGACATATTTGAGGATTCATAAGTATTATAAACATGTGTTCTTTTTGTTAATAAATTATTATTATCTTTGTCAATATCTTTGAAAGTCTTTTGTCGCATTATTCTATTTCACAATATATTCAGGAAGTCGAAATTCAACACGTTTGAATAGATGCGTACGTGTTTTTTTTTTCATAATTTTTTTTTTTTCAAGGATTGAATTTTTGTTTTGTTTACGTTATGTGTTCCGGTATATTACCTATTGCAGAAATATTATTTAGGAGTTATTTTTTAATGATATGTCTATTTCCTGCAAAATATCACAAGACATGGGTAATTTTTTAGCGGTATGTGTATATTTCTACCAACTTTACTTAAATATTTGATTGAATACGCAATGATCTGAAGAATTGTTTCATAAAAATAAATAAGATATACAAATCAAAACATGTTTAATTACGGTGTGTAAAAATAAAAATAAAAGCACTATTACACACCGCCGAGCGCTAGCTGGCGCAGCCCGGCTAGTTTAAAAAATAAAATACAACAATGTTTATGAGAAATTTCCTTCACATTTTATGGCAATATTTTGAGTTTGATACTTAATCTCTTTTTAGGAAATTTTTATGTCATCGAAATCCGGTGATTAATAAGGATTTACAAAATCAGGAGAACGCAATGGTATAGATCGCCTTTGATACCAATAGGAACGTCGTGTCTACAACCTATTCATATTTTCAGTTAAGAAATATTTGTATTTGGTATTTCTTGAAACTCTTTCAAAGCCTTCATTATTTAGTTACTAATGGCGCCAATTACTAGGGCTCGAACTTCGTGTCCCCCCACAATAATTGTCCAGGGCAAAGCCTTCCAAATAGTAAATGCCGACCAACCGGTATAGTGGTTAAGGTGTTAACCTCTAGATCGGAAGGTTCCTGGTTCGAATCCGGGTCCGGGCATGGATGTTTGTAAACGTATGGTGTAGAGGCGGCTGGTGCACCTTAAATCTGTCGTGGCCGAAAGCCCTCACGTTGGGTTGGCGTGGAAGTTTGGAGAGTGGGGTGCCAGCTCAGGTGTTGCTTCGTCATCTGACCGTGGTTCAAAATTACGAGGTGTTGTCCTCGGATCTTTCCCTTAAGGGACTGATCCCGGACCGTCGTCAATAGCCCGTTGTGTTGCTCTAGTACGACGTTAACTAAAAATTACCAATTACCAATTTACCAAATAGTAAATATTGAAAAGCTACCGCTGATTAGTAGTCAAATAAATTGTTTCAATAAAACACCCTCAGTTGGTCCTAAATCCTTTGGGCCCCAATATTTTTATGACTGGAGACAGGTCCTTTTCAATGTAAGGAATATTGCAAGTATATAGCTAATATTAGTAATGATATGTATAAACAAAATAGGAGTTTCGAAAACATGTAATTGGAGTTTTTTACTTAGATTCCCCAATAATTTCTGAAGCTGCTGTGGTGGTTACTAGGTTTCTGAAACCCACTGATTAAAAACTCGCACTGCGCTAGCAATGTGCAAGTTGCAGGCGGCTCAGGTTCGATTTCTAACTGGGTGTATATCTCTCTTCTGCGTCATTAAAACTTTTCTTGGCAGTGTGTTCATTTATCTGACTGTCGGTTTTGTGTTTGGCACACGTTGACCAAATACGGCCCTAAGGACATTAAAATCAGAGCAACCAACTCAATAATTTCTCTTCAGTCGGTGTTACTGTTATATATCGTCACTCAAAGTACAGAAGGTTGTATGTCTAAAAGTTGTATTGTTCAGGACAGCAAAAAAACTAATAGTTTTCCTTATGATTTGATTCTATGTTATTATATACATTTAGTTGTAACTTTTATTGGATCAGCTGATGACATAAGAGATTTTGCCACCAGGTGGAAATCACAAATTGCCACATACAACAATAATAAAAGAAATAATAGAATTTTTGACATACGATCTTTCGCACTTTGAGTGACGATATAGATCTTATGCCTTCATGGACTCCTGTGAGTTGCGTTTTTGTCGATAAGTCACAGTTCGCTTAAAGCGCTATTCGTTACTAGTCGCAGTATTGTTTTAACATTTTAAAGATAACTGGGATTAGAGTTGATTTATACAGTGCGGTATGAAGGTGAAATGCTTGTACAAGATCCCAATGCATGCGTCATATAATACATCAAAAACAATTTTTTTTTAACAGTGCACAGAGGCAAAGTTAGACATTTTGGTACCTGGAGCAAATGAGGCTAAGCCACCCGCAATTCAAAACAATATTCAAACATTTATAATGAGGATAATTAAGATGAAATATACTCTTAAGAACCCTACAAATGAGTTTTGTTAATATATAAACGTTCTCAACATTAATTTTTCGCAATTTATTTTTGACTACATAGAGACTAGCCGAACGCCGATCTATGTTAATGACACCTGTTAATGGGTCCCCTGGGCAAAGTAAGAAAAGGCACACCTGTGTTTATATGTGCTCACACACGTTTGTGAGAAGACGATTCTTTCTCTTTTCCTGAACAGTAATACGATTGCTGGGGGAAGATAAAAAAAGAGAATTGACCTTCAAGCATTGTGTTCTGGATAGTGCAAGAAAGCACATACACTTCACATGGATGGCACTGGAACTGATCTGATTTCCGAGACATGATCGAATGTTTAATATTTTACCACAAGGAAAACACTTTTTAATAAACATTTCTTTCATGCCGTCCCTTTAAGTACAGGCGCTCGCAGCCAGCACACATGTTATCCTCCCTTAGCTACGCCACTGCGTTCACCTTTTATTTGATTTGCATCAAACGTAATACCATCCTGTTTTCGAAAATTCCCCGCATCTTTCGAGCTCTTCGGCAATGCCAATTCGCGTTTTAGGTCATCTCCATCACACTGCCGAACAAACAAGCTTTGCTCTCTGTACTAGAATTCCTTTCGGCAGAATGTCCGCACACCAGAGAGCAATAACCTGCGTTAACCCTTTCTGATCCAGTTCTTGGTTTTTCCTCGACCAGGTACACGAACTGCGAGGGAGCGATACCTGCTGGCACGGGAATTCCTCTCCTTTCGAGCAGGAGAATGAATAAAAAAAATGCATTACTACTTTTCTGTGTTTCCTCCTCTTTCTGTTCACAGGTGAGTGAAAGAACAGCGTAAATCTGAGATCCAGCGTCTGTGATGCATTTTATCCCCCTTTTCGACTTGTCTACCCGGTGGCGCTTTCTCATCCTGAAATCCAATTCGAAACTTCCTTATTCAAATCATTTTCATACCATTCTTGTTGTTGTTGCCGGTTTCAGGGCACAAATATTCCGCTTGAGTTGTGCTAATGGAAATTTATTTATTCGTTCGCGAATTTTATACGGGTCGGCAACTCGAAAAAGATTTCATTATTTTGTATTATTGGATTTATTAATATTTGTTCAATGGCGTCGACATGAGAAATTGTTATACTTGGGTTTCATGCAGTGACTTAGCGTCTATGTAAGTCCTGTATCTCCAGTTGAGAACAATTCCATATCGACTGAATCAGAAATTTTTACATTAAAAACAAAATTTTATTTCGACGCAAATCTTAACGAGACGTCAATTTCGATTTCAAACGTGTACTGTTCCGCCAACACTCTTTGGTCCATACTCTATCCGTTCTTGCTTATGGACTACGCGAATCATCGAGTCGATTTATCAAACTTCAAGACAGCGTAATGTCTTCTGTCTGCCGCGCTTGGAACTTCGGATAAAATCCATTCTTTGCTATATATTTCGTTGTCTAGTAGCAGACAATATCCGTTTTCCTCTAGTACAGTGGTCGGCAAACTCATTAGTCAAAAGAACCAAAGATCAGTAGTACAACGATTAAGATTTCTATTGAGAGCCAAATATCTTTTTAGGAACAATGTTTTTAGGAGTCTCGGTTTAAACTAGCTTCTAACATTAACAAAACCAAATATCATAAGAATAATCTTATTTATTGACAAAAAATATTTTTTACATTAAAATAAAACATGACGAAACACGCATTTGATGTCAACAATGACCTTACATTTCCTTGGAAAGTTTGGATTTGTCAGGTTTGTATGTCGTTGTTTTTAATTTCAAGCAAGATTCCAGGTTCTCACCAATAAAACGATTTCTCAATTACTTTTGAAAAGGTTCAAGCTTGAAAAAAGATTGCATGAATATGTAGAGCCAAAGAGTGAAAGAACAGCAAATGCTAGTTTTTTTTTTTTTTTTAACTGATCATATGGGTCGGGAATACTATTCTATGTGTTGAAAATTTATCTCATGTCTTCCTTCTTCTAGTCTTTCAAAGCAGACCACTTTTTCTGTGAACTAAGATCACATTTATTTTCCTCCCAATTTTTCCATATCAGCATTAAGGCGTTCAAATTTGGAGCTCCATAATTCTTTATTTTTTAACTCCAGTAATTGTTTTTCAAAAGCGCAAATGTCAATATTAAAGGGAGCAAAATTCAATTCTGTTACGTCAGCACTAAGTGGTTTTTAAGGAAGGTAACATCGCTATGCTATTTCAGAATTCCTGAAACCTCCATAGAAAAGCTTCCATCATATTTAAAATTGTTGTTCTGAAATAGAAAATGTCAATTACCGAGTTATTTTCTTGGCAATGTGTTTTAGTAGGTTTGGGGAATGAATCAATGTTTCTCTTTCAAAATCTTGAGCAAAAAGGGATAATATTTGTTTTCGAATGAAATGACTTCTTCAAACATCGAAATAATTGGATTTCCTTTCCCCTGTAGTTCACGATTAAGGTTATTTAGATAAGACGTAACGTCTACCATGAAATAAAATATTTGGATCCACTAATAATCCGTTGGTTCAAGATAGTCAACATCCTTCCAAATGAGAAATGTTTTAATTTCAAGTAATAAGGAAACGAAATGTTTTCTCTTGAAAGCAAACGTACCTTATCATGTAGCAGAAGATCTACGTATTCTTTCTCCATTTCAACTAAAAATCCTTTAAATTGGCTATAATAAAGAGCTTTAGCTACAAATCACCAATTCCATAACATAGCAAATTTCTTCGGAACATTTCTGCGCACAAAGCGCTTCTTGATGAAAAATGCAATGGCAAACAAGTATCTGGAGATAATTTTTTTTTCCTTCAAAAATAGAAACAAAATATTTTCTTACTCCGGTCATACTTTTTGCCCATCTGTTGGAATTGAAATAATTTTATCGAGTGGAATATGTTTCTCCATGGCATTCAATGACAGCATTGGCAATATACTCGCCACGTGTTTGACCTTTCAGTGGCAATAATTCTACAAGTTCTTCTTTTGGACAGAAAGACGAAATAAATCAAACAAAAAGTGAAACGTACGCTGTGTCATTTATGTCACAAGATTCGTCTACAGCTATTGATAAAGCTGAAACCAATTTAAGATATTCGATTTGCTGATTGGTTGTATTCGAAGACATTTTGACTGTTCTGTCTTTTGTTGTTTTAGCAAACAGTGGTAACTCTACTTTTTTAAAGAATTTCTGCCGTTCTTAAAATCTCGGAATATCTCTTCGGATTCATTTATAAAACAACTTTTAATGTATTCACCGTCTGTGAATGGTTTGCCTCTCTTAGCAATCTCTTGACTAATTACAAATCTTTCAATATTACCATTGTTGGAAGATTGCACCCAATAATTAAATACAGAACTTGATTTTTTTATGACTCTTCTGAAGTTCCTCAACTGCTATCTTTCTCGTATTACCGGCGGGATATTTACATTTTACAGCATTTAGTCGAAATCCATTCATGGCAGAGCCACATTCAAGTGGCCAAAGAGCCGCGGTTTGCCGACTACTGTGCCCTAGTAGTTATTTGCAGATTATTATAGACAGAAAAATGATTAGATCATTACGGATATGTTTCAATCGATGTTTAAATTATTTATGGACTGCTTTGTTGGTTTTGTAATTTTACAATGATTGATATTTTGATACGGAAGAAAGTGTATTAGATTTCTATGACGATATTTGTATGTCAGTTATATCCACTACGGGAATCATGTTGGTTAAAAACCCAAAGAGCCATATCACTAACCTCCAAAGTTGTGGGCAAAAATAGCATGCTATTTTTTTTTCTCAATGGTTTGAGAGGATTGGCTGTCTAAATACACATACGAGGAAGAAAAAATCAAACTAATCACTTTTTATTTGACCATCATTCATAGTAGAGCAAAATCAATCTCGGCGTCCCCAATTATAAATGAAAAGCTACAACTGAGGCTTAGACTCTTGTACAAGATTGAAACTCCAGAATGCTACCACATCGCGAAAGTGACTCGTCAAAAAATAAAAATTTTGATGTTATGGCATTTTGAAAAATATGTATGAGATGTTCCAGCGTGTTATATTACTATTTTATAGAATATAATAGAATTTACCACCATAAATACTTGCCTAAAATTTAAAAGAAGCTTATACTATTTGAATATAAGTTTTATAGTATTCTTTAAGTTGATGTTTCTCAAATTCTGCAATTTTGAGTGGTGTTACTTTTAATGCCGGGGTGCGGAATGTGTTTTCAAGAAAATTTACTTTTCCTATACATTTCACTGAGCATATCTTCATATATGTAACATATATCCTTCAAATTTAGGAAGACTGGGCCCCAAACTATAGAAGTATTAGGAGCGGGTGTAAAAACTTCGGATCCCTAGGAATTGTCATCACTGGCTCTGAAAATAACAGCCACGCGAACGCGACCTATTGAGTCACGCAGAATACCTTATATATTTCGCCTGCCAATATCATCTGTAATATTTATCCGTCAAAAAATGGGGGTGGGTCAACCATACAAATAATCTGAGGCCAGGGGATGGCCCTTGACGCCTTTGTCTTAGTTAATTGGTTTAAAACCGCCACAAGGGTCATATATTGCTGATGACATCGTGTTGATTGCATGATAAAAATTCTTTAGTTAAAATTTAAATGTCTAACACCATTCTTTATGAAATTCCTCATCATCTGAGTGTTTAAAATTACGAGGCGTTCTCCTTGGATCTTCCCATCTGGACTGGTCCAGGACAGTTGCCAATAGCCCGTCGAGTTTCACCAGTGCGACATTGATTGACTATCACACGACCTACCTTTATAAAATTCAGCAGGTCAAGATTCCGAAATAATATTTAGTCACATGGTATAAATACGCAACAAAGTTTATAAAGTCTGTATCAGTGATCTATAAAAATAAGTTTGAATAGTACGAATTCGCCAATATAGCGGTGCAGTAAGACTCTTTGGGACCTGGACAAATATGGCTGACGCACTGGTGCTCTGGGTCACCGCCCCTTTTGCCTTTCCTTAGCTACACAACTGCGACAAAAAACAGGTTTTAACCTAAGATAAACTTTACATCGGTAGTATAGTTTGAAAAGTCTAGACATTCTATCAAAATGTATTCAATTGTTACAGTACTATTACAAGTGAAACATATAGGAGCGAGTTCTCCGCGTAATGAAAGTGAATGCTATGGGGTTAATTTTCAAAGAGTAAGAAAAGGGGGAATGCTATTGCTCTTTCAAAGAACAAAGAAATAAAGCTTTCAAAATTGTTGAACTTTTGAATGATGACTAAAGAAAAAGTGCAGAATTGACTTAGAGCCTGATGAGAATGTTGATTAGCCCCTGTGTCGTAAAAGATGATCGAAGAGTGACGAGTTAAACTTGTTGAAAATGCTACTTTGGGCAGCTTTTTGCAAACATAATTTAGCTAGGCTGTTATAATATGCACGTTGAAGAAGTTCGTTAAGGGATGTACATGTTACGGTTGGTTGACCGAGGTTGCTGATACAAATTATAGTGATTACTGAGAAGGATTTAGAATCTTTTTTGAGCAGAACTGGGAAGAAATGACTACTACAGTAAAAAAATTTTCAACCTCCAACATAACAAAACTAATTCGCCCTTTTTTGTGTCTTGTGTTGATTTTAACGTCTCCAGGTCTATCACCAGAAACTGTAAATTATTTCTTGCGAATTCTTTGAAAAAGAATGTATGTTACAATTTTGATACAAATAGATTTTTAAGCTATATAATTCGTTCTCGGAGGTTGATATATTTTTTAATGATTTCAATTCATTGAATCTACTTCCATGTATTTTGTTTCATCTGTTATCTAACTGTATTTGTGTCTTTTTCTTGCATATTTGGATCATATATTTTTGTTCTTTGTAATAAGATATTTTTCTGTGAGAAACAAGTAATTAAATACAAAAACAAGCTAATTTAGATAGCTTTATTAAGGCTTTTTCATGCATATTTTTGTAATTTAAAGCAGATGGCATTTATCCTTTTCAGTCTTTTTAAAGCATGAAAAAAAAAATTCAGATTATTTTGCACATTTCGATGGTTTCTAAGCATATTAAACCCTATTTTTCACATTTGTCAGGAAATGATTTTCTCTTGGTGAAATTTCAGAAGACTGAATAAAAATGGCAGAGCTCTTTTACAGTGAACTCCGGCTGTTTTAGAAGAGAAGGAAATTTATATTAATGCCTACAATTTTATTGAAAGGCCACAGAAAGTCTTTCTATTCTAAAATGTTGCTCATGGATATTATTTTGCAATTGTAGGCAACGGAAATAATATCTTGCCATGGCAAACTAAAAATTTACAGAAGCTATCTGCAAATGCAAATTTTATCTGTAAGTTTTGTATTGAGGAATTAACTACCGCATAATTTGTGTTAAAGAAATAAAGACTTTCAGTTTGTGCGTGTATGTGTGGCTGAGAAACTGTAACAAGCTCAATTGTACTTATTTTTATCTGTATTGTTTTGTCGCGTAAGGTATATCTGTGTATAAATTTCACTAACAGAATTCTACGTTATTTGTATATTGGCGGATGGCAACAAAATGATATAAACGGTTTAAAATAAATTTCTTAGTTAATATGAATTACTAAATAACATTAATTTACAATTCATTATAAGTAGTAATTACTAGTAACAACTAATTAATTAAGATTTCTAGTTAATGGTAATTGCTAGTTAATTGTAATTACTTAACTAATTTCTTATTAGTAATTTAGTTATCCAGCCGAGTGTTTAAACATGCTTTATTTGCACTAAGAGCTTGATAATATTACTAGAACTGTTAGAAGAGTTCTCGTCACTTTAAGGAAATTTTTCATCATTCTAATGACAGAAATCAGTACAGAAAAGAAATAGGATCCAATCCGAAAGTCTTTTTTGGAAAATGTCTTGCAAAAAATAAGTTAGGTTATTCTGCTTTTTTTAATATATTTTGTGCATTTCGAACATAAATGCGTCTTGCAGCAATTTTTGAGCTATAAAATCATATTTATTGTCCATTTTCTAGCTATTCTTGGGTCATTCGAAGTCTAGCCCTTGAGCTCTATCTTTTTCTACAACGTTCTGCGTGCAAGTTATGATTAAAGAAAAAATGAGACTTTTTTAAAAGCATAACGCTAACGATGATGCGCTAAAGAGGTTTTACTAAAGTTTTCCTCGACTTTCTCATTAGCATTTAATTACACCGATTATTCATCCGTAGTTATTAATGTCTTAAATTACGAGCATTACGTTCTC
Organism: Metellina segmentata; assembly: GCA_947359465.1. NCBI lineage: Eukaryota > Metazoa > Arthropoda > Arachnida > Araneae > Tetragnathidae > Metellina > Metellina segmentata. Next base: position 84,793,453 of record OX375874.1, read on the forward strand.
CTGGCCAATGCTTATCTTCTTAAGATCGCAGAACATTGATTCTCAAACCAGTAGGTTCCATACATAAAACTCGAAATAAAAGTTCCATTAATTAATTTTATTTAAAGTATTTCATCACAAAAGTTTCAGACATATTAGGTACGGAATTTTTTATATCATTGCGTTAAAAGAGCTCCGTTTCTAGAATTGACTTTTTCTGAATATTATTCTTTTAAAAATATGCATACTAACTAAAATATTGATTACGTAAATCCAAGGGCACATCAAACATAACTATTTACTGGGGAAGAGCAACTTTGGTTTCGTGAGCACTCATTTTTTTGGGAAGGGGTTGGAGTTATAATTTGAAAAAATTGAAACGTCAACCTTAATGAATAATAAATGTAGAGGGGTGGGGGTAGTGATTTTTAAGCTTTTATTTCTTTTAAATACATTAAAAATTCTAAATTAACCACTCCAAAGCGGTTGGAAGCGGTATTAAATTCAAAAACTGCCTTTCCCACTACATTAATAAAAAATATATAATGATTATAATAATGTTATATTATGCGTTGTGTATTCTCGTGAGATTTTGAAAGCTATTGTAAATGAGAATAAAAGTAATGGAGAAGTATTTTTTGATTAAAGCAAAGAGCGAGAAATGTAAATACCGTCTACATTTTTAAAGAACAAATCAATTAGATTTGGATACTTTTGCTATTTTTAGATCTGGGTGGGGCTTAAGCTTCGTAGCTTCGCCCCTGCGCAAATCAGCGAGCTGATAATTGATTGCGGTCTTTTCTCGCTATGGATTTGGACTTATCTAGATCATATTTCCTAGAGACAAGAACTGAGAATTGGTGTGGCAAAAACGGGACAGGGGGAAATATTCTGTAATTATGTAGCAGGACCGCGGTAGCCCAGTTGGTAGAGCTGCGGATTAGGTATCGATCAAATGCGAAATTTTCCGCAGATTTCGAATCCGTTGAAATTATTACTCCATCTTTAACGATCTAGGAGATAAAAAAAAAGAACTACATAACTTCAGTTGAAACTTTGGATTTGTTTTGTTCGTCTGCAGAAAAATCGTTCCTCGCAAAATGAAACGGAAACACGGAAAAATAAATATAGAATATGCCATCTCTTTATAGTGTTTCCATTCTAAGGAAAACAATAATAATCTAATTCCATTAAATTCTATTTTTTTAATGTTCTAGATTGAATTTTAAAATTCAGGCTTCGCATAAAAATCGCAAAAGGGTGGGGAAAATACCATTGCTTTAAGTGCTACAGATTCGTTAGGACAGTACATAGAAACACGCAGACATAGGGACAAACACTTCTTTTTATAATAGTAGAGATATTTATAGGTTTTTATTTAAAATGGGTTAAACCTGATTTGACATTTTATAAAAATAGGAGGACCAGGAAATATAAAAAAAGAAAACGGTACGTCCCATTCGACACTTGCACTACTTCAACAAATATACATTTTTTGTGATGAAAAAAAAAAATGTTTATTTTTAGGTAATATTCCCATGTGTATTTCAGTGTTACTCATCTTTTAAAAAAATACTCTTTAGAGCAAAATGTATACCCAAAATGGAACATTTCGTGATCATAATTATTTAAGCGTTGCGCTTCTTCCGGCGTTCGAATCTATGCCACCATACATAACCAAATACAGAAATATAATTCCCATTTCCTCTCGCTGTGCGTGCTGCCCCGGAGGACATCACCTTCCTTCCTCAGAGACGAAACCCGCGTGCTTTCGAATATTCACCTTTCGGACGTCCATGTTGTTTTCCCGGAGTTAGAAAGCACTTAATATTGACGATACGTCTTGGAAGAGGAAATTCATGTCTGGCCCCAAGAGACCTTATCTCACTCTCACTGACGCTTTCCTGACTCGGACGCGGTTACCATTACGCGCAATAAAAAATGGAATTTCCTTGTGAAATACACGCTGTTGACGCATTTGAGAATATTCAAAATTTTAATATTTTGCTAATCATAGGTTTCTTGTCCAATTTGATATGACTAAAGTATTGCATGCGGTGTTTCATGAGAACGTTCGCTTCGAAAAGAAAGAGTTCGTGATCGTATCTAAGGCCTGGTGCACACATCCGATTTTTCAACGTGCGGTGCCGCTGCCCAATATGCACACATAAACGTGAAACGACGCACGAACTCATTTCTCGACATTTGCGATAAATATTCTGTCGAAGAAAACGTGTTTATTTCGCTTACTCGATGTACAAAAAAGTATATTTTGAAACAAAATAGACGTTCCTGAATACAACCAATTTATTAATTATTATTTATATCCCATTTATTTATGAAAACAAGGTACTTCAGAACGGAGACGCGTGTGCGGCGATCTGCGGTGCCGTGGGGAACTGCGGTACAAATTGCACGTAAGTTGGACGTGCGTCGCCGGAGGCATGTGTGCACTACTCCATTGGATCTAATGTATCTCAGACCACACGTGCGTTGCGGCAGCGGCGCCGCACGTTGAAAAACCGGATGTGTGCACCGGGCATAAATCTTCCGGCTACATTTGGAACCATAAAAATATCTAACTTTCGCAATTTTGGCCTGCGAAAATATCGAAAATACTAAAGTATTTCCATTCCGATATTTTGCCAATGCTTTCTTGCGAATGAAGCAAAACGGATATATCGCAGCGGGGCTAATCACAACTAACGGGCATGCGGCCTAGAACACTATTTCGGGGGAGGGGGGGGGGGGCTGCCTAGCCACATAAATTACACCACAAATTTAAAAAAAAATTGAGTATCAGGTAGAATTAAGACAAAATAAGAAGCGTAATAGAAACATGAAAATCACCTACCACGACGAAAGATCTTAAAAGTACGAAATAGAAACCTAAATTTTTTTAATTTTGAAAGTTATTCATTTTTTTATCTGGAAGCAGTCAGGATGGTTCCTTTGTCGCTATACGGAAATTACACTACACAAAGGCTAATTATATTGAATTATTATTATTATTTTTTTTTTTTTGGGGGGGGGGGGGGGTTATGGCGCAAGAGCCGTGTTTGGCCATGCTTCGCCAGACACATTATCAAATGATAGACACACACAATAAAAGTTTTTACTGACACAGAAGCGAGAAATGCACCTAACAGGAATCGAATCTGTGGACGTACCCACTGAGCCACGACAGCCCGCTAATTAAATCAGGAGGTACGGCTTAAGAAGACAGGAAGAATATTTATTAATTAGGACCAACAATTATTTTGAAAATCGAAACTTAAACCCTTGAACACGAAATACGCAAATATATCATTGGCCCACCTACGAGGGCTACCGGGCTTATGGGCCTCTTACCTGAAAAAGCAAATAGGTCATTTTATAATTCGTGGGTGCTCTTTCGGTAGTTATGGATCCGGGCCAAAAAAAAAAAAAAAACTTCAAAGAGCCAAGCCTTGAAGAATACGCCGGCCTGGTAGCCGAATGGTTAGAGGGCTTTGGATCAGCAGGCTGTCGGTTCGAATCCATGTCTAGGCCTGGTAGTTCGAAGTGGCAGTTTAGGCCCTGGTATCGGTCTAATCAACCCTTGGAAAGCAAAACTGATCACAGAGCGATAAACCAAATCGTGAAGAACAGTGCATCAATAGTAAAAGACCGAGCAATTCTATGCTACGCTTCCTAGAACCAGCATGCCGGTAGGTTGGTATTTAATTAACGTTACGCTGAAGCAACACAAAGAACCAGCATGCTGGAAAATGATACCCACGTGGTGTCAGATAAGTATATCAAAACCAAAGACCGTAATAATTACTGCAGTAGCTATTTCACAGATCAACGCGATATAATTAGCATTTTCCTTTTTTTTTTGTAAATGAGTATTTCTTGAGTTGTGAAAATTTCTAGAGACGCAAAATGAACGTTCTGTTGTAGAATGATAATGAAACCTAACTCACCATTTCGATATAAAATTTTATATAAAATTTAATATATTATTAAATTTTTATATTTATATATAATAATATATTATTAAATTGTTATATTTATATATAATAATATATTATTACATTTTTATATTTATATATAATATATTATGTAACAATATTTTATATATATTAATATATTATATAATTATTTTTTTAATAATATATTAAAATTTTATATATTATTAAATTTTATATTTAAAAGCGCGTATAAAATTTTACGCGCTTACTTGCCTAATTTATTCAGGATGGGTGTAATAGATTGAGCTGGAGTCAAGTTCGAGGTACAAAGATGTATACACTACCCTACAATAATGGACCGGACAGCAAGAGGGGTAATAATACATGCTTTAATAAGGGGATGATCCCCCATGTGCTGCAATTACACTAGCAACCCTTCTGCGCATACTTTCAAGAAGGTTTTGATACACAGCTATGGGTATTTGTGTCCGTTCCTGCTGCAAGAATGTCGGCAGCTCAGCTGTAGATTTCGGACGTGGTTCCCTGGTCGATAAGTGTCGCTCTAACTCGTCCCACAAATGTTCTATGGGGTTCAGGTCAGGACTCTGAGCAAGCCAGGGAAGATGTTTTACATCCATATCTCGATACCACTGCTTGACAGAGGCTGCAACGTGACATGGAGCGTTGTCGTCCTGGAAGTAACATTCGTTCGTTCCATAAAATTGCCAGAGCGTATTACGAACCTGATTGTCCAAAATGTTCACGCAAGCGTCGGTTACCAGGAACAACATGCAAAGGTCCCAGGCCATACCACGAAACACTCCCAAACAAGTTGTCGGATTTTATGCAAATCCGCAGGCGTCCGATCCATTATTGTAGGGTAGTTTATATTTATATATATTTACCTAACATCAACATTGTCCCTGTAACTTAGGATTGTTGATATGTACGGATGCATAAATATCAGTTTATTAACTTTAAAACTGATCTACCCTCCATCTAATGCTCTGTGGGATTCTAAATTAAACCACCTGAACAGGGACTGTAACCCTGAACCGCAAAGGCCCAACTCTCTACCTACTCTATCCGGGTAAATAATAACAACAATGATGCGTAACTTTTATAATTTATGAGGATTCAAAAATAATTCATTCAAATTATTGAAAATGTGGTTGCAGAGTAAAGTTAATTCTAGAATTCAAGTACATCTGGATCTTAAGATTCAGATTTAAAAAAACTGCAGGAAATCTTTTATATATTATTTTTAACTCAAATTGCATCTTCATTAATTTTTATATTATCCTGTTGATGATAATTTCTATAATGCAAGGAAACCAGTTTTAAGCAGCCTAAATAATAATTTCTGATGTTGACTCAAAAGATTATCCGATATTGCAACGCCACTTACCGATAATAGAGATAATTTGGACGGATGTGCTCCAAAAATATTTTACATCACGTTTCTCATTCGAAATTTTTTCTTATAGAGAGAAAGAATGTGTGTGTGCTATCAGTTCATTGATAACAAAGCAAATTTTATAATTGCTACATATTTTTCAATCTGAAAGATTATGTAATGAAAATAATGCATTTGAATATTGATCAGTTTTCACTTCCGAACTGGTTCAGATCCTTCGCAAGATTTTGCACAATCATATCTAAAAATTTAAAAATCAATTCTTATTCTCTCACACACGTCATGAAACATCTTTCAAACATTACGAAATTAATCATACACACTGCGGAAAATAACTCAGAAACTCTAGATTTAATTAAAAAATAAAATCAAAAATGAAATTTTAAAATCAAAAACAATAATTTTAATTTGTTCAATTGAATGTTTTCAAAACAAACAGAACCATTCGTTCAATCTGACGCGAAAATTTCTAAAAGCGATTTGAGGGCGGTGCCAACCTCAGAACCGCATTATCAGATTTTCCGACACCCGCGTCAGCCGAATGTACCAAATTTTCCAACATGGCGACCAAGTACAAACGGATAGAAGAAAAGAACACTAATTCATGTGGAGAAGTACGCCATGTTGGAGCTCGTAAATGTACACGCCACTGGGCGGCGTACTTGGCGATATTTCTATCAGCGACCCTTTAAACAACGGCAACCATAGTTTCTCCTCTCCGAAATCTCCTCCTCTCCTCCGAAATACTATGCTTCATCCTAATTTTGAGGGGTCGTATAAAATATTCAGAAAGTGCGGGATGTTCAATAATGGAATTCTTCACATCTGTGAAGATGTAATTGTGGATTCTGATTCTCGCTCGTTGACATCGCATACGGGACGGGGATATTTTCGAGTTTGACGTCATAAAACGCAATCGTATAAACTGAATCATTTTTAAAATCTGGATCAAATGTTGAAATTTTCAATGCAGTGATGAAACCGTTCAGTGAATTCAAAATCGATCCCCATATTGCACGTCAGTTTGGTGTGACAGAGGGAAAAGGGAAAACACACTCATCCTCAGTAAAAGATGTAAACATTCCCAAGCGCGGTTGCTATGGTGATAAGTTCGCTCACTTTCCTCCCTTGCTCTCGAAAGTCTTGCGATTGAGAAGTTTTTTCTTGCATTCCCTTTTGGGCGTCGCGAAGATATTCTGTCTATGTGGGGCCTCACAGTTGGGTACTGGTTTAGCTGGCTAAGTACGAGACCTGGCTTCGAACATCTTGGTGCCACAAAAATTTAGAGCCACGCCAGATTGGAAATTGTGATGCGTGTTTTTATTTCAAATAATCCTAAATTTTTAGCATAAAATTGCCTTTTTTTTTTCAGAATAAAAATCAAGCTTTGTGTCACTAAACGTCGTTGACAGTAGTAACAATAGTTCTGTGTTTTTTGGAGGGAAGAAATTAAATTTTGAAAGGACTGTTGGATCACAAGAGGCTTTAATTTTCGTCTGTAGTACAAGATGTCTGATGAGGGTGGAAACAGAATTTTAGTTTATTCTTTGAAAGAGAGCGACCAGTTTATGAATCTGTAAGAATCACAGAGCATTCAATAGAACTCGGGTCAGTTATTTTATTGTAAAAAAAAAAAAAAAAAAACGTTTGGTCTATCGCTTTACGGTTTTTTCTCACACAAAAGTGAATGCCCGTTGTGTTGATCCAGTGCGAAGTTAATTGCCTACCTCACTATAAAGTGAAAACACCCGAATCTACCGCTTATATGAAATGGATTTCGATGCACTATGAACAACTGTGCCCTGCACGAGGTTCGAACTCAGTGCCTGCTGACTACAGCGCTAAGCTTTCGGCTACCTGTAAGTTACTTAAAAGGAATGAAATAAATGGCAGGTGAAATAAAAAAAAAGTTCGATCATTTTTATTTCTTATCTGTTCCTCCTGCATAAAATCCAGGGGCCCCACATGATTAAGTGATTGCTGGTACCACAGCACCTAATCACGAGGTCTGACAAGACTAACGTGGACTAACCAAACGGGACTTCTAATTTTTAGGTAATAATATGTGTATTCAAGAAAACACATATTTCTTTAGTTTTTATTCATGTGGTACTATTGATTTTTAAATAATAAAAATTCTTGACAGGATTTCTTAAAATTTACTTTTGTGTTTTATAAACGGGTACTTGGTTTATAAGTTAACATAAAAATTGCACTTACGTTTAGGCATTGTTGAAATGAAGGTTTCACGTACAAGAAATTTAAATTTACTATAATAACACACGTCAATAAAAAAACAATAGTCAAGAAAGATGCGTACTCTCAATCAAGGAGCCAATTTTTAACATTTTTAATTTTTGTCCTGGGTTTTTAAATCAAATTTTGTTGTTATGCTCCCTAATCAATTTTCCGTCCTTGGTTTCGTTATTGCTACAAAATTACAAATGACCAATTCATCTGTTTTTGGACCAAAAAAAGTCCCTTATCGCTTTATCCACAACAAAACCTGCGCTTTTTGTTAGGTTTGAAATCCTCGACACCGGAAAGAGCGAGGGCTAATACGAGTGTAGTTTCTTTAATCTTGACAGAAGAAAACGAAGATCATATTTTACATATGGTTGGGGCCAAAACATAGTTTTCCACTTTTTACAGGGGTACATAGGGGTAGGCCCTTAAATTCGATTCAATTTCTTTATTTGCAAAAATTATTTATATATTTATAAATATTGATTCACACATAAGTACATAATTGATAAATAATTATTGCGAAATTTTATTTAAAACTGATTATCTCACAAATGTTTTAGCGGCCATGCATTTTGATCTAAATGACATCGATGTTGGAGTTGGTTATTCATTTTACATGTCAACCATCTGAAGAAAATTAACACATTATCGTCAAGAGCAACGCCATTTTATTGCACTCTGGAATAAACCTTGTGGATTATTTTTCACACTTATAATATCGACTGTTATTCATTTAGGGTTGGGGCTTGCAAATATTGATTTTGAATTCTTCGTCAAATTTGCTTTTGGTACAAGTTTCGAAAAATTGAGTTAATATGTGCTAATATTAATATAATATTGGTAGTGATCTTTAAAACAAAAAATATGTTCCGTAACCTCATTAAAGAAAAGCAAATGGGAGTGTAATATCCCCAATAATGTATTAAAGTTGACGCCACTGATAGGAGCAGCTCTTAGCTCAACATAAATTCGTAACCAGCTCAATCTGGAAGAGAAAAATAGATTGAAACAATATAATTTCATTACTATTTATCACATAAAGAGCGTTATTTTTATTAAATGTATTTCAAATCAGTCCCATTTTTACATCCTACTATCAGTAGATATCCTATATATCCCTAGATATCCTATGTATCCCTAGATATCCTAGATATCCCTAGATATCCTACATCCCTAGATATCCTATATATCCCTAGATATCCTATGTATCCCTAGATATCCTATATATCCCTAGATATCCTACATCCCTAGATATCCTATATATCCCTAGATATCCTACATCCCTAGATATCCTATATATCCCTAGATATCCTATATCCCTAGATATCCTATATATCCCTATATATCCTACATCCCTAGAAATCCTATATATCCCTAGATATCCTACATCCCTAGATATCCTATTATCAAGTTTAATCAAGTAATTATTTGAATTTACGTGACGAACTTTTCTACAAGTCCAACTATGAATTTGTACGTTGGTAGACAAGTACAACGTAAAATTCAACTGTTTACTTGTCAAAGTAAACGGCTTTAATGGAGCAATAATTTTATCTACTATTTTTTTGGGGGGGTTGGAACTTACATGATTTGTTGAAGATAGTATTGTAAAGCTGAAAGAATTTCTTGTTATCCAGAATAGAATTTTATGCAAACAAAACAGCTACTATCTGCTACTCTTTATCTTCTATTTATACTAAGGATTTTGCACATGGTATTTTGCTTTCATTCGATAAGCTTAACCAATGTGAAAGTGCTAAGAGATAGGACCGATTTTTCGAATGAGGTTTCCTGAGGTCGAATGAGGGTTTTTATGAGACATTATAAAAGCATTACTAAAATTCAAATCCTAGCGAAAACGTTGCCAGAGCTGTTCATTTCAAACGTGAAATGTTTTTTTGCACATTATTTTTTTCAGTCAGATTTCCAAGCTTGAAAATCGTATATATTGTTTACAGTTTAGTACAATTTTATAAGGAAAGGATGAGAAAATTAATATTTCTGGAACTTAAATAAGAACACTTGGGTGACATATTTTTATTTTATTTTATGAGCTTGTCAACTAACTTGGTACTGGGACCTGAATACGTAAATGACAGAGTCCGAAATCAAAAACATTGATTTTGAATTTGAAATGATTACGAATATCAATTCATAATTCGTCTTGCGTAAATACCTTATGTAAATTCCTAACAATGACGAATCCACAATCAATAGTCTTGCACACCCATTGTGTTTTCTTGTTTCAAAATTTTGCATTGGGGGTACTTCAAGTGAAGTCAATGGATTTATTCATTGGTAAGGTATACCCCAAGATGATCTTATATTTTTTTACTTTAACGAGACTTTGCCAGTCATCACTTTTAACACTTTCGAAATCATTTTATTTTTAAAAATTGCATACAATTCGATGCATTTGAAGTTCATAAATGGGAACTATGCATAACTGATCCAAGTTTTTTACAAAATTCTTAACTTATAATTATTGATAGTTTTCCAACCAATTTGCAGTTATTGAGGGCACAAGCTAATGTGTTCGATCAATACACACGATGAAACTCAAGTCAAATTTAACTGATACCCGAACATTTTTTAAACATTAATACCGACGATATTGCAGTTTCAATCATCCACCGGATAATTCGAATACTGAGAAGTTTAAATTATTCATAAAATCACAGAAATGAACGAATAAGTAGGTAAGTAGGAGTTGAATTACCGTCGCATATGTTCAATACAATAAGCTATTAGCGACGCTCCGCATGGGTAGGTAGGAATTTAATTAACGTCGCACTGGAGCAACTCAGTGGGCTATTGGTGACCGTCAGGGATCAGACCCGAAGGGAAAGACCGAGGACAACACCACGTAATTTTGAAACAAGGTCAGATGACGAGCTAATAAGGTGCGAGTAAAGCGAGTTTCATATTGAGTTTGGTGGGTCAATTTAAGGTCATATCTTGCACGAGAGTTAATTAGACGAAAACCGATACGAATAAGTGAATTCCGAATTACAACGAACCACCTACGCCCAGATCGAACCCAGAGCCTGTTGAACTGAGGGCCAGGGTGCTAATTCTCTTTCATTTTTGGACAAAATTATGAGGCAATTTTGTGAGATATTTAAAAAAGTTTGCTCACAGAATTATTATAAGGTCGTCCTTTCCTTCCCCCTAGTAACATCTTAATCTTCTATGACATACTCTCTGTTAAGAGATAACATAATTATGATTTTCTGTTGGAAAATAGATTTGTTAAGGATTGTTAGAATTCCTCATTCGAAACATTCTCTAAACCGATGTTTTTAAAATGTCTGCATTTCAAGATCCTCTGAATTAAGTTTCTTTGTTTCCACTAAATGATTATAACTTTGTCGATGGTTCGATTACCAAAATTGTCATGTGATTTAGTTTGAGTTTTCACGTTCTAAATGTATCGCTCATTTGTTCAAGTTATGGTTTCGAATTCCGATCTGAGCATGGATGGTAATTTTTTTAATTAACGTCGTACTAGAGCAACACAATGGGCTAGTGACGACGGTCGGGGATCAATCCCTAAGGGAAAGATCCGAGGACTTGAGCATGGATGTTTGATGCGATTCGGAGTCCAATTTAAGCCGTTGGTTCCGTTAGCCCTCTTGATCCATAAGTTAACCGAGAGCGACAAACCAAACCAATCATTCGTTTTAAGATATTGTACACACGTTGTGTGTGTGTGCATAGTTCTAAATAGTCACACACACACACACACACAGATACAGATATTAAAAAAAAATTCTGGGTTTGCATCTAAACTTCCACTCTCCGAATTCTTATCCCGATTAAATGCGTGCTTCGAATAGTAACCTTTAGACTACGATGGTACAGCAGTTGTACCATGATCGCGCCAAGAAAGAATTTAGACTACGGACAGTACATTAGTTGTACCTTGAAAGTTGTAAGAATAGCGCCCAGAAAAAATTTAAACTACGGCTGTTACAGCAGTTGTACCTTGAAAGTTATAAGAATCGCGCCAAAAATGTATCGCCCTTGTTATATCTATAGCCGTAGTACAAAGGTTAAACCCTATTGGACTGTTTTCAGACGTTACTAATCATTTCCGAAATTTTCATTCTTTTTTATCGACCAAACAAAAATAGGTCGTTGTGTTGGTCCAGTGCAATTTAAATTCAACTACCTATCGACTTTGTAGGTACTCTCGGTATTTAATTTCGATTAATTTTTCACTCCCGAAATACTTTCGGGGTGGTTAAAACCACCCCATAGGCCCGATCCCCGCAAGATGCACAGTGCCATTTTACGCGTATTAATATTGAGGCATCCCCCGACTGCCCTGAAGAGTGCACCAGGATACCCGCCTAGTCGGGCAGAGTGCACAAAATGGCGTCTTTCCCAATTCAAGTACTTGATCCCCTGGCAAGCAGCAATGTACAGGCGGCACGTTTCCCACATCCGCCACTGCGGAGTACGACTCGAATATCACTCAGTTGACGTCATATTTTGAGCAGAGGCGAGGCTCCTAGGCCTGTCTCTGGGCGCCGCAGCAGTAAATAAACACTGATTACCTAACTTGGCTTCTTATTGCTCTCTAGCCCGCCGCCTGAGCCTCCGAAAAGCCGAGGAGGAAACTCTTCACTCTTAAGTAACTTCCAAAAAGCCCTTTCACTTTAAAAATTGTTTAAATATTTTAGAGACAGTTTTCTTCCAAACTTAAAGAAATTTTTCACTTTGCTTTTATTCTCGTATGTCCCGAAGCAATTTTTTTTATATATGTAAATGGAATCTTTATATTTAAAAACTTTAATCAAACATTTTTTTTTAATTTTTGGTTTCCTCAAATAGATGTCACCACCCTTTCAATTTCAATTTGTTTATTCCACTGCGTTTCGAATTCTTGAACATACTTGTAAATGAAAAATAAAGTTTCTTTACGCACACTGCCCCAACATATACTCTGCACCAGGATTGACAACGGGTCCGGTACTAGGTTAGACGACGGGCCCCTCACGAAATGATAATTTGTGTTTTGAATACGTCACATACTTAAACGTTTAACTTGCACCAAATAGATAAATTTTTATTTTCTTTCGGAAATACAAGTACGACTTTTTTTTATAAATACAACGGAAAAATTTATAACTTTCAACTCATATTTCAATACATATTTCTGTCCCTGTAGCCCCTATAGTAGGGATTCCCAACCGGTGGTACTCGTACCACTGGTGGTACGCAAGGATGATACGAGCGACCCGAATATTCTACGAAGTTTGTTCTATTTTTTAATATGTACAACCACGTTATGTTATTTCTTACACTATTTGTTACTCGTTACTTGTGTAAGAGTGGTTTTTCTGAACTTTTGTAAACAAAAAATAAATATAGAAACAGAGTAAGTGTTGAAGACGACTTATGAGTGAAGTTAAGTTCCATTGCTCAGAAAAACGACTGCACATTGCAGTACAAAAAACTCTTATGCTGTTCAGACGTTTGTGAGAAGAAAATGGCGTTGCTTTGTCTCTCCACTCTTCCACAGAGAAACACGATTTCAGAATGCTTCATAAAAAGAATTTTAAGCGTTGCACTACAGACGAAGTGCATGAAAGCATTCACGCGCGGCAGCACAGGAAACTACTTTTATGACAAGAATAAAACTATGCTCAAAACTATAAAACACTTTTTCCAAAACATTTTTTAAGACTACAAGTGAATGATAACTATTTCTAAAATGTTCAAAATTTCTATCATTTTTAATACAAATTTCTGAAATGTTGACCTTTTAGATATTAACGCTCGCGGCCGCTGTCCCTGTAGCCCCTATAGTAGGGATTCCCAACCGGTGGTACTCGTACCACTGGTGGTACGTGGTACGCAAGGATGATACGAGCGACCCGAATATTCTACGAAGTTTGTTCGATTTTTTAATATGTACAACCACGTTATGTTATTTCTTACGCCATTTGTTTCTAGTTACTTGTGTAAGAGTGGTTTTTCTGAACTTTTTTTTTTGTATACACACAAAAAAAAAAAAAATATAGAAACAGAGTAAGTGTTGAAGAGGACTTAAGAGTAAAGTTAAGTTCCATTGCTTCCTGATATTGATATTTTAATAAAAGACAAACAACAAGTTTCGCACTAAAAATTGATTTTTGATAACGTTAATCTTTGTTTGCTTAGTTTCTACTAATTATTTAAAATTATTTGTTTTTAGACCTGTGAGTAAAAAATAAAACTAATTTTCAATAATCGTTTTTTTTTTCCTTTATTAAAACATCCTATATACGAAATACAAGTGCATTAATCATAAAATATGAAGCTTTCTTAGTATTTTAATTAAAATAAAACAAGCCATTGGGCACTTTTCTGACATTAGATATATGTTTCTAAAGAAATATAAACTGGTGGTACGCCAAAAATTTCAAGTGGTATGCAATTACTAAAAGGTTGGGAACCACTGCCCTATAGCAACGCCCCTGCGTATGATCCTCCTCTCGTCATTCACGAGATTTCCCGATATGAATAACAGATGATTCATCCTTCTGAACGAGACACGTTCACGATTCAACCCCAATAGAACCCAGATTTTGGGTAATTAAGTTGCGCATATCAATTAATTTCAACCTTCCATACCATCAATTGCAAATTAACTTTACAACCCTTTAAGATACTTCTTAACACCGATTTTCTGGGCGTGTCTCATAGGTTGAGAATAAATAAGAGTTGGGTGTTTCTGAGTTATTTTAAATCTATTTTCTGTATTAAAAACACTCTATCGTATGATAGAGGAGGCTGGGTATTTTTTAAATTCTGGGTCTGCATCGCAATAGAATTATGTCGAACTAGAAACATTAGCTAGTAAGAAACTTTTCTGTATTTTCTTTCATCAGAACAGAGAATCCGGCGATGTGCCTAACGCTGAAAGATTGAGAGATGTCTGTGACAATCATGGCATAAAAAAGTTGAAAAGGAAACACAATGTTGGCAAAAATACAGGCCAAGTTTTTTCTCTTTGTGATCCTTTTTAATGTTGTAATCCTCAAAGTTAAAAAGAATTGAAGTTGAGTTTATCACAACACAGTGCACGGGGCCGTCGTGACTCAGTGGGTACGCCCACTGCTCCAGCAACCTGCGAGTTGTAGTCGGCGCAGATTCGATTCTTGTCCGGATCGATTCCCCAAGTGTTTTTCCCTCATCTGTGCCAGCAAAACCTTCTTTGTGAATGTATGTCCGTTACTTGATATTATATGTCTTGTGCATGGTGCCAGCAAGGTCAAATATAGTATTTGCGCCATCCCCCCCCAAAAAAAAAAAAAAAAATTTAAATAAATAAATAAAAATACAAACTTAACACAGTGCCTAACAATATATTGCATTCCAAAAATACGTAGTAAATCCCATTGTAATCTCAACTCTCAAGGTGGTCTTGGTTAAGGAACTCTTCAGGTTGGGGTAATCCAAGTCGACCGATACACTATTTACCAGTCTGATCGAGTGATGATAGT
Source organism: Metellina segmentata (assembly GCA_947359465.1). Taxonomy (NCBI): domain Eukaryota; kingdom Metazoa; phylum Arthropoda; class Arachnida; order Araneae; family Tetragnathidae; genus Metellina; species Metellina segmentata. The sequence goes on from OX375874.1 coordinate 84,808,527, forward strand.
TGTTCCTTGCGTTCCAATCTCAGAATAGTCGTGGTTTGTAGTGGTTTAAAATATCAACTTTAAGTGGTATATCCCAATTTAATTAATTCCAGTGTAGCGATAAAATGACAACTAAACCAATTTACAAGTGACATGAATTAAACTAAATTAAATCAATCAATGGCAAAGAACGTAGCAATAATCAGAAACCATATTATTGGTCGATGTCTAGTTTAAAATCTTTTAGTGTTACACTTTTTGTACTTCACAGGCAACTTTTTCAATTATTTTTGCTGATCAGAAAGTTTTCCCATTCTCCAGGTCATCATTCTAAGCAGTACCACGTAGCTTAGATTTTATTTTTGAGTAGCCTAGATTAAAAAGGAGTTTTTACGAAGTTAAAATATTATTACACACTTTGAAGAAAATATTTTACGTTACTTTTCATTACCAGACCACGCGAACCTTAAAATGATTTGCTCCAGACGTATAAAAAGGGATACATCTCGATTGATCTAAGTACGCACACACATATACTCTCTTATTACTATACAATAATTCTAGAAAACAAATAAAATAACATTAAGAAAATATTCTAACCTGCTCCTAGAAATTCACTTTTGTATCACAGTTGGAAGATTGATGTGATACAAGATAAGTGAGTGTAAGTTGGCGCTGGAGAGTCACACAGAGACAAAATACCCTGCTTATTGTCATAGCAGGGTATGCTTCAAGTCATTAAATTATTATACTTAAAATGAATTTAAATTCCGTATTAATAGTAACAAAAATGAATAACTATTATTTTATTCAAAGTCTATGAGAGAATATTTCACGTAAGAAAGTATTTTATTTGTAGAGATTGTTTAAAAATCATTTTTGGAATACGGTTTTCAGACCCACCCACCCACCTCGTCTGTCTATGCCAGTGACACAAAGCAAGCAACATCCCGCTAATTTGCATTAGTGTACGTAATTCGATAAGTGTAGAATCACATTTTATCAATAAAAAAGAGTGTCGTTGTTTAAAAATCATTTTTACTCTGCAATAAGATAAAAACAATAAAGATTTATTATTATTAAGATACTATTTTTGAAATTAGTATATGCATCCAGTTTTCTCATTACCATGACTATTGAAAAGTATACTTTATTTTACGCCAGTACAAAACCCTTTTGGAATCCCATTTCGGATGGGCGTGATGAGAAATATACAAGCCTATTTTTGATCGAGGTTCACAAGGGTAGCTCAGACGCACTCTTTCATATGTTACGCAGCAACTCGACAGGTGGACTTCCCAGTCAATGAATTTAACGTGCACTCGTACACATACTAAGTACACCAAAGTCAACTGCGTGCGAAGTTCCCAAGTTGTCAGCCCTGTACTGATGTCATCCAGTGTAGTGATTTATGAGCTGGTGTTTACTTCAAGATACGAAGTAAGCGCGCGCAGTACAAGCACTAAGGAACTGGTTACTCATACTTTGCAATCCAAAATTGTGCAAACTTGATATTTGATTGAGTTTCAAATGCTAGATATTATAAGTTCCTGTTAAAGTTTATCGCAGTTCGATGCGGTCAGAATTTGGTGATGATCTGGGAACTATGAGTACTCGTGGAACTTCGTTTGTTTTCATCTCGGATAAGCGCACGTAAATCCGTAGGCCAATGAGTCCTCCTGACTGGTTTGGGTGTAATTCTCTTTTTTCTGCCAGAAAAACTTTCCTTGTTTGTATATTCATGACTTGACACTATTTGTCTTGTTGTTTGGCACAACTTAACCCAACTGGAAAACAAGTATCATTTTTACTTGTTCCCGAAATTGTCTATGACAGAAAACTAGAGTGAAGTTCTGACGAAAAGGCAGTCGACCTTGGGTCAGTCGGGTTTAGAAAAGGTGTGAAAGCTCGTTAGGAGAAGGCTGCTATACAGGGTGTATCAGTGAACCGTTTCATAACTTCTAAGAGGGGTAGGGTACATCCTGACGAACCAAAATCATGTACCAATGGCCAGTCAGAAATGCTTTCCTGACGCGGTAGATGGCGTTGTGCGAAAATCCCGATCTTTCGTGTAGGGAATCTTCCTTTCGCACAAGAACGCCAAGTTAGTAGGATGGATGATTACATGATCGCAGAGTTAGCCGATATGCATTTGGCGTACGGGGCTGCAAATTGTAGTGGGCCAGCCGCACAGCGTTTGTACGCGGAACGATATCCGAAGAGGCGTATCTCCAGTCATAATTTCTTTGCAAGACTGCACCAGAGGTTAGCTGAGACAGGTTCATTAGAAAGAGCTGACAGGGACAGGGTAAGAACAGCACAGACTGCAGACGTCGAACAGAATGTGCTGCAGCATGTACAGGGGAATCCAAGAACGAGTACACGAAGTGTAGCAAACGCAGTCGGGGTTTCCCATTGCAGCGTCTGGAGGATTCTCCGAGAAGACATGCATCCGTTTCACGTGCAGCGTGTCCAGACACAGCAACCGGAGTATTATGCACCTCGTATTGCTTTAGCACAGTGGTACCTTGGAAATTTTCTACAAATCCCCTTTTTCCTGCTGAATAGTTGTTTTCCGATGAGGCATCATTCACAAGGGAAGGAATTTTCAACACATCGAACAATAAACTTAGAACCCGAATCCGCACTAAAGACGCCAGTTGCAGAAGATCTGTTTATGTTCCAATCTATTACCTAATTTAGACTCGTTCAAAACCACCAACTCGTCATTGTTGGATTATATCTATTTCCATCTGACAACATTCGTCAACAGCCGACTAACCGGTCTAGTGGTCAAGGTGTTGGCCTCTGGATCGGAAGGTTCCTGGTTCGAATCCGGGGTTAGGGCATGAATGTGAATTGTGCTGTCCTTTGTTAGGGACAATGTTGGTCCACCCACTGGTTGCCCCTTCACAAGTGACCATCACTTCTGGCCTTGTATAAGGCTAAAATGACCTCGGTCAACTCTGTATTGTATTGTATTGTATTGTATTTGTATTTGTCTTCGCAATTGTACTGCCTTGCCATTGGAAATATAAAAAAAACATTCGTCAACAACAAAATAAAAGGAGAAGGCATCCACCAGAGTCATTCCTACTAAAAATTAACAAGCAGTGTTATACTGAATTGCCAGAAAGCTGGTACAGACGAGCCTATGCAAAATACATAGCAACGCCATCTAAGCACGTCATCGGTTGGTGTCTGCCAGTGCATATATAAAGCGATAGACATCTGCGAAAGCATCTGTTCTATTCTGGTTGTCACTGCCTTTTCAATGTATTCTTATGACTATGTTTTTCTCTCAGTTGCTCTTGCCTACCTTGTCACCTACCCTGCTCGCCCTTAATCCAAGACTCTATTTCCATTGTTCTTAAAATGTATTCTAAATTTTTTATCTACGTTCTGTTTTAGAGATTTTTGCACCGGAAGATAGAGGGCTTACGGCCCTCTAAAATTCACCCTCTTCCAAGTTCTAATGTTTGAAGACAACTCCTCGCTAGAAATAATCACCTTCCTCATGGAACTATTCACAATCAATAACATCTAATCATCCTACTCGCAAACTTCTCAAGTTATTTGGCAACTTCAATATCTTCTACTCCAAGGAACTCCATTTTTTCAAGCTTCAATTGCCAACATCGGAGATTATGGACCCTTAGGGGCCATGTGCTCCAATACCCATCAACACAACGAATGCATCTAATAAGCTGCTTAGCAGCGGGTGCTCCGTAAGTCCAGTCCAGTGGAAGCATCTAGAGCTCTTTCCGCAAGGAGAATGGCAAGTTACCACAATGTAAGCGATTCTTAACGCGGTTTAATAGTTGGAGCTCGTGAGATGGATTAAATCATTTTGTAAGTAGAGAGTTTGAAATTTTCACGTATGTGCTATTTCAAGAGTACCATGACTAAAAGAGTTGAGGCAAAACCTGTAACTTACTTCTACAGTGTTGCCGTAAAAATGTCTCTGGGTATACATGACCTTGATACATGACCAAGCAGACTACTCCAGAAGGGCCCACAAATAGCCGAATGGTCAATTCACGGTAGCAGACTCGCACATCTGTACTCTGGGTCTTAATACCAATATAAACACCGTGCTCCGGTAGCAGGTCACGTGGTATTGAATGAGTCTATTAATTAAATTAGGGCAGGATCCAGACACAATTGGCTTCCTTAGCGTGGATTAGGGTTCTAATTTTATCGTTTGGCGCCAAAAGCGATATAAGTGATAACGGATTGGCAGGGAGGGGGAAACATCCACGGTGATTGTTATTTAAGCTTTTGCGTATAGCAGTTTCCTAATGCACTTTCACATCTATTCAGAAGTCTACTGACCCAAGGTCGACTGCCATCTGGGAGCCGCATTATATCTTGAGACCGGTGACCCCGTATGCAGGGACCCTGCTTAGAAGACTGAAAGACTCACACGTGTTTCGTTCCTCGCTGTTCCGTTGCGTTTTTCTGTAACGATACAAATGCACCCCCAAAAAGTTCCTCAGGAATACACGTGTTCCTTCTCATGCTAGGAAAAATTAACTGAATTTATACTTGATGATGCATCATTTGGTACAACATGGATTATCTGCTTGCTGGTCGTCTTGTGTGGGATGTATGGATTGCTATATATCTCGTTCATCCTTGTTGGATAAATAGGCGGAAATTCCCTGAGTGCAATGATCACTTTAAGATAAATTTTGTTCCATTTGTCTGTCAGGCACTAATCCCCAAACAATATGGCACTTCATTTCCTCAATATCCATTCTTTCGTGTTAAAAGTAATTCTGACCCTTGAGATAGAAAGGAGCCAATGATCAAATTCACTGATTTTGAGTTATGTTCACTAATCACTCCAAGGCAATGAAAGTTGTAACAAAGAAAAGCCTGTCCATATATTATGAAAGCATCAAAACATTGGAAAGTATTTTTGTACACGGTATACTTATTAAAATAAAAATATATTTATTACTACATCAGAATGTTATTCATATCTTTCAAAATGGACGTAAAACAAGATTATTCTTCAAATGGAAATGGTCATAGTACTCACAGCAATTTAGATTTTTAACAGCAAGAATAATTTGTTGATTTTAGAGTTTGACAGTGTTTAAAAATGAATGTATACAATAGAGCCATCTTGAGGGAATATTGGGGTGAGGGAGTATGGGACCTTTCAAACGTGTTTCCAGAACTTTATAAAGGTCATACTAATATTATTTACATATTTCCAAAATTTTCTCTTGATTCTGAAGGTTGGTAAACATACAATCTTATGGCACAAGATGACTTTTACATACTATCAACTAAGACTACGAAATGACCTGGGCGAGGTGGTTTCACTGTACTCGCATTATCTTTATATTTGTAGAATTTATCCTTCATGTTCGGAGGACCTGGCCCCGGACCATACCAGGTACCCCACATAGGTGGTGCTGTAAGTCAGAAAAGCCTGCAAAGGAGCTAAAAAAAAAATGCGATAAAAAATTTATTAAACTGGCTACGATGTTGAAAATAACTTTTTTCACGTCAACTTAAAATGTAAAAATCCCTAAAATGTAACATTCTCCATGATGAAACCAAGAAAAATGTAAAATAATTTATTCTTGTTTTTTTTTTTCAACGAGGACATTTTTACTTTTTCTACTTATTATTATTAAAGTTTGAATTCTATTTTAAACAGTTGCTTTGATTTTTAATTTCAATTGTAGAATTGTACATATACAAATCACATTGTGATTTTCAGGATATTAAAACAGTATGTTACAAGTAACTATGTTTATAACCAAATGTTTATTTTTGTTTATTCAACACTTTTTTTACCTAAATGTCTTGTTTGTTATATGGTATATCGTATATGTCACTCTTATAAACATACTAGCCACTGCGTGGCCAGCAAGGCATTGCCGTGACAGTTCTTTTGGTGGGGTTATGTGTGACCACTGCTCGCTAACCCCCGGTGATTGTTACGGATTTACATTTGGTTTGCTTCGCAAACCAAATTGTAGTTCGTAGCCTATTGGATAACAGCCATCATGGCGTTGCCCGTGGTTTTTATTTGCTTCGTAAACCAAGCTATGAATATTATGAAGTATAATTTGCTTCGCAAACCCACACCGCGCTCAACGCCGTGATGGCCTCGTCATTGTCAAATTAGGCCAAATTCGAATTGCGAAGAGATCCAATCCTTAGGGCGGTGAGAGCAGTGCGCCCGAAACGGGCGCTGCCTTGTGGGGGGGGGGAAGGTGAAATCAAATAGTGCTGTTTAATAAAAATCTACTTTTCGAATAAAGGTTGTTGTTTTTTTTGCTAAAACACTTGTCATAATTCCTACTAATAATCAAAAATAATAACTAGGGCAACTTTTTGCAACAAATGCAACTTTTTTTCACACGTTCTACGCTGCATGTAAAGTACTAAAACTAAAATTCCTCCTACATGGGGAGTATTATAAGTGAGTTATAACCGCAAACATAAATGCAATTTTCTACATTAATGCAACTTTTTGTATAAATGCAACCCACCTGCAACTTTTGAAAATTTAGCTTAAAACTAATTCATATGAAATTACGATTTCATTTTTTGCCCTCACAATCAACCCTTCCATCACGTGTGTCTGATCTTGTGAACGCCGAAGTATTGCGGATCGAACAACTTCATGGAAAGAAGGTGTTCGTCCTAACAGACGAAAATGAAATAAATTGCAAGAATTATCTTAACATATTGTGGTTGGCACTCTTGATAATCCTGAGGAAACTTGCATAATTGACTGCAGAGTTTGTGAGGTGAGTGTCGATCATCAATATGTTGTTTGCTTTGTAAATGACGTTTTAAAATCCCTGAATAATGAGCGAAAGGATTTTGCGCTTCTACTATCCGATACAGCACATTATATGACTGCAGCTGGCGCAGTTTTTCAATGTTTAAGAAATTACTGGCCAAGGATAGTCCATTCAACGTTCTTCTGTATTTAATGTATATTATACTGTTGTACACAACTAAAAATTGTCAATAAATTTTGAATTTTTTTACGAATTATTTATTTTAGATTTTAGTGTATCAAAAATAAATGTAACTTTATTTCCATAAATGGCAACTTTAGAGAATGTTAAATGCAACTTTTCCCATTTTTACTGCAACAGAAAAGTTGCCCTAATAATAACCTATAAAATAATAACCAATTCCTTCAAATATAGCCTAAATGTCGCTTAATTGATCGGTTAACCGATTGCATAGAATGTGCTCTGATATTTATGGTATGGGGGCACAACTAGATCTCGCACTACCTATAAAAAGTTCTGGGTCCATCATCGATCACAACATAAATTTATTTCACAATCTTTTTTAGATGGACCACAGATTTTAAATTCGTGTTCAAAAATATGAGTGTTATGTGCAGGGCCCGATTTAGAAAATTTGGTATAGTAGGCACAACACGCAGGAAGGGGCCACGTGTTTACCCCCCCCCCTCCATGTTATTTGTTCATCACAAAAACTAATTTTATAACAATAATTGGTACTTACGTATTTGACTGTTGACCGTTTCACAGATGTCACCAAAAAGTTTGAGAAAATCGTGCCATTACTTATAACTCTTGGCAAAACAAAATAAAGCAGATGAAAATTAAAAACATAATAGTTAGATAATTAATGTAATTACAAGAATGTGATATTGGGGAAAACGGTCGACGGACATTTACGTAAATACCCAATAATTTATGTAACTACTTAAAAACGTTTAAAATTTTTTAGATACTTTTGAAACTTTGGGGCCCTTTAAATTATGGGGGCCCTAGGCCCGTGCCTCACGGGCCTAATGGTAAATCAGGGCCTGGTTATGTGATCTGTCAATGAGGATTCTGAGCCCCTGAGCTTTGGAATGTTAAATTAGAAAACATTGCTTAAAGCGCACAACCCGTAAAAATCTTTTCTGCTGACCAGAGAATTGTTTTCAATTGGAAATAATTTTTTATATTGTTCAGAAAACTGTGAACTGCATACCTTTTGTATTTTGTACGCATGCGGTTTCACAAAATCTTGATTCAGAAATTTATTTATTTGATTTGTCAAACGAGAACTTGGCGACGTCTCTTTTTAAATCAGAACTCGCAAGTAACTGGTAACCCTAGATGAGAGTAAACCGGATTTATTAATCGTAAGAGATCCCGGAATTCGTCACGCTGTCCCTATTTCTAGAATAGTACATCAGTCAAAAAATGAAATTGCGAATTAGACAGTATTTTTAAACGATTTCAAATAGGTTGACTGACACGAATGGTCATACAGATGAAACAGGAAGGACAATTTAATACGCAACTATTTCTTTTTTTTTGGGATGTTGTGAGCTTAATATCCTTTTGAGCGACGAAGTTTTAAGAGAAAGGGGGAATATTGTAAAATTTGTTGCTATTTTTTTTTGTATTTCGTTGGCTTTGTATTTCAAAAATGTATCGACAATCAAAGTATTAAAATAGAAAATGAAAATAAAACCTAATGTGTACTTAAAACATGTATATTTTTGCTTTTAAAGTACTTCCTGTTCGCATATATATATATGCCAATTTTCTCTTTCAGTTTCATTTTTATGGTACTTTTGTTTAGTTCATATTTGATCTATTGCTTCTAAGAAGGGTCTAATAATACCTCCGTAATAACTTTTCCGCCTCCGAGATGTAGGCAGTGTCGGTTCGATTCCTGTAACTTATCTTGGTTGTTTTTCTTCCGTGTCAGTAAAACTTCTTGTTCCATTATTTAACGTTATCTGTCTTGTGTTTGTCTAATATAGCTCCCGTGCGCAATAAAAACCCTTAAGCGACAAAACAAACCACTTCTAAAAAGTATGTATTAGATTTAAAACAAAATCCTTGGGAGGGGATGTTACAAGGGTTAGTTATCTCTTTCAAATATCTATCGTGCATCATACATTCTTTTCATTTGCTTTGTCGGTATCTACATAGTAAATACTTGATACATTTTCATTTGTATACTTTCAAGAATTTACTTTGGACGCAAAGGCCGCATGCATACTATATCCATCAATATAATCCATTTTTCATAAATGGCATCTCTGGTGTAAAAACACAAAAGAAGATTCTAAGGTGACAAATAAATAGATTTAGAATTTTAAAGTAAAAATGAATGCCCTTTTTTTCCTGTTTGATGTTATCCCGTCTATTTTAAAAGGTTTCGTTTGATATTTTATTTATTTTTATTAAACATAATTGTATATACACCGTTATGTTTCAAACCAAAGACTTAAAGAAAAGTTGTTGAAAATGTAAACTTTATTTTGATATAATTTTTATATTTACTAAATTATTATGTGTTTTTTTGTAAATTGGGGAATTGCCCCAAAATTATACGTTTGGCCGAATGTTTCCCTCTGGTTGGCCACACACAGTTATGTTTAAATTTGAGTTAATAAAACAAATCTTTCGATTTTATGTTGCACGAGTAGAACACAGGGGAAAGGTTGACGATCCGGAATCGACAACGATAGGAAAGATGCAAGGACAAAGTTTCGTAATTTTGAACGAGGTTACATTTGAGCTGGCACCCCATTCTTCAAATTTACACACCACGCCAAAATGAGGACATTTGAGGCCACGATAGATTTAAGGTGCACCAGTCCCTACGTACACAACGGTCTTTAGTTGGATCGACTTACGAACTTTCGACACTCCGGTCGATAATCCGTGAGCACCAAATGGTCCTATCGCGGTTCCTATAGAATGAGATATGTAGATAATTTCAAAACAGCAAATTTCTTGATTCAATATCTACTAGCAGCTGCTTTGTAGTTAGCTTGGAAAATTCTTTTATCTTCGAAACTTCTTTAAAATGTTCCGATTAAAATTTTTTGGTTTGATTATTCGATATCAGGGCCGGCCCCAGGGTAGGGCGATCCGGGCGGCCGCCCGGAGCGCAATGGTCTAGGGGCGCCAAAATCATGGAAAATGAAAATAAACTGATAAAAAAAATTAAGTTACAGGCTTTTATAAAATGCACTAAAACTAAAACGTAAAGAATATTTTTTTATCATTCTGATATCATATCAATAAATTATTTTTCATAATATTGCATTGTCATCGGACCCTCTGTAAGTATACCAAATTTCATTGAAATCGGTTCACGGGAATTTTCTCAAAAACGCGTTGCAAGATTTGACTGATAGTTGACAAGATTAAGAGGCGGCTGGTGGGCAGGCGGAATTTATCATTTTTATTTCTAAGCACATAATTCAAATAATATAATATATTTAAACATTAAGGCAAAATCTAGTTGAATTCAATTCAACATGACAAACCCACTCAGCCACCGCCTTTCAAGAATTGACAAGTTTTTCTGCCCGTGGCAACACGACTGTACAGGAAACAACAATTTTGAAACCAAGCGAAACAAGATCTAACAGCCCTTTTTAACTGCATATAAAAATGAAGTAGACTTAAAACAATGCATTATTTGCCACTAGACTTCGGCTGGTGCGAAATAAAATAGTTTGTTTAAATTGTTAGTGCAAAAAAGCTTTAAAAAAGTGCTTGTGCAAATTGTCCAGTGCGTTTGGCTTCTGTGAAGGTGTTTTAATTTTTGTTTTCATTTTTAATAACTAATAAAATCCATCAGACATAAGCCAAAAAAAGGGTGGGGGGTAGATTTCAAAAATTAGAGTTTAAATCAAAACATGGCTTGTGTGGTATCAAATGAAAGGTAATTGAGTCTGGAGTTGAATGAAATACATTTTTTTTTTAAGTCAGTGACGCATAAGGGGGGGGGGGATTTTGAAAATTAGAGTTTAAATCAAATCATGGCTTGTGTGGTATCGAATGAAAGGTAATTGAGTCTGAAGTTGATTAAAATACGTTTTTTTTTTTTTTAAGCCAGTGGCGCACAAGTGGGGGATTTCAGAAATTATAATTGAAATTAAATCATGGCTATTTTTTATATCAGTATTATCTTTTATTTTAATTAATTTGTTCAAGAAACCAAAATGTCCGATGCTAAGAGAAAACCCTCTGGGAGCGAATTTAAAAAGCGGAGATTGAACAAGCAAACACAGCTTCAAAAACAGTCGAGTCGACTCATTAAATGCTCTGCGGTTTCAAATTGGTCCAATTCACGATGCTTTGTATAGCATATATGAAGATTCAGAAATCGATAATATGATCAGAGACGAGGCTAGCGGATTATTAAATAATTTGAAGCAGTTCAAATTTATATGCTCTTTTGTGATCTGGTACAAAATTTTGAGTCATATTAACCCCATCAGCAAACTTTTGCAAACTGTAAATTTTAATATGTCACAAGCTATTGATATGCTTAGCAACTGCAAACTCTTCTTTGGAAACCTGAGATCAGATGAAGCTTTTGAAAGCATCATTTTAGAAGCAACCGAGCTTGCTTCAGAGATTGACGTGGAAGCTAATTTCGAAACCACCACACCACATCATCGTGTCAGAAGCAAAACAAGAACGTTTTTGTATGAGGGCCCCGGATGAACCCGTTCAAGACCTCAAACAAAAATCTAAAATATATTTTTTTTCACACTATAGATCAAGCAATAAATGCCTTGGAAACCAGATATAATTTGCTAAATACTCACAGTAATTATTTCAGCTTTTTGTATAATATTTTTGGTCTAAAACACATACCCAGAAATGAGCTACTGGCTAATTGCAAAGATTTGGAAGTAGTTTTAACTGATGGAAATTCAAGCGATCTTAATGAACTGGAACTAGCCGATGAAATAAGCATTGTTTCGTCATTATTAACAAAAAAGGAAACCCCTATTGAAGTTCTCAAGTTTATCGCTACACTTAAATTCGCACCAAACCTCAGCATAGCATTAAGAATCCTACTTACATTGCCAGTCACTGTGGCTTCAGGGGAAAGAAGCTTTTCAAAACTAAAAATAATAAAAAATTATCTCAGAACGATGCAGACGCAAAATCGTCTCAATGGATTGGCAATGATAGCTATAGAACACCAAATTAGTGACAAATTAGACTTAAAATCACTGGTTCGTGAGTTTGCAGAAAGAAAAATTAGAAAAAGGGCATTTTAATTACTTTGGTTAGTTAGAATTTATCTATAATATGGGATATTAGTTCAGTTAGCATTACTACATTTTAATTTTTGTTATTTTGCCTTAAGTGCTAAATTGCTTATCTTGTTATCTGATGATTGAGTTTATAATAAAACGGTTTTTTATTTTCATTTTTTTTTCAATGTTTTCTTGACTTTCTGATATGGTCGTATAAGATTTACTTAAAAAAAACGGGGGGGGGGGGGGGCGCAAAAAAAGGTTAAAAATTAAGGTTTTGCCTGGAGCGCCAAAATGTCTAGGGCCGGCCCTGTCGATATTCGCCGATGAGGCCGCGGTAACCTTGTTTCTAGAATCGCAGATTAGCATCCGGAGGATCAAGATTTTAAAATGATCCAACTCAAGACCGTTGATTACGAGGGGAATGGTGCAGGAAAAAATGTGTCGTGGTCTCACAAGTCCTCGCCTTGACGTCTGTCGTGATCGATACTGGCCGACAAAAATAACTATTCCTGCTTCGGAAATTTGCAAACTCTATGCCATACTTTATTAACGTGAGGTCCTACTAAAACAATGTTGAATGTTCAACTTCAATGTGAAGTGATTAGTTCCGGATCTGAGCCACTCATACAAATAATCTTATTCACTAGTCAGCGCCATCTAGTAACTCAAATATGAAATAATATTGACCAAAAAACTGATGCACTTTTTAAAAACTTAATTACAGTAGAAAAAAGAAATTCAAAAAGAAAAAAGACCAAAAGATTATTTTCTTCACATGAGGAGCTTTTTCTCAAAAGCTAAATACCAGGGGCGCTTGTATTTTAGCAACCTCTTTCGGAAGTTGATGTAACTTGACATGATACTCAAATGCAATTTCGCCGACCAACCGGTAGAGTGGTTAAGGCAGGGGTGGACAACCTTTTACAAACCATGCGCCAATTTTTATCACATACGAGTTCAGATGCGCCATACAATTCAAGCACCTTTTCTACCTTACGTTAATGGTCTTGGCATATCCTTAGTAACTTTTTTTAATAAAAGTATGTTTATCAACATAATTAACATTTTTAAATGATTTAACTATATTGTATGTAAAACAATGTCTATTACAGATATTTCTTCAAATTTGAATCAGTCATTCGCGACCTCGTTTTCATTTAATAAATTTCATGGATGAAAATGCTTGATCACATCTGTATGTCGTTCCAACACGGCATATATAACTTTTTGCAAATATTCTTAGTTCCGGAAAGTGTTTACTGTGTAATGAACGCCAGAAATTAATCATGTCAGAAGCATTTTGATCTAAATAATAAAGCTCATGAAACTTCAATTTCAATAATGAATTTGCTTTGAAATTAATAAGTACCATTTGTATGTTACCAGGCATCTTCTTTACGTTTTGTTCACTAAGTGAAAATGCGAGCATGTAGTTTTCTTCAGTAGCCAAATCAAGAAAACGACTTTCAAATGACCCTTGTAATAACTAATTTTAATACATTTGGTCAAATTGTTATTATCCGCAGCACATCCCCTCTGCTCTTTCAACTGTGGAAAATGACTCAAATCCTGATTTTCTAACTGAGAGATGAACAGATTTAATGTCATTTTAAATGAATTAATGCTATTTACTAAGCTAGGAAATAATTTCTTTTTACCTTGAAGCGTCGAATTTAGATAATTGAGATGGCTAGTACATCAACTAAAAATGCCAATTCAAATAGCCAGTTGTTATCAAATAATAAGATTCTTTCAACAGGAAAGTTCAATTTCCTGTTCTCAAAAAATTAAAAATACCATTTTTTAATTTCTAAAATCTACTCGGAACCTATCCTCTAAAAAGCCAGCGCAACTCACACTAAAAAAAAGGTTCACCATATTCCAAAATCTAATAATTCAATATTCTCTGAATTCTCGGCTGCTTAATGCTCTTGTTCTAATTATAACCACACATCTCACAACCGGTAACAAAGCATGCTGCATTTTTTTAAATTTTACACACAGTGCCTCTTGGTGTATAATATATTGATATTTTAGTGCAGTACGATTTAAAAAAATTTTCCAAGCAAAGTTGTAGTGTCATTGACGGCGTACCATCAGTACACATACTGATTAGTACAATAATCTAATTTAGATTTTCTTGGCATGATTTTACATTTTAAATATCTCTGATCTTTATGTTTCATCCTGCAATAACTCCAGACTGGCAAGTTCATCAAGGACATTAAAATTATAATCAATTCCTCTAACAAAAATACTTATAACTGGACTATATCAAATATATCCATTGATTCATCCAAAGCTAGAGAAAAGTCTTCCAGTTGTTGAAATACATCCAGAGAGAGTTCCACGATACATTTCGCATTAGTCTGCCTTGGTATAGCAATTTCGTCTGATTTCTTTTCAATACCTTTATAACCAAGATGGCGTGCAAATATTTGGAAACAAGGCTTCTCCGTCAGAATAGTTTTTTTTTTCGCCAATGCTAAAGCAATTTCATAGGACGCTTCTGTCATCATCTCGTCTTCACAACTTACACTAGCAAAACAATTTTGTCTTCTGATTTCTTCCTTTTTTCAGTCACATATTCTTTACGTAACTCCGACCCGATAACAAGTTTACAAACAATGCTAAAAGCAGTTTTCCTGATGGACAAGCTGTAAATAACTTCTTATTTCTAAAATTTCCTTACTGTTCATTAAATTCACTTTTTCTCATATTTTTTGCGCTTCTTTTGCTCATTTTCTCTTGCACAGTGATAAGTAACAGAAATGTAAAAAAAAAAAACATTAAAAAGTACAAAAAATCTTGAAAAAGAACAAACAGATCACAAGTACGTCGTATCACACAGAATATAAATTGCAAACTCAAAAAATTGCGACGAAATGAGGTGTAAGAAAGCTCTATGAATTGAACTGAGAGTACTATGGTGTTGAAAATATGAAGATATTTTCAGTTATGGCGCCTACTTCAAAAGAATAAGGAGGCAGAATAATGCAATGCGTCACTTGTAATCATCAAATGCGCCAAGTTTGGCGCATGCGCCACAGGTTGGCCACCCCTGGGTTAAGGTGTCTCTAGACCTAGTGGTTAAGGTCAGCTCTCTAAGGCTTCTAGATCGGAAGGTTCCTGGTTCGAATGCGGGTCCGGGCATGGATGTTTGTAAGAGTATGGTGTAAAGTCGGCTGGTGCACCTTAAATCTGTCGTGGCCGAAAGCCCTCACGTTGGGTTGGTGTGGAAGTTTGGAGAGTGGGGTGCCAGCTCAGGTGTTGCTTCGTCATCTGACCGTGGTTCAAATTTACGAAGTGTTGTCCTCGGATTTTTCCCTTAATGGATTGATCCCGGAGCGTCGTCAATAGCCCGTTGTGTTGCTCTAGTACGACGTTAACTAAAATTACCAAATGCAATTTCAGCATATCGTTTCTTTCTTCGGATCTTTCCCTTGGGCGTTGATCGTTGATCCCGGACCGTCGTCAATAGACCGTTATGATGCTCCAGTTCGACTTTAATTAAAATACCTACCTATAACTTTTTCTTTTATAACAATCGAAGTGTTGCCGGTTCAAATCCGGTGTTAGCCTCTAGATTGGAAGGTTCCTGTTTCGAATCCGGGTCAGGGCATAGATGTTTGTAAGCGTATTGTGTAGAGGCGGCTGGTGAACCTTAAACCTGTCGTGGTCGAAAATCCTCACGTTGGGTTGGTGTGGAAGTTTGGAGAGTGGGGTGCCAGCTCAGGTGTTGCTTCGTCATCTGACCGTGGTTCAAAATTACGAAGTGTTGTCCTCGAATCTTTCCCTCAAGGGACTGATCCCAGACCGTCGTCAATAGCCCGTTGTGTTGCTCTAGTACGACGTTAACTAAAATTACCCAGACCGTCGTCAATAGATCGTTGTGTTGCTCTATTACGACGTTCATAAAAATTTACCAATTACCAGAGTATGCGTAGATATTTTCTATGCGGTCGTGTATAAAAGGGCCTAAAATACCCTTACGTTGACGTGAGGTGGAAGTTTGGAGAGTGGGGTACCAGCTCAGGTGTTGCTCCGTCATCTGACCCTGGTTCAAAATTACGAGGCGTTGTCCTCGAATCTTTCCCTTAAGGGAATGATCCCGGACCGTCGTCCATAGCCCGTTGTGTTGCTCTAGACGTTAACTAAAAGTAACCCTTTGAGTATGATCTCTAACTGTCGTCAATAGTCCTCTATGTTGTTCCAGTGCGTCTCTAATTAAAATGCTTATCTACCCTTCTGAACGTAATTGTATTTTTTTAATAAGATTTTTAAATTCGTAATTACAAATTTCATACAAATACATTCGTAAATACTAACAATACCTATACAATTCCAAATATCAGCGTCGTCAATAGCCCGTTTTGTTGCTCTAGTACGACGTTAACTAAAATTACCATTACCATTACCATTACCATCCAAATATCAGCTTATTTTCATTGTCAACTACCGACCGCAAAATTTTCGTTCCTCAAAGGTAAATTTTTATATCAGGTTTTTTCTTTCAACTCAACTCCTTCTGATGTTTCGATATTTGTTTATTAATTGACTTTCGTTCCTTTAATTGTATTGAAAGTTTCGGAATAACTGAATTTAGATTACTGATTAGATTTAACTGAAAAAAGAATAAACTCACACATTTTATGCATATAATTCCCCCCTCCCATTTTTTTTCTTTTGTGCACTGTTCTTTTGTCTGCACTGTTCAAACTGTTTTTGTTTTGCGCTCGTATAACGGCAGTGTCTATTGCGCCGTACAATACGGCTATATAACTTTTCACTCTATGTCAGTGCTCCCCAACCTTTTTATCGCCACGGACCGGATCATCGTTTGATAATTTTAACGCGGCCCGCTGAGGGGGGACGTTGATTATTTATATTAGATTGTTTTGATTTAATAATTTTAATTTAATTGTATTTAAACATGCCTTCAAAATAAAATACAGTTACACCAAAAAATGAATATAAAGTGATTTAACATTTTATCTCACTAGAACGCTAAATCAATGAGAACGCTGAGCTTGTTTCATTGAAACGAGACGGTTTCATCTGGGGGTAATAGAAGACAATGACACCCGAAGTGTGTTGCTTATGTCCAGTTTATTCCGTTGTTTTATTTTGGTTGCTGTCACTGCAGAAAACACCGCTTCACACAAATAGGTTGTCGGAAATGGCAATAGGGATTTAAATGCTCTGGTGGCAATCTCAGGGTATTCCGCCATGACTTTAATCCAGAACACCGGCAGAGTTGTTGTCTCGAACGTAGTTTTAAGACCGCCTTCATTTGCAATCTCCAGCAGTTGATCTTCTTGCACATACATGCTAGATTCGCCTGATTTGTTGACAAATGGGTTGCGGATCCATTCCTTACTAGCTCGTGGGTCTTTTGTGGTTGGGAAGTAGCGATCAAACTCTTTTAAAAGCAAAGACAGGCGATCGTGCACCAACTGGGAGAATGAATGTTTAGTCTCAGTCTCGCCTAAAATTCCTGCTAATGTCTGAAAACTGTCCAAAATGCCTCTGTTCATGCACCGTCCCCACAACTTCAGTTTGGCTTTAAATGCAGCTACTTTGTCTGCCAACTTGAAAACAGCTGTCACATTTGTCAAAATTGGAAAATAGAGACAGAATTCAGAAATCATAATTGAAGCTTTAGTAACAGAACAAATTTCAAGTTATGATTTACCGCCTCCTAATTTGAGTGGACATTTCATAAATCAGAACCGCACAAACCCGAGAGAAATACACCACAGTAAAAAAATGGAAATAATTTAATGTTCCTTGGGCGGCCCGGTACCATTTGATCCACGGACCGGTACCGGCCCGGGGGTTGGGGACCACTGCTCTATGTAACCATACAGCGCAGTTCCTTACGTATTTCATTTCTGAACAGTGCCCAGCTTGTATCTGGATTTTCAATTATATAAATTGCCTATATTCGAATCCTTAATGGAGGTTACGAGATAAATTGAGTAGCATGAAACCTTCCTGCCAACCTTACTGTAATTGGGGAAAAAAAACAAATTTCTGGAATGTACTTGTTCGTAGTTTATCTAACATTGTGGGAAACTTGTAATTTTGTAGCACAAAGTATAAAAAGTAAACATAATAAAACTTTATATAAGCTCATTGAAAGATACAAAATTAATAATGGAACTGTCATTAAATTTTTTTTTTAATTTATTTATTTACCGAGCTAATTAAACATGTCTTTAATTTTAAATATTCTTTGGCATTTGAAATATAAACTTTTGAGACAAAAGTTTTTGTTTACCCTGCTGTGCTTATCTGGATATCGCTGTGAAGGTGCCTTCGTATCATGAAATTATTTTATTGTATACATATGTTAGTAATTCTATTTTTTTCTGATTTGTGCTGTGTTCATTAATATTCTGTCGTCCTTACTTGGTATATTTTTCTCTGAATTCTTAATTTTTTTGAAGCTTTTCATGTTTTAATTTTAAGTTTAGCCCAGATTATGTATGCTTGTTGCAGCTCATATTAAAGAATGTCAAAACTTTTATTTTGCTGACTGAGAAATTAAAATTGTTGGGACTATTGGAAAATAAACATATCTTTCACCTTTGTCACTCCAGTTTCAAATCTATTTTCCTATTGTAATATATCCCATGAAATATTCATTCCAGTATGTTGCTTTTTAGTCTATATCTAAGTATTTATTAGTTTAGTTTTAACTATTTTGTGGAGTTCACTCATGTTTCAAAATTTATCACAATTAAATGGCATAGTGAGTTCCAAAAGTTATGAATTCAAAGGAATCTAAATATCTGTATATAAACATTTATTAATAAGATATAGCTAAATAGACACATCAGTTATTACTTATCTTTTTGCCTTATTCTTGTAGGAAGTACCAACTTTTCTTCAAGTGACGGATGCAATTGTTGATTTATTATATTATGTATTAATATTACTATGTATTAATTTACACAAAATTTACAAAATGAACACAAAATTTACAAGGAAAATAAAGTAAAACTCTAAATTGTTTATTCTGCTATAATGATGTGACTCACTTGAGTTTTGCTAGAAATATTTCTGTTACAGCGCATCAGAAGGAATTATAAAGATCAGACCTTGGATTTTGTCATTCTCAAATGAAAAAAAAGGACCTAAAATCTGATTGAAATATTTTTGACAACAAAGTTTGACTCCCAAATTTTGGTTATGCTGTCAAGACATGTTTTAAATATTTATTTATTATTTAAAACAGCATAACCAAAATTTGGGAGTCAAAGTTTGTTTCAAAGCAGTACCTACTGCTAAAGAGTACTAATAGAGAATCCTTTTGTGACTAAAAGTTACCATCTTGACGGAGTAGAAAGTTGAAGTAGCTTAGGAAAGGTTACCATCTGACAATCCATAAGATAAATATGATTCATACTACGTGCAATTATAACTGCAACAGGTGCAGACCAGTTTATCACAGTTTGAGAA
Source organism: Metellina segmentata (assembly GCA_947359465.1). NCBI lineage: Eukaryota > Metazoa > Arthropoda > Arachnida > Araneae > Tetragnathidae > Metellina > Metellina segmentata. Next base: position 84,828,010 of record OX375874.1, read on the forward strand.
CACTGCTTTGTTTTAATTTAACATTACCAAAATCCAAAAGTAAAATGCAAGTATCAAAGCATATAAAGAATTAATTTTAGATTAAAGGGCAGGTCAGGCATTTTCTGGCACCTGAAGCTGATGGATGAGTTATTTGTAGTAATAGTGAAATGATAAATGAGATTACTCCGAAATATTTCAAAGGAAATTTGATTAAAATCCAGGACAAGATAAAGCCATTCCACAAACTTGAAAGATGATTAAACACATGCCTAAATATAGGAAAATTGTTAAAAAAAATACACCTAGAACCACAGGAGATTCAGATGATATTTCTATCTGCACCTTGTTTAAAAATCTAATGAAGTATTAATGTGTCAACGAAATCTAGGTCATGATAAAAGTTACTGAAATTCATAATGCAATATGGATAATACATACATTTCATACTATTCCCAGTTTTAGATCAATATCCTTTGATTGTGAATCGCTATGTGTCAATATTTTGTGTTGATATTGTATGAAATAGCATAATAGTTATTACACTAAGTGAGTGCACTGTCTTTTATTTCATGTAAAAATTATTTTAATTTATTTAATAATATTTTTTTAAAATGTCTGACTACATGTCGTTAATGTTTTTGAAGTTTTAAGCTATCATTAATATGTTTATAAGAAGTTTTCATTTTTTTATTTTAGGCTCCTTATTCTCATCACAGGAAAGAATTAAAAGAAAATTTTTCTCTGCTAATATTCATTGTCTCTACTCGGGGTGTTTTTTTTTTTTTTTTTTTTTGCCAAAGACAAACTTATATTTAGAATTATGTAAAGTTTAAAAATTCAAGCAATATTTTAGGAGTTTTCTTACAAAAAGTAAAAAAGATTAGTTTAAATTAATTAGGAATTATTAATCAAGGAACAAATTTCATTATAGACTATCTTGATTAGTTGTAGTTTTTCTATATTTAAATATTTTTAATGTGTGGTTTTTGAATACTTTGAACTATTATTACCTGAAGTTCTGTTTGAAAATAATTTTCAATGTATATGAGCTGTTTTTTAAATTTTTTGTATAGATATATATTTAAAATTTATCAACTGTTTTATTATGGTGTTTTCAAAAGTGTTGCCTGAATAGATGATTTAGTTATTAATTTATATTAGAATATGAAAATTTTTATAAACATTTATTTCTAAGTATAATTTTTCTAGTTTTGTAAATTAGATAGTATTCTAGATATAGTAGATAGATTAGATAGTATCTAGTTTTGTAAAATGTTAGCTGTTATATTACCACTCACTACTGAGTTTGATCATTTAAGTCATGCACAGAGCCAGAACTTTGGGATGAGATAAAAAAGGGTCTTAATAATTTTAAAGAGGGGGGGGGGAGGGGGTCGATTTATGGCATCTTTTCTTTAAAGCTTCACAATCCATTTTTAAATTCAAAAGCTCTAGTTTAGTACCAGATGACCAGTTGGGAGAAGTTATAAAATGAAACTGGTTTATGTGTGCACAGTTCATATCCATATATGTGCAAGGAGAATGCTGAAGTATTTTATCTGAAATCTTAAGAGCCCCCATCTCATCTATTCAAACTGGAGATGTTAAGAGTTACAAATACTTGGAAAAGAACATGTTTCTTAACCTTTACGCTGCGGCAGTTAGACAATTGTTACCACTAAAATTTCGTTTACGGCAGCGGAATGGTATAGATCGGTATGGTGAATGTTATCCTCTTTTAAGTGATCGCTGGCATCGATCACCATTTACGAGCTGTCACCAACTGACCTTCTAGAGGATCCCTCCTTTTGTTTGGTACCCTACCCTGTCGACCATGAGTTGTGAACGCTTTGTGGAAAAGACAGGTCACTCTGATGATATACGCCACACATACTGTGAATCCATACTGTGAAAGGAAATCGTTAGTCATAAATGCCACTCAAGTTAGGTAAGGGGGTTGGACATGCTGGCGGAAGAGTCGTTCCTGGAGATGATTGAAAAAATCTAAGCATAAAGGTTAAGTGTATATATGACCAGGACTAGTCGACTAGTGGCCGAATTGTTATTTTTGTGATCTGTTTAGTCAATAAGTTCATAAGCATGACAAAATAAATACTATTAAAAAGTAAATATAAATAAGAATAAAACAAAGGAAACGGTCAAAGAAAACACTAACAAATCACTTTTCTCAATATATCTTAAGACACAGAAACTGAAGTATGCAGAACAACTGTTTTCATATTTTAAAGATATTCATACTATATCTTGGTATAAATATGTTGGTGATAGAAAGAGGTAGTATATTCGGGTAGATCTTGGCAAAATAAAAATCTTAACAAATATATATATTTCCAAAGTGTTATAAAGTGCAGGAAACTTGATTACATTTCTTAGAGCATTCCTTATGTAAAATAGGATAATATATATTTCAGTGGCAACAGAAGGGCAGAATTTCTGTTTGGAGCAGTTTTTTTTCTAGATAGTAACCTTTATACTTATAATTTGTCTCCAGGAATTTTAAGGAAGATTAGTTTCCTTTTCTTCCTGACAAGCATCTAAGAAAAGCAAAAAGAAACCACTCGATACTGAAACAAATGTAGTGTAGCTTAAGTTAACTTTACCTGTAAATTTTTCTTTCCTTTAGAGATTCGTGTAGAATTGTTTAGCAAATCCACTAAACTTCAATTGGTGTTATCAAGTGATGAGCATATAATTTTTTATTGCTTTGTCGTGGCTGAAGCCCATCACTAACCCCCTGTGAATGTGTCAATGATTTTAATAGTTTATTTTAGACATTTATTATTTTGCTGTTGAAGTTATTCTGACTTCATGGTAGCAGTGGTAAATCAAAAAAAAAAAAAAAAAAAAAAAAAATTAAAGGGGAGTGGATACAAAGATGTTATTGAAATTTAATCTATCTGTTTTTGGTATATTTATTCAAAATTTGACAAATTTTCTTTTAAATAATGGTATTAATTAATTTTCTTTTTTTGATTCATGAACAGTTTATTTCCATGTGTGATACCAAAATTTTTAACATTAATACAGTCTGTGTGGAGATCAATCTGTACATTAACAAATTTTAGTAGTAAAAAAAAATTTTAGTTTGTAGAAATTCAAGTTTAAGAGCACTTTTGTAAGTTTTTAAACAATTGTTGTTATATGAAATCTATTATTTTGTTATAGTTGTCACCTATTTTGCTATACCATTTTTTGTCAGTATTTTTCCTATCTTAAGTTGATGGTATGAATTCTGTAGTGCTTATATGTGTTGCTATTGATATTCTATACATCACATGCTTAGCTTAACTTGTATACAAACCAAAAATTATTAGCATACAAGATTAACTAAAATTGGGAATTATTAATTTTTTAACTTTGATTAGACTTTTAATTAGTTGTAACTATTTTATATATAAATGTTTTTAATGTGTTTTGTGCACTTTTCACATTTTTGTTGAACAAGTTATGTTTAAAATGAATTTTTAATAAAGGTATTTATTAAAAAAAATTCTGCTTAGAATTAAAAAATTAATAAATTCTGATTTTTGTATTTTGTTTATTGAATTTATGAAAAAAATGAAATATTATGCTTTACAAGTTTTAAATACTTATACATTTTAATATAAATTTATTGACAGTTTTGTTGACCAATGTTGCATTGAATTATACAGTGTATATTATCACTACATATCATTGTATTTTTCAGCCTGTGCATATTTGAAAGAAAACTAAATCAATTCTTTCCCTTAAAAAGTTGAAGATGCAAATATATGCATTTAAAGAATATTGTTGATATCATGGATACATTAAATACAGTAATTATATATTGGATCATATTACTGTATTTAATGTATTCATATTCTTTAACATTGGTGAACTCAATATTGTTAACTCGTGTTTCCTTTTCTTGTCATTAACTTTCGTTTGCTTAAAGGATAAGTTTTAGTATTGCTTATTTGCTTTTTTTGCAAGCTATAAAAAATTTGTATCTATTCCTCAATGTAAATAACAGAAAATTAGAAGTGTATGAAACACAAATTAAAAGGTTGGTTATAGCTTTTATAAAAACACCTGATATGTGTACCTGATAGTTTAAACAAAAAGCCTACATTTCATAGTGAGTAATTATGAGGAAAATAATAGTGCTTTAATGAATCTTTAGGAAAAGTTCTTGGTTGAAGGCTGAATATAAAATAATTTTCAACACCTAAAATGCAATATTAAAAATTATTATCAAATATTAACATCATATAGTATGTTAATTAAATGCATTAAAAACAATTCAAATGAAGTTATGGAGAATGGAAATAAAACATTTGCTTTTTGTACAAATATTTTATTTAAAATGTTTTTTCTTGTTTCAGATAACCAGATATTTACACCCAAGATAGTTAAATATGAAACAGTGTTGTTTTCACCTTTTGTGAAACATGGTAAATATGAAAACCAAAAGAAAGAGAACCGATTCTTCTGTCCTCATTGCCCATATTCTTCAAACATAAGTACAAATTTCAAACACCATGCACTGACTCATTCTAATGAACGCCCATTCACCTGTCGAGTTTGTGGAATGGGTTTTATACAGAAGCAGAATATGAAAAATCACATGGTACAACATCAGAAAATTATTAACCTTTGCTTTTCAAATGTGTAATGTTCAATAAATGCATAAAAATTAAGAAATAGCACCCCCTAAGATTTTTATCTTGAGGCATTTTTTCCACGTCTTTGTTGACAGTTCTAATGAACAAATACCTCTTGTTCAAATCTCTACTATTATAAAAGGAAGTGTCTGTCTGTTTATGTGTACGCAGTGTCCTGACGAATCTATGACCCTTACAATAATGAGATTTGGCATACAGGTAGTCTAAATTTTTTGCAATTTTTGTGCTAAGAATTTATTTTAAACAGCATATTAACGAGATGACAGATTCTAAATTTATTTTTTCCTGTTTGATTTTGCGAAGGAACAATTTCAGCTGCCGAAAAAAGAAATAAAGTTTTCACTGGAGTTATGTAGTTATTTTTTATATCCTAGATCGTTAAAGATAGACTAAAAATTTCAATGGATATGAAATGTGCTGAAAATTTTACAACAGATCAATACCTAAAAATGTGATTTTCTTAAAAAATTATTATTTTTTTAATTGTAACTTTTATATTTTTTTCTATATGAATTTTGCCGCTGTGAAGAATGACTTTCGTTTGATTTGAAAGTCATTCATTTTGATTTTCTGAGCAACATATTCGAATGAAGTAAAAGAAATAATTAAAGTTATGACTGGAGTTTTTTCTTCTGTATTTTTTTCTATCTCAGCAATCTTTAAAGATGGAATAAAAATTTCAACAGATTTGAAATCTGAGGAAAATTTTACACGATTCCTTATACGTTTGATTTTTTTTAAATTTATAACTTTTCAATTAAATATTTATATTTTTGCAAGAGATTGTGATGTCACTCCGATTGGATCTCTTCGCAATTCAAATTTGGCCGCATTTGACAACACAGTGGTGGCTGTTATCCAATAGACTACGAATTCCCATTTGGTTTGCAGGGAATTCGTAGCAATCACCGAGGGTTAGCGAGCAGTGGTCACACCTGACCCCATGAAAAGAACTGTCAATTGCAATGCCGTGCTGGCCACGCTGTGGCTAGTGTCCAATATTGCTGATATCTGGAAACTTGAAAGTGGATTCTTATCAGAAAACATTGAATTGGCTAAAAATAACAAATTGATTGTAGTTAAGTTAGGATTGGGGCTCTCGAACCTAGAAGCTGTGGCAACTTGTGACTGGGGAGATTAGGAGTTCATGAATCTACTTCAGTGCATAAGAAAACTATTTTAGTTTAATAAATACACAGGCTAAATAAAAATTAACAGTATTGGTTACAAAACATGTATGAAAGAATGCCTAAAAATAACCCCCTTAATACAATTCTCACCAGTTCCCAAACATCCCACTTTCCTCTCTTTTGTCCAATAGGTCAATATATCTTCCCATCCCCTTTGACCTCGGGACCACCCAGTATTTCTGACCTCACACGAACACTTTCTCTCAAATCGCCTGTAAGATAAAATTACTCTTTTGCTTAACTCCCGGCTTCCACCAATGAAATTTCTTGCTTGATCCCCTGGTCTTTTAATTCTCATCCCTCTGGCAAGCTCATTCTGAACTATGCACTTTTTTCATAAACCCTTTGGAATAGGGAGTTCTCAGAGCCGTAAAGAAACTCAGTCCCCTCAACCTCCAGTTATGATGTTACTAGTTTGTTATTGAATAAAGCATTGTCAAAGAACTTCTGCCTCTCCATTTGTGGAACTAGCATTACACTCCACACCAATGGATCATCTTTATTCTGTTGCCTAATACCACTCTTGCTACTCTGTCACGACTGCAGGCTTATAATTTCTGTTATTATGACATATATGTATATAATATCTGTGCATAATTAATCAATTTTTACAAACCAGGTCACAGAATTTGAGAGGGACTTGGAAAGTGCTGATAAAAGGATGAATTTTTGATGGAATGGTAGTTTTTCGTTTAAGTTGCTGATAATATATATACCATTCTCCCTTTCGAAGCTAGAAAATGGGCAGATTATGAAAATTCTAATGAAAGTTTGGCTTGCATGTTTTATAAAAAAAAATGGTTTTGTAACCATTCAAAATAGTGTATTTAAATCACTTAACCATTCCCAAAGCACAAAGACAGTAATTTTTTTTTTAAATCAACAATTGCACTTTAATTTCAGAAACTACTGTTATCATTTCTCTAAAACAACTTCACTAGGTGAAATTAGTTCAATAACACTGCACTTTAATACATTTTAGAATTTATCAGCTGAAGAGTAAATTAAATACCTTTTACAGGAAAGCAAACAAATACAATACTTCCTGTACAATATCATGTAACAAATACAATATCATGTGTCAAAGCAGAAAATTTGAATTTTTAAATATCTTGTACGCTAAGCATTTTAATACTCAATGTTTTGATTCAATGGAAATTAAAACAATCAGATGCAGACACTGTTTTACACTGAACTGAAGAACTATAAGCCTGTTTATCGTCTATTTCCTGTATGCTTTAAATGGGGTGCACATCACCAAGCTTAAACTCCCATAGAACTAGCACATCCATCAGAAAGCTATAGCCACTATCATTGGTTAGGAACCCAGAAATTCACACTAACTCTCTTCGTGACTATTTCTTGATTTAATCATGAAAAAAGTGCAAAATTTTGATAACATGATTAGCAAAAATGTTAGATTAGGTATGTATTTATTTTTCAATTACCAAAATGCTTGGGGTGCATGTATTATGTAGCCAGCTGCCATTACTTGAGTGAAAATGCCAAAATGTGAGAAAACTATTTCAGCTTTCTTTTCAATATCAATCATTTATGAAGTTATTTTGAAGCCTTTTTGTAGTCATTCTTTAACAAACGTGCTTAAGTGGATTTCAAGAAATCAAATGTTTTTCTTTCAGTTTATAAGCTTTTGCTTCAACCTCAAACTTGTATGACAAAAGCTTCAAAACTTCGTATTGAAATGATATTGTATACAAATACAAATATTGACGACCAGCTACAGGCTCAAGCCCAACAAGGCTGGTCCTTTGTTTATGAATTCTCCAATTCCCACTGACTATCCAATTGTGTCTTAAATTCGTACACTCCCTTTGAATTAACTATATTTTCTGGCAACGCGTTCCAACTGTCTATTACCCTATTAAAGTAGTAGTTTTTCCTTAAATCCCGATTAAAATGTGTCTTATTCAATTTATACCCATGACCCCTTGTTCTGTTATCCCTATTGAAATTTAAGCCGTCTGTGTCCCCTTGTTTTACAAACTTGAAAAGCTGAATCAAATCCCCCCTCCTTCTTCTTCTTTCCAGTGTATACATGTTTAGCTTACTTAAACGTTCATTATAGTCGAAATTTGCTAGCCCCTTTATTATTTTTGTAGCTCTGTGCTGAACCCTTTCAATTGATTCTATGTCCTTTCTCATATATGGAGCCCAGAATTGTACAGCATATTCTAGATGTGGTCTTACTAAACCCTTATATAACAGCAAGATTATATTCTTATCCCTTGAAGTTACAGTCTTTTTAATATACCCCAGTAACTATGGATTTTTATTTCATGTAGCTAAAAATGATTTGAATTGTTTATTAAAGTTAAGAATTTACATTTTTATGACAGAAGGATCTAAAATCAGATAATGTATTATTTATATTGTGTGCCACATCAGTTTTTCTGTTTATAAATATTTGTTAGTGCCATGAGTGAAAATTATCAGAAGTGATTTTGATGTCCATTTGTGATATTTAAGTATTTGTTTTCCTGATTTACTTTTAAGCTGTAAACTTGTGAGATTTTTGAACAGAAAACCTGATATAACAGTTAAATATTCTAAATGTTATAGGGCTAAAGATGAAATGCAGTACAAAGTCCCAAATCCGGACGATTTTTTTCTTTTTCAATCTTTTCAACAATTTTTAAAGAAAAAGGAGTTAAACCTGGACCTAATTAATGAAACAATGCAAAATAACAAACTTGTTCAGAGTAAATACCACAAAATTTTTTCTTTATTAAAAATTATTCCTATTTATATATCTGCTTTTTTACTATTGCAACCGCAAAATTCGTGTGTAGAAAAATTGAATTCAAATTTTTTTGCAAAAAAAAAAAAATTCAAATAATCCTAAATTTGGAATAGCCTGGGTTTGGAGGAATCCGGACTTTGTATTGTATAAGCATATTAAAATTCAGAATGTTTTTGGCTATGTAACAAAAAAATCATGTTTGAATAGATACAAACATGAAAGCTTAGATTTTTTCAAACCAAGAATAATTGTAAAATTTTAAATTACTGTAGTGTTAAAATGAAATTTATAATTTACTTGTACTTCAATTTGTAAAAAGGAGTTATGAAAATAGTTGCAAACAGTTAATGAATTCTTTCATGTACCATAGAATAACAATGCATTTTATCATTAGATTTAGTATTTTTCAGCCACCAACAAAATGTATTTCATTTTTATGAATCAAGTTCCTACAATAAATTTCTTGCTAAGGTTTAAATGTGAAATTTCTTGATATAATCATGTATTTAAAACATTAAAAAAAATTTAGAACAATCAATATTGATGTAATAAAGTTCCAGTGTGTAAGGATTAAAACAATCAAATGCATAAATTTATCCCCTATAACTGGACATTACACCATCTTAGGAAATTATTATGTCTGAAATTTAGCTACCTTGCAATCAAATATACTTTTGTTTTTTTAGAATTTGAAGAGTAATTTTGAATTGAGCAAGAATAAATGCACTACTCTGATAAATCCAGTAATATATCAGTCACAAGTCACTTGTGACAAACCAAGCACACCATTCTTTTAAACTCGAATAAATAATATGTAATACAAATGAGACGAAACTATTCTAATAAAATGTAACTTGTTTCCTAATACTTTAATTTATAAAGCAGAAAATAAAATAATTTTGGGGGTATGTGTAAGTAGTACAGGATAAAGTAAAGCAAAAAAATTATGTTTAGTTTCTTGAAACAAAAATTTGTGATACGATCTTTTGTGTCCTAACATGGAAACTGAATCAATGATTTCTACACATAAGTTGCTATAATTTCACACATGTAATTCTTGGGCTGTATTGCTGCTTGGAGTTTTCTTTGAAGATACTGAAATATATTTTTCTGCACAAGAACGTTTATGATAAATTTTTTAATTTAGGCTTGACTCAATCAGTCACGTTTCCTGCAACTAGTCTTGGGGCTAAACACAACAAGGCCTTTTCTATAAAGTTAAAATCTAAGTGGCTGTAGTGTTTTTTGTGACCAAATGCATTTCCTGTCCATGACCACTTTCCTTGCTTTTTGAATGTTATTTTATCACTGCCAATTGAAATCCCAAAGAATGAATTGATACATGGTAGTTCATTAGTCAACAGTAATTGTATTAAACACCACACATGGCAATAAACTACATTTTAAAGTAACCCAGATATGTATGAGCATTTGGGTAGCAGAAGTAAAATTTGTTTTCTGTCATGAATTTCTTGGCTTGCATTCACTAGTTGTTTGGGGAATGCCAGAATTTTTGGATATTTATTTCTTCAGTCCCTAATTGCAATTTAGTAGGTATAAGCGTTGAATGTTTGATTTTTAATCTAGAAGGTAGTACATCAAACAAAATTTTACAGCTAAATATTTTAAGTAACAAAATTCATAAAGTATCTACACTGAATATAATAACTTAAAAACAACAACTAAATATTAAGACACTGCTACATGTGTCCACGGTTGGGATAGGAGGATTCAAGCTTCTTGGCCAAAGTATTAGTTGGCACAGTAAGAGTAGTGGTGCACTGGATCCATCTCTATTATAAAAGGAAGTGTTTTTATGTTATGTTCACGTTCCTGACAAATCTATGGCACTTACAGTAAAGGGATTTGGCACACGAATTTTGCAATTTTTGTACGAAGCCCGAATTTTAAAATTCAATCTGAAACATTTAAAAATGAATTTAATGACATATTTTATTATTTGTTTTCTTAGAATGGCAACAGCATAAAAGATCAGATTTAGAATTTATTTTTTCCACTTACGTTTAATTTTACGGAGAATCGTTTTGTCAGCAGACTAAAAAACAAATAACGTTTTAAACTGGACTTGTGTAGTTTTTCTACTTCCTAGATCGTAAAAATTTCAACGGATTTGAAAACTGCCGAAAATTTTCCATTAGATTGATGCCTAAAAATATAATTTTTAAAGGGAAACTTTTATCCTTTTTCCAATACGAACGCCACCGCTATGAATGACCTTCATTTGATTCGAGTGAAGCAAAAGAAATAATTAAAGTTATAACTGGCGTTCTTCTCAGTGCTTTTTTCTATCTCGGCGATCGTTAAAGATAAAAAGAAAATTTTAACGGATTTGAAATATGCTGAAAATTTTACATCAGATATACGCATATCTTATATGTTTGATTTTCTTTAAATAAATAATTTTTCAATTGAATATTTATATTTTTGGAAGAGAGTGTGACGTCACGCCAATTGGATCTCTTTGCAATTCGAATTTGGCCGCATTTGATAATGACAAGGCCATTACTGGTTGGATTAGTCTACTCTGTTAAGATTTCAATTACAGACGTAAGTACTATCGTGTAGGAAATGACAGACCTCTTTTGTTATTCTAACAAATTAGCCATTAGGTTTTTTTAAACCTATGATATCAGGTAACAAATTTTTATTTTTATGCATAATAAAATATTTACATTTTATGGAAAACATGATTTCCTATGTTTCACAGTTGGAATTCAATTGAATTCCTTTGCTAGCAAATATTGTTTTTAATTTTTCTTCCAGTTCTTTACTAGTTCCTTGCAGCTGTTTCACAACTTCTGCTGCCCAAACGAAATAATCTTGAACTCTTTTGTCACTCCATCCTTTTGGTGTACTCTTCAAAAGATCCCGTAAATTGTATAATTTATCTGCAAGTTTTACTAATTTGGCTTTGTTGGAACTTTTAGAGGCTCTTTCAATCTGTAATTGTTTACGAGTTTCGTATGGTAGAGATTTATCATCAGTAACTTCAGCAACAATATTTTTGACAGATGAACCAAAGTTCTTCTCTATTTCATCAAAGGTTGTATCTGTGTCCTCCACTGTATCATGAAGTAGAGCAGCCTTTTTAAAATAAAGGAATATGAATAATTTAATGCATGTTATGAAATATGTATAATTTTTATGAAAAATAATACAATTTAAGCATATGGTTATTAATTTATTGTAGTTAACAAATGACAATAATCGTATAAAACAACAATTCAGTTTCTGAGAACAATACTTTTAAGACAATTTATCATAAAAATATCAGAAGTGTTGCCTGGGGGTTACAAAATTTTTTTAATTGAGACAGCAATTCATAATACTAACTTGAAGACCAAGATACTTTTTTTTAGATATGAAATAAGAGGATACAAAATTAAAATCACAGCACTTAAGGTTCTGTTCAGAACAACTATCCTGCCCTTATTGTTATCCAACTTGATTTGAATGTGAAGGTAACTAATTTGAAAATTCTTTTCCACACATTAGCTCAAGATATGCTGAGATGATTGTTTTTGATAAAAATCACTTGGATTTTCATAATTTTAAATTCTATTAAGTTTAATAGTGAATAGAAAATGAAATGCATGTTAGATATGAAATAAGAGGATACAAAATTAAAATCACAGCACTTAAGGTTCTGTTCAGAACAACTATCCTGCCCTTATTGTTATCCAACTTGATTTGAATGTGAAGGTAACTAATTTGAAAATACTTTTCCACACATTAGTTCAAGGTATGCTGAGATGATTGTTTTTGATAAAAATCACTTGGATTTTCATAATTTTAAATTCTATTAAGTTTAATAGTGAATAGAAAATGAAATAGCTGAACAAGATGGAAGTTATTTTATCCAAATAGGTTAAGAACTTTGCTTGCAATTCACCCCCAAAATTATACTAAAAATAAATTTCCTTTGAAAAGCCTGTTGATTGAGATCATAATTTCCAGGTAAGGATGTATTTCCTTCAAAATGTTCGCTGTGATTATAAATCACATGTGGCTAATTTTGAGTCATCCCCATGTGATTGGTAAAGATGCTCAAGCTATTAAAATAGAAAAAAAATAGACACTAAGTCACAATGAAAAGGTTTTTTGCAGTGTCGTAAAAGTATAATTTTGCATATTAATATAAACGGCAATTTTAATTTTGTTTTGTGTTATATGTAGGATAATCTTTAAACTTTCTTCTGAAATTTTATCCATTGATTACTGCTAGCATAACTATTATTTAAGAAATTAAAATTTGGAATATAAAAGAATTAATTTATCATTATAATTGAATGAGTGTATTGGCAAAATAGATTGAAGTTGAAAGCTATTTAATGATTATGATCATAGCATCTACTTTTTTATTGAAAGCTTGAAATTCCACACAATCTGTCCATTTTGAGCTTAAATCCTGTTTGTGTGCTTAGAATGTACCTATGATTTACTTGTCCATGCTCAGAGAAAATTGGGAAAAATAGGCATTTTGCTTTCAATTTTTATATTTTCACGTCTTATCTAATTTTTAACGTTTACTTACAAATACATTTCTCCCCCACAAACAAGTACTTAGTAGGCTGCTTACTATACTAATGGTAGGAATTTTAACATGAAGCTTCATACAAGATCTTTATTTATTTCTATTGGTGACATGATTTTTTTCTTCTAAAAAGCAAGTCTTTAATTATTTTAAATGAAAATACCTTAAGAAATTCTATACATTTTGTTAATACAGTAGAACTTCATTATAATGGACTAAAAGGGGCTGAAAAAACAGCCTTCAACATAGGTTGAATAGAAAAAGATGTGTACATATACACAGCATTAATCTTTAGAACAAGGTTGTTGATTGCTTACATTCATTGGTTTGAAAAAATTATTTTCTGCTGGATTTGTTTGTTGCTTATTAAAGATCAGAGTAATCTAAACTGCAAGAACCAGTAGGAAAAACATTACTTATTCTAATTGCTATCATGTGATTAACTAATTCCTAATCTGTGTTTTTCAAAAATGTACCCTGCTATATTTTCTAAACCATCATGTATTAATGTTTAACATAAATCAAAATCATCTATAAACCACTGATTTGTGTCTCATGTCCAACAAACTTAAACTTGTAGGGGAAACAAATTAAATTCATAAAAATACAATTAAAAAAAAAAATTTGAATTTTTAGTTTTAAAAAATTGAATTTTTTTTAATACCCTGGACGAATATTTTCTAAGGGAAAATTAGAACTTTTCTAGATAAATTGATTTGTTTCTTCAAATGCTAGGGTCTATTAAATTGGGTAGGAATTGAGAAGCAGCAAGTGTTTGTTGGCAACAAAAACATTATGTTATGAAAAATCAAATCCTTTCTCATGAGCAAGGGATCAGTTCCATAATTTTGTATCAAAACATGGAAGGAGATGTCACAACAGGCCATCAATGGTCCAATTAGAATTTTTTTAAATTTTTCTTACAGAAAATTAATTTTTAAACTTAGTTAACTATTACCTGAAAAGTAAACAATTCAAAAAGGAAAATAACTTTCAGGTTATCTAAATCAGCACTTAAAATATCAAAATTTGCCGTCACATATTTGTTAGCAGAAAAGTGACTTCAAAACCAATTTTCATGAAACCCTTTTGAAAATATATGTGTAATATATAATATATAGGTTTATTTGGAGAAAAGAAACATTTAAGCATAACAGAAGTGGAATCGGAATAATCAATATTATATACATTAAAAATCATTTGATGTTTTAGGATTGGCTACAAGCTTCAAGAAAGTTCTCTCATTAGCATAAATACTAAATAAAATGTTTAAATGAAATGGAAAAATATTGTCTGTGTAGTTCATAATATCCTCTCTATAAAGAACAACATCTCACTGTCGCAGCAATTTGGTTATTCTGTGCACCAATTTCAAAATTTTTCTAATTAAATTAAAAAAAGTGAACCTGAATATGCATATCCAAAACTGATTCACACAGAATGTTTAAGGTTAAAAAACATACAACCACAGTGTAAACAAATAACATGCACACTTGACTTGAACCAAAACATTTTGTGGAACAGCATTGTATTCAAGATGATAGATATTATCATAAGTACTGAATGTGATGCCCAAACAGATGTCAATATTTAGTGCAAAATGAGATTGAAACTTAAAACATAATTATGTTTTCCAATATCTGCCTAGTTACCAATGTGTAACCAGAATAAAGGGCATCACTCATACCAAAAGTCAAGAAAAAACAAAATAATTTTGCCAAAAATTATCTGGTAAGGGGTGAATAAACAAAGAAAACATTAGTTTAAAAATTGGGTATGGTCAGAGTGACTTTTTAAAATTAACGTAAGTAATAAGATTTTCTGCGATTCACTATAAAATCATCAGTACTCGTGAAAATGAAACTGCAATCACACCAAGAGAAAAATAGATATATGTAAGAAATATATTTACTTGAAGGACTTCTGGATCATACACATTGGCTTCAGTTACTAAAATATTTGCAACACCTGTAAAATCAAGTCAAATTAGATCTATTGACAATGCAAAAACATGAAAAAACAGTTTGTAAATAAATTACCTATTGGGTGGTTAATGTAAGGAGTTTCTTCTGGATCTTTTCTTCTCTGCTTTCTATGTTTTATAGCGGCAAAATCGGCAGCTCTGATAACACAGCTTATACTGTTTTCAAAATCCATTTTATTTGCAATTTGAAATGTGAATCCTATGGTCAAGAAAAAATAGCTTGGCGGCAGCAGTTATCAGCAGAGGTAGAAATGTATAAATTTTTCTTAAATCTGCTATTTATTTATCTGCTTCGATGTTTTGATGATGATGACGCACTTTCTTTGGAGAAAAAGCAGGTTTTTTGAGGCTTGGCTGCTTTGCCTTGTTCGATGTTTGATGATGATGCTCTTTCTTTGGAGAAAAAGCAGGTTTTTGAGGCTTGGCTGCTTTGCTTTCTGCCTCTAGAAGAAAAAATGATACTTCAAGAATGAAAAAGATTTAGAAACGAGGATTAGAGTTTAAAAATAAGCATATGGCATTACAAATAGTAAGTGAGAAATTTGAAAAAATATCATATAAAGAGTGTGGAATTTTCAAAGCGGAGAGAGTTTGAATTAGGTTATTTCGACCATTTTGGAAAGTTGGACAGTGGAAAAGAATATGTTCCAAATCTTCATAGGTGTGACATCTGAGGCAATTAGGAGCGTCTGTAAGATTGATTTTGTTTTTAATGGAATTTGTCATTAGGGTATTTGCTCGAAAGTTCTGAATGAGGGTTTCATCGTTTCTGTTTAGAGATTTTTTCGTACCATAGATTTGTAGGATTGATATGTGGAAAGTTATTGTTTCTATGGTAGCTTTTCCATAGGTTACATATTTTATCATGGTTGTCTTTTTTATAATGTTTTATGATGTCTTCAGGTGAAACACCTTCTGCAATGTTCAAAAGTTCAGCCTTCTTTGCTGCCTGATCAGCTTTTTCGTTAATTAGAATACCCTTATGTCCAGGGGTCCACACTAGTATGATGTTGTTGTATTGGCTTTTTTTACTTAGAATTTTATGAAGTTGCAGTATAATGCAGTTTGAGTTTTTGTTAATGCTTTTTAGGCTGGATAGAACGCTGTAACTGTCGCTTATTATAATGATATTTTGGTTTTTTTCAACCCAGTCTTGTATTGCTTTGAAAATTGCCATAGCTTCTATTGTGAAAATTGAGTTTAGGTTATTTACGGTGTAGCTTCTTTCTACAAATAATTTAGGAATGACAATTCCAAGTAACCCATCTGTCCCTATTATAATGTGGTTTGGTAAAGTTTGTATAAAGTTTTCAAAAGAGGTTTGCAGTATATTATCAGGAAGATTTTTATTTTGGAAGAGGAAGTTTTGAAGGTAAATTTTGTAATTAAAGTTAGAAGTGGGTGGGCACCAAGGAATAATGTCGCTTTTTGTAATGCAGAGATCTTCAAAGCAATTAATCATACTTGCAGATATTGTTTTTTTTTTATTGGTCCAAGAAGCGTAAGTAATGGAGGGTGGGTTGTAAAAAAGATCGTGAATTGGAGACCATTCTCTCAGGCTGACATGTTTTATGTAGAAGGTAGTTTTTAGTAAGTTGTGTCTTTGTTGGAGAGATGAAGCTTGAGTTTCGGAGTGTAGGATTTCGATTGGAGTGTATTTTGGTAAACCAGTTGCGATTCTGAGCATGGAGTTGAAAATGGGGTTGATTTTTTTGTAATGTGAGGTAGAAGCAGTACTGAGAATGGGAGCTCCAAAATCTAATTGGCTGCAGATAGTAGTATTGCCTATTTGTAAGAGATGTTTGGTGCAAGCACCCCATCTCTTAGACGCAATGAATTTGAAAGCATTTAGGGTACGAGAAGATTTGGATTGTAGGTATTGAAAGTGGGTGTTTCAGGTTAGGTTCTTGTCAAAGATTAGGCCCAAAATTTTTAGTTTGTTTACTTCTGGAATGATAGTGTTATTTATTTTTATGTTGCATTTCTGGGAACTTTTATTCTGGGAAAAATTGATAATGTTGCATTTGTTTAGGCAAATGGTTAGTTTCCAGTGGTTACACCAATTATTAATGATTTTTATAGTTGTTTGGATTGCTTCTGTAGATTCAGTTAGAGATTTATTTGTGGTGTATATAAAAATATCGTCAGCATATATTAGGCATTTAACTTGTGTAGGGATGAGTGTAAATAAATCATCAAGGAAAATAAGGAAGAGAAAAGGGCTGAGAATGCAACCTTGAGGTAGGCCTCGAGAGGTTTGTCTAGTATTTGAAATGGTGTTACGCCACCTTACCTGGCAAGTTCTACGATTAAGAAAATTGAAAATCCAAAGAGCCATTTTTCCTGTGATACCTTTTGATTGTAGTTTGGACACAAGTCCATCTATCCACACTGAATCATATGCTCCCTTTAAGTCGATGGAAGCGAAAACTATATGATTTTTTTGTTTTTTGGCAATTAAGATGTCAGTGTGGATTTGGGTCAATAAAGTAATGCAACTTCTATGTTGAAGAAAGCCATGATTGTTTTTATTTATGTTTTTTTTATTGTAGTAAATGTCTTCTACGAGTCTATTGAGGATCATTCTTTCTAGAATTTTTGCAAAGGTGGAAGTTAGAGATATAGGCCTGTAAGAGGTTAAGTTTAGTGGATTTTTGTGTGGTTTAAGGATAGGAATGATAAGGGAGTGGGTCCAAGATATGGGGATAGAGCCAGTGTTAAAACTGGTGTTAAGAATTTTTAAAATATTTTTCTGGATATTATCAGGAGATATTTTGATCATTGTAATGGTGACTTTGTCCATTCCAGGGGTTGATTTTCTTATTTGGGTGATGGCTTTAGCGAATTCGTTCCAAGAAAATACGTTGTTGATTGAATTACTGTGGTAGTCAACAAAACTAAGGGGAAGGGGATCTAAGTATTCATCAGCAGTGTAAAGTTTATTAAAAAGGTTAGCTTGTTCTTGTGGGCAATGTATTTTCATATTGTTTATTTGAATAATATTAAATGAATTTTTTTGTTGGTTGGAAGGATCTTTTAATCTTTGTAAGATTTTCTAAATATTTTTGTCTTGGGCAACTGTTTTCCATGTAGTAAACCAAAATTTTTTTTCAAGTTTCTGAATTAAATCTTTTAATTTGTTTTTATATTTTTTATATTGGTCCCAGTCAGATGTGCTATCCTTGAAGCCCCAATTATGGTGTGTTGAATTAAAGTCACCTGCAATGATATAAAAGTTGTTGGGATCCAATCTAAGGTTGTCAAGCATCCCTACATTTTTTATTCCTTTGGGACAATAGATGTTAATGATGTGGAAAGTAATATTGTTGAGGTGGACTTTCACTTCCTGGGATTCAAAATCCCGATTTTGTTCTTCCTTTATGAGTTGTGCACTTATATTTTGATCGATGGCCATTAGTAGTCCTCCTCCTCTAAAAGGACCAGGTCTATCGAAACGAAAAATGTTTTTTTTTAATCGGATGTCCGGTTTTAAAAAGGTTTCTTGTAGTATTAAAATGTTAGCTTGGCTGAAATATTTATTATGATTGAGGTCAAATCGGCGTGCTCTGGCACCTCCATTGAATACAGTTGAGATCAAACATGGTTGTAAGAAAAATAAAGAAATGAAGTTCAAGAAAAAAAGGTTGTGGGGAGATCTATTCGTATTCCATTTTTCCGTTTGTGATTGATAGGTCGAGTTGCGATTGTGAATGTGTAGTTTTAGTTTGTTTTTGGACTGCATAGTTTTTATGTCCTCTGAAACGTTTTATAGTAGTGGTAATTTTGTTTGAGTCATTATTTATTGTATTTGGGAGTAGGTTCTTCCTTTCCCATTATAGTTTTTGGTCCTCTTTAGTTTGTTTTTGATCTGGAGTAGTTTGCATGTTACTGTTTTCTAGAGTTGTAGTTTCCTTATTATCAGTTGCATTTTCTTTGGTTTCGTAGATGATATTTTCTTTTGGAATCATATTGTTTACAACCATTTGTGACAAAATGTACATCTGGTTGATTTGAATTTGTTCGATACTGGTTAGGATCGGTTTCAAAGTTTCGAGTATTATCTCCTTTATGTCGCTATTTTTTAATGTTTCTTTTTGTTCCATAAATTGATCATTTATTGGTTGGCTCACTGTCTTTGCGTATGAGGTCTTTAGTTTATTTTTTGCTTCTATGTAGGATACCAAGTTTTCATTTTTATATTTCAATATTTCAGTCTCTTCTTTTCTGGTTCTACAGTTTTCGTCATCTGCAGTATGTGGTTGTTTACAGTTTTTGCAGGATATTTTATTTTGAGCTTCAGGGTGGTCTTCTGAGCAAATTCTACATTTTTGATTGGATCTACAACCTTTGATTCCGTGACCGAATACCCAGCAGTTTTTGCACTGTCTAGGTTTTTCTAAGTAGAGATTTAATTGATGGATCATCATACCTATATGCAATTTGTTTCGGATTTTTATTCGAGGAGTAGGGGTGCCAAATTTTATAGTTTTTAGCGGGATTTTAGTTTGGTTAACAGTTTTTTCAAATCGGGTAATACTTGCTATCTTTATATCTTGCTCTTCCAGGTCTTCAGTGATGTCTTCTAAGGCTATTTCTGTATCTATTCCATTAATTATATATTGGGTAATTAGGTTGTCTTTCGTTAGTGTTGTGTGTACTGGTACATCTAAGATGTTTTTTATTTTAGAAGTTTCGTGGGCAGCTAGTTTACCATCTACTGTTATTATAAAAAGGTTATTACGCGTTCGTCTGCATTCTAGGATGTTTTGGTGAGATGAAAAATGCTTATAGATATCTTTTTTAATTGTATAAGGTTTTTTTTGTAGGATTGGTTGAGTAGGGCGAATAATGAAGGTGAAAGTATTTTTACCTTCATCACTACAATAGTTAATAAGGTCTGTATCCAATATAAGTTCAAATGTACCCGTTGGGTATGACGTATGGTCGTCACCCATTTGTAGAATTCTTTTCGTTTCAGAGGTTAGATAAGAGAAAATACTACTTACCCAAGTAGTAGAAAAAGAAAAATCAAAGCCCTAGGGAAATAATAATATCAAAAGACAAAAGAACTAAGCAGCCTAAAGCCTTGAAGTCGAATCCAAAAATCTTGGAAAGCAAATTAAGTCGGAGCAGACAAGCAACCGACCTCACACCTTTTGTTTACAATTTACACGACTTGTAAGATTAGTTACAGTTACAACCATCAATTAATTTGGCAGTTGTCCCCAAGTAGATTTGATTAAATTAAATATATCTCGTCAGTTGCACCAGTACGACATAAATTAAATTTCCTTCATTCCTAGCAATATTTATGGAGAGTGGATTGTCAAATCTGGTGTCCTCGTCATCTGACCGTGGTTCAAAATTATGAGGCGTAGTCCTTGATCTCTCCCTTCGAAATTGATTCCTGATCATCGCCAATAGCTCGATGTGTAGCTCCAGTGTGACGTTAATTAACTGGTTTCCTGAATAGAATTTATTGATCTATATTTTGTTTGATTGTGTGTACATCAAATGTAATCTTAAACATGAAAAATAAATAATTTTTTGCTGTATTTAGTCTTAAAACGTTTATTAATTTTATGGACTGGACCTTTTTTTCTAGTAGGTAAGAGGAAGGTAATTTGGTAATTTTAGTTAAAGTCGTACTAGAACAACACAAGGGGCTATTGACGACGGTCCGTGATCAGTCCTATAAGGGAAAGAACCGAGGATAACACCTCGTAATTTTGAATCAAGGTCAGAGGACGAAGCACCATCTGAGCTGGCTCGAAACTTCCGCACCAACCCAACGTGAGGACTTTCGGCCACGACAGATTTAAGGTGCACCAGTCGCCTCTACACCATACGCTTACAAACATCCATACCCGGATTCGAACTAGGAACCTTCCGATGTATAGGCTAATACCTTAACCACCATACCGGTTGGTCGGCGGTAAGAGTAATTGGTAATTTTTAGTTAACGTAGTACTAGAGCAACACAACGGGCTATGAGGTGGTAAGAGGTAGGAATTAAAAATATTGCACTTTTAAATTTCTGAATTTTTGAAAATTAAAATATATTTTTTAAATTAATGTAAGCTAGGTGGCAACATATTTACTATGTTTGTTTGTTTGTTTATTGGGATCTGACTGAGTGATGGGATATCCCAATCTTTCAATCCATCCAAAATTAAATTATTTCTCGATTCGGATATTTCAAAAATTTGATTTCATACAACAAGGCAAATTTAATTCAACTGTTTCTTGAATCCAATTGGCATGTGGGACAAATGGAAACCACCTTTTTTTTTGTGCAATCAACGTACGAGATAAATTAGAATTATTTGCAAGAATAGTATTTTAAAACATCCTATCACGAACTAGACATGAAACGAGTGAATCTTTTAAAAAGCCAAATAACTATCAACATATGTGATTTGATAGGAAAAATATCAAATACTTTTACGCTATAAAAATAAGATATACTTTATTAATCAAATTTTACTGTTTTCCATTTTAAGATAAGATTTGATCACACTACTAAAATTAAAATAGTAATACACCGCTTTCGATGTTAAGAGAAGGCATACAATTCTGATTTGAATTTTCTGTTTTTTAATTCATTCTCCAAATTTGTTATTTTACTAAGATTCAAGTATATATATTGAACGAATTACATTAAAAAAAATGACTCATGAGGAAAGTAACAATTTAAGATAGTGGGGACCTAAAAAAAATAATGTTGAAGAATTGTTACCAATTCTATCAGGATAAAATATCCGTTCCTCTATTTTGGTGTAATTTTTTTGAGTATACTGAGAAAGAATTTGGTTTTCTATTTCATCCAATATTCAACCATGTTTTGTTTGTGAACAGTCAATAAAATTGACTGGTGAATCAAGAAAACTGATTGAAGGCCTGATTTCTTACAACTATTTAAATAACATCAGAAGATTATTTTTTTAATCAAAAGAGATGATGGTATCAATGTGGTACTTAGTTTTTAATATTTTATTAAAAGCTTCTATTTTTAAGTTTCTTGAAGGAATTTATTTTAAACAAATTAAAGTTTTTAAATTGATAATGCTGTTTTTTTATTCAAAATGAATATGTTACATTGACTTCATGTGCATTCAGTTGTGGTGAAAAGGACTTGTTTCTACTTTTATGGATTCATTGTTAATCTATAAATTAACAGACAGTTTATAGCCAAATGATCAAATTCCTAAACTCTTAAGACCATTAAGGCTTTACTAACCTCCATAAACCAACATTAAATTTTTTTAAATGTTATTCCTTAAATTACCTATATTAATAGAGTAATGCAAAAATGAGAATTTTCTTTCATGAAATTAATACCTACCCTTTCAAATATCATATTGCTAAATCTGAATGTCTACCAATAACTTAAGTATCACTACTCTTTTAGGAACAAACCTTGAAAACATTAATTAACTGGAAATTTGTTTATTTTCTCAACAAACTGTTTGTTAAACCTTGTAATTTTTGTTACACATGTATATTTTCTATATTACTTACATTTATAGTTATGTGCAAAGCTTTTATAAAATATTTAGCCTATTGTGTGTTTTCTTTTCTTGTTAGAGATATTACTTTGTATCTTATAATTTCTTTAATATCAACCACTTTATTTTTCAGATTTCTTACTCAATTCCTTCCATGATGGAGTAGGAAACCTTTCTAAGAAAGAGAATCAGTATTCTTGTTCATTATGTGGTTATTATGCTTCAAATAAAATAGAGTTGACAAAACATTTTTGTAAATATATGATAGCAAAACGATACTCTTGTTCAATTTGTAAAAAACACTTTAACCAAAAACATCATTTAGATTACCATATGAGAGTACATTCTGGTTCAAAGCCATTTATGTGTGAGGTTTGCAAGAAAAGCTTCCGTGTCATATACTTTTTAAATTCACATAAAAAATTGTACAATCATTAGAAATTTAGTTTAATTAGTACATTTTTGAGTTTGATAACTCTATACCTGTATTTCAAATAACTAATTTAATCTCTATAAAACACATGCAAAGCTTAAATTTAATTGTTGAAAAGTTTTTAAAACAAGTAATAATTCTTATTTTAAATGGTTTTGAAACAGTTCTAAAGTACTGTTGAATTTTCCTTATTTTTTTGCATTCAGTTAAACCTCTCTTAACCATGTCTGATATGTAAGTACTTCTTGAAGTAATTGATACTTTATTTGGTATAGAATATAAAGCCCATTTCTATTGATTATACCTATATCTAACAATCATTATTTTATCTGTCACCCTTTCAAAATCCCACAGGGGGTTACTTTAAGTAAAAACAAGCATCAAACCAGAGTGAACCTAGTGATCTGTCCTTCCTTCCATTTTACCCTCACCTGTCTTGCCTTCATCTTTTCTCCTTCTTCATAGGGGTTGCTTATTTGAATGTGAGGGCTGCCCTTGAGAAGCAGGCAGTGAAAGCCTGCTTGGAAGATTAATTAACTAGCAACCTGAGTGTTGCAAGTTTGCATCCAACCAAAGACAGTTATGTACAAAAGGGGATAGTTCACATTAAATTTGTTGTGTCCTCACGTTGGCTTGGTGTGGAAGTTTGGAGAGTGGGGGTAACAACTCGGGTGTGACCTCACCATCTGACCGTGGCTCAAAATTACGTTGTCCCTCCCAGTATGGCCATTTTAAAAGAATGACACATGGTGATTTTCGGTCTAATTCATTGCACAAACTCTAAGGCTGTAATCAAAGCTTAATATGTTAGTATCTGTGGAGTTGTATTTGTTTATATTTATTTCAATTGGTTTATCTGAGAAAATCTTACAAAATATATCTAAAATACTTACTTTTTAGGCAGAAAAACACTTTATTTTGAATCTTTCCACACTTTGAACTAGCTGCATGAAACTAAGATGGATACCTGAGCATTTTAGTAGACTTGACTGCCCTATAGTAAAAAAAGGCTGAAATACTTTTACATAAAAGAAATCAAGGATGGGCCAAGCCTTCCTTATGATCATGGCTCTTCATGTTCCCCTAATTAAATATCTACCCCTTGAGAAGCTTTCCACATCTGTCATCTCGTCTTGGTATTAGATAACTCACTTGTTTTCCAGACCCATGTACCTGAAAAATGAAGATCCTAGTAGTTGAGCAACATACTGATCTAGTCACTGCTTCGACCCCTGAATTTCCTTGATGTTGTCTGTCTTGTATTTGGCTCAGCTTGACCAAATATGGCCCTTGTGCCATAAAACCCCATCCTACCTTTTAGTAGCCACAAAATCTGTCTTTTTGTGTTAAAAAATATTAATTCAGAACAGAAATGTCGACTAACATTTTTAATAAAATCACTAGTAAAACAAAACTTTTTAAGGAAAGTTTTTACAAAATGTGGTTGCTGAGAGGTGTTTTACTACACAAGTTACTTTTGATAAATTTTCAAAATTATTTAAGAGATTACTTAAATTTTCATTTGACATTTTTTTTATGTTACTCCAGAATATCTGGAGGAAAAGGTATATTGAAGTGTCGAGGAATCAGTTTAATACATAATGACATCGACTGTCGAAAATAAAGGTGCATTCTCTTTGTTATTTTTTATATAAATAATTTTATCATAAATTAAATATATTCATTTGCTTTCTAAAAGGTTTTACATTGAATTTCAGATAAATGCCCAAAATTAGAAAGCTTTGTCTGTAAAATTAATACTTAATTGAAGGGTTTGTTAAAAAAAGAAGGCTGCTGCAATTTTTCAAGTTTTTGGAAAACCGTAAGAAACTTATTAAAATTAAAAGTTCTAAGCTGTGTGAAAATATTCTTTGTGATAAATTTCCTTCTTGTAAATTCTCTCTTGATTGAAGCAACATCTTTCAAACACACACACACAAAAAAAAAAGACAAGATAGTACATGCAATACCAAACTCTCCCAGGATGGAGCTACCTCCTTTTTGCAGCAAATCCTTTAATTCTTTTGTGACATGTCTAGCTTATGTATCATTGCTCTTTTTATCATGTGTATAGAAACTGTTTTGATATGTGTATAAATTTTTAGTAAAAAGTACAAATAAATATTTGATGAAAGTTAGGAAAATGATTTATTTATGTTGAATTGTTACTTTTCTCTTGGAAAAAAATAATGTTTGGAAATGAAATTGAGATTTTCATTTGTTACACATACCTCTGTTTTATTCATTCTAGATCATTTTTTTATATTTGCCCTTTAAATTGCATTGTTTCATTCCTATGTATATTGCATTTTTATGTATAAATTGTTTGTAACTCCTATAAATTCAGATATTTCTGCAACAGATTTCTTATGAAAGCCAACTGAGTCACTCATTTTAAATATCTAATGATACTCTTAGATTTTTTAAAAGCATGCTTTCATTTTTGAATAAGACATGTTCATGATAATTAAACAAAAATAACATATACATTGTTTTACATTAATAAGTTACTTTAATGCAATTTTCAAACTTTAAATGTGAAATAGTGGTCTAAGAATCAGTCATAACATCTACATAATTAAATATTTGTATTTTTTTATGAATTGAGAATTCATTTGAATTCGCGCAGATTTGAATAAAAAATATTTTTTTTCAACATCTATATATTTCCTTAGATTTTAAAAGAAATTTAAATGAATTATTTTGGTGATTAGGTATATTTGGTAAATGCTTTTACTGACATACAATTCTTAATTTTAGTAATTATGTTTTCAGGATTCTTGTACTACAGTAACTGGGTCTCAATTTCTATTTGATAAAGAATAACAAAAAAATACAGTTATTGGTTAACCAAGGAGGCAAGGATAGGCCAAATAGAAAATTCAAGATGGCCAAAGAGATTTTGTGTTGCCTTTTAATTCACTATGATTGACATTACTTTTGGAGGAAATAGAGGTAACATTTATTTTTGTTCCACAAATTTAAATACTTTTTTGAGTCATGCTATATAAATGCTGTGTTTAAATGTTTCATATTTATTTATATGTTTGTATATTTTGCATTTAAAGAAGGTTCTGCAACCTTATATTTTACTTTTAAATACAATACTGATATATTTTGTCAATTAAAAATTTTAGGGAGTATGACTGCTATTATACTTTTGATCCATAATTGTTTTAATTTGTTTTCAATGATAATCCTTTTTTTCACATTTAAATGCATTTAATAGTGCTATCCCTGGTCAAACTGTTACATGCACTTTGATTTTGTTTACAAAAGTCATGTTGGAAGGAGAAAAAAGCTACTAATTTAATTTTTACAAGTCTAAAAGTGATAATTTATTAGCTTTGAGTATGGGAGAATAGTAAAATATGTATGTTTGATGGTAATAATACTTTTATTTATTTGTGTACTAATAGGTAATGTCAATAGTCAATAAAAAATTACACAAATTTTTAATATCGTGTTGGGTTGCCTTTTGAGACTATCTAAGTTTCGATTTGCTTTGGCATACTATTAATTAAAACTGTTTCCTGAATGGTGATGATCTATATTTTCTACACATTTGTGAGCTCAATCACATAAAAATGAAGGGTTTTCCCATATGAAAATCATGTTCAGGTAGTAGCCAGTTCCTTACCTCCTTGTACAAGCCCTGTCACATAGTCTTTTTTCCGATTAACTGATAACCAGATTCCTTTTTTATACGGATTTACAGACTAAAAGATGTTTGGTTGCTATTACACGTGCTGCATGAGACAATCTGAATCATAGAATTTTGGATCTAAGTATGACAAAAACATTCTTTTCCACAAAAAATGTAAAACAAAAACTAAATTCTGTATGGAGAAGAATTGGCACAACTATTTGAAATCAACTGTTACATAGCGTGGACTTTGGCTCTCCAAATTTCCTCCTCTGGCTATGCTACTCGTTATTGAAGTTGATGCAAAAGAATAACTAAGATGTTGTCAGCATTTCTTTAACATCCTGTCTTGATTCCGTCAATGACTTGTTTTTTCTATAGGGGATGCAGGGCTTCTTGGTTTCATTGGACACTATGCCATTGATGATTTATTAGTATGCAATGCTTTCAGATACCTTTTGCTCTCCTTTCCTCCTTAAAACTCTGCACTCAGATAATTAAAATTAACTACTGTGATGCTTGCATTGCAGTGTCATCTGAGTGCAAATTGTTTAGTGTTAAAATGTAATAATATTTACTGAAATACGTTAAGTACTCAGTAATTTACCTTTAAAATGTTATCTATTAATATTTATATTTTTAATAAGGAATATTTCTTTTTATTTTTAGTTTAAATTGAAGGTCTGTGTGGAGAGATAAAGAAAGGTAATTGTTTGAGGATCAAGATTTCTCATAGAATATGCAAGAAAAGAGTAAAAGAAGTTTTTTTTTTTTTTTTTTAAATTATTATTGCAGTTCAAAAATATTTACTATTCTAAACTGTATATTGATATTTAAATGAGACTAAGGCAAATATATCTTGATTTCATATTTGTGTTATCCAGCCAGTATTTCAGATGCAATTAACCCGTTTGCATAGAAAGGCCATTCTTTTGTGTTCTGAATTAAAGTAATTCTATTAGAAAGTATAAAAGTCCAAAAAGGTATATCTTAACAATCATGATATAGATTAGCAAACTATTAGCCTTTTTGCTCCAGGTCATTTCTAATTCTGCTAACACTCTTAATTTCTGCACAATGAAAAAAAGAAAAGAAAGGACAGTATTGATATGTAAATTTGAATTTTCTAAAACAATTATTTCATTCTTTAAAAAGCAAGTCACATATTTCAAGTATTAACACGCATTTCAATATTATTCAAAAGTGACATGCAAGAATTAATGCTTTCCAACTTTTTCTTCAAATTCAGCACATTTTGAAAATTAATTAGATTTTCTATAATTGATTCATATATATTTTTCTTTGTTACATGCTTTATCAATATATTGTATATTTAGTATTTCTGTAAGCCTATTGAATCAAATTCATAACCAATATCAAGAGTTTTTATTTGCTTGGACAACATGAATTTTAATGATGTGTTAACATAATGTGCTTCCAAATCATGCTATGCAAGAGCTGTAATTTCATGTTATTCTTTTAAGGTATGCTGCCTTTTATGTACTTTTGAATCCATTGAGTGATTATATCATTAAAATGAATTTTCTTTGTTTCTGTTCTGAGAATAAATTTCAATGTCTTGTTTTTAGGAGCTTGTGCTACTAATTATATCCTAATTATCATCGTATAACTAATTTTTGTGTCACCTTTTTTTTTTTAAAGTAATTTTCTAATTATTTTTTCAAAATGTTTCTAGCATTAAAATTTTGTTTTCATTTCATCTATATACATTTATTATTTGGGTGACTTATAGTTTAGTATTTTTATGTGCTTATTTTAGTTGGACTGCTTTTATTTGGATGTGTTGGAATAGTTGGGTAATCATAAACAGAAAGTATAATTTGAAAAAAATTGTTATTGTTCAAAAATTCTGTGCTTTTTAAGACGGTCCTGCATGACTAGCTTTGATCATACTTTATCAATTTTCTGACTCTTTCATGCATTGAAAGTAAATCAAACCAAATTAGTCTCAAAGTAATTGAAGTCAAGTGTATTTTGATAAGTATTTTTAAAATCATAATT
Source organism: Metellina segmentata (assembly GCA_947359465.1). Taxonomy (NCBI): domain Eukaryota; kingdom Metazoa; phylum Arthropoda; class Arachnida; order Araneae; family Tetragnathidae; genus Metellina; species Metellina segmentata. The sequence goes on from OX375874.1 coordinate 84,856,758, forward strand.
TAAAGTAATAGAAGTATGCTATTGTATATCTTAGTTATTACTTGATTTTAATGTAATGTAAATATGGTCATGGAATTAGACCATCTGATAGTGTAATAAGCATGCTAGTATTACTTAGTTGTTTCTTAATAATTTGTTTGTTATTTATGTATTCACATATTTTCTTTACTCAAGTATTAATAATGATGAATTATATTTTGGTTTATCTTGTAAGAAATTATCTTCAGTATGTTATTAATTCAAAGTTCTGTTTTATTTGAAAATTATATTTCATCATAATCAATTTTTCACAAATTATCAAAAGTTTTTCTTTTAAGATGCGCAAGAGATTTTTAAAAACTTCAGTGATGCTAAACTATATGAAAATTAAACAAAAGGACCTGGTCATTAATGTAGAAACACCTGTCATTTGGAATTTCGCAGGAAATTATATGCTCAAAAATAGAAATTTTAAATTGTGTTTTGTAAATTTTTTTAATATATATTTATTTATATATATATATATATATATATATATATATATAGTAGGGGATGCTAGTAGGGGGTGCTATTCCTTACTAGTAGGGGATGCTATTGGAAGGTGTTCACTGCTTTGAACTTATACACATTTCTGTTTTTGCTTATCCAAACAAGTAAATTCCAATTGCATTAAATATTGTGGGATGTGAATAAAGAGAATTATAATAATTTAAAATTATGGTATTAGTCTTTGAAGTGACAAGAGTATAGTATATTTTGTATTACACTGAATGCACACTTTTAAACACTACAGAGATTTACTGCCAATATGGTTTGAATTTCTAGATAATTACCTTTTTATAAATCACGAATCAACATTTAATACATTTGCACTCCTGGATGAAAGTTATGTTGAATAATGAAACATTTTCTAAACTATTTTTAAATATTTTTCTATACTTGAATGTGTGTTTAGAATAACTTTTTAATCATTTTCTTATATTTACATTCTATATAGAGCAGTACTTACATTTCATACAGTGTTTTTGTAATTGTTTTATCCTTTAGTGCTGAAAACTTTCTTAAACTAAACAATTAATTATCTTTTTAAGTTTGTTAAATAACTCCGCTTTTAGACTAAAGAAAAAATATAATTGTTTTGATTTATCTCAATTCTAGTTAATTTGGATCCAGAAAATTGGATTCATATATTTCTTAGACTTTAATTTTACTGGACAGAGCTGGGACTTCAAAGTAGTTCATTACTCTAGTAGATTCATCTTTTAAAATTTGTTATTGTAAAATGGGTGTGTATTCTTTTATTTGAATTTCCAATTTGTAAATGCATCTTATTCATTCACATGTTTCATTTCCTCAGGCAAGGGAAGAAAAATGAAAGGACCCAGAGTACTTTACAACGTTCATTCATGTACCTTTTGTCCCTATTCGTCCTATTATAAATCACATTTGAACAGACACATATTGACTCATACTGGAGAAAAGCCATTTAAATGCAATCTCTGTAACAAAGGATTTTCCCGAAAAGATGTACTTCAGACTCACATGATTGTACATTATCAAACCGATTCTTAAAGATATTTTTTCACTTAGTCAATTATATTTGCATAGTAAAATGTGTTGTATTTATTTTTCTTAAGTATGTACAGTAAAGCACCATTTATACACGTAAAGGAGCCTTGTAAAAATGACAAAAAACGTATAAGAGTAAAATGAATAAAGCATTCACCACCAGATGGCAGTATGCTAAGATACTCAAAACTTGAAATATCTTGATAAACATAATTCATGCTTTTGAAATTCCAGCATACATAAAATAACAACTTTATTGAGGAAATATAAACTATCCTAATCACTCACAGGAATAAAATATACCATGAAAAATTAAATTATGTTTTCTCAAAAGAACTTTGAGAAGATCAGTCATAGTGGTTCGCTCATTCAAGAACATGTGACTCAAACAACCCACCATCAAAGTCTGTTAAATGGTCAAGGACTCAAATGTTTCCTCATGGATCAAAAGCTGAGCATGGGAAAAAAGGCATTTCCTCCCCAGGATTCTTGGTAACTACTCCTTTAAATTTTGTGTCACAGAAATTGTGCTGGTATAAATGAAAGATTTTATAATACATGTTATATCTATTTCTGGACTAACCCATTTCAACGTATAAACAATAAAGAGCTATAAATGAGAAACGTATAAAAGGTGCTCCATTGTATGTGAATGACAACTAATGTAAATGCCGTTATATTTTAACTCAACCTTAGTGTAAGTTATGACTTGGTTTCCTTGCTTGAAAATCATAATTTTCTGTATATTGTATCTATTTTTTAATGATGCCTCAAATAAAATGTGCCTTTGTTGGTTTCAAACTTTTCTATTTTATTTTGTAGTTATGTAATACTTCTTGTGAATTTTTTTGGGATACGTTAAACTGCATGAGATTCTAATGCTGCTTGACTTTTTAAAGAAATATATAATAGTTACTAATAAAGTAAAATCTTTACTTGTGATTTTTAATTCCAATTTTTTTTATTTATTGTGAATGAATGAGTAAATTTCGTGTAATTCACCTAAAAGTTTGATTTTTTGTATGATTACGTAAAATATCTCATTTTTGAACAGTTTTTATCATGCCTGTGATGTGCAGATGCTTCAAATTGACATGCTTAATCATGTTTTTTAAGTATAATTGATTTTATTGCTTGGTCTTTGTAGCCAAAATGACCTTAAAAGTGATGAACCAAAGTGAAGAACTTATTTTGGTTAAGTTTAAGTTATAAATTTCATAAGTAAAATGTTGTAATTTTCAATGCTAATGAGCAATTAGGTAATAAATAAAAGGACACCATAATTGTGTGAACTTTTTTGACAGATTATATAAGGTATAGTTGAGCTTATTGTCACATTGTTCCCATATACTATATTGAAAGTTGGATTTGATATTTGTAATGTAGACCCTAAGTACCCTAATCTTTTTAAAGATAGTACATATATTTAAGTTGCATAATTATTTACCTTCTCAGTTATCATTTTCAAACGTTTTGATCTTATGCATTCCATTTGTCACCTTGGATACTACTTTGAATACTTAATGAGTAATTCAGTCCTGACTTTTCTATCCTTCAAAATTATGCTAAATTTAAACAGGATAAAACTGTTTTATTTATTGCTTGGGACCATGTATATTATGATATACATATAATTCTCAGTTTGTAGGAATATTATGCAATAATTTAAATGTAGTTACATGTATATTACTTTGGGTGCTTTAAGAGTTTACACATTTTTAATATTGTTATTTGCATTCAATGTTTATTTTCAGCTTGGGTACGCAAAATGGATAGCTTTACGATTAATTCTTAATTTCAAGCATTCTGTGTTAATTTTAATGCATGTTCTTCCTGAAATATCAATAAATTTTTTTTCTTACATAAAAATAAAATTTCACTTTTATGCTATGCACGCTCATCTTTTTGAAATTATTAAAACTCGACTGTTATATTAATATAACTGAATCGCTACATCGCTTTTAATGTGTCACAAATTTCAACTAAAAAATAGGAACAATTCTTTTTTAAAGAGACTATCTATTTAACAAATCCGTAATAATTATTAAAATTTTTTTAAAATTCTTATATGTATTTTTTGTGTTTTAAATTACATTGGAATTTGATATTCCAAAGCAAATCAGGACTATTAAATTAAACATACAACTTTTTAATTTTAAATATTTATTTATACCATGTTGTATTTAAATCTATTGTATTTGAAGATCTCAAATTATTTTGATGTTAGCTTCTATACAATTTTTTTGTCATTAACTTAATAGTACTTTGATTTATTGACACTAATTTTCTTATGAACTGTCTTTGTTATTTTTCAAATGTACCTACAACTAGAAGAATACATGAATATTGGACTTCATTGTAGGTTGTATAGTTTATTGAACTATTTTTATTACAAATTCATAATTGCAGTTAACTATTTTCTTTGTTGATAAAATGTTTGAAAAGGATTTTTATGTTGAGAATGAAATAATGGATTTATTTTTGTAGATTTCAGCATGTTTCACAATAAATTATATTAATCAACTGATTTTAAATACATTTCAGCATTGTTTTTTTAACGTAGGTTTATTATATAAATGTTTTGTTTTTTCACATTACTATTGCTTCTTTAACCAATAGTTTTAAATCTTTATACCTATACATATAAAACTATTTCTTCACCTTAGGAATTCAAGTTCACGATAATCCAAGAAATTCTGGCATACCTTTGCACACTTGTGAATTTTGTAAATATTCATCTTACAATAAAGGAAACTTGAAGAGACATTTACTGACACATACTGGAGAACGTCCTTATGTTTGTACTATCTGTAATCTAGGCTTCATTGAAAAGAAGAACCTTCAAATACATTTGTGTTCTCATACTGGGGAGCGACCCTTCAAGTGTAATATTTGCACCAAAGGATTTACTAGGAAAGATGGCCTGCGTAGCCATATGATAACACACATGCATGAACTGGAGATGTAATTTTTGACTTAAGTAATATTTACAAGGTTAAATGTTCTCAATGCATAATAATATCTGAATAAAATTGTTTTCTATGATAGTTTATTTCATTAGTGTGGCTACTTTGTGGCATGAAGTTGTTTAGAATTTTAAAAGTAACTTTCTCTTGTACAAATTAAGTTATAGCTGATATGTGCTATAGATTCGTCTGGAGACACTACAGAGAGACAGACACACAAAAACTTCCTTTTATAATAGTAGAGATTATATCTATCTATAGATTTTTTTTAAAAATTTACCTAATATTACTTATGAATAGTTGTATTGTGATTTCAATTGTTTACTGTAAATGGCACATATTTTTTATGTGTACATGCTTGAAATTAAATGAGACATAATTCAGTAAAACACAATTTATGTATCATTCTCCGAAAAATCCAAATTAAAGCATCATCTAATTGAATATCAATTTTATTTCATGAAACTCATTTTGTCAGCACACTTGCACATGAAATTTGTCAGGCTTTAAATAATTTTAAATTCAACGGACTAAAATGTCCCTATGATGCAATGAATGAAAAATATAAATCTGGTGAAAATCAAACATTTACCCTTGCATATCTATTGTAGTTACAATACTTTCCATGATCAGTAATGAATAAAGTTTTGCAAATAAAACTCATGCACAACACAAATATGTTTAACTTTATTCATTGCTTTAATATTGTCAGCAAGTATGGAAGAAAGCATGTACAGCCATACATAGATTACACATGAACAAATGGAAGCTTAAGTTGAAAATTACACCTAAATCATTTTACCGATATATCCTCGTCTATGTTTAGAAATCCTCATGCAATTTTACATTCTGATTACTATAGCAACAGCTTTTTAAAAACTTGCTGCCTGTCTGCAATCAAAGCTATTTATGACAGTATAAGTAGGTTTTAAATTGCTATAAATTATAAAGTTGCTACTTGGCCTTACACATTTATCATGTAGGACTTTAGACATACAAAGCCAATCTTGTCGGATGCGCTGGAATCAGTCGCATGGGCCTCTGACTGGCCCTGAATACATTTCTTTAGGTATCCGGGGTAACCCATTTGGATGAACAATGGATTAGCAACCGGAGAGTTGCGATTTCGAAACTAGCTCCAGTCAGACTCGTGTACACGGGGGATTGGTCTGTTGTGGCTTCAAAGGTCACGTTGCCATGGTGTGGAAGTTTGGAGGTTGGGGTTTCAGCTCAAATTCTGACCGTGATACAAAATTGCGAGGCGTTGTCCATGCATCTTTCCCTCAGGCATCCTCCCGGACCGTCGCCAAGTGCCCCCTGCATTTCTACAGTTTACAGTACAGTGTTAAGTACCTACCTACCTCAAATATCCGCTAACTATGGCAAAATGCAGTCATATTTTATGTCTGGAGCAGTTCTCTCAATACCCACTCATTTCCATTTAAACTAGCTTCAGCATGATGTTTGGTTTGGTGTTTAATTCCAAAACCATTTAAGTAGTAGGCAGGTGACTACGTTGTATTAGGTTCTTCAACTTGTGTTCCACTGAACTCTTGGGTTCCGAAAACGTTTTGGAAGGTTCCTCCTCGTTTATTGGGACAGACTATTGAGACGAATTTTATTAATGAAACAACTATCCATAACTGCTGATAACACAACTCGCCGTCCTGACAGCAGCTGGGATTATAATATTTTAATAGGAAACGCTGACTCCTTTCTTAATTTGCACAATATTTGAGTAATCAACAACGCCAAGCTCAATGAAAATGTCAAATACAATTTGTTGCAACATTTATCGCGTTTACAAGGAACACTTTTTCTGGCCAAACAGAAAAAGTAACTTGGATTCAAAACCCTTTTGAAGAATCTTGTGATACCTCTTGATTGCAAGTAAGAAAAAGAAAACAACACATTTTGATATATTAACCGACTCCTTATTAAAATTAACATTTACCCAAGTTGATATGCATTTTGGATTCAAATTATGAATGGATATCCTGAGATTGTTAAACGAGTTGTAAAATACTTAATGTCATTTGTATCAACGTATACTGTGAAAGATCTTTCTGTGCACAGCAATAAATATAAAATTCAGAAACAAATTAGTTGCAGATGATGAAATTCGTTTGAAAATCTCAACTATTACACCGAATATAAATATGCTTTGCGATAAAACACAGGCCCAGCCTAGTTTTCAATCATTTATGAATTTTTGTATTACATTTTATATGTGTTACTTTGTATTTTTTGGCATTATTTTGTGTATTTGTGAAAAATTTGTTTTATATGTACGTGCTTTTTATCTCTACTATTATGTTTGTGTGTCTGTGTACTGTCCTGAAGAATCTACGGCACTTACAAGATTAAAATTTGGCACACAGGTAGTCCGATTTTTTTTGCGATTCTTGTATCGCACCCAAATTTTAAAATTTAATCTAGAACATTTTAAAATTAATTTATTAGTTTTTTTTACCTCCCGTCTTTTGCTCCAGAATGTGTCGTAACCCGTACCTCGGAAAGAAGAAGCAAGCAGACTTTGCGATTTTCGACCGCTGACGTCAACCTTTGGAACCATGCCAAAGTTTCCTATTCTAGCGTGTTTTGATTTACGTTCTTGATAATAGCCACTTCGAGGCCTGTATGTGAAGTTGGTTTGCGAAGCAAACTAAATGGGAATACGTAGCAATCACAGGGGTTAGCGAGCGTTGAACAGTGGTCACACCTGACCTCATGTAAAGAACTGTCAAGGGCAACGCCGTGCTGGCCACGCAGTGTCTAGTAGAAAACAAAGTGTTAATTCGTATTTTTTTCACTTTCTAAACCAGTGTTTCTCAAAGAATTGTCTGCGACTACTTTGTTTTTACGGTGGTAGTCTAGCTCACGGTTTTTTATGATCTGTAAAGCATGTTTAGGTGGAACTTGAGCAGGCAACAAAAGTTTGAAAAACACTGTCTTAAATCGTCATTTAAATTGAGGGTTAACATGCTAACAAATTCTAAAAGGGTTCTTTGAAGAATATTGTAAACTAGAAAGGTTACAAGCGTGGAAGGTTGAAGGCCCCTTCTTTTTCTTCGTGTGGAGGCAGTACATCCCACCGTCCCGGACGATTAACGGCCACTACGGATTTGCCACTTAAGGTTAGGACGGTCCTCGAAAAGAGAGAAGAAGCGGCTATCCCGATGGCAGATGAGATATTCTTTTCCTCAAGACACTCATCGCACCATGGTCGATTCTCGCCCCAAGCACCACCGTATATCGTCCACCCGAAAATCTTCCGCCATCAACATTGGTTAGTTCAGTGGGCGAGACCAGGGCAAGAAATTTAGTCATTGCTCGCGTGCGGGGCTAGCACTCAAGAGTCTCAGGACTCTCAGGGTCCCCAGTTGTACTGTTTAGTGGACGCCGATAGTCCGGTTTGGTAAGGCAACCAGCCTTCATTCTTGGAATCCACCGGCAGAATACTATAGAGCAGGGGTGGCCAACCTGTGGCGCATGCGCCAAACTTAGCGCATTGGATGATTACCAGTGGCGTATTACATCCTTGCACCTACTTATTCTTTTGAAAGTAGTCTTCATAACTGAATCCATATTCATACTTTCAACACGAGTACTCTTTTTTTAATTCATACGGCCTTCTTACTCACGAGTTTGTTACAATTTTTTGACAATTTACAATTGATATTCTGTGTGAAACGACGTACGTACTTATGATCTGCATGTTCTTTTTCAAAATTTTTTTGTACTTTTTAATGTTTTTTCTTTATTTTCCTGTTAACTATCACTGTGCAAATGAAAATGAGCAAAAGAAGCGCAAAAAAAGAGAGAAAGCGTGAATTTAATGATCAGTAGGAAAATGAGTTGTTATTTATAGCAAGTCCATCAGGAAAACCGTTTTGCATTGTTAGTGAAACTACTCTTTCACATAACAGAAGACATGATCTTAATAAACACTTAAAAACACAGCATCAGGCTAACATAGAAGGAAAAATGATGCGTGTTCTCGGGTCGGAGTTACGTAAAGAATATGTGACTTAGAAAAAGGAAGAAATCAGAAGACAAAATATTTTTGCTAAAGTAAGTTGTGAAGACGAGACGATGACAGAAGCATCCTATAAAATTGCTTTAGCATTGGCAAAAAAAAAAAAAAAAAAAAAAAAAAAAAAAAAAAACTTATTCTGACGGAGAAGCCTTGTCTCCAAATATTTGCACGCCATCTTGGTTATAAAAGGTATTGAAAGGAAATCAGACGAAATTGCTATACCAAGGCAGACTGCTACGAGATATATCGTGGTACTCTCTCTGGATGCATTTCAACAACTGAAAGATATTGTCTATTCTTCTATCTAGCTTTGGATGAATCAATGAACATATTTGATGTAGTCCAGTTATAAGCATTTTTGTAAGAGGAATTAATTATAATTTTAATGTCTTTGAAGAACTTGCCAGTCTGTAAAATGCCTAGAAAATCTAAATTCGATCATTGCACTCATCAGTATGTGTACTGACGATACGCTTTGTTTGGAAATTTAAAAAAAATTGTCCTGTACTAAAATATTATACACCAAGAGGCACTGTGTGTAAAAACTTTAAAAATGCAGCATGTTATGTTACCGGTTGTGGAATGTGTGATTAAAATCAGAGCAAGAGCATTAAATAGACGAGAATTCAGAGAATATTGAATTATTAGATTTGGAATATGGTGAACCTTTTCTTTATTGTGAGGTGAGCTGACTTTCTAGAGGACAGGTTCTGAGTAGATTTTGGAAGTTGAAAAATGCTATTTATAATTTTTTTAGTACAGGAAATTGAACTACCTGATGAAAGAACCCTATTATTTGATAGCAACTGGCTATTTGATTAGGCATTTTTAGTTGATGTTACTAGCCATCTCAATTATCTAAATTCGAAGCTACAAGGCAAGAAGAAATTATTTTCTTGCTTAGTAAATAGCATCAATTCATTTGAGACGAAATTAAAACTGTTCATCTCTCAGCTAGAAAATCAGGATTTGAGTCAATTTACACACTTGAAAGGTAAGGTAAGGTAATTTTAGTTAACGTCGTACTAGAGCAACACAACGGGCTATTGACGACGGTCCGGGATCAGTCAATTAAGGGAAAGATCCGAGGACAACGCCTTGTAATTTTGAACCACGGTCAGATGACGACGCATCACCTGAGCTAGCACCCCACTCTCCAAACTTCCACGCCAACCCAACGTAAGGACTTTCGGCCACGACAGATTTAAGGTGCACCAGCCGCCTCTACATCATACGCTTACAAACATCCATGCCCGGGCTCGGATTCGAACCAAGAACCTTCCGATCTAGAGGCTAACACCTTAACCACTATACCGGTTGGTCGTCAGCCCCACACTTGAAAGAGCAGAGTGGATGTGCTGTGGATAATAACAATTTGACCAAATATATTAAAATTAGTTATTGCAATGATCTTTTGAAAGTATTTTTCTTGATTGGCTAAAGAAGAAAACTGCATGTTCGCATTAATAAACTCATTTACACTTAGTGAACAAAACATAATGAAGATGCCAGTGAAGATGTGTGTCGTTTTGGAACGACATACATATGCGAACAAGCATTTTCATCCATGAAATTTATTAAAAGGAAAACGAGGTAGCGAATGACTGATTCAAATTTAAAGAATTCTCTGTTCTAGACTGTTTTCTGGTAGTTCTTTTTTGCATACAATATAGTAAATCCCTTAAAAATGTTAATTATGTCGATGAACATACTTTTATTAAAAAAGTTATTAAGGATGTGGCAGGACCATGAATGTAAGATAGTAAACAGGGCCGATCCTAGGGTGTCGGCCGCCCGCGTGCAAAGACCTAATGTGCCGCCCCCCTAGAGAATTTTTCATATTTTGACTAATACTTAACGTTGACGTTATAAATTCATCTACCTGTATGAGTAAAAAGTAAAACATTAATATAAATGCAAATAAAATTTGAAATGCAAAACTTTATTTCTTGGCCAGCTAATATGTTATAATAGCGACAAAATACTTTAAAAAATAACAAGCAAACAAAGATATTACCTTTGAAATAAAAATAGACATTTTATAATTAGAAATGCAAAACAACAGTATTTACTCAAAAAATACAATCTAATAAAAAAAAAAGTACTAAAGCATTAAAACTCGTGAGACGAAAAGTATATAAATCAGTCCTTCTACAAAGACTACCTAATAATTAACTATAAAATAACTTTTCTGGCTTTCTGAGAAGCAAATTTGTCAATAATTTCGGTGAAATCAAATTTTTTCAGAGATTTCGGATTAAATAGAGATGATGGCCTAATCTGAAAGCCTTTCTTGTGTCATATTCTTTCTCAAGTAATTTTTAATAATTTTTAATTTACTGAAACTTCTTTCACCTTAAGCCACAGAAACAGGCAAGGTTAAAAAAATTCTTATTGCTAGAGCAGAATTTGGAAAACATGGAATGAGATCATTTTTGACTATAATTTCTAATATCTCAATTGGCTGTTTTTTACCTGGAAAAATATATTTGAATGAAATTATTTCATTAAAGAGTTATATACCGTCTATATCTTTCACAATACTTCCTTCCTCATGTACCTGTAACTTAATATCTAAGTCCATGCAGGCTTTCATGAGATCATCATTAGAAATGTTGTGAAACTCATACAGAAAGCAGAATATTGAATGGCACTCAGATAATAAGGTAAATCTTTCATTTACCGAAGAGATCGCGTGATCAAGAATTGCAAAATAGAAACCAGTCTTGAATTGCTGGAAGAGATTTGAAACTGGTTCATCACTGCACTCGTAATCAAATAAACGGACCTTCTTCCTGAACTTCGAGATAGGAAATTCGGGATCAATACCTAAATCTCTAGTAAGTGTTGTTGCTGAATCGACAAATATTTTAAAACTATCGTCAGATCTTTGGGAAACTAAATATTTTAAAGATTATTTAAACCTTCGATGCATTCCGCGATGTTTAATTAGGATTTTTAAGCATTTTACTAAATACGTCAATTCTTGATAATAAATCATGACAAATTAAAATTTAATGTTTCAAGACTTTTAATTATTGATTCAGCACCTATTTTTGTTTTCGTGTCTCTGGTGGTATCTTCAATTAAGGCATTTAATGCGGTAATAATGTTTTTTTAGGTCGTGTTTTAGAGGGGTCTAATAGCATTGATACAACTTTCCCACCCAGTTTCAACGGTTTTAAAGTTAGACTTTTCACGTGTTTTTTTTAGTAAATCCCATCTATATGGGACACAGAGAAGTCATTATATACCTCTTGTACCATATCAAAAACCCAGAAATTTCACCACTGGAGCTGGCAGCGTCATTAACGACGAGATTTAATGTATGAGCCGCACACGGCACGTATAATGCTCTAGGATTGATATTTTGAATCCGTTTCTGAAGCTCTATATTTTCCCCCTTCATGTTCGATCCATTGTTGTAACCCTTACCCCGTATATCTTTAACTTCGAGCTGCAGACTAGGTAATAGCTTCTCTAATAGAAAATTGCACAGACCTTTTTTAGTTTTATTAGTTACTGGAAAAAATCATAGAAAAAATTCTAAAATATCTACTTTACCATCAGTAGTGTTCATACATCTAATTACAAACGTTATTTGTTCTGTGTGGCTAATATCTGATGTAGAGTCGAGAATTACAGTGTAATATTTGGCTTTTTTGACATTGCGTGTTACCTCATTACGAATAGATTCGGCTAAAATATTAATTATTTCATTTTGAAAATGTTGCCCTAAGTAGTGTGGAATACGTGTTTTGTTATCTTTGTATTGACTGACATTATTAAGTTGTTCTGAAATAATTGGATCAAATTTGGCCAACATCTCCACTTCCTTTAAAAAATTACCATTATCTCTATGATACAACTTCGTACTAGTTCCTCTGAATGCCAAATTTGTACTTGCTAAAAATTGTACTACAGCAATTATTCTTTCAATGATGGCACGCCATCGCTTTTTCTCTCGATTGTAAACATTTTGTTGTTCCGCGTCAATAGCAAATTTTTTTTCCCAGACTAGTCTTTATTTCGCACCACAAAAATATGCCCCTTGGTTATTTTTTTAGATAGAAATTTAAAATTTGATATCCTTTTCTATGCCGTATTGCCGGCTCTGCCACGAATTTTGCTATCAAAGGAAAAATGTGTGTAAAGAGTAGACATTAATAGACAATGGACCAACACACTGTGCACTAACATTCTATTTTTCTTAAACTATGCTATGCTATCGGGAAATCGGGACTTATTTTGATTTTTCAATAACTATTTAAAATTCAGCATATTTATTCGACTTATTATAAGTTTTCAAAACTTTTGCTTGATTGATAGAACTATATGCGGCTTGCGGCCGCCCCTTGTTTTGGCCGCCCGCGTGCGGTGCACGCGCTGCACACCTGCTAGGATCGGCCCTGATAGTAAAGGTACTTGAGTTGTATGGTGCATCTGTACTCGTATGTGAAAAAAAAAATTGACGCATGGTATGTAAAAGATTGGCCACCCCTGCTATAGAGAGTCCCAATTTCTCCATTCGTAAACGTATAGATATATCTGCCGTTACTTGGATGGAGATACAGTGATCCTCGGACCTTAGAGCTCCATCCCTATCCTTTTGTCCGGATCACGGAACTCTGACATCCATTGGGTTAGGTACTCTCAACTTCCATTTTATGATACTTACGCCTTGGATTTCCCGTGTCTCAACATGCAACCATTTAACGCAGTAATAACATTTAAACAACATAACTTGAGTAATGAAAGTTTTTTTACCTTATATTACGAATGAGAATAAGCGAGCAGTGTTCAAATTCGAGAGGAAAGGGCATTCCTTCTACTTCTGACTGGTGTGGTACTCCTTGGGAGGTTAGGAGCCATTTCATCCACACATCTACCCAAGATAGTGAGTGCTTGAAAACACTGACTCAGAGTGTTTAGTCAGATTATAGTGCGACGTTTGAGGATATAGAGTCTTCTCCTGAGATGTGCCGTCAACCTGCAGTCGTTAATGTAGTGAAGGGCGTCACCCACTTTACCGCATTTGAAGGTATTTGGCAGGCTGTACCCCCTACGGTAGAGGTTGTCGGGGAATCGTCCATGGTTGACCAGTAGTTGGTTTACAAGGGGTTGTGCAGGTTAGGTTGAAGACCCTGTTCTAGAACAACACAATCGCCTATTGGCGATGGTCCGGGATCAATGCTACGAAAATGCCTCGTAATTTTGAACCCCAGACAGATGACAAGGTCAACATTTCAGCTTTCCAAGTTTCCACACCATGACAATTGGAGTACATTTAAGGCCTCGACAGATTCAACTTGCATCAGCTTCCACGATAAGATGGTCTTTGGTTAGATAGAGATTCGAACTGGCAGCCCACCGGTTGTTAACCCGCAGCTCTATGCACTAATTTACCATGCCCCGTAGATTCTAAAGCATGTCGTGTTTCTCGTACGCGAAGAGCTACGGCTGCAGTTGGTAGAGTCGTTGAGAGATTGGCAACCGGAGTGTTCCGAGTTCGAAACTCTCTTTAGCCAAAGACCATCGTGTACACGCGGGTCGGTTTGTCGTGGGCTTAAATGTACTCGCATTAAAGTGGTTTGGAAGTTTGGAGAGTTGGGTGACAAAGCAGGTTCTAACCTCGTCATCTGACTATGGTTCAAGGAAATGAATAGTTTTCCTCTGATCTTTCCCTTCGGAATCGGATCCCGAATTCAAAGGCCGTTTATTGCTCATGGGACGTAAATTCAAAACAAATTAAATTGTAAATTCAATTGTCTAACTATATCGCGCTGAAAAGCGGCCTTGAACTTATTATCCCATGATGCTTATTTGGCAGTAGTTCTATGGCAATGCTGATTACGATTTACGTCATGACAGCCATATTTTTAGTTATGAATTAAATGAGCGTAGTGGTATTTGTTTACTTATAGACACATCATGGAATTTCTTCCGTTGATTGATAACGTTCTATGTGAAGATCGTTATGATTTGTGTTACCATCTAAGGGAGCCAATATTTGAACATTTTTGTTGCGATCATGCTTTGTGAAATTGTTTAAATGACGGTGGAAGAAACTGCAGGTGTTGACAAAAATCCGATCTGTACATCTGCGGCCTGTCTGTGGCTGACTGATTGCTACATCCGTTCTTCAAGTGTAAATTAATGCGCTTTAAAGTAAGTCAAGTGGTATCGACAGAAATATTTGCAAGTGCCCACAGGATACTCATGTTTGTTGCCATCGTTCTATCAAACAACCCAAAGCAACAGAAAGATTTTAGTTTTGGTATTAATATCATACAAATTCATATATGTCAAACACGTTTTTGTTTCTGCGATTGCAATTGTGCTAAATTTCAGTCAAAATATTCAGTTGGTTTCGTGGTCTAAGGTTATTTAATCTGTAGAAAACAAGTTTTTGTCGGATTTCAATAAAATATATTTTTGTGTTACAAATTAAATGTGATGTAGGGTGTAGTTTCCTGTCATTTCACATTTCCCAAAGCAATTTTACAGCTGATTGATCGTTATATTTTTTAGTGTTCGTACATTAATTTCAAAATGGAAACTTCCAAATGTTTCATCATATTTGTTTTATATCCTAATAAAGTATAACAATTATTTCCGATTTCCAAAATTTTTCATTTTCCAATTAAGTTTGAAGAGAAAGTAATTGCAGATTCACTGTTAGCCGTTTTTAAGTTTTTTTCTACCTAAGATGTAGTATATAGAAGAAACAAGTTTTTAGTTAGTTCTATTTTCCTGTGGCGTATGAAATCAAGTTCTTGAATATGCCTTGCTATAGGATTTCAATAGAAAATTGCCAAGTTTTTCACTCTTTTGCAGAAAAAAATATGGGAAAACTGCTCAAATTTTTTTTTTTTAAATTCTAATAAAAAGTAAAAATTTTTAATTAAATAAATATTTTTGTATTTGTAAGGTCTGATCTTCCATCAAATTTAACTTATCTGCTCAAAAAGCTTTGAAATAATGTTTTATCTTGAAAAAAGAATATGAGAAACGCTTATTAGCTTTGCAAGCCACTATAGATTGGTGCTTCTTGCCATGCATTAAATGAAATTTTAGCCTACTAACTGAACCAATGCAGTCTGCCTAACTGGTATAGTCGTTACAACACATGTCTGCTACCCAGTAGGTTCAGGTTCAAATCCTGGTTTGTAAGTGGCGAATGTTCCTGTAAGGATTGGCAGTGGCTCAACCACTGGGTGCTCCTTCACAAGTAGCTGTTAGTTAACCCCTTGTACTGCTGAAGAGGACGATGGTCATGTATTAAAAATAAATTAGAAAAAATTTAACTTATGGAAATTTTGTATGGGGAGAAAAAGAGTGCTTAAGTTAGTAGTACCGCATTTTTGCAAACACTAGTATTGTACTGAAGTAGTACTATACTATTTTGTATTTAACTATTAAAACAGCAGTGATGATTATTTTTATGTCTTACAAAGTTTTCAAGTCTAAAGAGAATTAAATTTATTTCAGGTGTCTTAGCAACATGCCTTTTTTACAAAGACTCATAGAACCAGTCTATGTGTGTCGTAATACATTGCCAGTTGACAGCCGTGGAACTCTGGCCGTCGATATTCCCAATGAGCTTGAATGTGTCACAAATGGAACATTATCTAATGTCATTAGACAGTTGTCATCCCTCTCCAAACATGCAGAGGACATATTTAGTACCCTGTTTAAAGAGTCTACAGATATTGCTGCTAGGACTCATTCTTTGCAAGGACGTATCGATAGGCTTGCTGTAAAAGTAACTCAACTGGATTCTAATGTTGAAGAAGGTTTGTATTTCATATTTTATGCAGCAACTTATTATTTTCAGCTTTTTATTCAGCTGTACAAATGTAATTCTTTTGAATTTTAATTTTAAATCGGCATTATTACTGAACTAAATAATTATTAGAATTGAGAGTTTTTTTAACAAATTGATTCTTTTATGTGCACACAGTGTTTAACACTAGAATAATAAATAAAAACCTTTTAAATTTTTTTCTAAATTTTTTTAATTTATGTCTAAGTCATTACGATAACTCATTTTTGATATTGATAAAGAATTATATATCAGTGTGTAGAAAAACAACCAGACTGAGGCTGGTGAAAATGAAGTATAGAAAATGGTTTTCAGTTTCACGGTTGGCAAGTTTTGCCAATAGGTAGAAAAACCTGTTGAAACATCCTGACTGAAGACATTTACTTTTTCTTATAGGGGGAAGAAGGTACATTAATATATTTAATCTTGTAATTGTTTTAATAACAATTTTTTGAATATAGGGTTAAGTAACTTTATTTTTTCAACATGATATATCCATCATTGATAAAACTATTCATGAATGAAAAGCTGAACTTGTTTTATTCACACTGAAATAAATTTTTCCTATAGTACTTGCTTTTAAAAATTTTACACCAACAGTTCATTTGAAATATGTGTAAAAATTTGTATCATGGAGTAAAGTTTTTCATTTTCTATTGAAATTATGGAAATGAAAATCATTCCTTGATGATCATAATGCTCATCTCAATTCAACCATAAACTAATAATGTTCATACTTTTCACCATTTATACCTTAACGGGCTATTCTTGCGGACTAGAGTAAGAAACCAACGGTAAACGTCTGAAAAATTGATACAAATGACCTAAAATACACCTAAAAATATCTCAAAAGTGAAAAAATGACCTTAAAAATTTAATTTGTGTATTTTCGATTAGCACTTGTTTATTTGAGACAAATTTCTCAACCAAATGTTTGAGAGCCTCAAAGTCACATTTTAGAGCAATTTTACAAAAAAATTTAGTGGAGAAATTCATTTACCACTAGTGATAATCTAATAATCTAAACAGATAAATCCTTCAGAGAATGATTTAGTTCACTTGTACTGAAAACAATCTCAGTTATTCTAAGACATTGAGATTTTTTCTGGTATTCTTGTATTCCCTTGAAACCATTACAAGAACATCACTTAATTAGAGTTTGGTGTTATTAAACCTTTCAAGTAATAACTTGATCCCTAAGTAATGTGATCATTTGTTTTCATTTGAAGGCTCCAATCCACTTGTCAGTGTTGGTGATTAAACCTTAAATTTTCTTTGATCATACCCATCATTTTGAATGATGCAGAATCATTTTCATATTTTTTGTCATTTATTAAAAATGTCAATTTGTTCTGTTGTTAATCAAACCTATAAATATACTTTAATATTGGTCAGTCATAAATTATAATTAATAAAATAAAATGCATCAATTACCATGGATTCCGCTAATTTTTTTTGCCTGTGTGTTAACCAGTGGTTTTGTTACCATAGGTTTATATACCTCATTTTTTTTTTTTTTGTCGTTTTCAGTCTTCTTCATCTTTAAGTCTCCTAACAATGTCACAAAGGCAAAACTACAATTCTGATGACTGATCTCCAGAAATAATTTACTGTCTTTCCTTTTCGTAACTACACAATATTTCCTAATCGTGTCCCATTTTTGCCATCCCCATGTTCAACTTCATCTCAAGGAAATATGGTCGGCTAATTTTAAGAACTTCAACAAAAAAAACAAGTAATCAACAGACCCTTCATGCCGTTCATTGAATGTAAGGAGTGTATAGTTAGTAACTGTTCCCTGAGGCAATTGGCTAGTCTGAATTGAAATACAGTTCTAAAGTACACTTTACAAAAGCTCAAGAAAGACTGAAGCCAATTTAACATCAAACTAAATCATAAACAGATTAAAAATGCACCTGCAGAACACATAGAAAGGTGTATATGTATTTCAGATATATCTTCCAAATTGATTTTTTGAAATGTTTTTATTAGTAATATAGAATGCTGGCACTATTTAGAGTCACTCCCACTACAAGTCATAAGTTATCCAAATGTTTCTTTAGAAAGATGGGAAAATTTTCAACTGACTAATTTGATTTTGTAAGACAAAAGTTTTCTTATTTATAGTTTCTTGGTATAGAACTTAATAAAAAGCTTAAAATTTTTCGATTTTTACTGTCAAATATTGCTGATATCTTTAATAAAGATATGTCAATTTCTGGTGTTTAAAATAAATTAAAGTAATACTTCTACCGGATGGTCACAACTTCACTCTGCAAGACAAGTTGAGAAAGGATTTCTTACCTCGAAACTTAAGTTTTAGCTGTTGTTTTTTTTAAATCCACAATTAAAATAGTTTATATGCAGGTTTTTATGATTTGTGGATAATCTGACAAAAATGGAATATTTTCGCTATACACAATTATTTATATGAATTTTTACTGTATGAAAGTATCAGATTTCCTACTTTTTTGTCTTTTTCTTAGAGAACTACTATATCGATGCCTCAGTTCCAAAGGGTAACACGTCAAAAATTTTTTGATTTGATTTAAATGTACGAAACGATTAGGTACCAATTCCAAAGAGAAACAACTTGATATTTGAATGGTATGTAGTTACACCAAAATATGTGATAGAGAAATGCATCAGCAAAGGCATGGTTCAATGTATTTTGATATTAATCTGCTAAGTAATAGTTTTTGATTTGTTACATGTTACTGAGATATCAATATGCATCTGTTTGTGAATTTATTTTTGAATTTATTCTAAAACAACTGGTGCATATTTCATTGAACTCTGACTAGGAATATATCATTTCATTAAAAATAATGTTTTTACCATGAAATTATTAATTATGTGAACAGTAATTTTTGATTGAATGTGAATATTGATAATTATTGGTAGGATTATCAAGTTTCAGAATATATATTTGATATATGATATTGATATTTTTTATATATATATGATGAATTCAAATTTATTTGATTCAATCTAGCTTAACAGTTTCCAATTTATTTCAGTATCTTTACAAGATATTCACATGCGGAAGGCATTTAGAAGCTGTATTATATATGATCAGCAAGTTGTATCACGAAGTTCAATGCCAGCTGCAATAAAAGAAATATATGAAAGTTGCGGTAAACCACCACCATTAGACAAACTGAATCCTTATAGGTTAGTGCTTTTTACAATTATTAACTAAAACAATTAATTTATCTGATGATAATTTTGATGACATTGGGAGAAACTCCATCGTGCTTCACCTTTAGGAAGGGTCACTTGCAGGGCAGGTTCCCACTCCATTGTGTCATCAGAATGCCGAATGTATTCTGATTTTTATTTTTGTGCTATCTGCTGTTTTTTTCGCCACACGCTTTACAACGACTTGAGAACAGGTGGTGTTCGTCCTGATGATCTCTGATTGGTTGTTGACTTTTACCCTTGGGTTATTTTTAGACTGCTGCAGAGGACTGAGTGCCTTCACACGAAGGAGATTGATCAATCAGACCGGTCACTTGATATTATTACCAGGAAATGTTTACAGATTTATTTCCTGCGCATAAACTATTAGAGCAAAGACAAACAAAGCAACATTTTTGACTGGAATTGTTTAGTTTTTTTTTGTAAAATCAACATCAATAAAGACATTGTAAATATCAACAGATTTGAAATCTGCGGAAAATTTTTACATCAGATCGATACCTTAAATGTGATTTTCTTTAAATAAATAAATTTTAATTCCAACTTTAATATTTTCGCAATACGAATTTAGCCGCATTTGACGTAAATATAAAAGTTACAATAGAAATATTATTTATTTAAAAAAAATCACATTTAAGGAATTGATCTGGTGTAGAATTTTCCGCTGATTTCAAATCCGTTCAAATTTTTACTCTATCTTTAATGAGCGCGAAGATATAAACTTGTACTAGAGAATATAAAAGCTCTTTTTTGTTTCTCGAATAAAATAAACCACGACATATAAAAAGTCGCAGGCGACTGAACTTCCTCGGTGACTATTTTTTAGTCTCTCATAACGGTCTCCTTGTGTGAAGTGCTCCTATGGTTTCTATGTAAGTTCTGTCGCCTTCAGACTGATCTGAGCGATCAATCTCCTTCTTTGGAGATGAGAGAGAG
The DNA here is from genome assembly GCA_947359465.1 of Metellina segmentata. Classification (NCBI taxonomy): domain Eukaryota; kingdom Metazoa; phylum Arthropoda; class Arachnida; order Araneae; family Tetragnathidae; genus Metellina; species Metellina segmentata. The sequence goes on from OX375874.1 coordinate 84,877,273, forward strand.
ACAGAAACAGCGTGTGAGGTTGGTTCCCCCTGCTGGACTTTAAGATAAATACATTGATATAAATGGAGTATGTTAATATGATGATTTCAATGAGATGTTGTAAATACTGTTTAAATTAATAATGTTCTTGGAATAATAAGAACTTAAATATCTTAGCTTTTGAATGTCTTCTTGTGTACGATCCATACTGTTTTCACGCTACCGTTTTGGGGCGATGGCACCACAATATATACTTAATTGAATTGCAATGGCAAAAGTAGCAGCTTACTAAGATACAATATGGACAAGAGCAAGAGTTTCCTCTGTGGTGCACCCTACGGGAGGGTGCAACAATATTTAAGTGTTAAAATGTTAAAAATGCTTATTCCAGGAAACAAAGCTGTTTTTGGAAAAACATTGCAAATCCAACTAATTTTTATGTATTCGAGGAATCATCATTTGAGAAAGAATATTCTCATCTTATCATAGTAAGGTAACCATGCAACTCTTTCTTTGGAAAGGTAAATTTTTATATTTGTAACAAAATTAGATCTTAGAGTGCATAGTTTCAGAGCTGCTTTTTTTATGTTGCTTTCATATCAGTCCTACATGAAACTGGAAACAAATGGTTTTCTCTTCTGCTAATAAGCTGCTCTGTTACTCTGATTTATCTCCAGCTAAATAGTAAGATTTCTAAGTAAGATTGTGATTTTAAGGAATTATTGTTTTAGATTAAGAATCTCTGAAAATAATCCTCCATTGCTAAACTAAGTGCTGGCTACATTTGCAGATTTGAAGGGGAACTTGGGAGTAAAATCTTTGATAACTGATGAACAAACACAAGGCTTTTTAACTGTTAAACAAGAATAATGTTGATGTGATTTTTCTAATTTGGGAAATATTTACTTCTGGAAATGCATTATCAAAATCATCATGTTTCAGGGTTTGTTTAATTAAAGAGCAAAAGTTACTTTGCTTTTATAAAATGCAAAAATGTGATTGCCATGCTAAAATGTTACAAATTGCCCCTTTTAACGAGGATTTTTAAAACAACACTGTACAGTTAATTTTGAATGTGAACACATATACAAAAAGTGTAAATGTATTTGATTTTGTTTAGAATTATTCTTTCATTGAATTTGTTATAAGCTTTGTTTCTCAGGTGTTATGGTTTTTCATCAAAAGATATTTGCATGTATATGTTGAAAATATTAATTATGTCTGGACATTATTCATGCTCTTATTAAACTGTTTTGATAATTTTACTGTTCAAAGCTCACTTGCTCCAATTTTCAAGACGTAACTTATGATTGTCTGGCAATACTGTGATGGTTTTCTATTTATTTATTTATTCATAGTTTATATTTTTAAAGGGGCTTTTCCTAAAAAAAGGATTGGAAGAAGAAAAGTGGGTGATAATTAGTGGTAGTAATTATGATTTTTGCAACTGTACCAATTATGGTCAGAAGTTGATTCCCGATTTCCTTAATATAGGAAGGGGACTTCCGAAGCAATAACACAAGAACTCCCATAAGTTTTTTGTGATTTCTTAAAAATAATATGTATAAAAAAAAATCCCAAGAAAACATTAAACAGATTATCATCAATTGACAAAATTGTATACAACCTTTATTTTATTGAAATCTGGACTCGATGGACATCTAGGTGAGGTTCTCATAGGTCGTCTTTTGTTTTGAAGTATCCTTTATTTTTAAATTGTTGTGAGAATTCAAGACGAAATTTGGAAGTGGGATCGACGTCCACTTCCAGATATGTATCAGCAAATATTACGGTTGACTAAATTGTGGAGCTGAGTGTAGAGGTAGTAATCGTTACAAACAGATTATTGAACAATCGGACAAGATAAAGTCATGAGCCAATGACTTCGTTTGATCTTGAAGGAGAGAGAGTCAGCACATCTGATATGATAGAAAAATATTGTTCTTTATTTCTCTAAAAAAATAAAGGATTAGCAAGTGCTCCTCAACTCGTGGTATGTTTATTATTGAAAGACGTTTAGGAGACCACGTTATTTTGGGTCTATTTCATATGAAGTGTGATGGATTGTGAGACGATCATAAACTCTAAGAGGTTGATCATTGATTTTTTTAGCATAATCTTCCAGATTATTATGACTGAATTTTCGTGCTGGGATAGGACAAATCGGGATTTTTTTTTTGGTATATGTTCGTTTCATGGATCGTTCAAGGAATTGGCAAGATGGGTTCCTTGGTAGGTTATTTACACAGAAAAATCGAGGAAGATAAAAATACCGCTCTGGAACGGTCCTACCTCAGATCCATTTGTTGTGGTGATAGGAGTGGCTGTAAATCCTGGTTATGGATTGAAATCTGCGCAGAGAAGACTGGAGGGAGTGCCGCCTTCGAAAAAAACCTCAAATGGAGTCAGGAGTAGTTTGACGCAATTACTATTCCGAAGAGTTAAAAATGAAAATAAGGCAGTTGACACCTTAAACAGCTGATTGAAAGGACGAGGTCCTTTCCCTCGGTCTGATGTTCACTCCCGAAGCAAGTGCTCTCTCCGCGTACTTATCTATGGCCACCCCCCAAAAAAACGACAAGTCAGCACGAACTTTACATGCACGAGAACTGCAGAAATGTAACAAATTTCATTGCGACATCTGGTTTTAACCACCGTAAGAAAGTGGTGAGTTCATCGTCATTCGGGCACCAAAGCCATCCCAATCGCTATGGCCACCCCTAAAAAAACGACAAGTCAGCACGAACTTCACATGCACGAGAACTGCAGAAATGTAACAAATTTCACGCCAACGTCTGGTTGTAACCACCGTAAGAAGGTGGTGAGTTCATCGTCAATCGGGCGCCAAAGTTTCACTAGTGATGGTTCCTCTCCGTTTGCAATTACGCCAAAAGTCGCCAACTGGCAAACCTTCTTAGCGTCCTCCTTAGGTTCAAATGAATGCTTTTGTATTAATTAGGACATAAAATCAACTATCGATCTTATCGACTCCGAAAAGTTATCAACGTCATCCTGAGACCTTAAGGTTTGATATGACAGAGGTTTCAGAGTAGTGGGATAGAAATTGGTTGAGATAATTACCTTTTTGTTAGTTGACTTGTTGACAAAAACTTGGTAAGGGACAAACCCCCAAACGGGCTGTTGTTCTCAGTCTGGAATTTCTCCCCCTTTCTGTTCTCCAGAGAGTGAAATGCATCTTTTTGTGTGTACTAATTTTTCGCTGTGTTATGAACACTTTTATTTTCTGCTGTCTAGGGTTCAATCTATGAAAAGTTGTGCTGTCTGGGTAAGTTTTAGACCTCGTTTAGGCGCAATGACGATTAAAAACTAACGTTTTATATCAACATTACAAATACTTACCATTTATGCTATGAATTTTTTACAAAATGTTTTCCATATATCAATACAATATCTCATATACGACAATATTGTTAAAGTCTTATATGTAAACTTTCCAAAGTTAATGAGACAATGTATTCAATTCATATTCTTTTATCCCTTTTATTGCATTTGAGGAACAAATTGTCACCCTTTGTTGATGTGACTTTTTGTTTATTCTTTGTCTGTATATGAATACAAATGTTTATAAAATATGTTCTAGGGAGGATGGAAGAGATGGTTTAAAGTTTTACACAGATGCAAATTATTTCTTTGATTTATGGAAGCAAGAGATGCTAAAAGATACTGAAAAGTTAATACATGATAAAGGCAAAAAAGTATGACTCTTTAGTGATTTCTCTCTTTTAAAGTGTCTTTATTTGTGTAAACAAACCTGTTTTAAATTTGATTAACTACTTCAAGTTTGACAATATATTTTGATATTATGAAATATTTCAAATCATTTAGCACAAATAGAATATTCTTCTATTGTTTTAGGCACAAACATAATTTTGTTAAAAAAATTATGTCATCTAAAAATTTAGAAAATTATCTAGAATCATATTACATTGTGGACAGTAGCAGTCACATTTTTTAAATACTTGTCTTAGATGTTCAGGATATAAAGGATTTATATCATATTGCAAATCATAATATATTCACTATTGAGTCTGTATGAACTAAGCAGTCATTTATGACATTTTAGTTGGTAACACTAGCTTAAGAAATACATTTTTTTTTTCCATATGAAAAGGCAGGGTTCTCACAGTCCTTGAAAAGTCCTTTAAAGTTCTTGAATTTTTTTTCCCAAACTAGGGGCCCTTGAAAATCCTTGAAAATTACGGAACTTGGTGAAAAGTCCTTGAAAGCACTTGATTTTTTAAACTAGTGCATAATTGTATAATTTCGTCTTGCGTTTTAATTTGTCCAGACTAGTTTCCTCCTTTGTCCTGACTAGTACTAAAATGGCGCAGGTGTGCCATTTTAGCGTCCTTCAGAATGAAACCGGTTTTTACGCTTCAATACCATGTGATATACTAATAATACTACGTCTAGATCGTCCATTCTCCACCGTATTCCGTCTGTTACACCTCTGTTCTCCTTTAAGATGGCCGGCTTGTTATGCCCGCCGCATCATGGCGTATCACGGCTCCTAGATAACAGCACTGCTTACTTAGGAAATCGTAGCTTTAGCAGTCAGGACGTCATGGGAAACCTGGCACGCATCGAAAGAAATAAAGCCAAATCCTTATTGCAAAAATTTTAAAGTTACAATTAAAAATATTAAAAAAAAAATAAATAAATAAAAATAAATAAATAAATATATATATCACATTTAAGATAGCTTTTAGGTGTAAAATTTTCTGCAAAATTAGAATCTGTTGAAATTGTCACTCTATCTGTAATGATCGCAAAGATAGAAACTTAGATTAGAAAATAAAAAAGCCCTATCACCAGTGAAAACTTTTGATTTGTTTTGTTTCTCAAACAAAATTAACCATGACAGCCGTCTGTTGTAGTGGCAGTGAACGACAGCAAAATGTAGTTTGTGCAAGGACACAAAATGTAAGCTCCCATACTCTTCTTCGTGCCACCAAAATAATTTATCGTACAATATTTTATTGCATACCAAAATCGATAGGTGTGCAAGGTGCCTGATGGTTAACATTGAGATGAGGAGCCCACTTTGCAACAAAAACAAATCACAGGTTCTGTGAGAAAGAAAATCCAAATTATAACCAAAATTGATGATAATCGTTCTTTGTTTGACTGTTAGTAGTTTAAATAATAGAGTAAAAAAATTGTCTTTTTTGATATTTTCACATTTTTTTTTGCTTTTGCGTATCTTTTGTTTTAGGTCGTTATAAAAGATTTTTGGACCTTGAAAAACATTTTTTTGGTTTTGAAAAGTCCTTATAAGTTTTTGAATTTTTTTTGAATGAAGGTGTGGGGGAACCATGAAAGGATGGTGATTAAATCCATATATGAAAAGAGCGTTCAAAATCATTGGTGGTCCCCTGGTTTAAGATCACTAAAAGTACGATTGGACTAGGATATTTAAAATCTGTGTGGTTGATACCCTTGAAATGAGTTCTAATGCAATATCTTGAATGAGTTTACAAGTCTGGAATATCAAAATTGCCATCCCACACAAGCGAATTAATTGACAGTGGAAATATAATACTAAAAAGTTGTGCTGCTAGGAGGGATTACTTGTGTACACTCTTCCCTTATTGCTTTATTATCTTTACTTTGATATGCATAGGTGCAAAAATAAACAAAAAACATTTTGACATTAAGTAATAAGAATTATACTTTTGTTTGAGACATAATATAAATTTATTGTTTAAGATTTTAACAGCTTTTTTGCATTACAAAATTCCTTATGAATTCCAAAATGAATTAATATCTTAACTAATTAAATTAAATTTAATTTGTGTATGATTAATTCCTTATTTATCATTAAAATCGTTAATTCATTCATATTTTGAGTTTTTACAATGCAGTATATATCTTGCCTTTTGATTTGGAAACACGCACCTATATTCTAGATGTACTCTTTTTATGTTTTATACCTTAGTGAGGCTGAATGGTTGGCCATTTTATGTTTCAATATTTGGTGTTATAATTCTAATAAATGTCTAAAATTGTTAACTCAACTACAGTTATTGTACCTGACTAAAAGAAATTTTATGAAATGCTGACATCTAAGACAAAAATTGTAATTACATTCTGAGTTATCCACTGAATTGTGTTGCTTTAAAAGAATACTTTTTCATATCTGTCTTAAATACTTCTGCAATAGCTAAATTAAAAAAAAATGTTCTTTTAGCCTCACCGACCAAGGCCGGATGGTGGGAAAAGGCACAAGAAAGTGAGACAACCCCACAATACAAGAGAAAAGTATCGAATGATGGCCTGCACACAGGATTTTATTGACAAGGCGAATTACCCTCAGTCGAACTACAGTGATACCACACTTAGAACCCCAAGTTTAGTTAGTGACGGAACTGATGGTATTCCCGTGAGGCCTAATAGTCTTGAGTTACACATGCCATATCTTGAACAAGATGGAAGCTATGGCAGTCCAGCCAATCACTATCCTCCTCCCCCTCCTGCATATTCTGAGTATCAGACACAAGCATATCCCCAGCAAGCTTTGGCCCAACAGCAACACTATCCACCCCCTCCCCCTTATTCAGTCAATTCTCCTGAGCATAGGAATTCTTCGAATACCAGCACTCCCACGCGGCAGAGTCGAGGAAACTCGAGACCATCGCAGCCTCCTCCGGCTCCACCTGTCGTGGGTTCGAATGGTACATCCACTCCTCCAATATCTGCTGGTGGCACACCGTCTAGTGGTGCTGGAAGGCATCGCTCGGGGAGTCACTCCCGAGAAACTCTTCCACCACCACCACCTCCTCCAGATGCTGTGATGAATGGATTCCAGCCCAATCACATGGCTTCCCTTTACTTAATGCAAAAGCCAGTGCCAATGGTAGCTCTTGCTGGCAATCATAACATTCTCAACCAGGGTTCTCGGAGGGATACGCCAAATCATCACCCCCACTTGCTAAATCACATGTCCCTTGCCAGAGACCAGACCCCACCTCCTGACTCATTGAGCATGGCCTCCGACTCTTTGGATCTTCCACCACCTCCACCTATGCCAGATGGAAATGAGATGTCTACTGCACCTCCTTCGCCACCTCCACCTCCACTTCCGAATGTCAATAATGCAGCCGTACTGCCACCGCCACCCCCTCCTCTGCCACAAGACAACATCACATGCTCTGTAGGGAACAGGGTGTCGGATTTGAGGATGCAGGAGGCTCATGGAATGTCATGCGAAGCATCCAGTACGGGCTCCAGCAAAATGAGTGATGAGACAGATTCGAAATCGAGATCACCTGCTCAAGGGGACGGAAGAAGCGACCTACTGGCTGCTATTCGAGAAGGTAATTCTTGTTTGATTTATTAGTTCCATTGGATTACAGTTCATCTTAATACATGAGCATTATATTAACTCTGATTTCGCGATGTTTTCTATGAACCAGCGAAGCAATATACATAAAATGAACAGTAAGAAAGAGCAATAATAGAATTATAAATTTTTTAAAAGATGTTTCTAATAATGTTCTCTTTGGTTCAGTTGAATAAGGTATGCTCCAAAGTCTCTTGCTCGTTAAGGCAAATAAGATGCTTGTTGAAGTCAGCCTGGTGAAAATGGGTTCAAGTAGGTCTGAGTTAACAATGTAGCCTATTATGACTTTAGCAGAAAATGTGGCAACTCCTCTAGAGATTTTTTTGAAGAAATGGAGGTCATTAGGCTCAATCTCTGAAATTTAAAACAATATGGTGATTTATTCCATTGTTCCTCTATTAAGTACCCAAAAGTGATTTAGCCTCTCCTTGATTACAATATTAATGTTTTTCATGTGTTTAAATTAATTTTAAAGGGGTGATTGATTATATAAGGTAATAAATTCCACTGAAGTTTATTGCCTATGAAATCATTCTAACTGTGCATTTTGAGTTTAAAATTTTACAAGAACAATTTATTATTTTTTATTTTAACAGTTCAATAATTCTATTAAAATTTTAATATTAAAAAAGTAATAATGAGAGAGAAAAATAGTGATACTGCATTTTGTAAATTTTGAAAAATAGTGTTATAGGAATTCAGTAAAAATTTTATATCATGAATTGAAGCTTGGATCAGAAAAAAAAGTAGTTTAAATATTGTTTTCGAACAACACTTCTCAAGTTCTACGATGTGTTAAGTATTTTACCTTCTTTCACAAAGTAGCAGGGATTTGTTGATTTTGTACTGTCAGAGGAACACATATCTGTTACAGGATTATATAAAAATTTGGAAAAATATAGATTTTTCCAAACTATTGCTATATTTATTAAACACATCTTAAGAAATCGACTAGCCTTTTAGAAATATTTTAGTCTATTTAATGATAGTGCTAATTTTTAATTTTGTAGGTATCAAACTGCGAAGAGTAGAAGATAATAAACAAAAAGAAGTGGATAAAGCTGCACCTTTGCATGATGTAGCTTCAATTTTAGCTCGAAGAGTTGCCATGGAATTCTCAGATTCGGATTCTGCTTCTGAAAGTGAATATGACAGCGAGGGTTGGGGCGAAGAAGATGCAAGTGAATGCTAGTTACTTTAGTAAGTTTCCTTTCATGATTACAAAGTTTCGTTATTACAAATTTTAATGCTAAACCAACTTTATTAAAGGAGTCTTCATTTTAATAACAAATGCTCTCCAAACTGGAATTTCGTAATCTTATGTGCATTTTTATCAGTAGTTCTGCTCTGAGGTTTTATATGTGAATTGGTTTTTTAAGATCTGATATAAATTCTTGAAAACTAAATAAAAAGGTATGCGATTCAATTAGATTAATTAAATACTTGCTAACGTGTTAAAATCTTGTACTTCAATGGAGAAATGCACTGCTAGCCATGAAAAAGGCAACACTCATAAAGACAGAAAACCAAATTCATATTACAGAACACAATGCTTATAGTTTGAACATGAAATGTTAGAAAATACATCTTAACTAGACTTAATGAACATCAACAAAATCAGTATTTTGTGTTGTCACCATGAGCTACAATAATATCTGCTACATGGTGTGGCATCAAGGTGATGACATGCCGGATATGTGTTTGGGTTGTCATGTAGCCCATGCAGTTTCGTGCCTGGCAAAGATGCCCATGTGCTGCATAGAATATCTAATCGTAATGTGCATATTCTGATTTATTTTCAACACAGCTAACTATTAAGTTAAGGAGTCATGCCTGTACGATTGGCCCCCTTTCATGTGCATAAGCGGTTCATCCTCTTGTTTGTGTAGCTGGGGAATTGATGTCTTATGTCCATGATTTCCTACTTTCTCTTCCCACTGATGCTCATCATTAAGGCTGCATTCCGCTGATATATATAAAAAAAAAAATCATGATTAAAAAAAAATTGAACTGATTTGAATTAAATTAAGATTTTTAAAGTTTCAATTGGATTTTAATAATTTTAATTTGCTGCCTCTATTTTTAAACGTGTTAGATACGAGACACAAATCACTGTTTAGTGTTTCTAGATAGTATTGATTTATTTCAAATATTAATATTTTCTAGGATTGATAAAATATACCAGGGCAAGTTTGTGAGAGATCACAACAGTTAAAATTATCTTTGGGCCTGGTTGCTACATTTTTTCTTTCATTTGAGCTGTATTTCATATTACAAATCCATAATAATTTAAATTCCAAGTGAACAAATACGATATTTATAAGGGATAAAGATATAAGGGAAGGAAAAATTTAATAGATTTTTGTAATTTATAATAAAAGTTAAATAAATTTTAATTTCTGGTTTATTTGTTACCCAGCTGGTTTCAAGAGCAAGTTAAGTTGATAATATTATTTTTACAAATACAGAAGTAGCTGTTGTGGCAAGATGGCTTTATTACTATCTTTCATTTCAGCAATAAGGACACAAAAATCTAAACGAGTTTCCTCCATACAAAAGGAGATATCTGGAATACAATGTTTTCGCATAGAGGAAATCAAGAAGCTTACCTGCTATTGCTTGGATTTTTTAAATCACGGGCATGTTTATAAATATTTTGCTTTTATTAAGAGGTCCTTTTTAAGCTCAGTCTATTTTTCCATAGGGCTACTAAATAAGCTAGGAAGTAAGGGGCAGCCAGTACTTGTTTAAAGCATACTAAAAACAAATGTTAAACAGTGCTGATTCTTTTATCAGAAATATAACATTTTCTCTTGAAAGGATGTCTGTTCAGGCCTGTGCAATCTATCTATGGATACTCAAAATTAGCAGAAAATACGTGTGATATGTGAAATGACCCCTAATTCAGCCTCTGCGTGTTTTCAGTGAACAAAAAGAAATATTTGTTGGTCAGTTCTCATTCCAACATGGGAGCTAACTCCATTGGGCACAAACTCACCATGCCCCCACAAACAGGAGAAGTAAATATTTCCAATGAAAAACCAAATAAGTTGTTAAAGAAACACCTGCATCAACCACGCATTGGGAAAGACAAGGGCCCAGTGGTGTCCCCCCCCCAAAAAAAACCCCCGGTTGTATGAAAACAGTACAAATTATACACAAGGAGAAGACATCCAACTGCTAAGATATTTAAGTTCTTATTATTTCAAGTACATCAAGAAAACTATACAGTATTTACATCATCACATTAACATCATTACACCAATATGTAAAAGTATGTATTCTCCTTGTCCAGCACGGTGAACCAGCCTCACTCGCTACTTCTCACTCTCAAACCGTCATCTCTAATGTCTCTACAGTCCAAAAATAACCCAAGGGTAAAAGTTAAAAATCAATCAGAGATAATATGGAAGAACACTTTCTGCAGAAGATGCTCTATTTCACCTGTTCTACTCAAGTCGTTGTAAAGCGCGTGGCGAATAAACAGCAGCTGGTGCGAAACACTTACCAATCAGAATATATTTGGCATTCCGATGACAGAATGGATTAGGCACCTGTCCTGCTAGTGACACTTCCTAAAGGTCAAGCACAGTAAAGTTTCTCACATTGTCACATCCCTTTGAAAATTTCTTTGCTAGGCCCAGGACTTCAAACATAAGAGGTAAATATAATAATAAATACGAGTAAAAAAATTGTACATTTAATTTGATATTTCTTTACAGATCGCTTTATCCGAAGGATCTAAAGTTCTAGAGACCCCAACTCCTTAGGTCCTAAAATATTTTTGGTTGGATCCTAGTCCCTGTATTGTGAGGTATATTACAAATGTACTGATAATATCGGTAATTATTTATATTAACAAAATTAAGTTCTGAAACATGAAGCAAGTTACTTCCCCCAATGAATTCTCCAAATCGATAGCATTGCATCCCAATTGGTATAACCATCTCTAATAGGAATCCAGTTATTTTCAGTTTTGAAAGGTAATTCTTGAGGTACTATGTGAGTTGGAGCAAATTTTTAAACTTCAATTAAATAAAAGAAAATTAAAAAAATTAATTTGAAAGCATGATTTAAAAAAATAAAACTTAATTTAAATAGGTATAACCTGCATTCCACCAAACAGGAGCATCCATGAGACAATCTGCCCTTTCAGCAATCCTTCCTGAATCCAGCAATATATATTTGATAAAATTCAGAAACATGCTGATATGAATGCTGAGTTCTTCAGTCAGTCAATTCTTGATCCTTTAGTGAGCAAATTCTCCAAGAAAACACAATTCCAGTGCTTTATACTAGTTTTTTACATTTTTATTTTTTTCAACTTTAGAGGCCACTATTGTCATATAATTTGCACATGGGCTGTATTTTTGATAATCTCCTTCCTACATTTTCTACGCATCCCTTAAAATTCTGTCCTTTCTGATGTGTTCTTTATTTTGTTGCAATTTCTATGGTTAGCAGTGTATATTGCTGTTATATAATAGAACATGGTTTCTTAAATCAGTAACAATTAAAGAAATTCTGGGAGTATGGTTGCATTCTGAAAATCATTAATGAGCCTTCTGAATTCATATTTTTATTATATGTATTGATATAAACATATCCAGAATATAGTGCAGGTATTAAAATATTTGGAGCATCACACTTTGTAATTAGCCAGACTTATTTTATAATTTAATTTTTAATGAAAGCTCTGCAAAATTGATGTCGATGAGAGATCAAAATGTCATAGTCATAAATACAAGAGTAATTTATTAGTCAACAGATATCTATGCAAATTTTATTAATTTTACTGTTAAAAAAATAGGTACTTCCTTTTATAAGTTTTTTTTTTTGCACATATAATATATCAAAATCTATAACCCATTGTAAGGCATACAAAATTGATCTGTGAGCTGTGTTTTAGTCAGTCCTGATCTATGATGATAATATTGCACTGGAAAAAAAATGCATACCTTTATTTCACATCACTCAAAATCTGTATATGTAATCTCTGTATGCTAAACTGAAATGTTTAAAAACTTTCTTATCTTTACTTTTAATCATTCTATGTGTAAGCTCAACATCTTCTTGTATCTACAAAGTTTAATAATGATTGAACTTTACAAAACTAAATTTATATGGGCTTAGATATGTTTAGAAGTATAAGAGTTGTGGATGATGTAATTCAAATTTTAAGTACTTTGTCATTACTGTTTTTATTTGACTTAAAGTAGAGTCATCTTTTTCTCAATATCTTTGTTTTGCTACAAGACTAAGGGGTTGAAATTTAGAAAAAGTTTAATTAAATCCATTAACCCTTAAAATTTGGTTGATAAATTGTAAGAATTGGTTTACATCCAAACAATTCATGTCATGTAAGAAAGATTTTCAAGACAGACTTCTATTTTTTAAATGTTTTTGTTCTTTTTTTCTAGGTAAACAAGATTTATAAATCATTTTTATGCTTTTGTGTCATTTTCTATGGACCAAATTGCATTTAGGAATAGATGGATTAAACCTTTACACTGTAGATATTAGTATAGTGCATCAAATCCTTTTCTATGAGTAATTTTTCAGAATTTCTTACAATGAAATTTTCATGTGAACTTTATACACACAAATTTTTACTAAGCTGAATATTTTTAGCTGAGTAAATAGAACTCAATCATAACTACTCAAGTGTCTTTTGTTTACCCATGTATGGTGACTGTAAATGTTGTCTGTGTAACTAATTATGCCTGAGCCAAGTGACAAAACTTTCGAGATATTAAATGATAAAAAGAAAATTTGAAACTTGCTACTATGCAAAGATGTTTGCTTTTAAATGTAAAATTTGAGTAAGTTTTTAAAGTTTAATTCTTTCATTTAGTTTCATATTTTAGGTATCAGGTCATAGAAATGTAAAGTCTAGTTGAGATTTACATTACAAATTGCCAATTAAATTTGTTCAACGTCTCAATTTTCTTCACCAAATAAAAATATTTGTTTTGAATATTTTCAATAATTTAACTATTGGATCTATAAAATTTTAGTTAGTTTACTTTCCCTAAATGTTTAGTTATAGATTTAGTTTGTTTTATGACATTTATTTTAGCAATAATTTGAAATAGCTTTAGTTTTAAAAGTGTTTGCTTTATATATGTATTTTATATGATGATGCATTAATCAAATACATTCAAAGAAAAAAAGGTTAATTAAGATTTAAGAATAAATCTCTAATGTGACAATAATTTTTTTTATTTCCTTTGGACACTTTCTTTTTGTAACTGAACAATGTAAAACTTTAAATATTATCTGCATTACTAATTTTTTTATGTAAAAAAATAAATAATTTTGAATTTCCAATGTTTTATAATTTTTAATTTGTGAATTTTTTCTAATCGATAATTATTATCAAGTCTATTAATGTTTTATTATTAAGTTAATGTATGAAAAGTTTTTTATTACCTTTTACTGAAACATTTCTATATTTGCTAGTCAACTATTTTTTATTCTTGTTTTAAAGAATGAAAAGGAATATATATTCAAATTGTATTATTTGTAATTAAAATTATTTTATTGCTTTTCATTTTACATTTGTTTCAAATAAATATGAAAAATGTTTATTAACAACTACATATCTTGCTAGCTAGTAACTCACTTATAATAATGGTTATTGGTGAGTTCAATATTTTCTTTCATATACTTCAAATATTAGACCACAGTTAGGCAAATGTTTTGATGAAATTTTTTTTCTCAATGATAGGAAATAAATTAAATATAATTTCAGTTTGAGATAGTAATGTTTCTGGTACCTGCCATCTATGCTTGGGTAGTTCTATGAGTTGACATTTTTTGGATTTGAAGCAGTTATTGTCTTAAGGTTAGTTTTATTTACTTATTTTGAATACTTCATTTTTCAATTTTTACTAAAATGCTTCGTTAGTTTAATTTCATCAACACTTTAATGACATTGAATGTAAAGTGTATGGTAGGTTTCAAAATTTCAAACTAAAAGATTAGAAAGTTTTTTGTTAGTGAATAATTTATTCTTTTACTATTACCGAACCTCATCAAGACAAACTTGGCAGGACAGTTGAAAAACCGTGTTCAAGCTAAAAAAAGAAAAAAGTAAAATTTCATAATACAAATGTAATTGAATGTGTATAGTAAAATATTTAAAAAGCATATTAGTAGCACTTTATAATTACTTTTAAATTAAGTGAGTGAAGTGAAACCATCTCAGCATTTCATTTGCGTAAAACCAAAGTTCTGTAGTGGTTTCTATGATGGAAGATATAGAGGGGGTTTGGATCAATGTAACAATCTTCCTAAGGAAGTCTAAGAGCCCATTTGACTTCAATATTAACTGGTGGTAGTAGTTCATCTTAATGTTAAGCAAATATGAATATTGGAGTCTTCAAAATTTATTTGTAATAATCAAAAATTCTTATTTGAATTTGCGGAAAGAACTGAATTCTAGTCTGGGATTAGAATTGTCAAATGCTATTGATAACTCATATTAATTAAGTTTGTCTTTATGAAGTTCAGTTGTAGTTCAGATACAAGTTCCCTTAAGAATAAATTTTTTTTTGTGAGATCAATATGCTAATTATATAGTAGTTTAGAGAGAGATGTAAATGTTGACAAACAACTATTTTTCTTTACAACATACAAGAATTGAATAGCTCTTTTAAGATATCCTGGAAGGAATTACTGCAACTTAAAAACTTTGATTCATTGTGTTTATTAAATTTCCTTGTATAAAAGTTTTATGTATTCAGTTTCATTAGGAAACAAAGTTTAACTATCACAAGAAACTTAAATGAAAGCTTTTTTGATATGTTAACGTGGAAATATGGTAGAATTTATAAGATTTAATTTCTTAATTTGTTTGAAGGTTATCTTGATGCATAGAGCGGTGCTACTGTTGCGCGTATGTCCATGTATTCATTCTTGAGAATTGTATATTTTTATTGCTTATTAGCTTCAGAGGAAATGTAGAGTTATGTTTACAATCTTTAAGGATAATTTTCTTCATTCCTTCTTTTAAATCGAACCTTTCTTGAAAGATTCTTGTGTGAGTAAAACAAAATGTAAACATTTATGAATGCAATTTATTTTCACATAATTACATGTTGCTGTGATGATGCATTTTATCATTCTTTGAAGTGCTATAAATCAAAGAAACATTTGATGTGTATGCATGTGATCATGCATTTTATGTACATTTTCTGTCGTTTACTGTGCAACAATATGAGTTAACTTTCCCTGTTACCTTTTACAACTTATGCTTTACCCAAAGACATAATTTTATGTTTTTATAAATAAATATATTTATATATATATATATTATTGTATGCTTTAGTATAATGTATAGGAATTTTTATTTAATTTATATATGAATATATACTTATATCTGTTACAAAAAATGTTAGAAAGCAGAGTTCTGTTTGCTATATTTCTTTGTTCGATGCACTAGTGTTGCATATTATTTTTTAATGCAATCCATTTGTACATTTAAATATTTATTACTATATATCAAGTTTACTTTTACTTAAAAACTTCAGATATTTAATATATGAAATTCATTCTTTACTTTGATATTGTGTACTATTTAATTCTGAGATAATAGAGAGTACCATTTTTATCATTGATAGATAAAAAGTGTTTGAAGTATTTAAAAATTAAGTTGTTCTGTAAATTATGAGCATTTTAAATTTAAATTAAAATCTACAGCTGTAAATCCTTCAAATGTGTACTGTAGAATTTTCAGTTTAATAGCTATCTAGTTCAGCAACCACATGTCTGATTAATATGACCTTAATAATTGTTTTATATGTGTTCTAGTCTGAAATTTCTTTGTCGAAATAGTGGATCTAGGTGTATACTTATAAATTTAAAATTGATTTTTTTTCTTTTAAAAAATAGTCTGGATTTAATTGTGGTTTGGGGATGCTATTAAGTAAAATAGTATCCTACTATTGCATATTAAGGCAAATTTCAAGTCACTTAGAAAAATTTAAAAAGAAATACTTCTTCAACTTCTGAAATAATACTATACTTTGAGTTGCAAATTATGTTTTAATTGGTCAAGGTCTTTTTAAAGCTTTCAAAATTTTAAAATTAAGAATATTATACCTTTAGAACACTTTATATTTCTTGGATCTAGGTGAAACAAGCTTTGAATTTAGACATTCTGCATTTCAGAATCATGTCAATATTAGAATTCTTGAATTACTGTTTAAAGAACAAAAATAAGCTGTTTTCATTCAATGCATTATGTTGTCAAAAGGATTTATTTTGCTGACTGTTTTATTCCACTGATTTGTAATTTGTATTAATATTTTGTGAGTTGAGATATGTATATAGTGTAGTGGTGTGCCAAATGTCACAATTGAACAGTGGCAATGAAATGCATTTATTGTAAAACAGCATTTAATAATTACTTTATTCGGTTCTTGGTATTCATAATTTTTTATAAGATTAATTTTTAAAATGCCATTGTGTGATTTTGTAAATTTTTATAACTATAACATTCTTTAGTATTTCCACAATCATAAAACTGTACAATCGATCTTCAGTTTAACTTACATAAGAACTTTTAGCTGTTACAGTTGGGATTTTGAATTTCTAAAATCATTTCATATCGTAAAGTAAAGAAGTTCCCGGTAATTGAAGCAAATATTTTGTAAACATACAAACTACAATTGAAAGCAAATACTGGACAATCATACACAAATCTACATTATTTGTAAAGGTTTTCAGTACTTGGAGAATTCAGGTAATTTGAAAAATCAGTATTGGTAAATGACATTGTCTCCAAATCTTTTGAAGCAGTGTTTTGAAATTAAGTGGATCCTTTGGGGGTTTTCAGGAGAAAAATTTGCAGTGATTTTTAAAATTTGTGTGTAATACATAAATTATCATTGTGTTATAAGTAATAAGCTAATATGGAAGAAATGTATTGGTGTTTGCACTAATGGGGAACAAAAATGACCAAACAAATTATGTATGTCATTATTTATGCAAAAAAAATCAAAAGTAGTTGCTATAGAGATAGGCAAAATTACTATTTTATGATAACAGTGGTTAACCATTATTGCCATTTTGTGATTATAGTGTTAACTGTTATTGACATTTCATGATTATCAGTGTTTGGTTATCTATATGTACTAATATCAGTTAGCAACTAAATTTAATGGTTATTATTAACCATTAGAAATTGACAGTGGTATTAAATAATCATTAACTGTTTAAATTCGGAATTGAGTCTTAAATATTTTGTTTTCACCTTTTTTTTTATTTGATGTTCTAAACATTAAAATTTTTTAATTAAAATTTTTTATTAGATTTAAATTGATTTACTGCTGTCCCAATAACATTTGTTGATAACAATGAATTATTTTTGACAATAGTTGCTAACAATTTTTTTGCAATAACACTGTTATTTAAACTGTTATAGGAATAACAGCCCTCTTCTAGTAGTCACTGTTCTGAATTGTGTGAATAGATACTACCATAGCTTAAAAGTTTTAAGTATATGGAGAACTGTAAGAAAATTGTGTGCAGACAGGAATAGGGGTTCCAATACATCTGAAGTTTTTTAATTGTAAGGTGTAAAATAACAGTGTGTATCAGGTGGGAATTCTTTAAGATAATACATTCGTTCATTGTAAATATTTAAAATTTGTTTGCTGATTCTGTGCATTTAAATTCAGTTTGGCAGTTTTGTAAGAGCAATTACAATTTCAATGTAAAATTATAAGATCCTCTTTATTTATAAGAGGCTGCAAGAGTGAAAGTTTCAATCAGGCATTAATTTTGAGGTTCACTGTTCATATCAGTATATATTGCTCTTCATTCCACTATAACTTTCTATCAGGTATTTAAAAAAACCTTTTTTATCAACATTTTTTAATAATATTTATACAGATTTCATACATTGTGATAGCTTTTTTAATACACATTAGCAAAAGATAATTATTTTTCTTTCCTTATTCTTGTATTAACTTGAATGCAATGATTGATTGGTTCCCAAGATTTGGAATTTTATGGAACATGAGGGTGAACAGCATAATTCTTTTTATAACTTTTTTGTTTTATAATAAAATTTAAAACATTCATAAAATACCATATCAAACTATTTCCCTGTCAAATTTTGCTTAATATATTGAGAGATAACTCTTCAAGATGTACTCATAAACTAATTGACACTCTTTTTGCATATGCCCCGAGACCAAAAAAAAGTTTGTAAAATAAAAAGTTAGTTTTCTAAGATAAGCTCCAAGTTATCTGGGCAGGATTTCTAAAATGAAATTTTGTTAAATTACGTGGATTCATTAAAATGAGCGGCAACGATAATACAGAATTTACTTTTTGCTGATTAGTAGTGTTTAGCTGGTGTAACTTTTTGCAATCTCTTGTCAGGAATATACCGATGGTGTAAACTTCTCAATTGATTAATGATAAGGCTTTATAAATTTTTACAAGGAATTAATGTATTTATAAACAATTATATTGTGATTTTTGATTAAAATAAGTGTTGACTTCATTCCAATTATGACTTCCTTTTTTATAAGTGGTACTATGCAGTGGTAGAAATAACTTACATTTAGGAGTTCAGTAATTCTGCTGAGACTCAAATTGACTTGTTATAGTTCTACTTTACTAAAATATTCAGTGCGCATGGAAGATTGTTCCTACATATAATGTAAGATGTGTTTGTCAGGTAAAATAATGTGTCTGATAAGATATGCGTTTGAAAGAGTGGAATATTGTCATAGGGAGTTAGTTGCTGAAGTAGTTTCACATTGAGTTCTCTTCCTATATCATCAGTATGTTGCATGAATATTTTTCAGTATTAACTGATTCTAATACTAGCAGATTTTTTATATGTAATATAAATTTAACCATCACGAAAGTTTGTTTGATTTAAATTCTTTAAAAACATTTGGCACATTGAAAAAAGTATTAAACTGATGTGTACATATTAGTATAAAAACCACTTAATTGTTTTTATAAAAATTGTTTTTCAATACCGGGCTAGTGTATTTTATATTCGAGTAAAATAATATTTAAAGTCAAATCAACAATTGCATCTTAAATGATGCTTATTTTAGAAGTTATACAATTATTACACAGTCTAAAAATTGTGCATAATTATTTTTTTATCCCAGAATATCTGATGGATTTTCAAAGAGAAGGTTCTTTTAACTGAATGAATTGATTAATACTTTTTAAATGTATGGCAATTGTGGTAGTGTATAGGATCAATTTTGTAAAAAAGTGAATGAAAGGTGGGAATGAAAAAGTTTTGATTGATCTATGCTTCAAACTTTTCTCTATTTGTAAATTGTAGAATGTTTGGATTTGTAAGGCTGTTATTCACATACTACGGTAAAAAGGTCGTTATTTTTAATCTATCATTTGTTCGAATATATTTCTCCTTCCTAAATAAAGAAAACATGTACAAGAACAATTGTATTAAGATTTAAACTTGTAACTACTTGCAATTTATAAAAAATGCTTGATATTAATAAGTATGACATGTATTTAGTCTTATTCCAAATTAAAAAATTAGTGTAAATGTAGTATAGGTGCATTTTTCTCTTGTATGTGAAATTGTCCTTATGCTATTGTGAAAATAATGACAATGTCTTCACAAAAATATGAACAAAATTTTATGCAAGTAAATCAATTTTATTAGTTTTTAGAATGAAAACATACTGTTTATAGTATATTGTGAATTCAGTAATTATTGCCTCTGTGGTTGTATTTAGACAGAATATATTGGAATATACAAAAATTAATTATTTTTTCACTTGAGATGTAACAGGATTTCAATGTTTTTATTCTATTTGATTATGTGAGCAATTTTGTAATATGTATAATTTGGATTTGCTGCTAATGTTTTGAAAATAAAAGTTCATACAAGGAAGTGCTTTGTGTTAGTTTCTACAGTATTAAAATTGGAGAATTAAATGAGCTTAAATACCAGTTCGAGTGAAAATATTTCTAGTATTAGCAGATGACCCCCTTGAATTTGTCAAAAATTCAACTACAAATGATACATCCCACCTGTACCCACCTAAGACAATTGCATTTTGCTTTGACGACTACAAAAGAGAAGGAAGTGGACGGTAGTGCTGCTTATAAAAAATTAATTTTTAATAGATTCCATTGCATATATGATGGGTGTATCAGGGAAACAGATGTTTTTATCAACAGCCTACACAAAGGGTATCTATCTAGACTGACATCTATATAAATAAGAATATTTTCGACCCATTGCAAGTTTTCTATCCGCTTTGGACCCTTCTGAGGCCAAATCCAACTCTTGCCCGTTTGGTGTCTGTCTATCTGTATGTATGCATGTGTGTGCTGTATACACGTTTTACTGTATTTTCATGAAACTTTGCATACTGAGTACTTTTCCTCGTTTAGCGACTAAACTAGGTTGCATAAGTCTGTCCGTCTTTCTGTTCTATGTTCGATTTTGTGTTTGTGCAGACATCGCATGAATTTTATTTCAGATATTTGATTACAATGTGCTATATTTCATACATCATATATTAGTTTAGTGGATGCAATATTAAACATTTCTTTATTTTATCTCTACTATTATAAAATGAAGTGTTTTTCTGCTCTCTGATCAAAGTCCTGACCAATTTATGGCACTTACAATAGTGGGATTTGGCACACAGGTAGTCTATAGTCCGAATTTTTTGCAATTTTGGGTCGCGCCGAATTTTAAAATTCAATCTAGAACATTTTTTCCGTTTGAACGCTTTCAGCCGAAGAACAAAACAAATAAATTGTTTTAACTGGAGTTATGTAGTTCTTTTTTCAATCTTCTAGATCGGTAACGATAGAGTAAAAATTTCAGCGGATTTGAAATCTGCGGAAAATTTCACATCAGATCGTGACCTAAAAATCTGATTTTCTTTAAATAAACAATTTTTAAATTGTAACTTTTATATTTTTCCCATACGAATTTGACCTTGATTGTGTTCCGAGAAATCATAGATTGCATTTCCTGCGCCGAAATGCTTCCAGAGAAGGAAAGCAAAACAAAGAAAAAATATTTTGACTGCATTATTTATTTATTGTAAAATTGGGATCGTTAAAGATAGATTGAAAATTTCAACGGATTTGAAATCTGCGGAAAATTTTATACCAGATAAATACCTGAAACATTTGGTTTTCTTTTAATAAATAATTTTTCAAGCAAATATTTATATTTTCGCAAGAGATTGAGACGTCACACCGATTGGTTCTCTTCGCAATTCGAATTTGGCCAATGAGCTTTGCCCGTGTTCCTTTTTCGTTTGCTAAGCAAACCAAATGGGAATTCGTAGCAATCACGGGGGGTTTGCGAGCAGTGGTCACACCTGACCCCACGAAAAGAACTGTCACGGGCAACGCCGCGTTGGCCACGCAGTGGCTAATATTGAGATATGTTTAATGGCTAAAACACCCGAGTAAGTATTCTTAAATCCACCATAATTTGGTATTTTTGGAAAACTGGAATGTATTGTATGTTTTTTCCCGATTACTTGAATTACTTTACCAGTACTACTAAAAATAAATAATTTTTCCAATTTTTTTTAAATGGAATTTTAGCTACATTTAATTTATTTTGAGTCTTATATTTTTCTTCATTGCGCATTGTTAACGATTTCCGAATATTTAGGACAAACGTTATTTTTCAACGAACGGGAATGAGACGGAAACTCATGTTGGTTGATCGCGTGCGGTGATATTTTGTTTCTTTCTATCTGAATTGATTTCGCATTTCTAAATTTTGTAGTAAGTGTCAACTGGGCAAGATCAAGAAATAAGAAAAGAATCGCAAATGTAATATTAAAACAATTTTACTTTGTTTTATTTCGCTGTTTTCTGTTTTAAATATTAAAGATTTTAATAAATGTATTTCCTTCTCGTCACACGCAACACCACAACAAAGTATTCAACTTAAAGTGGCAGGTAAGTCAGAATAAGGCAAATTTTAAGTGCAATTATGCCATTCTTGAAAGAATAATGCCGTTATTGAAAGAATTATAAGCAAAATTCGACTTAGTTGCATGCTTGATGCACGAGTGCCACATGTAAAAAAATATTGTTTTGTTGACTATGAGGGCGAGATCACTCGCCGGTATATCTTTATTTTTATTAATTGAGTTGAACATCAAAAGAACTTCAAGAAGGGAATTCAAAATCTCTCTCAAAATCGTCTTTTGTGGTAGTAACCTTAGTGTCACTTTTCGTCATTTTGTAGCGTTGTAATACAAGGCGAAGAGCTTTTTACTGGCGGAAAGGTGTTAAAATATTATTTTATTCTACGAAAGACATAAGTGATTATATTTATTTTCATCATCTCTTCAATCTAATAGAGTAAACCAATTAAAACCGAGTAAGGTCGGGTATTTTGCTAGTGATCTATATTTATAGATGTACGTTTCTCACATTGTAAAAGATTTAGATAGGGGAGCCTTCTATATTATTTTTAAAGAAATTATTTTCTCAAAATATTCAAGTCAACTTCCCTCATTAAGGAAGCTTGACCCATGTTGAAAGCAAAGGAGGTAAGGGCCCCTTACAGTAATTTGTTTTGCTACAAATGGATAAAAATCTAACTTCTTAAATAGTAATTAAAATTAACTGACACGAATTATAAAAAAAATCACAAATTGCAAAATTCTATCCAACTCATTGCCAGGCTTAGTATTTAAGTGAGATAACGGTTGAACAATGCCATGCATTTCGAATTTTCCGACTTGGACCAAGAAACAGATTCATGGCTGCTTTGACCACATGGTATTATTTCTTCAAGCTTAGCAAAATGTCACAAGAGAGCTACAAACCAAAAGTAAATAAACTAGCCATAAGTTTACGTGGTTTCTTAATGGGTTGATTTGTCGACATAAGTTTCGATTCGTGTGCTTGATCTTAAGGATCTGCTTTTAATCGTTATCCTGTAATAGACTTGAGAGTTACTAGGAAAGCTTTTTTTAAAACAAGATGCAAATTCACCATGGGTAACTTACAGAATTAAAACCTGCATCTGCTACAGCACGCAGGTGGAATAATTTCAAAACTGTCAGATGGATTTTCAGTGTAAACGTACAAACCAGACGGTCTGCGATTATTTTACTTCTGTCCAAATGCACCGCATGAGACATCGGGGTTAAGTTAAGAGGTGAAAGGTGGTTTATCGCCGTTTAGGCAACGTTTGGTGTTACCTAATTGTTGGTGAATCACTTATATCAATTAGGAATTTATTCCTTGGAATTTCCCCTGCCAAAGACTTTCGTGTACAAGGGGGCTGGTGCGCGCAAGCCTGACCGTGGTTCAAAATTACGAGACTTCCTTGGACCTTTCCCTTAGGGTTTGATCCCGGACCCATCGCTCATTGCATGTTGTGTTGCTTCAGTGCAAATAACTACCATTTCTATTATTTTGTATTGCATTTGGTGCTGTCTAGGTTAACAATTCAACTCGTTTTATTTGCCTACCAAGTTATGATCGGAGAGAAAATGGACCAAATATTTGGTACAGGCGCCTCAATCCCATGATAGTACTTTACGCAAGTCCAACTTGATTGGCTAATCGGATCATATGACCTAGATACATATGTCATGAGAATTTTTCTGTTGGCGATTTATCTCTTCCTTTCTGCTTTCTTCTTTTCTTTTCAGATCCATGTCTATGATGTGAGTAGAGGTGGGAGCCGAAAATTGTATCCTTTTATTATATAAGTTAATAATTATATAAGTTAGTGTTTTATGTATGCCTTTTGTTACATCAGAATGGTCCTAAGCCAGCGGTGGATACGACACCATCATCCTAAAGCAAAGGGTACGGCAGAGGGGCGGAAAAATATCAGCTGGTAGTGAGTTCAGGAGTGGTTCTTAGATTATTTATGTAAAATCAACGGAAGCTTGGGAAAATATAAAAAGGGTTTTAAAAATTAGGAAAAGTAAATTAGAGTAAAAAGGAATTAAATTGGAATTTAAAAAAAATAATTTGGAGGATTTAAAAAATTTTCCGCCAGCCGGGTTTGAACTCGGGAAGTCATTCTCCGCTACCGACGCTAATCTGAAGGTAGGTGACTTTAGCCATTATGCCATCGTTGCTTCACGAGAAGAAGCTCTTCAAAGTATAAGTACCCTTAATATAAGTTGGCAAGAAATACTACTAACAACCATGCAACATATATATGAGGAGCAAATCAGAGTCAATTTGTCGGACACTTACGCTATACGCTGAGGCGCTAGTGTATGTATTGTATTTCTACGAAACAACGATTCAGATTGGCGAGATATCCAAGTGAAGCCAAGCCCGTGAAACTAGCCAATCAAGTTGGACTTGCGTAAAGTACTATCATGGGATTGAGCCGCTTCTATATTTGGTTGGATTGGGTTTTATGGCACAAGCAGCCATGTTTCGACAAAAAGCGTCAAACATCGTAAACTAAGGAGGTAGGTAGTTAAATTTACGTCGCACTGCATCAACACAACTGACTATTGGCAACATTCAGGGATCATTTCCGAAGTGAAAGAACCGAGGATAATTTTGAACCCACTGTCAGCATCAGATAAATGGTCGTAGTCAGTGTCATATAACATTCACTCAAGGAAAGCTTTATTGACAAAAAGAGAAGAAATACACACAGGGAGGAATCGAACCTGCGCCGCCTACAGCTCGCAGGTTACAAATGCAGTTGGTTGTTGAATTTACGTCCCGCTGGACACCATAACAGGATAAAGGTGTTCCATTCCAAGTTACATCACAACCAAAAACATTTGATGCCTTCTGAATTTAGCTTCGTGTAGTCATTTTTTCGTCAAACTAAATGTGGCGGTGCTGTATGAATGGCAAAATTTCTCTACGTTAGTCTAACATAACGTCACTTGGCTGGTTTATCGAATACTATTTCAGCATTAGACATTCCAAAACAATGAATTCCAAATTGATGTATCATATTGATTGGTCAACGCTGATTAGATTAAGCGCCAGTACGCACCCAAATAACTATAAAAAGCATTTTAAGATAATTCTGATATATATCATGCGAGAGGCATTTGAACAGTCGTCGCAGATCGTCTGGAAGGGGGCTGGTGCATGTTAAATCTGTTGTGGCCTCGGATGTACAACAGTGGCATGGTGTGGAAGTTTGGAGAGTGAGGTGCCAGCTCAGGTGTTGCCTCGTCATCTGACCGTGGTTCAAAATTACATGGTGTTGTCCTCGGATCTTTCCCTTGGTAGGATAATATATCTGGTTATAAGGATAATATATCTGGTGTAAAATTTTCCGTAGATTTCAAATCCGTTGAAATTTTTAATCCATCTTAACGATCCCCATTTTTCAAAAAAGAACTAAACAATGCCAGTCAAATTTTTTTAAATTTGTTTTGCTTTCCTTCGGAATCATTTCAGCGCAGAAAATGGAATCTACTATTTCTCGTAAGCGATCGAGGTAGAATTCGCATTGGAAAAATAATTATTAGTTACAATTTAAAAACTATTTATTTAAAGAAAATCATGTTTTTAGGTACAGATATAATGTGAAACTTTCTACAGATTTCAAATCCGTTGAAGCTTTTACTCTATCTTTAACGATCTAGGAGATAGAAAAAGAACTACATAACTCCAGTTAAAACTTTATTTGTTTTTTTCGTCCGCTGAAAAATCGTTCCTCAGAAAATGAAACGGAAACTCGGAAAATAAAATTTAAAATCTGTCATATCTTTATCTTTATAGTAGATTCTAAGGAAATCAATAATAATTAAATTCCATTAAATTCATTTAAAAATGTTCTAGTTTAAATTTTAAAATAAATGCTTCGCACAAAAAATTGCAAAAAATTCGGACTACCTGTCTGCCAAATTTGATTACTGTAAGTGCCATAAATTCGTCAGGACAATTCGTACACTTAAACAGACAAACAAACACCTCCTTTTATAATACACTGCTGGCCACCCAAATTGCAACACCAAGAAAGACAACAGATATCACAACAAAATTTATTTTGTAGATAACATATTGACCAAGTATCAAATGATTAAATTTATAGACTTCTGTGAAGTGTGGTTCCTGCCAAAATCAGTAGCCAGAGTAGACGCCATGGTTGGAGATCATCTCTGCCACACGCCTCGGCATTGATTCAAAGAGACTTTGGATGTGTTCTTGGAGTACAGCAGACCAAGCAGCTTCCACACGTTGCCAAAGTTGATCTGGTGTGGCAGCTGGGGATGTAATCTGGGTCAATCGTTGAGCAACCATGGACCACATGTTTTCTATCGGCAAAAGATCCGGAGAGCGAGCTGGCCAGGGAAGCAATTCAATCTGGCGATTGACCAAGAACCCTTGGACAATGCGTGCCACGTGTGGTCGGGCATTATCCTGTTGAAATATGGCTGTGGGCAAGCCCTGAAGGTAAGGAATGACAACTGGCTCCAACACCTCGGAAATGTAGCGCTTACTGTTTAAAGTACCGGCAATGCGTACTAGAGGAGTGCTAGAGTGATATCCAATACCGCCCCATACCATAATACCCGGTGCAGGACCAGTGTGGCGGTGCATAACGCAGCAGTTCAGCATCCTCTCTCCACAGTGTCTCCAGACTCGAATCCGACCATCGTGGTGTTGCAGACAGAAGCGTGACTCGTCAGTAAAGACAATTTCATTCCATTCTGCCGTCCCTATCCTTCTTTCATCGCACCATTGGCGGCGGAGACGTCTGTGGTTCTGCGTCAAGGATAGACGAAGGTATGGACATCTTGCGGACAAACCACTCTGCTGTAAACGGCGTCGAATAGTACGCGCAGACACTGGATGATACGTTACAGACTGAATGTGCTGTGCTATGGTTCGTTATGTGGCTGAGCGATCTGTCACTGCCATACGCACAATATGCCTGTCATCACGTGAAGTGGTGCACTGAGGTTTATGCGGTCGAACACGTCGGTCCGTCGTACCCTCCTGCATCCAACGATCACATATCCGCATTACAGTTGTTAGGTTTCGTCCAACTCGACTACCGATTTCCCTGAAAGATAATCCACAATTTCGGTAGGCCACTATCCTTCCTCTGTCGAACTTAGATACTTGATCAAAAGATGATCGTTGTTTTCTACGAGGCATAATTGATCGTTTTTTTGAAAAAACCACAAGAAAAACACAATTGCCGTACTTGAAATCGTCGAAATCTCCAAACCTTAAATAGCGCTTTGAAGTGGCGCCACAGGCGCGCGTGATGTGCGTCTGCGCTGAAATTCTAATCATTTGCATATCTCACCTCCGCTAATGCATGTTGTAAATTTAATATTATTTGCATGCTTCCTTCAGGGTGTTGCCTTTACGGTGGCCAGCAGTGTAGTAGAGAAGTATAACTTCCCGTTTTTTTTCGTAAAAAATGTTCTGCTTAATTACCCCTGCTCTTTCTCGTTCTTCTCAAGCTAATAGTCTTAGTTTTTACGAAGATTGTTTTCGCCGCAGTGTTTCAAAGTTCTTGTACTCTAAATTATGTTATGTCACGTTCATTTCAAGTTGCATTTCATGATTCTGTCAATACATATTTAAATCAGCATTATTTTTTAAAGAATCCCCTAATTTTTATTTTTGAACTGAGTGGATTGATATTTCTGTTCTTGTTCTGAAAATGTAACGGAAATGAAAACTATGAATGGGCTTCAATAATTATCTCACTTTTTAATTCGTAAATCCGTCTGTGGCTAGAAATTACATTTACAACATGAAAACTAACAACCCAACCCATGGATAGGCTTACTTGAATGGGTTTGTATGTCGCTTACGTTCTTTTTTTGCTACAAAGCTGCTTTGATCCTTGCTTAAATGGGACCCTTTGAGCATACAGACAATTAATATACTAAGTACGATTGCGATTGAGTAAAGCTATGTCAGAATCGAATTTGGACCCCGATCTCGGACTCCAAATCCTAGGGAAACGTCCCCTTGCCTCATGTATTGTAATAGTTGGCCCCATGACGTAACGTGAGTAATGAATGTAAACATACAGATAATATGAATAGTAAAAAATGCAAGGATATTCGACCTCATTAATAAGATGGTTGGTGGGTTTGGGGTTTTTGGTGCGAGGGCTATTTTGACCAAGCTGTGCCAAACACAAGACAGACAATTTTAAGTGATTGTGAAAAGAAAGGATGGAGAGAAGAAGTAGAGATCGCTTGGGCATCCTGGGGTCACGCCCCCCGTGTTTACCAGAGGCATTAAACCTCATGGGCAATGAATAGATCACTAGGGTACTTCGGGTTCGTGAAGCCCGTACTCACCCAAAGAAGGTGTGTAAAGAAGGTCACTAATAAGAACGTGTGACCGGTAATGAAGAACAGAGATATACAAAACTAGTTTGAGACGTATGGCAAATAAGGCTGCTGCCCTCTGTCCAAAACAAAATTTTCTGTTTAAAATGCTAAGGTATATTATAAAAATAATTAGTGTGCAAAATATAAGTACTAAAAATTGCTATTCGTAATATTAACTTTTCGGTTGCATTTTATTGAATATGCATAAAAACTAGCAAAAGGCCGAGCTTTGAAAATGACTTAATGAGCTCAAAGAAGTAGTTCTTTGTTTTGTGCTCTCCAGATATATGCGAGAGGATAATTGTATTGATTTGTCTCTTCGCTGTTTTTGTAAGAGGTATGCATGAAAAAGCAATACGTATACCGAGAACTACATGAAAAGAAGGGCTGACTTTTAAATTGACATTTAAATACAATGACTTAATGAACTTCAAGAACAAGTTTTATGCCCTCCACATATGTGCGAGAAGATAATTGTAATGATTTGTCTCTCCGCTGTTTTTGTAAGAGATATGCTTCATGAAAAAGTAATACGTATACAAAGAACTATATGAAAGGAAGGATTGACTTTTAAATGCAATGACTTATTGAGTTTCAAGAACAGAAGTAGCTAAAAGTGCTCCTTTCTATGTTTTGTGCTCTCCAGATATTTGCGAGAATATAATTGTAGTGATTTGTCTCCGCTGTTTTTGCAAAACCAATAGGAACGTTACTTGAAAAAGCAATACGTGTACAGAGAACTACATGAAAGGAAGGATTGACTTTAAATCTTGTACCCAAAGATGGAGTGCATGACAGCATTCATTTCACACTCACCGCATAGGGGTATACTGCGACATGGACAAAATTGTGCGACCATTATAAAACATTTAAATAAAAAAGAAAACTACAAAATGCTTAAAGCCATCCGTTAAGCATGCCAACAAAATGCCATTCTTATGTCACTGAAAACAGAAGAGCCAACTCATTGACGTCCTCCCAATATAGCCAATAAGGATACTCAAACACATTGATCAGAATGCATGGCCGTTGTATCAGTATCAGGAGATAGGAGTGTGCTTCCTTGAGGCTCGGCCCCGCTTGGCTCCCTCTAATATTTTCATAGCCTCTCACAATTAGGCACCGCCCAATATAGCAAATATATAGAGAATATGAGTAATGAGAAATGCATGAGTAAAGTATAGTATTCTAAAAACAAGAATATAGGATGGAGCTGGGGGTCTGACTTGCCTCTCTTGCAATAATTTCCCTATGTTGGCGACAGTAGATGCGATGTTCTAGAATATGGTTACTTTAAAATTGCTAAAATTTCAACGTAAACGACGAAAGAAAAGTTTCACTTCATTCGCTTCACAACAGCATTACTTGTGAATGGTGAAACTTGTGCGATTCAAGTCCACTCATTCATTGCCATTTGTGAATTTCAATTCGGTTTTGAACGGCGCTTTAATTCTCCTCCGCAAGGGGAAGGGGGACCGGAGCGCTCGGCAATCTTCCGTAACAGGCCCCTCTGCCCCCTCCTCGATTCAAAAACTTCCCACTCGAGCAAACAGGGATGCATTATGCCGAGCCGGAGAGTGCTTCCGCGCTTATTTACAATCGAAAGAGGTAACAAGTTGACGTCTTTCGATTAACATACCTCATGCTATGCCTCATAAAGTATGCAGCTTTGGCGCCGCCCACTCCGCTGACGTCAGAGGGATTGGTTTTGGTGGAATGTCAACCGCGTCCCGGGCTTTTCCGGGGGATCGATGGTTCCCATGGCAACTGCGTTGTCCTTTCCCCAATTCCCGATTTTGTTCCCCGGTTCCTATTTCTGGATGCGCTTGACCATCCGCCGGGTATCACGTGACTGCTGGTCGCGTAACGTAGGGAAAAAGCGAGTAAAGTGGGATGTTCCGGAGGCTTACCCCCTCCCCCTAGACACCTGAACTGAACCGGCGTCAGAAAAGGCGGGAAACTTTTGGATGTTAACATGCATGCTGGCGGGCGATTTGGTTGCATGATGTTACTCCAATTCCATTCAAAAGTTCCGGGGCTAAGCAATGCATAAATTGCTAGCAATAAAATTAATACTCTCATAGCAGGAACTCCACACAGGGACAGTCAATTGTACCATAGTACCCCGGCAACCTTGAGCAAAAGGTGGCCCAGAAAATGTAGAATTTCTTTTGTACAAGAATGTGCAATCCACTTTCTAAGTTTAGAAAGTTCATTGTGCTTAATAAAACTGGAATATGTGTGCAAAGTCAAGACAAAAACCCAATTTGTTTAAATTAACCCTCTGAGTGTCTTTCTGAGTAGTGAAGTATTCCTTTTGTCCCACAACACACACATAATGGGGGGACACTGCCCTAGCAACCTGCGAGTGGTGGACGGCGTACATTCGATTACTTCCTAATCGTATTTCTCTCTTCTGTGTCAATAAAAATGTTCGTGCATGCGCGTTTATTCCTTTACGGCGATTTAGAATAGGTACCTCGATATCAAGCACACAAATTGGAGTACATGTGTACTAAATCTAACACACATAATGACTAAATAACTACTTCTATTGTTGAAATAATTTTAGGAAAGATTTCATTGGTGAAGGTCAAAACTGATTAGAAGCCATGTAAAATAGACTGCAGGTTACAGAACGGTTATAGTGTGAACCCATAATAGGCACAACAGTGAGAGCCAGGAATACAAACTGATATTTTATGAGTGCATTACCTAACTTGGTTTTGGGGCAGGGAGAGAAGATGTGCTTAGTAGGGGATGAATTCATGGATTAAATACGTTCCAGAAGTATATCTTTCCAGTTTGTTTCTTAAGTTGAATGAAATAAATGTATTCCATTCATCAATGTTATTGACTTGTTTTTACTTTCACTTATTTTTAATGTAAAATTGAGAAAACATTCACCGATACAAACTGAGAACTGGATATCCCAAGAGTAGTTTTTAATGTCATCGCCTCAAAACGATAGCGTGAAAACAGTACGAATCTTACACAAGGAGAAGACTACCAACAGCTAAGATATTTAAGTTCTTATTATTCCAAGAAAATATACAGCATCTACATCATCACATTAACATCATTACTACCATTCATCAAAGAATGTATCTCACAGTCCAGCGCGGTGAACCATGTCAGCACCCGCTGCTTCTCTCTCTCTCTAACTGTCATCTCCAATGTATCTGCCGCAGTCTAAAAATAACCAAACGGTAAAAGTCAAAAACCAATCAGAGAACATCTGAACGAACACCACATGTTCTTCTCAAGTCGTAAAGCGTGTGGCGGAAGAACAGCATCTGGCGCCAAACAATAATAAAAAAAAATAAAAAAATAAAAAAATCAGAATATACTCGGCATTCCGATGACACAATGGAGTAAGCACCTGCCCTGCAAGTGACCCTTCCTAAAGGTCAAGCACAACAGAGTTTCTCACGATGTCACAAGTAGGATACCTACACATTTAGATGATTTATCTTCAGTTATCCAGGAAGGTATATATATGAATTAGCTTTCACAGTTTCGTAAAATTTTTAGTTTTAGCTTAGGTAATATATCTATAGGATACATTAAAGGGATGCTTCAAATTATCCGCTTGAATACCCAGATTCTTTACTGGGCAGAGCAGTTGTTATTAGCTGTCGAAGTGCTTTCGTTTAAACTGTGTCGATCT
This sequence comes from Metellina segmentata, assembly GCA_947359465.1. Lineage (NCBI taxonomy): Eukaryota > Metazoa > Arthropoda > Arachnida > Araneae > Tetragnathidae > Metellina > Metellina segmentata. The sequence goes on from OX375874.1 coordinate 84,909,599, forward strand.
GAGAAATTCAATTTGCTTGAATAGTGAAATTCAATATATTTTTGTAATTTATTATCAAAAAAAGAATTCCTAGAAAGAATGGAAAATTAGTAAAACGACACTGACAGGGATTTCCAATCTGGCACTTGAAAATATGTTGATGTTACGTAAAATATTCTCCTATAAATGTTTAACATAAATGCTAGTTTTATTTATCTAAGAATGGATGTTAAAAAAAAAATACTTGTGCCGTGATTCGAAAGGAAATTAATAGATAACTGCGAATGAATCGTTAACAGCAACAGTAACTTTTTGTTATGTTTCTTATTGAACATATTTTCATGTTAGAATCTCAAAAAAAAGTCTTTAATTTTAGTTCTATTGCGATTTATACTTCGGATAGATTGTTTGGTTATTGCATCTTGCTGTGTGCAATGTGATTCTCTTCGATAACGTGTTTGGTCAAGGCCTCGAGTGATTGGTAAAGTAATTGAAAAGGAGTTACACGACTTATAATCCGTGGCAGCGGTAATTAAATTCCGTAGGTCTGAAAGTGTTCTCGTCTATTTCCGGTTACAATGCTGTGCCTCGATTGAAATTGAGTTGCAGAATCCTTAGTGTCGACCAATTTTTGATATGGTAATGCATAATGCAACCGTTGAATTGTAACGATCAAATTGGTCATTTTCAGCAGTTGTTGTGTTAAAAGATGGTATAAAATTAAATCTCTATACATAAAAATGGAGTGTTTGTGCATTGAGTATATTTGTCCTATTTCAAGTTATTTATCCGATTTCGGTCATTTCAATTCAAAATCAGCAGTAGTTTATACACTTAGTGTCTGTATGTGTTCTCGTGCTTTGTGCAAACAGCTGATATTTTCCCATACAAATTTTGTATACTTTGAGTATTCACAGTAATTAATGACCAAACTTCACAGCGTCAGTTAGTCTGTTATTCTGTTTTATGTCTGTGTTTGTATTTTTGTGCAAGTATCACATAAAAAAGTCCATACATTTGGTAATAAATCCTATGTTTCTACTATTATAAAAGGAAGTGTTTGTCTGTCTGTCTGTTTCTTGCCGCAAAATCCTGACAATCCTATGGCACTTACAGTAATGAGATTTGGCACACAGGTAGTCCGAATTTTTACAATTTTTGGGTCGCGGCGAATTTAAAAAATTCAATCTAGAAGATTTTTAAATGAATTTAATAGTTTTATTCTCCATTGGTTTTTCAACGCGTTTCTTCCGAAGAAGAACCACCCCAATCTTGACTTTTTCTACCCACGTCACATTGCAAGGAGCCTTTGGAACCATGCCAAGTTTTTTTTTTATCACGGAGGACGCGGACAAATTCTAAATTTATTTTTTCCGTTTCCGCTTTTATTTTGAGCTGAGGAATGATTTTCCAGCAGTGAATAAAAAAAAAAGTTTTAACTTTAGTTATGTAGTTCTTTTTTCTGTCTCCTAGACCGTTAAAGATAGAGTAAAAATTTCAACGAATTTGAAATCTGCGGAAAATTTTACACCAGATTAATATTTTACATCACAGCGTTCGCAAACCAACACCACGGGCACGGGCAACGCCGGGCTAGCCACGCTGTGGCTAGTATTTTATAAAAGATATTCTAACTTAGTAAATGTTATTTGATATTTGTTTGCATTTTGATGAAAGTTCACGCTAAAACGGCTAAATGCACGTTAAAATACTTGAATCAACCTTAACCTGGCAGTGTTTGAGGAGCTGAGATGTAAATTGAGCAATACGATTGCAACTCAGAATGTTTTACTAGTATTGCTGAAAACCTATCTTTTCCAAATTTTTTTTCAGAATTTCAATTTTAATGCTATGTGTATCCAATTTATGTATACTTATGTGTGATGCACAAATATAAAACCACCTGCTTCGATGTGGAACCCTCCACAGACTTTCTGAGGTGTCTAGGTTTTTGGAGTTGTAAAGGACAACTCTTAGGAAATGACTTCGGTCTTTTCTTTGTTGTACCTTGACGTGTGTTATTAATCTTTTTACAGTTATTGTTCATTGTTTTTCTTTGTGTGCTATGTTAATCTTTCCATTTTACGCCCTTGTCACTGGGGCCTAAAACTTTGCGTTGAAGCTATTTTTCTTAGAAATAGAAAATTTCCGTGTATTTGGGGTAGATATGATTCTAGAATAATAAAAAGCAAATTAATGTTGCATAATTTATTCATGTTCACTAGAACCTTGGTGGTAATGTATATTAGTAGATAAATGTGTGTGTGTGTTCCATTATTTTATGTTACAAATAAATATTTAGGAATTATATTTTGTGTCTAGTATTGTTAAAGATACGAGTTTCTTTCCTGTCGGTTTGTGTTTATCTTGACGGACATTCAGCTAAGGTGCTTGGTTTAACACTCATAGTTGTGCAATTACGGTTGGTTAGAATAAATTAAATATACCACGCAAAACCTTTTAAGATAAGACTGGTAGCTAATTGTATGTTGTAATTAATCAAATTTGTTTTTTATATTTTGGCATAGGGTTTCCTTACAAGACGATTAAACTCATTAAAACTGATATTTGATATTCATGTTTAAAAAAAAAATATTTTCCGCTGTTATTGAAAGCGAGATGGATTTTTACAGTAAATAAGTTATCGGTAGACGAGGATTTTTCTTCCAGTTATGCAGTACAAAGTTTACACACAGGATGCTAGAGAATACGCACAGGAAGCACGTTCTATCAGAAAAAGTGATATCATCATTCTGAATAGGTATGTGGTTTCCATTCAGAAACTGAATATCTGAATTAACAAAAAAGCGTGTTATGAGGAATCGTTTTAGAACTACATCTAAGTAAGCGAAAGCAAATTTTAAAAGGAATTTTTCAGATGTTGAACGAATATGTTAGAAAATATCTGAGCTAGGACTTGAAATATTGAAAATTCTTTGTCATAGTAGCAGAAAAATCTCAAGGTTTTTTGTTCTCTTTAAGAGTAGAAACTACTTTTAGGAATTTATATTACCTGTTAAAAGACTGGTATGAAATTAAAAAAAATAGCTGTCAAAGCGACCTGCCTGTCAACGTTTGAAAAGTCGTAATTGATCGTTTGGTGCAGCTACAGTCTACGTTTATAGCGGTAACAACGGCATTGGCGATTTTTTTTGGCGCACTTCTAGTAGCGAGTTACGGTAGGTTTGATACAGCGAGTTAGATAGGGCAACCCGTAATATATACCGTAATTGTGGTTTTTCATGGCAACCTCGGCAAACGGAATCTTTAAATTTTCATTTTGATTATTCTGGAAAGTTCTTTCAAAATCCGTTAAAGTCGTTTGATCTCATTGGTTCGTTTGACATTTTTTCTTTGATTCCATTGGTTAGTTTAATTTTAAAATATCCTTTGATTGCATTGGTCCTTTTAAATTTTTTTCCTTGATTTCATTGGTTAACTTAATAGTTTTTCTCCAGCTATTAAATTTTATTTTATTAAATTTTTTTTTTTCACGGTAGAGTTCTGACATGTATTGTTTTTTCACCATTTGTGGAATATTCTTGTTTAATAAATTTTTTCCCGGAACAGTTCTGACGTATCAGATTGTATTATTTCTTGCTTTTTTTCTTTTAAAAACCTTTTTCTTTTTCAACATGCCCACTTTATTTAATGTAATTGATAAGTTTCAGGGTATTCTTACCCAACATTCGCAGTTTAGGTTTTCTGCTGGTTCACAATTGTGTTTTGAAATGTGTTTAAGCTTATTACTTTTTGTGAAAGTTGAAAAAATATACTTTTCAAAACGTCTATTTCTTGAGATGGTCGATGTATGAATACACGTATACTTGTAAATAGTTCGTTTATTTTGGTATCCTTCGTTTCAAGAAAATTTCTTGGTTCTAAGCTTGCATTTGGACATACTTGCCTTTCTATGATATTATAGCCTCTACAATGAAATGCAGCTAGTTTTAACATGTTTACGAAACTATAGGAATTTATGAACTCTTTTATTCTGTCTCTTCCAATAGCCCGTTGTGTTGCTCTAGTGCAGTCGTCGGCAAACTCATCAGTCCAAAAGAGCCAAAGATCAGCTGTACAACGATTAAGATTTCTTCTGAGAGCCAAAATTTCTTTTCAAGAACCATGGTTTTAGGAGTAGATTTAAACTAACTACTAACATTAAATAAAACCAGATATTATAATACTAGTACTTTTGTTTATTGCCCTTTCAGTGACAATAATCCTAAAAGTACTTTTTTAGGACCCGGAAACGAAATAAATGGAACAAAAAGTGAAACATGCTCTGTACCATTTATGTCACAAAATTTGTCAACAGCTATTGTTAAAGCTGAAACCAATTTAAGATATTCGATTTGCTGATTGGTTTTATTCGAAGACATTTTGAATATTCTGTCTTTTACTGTTTTAGCAAACAGCGGGAACTCTTAATTTTTTAAAAAGAATTTCTGTCTTGTTTTTAAAATTCCGGAATAGCTCTTCGGATGCATTTATGAAACAACTTTTAGTGTATTTACGGTCTGTGTATAGTTTGCCTCTCCTAGCAATCTATTGATTAACAATTAAGCTTGCAATATTAACATTGTTGGAGGATTGCACCCAATAATTAAGTACAGAACTTGGTTTTTCTTGACTATTCTGAAGTTCTTCATATTTCTTCCTCGTTTCACTGGCGGGATATTAACTGCCAGCATTTAGTCGAAATCGATTTGTGGTAGAGCCGCACTCAAGTGGCTAAAGAGCCGTGGCCTGCCTGCCACCTGCTGTAGTGCAACAACGATTACAATACATATACCTACCTACCACTCTGTCTCACCAAATATTGCACAACCTTTATTTTCCATTTTTTATAAAAATTTCATCGATCTCTTGAGGTTATAAATAAGAGTATCTACTGTGCTAGTATTTGTTGTAGAATAATTTTACGGACCCAATTATTCAAATTAAAAGAAATCTGATGAATTTCAGAGATTCAAAATTTTACTCTTGAAAAAAAAAAGTTGAAAAGCCAATAGCTCGATGGAAAAATTAAAAAACAAAACAAACACTGCAGTCTCTAAACAATTTGCTTTTAACTTTCGAACAACATCGAAACAATCTTTTTGCTGTACATTTCTATAAAAGCTTAACGAACAATTTTTTCAAGAAAATATTTTGGAGCTTATCAGCTAGCGAGATCGTTTATATTGTTCCCTACAATTCAAACCTTTCAACACGAGCATTAATTAAGGTAGAAATAAAAGCAGAAGCATATTTTATCGCCCATACTATGTGTCATAAAATATGACAGAAAGCGTCTCGCAAAAATGTTTCCCCCTCGTAACGAGTTGGAAACTAATTTTCGTTGTCGATCGTAAAATTTTGGAACCGCGTGAGTTATAATTAAGGATAAATGCTATAGTCGGTTCTTCTATTCATTGATGGGGGATCAATGGATGATTCGTAACCGACACAATAATAACTGCATCAGTAATCTAGACATTTGCAAATAAATTAAATTAAAAAAATACTTAAGTAGAACGAATATTGTGTGAATATTGAGTGTAATATTTTTTACATGGTTAAACCACGAATTGACTACTTTATTTGGTCACTTCGTGGTTGTACTTATTTTAGTGTACCAAAATCTGTGCACTAAAAACTTTAAAAAAGTTTTAGTGTACAGCTTTTTGTATCTTTTGTAATGTTTTTTTTATTTGACCAGAGATATTTAAAATTAAACTTTCAACTTTTTATACAGTTTAAAATGTAAAGACTGTAGATTAAAGTAAAAAGTTCGGTATTTTTCCTATCAACCTAAGTGGGCGGTAGTTGTTTCGACGAGTGATACCCCGACCTACGCGGTTCTTAATTTTTGTCGTTTGGCAACACTGCCGCCCACTGTCTAAAATTTTTTTGTTGCTGCGATACGCATTGGATGCGTTTCTCGCGAAATCCACGTATACGATTACGATTCTACAATCGATGGAAACTGTACCCCGACTTACGCGATTTCGATTTTAGCGTGTCTCGTCGGTCCCACCTATCGCGTAACTTCGTAGTATTACTGTATTCCGAACGTGATATATATGTCACGGCTTTTTTTAAAATACAATCTCAGAATTTCGCCAACAAAAATTCAAAAAAATGAATTCCGAATTAATGAGACTGTTAATTTTTCAACATCAATTAGACTAAAAGCTAAACGTTGCCAAAGCTGCTATAAACTATATTTTAAGGTATTTATGAGCGAAAGTAAAATATTACCATTCCATCTGGTTTGTGTTTTATGATCTATTTTCATTTTGTGTGATCCAAACTTTAATTTAAAATAGAAAACTATTATTTTAAAATCTTAATCTTAAATGAATAAAACTTGTTAAAATTTTTTTCTAAGACTAATCAAATAATTTGTTTAAGACTAATCAATAATTAATCAGACTAATCAAAAAATGTTCTGTAACTAGTTTTTATTTTCGAATTCTGAATAACTATGGTTTTAAACGATAATTTGAAAGGAAAAACATTTATATTTGAAAGGAACGGTTTTCTATGGCATAAAGTAGGTACAGCTTGGTCAATCTGGCCTTTCCGCCTTAAAAACCAACTAATAATACAAGACTGTTCATGTTTATATTGTTATAGTTGTCAAAAACGTTAGTTTCTGTAAAGCTGTAGCTAGAACTGAAAATAAATTAACATTTTTATCTCCCGATGCTTATTTTAAAGATTCTGAAGCAGTTTGAAAAATCTAGGTAAGAATTTTGACTTAAAATCGAACTTGTAAGAGCCTATGAAATTGAGTTATAACGCATTCTTCCGCTGGAACCAACGAGTTCTGTTGATCTAATTTTAGTGAACTGATAATTGGAAATCTAAAAGGATGGAAAAAACATCTAAATACGAAAACCAAACCCCTTAAACCTTCACAGGATAAAAATAGTAGATATCAAAAGAGTTTACGATAAGATTTGCCATCATCAGATACGCACAGAAGACAAATTAGAAAAAGGAGAGTTTTCTTGAAATGGAAGAACATAAAATTTTCCCTGTAACAAAAATGGTGAAGGAAAAATCCCAAGACTGAATATTTTTATTTCTAGTCAAATTCATCGGAACAAACAATTATTATGCGTGAATATTGTACTTGGGTTACATATTTGGGTTTTATATAATCTTTGTTTTAAAAATTCTAGTCTAGAGTTTGTTATTTTTGTGCTGCAGTTCCTACAGGCGAACTCTTAATTTTATTTTTTACTATTTTTTAATTTTCTCACCTCTTTATCGTTTTTTAATCAACTTTCTTCTGTAAGCCTCGTATTGTACTTCTATGGGACACAAAGAGTTTGCTTTCGTTAAAAAATTAAAAAATTGTTAAGAACCATTAATTATTTTCATGCTAAAGAGATCATATATGTAAAATATAGGTAATGAAATGTAATTTTTTTTTTGAGAAAAATAATCAATAGCAACTTTATGTGTTCGGTTGAAAATTAATTCATAACTTTTTATGTGACCACTTTCAGCTCGTTCGTCTCGCGTAAAAATAGATTTTTTCTCTACACTTTACTGAAGACACCTCTGTACCCTTATGTTTGTTTTCACAGTCATGCAGTAAGTGCGGAGTGTTTCTGGAAGTGTCTCAATACTTGGCTATGCTAAATCCAAGAACTCGCCTCGAAACGAGATGCCCTAAAAACGGACTTCCCTTCAATTACTTCCATATGACCAAATCAACATGTTTTATCACTAATTTCCCAATAGATTCGTAAATGAAATTTCTTATCTAACATTTTACACGCACCCTACAAATGCTGAAATGTTATAATGCAAATAGTAACTTAGAACACAATTTAAACGATAAAACAATTTACGCTGCCTGCAGATAAATTGTCGTTTATCACATCGCATATCGCACCCCGGCAAGAAAAGTGACACAACTCAAAATTGCAGCATTTGAGAAAAATCAACTTAAAGGATACTACGTATAAAACTTATATTGAAATAGTAGAAGCTTCTTTTAATTTACAGGTAAGTATTTGACTTTAAATTCTATTGTATTCTATAGAATAGTAATATAACACGCTGGGGCACCTCATACATATTTTTCAATGACATAACCACAAAATTTTTATTTTTTGACTTGTGTCACTTTTCTTACCGGGGTGCGATATGTGACATTTAAAATTGTGAAATAAACCTAAAAATACCTAAAATTATACCTACATGTACTTTTTAACTAATTAACTTCAGTTAACAAAATAATATAGTACTTTCTAACTAATTAACTTCAAGTAGCAAAATAAAATACTTTCTAACTATAAACTTCTTATTAGACAAACTATCAAATATAAAAGGCATGTTTTTCGCCATTTCATGTATATGTTCTAAAAAGATATCAAAAGTCGAATTATTTTCCATGCAAGTTTGGAAAGTTCTTGACAACTTAACCAAATTTTCATTTTGTTTCGGATCAATGTCGCAAGGTTTCAATAAGAAAATCCACTTACTGCCCAGAAATACCCGACTAACCAGGTAAATCCATCATACGATAGGTCTGGTGCGTTTCTTGTGCAATACCAGTGCAATCAATCTCTGTGTTATACTTGGACCATTTTTGTATATTCTAATACTTTCTGAAAATCGATATTTTTCCTTTTCTTAGATTCCAGTATCAGCCCGCAGACTTCAGTTTTGGAAGAACTGCTCCAGATGATTTAGATTATAGGAATATTAAACATTTCGATTTGCAACTTGACTATCCAAAAGTGAATAGAAAGCCTTCGTTTTCTTCTGTCAAGACTAGAATAGCCCTTACTCTTTCTGGTATCGATGAATTGACAACGTAAAAAAACTTTCTGCATAAACCATAAATGTTTTGGGCACTAGAAATGGCAAATGAGCAATACAATTGTAGTTAAAAAAGCCATGGAGGAAAGTTTGTGGGTAGGGAATGTTCCAATAAAAATTGGGTTAAAACTAGGATAAAACTTAAAAGTGATCAAAATCTACTTTCAATTCAAATTCAATCTAGAGCTAAAAGATTTAAGCCTACGCATATATTTTTGCCTTCAAACTTACAAACGTAATTTGAATAATTTGCTATAACTATAAATGATAATTGTGAATTTGAAAAATTATTCAAAAACACGAACTAAAACAAATTAGTGTAACAAAAAATGGATTAAAAATTAAATGAATTGAAAATAAAACAGGGTATTTGTATTGAAAATATTCATTTATTTATTTCTTTAAATGAATTTATATGTTCGATGAATTTTAATTTTTATTGAAATTAAAACATTTAAAATTAAAAATATCAATAAAATCAACAGAAAAAATTCATTAAAATCATCATAGAAGAGAATCAATTTTACTGTAAACCACGAAGGTGATTTTTCTCTTATCGGCAATCTTCTTAAAAAGTTCCGAATTGATTTCTATCAAGTTAGAACAATCAACTTGCTATTCGTTATTTTTCTCAAAAACATTTACAACTAACATTGCAAACAAAAATTCACTTTTAAAAAGAAAATGTACGTAGCTTTTATTATTTTTGTACAGAGCTACAAAAATAATAAAGGGGCTAGCAATTTTCGACTATAATGAACGTTTAAGTAAGCTAAACATGTATACACTGGAAAGAAGAAGAAGGAGGGGGGATTTGATTCAGCTTTTCAAGTTTGTAAAACAAGGGGACACAGAGGGCTTAAATTTCAATAGGGATAACAGAACAAGGGGCCATGGGTATAAATTGAATAAGACACATTTTAATCGGGATTTAAGGAAAAACTACTACTTTAATAGGGTAATAGACAGTTGGAACGCGTTGCCAGAAAATATAGTTAATTCAAAGGGAGTGTACGAATTTAAGACACAATTGGATAGTCAGTGGGAATTGGAGAATTCATAAACAAAGGACCAGCCTTGTTGGGCTTGAGCCTGTAGCTGGTCGTCAATATTTGTATTTGTATTTGTATTTGTAGATTTTTGAGGAGTCATTAGTTACATGTTAAAGAGCCTAACTACTGAAATTAAGTGTTCACTATTAGTAACTATAGCACACAAATAACAAAAACTATAGACTGGAATTTTAAAATGTTCAATGTAATCATCATAAAAACAAATCAATTTGAGAAGGAATTGCTCTTTCTTGCACACGTTTAAAGTCTTCTTAAATAGTTTTGAATCGATATCCATCAAAAGTTTTCAAGTTGCTATTCATTATTTTTGTCAAAATATTTTTTCACGATTCATATTGCATACAAAAATTCTTTATGAATAGAAAAATTGGCTAGATATTTTTGGGCTCTTTAAGATGAAACTAACGAATGACTCAACAAATGAAATTAAGTGTTCATCCTTGGTAAGTAAATAAAAAAAGAAAACAAATTGCAGACTACAATTCTTACATATTCAATGCAATCATAATAGAAAAGAATCAATCTTACAGAGATACACAAATTTCTCTTACTGTTCACGGATTATAAATCTTCATAAAAAGTTCTGTATTCATTTCTATCGATTCTGAATTTTTTGTGAAGATGTGTGATTGAATACAATCTTTTATCAAGTTGCTATTCATTTTTTTTTCAAAGAAATTCCACAGTTAATATTGTGCATAAAAAATAATTTAGAAAAGAAAAGTTACTTAGACTTTGTTGGAACACTTTTAAAATAAAACTTATTTAGAGCTCTTACCTAATAGAAGTAAGTGTTTATCATTAGTAACTGAATCACAAAAAGAGAAAAAATTATTCTAAACTACAGTTTTTTTTGAATATTTAAAGAAACCACAAACATCATAGAAAATAATCGATTTTACTGAGACTAACAAATTTCTATCACTCTGCACACGTTAAAAATATTCATAAAAAGTTCTGAAGTGATTTCAATCAAAATAAATCAAGTTACTGATCATCATTCTTCTCAAAAACATTTGTCGCAATTCACATTGCACTCAAAAATATTTAAAAAAAGAAACACTACGTAGGTTTCGGTTGTCTCTTTTATCATAAAACTAACCAGTGACTCTCTTAACTACTTAAATTAAGTGTTAATCATTAAGAACCGAAGAACACGAAGAACAAAACTTCTGGAATAGATTTTTTAAATGTTCGATTCAATCGTCTTAGGTCATAATCAATTTTACAGAGTACAACGAATTGCTCTTACTCTGCACAGATTACAAATCTTTCGCACCTTTCTTTCTTCGTAACAAAAAAAAAAAAATCGCGAGAAATAAATCATTCTATAAATACTCTGCGCCTGTCTCTGTTTCCCACCTTTCCGAAAAGCTTGGTCCAAAAACACTAAATTCCGACTCATTAAAAAAATAACACGAAACAGACACACAGAATGTAATGGCGACAGTTTTTTCGCTACCCTTTCTCCCCTTCTGATCTAATGTGAAAGGAACTTTCGGAAGACATTTAATAATGCACTCATCATAACATAGCAGCTTCGACAAGTTTGATAAGGAGGGAGGGGGGCAGCGGGGGCTGGAAGTCGTTTTGGAGTAGAATGTCATTTTTCACCGACACCCATTCTGCTTTCGAGGAATAGAAAAAGAAAGGCGAGGCGGAGTTGCAATGCCGCCTGGCGGTGATTTCCTCTGCCAGACACGCGCACTAAAATCCGGTAGTCGGGACACCGGCCATCCGGAGAGCCATGGCGGACCAACTCTGGATGTACGATGCACTGGTTTCTTAAATGGACACCCCATCTGACGCGTTCCGAAACCTCGACGGCTCTGTCCGATCGCAAGGGTACAAGAACAGAACGAAAGCGGGGAACAAGAACATTCGAAATGGAACATCTTCCATGCTTCTGGTGGTGAGGCGTGCTTCGAGGAAGAACAGTCTCGGAATTCTGAGGTTACTTGTCATTGGGATCTAAAGCCCTTTCGGTCTTCCCTCTCATCCTTGGAGAAAAGTGGGGGCTAGTGAAATCTTTTTCAGCATCTTCCTGGGATTCAAAGGTGAGTCGAATGGCCTTCCTTCTCTTCGAGAATTCACGACAGAGTTCCGCGTCGTGACTGCGGTAGTTTTTATTTTTTTCCCACCCGGCTCTCTCTACTCTTCTACTTTTCCCCCTCGTGTCCCCTGTTAGCTTTTTCGAATTTTATCACGTTTCGTATGAAGGAATCGATTTATTCTTTTTCGGTTCGCCACACATGCTTTAGTTAGGGTTCGCCGTCTTCCTGTATCGATACCAGAGGAAGCATTCTTTTTGCCTGTGCACCTAATCACTTGCATTGAGTGGTTGTTGCCTTTACTTTTTACCCTGCGATTCGATGCGATATTTTTGCTTCAATAAAATACGAAATTTGTATATGTATAAGAAAAGAATGAATCGAACACTCGACTCCATGCATTATATTTTCGAATCCAAAATTCACAGTGGGTTCTTTTGAAACAATAAACTGTTTAGTATTGCTGAATGTAAAAATCATCATCTATGCTGATGATTTGAAAATGTAGTTGTTTCTTTTAAAGTAGTGTAACGACACTGTGTTACAGTAGACTAGATAGTTAAAACTCCACCATTGATATGATATTTATGTACTAGAAAATTTTTACTTCGAAAGACAGACAGTTGTTTTAGATATATGATATTTATGTACAAGAAAATTTTTGCTTCGAAAGACAGATAGTGTTATAGATATAAATATAACTCAACTTATTACAACCTCAAAAGCCCACTTTTAAAATTCTAATCTCGTAGTACTGAATCAAAGTTTTATTCTTTTATTGAAAAATAAGTTCATTGTAAAATTTAAAGGAACACTGAAAATATTCAACATGCTACTCTAAATATTAAAATTTGGTACACTATTACCAACTTCTGCACACTGGAAGAGATTAAAACGTAATAAATTGTTGTAGATTTCTCCGAAAAATTAAGTTACTGCATATCAGAACAACAGAAAACTCCAACTGTTAAAGTTAGTCGACGTTTACATACCTTATTTTTCTATAAACAGAAAAGCAAAATTTCGCTGTATGTAGTATATATGACACAAAATTTTGTTCGTTTCTTAAGAATATTAAGAGCTACCTTTTCTAAAAGGAGAAAATGCAATTTAAGAATTAACGATTTTTTTGTACTTGTATATTGGAAGTTCATGTATTTCAGAATGGCAAAACATGATCAGCTAAAAATTAGACTTAATTTGAAACATGCAACATAAAAAACGCGACTAACTTTATTTACAGTAATTAGGAATCAGCAGTTTTATATTGCTTTGATTCTGATATTGTACCTGTGTAGAAAAAAATGATCGCAGTGAGTAAAACAAATAAATATCGGCTTGTTTATATTCTCACTATTGTTCACGTATTCAATGCACATCCGATTTTTGCTGAGATCAGAAAAAGGAATTTAATTATTTATTTCAACATTTTCTAAGTTCCCAAGAAGATAAAAATTTAAAAGTTATGACCTGGAAAATAATATTTTTCAACCAATAAACAGATTTTACATTGATATTCTATTTATTGGAATTCCATTAAGAAAATCTGGATCGTTTTAAATTAAACACATTTATTATTTAGCTATGTTACACGAACACAATTAACTAATAACTACTAAGAATCAGAGTTCTGAGTTTTTTTTAAAAGGCAGTTCATGCATGAATTGAAGTTAAAAAAATCTGTTCTTCAAATTTTTAGTAATTTAGAGGAAATGACTATTAACGATTTTAAAATATCAAGTTTTGGTTTACTCTAATTTTATTTAAACATCAAAAGATTTTAACTTAAAGAATTTATCTGTAAAAGTTTAACACTTTTCTAGAAATTCAGAAAACTTTCATGTGAAAATAAAGATTACAGGTATTTAGGAAAGTTTTATTTAACTACTTGAACCCTGTTTTTCGAATCACGAGTTCACGAATATAAAATAAATGATTAATTTGAAAAGACATACTTGTTTTCTAAGAATAATAAGCACTTATAAATCGCAACTTCTTTCTGGTTATTTATTGCAAATAAATGATTTAGAGTAACACAATATAATTTCTAGTTGTATGACTGATAATACATGTGTGTGTGTGTGCATACAAACAATAAAGGAATCTTGTTTACCATACATTAAATGCATTACGGGATTCACGCTTCCTTGGATTTGCCACACAAAACGGTTATTAAATATAACTGAAGAGTTTATAACAATTTAATTAAACTTTATAAAAATGACCGTGAGAATTTACGTTTCTTAGAAACATGTTTTTACTTGCTTTTACAGCAAGATAATACAGAAATAGCTGGTCGGCTGTTATTTATGGGGTTAAAATAAAACTTGTTAGTTTCTTTAACTCGAAATAATTATAATAAAAGAGGTTCAACCAAACAACTTGTAAAATATTTGTCAAGTAAGAATGTATCATTAGTATCGTACATAGTTAAGTGTATGATTTTTAACAGCTTCTGAAAGCTAAATATTTTGGAGTCAAAACATTATCCCTAACAATTTTGTCATTTAAGCAGTAAGTTTTCCTTATTTTACACAGAAATATACGTATAACAAGCAAATAATAGGGAACAATAAATGCTTAAACGGTTGTTATTAACTTAATTCCACCACGTCTTGAAGATAATGTTATTCTTTGTTAAACAAATGCTTCGTTTCTGTTTTCTTGTAGTCAATTTATTTTTTATCTACTTCGTGGGTGACGACGATAGTGTGTTGAAGCAACTGTCAACCTTCCATAAAACAGTACTGGATTAAAAAACCTGATTGGATTAAGCTCAGATTTCACATTCTGGTACTTTGTGTCAAAAGATAATTTAGTTTTTAACTGTGTTATTGTAAAATTAAGTTCTGCTTTTATTATCTGCCAGTAAATGTTTTTCGTAGAATAAGATATATTTTAAACTCCAATTGTTCTACAAATAAGATAAAATAGAATTTAACGGTAAATGGAATTTATGAAAAACTACAAAATCGTAAAATCTACATTCCAGATTTCGTTCATCTTTGCTATGACTAAGCTGTCAAACTTTTCATTCAGGAACTAATTTTTGATGTTTATCGTATAATAATAGACGATAAACGAACTTGTATACTATGCACGTGTTTTATATTTACTTATAATGCAGTTTTGTACTGTATCTAGTAAAGTTTAAATATAAGACTAACAATATAAATAAGGAGGATACAACTAACCAGTTATATTCTTATTATATCATTTATATACATTTTTTAGAATTATATATACTTATACTTCAAAACTTTTTATTGGATTTGAAAATTCTGTGCATCTACATTCATATTTGAGTATAGGGAAAGGAAAGAATAATTTCATCAAGGAAAAGTTCTAAATTTGAAACAACTATTTACACAAAAACTTCAAGTCGATATCAAATTAATCTGTAGATTTTAATTTTTCAACTCAGATATGAAAATAACGAAAGTCGAACGCAAGAAACAAAACAAATTTTCTTAACAACACCTGACCTTTGGAAAAAACATTGTAATCATGACTTTCGGTAATGAATAATATATACAAAAGATAATAATTACAAAATTTTAACGGAGAAATTACATTGCAATTGCAAAAACATTATATTGTTTGCTATTATTGCCAAATAATAAACACATCGCTCAACGTTTTGCTTCTTGTATTTATTTTGGTGAAATTTCCGTGCAAATGATATATTTAGGATACATAGTAGATTGTAGTTTTCTTTGAAGATTTCATTAATAATGGTCTCTGTTAAAGAATATCCAGGTTCCTAGTTAAACTCACTTTTCAAATAGTCAATTTAACTATCACTTCAATAAGAAATTATTTTGATAAACTTGAAATTGTCTTAGAATGGAATGTTATCACACCTTTTGAATAAAATGATTGAAATTAGGATTTGTAAAATTTCAGTTATAGCCTAACAATTATCTTGTTAAAATAAAAGGAAATCACCAAATTATAGTTTAATTATAATACCTTTTTTAAAGTTTGTTTGAGAAGAAATTAGGTGTTCTCGATATCAATGTGCTTATTTCACTAATCACTTGTATCCACTACGCCATAGCGGTTTGTGAACATTTTTTTTATCATTAATGGTTTTAATTTGAGGTTTGTTGATTACTAATTGTAAGTTGCTCACACATACACAGCATGTTTAATAAAAAACTTGATTTTTAACACGTGGACAAAGTAATACAAAACAGGACAAAATTGAAAAATAATGTTCCAGTCGAAATAGTTTTATATATATATATATATATATATATATATATATATTTGTTGTTGAACATTTGTGTTTTTAAAAAAAATATTTTTTCATTATTCTTCTAGCTTTGATTTAAATTTAGTAATGTAGTCTGTAGTCCAATTATATTTATTTCAAAGTTAAGAACTATGAATGTATTCAAAATTAATAATTAAGGAAACCATAGGAACTGTTATGCATCTGAAGTTTCAATACTTAATTTTTTTGTAAAATAATTTAAATTAATCTGATTAAACCTCTGAAGGGTTCACACGAAAAAACACATTACGCAACCTGCAGTCTTCCCTGCATGACTTATGACCAGTTTTGACTTTGACCCATAGAATTTTTCGATCGGTCCTATAGAAGTGGTAATTTAGTCATTATGTGTGTGGTGGGAAAAACAATACAACACTTCTCGGAAATCTTGTAATCCTCAGAGGGTTATTGATTTCTTCTAGAAAGCTAGAAAGCGTAATTAGAGGGTTAATCAAATTACTAATTGCGTTTGATCCATTTTATCAAGAATTTTCAAAACGTTTCAAATTTTTAATACCTTATTGAAATACCTTTAAAATTTTCTAAAAATGGTGGAGGGAACAGTGCTTTTTGCTTCGAAGCGAAATTCTAGAATACCACATTTTTGTGTTTAATCATTTTCACAATTATATTTAAATATGCAATTGACAGAATGCTTCCATTTCACAGAAGTGACATTTATTTCGTTTAGAGAACAGCCGAAGTTTCTAGATATAGATATCTATATATATAAATTCAAATACCACTCACTCACTGACTGACTGACTGACTCATCACTGTATCTCAAGAACTACAAGTCCTAGGAAGCTGAAATTTTGCAGGGTGATTCTTCTTATACCGTAGGGGTGCACCAAGAAAGGATTTAAAAAAATTCGAATCCTAAGAGGCCTACATTTGACCTAATGCCTAAGCCAAAAGCAATTTGAAATCGCCATACAAATAACATTGAGTATAAAAAGATTGCTATACGCATTTCAGATTGCTTTACAGTGTTGATCGAAAAACAATTTTCTTAATACAAATTAAATTATAATGTTCATGTATAAACTGAATTTTTACTTCTTCCCATGATGAAATTAATATTTATAAATATTTGATTGACGAAGAAAGAATATTTAGAACATTTAATTTTATAATTACTTAACTTTTATAATGTAGCACGAAAAGCCCAAACAATAAACTCATTGATCACAAAAGCGTAATTTTGCTACTCGGTATCTGGCAACCTCAGAATTAATGTTTAATTTTTAAATTTGATTTATAATTATTTTTTTGGGTATTTGAATTGAAAACGAGATGGTTGCCGTCATATTTGAGGATTCCCAAGTATTTTAATATGTGTTCTTTTAAGCTTATAAATCATTGCCTACATCAATATTGTTCAAATTTTTTGTCGAATTGTTTTACTTCAGAATACATTCAGGAAGTCGAAATTCAACACGCTAGAACAGATTTCTTTTTCAGAATTCTGACTTTTTTAAGGATTGGAATTTTGTTTCTGTTTGCATTATGTGTTCCGGTATATTACCTATTCCAGAAATATTATTTAGGAGTTGGATTTTACTTATTTATTTCCTGCAAAATATCACTAGACATGGGTACTTTCGTGGTGGTATATGTATATTTCCGCTAACCTTCTTTAAATATTTGGTTGAATACGTAATAGTGTGTAAATAAAAAATAAATAAATAAAATTTACAAATCAAAATATTTTTTAAGTGTGTAATTTGTTATTTTAAAGTGACATGAAAAATTTCAAAAATAACTTTCAATAAGATGGGTTACGTTAAACTAAAACTGGTAGTCATACTTTGTAGTTCAAAATATATTTCAAAATTTTGATATAGCTCTTCATTGAAACACGATTAAAATAAACTAAATTTCATTTGTTTTTCGTGTTTCATGGGTGTTATTGAAAGCTGTAATCCATAGACAAGTAACTACATCTATCATTCTAAATAGATACGTGCTGTATGTGTGTTGGAGAAAAGGGAATTTTTAACAAGACTTTGTTGATCTTGGAATAATATCACATTAAGTTATTTTGAAAAATTGAAATTTTATGTCTGAAGAGACAGAAAGTCGAGGTCTCTTACTCTATTTATTGAAGCTGTTCTTACTCAACTTAGATGCATGTGAACCGTTCGTTGAAAGTGATTTTCTTTTTGTAAAAGTGCTATAAAATCAACCTTCTGTTTAGTAAAAAATTGTTATCGATTGGGTTTAATTTGTCTAGTCTGATGACATGTATTTCTAACAAAAGCTCTGTTATTCCACATGTCACTGAATGGAATTTTCTGGGAAAAGTGCCCGCTTGCATCAAATTGAATTAGTCACGAATGCCGTAAATTTTTAGCCCCCTTGAACAAATAGAACGCCGGTTAATATGTAGCCTATCATATCCGCAGGGTTTTAAAATATACGTGTACCAAATGTGTAAATTAGTCAAAAGGTGGATTAGTGAAGAGAACAGACAAACGTCAACTCTGCTTTATATATCTAACAGAAGTTCCGTTATTCCACCTGCCACTGAATGGAATTTTCAAGAAAAAATTGCTTTTGCTTCAAACTAAATTAGTAACGAATGCTATGACAATTTAACTTACCATCTTCTCGTATTGATGATGAAATTTGAAAATATCGCATACTAGGTGAAAGAATGGCACAATGAAAACATATTCATAGGAAAACTAAATGCAAGACTATCCACCAAAATTTCGCCATTTTTACGGAAATTGAATGCACGGGAATATTTGTAGTCACTTAAAATCAACTTCAGCAGAAGTGTGACGAATATGAAATGGTGTATATAATTGGATACAATATATATATGTATATTTGCATCCGAAGTAAATTGTAGAAGCGATGGAGAAGTTAAATTGGAATAACATTTTTTTTCAAGTACACTTAAATGATGCTAACATTTTTTTATGAAAAAGAATTGATGATGACTTTTCAATCAACATGTTATTAATTCATCCCGAGCAAAGCCGGGTATTTCTGCTAGTATTCTATAAAAGAGCGTTTACTCGATGTTTACAAAAACCGTTCACATTTCTTACATTACAGTACATTTTAAAAACAAAATAACTATCGTTTGATGCAACTTCAGAATGTTAAAATATGGTGCTAAAAGTATAAAACTTTCTTTCCCTTACATTGGTACGAGGTTTCCGTGTAGTGTAGTAATATTTTTACCCCACAACACACTATAGCCATACCAATTGTTGTGGTTATTCCAACCTTTGGAAAGATACTAATGGTTCTTTCCATATAATAGAATCCATTGGATAGATTCTGATGGTAATTATTTTAGAATAGATCCATTTCGAAAAACCATTGACCTTTTAATGAGAAAATAATCTTTGGACATATACTATTCGTCTTTTTCTTAGAATATAATTCTTTGGATAGATTTTTTTTCTTTCCTTAGAATAGAATCTATCTTCGTAAAATATGGAAATGTTCTATTTGCCAATAAGGTCAAAACTGTTAAAAGTTATACAGTTAAGACTCTCTGAAGGTTGTAAAGTGGTATTATTCATGCTACCCCCTCGGAGAGTTAATACATTGCTGTTCTCTAATTGTTAGCCGTCACTTATCCGACGTTATCACCAAACTGTTTAAGAATAGATTGACTCAATGACATGAACACAATGACTATGAGTTAATGACAAAAACCTATGAAATAAAAAAAAAGGGTAGGTTAAGAGAATATAAGAAATTTGATTTAAACCATTCGAAAATAAATTTTATTTGCTATGATGTTACAGTTATGATGTTGCTTATTCCTCTTGAGCAAGCCACCCGCGATAGAAAAAGTTTAATAAGTCATTAGCCCTCAAAAAGAAATCATTACGACGGCTGGATTCTGAAATAAGTCTGAAGGGCTCTTTCCAATATAGGAATGGATGTGATTACTAGATGCGCGTTCCCCCTTGCACTAGGAGAAATATGAAAATATTTTTGACCATTCAGGAATTTCACTTTAAGGTGCCCACTTTGCAATCTAGATGTAGCCGTATGAGTACATTTCTAATACAATACGATTTTGGAAACAATAATCGTACCCAAGGATTCCTAATCGTCCATCCATCTCTTTCATGAAGTAATCTTGAAATATATAATTACTCGTAACAAAAAATACCTCTCCGATATTATCATCAACCAGATTAAGAATAGATTGACTCCATGAAAAGAACCAGTAAATTTTGGGTTAGCGGCAAAAGTGGCAAAAATTGAAGGGAAAGGGTAAGAGAATATAAGAAACACACTTAGTTTAAATCGGTCAAAAATATAATTTCCTATAATGAGCCATTTTGATGCAGTTTCATTTTGGAAATAATAGCCTTACCACGGATTAGCGTTGTTCCATGCACACATTCGAAAGGTTCATCCATCTCTTCCAAGAAGTAACCTTGAAGTATAACTATTTACATAACAGAAAATCATATTAAAATCTCTTGACCTTAAAGTAATTATCACCACAATTTCTCATTTTACAAAAGCTATAAAAACGAAAGGGAAACAGATACAGTAAAGGTAATGTAATTATGTAACGTCGCACTGGAACAACATAACGGGCTAATGGTGACGGTTCGAGATCAATCGACATATGAAAAATCCAAGGAAAACACGTAATTTTGAATCGCAGATGACGAGGTCAACTCCCGAGCTGACACCCCACTCTCCTAAAGGGATGTGTTAAGAGAATGGATGGAGTTTACATCGTTGAAAAACATAATTTCCTATAATGAGTTACATTTATAATAAAATAAGTCTTACTACGGATTAGTATTGTTCCATGCACGCATTCGAAAGGTTCATCCATCTCTTCCAAGAAGTAACCTTGAAGTATAACTATTTACATAACAGAAAATCATATTAAAATCTCCTGACCATAAATTAATCATCACCACAATTTCTCATTTTACAAAAGCTATAAAAACGAAAGTTAAACAGGTACGTTAAGGTAATATTAATTAATTAACGTCACACTGGAACAATACAACGGGCTAAAGGTGACGGTCCGGGATCAATCGCCATAGGAAAAATCCAAGGACAACACTTAATTTTGAATCACAGTCAGATGACGAGGTTAACTCCCGGGCTGGCACCCCACTCTCATAAAGAATCACTTATAAAAGGGTTAAACCACACCACTCTCCTACATTAAGAGAATGGTTGGGATTTACATCGTTGAAAAACATAATTTCCTATAATGAGTTACATTTATAATAAAATAATAGTCTTACTACGGATTAGTATTGTTCCATGCACACATTCGAAAGATAAATCCAACTCTTCCATGAAGTAATCCTGAAATATAAATGAGGTTACTAAAAAAAAATCTCACTCTATAGGCTCATAACATTAGATTGATTAATTGTTATCTTCACAATTTTTCATCCCTCTTCTGTTGGATTCTCTGAAATCATTTATCCGAAACTTCCACTGAACGCAACTTTTTACTCATTTCCAGCGGTCCAACTCTATGGAACCACTGCAAGTGGCGTAGCAAAAGGGAAGAAGATGGCATTTAACTGCTCCATTTGAATTCGAAGGGAATCCTTTCGAGGGAAAAGACGCCGCTGGTTTCTATTTATAGCGCGTCTTTAAAACGAACGAGATGAAATGCCATTATGGAAATGAAGAGATTTATTCCAAGCAACCCATTGATTTTGCTTGCTCTTTGTAATTTATTCACGGCCCCGTCTCCTCCCATCTTCCAGCCCACACGGAATATTGCATTTAAAATTATTTTTCGGATTCATTTATGTGTCGTACATTTTTAAATCGATTGCGCACCGAGTTTTAATCTGTTCCCAACTTATAATCAAGCTACTGGCGAGTAGATTTAAGAGGACTGGGATGCCTTTGGGTTACATTTTGCAACTCGGAAGGTATTCCGAGGCAATTTGATGGGAAATAGACGCAGAGGGTTTTTTAAATCTACTTTTCGCAAGGATCATATTAAATTTGAATTTAATTGCATGAAGTTCACCGGGCACATTAATTTTACGGACGATATGGAATTGATTCTCGGAATATTAGTTATATTTCCATATTTGCAATTCTATGGTGATTGAAATTGTAAAATTTAGGGTTTTTTACTTATTCGATAAAGAAATTTTTTTGTGTTGGAAAAAGTTCCAGTTTGGATCAACAAACATTATTATTCTTTAAATAACGGCATTATTCTTTAAATAACGGCATTATTCTTTCAATAATGGCATAACTACACTTAAAATTTACTGAAAATTTATACTGACTTACCTAACATTTTTAAGTCTAATACTTTGTGGTGCTGTTGCGTGTGATGAGAAGGAAAACACATTTATTAAAATAATAAATATTTAAAACAAGAAACAGAGAAGTAAAACAAAATAAAAGATGTCGCAAAAAATTGTTCTAAAGATATTAATTTGTGATTCAATTTTATCTATTGATCTCGCACAGTTGCCACAACTTACAACTAAAAGTGTACAAAATTTAGAAATGTGAAATTAATTCAGAGCGAGAGAACCAGAAAAAATATCACTGCTCGCGATCTTGTTCATTCTCGTTTCATTGAAAAATATCGTCTGTCCCAAATATTCGGAAATCGTTTTCATTGCGCAAAGAATAAAAATAAGACTCGAAATAAATGAAATATCAGAGATGAAATTCCATAAAAAAAATATTTTTTTTAGAATAATTACTTTTTTAGCAGTACTGGTAAAGCAATCGAAGTGATCGTAATATTTAATAAACATTCCAATTTTTCCAAAACTACCAAATTATGGTTGATTTAAGTATACTTACTCAAGTGTTTTAGCATGAAACTCAACTAAATATAACAATAAAGAAAATTTTAATATTGCATTCACTAAACTAATAGATAATGTATAAAATAAAATACAATGCGATCAAATATCTGGAATACAATTCATGTGATGTCTACACAAACACACAAACACAAAATCGAGCATAGAACAGAAAGACGGACAGACAGACTTTCGCGACCAATGCCACTCACTAAATGAAGATAAGTACTCACTGTATGCAAATTTTCATGAAAATATCTTAAAACGCGTGGACGTGTATAGGGCACAACATACAGACAGACAGACGGACAGACAGACAGACACCAAACGAGAAAAAGGCGGATTCGGCATCAGAAGGGTCCAAAACGGATAGAAAACTTGAAGTGGGTCGAAAATATTGAATGTACAAACAAACACTCCATTCTTATTTATATATATATATATATATATATATATATAGTAATTTTATGCTGATTGTTAATAGACAGGCTCAAGACCCCGGCATTGTTATCAACTAAATTAACCCTCTATTAGACGTTGTTAATTTAAATTTTAGCTTATTTCACATAGGATTATTATTAATTTAATACAAAATGCAAAGTTAAACGCGTCAGAGAAATTAGTTGTCAGCCCTATTCTACACCTGCGTTCCGGGGCTCAAGTTTATAGGAGCCCTTCATGAAATTAAAAAAAAGTATCTTAAGTTCTCAGAGGGGCTTATTTCATGAGGAGGGCTCTTTCAAACCTGAGCAATGGGGTGCAGCTTTGGAAGGTGCCTGTGAAAAAAAAGTGTACTGTTTAACTAAATAAAACTTCTATCAATTTTCTTGAATGAAATTGCTGTGCAGCTTTTATGTACAATGGAAACTTTGATATTCCGGGCTTCGAAAATACCTTATATTACAGTACAAAATCTTTTCACATTTCCTGATACGCCCTTTGAACTTGGGCCACAATACCGATGATTCCTCTATGTAAGATTCCTAACACTAGTTGGATTTACCACTGCTCTAGCAACCTTCGAGTTGTAGATAGCACAGGTTTGATTTCTGCACCCTACCCTGGGAGTATTTCTCTGTTCTGTGTCAATATAACTTTACCTATGTGTGTTCATGAATGCTTGACGTTGTATGACTTGTGTTTAGCGCAGTTTGAACAAATGTGGCCCTTGCAGCACAAAACCAAATCTATCACAAGGTACTACATTTCTTCCCAATGTATTCTCTAAAAATTTCAAACAAAAATAAAAAAATATTCAGAACAGAATATTTTATGTGCATCACTATTAAAAAAAAAGAGTTATCTCTCTAAATATACAAATATTTACGCTATAAAGATAAAAAGTAGAATGGATAGTTGGCTTTTATGGCACAAGGGCCATATTTGGCAAATTTGTGCCAAACACAAGACAGAAAATTTCTTGTGATGGATATACACACAATGAATGTTTCATTGACACATAAGAGAGAAATACACTGAAGGCAAGTAAGTCATAGGAATAGAACCTATACCACTTACAATTAGTAGGCAAGGCATTTGGGAAATTTTACTCGGTTCAGATTGTCAGGTATGGTACTTGACAATTGAAAATATAACATATCGTTGAGTTATTCCATACATCTTCAATTTACAACTCAGGGCCAGAACAAGGTAGTGGCTGCTTTTTCTTTGCCCTCTGGGTATGGGCCCCTTTCTCAGCTTGTAACTGTAGTGTAAATGTGACCGTAGAACGACAAAACAAAAGCAAACCAACCTGTAAACTAGATACAAGTTTACATGAATTCTGAATAGGGTTGATTTGCTTAGAGATTAACCCAATCGCGTGCTTGTTCTCGAGGATCCTCTTTTAAGGGGGTCCGGGACACATTGAAATTTTTTTTTATTAATTGATTTAGAATTTTGAATTTTTTTGTACTGATTACCCATCTAACTAATAATCAAAATCACAACACAAATTTTTTCCAAAAGTTCTTTAAAAATTTTAAATTAAAATTTTTTGAAAAAAAGAGGGGTCATTTTAAATTGCTAAGGCTCAAAACATTCTTGATCAATTTTCAAAATTCTTGCATTAAATTATTCGCAAATTTATTAAATTTAATTTTGATTCAGGAA
Organism: Metellina segmentata; assembly: GCA_947359465.1. Taxonomy (NCBI): domain Eukaryota; kingdom Metazoa; phylum Arthropoda; class Arachnida; order Araneae; family Tetragnathidae; genus Metellina; species Metellina segmentata. Next base: position 84,934,728 of record OX375874.1, read on the forward strand.
TTTAAAAAATATTAATTTAATAAAAAATGAAAAATATTTGAATGAAAATTTTTGAAAATTTTAAGGTACTTTAAAAAAAAAAAGTCATATTTTTAAAAGTAAATATTTGTTTTAAATTTGCTGAGAATCTGAATTAAAGTATAATGTTTGAAAAAGATATATTTCAAATTTCAACCCTTAAACTTTATCGGTTTTCGACTTATAGCAATTTGAATACAGGAAATCTTGAAAAAATGCATCATGGAGAAAAATGCATTTAAAGTTTTAAGAACAGATGTTGCCATGACAACAACTGTCAAGAGTGTTAGATTTTCAAAACAACGCACCACAAAAATTATTATATCTGTAGTTCTAATTAAGATAGAAACATAAGTTAGACGTTATTTTAAGCAGAAAAACACAGAGAATTTTTTAAAATAATAAAAAAAAAATTCGAAAATTTGACGATTTTTGTGTCCCGGACCCCCTTAAATCGTTATCGAGCAATAAGCTTGTGGATTACGGTGAAAGCTTTTTCTGAACAGAAGTTTGGTTTTATGTTGCTAGGACCATATTTGGACAAGGTAAGATAAGATTTAAAGTAACGAACATACACGTACAAAGATGCTTTAACTGACATGGAAGATAGAAATACACCCAAGGTTACAGGAATCAAACTTCCGTCGTCTACAACTCGCTGGATGATAGAGCAGTGGGACAATCGACTGAGCCAATGTATGTGAGGGAGACGAAGCAAAATATAGTGGGCTGTATGAGAGTGAGGGGATAATCGTCTACAACTCGCAGGATGCTAAAGCAGCGGGAAAAATCACTGAGATGATGTACGAGTGAAGATAGTGTGATGTATGTGAGTGAGAAGAAAAGAATGAAATGCAGAGGTAGAAAAAATGGAGAAAGAGGGTGATAAAGGGGAATATATGAGTGATAAGAAAATAGAGATCGATTGAAAGAGAGGGAAATAATATAGGAACAGTCCATGTTTTACGAAATTCAATTTCTTTCTATGAGAGGCTTTTTTGAAAAGCTAAATGTAAGCTATAATAAGCTAAATATAGGGTGTGGTAGTGATTTTGAGGTGATACGTGCTTCCTGTATGTATTCTCAACATGACTCATTCCGCTTGTTTTTCGAATACTTTTTCACTACCATCGTCAATAAAAATTCCAAAGTATAAATTTCGAATCTATACATTGATTGGCCAACCCTAATTAGATTTAAATGCCACACTTTGCCTAAACGGTGATAAATACAATTAAAGGTATTCCCGATATCATGCGAGAGCATTTGGGAAAAAGTTAAATCTACAGAACCGCCTGGTTTGTTAGCACTGAAAATCCTTCATATGGAGTAGACATTAAATACATAAATTCTTCCATGGAAAAAGCTTGGACCTTGATTCAATTTTTCAAGAAATGTATACCCCAGAAAGTATACAGATCAAAATGATTCTTACACATTAGTATTTGAAGTATGGATTTGTAGTTTATAAATTTTTATAATTGTTATTTTTGATCAAATATACTATAATTTTATCAATAAGAATCGTAATTGAACGGCACCAGGGCAATTACTTGTCAAATAGTTTGCTCAGTAGACCGAAGAATTCCTTAAGAGGTAGATTAGAATCAAAAATTGAAAACTAAGGTTCCAAAATTACCTTATTTTGTTTGAAGTTTATTAAGCAGTTCGCGTTCAAATCCTCTTAAGTTTTTTCTTTCGAAATCTTATTTCGGAAACCCCAAAGCGATTGAGAAAATTCTGAGTAAGAATTAATTAATATTTTTGACTCTTAATTAGAACCATATTCATTAAATCCTTTTCAAGCCGCCAATTAGTGCCCAGGATCTCAATGAAAAATAAAATTAGAAAGCGACAAGAGAGAGACAGAGAAAGAAAGAGAGAGAGAGAGAAAGAGAGAGAGAGAGAGAGAGCGCTGGATGCGAATATTTTTTGAGCACCTGTAAAGAAAAAAAAAGATTGCTATTTAATAAATAATTAGAAATCACACAGAGAATGAGTTTTTAGGAGATTTTAAATGCCACAGTTTTAAAGAAATGGAAAAACGAGGAGAGAATATAGTTTTCTTTTTATACTTATCGAAATGTGTAGATTTAATCGTTTTGGACTCGTTCCCCTACTAGTGTGGTAATTTTTTTACAGTATCATTTTCCTTTTAAAATATTTGGATATAATTCTTATTTTCAGACTAAAATTAGAGAGAGCGCTGGATTGTTGTATAACATGAAATGACTTTATGATTAGAGATGTATTTAGTACAGATTTTTTTTACATTACATATGGAAATATAATCAGTCTTACTTTTGTTTACCATTCGGCTTCGTTTATTTAGCTCCAATTTTAAAATTTTAGTGCTCAGACTAATTTATTTTTAAAAGGAAGTTCCCTATATTGCAAGTTTTTAATGCTTCAGTATTCTAAATAGGAATTCTAGAAATACTGAGTTTTATAATGTAAACAAGAGTTGTCATAAGCAGAATTTTCCATAATTTATGGTACTCCTAGTTAAGAAACTCATCATATTTTAATTTAATCAGTATCTATAACCGAATTTTTTCAATGAATTTTTCCCTGTAATTTTGACTATCCTTTTTAAAATAAATTCCTTAGTCAGATCAGAAAAAATATATTTTGTTTTGGTGGGCCGCAGAACTTAAGTAATTCGTTTATGCTAAATAATGTTGGAAATCGTTGGACTAACTTACTTATATAAGTATACTTGCAAAATTACCCGGTGTTGTTCGGGTTGAATTGGCTTGATTAAAAGTCATCCGAAAATCACTTTTATCTATTATAACCAAATTCAAATATCATAGAAAATGCAAATATAGAAAAATAAGAGAATGCAGAATAATTTTTAAACTCTATTTTGACATTTTTATAGCTTTTACAATTGTAATTTATACCAAATACGTATGCTTGCTTTGTCCATGCACGCAATTATTTAACATACTTTGCATTATAATTAAAAAGGTAATTGTTAGGTGTCGATTTTGAATCGTTACAATTGTTACAATGATGTTACTAAAGTCGATTTTGAGTTTGGGGTGATTGTGAATACCCTTTAGTTCATTGTCTATAAAACTGTCAAATTTACAGCGTATTATTGCAGTCAGTTTACCTATTAATATTTTTTAACTTTTAGCACCATTGCAAGAGAAATGTGATATATATTTCCAAATCCTACAATCATTTAGAAAGGCTGACATATCTGGCTGGCTTATTGATACGAAACTCACGATTAACTTTTTTAAGGGATGTAGATGTTTTTCTTGAAAATTCTTTTCCACATGTAAAATAAAAGCTTATTTTAAAATTAGATACCCTGCGTATAAAGTTAATTGATTAAAAGTTTTCTAAAGAATGAGGGGATATTTTACAGCGGTAAAAAAAAGGTTCCTGGTTCTAATCCGGGGTCAGGGCATGAATGTAAAGTGTGCTGTCCTTTATTAGGGGTAATGATGGTCCTCCCACTGGGGGCCCTTTCACAAGTGACCATAACTTCCGGCCTTGTAGTGGCCAAGGACAGGTCCTTAGTGTCCGCCATTGGTAGTAGCCGACCATCACTTCCGGTTTGAAGTGGCCAAGAAAAAAGTCCAATGCAAGCCATTGGGAAAAAAATAATTTATTACCGTGATGTTATTCCAAGAGTACCAAAGTTTTATTTAACATTCGCATTGCTCCAACTGGCATTCAGTTTTAAATCGATTCTTTGTGGCAACTTTTTTTTATCAATTCAAAGATCCGGTATCAAAAGGAAACTAAGTATCTGTTTTTAGGATGATAGATGTTATTTCTTGACTATTGAGTATAGTTTTCAATGCAATCACTTAACATAATTTGAAACTTGAAAAAGAAATGCAAGTTCTACGGATTTTCATTGACTTGTAATGGAAATCTGTATCAAAATTTAAAAAAGACATTTGAAACACAACGTATTCTCATACATACGTCTCATTTTAACATTTACTGTCTTATTTTAAAAACTTTATTTTAGCTTTACCGTTTTTGCGAAGTAAGACACTGCTGTCTTATTTTAAAATGTTTTGTTTTGTATGCACATGATTTATTTTTTATGAAGGTATGTAGTTAATTAACGTCGCACTGTGGTAATACAACAGAGTATTGGTTGCTGTTTAGGATCAATCCCGAAGGGATAGGTCCAAGGACAACGTCTCGTAATTTTGAACCACGGTCAGATGATGAGGTCAACAACTGAGCTGGCACTCCACTCCAAACTTCCACACCACGCCAAAGTGAGGTTTATTTTTATGAAAAGGAATACTATAAATGTATACATTATGTTTTGAATGAAAAGAATACATTATGCGCGATGAATAAATTACTTTTATAGAACTTTGGTCAAAATATAATCATGCTGATAAGAAATAGATCCGTCTTTAGCAATAGTTTACATAAAATAAATAATTCGTTAAAATTAACTCATAAAATAATTTATTTTCAGCATATAAAACATCGGAACAAAAATCTTAAAAATTTATAAATACGACCGCATTATTTCACTGTCTTGATACAGGTACATTTTTTCAGAATGTCAAATTGTCATCATCAGTCCTTAATGTGAAGCTTTAACGTTTCATAATCTGTTATTAGGGATTAGAATACGTAATCTGGGATTAGAATACGGAGGATTGCGAGTTCGAATCCAACCAAAGACCTTTGTGTACAAAGGGGTCTGGTGCATGTTTAATATGTCGTTACCTCAAATGTCCTCAAGTTTACATGGTGTGGAAGATTGGAGAGTGAAGTGCCTACTCAGGTCTGACCTTGTCATCCGACCGTGGTTCAAAATTACGTGGCGTAGTCCTTGGATTCTCTTCGGGCTTGATCTCGGACTGTCACCAATAGCTCTTTGCATTGCTCCAATGTGACGTTAATTAAAATACTTACCTACCAATAAGGTCTCCAGAAAGGTATGCCTTCTCTCTTAGTTCACTGTGGGTGCGATGTGGCAGCACCTCTCATAGTCCCTCGAGTTAATGTTGCCACGTTCTCGTCAACAAAAGTAAAGTTATTCGTCCAAAGGATGGCACTGTGAAAAATTAAAAGTGATGTTCTTCAATTCTTTGAATAGCACTGTGAAAAATTTATTTTGCAGTAAACTTTATAGGTGAAGGTGCGTATCACCTATCTAGGGCACTCCTTGACATCACAATATAAAATAATAGAATAGTTATTCACCTTAGCCTTAATATACCCGAAGAATAGGTATGCTTATCTTAACCCTTTCAGAGGCATTTGTAATCCAGGCATGATACACCCTAAAAATACATTAACAATCAACACTGTTTGTAGAATGTTTTTATGGAGCTATAAGGACTCGGAATGTTTCGGAATATTGAGCAGAAAAATTAAAAAAGTTCTTTTCATGTAATCAGATCTTCGGCATTCGTAAAGACTGTTTAAGATATTAAGATACAGATTGTTATTTCTCTCTACGGTTATATCTTGCAACACGAAGATTAATTATACCGGGATCTACAGGTTAAAGTGGATTGCGAACTGCTTCAGACTGGGATTTGAGCTCATAGATTGTTGAATCAGGGGTCAGTGCGCAAACCTACTTAGCAGCCAATTTTCTGAAATGCAGATACGGATGTTTAAGCTTAAATAACCACTCCTAAACGAAGATGTAGCTGGGATATTAAACCGATGTGCCAGAAGAATGGCACTGGCGTGCTTTTCTGATGGTGAAACGGTTTAAATTTCGTAAGAGTTTGTCATTTCAACGACTCAATGTAGAAGTTTCAACAAGTGTGTGCAAAAATAATTTTTAGTAATAACCGTATGAGTAGTTTTAAATATTATTTTTGTGTATTATAGATTACCATAAATTGTTTCACAAAGATTTTTAAGAAGTTAGTTTGGTGCAAAAAGGGGTAGAGTTAGAGTTTTAATTATTAAAAAAAATAATATTTTCTATTTGTAAATCCATCAGAATTATGCCGAACAACCGGTCTGGTGGTTAAGGTGTTGCTTCTAGATCGGAAGGTTCCTGGTTCGAATCCGGGTCAGTGCATGGATGTTTGTAAGAGTATGGTGTAGAGGCGCCTGGTGCACCTTAAATCTGTCGTGGTCGAAAGTCCTCACCTTGGGTTGGTGTGGAAGTTTAGAGAGTGGGGTGCCAGCTCAGGTGTTGCCTCGTCATCTGACCGTGGTTCAAAATTACGTGGTGTTGTCCTCGGATCTTTCCCTTCTAGGGATTGATCCCGGACCGTCGTCGATAAAAATCAACTTATTTTTTTTTGTTTAAATGCATTTTTTTTTATAAATTTAGGTGCGATACGGAATTTTAGGAATTAGTTTGAGTGTCATGTGATAAAAAAGGCTACAAATTGCTCTCCTGTAGCATAGTAAAACATTTTTCAACTCTCCAAATTCATGGAAAAAAAAGAGCCCGGAAATTAAAATATCTCTCTCCGAGTCCAATTTTCTGACCCTCTGATAAGCATCCGCTAAAACAATACAAATCTGCCCTTCCATTAAAAAGCATTTGTTCAGGAAATATTAATAATCGGCTCTTCCTCGATTCCTGAAGAGGCATTTCGGACGGAATGAAAATTACCCCTTCGGAAGAGAGAAAAAGGAAATTAATTTCATTCAGATTAAGCGATGAGAGACATTTATCGACTCAGGGGGAGAGAGGAAAGATGCTAGCGAAAATGTTTCGGGCAGCGAAAGAGATAAAAACGAGCATTCAAATTGATATAGCGTCGGCAGCAAATTAGATGTCTAGTGTTACACTCTGGCCTCCTCCACTGCGATGTTATCAATCGATGTGATTTTGTATCGGGGTGTCGGTGGGGGATGTTTCTTAATGGCTACACGTGGCAAGAAGTATCGGTGAGTGCATGATCGATGCAGTAATGGAGATGTTGGCTTTTGATAAGTTAAAAGCAGGATTTTTGTTCTCGACTCGTGTTCATCTGGTGTTTAGGTCTCATTGATGGATTCCGACTTTCTTTTTACGTCGTTACTATATCGACAACACTTTAAACCTTTGAGAGTCAGGAGATTTTCTTGTTGTGTACTGTTGCTTTTATCCCACAGCACATTTAAGGAGAAAATAACCTTACCTTTCTCAAGAATTAGCGGATTTTTCCAATCTTTGGAGCAAGATTCTATCGATCCTTTTCTTAGAACAAAATATTTTCCTTAGAATAGAATCCCGTGAAGATATACTATTGCTTCTTTCCTTAGAATAGAATCCCTTGAAGATATAATATTGCTTCTTTCTTTAGAATTGTGAACCCCTTGAAAGATATACTATTGCTTCTTTCCTAAGAATAGAATCCATTGAAAATATATACTACTGCTTCTTTCCTTAGAATAGAATCCCTTGAATATATACTACTGCTTCTTTCCTTCGAATAGAATCCCTTGAATATATACTATTGCTTCTTTCATTGGAATATAATCCCTTGAAGATATACTATTGTTTTTTCCTTCGAATAGAATCCTTTGAAGATATACTATTTCTTCTTTCCTTAGAATGAATCCCTTGAAGATATACTATTGCTTCTTTACTTAGAATAGAATCCCTTGAAGATATAATATTGCTTCTTTCTTTAGAATTGTGAACCCCTTGAAAGATATACTATTGCTTCTTTCCTAAGAATAGAATCCCTTGAAAATATATACTACTGCTTCTTTCCTTAGAATAGAATCCCTTGAATATATACTATTGCTTCTTTGCTTGGAATATAATCACTAGAAGATATACTATTGCTTCTTTCCTTCGAATAGAATCCTTTGAAGATATACTATTGCTCCTTTCCTTAGAATAGAATCCCGTGAAGATATACTATTGCTTCCTTCCTCAGAATGAATCCCTTGAAAGATATACTATTGCGTTTTTCCTTTGAATAGAATCCCTTGAGGATATACTATTGCTTATTTCCTTAGAATAGAATTAATTGGAAACATTCTGTCGAATATTTCCTTGGAACAGAATCCTTTGGAATGATTCTAATGGTCCAAGAAGATCAAACCTCGGTAGAAGTTATGCAGGGAAGACTATAGGCTACAAAGTGAAATTACACACATGAACCCCTCAGAGGGTTAAAAAGAATTGGCACTGTTGAAAAATATTGCCTTCGAAATTTGTATGTAATGTATAACACACACCAGTAAAGAAAAATATTTGTTTTGGACTCCTTTGTGTCCTCTCTAAGATCCTATTTAACTGCACAGTATCTTTGACGCCGCCGTTTCGTTTACTTTCGCTTTGTTCTTTTAAGGATGTAACAGTGGTTCTCATAACGATTACTTATTTCCTTTCACCTTCATTCCAGTAAATTACACTTAGCATATTTACATATGTTCAGAGGTGATGTGAGAAAACCACACTAAGATCTTATCATTCCAAACATCTACAAGTAACGTTCTCCGTCAGTACAGGAGAGACAATATAGTGCTAGCGCCACCTAGCTCGGCTCTCATTGGCCAATCTAGATTTGAATTTTCCACAACCTTTAAGCACTCAAATCAGGATGAAAAATAGCCGAATTTTGATAAACTGTCTCTCCTAACTTTGCTGTCAGATTAATGTGTTGTTTAGGAGATTGATATCATAAGATTAAAGTTTGCTATCACAATGAAAATTTAAATAGTGTTAATGCACTTTCTATACTGCCCAATGTCAAACAAAATTGGTTAATATTTTCAAATTAAGTAATCTTGATTTTGCAAATTATCCGAATTTACATAAACTCAATCTACAGGACAAATATTGAGGCAGCTTTCTGAGCCAACCCAGGCAAATAATGATTGAAATGAATAACGGAGTATTTTAAGTTAAACCAGAGAAAAAGGAAATCAAGAAACAAAAGAACATGAAATAATCCATTGAGAATTTCACTTCATTTTTAGCGAAATTTCTCTCATATATTCTAAATTTAAATAAGAGCTCTTTCTTCGTGCAAAATTTTAATTTTATTTTGAAGCTATAATGATAATTCAACTACATTCCGAATTTCACATGTGTGTTAAAAGATATAGTCCGCGCTGTGTCGAAAATTCTTTTTCTGAGAAAAATGAGATTGCAGTTAAACTGAAAGAATAGAGCTGAATAGTGGGTGTCAGGAAAATTTTAATTGTCATCAAATTAACGCGAATTTTGTCATGCAGTTTTTTTGTACTAGAATTGAAAGATTTCAGAATTTCTAAATTTTTCGAAGTTGAAAACCGATTTTTTGAGGTATTGAAGGTATTGTGCCCCCTTTTCTTAAGAGCTTCACATAATTTTATGGCCTCGGAGAGCTGTGAACTAGCTCAAAGTCATTATTAAAGCAACGGATTATCTTGATTGAGAACAGAAACCCCCTCTGTAAGCTACTACTAACAGTGCGTCTCCGGTGAGAAGGCAAATGTTCCAGGGGAAATCCATTCGTAGAACGGTAGTAAGCACATCATGTGAAAGGGCTGCAGTACGCAAAATCACGTATGACGGTCACTGTGTTCACTTGTTACGCCATCTTGTAATAATCCCAACTCTATCCGGAACCGAACAATAAATTCTGAGCAAGAATTCGCACTAATGACTTCAATTGTGGAAACGCATAGCTTACACTTAAGAACGGCTCTCGAAGCTCTACGAATAGATTAGTTGAAAAACCGCTTGACTCAAATGCTAACTCACCAGAGCTTAATTGTTTAAGCTGCGACCCACCTGTAAGTATGAACCACCATTCCAGTATGAAGCCCTGCCTACACCACTAAGAATAATCTATTGGATACTTTAGAATATATATCGGCGACTCAAAGTCAAGCTTGTTTCTCCTTACCTATGCTGGTAATCATAACATCCACCACGAATAATGTTTTGTACTTCTTTCTATTAGTTCTCAAATGAACAATGGTGAAAAGTTCAATTTGGTAAACTGTCTTATTGTAAAAATGTCGTTTTATTTGACGTTTGGGATCCTGGTTTAAGTAAAAAAATACTTATCCAATGAGAAGGCCAATGACCAGTTACTTTCTTCTTTATGAAATTTCTGATTGGCTACAAATGACATTCGACTTGGGAGGACAATTAAATGAGAATTAATATTTAAGGTGACTCAAGAGCACTTCTCACGAATGCAGGAGTCCATCCTTCCAATGCGAATGGTTTCGAACTAAGCTGTGTGTCTTAAGACAGTCTGATTGAAAACGTAATGCGATGGACGTCCAATTTCTGGAAGATTTGCGGATTTCTGAACTCGTTTGTTTCCTCGCAGAGCTGCGCGATTTCGTGAAACGCAGATAATTCCGAGGCATTTGAGTTGCAAGGGGAAATAGGCTTAAGTGAATGCTAATGGTTAACTGAAAATAATATCAGATTGTGATTAACATGTAATTGGTTAATGTAATTAAAAATAACATAAAAAGGGATAGATGGAAAAAATTTTGGCCTTTTAAAGAGGCATGGAAAAATATTTGGTCAACCATTTAATCACACAAAACCATTCGACATTGCCCTGTTTATGTAGTAGAATCTGTCCATTATTCTAAAGCGTTGGGATGCATGCTTTGAAAGTTTATCAATGGATTTCAATAAATTTAAACTGACAAAATTGTTAAAAATTGAGATGGGGTTGAATCAGAACGTATCCTAGTAAACAAGTACATGCAGCCTCAACAGAAAAGGTCGCAGGTACTATGATACTAGGAAATGTGTGAATGTTTTTTTTTTGTTTCAGCGTATATTCTATTATCTTTATAGGTATAAGTTTTTTTTATTTAAAAACATTGTATAAGTGTGTAAATAATTAAAACTATGCACTTTTTTGATCTAAACTTTGAGTTCTTGAAATACGCCTGAGTATCTATTTCTATACATTTAGATTCACAATTGACACAGATTTGACAGTTTAGTCTATTGCTATCTTTTGGACTACACTTCAATTTACCTCATTCTCTATTTGCCATATCCAAAGCGAATCTGAGCAACCCGAAGCGAATCTAACACATGATTTTAACGGAAACCTCAACCATTCTGATCGGCGACGAAATATTGCGTTATAAATGATAAGTTTCATTAAATTTTGAAAATTACCTGACGTGCTGTTGTATTCCAATGTTTATTTTCTTTTAATCTGGCTTTCAAAGTTGTTTTCATAGTTGTCAATATAGTATTCGAACGTTATTTCGATTTGATTTTTAATGTTGAGTTTCAATAGTGTTCAAAATGTTCAATGAATTGTTCCGTAGTAGCGTTGATATTATTTCAAGTGATGACCTAATGGTGTGTAAAATGTGTTTTCAAATTAAATACAAATGTATGACAACAAGGATGACTTCAATATAATCTTAATCCAACTATTTTGACCAATTAACGCATTAATTTGAATAGAATTTTAGATGAAAAAATAAATTTTTATGAGAAAAGTATTAAATTTGTTTGTTCGAGGTCTGAAAATGCAAAAAAAATTAAAACATCTAATAAGTAACACGATTTTAAATGTGGTCATGTCATTTGCTATGCCTATTTGAGTCCATCGTTTAGGAAATATGTTCTGTTAGTTAGTCAGAATACCATATATGTGTGCACAGATATACCACATTCATTTCCAAGAGACTGAAAGTAATCTCATTCCGTTCATTTTAAATTGAACTCATGCGATCCGTTTTTCCAAGATAAATCAGGGGAACCAACTCTTATAGGTCAGGTTCCTTTTGGCTCCTTAGTAAAATACAAAGTTATCTTTATTGCATCTTTTCCCAGAATTTGAGGGGCTAAATACCAGCTCAACTATTTACCGCCAGCTTTCATCTTTTACCGTAATATTTTTAAAGATTCCAAAGCAACCTAAACTGGTAGATGGAAAACATCCAACTATGTGGTTTGCGCTTTTGTTTCTGGATCAGATACTTTTAATTATTCACTGTCATCCTTTATTTCAATTTTTATAGTCGAATTTCAGCATTATATAAAGCATTAAAATGTATTTTATCTTGCAGTTGGGATTTTTTTTACCTATCTGGATTCCAAAAGCGTCTAGGAGTCCTTAAAATAGAATTGCCCAAGATATTCTCCGGAGTTTTCCATTTTTAATATTCATCACAAGCTTTCTAGGTATGGATTCGGTATCTCTGTTTGTGGTATACCGGGGCACATCGGAATTATTGGCAATGAACTGACAGATGCTGATGCCAAAAATGCTCCAACTCCATTAATGTACGCGTTCCATACTATGATCTCCCACGAGTTGTCCGAGACATCTCGTGGAACGAATGGTAGCGCATGACTAGAGTTACCAAACTAATAATAAACTCCACCGAGCCCAGAATATTATTAATTTATTTATTATTATATACCTTCTTGGCGAACAGACGTGATTTTAACCCGCATCGACATTGGACACGCGTTTTACGTATAGTGTCTTTTTTGGAAGAGAGCATTCCTGAGTGTACCACGTGTGTATTCCAGTTTACCATTCATCCGATTTTAATCGATTGTCCTATTTTTAACCACCCATCGCAGAAGCCTTTTTAATACTTCTATTTTAACAATGATGGATTTGGTTGGCGAAAAGTCTCGTTCCATATAATTATTTCAAACTGTTTGCTGCCATTGCCATTTAAAATTTTTTCTGATATTTTTTTTCATCATTAATATCTTTTACATCTTAAATACATTTTATTGTAAGCATTCACTCTATGTTGTAGATACACATGCTTTAAAAAAATATTTTCATTCATATCATATTTCAATAATAAACATTTTTAAAACTCTATTGTTTTCAAGTTTTGGATCAGTGCTTTACTTTTACGTTTCTTAATTGTTTTGAATTTACGTGCTTTTATATTTGGATTTGGTTGCCGATCCACCCGACTGCTATTTCAAATGTTTTATAGTTTTACTGGGTTTATTTCATCTTGCGTTTGTGGGTTCAGTTTCGGATCTGGAGTCGGGCCCTCAAAAATAGGTGGTAAAAATTGTGGAAACATTTAAATTTGCTAGAACAAATAGAAATGAGTTGATAAAACTTGTTCAAACGATAATAGGGGAAGGTGGGTCACAGTGTTAGATGGGGTACAGTGTTACAGAGAATTTCATATTAAAGTGGTAGTAAAATTAGCTCAAATTTGTTTACAATCTTGTTAGCCATCTTGTTTTCCAAATGTCCACATATTTTGGAATAATTTGCATCATTAGTTATATTTCTGTAAGCAATCTTTAGTTTTGTATGTTAAACGTAAAATTTTTTGTCTGTAATTAAATTCTCTTAACTTATGAGTGGTGCTTATTTTATAATGAATAATATTTTAGTAGTAAAGCCAATTATGTTTAGGTTCTGTTGAGTTAAAATCGATAACATAAATTCACTTTATGTAGTAATAAAATTTTTGTTACAAGCTATGTTAGATGGGGTACAGTGTTACAGAATGAAATGGGGCACAACGTTATATACATAATTTTTCCAATTAACACATTACAAATAAGCATATGTTTCACAATGTAAATTGTATTACTCTTATAGCTCTGCATTTTTCCTTTTCAGATTTTTAACTGTAAAAATGAATGATAACATAAATAAATTGGTTAATTTTTCTTAAAGCTTTTTCTCCATATAGGTTTGTACATCTTTTTATGTGATGTTTACAATCTTTCTTTACATGATTAGCAGTTTTCTTTTGCTAATTCATTCGAAACATTCACAGCTAACAAAATTATATCCTTAAGAAGTAAGGTCTTCCCCTAAACCCCCCACCCCAAAAAACTGCAAAATAGGTGGCGGGTGAAATGTGGGATCTTGACAGATACGCCAGTTAAAAATATGATTACGGAGGAAATATTGAAGAGGAAAAAAACCCGAAACCCTAAAAAGAACGAAATTCCCGAGACGCGAGCCAAAGTGAACCTGAGGCATAAGCCTACCGAGATATCATCAACAGAAGATAAAGATTCACCAACTTATGCTGATAGTGATAACCTCTTTTCCAGAATTGCAATTAGACATTACTGCAGGTGACAACAATTAAGAATAGTGATTATGTTATAGTTGAAGGAAACCTTAAAGAACAAAAAAATCACTCTGTTGGGGAAGTTGTGAATCAGAACAATGTTGATTTTGAAGTGTTGTACGTCAAAAGAATTTTTCCATCCTATAAATTTTCACGAACAAATGAAGTTTATTCATTTGAAAAATCAAAAATCAATGTCAAACTTCCTCTCCCAATTCCATCAGGAGGGACAATGAGAAAAGCAGAAATTCTGATTTTCCCCGTGGATTTAACTTCCCATAAAAATCTAAAATAAGTTTACAATTTTTTTTAAAACTTATTTTATCATCTACTTAGTAACTGCACGGTACAATAATTGCTAATGTTTTCCTCACATTTGAAGCTGTTCAATTATATGGAAACTAATCAAAAGTGGGTATTTTATTTTAAGCCTGCTTAATGAATCATTAGATATCTGTATATTTAAATTAAAATGAATTTTAATAAAAGCCCATTCTTTATATTTACTGTTGCTACTATAAAGTAACACTGTATCCCACAGTGTTACAATGTACATCACTAACAAAAACATTAAATACTGGAAATAAATGTTACTCTTTTTTATTTTAATGATATGTAAGATGTATGTAAGAGATCAAAGATCATTTTAAGGGCTTTGTTTGCTTCATATAGATGCATATCTTGATGCCACAGCCGAAAATAAGAAATGTGTAACACTGTGCCCTACCTTCCCCTAATTATAAATAATAATTTTTATATCAGTGAGTAGACACCAGAAGTAATTTCTCCAAATAACTTTATATGAAGAAAATGTGGTGACGCCGAATGTGGGGTACCTTCATAAGTATATTATCACAAATATACGAACACAAACCTCTTTGATATCTTCCAATACTTGGATGGTTTTGATATCTCAAAAACAAGAGAATATACAAACAAAAATAATTTTCTCCCGAAACCACATACATAAATAAGACATTAAGGTCTAAGCTGTTCTTACACGGTAGTTCATCCAAGTTAACATCACTAGCATGTAACAAAAAGACTTTAAGAAAATAAAACAATTATTTGAGAATAGCCATCTGTAAAAATTACTTTTTTTCGTATGTTAATTGACATTCCTATTTACCAACTAGTAGAATTACCCAGGTTGCATCGGTTAATCGATAAGTGAAAAACTGACCAGAGAATAATCACTTTTACCTTTCATAGAAAAGTGAAAGCATTATTTATCCGGATTTAAGTACTCGGAAACTAATTTTTAACACCGTTTTGACGTTTTAAATACTTTTGATCCACTAAGTGAAAATTTCTTTTGAATTTTTAAAAAACTTATGAACAAATATTGCAGTTTTTTTGTGATGCTTACACAAACATACAGATAGATGTAAATCGGGAAAACAGAGAGACCATCATTCAGTTGTAAATAGTTCTTGTGAATACTCAAAGTATTCATGAAAATATATCCATTCGCTTGGACTTAGTGCGAGAACACACAAATGAAGACAGATAAACAGTAGGGATGCGACATCGATGTCGATGTTTTCAAAACATCGATGTTTTTAAAAAAACATCGATGTATTGGGGTCGATGTTTTGGTAACATCGATATTTATATTTGTCGATGTTTTTACGTTGTAGATGTTTTATTTTTAAATGAAAAAAGTACCGTTTATAAAAATTTTAAAAATAACCAAGTAGCATCATTTTTATAATCAGTAAATTGAACATTCTTTAAAACCAAAGTGACCAAGGATAAAGGGTCTGAAAAGTAGGGATGCGACATCAATGTCGACTTTTTCTAAACATTGATGTTTAAGAAAAAAACTTCGATGTATTGGAGCAGATATCGCATCACTAGTTGCTAAACCAGTTTTAAGAAATGGGAAAAGTTTAAATACACTGAATTTAAAAACATCGATGGTTTGGGGGCGATGTATTATCAACATCGATGTTTTAATTTTGAACATCGATGTTTTGCTGTCGATGTAGCATCACAAGTTGCTAAACCAATTTTAAGAAATGGGGGGAAAAGTTTAAATACACTGAATT
Organism: Metellina segmentata; assembly: GCA_947359465.1. Taxonomy (NCBI): domain Eukaryota; kingdom Metazoa; phylum Arthropoda; class Arachnida; order Araneae; family Tetragnathidae; genus Metellina; species Metellina segmentata. Next base: position 84,950,768 of record OX375874.1, read on the forward strand.
TTAAAAACAACGATGTTTAAAAACATCGATATTTTTGGGTCGATGTATTATCAACATCGATGTTTTAATTTTGAACATCGATGTTTAGCTATCGATGTCGCATCTCTAATAAGCAGACACAATTTGAATCCCCCCCCCCAATTTTGCGATGGTCAATTTATATCTCAGCTACTCCAATACTTCTAGATATAGATCGATTCAAGTATGCTTAAGGATATGGATATTCATTTGTTTTATTTCTTGCACAGAAATGCAAAGAAAGGAATGCTAAATTTATTCATTAAATTACAGTATGTTTTACAAAATGCATACGAATTTATGAATAGATTAAAATTATTTTATTGTAATACTTGTAGAAGCATGCAGATATTAAATGGAAAGACAGACTGACTGGTGCTGCGAAGTTCAGTCCTTAAGTTACTGTAAGTACTCAAAGTATGCAAATTTTCATGAAAATACATCCAGCCGTTTGGTCGTAGTGCGGGCACACACATACAGACGTGAAGGATGGAAATCCCTGATTTTACATTCATATGGCCCCACATGGATAACTTCGAATTGGGGTAAAACACCCGATGGACAAGCACTGCATAGTTATATAGATATTTTAATGGTTATGTTTCAAAATAAGCTGTTAAATATATTTGTGTTTTTACTTGCACTGGACACGCCAATGCACACCCGTCAAAAAAACAACAACCCGACTCACCCGATCGCAATTCCACCATTTACATCGCAGAACAAAACGGAAGGTAACAATTTATGGGGATGAATGTTTTCTACAAATATCAATATGGGGGCCGTCTTCACATTAAATTGGGTGCTTTCTCCGATAATTTCAATACGAACCCCATCTTTTATCACAAATTTGGATTCTACACACAATTTCAGGAGGAAAGAAAAATAAGTTAATCAATTTTACTGGATTTTTCACCGAATTGTAAGTGTATGAAAATTAGATCTCCTAATGTTAAATCAGTGTTTCATATTTTTTGTTATATTTGCTACAAACATTAATTTTTTTTGGAAATTGTTTTTTCATCCTTTGCTACCCAAAAATCCAAACACAATCTATAAACATTTTAATTATCAAACGAAATTTACTATTTTTATTAATTATAAAATTAATATTCATAAAAATTGTGAATAAAAATATGGACAAATTTTGACACCTTGTGATTCAACTGCTACTGAAACATCGGTATTCCAAATTCCAGCTCATTACGTGCATAATTAGTAGCGTAGTGAGACTGTTTGCAAAATTCGATGATTATTATCGTTATTAGGGATTATGCACAGTGAAACCATAAATTTCTGCCAACAGATCCTGGGATTCAATCAGAATGGATTCTGACTTAGTCACCATCTTAATGGACTTCATACCTAAAGCCTCTGCAACAGGTCATTGACAGTGACGACTACTAAACGTCTTTATTAATATTTATAATGGAATTTAACTCCGAACATTCACACGCTCCCTCAATGGTTTTTATGAATTTTCTCGGTCAATTTTATGCTATTTTACATAGTTATTTCATCAAATCCGCCTGAAATTGAGTGTAGAATCCAAATTTGTGATAAAAGATGTGGGTTCGTATTGAAATTACCGGAGAAAGCACCCAATTTAATATGAAGATAGATGACCCCTTAGACAAATTTTAAATATTGATATGTGTAGAAAACATTAATACCTATCGATTGCTACCTTCCCTTTTGTTCTGTGATGTAAATTGTGCAATTGAGGGCGGGTGAGTCGTTTTTTTTTGACGGGTGTACGTATAACTCTTCTAAAATACACTGTAACGACTGTACTTATTTCGCGCCATTTGCGACAAATATTCTATCGAAGTAAACGTTTTAATTTCGCTTACTTGGTGTAAAAAAAGTATATATTTTGAAACACAAAATAGACGTTACTGGATACAACCATTTATTAATTATTAGTTATATTCCATTTATTTATGAAAACAAGGTACTTCAGACCGGAGAAGCGTGTACGGCGAGCTGCGGCGCCGTGGGGAACTGCGTTACAATGCGGAGTCGGAGGCATGTGTGCTCTACTCCATTGGAAAATAATGTATCTCAGACCGCACTTGCGCTGCCGCAGCGGCGCCGCACGTTGAAAAACCGGATGTGTGCACCGGGCCTAAGCGTCAAAGCAACAATTTACACATCAAATGGAGTCGGAGGCACGTGTGCACTACTCCATTGGATCTAATGTATATCAGATCACACTTGCGTTGCCGCAGCGGCGCCGTACGTTGAAAAACCGGATTTGTGCACCGAGCCTAAGCGCCAAAGTAACAATTTACACATCAAATGACGCTCTTAGTTTCAGGGAAGAGCCTCACCAAGGACGATCGGTTCGTAATACCCGACCGTCCTCTTTGCTCTCTCGTTCCCTGTCCTCTGTTCTTTTCTCTACTCCGATCACCTTCGTCAAACTCCCTCACAGCTTCACGTGGTCACTTATATCTCTGACAACGTGACACTTGCACCTCTGTTCCCCCATAAAGTAAGAATTGGGCGAAGGAACAGAATACTGGTACTTTCCAAATTCGCTATTTATTCCACACATGTGTGTTTTGCTTACAATATAAACTCAGTGTACGTATGTTGTCGGTCTTGTCTTTAGTCAACGTCTTAAATTTTTTAAGAGTGCAATTTTGAATCTGCATAACTTGGTTTTAGAAAATCCCCATTCAAAATTTTTCGCCTTTTAACTGTTTTTACTTTAACTTTTTTTTTATTTTAAAAATCTTCAAATCCTTTAAATCATTCAAAAATTTCACTCTCAACATTTCATGCATGCATATATTAAATTACTGTTCTTCGATCTCAACTTTTGGTTTCTCAATTTTAGCGTTTAGTATAACGCTGCAAGTTGTTTAATTCATAATCTTGCGTCTGGTACAGCTTATCTTATTCACAGGACCTTGGGCCGTAAAATTCCAAATCCAATCCAAGCCAGAATACGTATATAGCTCTTCTAAAATACATACTCACACCATCTAAAAAGTAATGAAATAAGTTCATAACGATTATTCGAGGAGTTAACAAAATCCCTCGTCTCTTACATGTGTGATATTCAGCTGCAGGGGAACATCGCCCCGGGAAGCGACGCTTTCAGTCGAGTCAGCTTTTATTCAGATTTGCTGATTCCAAGGTTTCTGTCTTTCAGTCTGCTTTTGAGAGGAAGAGGCAGTCAAGTCAGTAATTTGAAAATGATGCATCTTGTATAGATGTGGAAAATCGTTTTCTGTTTCACCTTGCCGTGTTTCCGTTTTGCTAATAGCTGCATAATATAACTTTCGGCGACAGCTTCGCATAAGCGACAAATAAATAGGGTCTGGAGGCTACTCTTAACTACATCGGCCATAAAAACTTCTCCAAAAAAAAAAGGTTTGGTGTTCGACGAAGTAGTTGAAAAGTTTCATTCACCTTCTGGAATACAAATGCGAATGGCATTCAGTGAAATTGTTTAATGTTAGTTGTAGTTCTGCAAATGAGCATTAAACAAATGAAGAAAAAGGGGATATGCTTTACCTTCTGCGTCAAAGTAGGTGTGTGTGTATTGAAGTCACATATCATTGGTGCTCTTGGTTGATTTAAACTTTGATCTTTTAAATTTGTTTTTACTTACAGGATACTATACATAACGGTAGGAGAAAACGGAGGAAACAAAATGATCTAAAGTACAAACGAATGACTAGATATTATAAAACAAACTCTGGAATACTAGATTTTTGTTTTATGTTTCGACCATTTTTTTTTTGGTTCCGTTTACTTATTATCGCTGAATTTTACTACATATTGCTTAGAGAACTATAACATCGTTTAAAAAATTTGTTTGATGAAAAATATCTTACGCAGGGCTAGCAAGAACTAAACTGTTTCCACATCTCTTTCATTTTATATTATCTTTTGAAAATAAACTATCCTTTTCGATGCAACAATTGAAAATTTGGAGCAGGAAGCCAATCAGTTTTTTTATTCAGTGTTGTCTGATTGGTTGATAGATTTATTTACGTCATTATTTTAAACCAATTGGTTAGAATAAGTGACTGCGCGAAACGGGGACAGTGGCTTTAAATGAAACATAAACTAATGAAATATAAATACTTAAGTATGGATGTTTGGTCTCTATATACATACTTTGGCTCAATGTTAAGATGAAAAAGGCGAAATATTTTAAAGACGAATCACTCTAATATTGTTGACGAGGCTATTACATAAACAAATACACGCTGTTCAATATTCGGATGAAAAAGAAGGGTTTAACAGAGGAGGACAATACTTCCACTCTTCATCGAGCAAGAATATTCTGAGCCAGGAAGTACTCTTTTCTCTTCACATCCCACTGCAACTCTGTGGTTACAGTTACGGGTGGTGATCCAACAATGAGTAAACGAAAACAAAAAATATCGATGGCCTAACGATAAATGAAAGAATTGAAACCTCCCTCTTCTGATACCCCACTAAAGTACCATTGCACGATTCATTAAGGTTTTCATCAGTTAAATTTACGGTTTGGAAGTTCTTGAAACCGGTTTTTATCTAACTACTTTTTTCATTGTAGAAATCACGGACGGCGTGATTATAGGTCTTGAATCAGGCACTGGTTCCATAATACAACATTCAAAATTTTAAAAGTGTAAAGTATTAGGGTAAAATAATATCAATATCTACACTGCTTGACAGTTGCTAAGTAACAAACACAATTTTTAAAATAATTAATAATATTCATTGATCAAAAAATCGAAACTTTGTTCATATTTAATTAAGATACTGTGCAGTAAGTATAATGCAAAATGTTACAGATTTTAGCACATGGAAAACCAAGACAATAGAAAGAAAAAAAGCTGCTCCTTAGAGCAATTTCGAAAAATGTTCTTTCTATCCGGAGTCATGACAGATATAGTCACTCAGTAAGAAGTGAGGCCTCCTTACAAACTAATGCACATTTAGCATCTGTTATGCATGCTCTCCACTAAACAGTCAAGAAGTGCTTGGGGGATATTGTCCCATTCCGATCTCTAAGCAATTTTGAGTGCCTGCACAGTTTGGAATGGGTGATTCTTTTGTGAAATACGTCTACAAAGATCATCCCAAGCATGTTCAATAGGATTTAGGTCCGGTGAATACGCAAGCCATTCCATGCGCTCAATATCTTCGCTCTCTAGTGGCTTAGAGACATCAACTGTCCTGTGTGGGTATGCATTGTCACCCATGAACAGAAAGTCTGGACCCACTGCACCCCGAAATAAACGAACATGATCCAGGAGATTCTCCGTGCAATACCGCTGTGATAAGGCACCAGCGTCAAAGATGTGTTGTTGTGTTCTGACATTATGCATATTGCCTGCCCACACCATGACCCCTCGTCCATAACGATCAACCTCACGAGCATTCTGTGGTGTGTAACGTGTACCCCCTCTCTCTCCACAGTAGTTGGTGTCCAGAATCCCTATTCACGGTGAATCGGGAATCGTCGGAGAACAAGACTCTGGACCACTGTTGATGATTCCACCGAATATGTTATTTACACCAGCGTAACTTTTCCCGACGATGGCGTGGTTGTAACGGAACGCACTTAACAGACTTCCGTACGTACAAGTGAGCTTGATTTAATCGCCGAGAAATTGTTTGTGTAGGTGCAAGAGTGCTGATAGAGGTTGCAAGCAATGAACCAATCTTCCCCGGAGTGAGATGTGTGTCCCTTATTACTGCTAGGTATATATGTGCATCATCTCTGGGTGTGGTGTTCCTATCTCAACCACCAACATGTTTTCTCAAAGCATTTCCACCTTACGCTGCTCTTTATTACCGCGAAATAACGCTTTTTGACACGTATTGCTGCGGCAACTTGGGTGACACTTTGCCCAGCTTCAAGCCACCCCAACCGCTCGCCCACGGTCAAATTCACTCAAATGATGCCTTACGTGCATTCACCACTTTATACTTGCACCACAAGACGGAATTTATCTGAATGGCTTTCAATATCTTAACTTGCGATTTTCAGTGGATACATTACCGTTTTAAATTTGAGTTAATAAACACGTCGTGTGCACTGTCTTTTATACAGATAAGAGACCTTTGCTCTACAGCACTTACACTTTCTACGATTGAGCGGCTTTCCGAATCGCAGTTTTGTATAAATCGGTTGTTCCTTAGCAATTGCCTGCCAAGAAGTGTAGTTTATAGTAATTACTTCCGTACAGAAATATACACACAGCACAATAATCACATATTCAGGTTGACAGATAGATACTCAAACTTAGATTACATGTAAGCCGAGGTGGTCAAAACAGTCTTTAAGAAACTTCTCAATGATACTTCTGAAATAAATTTACAATTTGAAAAATTGATTTAGAACTCATTTAGAAGATATTAAATTATTTAAAGACTATGTTTACAAACAGACACTTCTGCATATTTGACCTTGAATCTCATGTTAAATATACCTCTCAGATTATATATTCTGGTGACATTATATCAAACACTGACGGAATTTAAAGCTACTTATGTGTTATAAGTTGATTCCATGAAGAAAAAAAACTAAAACAAATAAAACTAAAATCAATAAAGAGGTAAACTAAGAAAACCGATAATGATGCCTCAGTAACGGTAATTCTCACCAATCTCTAAAACCGGTTTTTGCCGACCATTTCTTTATTGGTTTTTAAACCCTATTGTAGATGCCACGTTTAAAGCGATTTTATTCCAATTTAGTGGGATAAACAGCATTGTGTGTATGCCCGTTTGATCGTCTTCCTATAAAATCTTCCTTTCTCTTTCAAACAAATATTAAATTAAACAATTAATGTAATGTAAACACAATTAAAGAAAGCAATTATAAACCTTTATATCATTCCTGTTTGAAGTTGATCTGCGAAAACAGTATTTATGTCTGTGTTTGTCGATAATATTAGTATCGTAAACTAAACAGTCTTATTTGGGATTATATAATCATTTTCAGCAGTTTTAAGGCATCTGTAATCAATTACTTAAACATATATTAACGGTTGCATGAAGGAAATATTTTTCCTTTCCTTATTACGACCAAACTTTTTACCCAATATCATTCAAAATATTGATTATACTTTGTTTTAGTAGGCGTTTCCTGGAATAAGAGCGTGGCATGTATTAACGCCCTATTGGCTAGATTTAGTTGCTGTAATAGAAACAAAATGGAAATTGGTTATTTACGACAGAAATTATCGCTTAGATAGAAAGGATTTCTAAAAAAAAATGCACATTATCACAACCACATGTATATAAATAAAAATTGAGTAGTAGTACATCGAATATTTTCATCCCATTTCAAATTAGTTATCCGTTCTGGGCCATTATACTGTAAAATAAGTGGTTTCCGAGTTTTCGGGTATCTGTATGTGCAAACTCGTACCAAATGGCTGGATTTATTTTCATGAATGTTTTATACTTTTAGTACCCACAAGTAGCTCAGTGACTAAGCTTTACAGCATCAGTCAGTCAGTTTGTCCGCCTTTCTGCTTTATATCTGTATGTTTGTGCAAGTGTTGCACGAAACACTTACTGTATTTTCATAAATTGTTATGTATTTTATAAGGCATTGTAACTTAGTGAATAAATTTACCACGAATCTGTCTGCATTTTTGTATACTTAACGATGAAACGATTTCACAGTAAAGCAACTGAATACCCATAACCTTTAGCATACTTGAATCAATCTAAAATTAAAAGTGTTGGTAAGGTAATGTGAGGTAATTTTAATTAACGTCGTACTAGAGCATCACAATTATTGCTATTGACGACGGTCCGGGATTAATCCCCTAAGGGAAAGAACCGAGGACAACACTACGTAATTTTGAACCACGGTCAGATGACAAGGCAACACCTGAGCTGGCATCCCACTCTCCACATACTAACAGTGTTGGAGATGCTAATATGTAAATTTAACATTACAACTGCGTATTGTTCAGATTTTTTTATCAGTATTGCTGGAAAAGTATTGCGTTTCCAAAAATATTTTTACAGAATTCCAACTCTAGGACTTTACGTGTTGAACTTATATTTCTTTCCGAAATATTAATGCTTTCCAAATGTTTAAGACAGAATAAAAACAATTTTTTATTTTTATTTTGCATAATTATCCAGATTTGGATTTCTGAAATATTAAAATTATTTTTATTGACAGAAAAGATCAAGATTACCTACTTTACGAGAGAAAACTATTTTAAAGCAACTTTTTATACCTGTTGAAAATCTATTGCAAACAGAGATTTTCTCTATAAGGAAAAAAAAACTGCTGTCAAATAGACCTACCATTTTTTGAGAAACGGTAGTCGGTTCCTTTGTTTTATCTTTACCGAAGCCATTTTGTTTTAAAGCAAGTTAATGGTCATCGCATGTGCCACTAAATGGAATTTTCTAGAAAAAATGAATTTAACTTAAAAAAAAATTGATCATAAATATCGTATCAGATTCATCTCTTATCTTTCCTTGAATTATGATAAAATTTGAAAATGTTGCATCCCCAGAGCAAGAGTGCCACTAGTCAAAGAATAGTGATAGTTAAAATGAGTGTAAGACTATTTGGTGAAGATATTTCAGTTGCAGCAATGTTATAAGAAACGAACTATGTGAGAGAATTTATATTCCGTCCCAAACTCAAAATCGACTTTTGTAGAAATTATATTAATATCAGACTTCGTAGTCCTGTCTTACAATAAGGGTGCGATGAGTGTGAAATCGATTATATGCTGGACATGCATTTATAAAAAATTTGAATCCAAAGTAAAATATAAAAATTAAAAACTCTCTCTCTCAAAAAGCGTTTAAGAATCATTTTAGATATTTGAATGAAAAAGTGCATTATTTTATGAAAGAGAAAAGTGATTCATTCATGAAAAGTATTCTTTACATCTATTCAGTCTACGGTTGACCATTACATCCCGAATACCACCGGAGTATTTTACTAGCTTATGGTACAACTTTTCAATTCAATATGATCATCATTTTGTCAAAAGCTTAAAGTTGTGTCTATATAAGACTTCGAATATTAGAGTGTTAGAGTATGAATTTTTTGACAAGTAAAATAGATCTAGATCGAAATAACACGAATATTTGAATAATGTAAACCAATTCAAACTTTTACATAGAAGAAACGTACTGTCGGTTTCGGGTCAAAAAACAAAAATATGCATTTTTGGGTTTTTTCATCAAAATGTATTTTTTAGGCTCGTATTCGATATTTTTTTTGCAAAAAACATGAATTCAAAGCATTATTAGGATAACTTTAATTAATACCTAGAATTTTCAATATATACAGCTCTAAATTAACATAGTATAGTATCGAAAAATAAGATTTGAAAGAAAGGTCATGGGGTTCAAAAAAATGGAGCTCAAGCTCAGAGACTTTCAGGGATGTATGATCTGGCGCTAGTTGAAATGGATATTTGTAGGTTTCTAGATTTTAGAATAGTTTGTAGCTTCTAGATCTAGAATAGATTTCTTTCAACGGGACAACTTTCTGTCCAGTTGAAATAACCATCGTTACATAAATCATCGGACGTTGGAACAATAAAATGTCCAAAACTTTATTGATATATTTCTGAACTTATCTTTTCGTACTAGGCATATAACCTCTCAGAGCCTTCTACGATCTTGGAAGCCCATATAATTACGCTGGCTACAAATTTCAGTGAGCGTTTAATGCATTCTTTGTCACATGCTTTGTTTCATTCGAAAACACGAATGCCCTGATCACCATAGATACATAAAACGTAGTCTTTAATCATTGAACAATACCTCGTCCAGTAATGCAAGCCCCATAACAGCCTTTTGCACCATCGTACTCTATCCCGTTTCTGTTTAGCAGTCGTAAGCGGTTTCGTCTTTAGTACACGAGACTGAAACTCAAGTTTATGGAGACCTCTTAACGTTGTTGAATTCGAAATATAAATACCGTATTCTTTCCACTTCCGGTGAAAGTACCGCACACTTCTGAAACGGTTTCTATTAGTAATATTCTTCAGCTCTATAATATCTAAAAGTAGTGTTTGGATGTCGATCACGATTGATACGATTATTTTCAAACCGTCCATTGTTAGAAAATTGTCTTGATACTCTGCGCACGCTTGTTTGAGAGCATTCAAAAACGAGCAATGCACTGTTGATTACGGCCTTGTTCATGCAAATAAACAATACGAAGTTTCGTTGATTCCGACGTCTCTGTCGTAAGACCCATATTTTGCATGAAATGAATGAAACTGCACAACGCAGGAAACAGTTATAATTAGTTAGAAATTCTATATAATGTTCTTATATTTGGTACCACATTTTTTAAGTATTCTTATATAATGAATAATTAAAATATGTTGCATAACACAATGTAATCTTTAAACTATTTATTAATTTATTGAACCCTACATTTCATTGAACAATAATTTAAAAGTAGCAAATACCCTAGTGCTATAAGTTATGTTTGAATCACAAACATCCAAAGATGTACCAAGGAAGACTTCAATCTTGACGAAATATTTTATAGAAATTTGTTTTAAAACTTTTGTATGCTTGAGTTAGTTTTAAAATTTTCTTTCTGTTATGTTATAAGGCGGGATTATGATGAAAAGAAAATAATTTGATGCAGAAAACTAGGTGGCAAACTATAAGAGAGATTTTCACTGTAAACAAACCAGATGAGAAACTGACATTTTACTTCCGATGCACAAATGATCAGGGTTACCATAAAATGTAGCTTATTTTGATGTCACTTTATATACTGGAAACACGTATCGACGCAGAAACACTACCGCCATCTATATTTAGCTTGACGAAAAATGTCTCATAAAAATGGTTGTAGTTATAAATCAAATAAAATTCAGTTAATGGTAAATAAATTCTTTATGTTTGACATTCTGCCATTAGTACTAAAATCTGAAGGAAACGTGGAGTATATTATTACACAAAATTGCTTATTGTATAATACAGATAGTAGAATAAATTGTTAAAAAAAACCATTTTACATTCAGATTAAACACACGTCGCCACAGACATTACAAGAAAAAAAAACGTTAAAGAGAGGCATTTAATAAATGCAGCCACGACATAAACGTCATTTAATTTTTAAATGAGTCCTAAAATATTTTATTATAAACCAGTTCAATTTATTTACCTTTTTTACTTTACAAAATATGCGTTCCTTTTCGTTTTATTCTCTACGTGTAGCCCTTCCATAGGCTGTCCCACAGCAACGCGTGGTTTCTTCTCATAAACCCCCGGAAATTTGATAAATGTCGGCTAATTTATTCCACTCGAGGGAGTCGGAAGAAGGGGGTGACAGGCTTGACATGGCGCGGGAAAGGAGTTTTAGAACGGTTAATTAAAATGGCGTTCATCAATCTATGGGAAACGATTTTCCGTTGGACCCACCTATTCCGGCATAGAGTTTCAAACGTCATGGGCGCTAATTTTGATCGAATTATCTGAATCAGTGGTCAGAGGGAAGGTGGGAACAGGGTCAGAGGAGACATTAATCGCTGTCAGGTTGATGGCCGATTTTTATGGACGTCTTTCAAGGGCAGCGACTTCAACAGCTACATATTTCAATCGATCCACGAAGGCGATAATCGCGGAATATTGCTTAGTGGGAGACATTTTTATTTCGCTTTAACCCCTTGCTGTATTCACGAGTAATCGTTAACATGTCTTTATATTCATAGTTATTGGAATGGGTTTAATTATTTATATGCATTTTTGACTAGCCAGCACACATCCCTGTATATAGCACCCAATTGCTGCTTCCTGTACCAGGATTGTGGGATCGCAGTGGCTTTGTAGGTTTGCCTTCTGAGCTTGCAAACTGCGAGTTTTAAGCGGCACAGGTTGAATTTCTGTAAGTTTTCATTCCGCCTTTGGTGTAATTCTCTCTTCTGTATCAAAAAGCATTTCTTACGTGTATGTCTATTAATTTTTAACATCTCATTGTGTTGCTCCAGCGCGTTGTTGAGTCTACTACGTAACTACCCACTCACTGCTCCTTTAAACCAATACAAAGGGCTTGTCTGTTATAGGTTGTCCAGGATGCATGTGATACTTTTGCCACAAAATCCAATCCAACCAACCATATTATGAATTGTGCCCAGGCCTCCTGGATGAGAGCCAACTATTCTAAACACTAGATGCGTTTTAGACATGGCCAGGAATTTGCCAATCATAGACAAAAATCCGTCGTCCCTTTTTCCCAATCTGATCACTTTACCACTGACACTGAGTGGGCTTGCCCACTGCACTAACAACTTACTCGTTGTAGACGGCGAAGGCTCGATTCCTGTAATTTACACTGGGTTCGTTTCTCTCTTCTATGTCAGCAATACTTTCTTTTTGTGTATCCATGACTTGACGTTGTCGTGTTTGGTAAAGCTTGATCAAATGTGATATTTTTGTCCTAAAAACCGAACCAACCCAATCTGGTCACAAGCTGAAAGTCATGTGTCATGATGTGTCGGGCCCTGTACATCTGCTAAATTGGTTATTGAGTTGAAACTACTGTTTTTATAAGATGCTATTGTAATTTGTAATTTTTTTTATAACATACGCCTGCCGCTATGCACTAGCAAACTCAAGAAAGAGATACGAAAATAGATATCTAGTTTGAAACGAGGCACACTGGGTTTCTGTCCTGACGATTCTGTGGGAGCAGTTTTAGAGGGTTCTATGTTGTGTAGATTGCCAACGAAGGGTTTTTGAAATATTTTAGACATTTGTATGATCGTGGGCAGATATGGAACTTGAAGGACAGTGACTGCGTTTAAAGCACTTTCATACCTCCAAATTTCGCTGCATACCAGACTTGAAATTCTTACTTTACCTTGAACGTTCTTGTATTCCAATTGCTGTATCATAAACGAGTAAATTGTGCTCTGCGTATGTTACGGATTGTCAATAATTAAAATGATGATTTAATCAGCTTGACAACAACAAAAGAATAGTAAAAATGTGCAAATACGTATTAATACAACTGTCTATCCATAATGAAAAGAACATTTTTAAAATTTAAAACTCCATTAGAATTTCTAGAAATAGTAATTAAGCCCACACTCTTAACTTATACAATGACTTACTGTATATTTTACATATTTAAATGTTTACATTTATTCTACATTTAGAATTTAAATATCCCTTGAATATGTAATTATGAACACATCCATGTTTCTTCTATTCAAAAGAGCGCTTCGTAGTCTCCGTAAAATGATTATTCTGGAATTCCTCACAGCCTCAAGTGATTCTTCCAAACTTTTAATTGCAGATTTCATTAAAACACATTCCTTCCTTTTCTCGTCTTAAGAAAGAATTACAAACGAGAACGCAGCACGAACACAACACAACTCTTTCTGAACAATGTGGGAAAATAATGATGACACTTCTTATACAAACGCCGGAGTTTCTCTTTTCTTACGTTTTAGATGCCAACAAAGCGTTATTAGCTTTGTTATCAAAGGTTTAAAAATATATCCTCTGCAGTTTCGATCAAGTTTGATCGATTCGAAGCGAAAGAAAAAGAAATGTGGGAAATAGAAAAAAGAAATACCCCGAACACACAGAGCTTGGATGCGACGCTTGTTTACGGTAGGGATTTTGCAGTGGAAGAGAGGTCGTTCGTAAATGGAGAAAGAAAGCGTTACGCGTGGAGACCTAGATCAGTATTTTGATGTCGTTTCTAACGAAAGTTTTGTTTGAGGAGTAGGAGTTCTCTTTCTCCTCCTTTCAGATACAACATAAGGAATGAAAGTGCACCTCTATTGTACTGAATGAAATCCTCGATGTCTTTCAGTTTTATGTATGTTTTCCTATCGTGTTTTTCTCGCTTCCTGGTTTTCCTCTCTGTCACCGAATTCAGACGAAGTTTTCTTCTGAATAGGAGGATTAAAGCCATTTCAATGTGGTCCGCTATTTTTCGATACCTTATCTGTTTTCTTTGCGACACTGCTTTCGAAAGTGTGATCGCCGAATTCATCTCCGAAAGTGTGTTCCGAATTCGTTTCGAAAGTGATCTCAGAATTCGTTTCGAAAGTGGAATTTCCTCCTAAGAAGAAAGGAATAAATAATAATAGAAAGTGTTATATATCTTAACCTTTGGCTGATTTCGACGAGGTATCTAATCATTAGAAAAATTTATCAGATCATGATGGACAACTCGTCGAAACACGCTACTTCAAAGTTAATTAAAAAAAAAAAAGTGATATCTGAATTTGTTTTAAAAGGAAGTGGGATCTCTGAATTTGTTTTGAAAGTAAGTGTGACCTCTGAATTCGTTTTGTCTTTAAAACGTAAATTCGTTAATATCGCAATGGATCAGCGTAATGGGCAATTCTGAATTCGTTTGGAAAATTTGATACCTAAATTCCTTTCGAAAGTATGTTCTCTAAATTCGCATTCCGAAGATTTGATCTCTGAATTCGTTTGAAAATGTAATCTCTTGATTCATTTCGAAAATATTTGAATTTCCTTAAAAGGTTTGTTCTAAATTAGTTTAGAAAGTATGATATCCGAACGAAACGAGATCGTTCGAATTCATTTCGAACGATCTCGTTTCGTTCGAAATTAAGTTTTTTGAGGAGATGTAGGGTTTTTTGGATTCCTGTATCTTTCCTTTTTATTCCTGTATCTGAATTAAAAGCTCGACGCAACAGAAAAAATAGTGTTATGGGATGAGTTTTTGTGTAAATGTAGGTTGTTTTGGCAAAATATTGAAATTCGTGCTTTTGATAAAACATCCAACATAAAACATCTGATAATTCCAGAAAATGCATTCAAGTTAAAACCTAAAAATTGCTTGTTCGAGGTTTTGGCATGATGCCGACGATATAATACATCATTTTGATCTACATCGAGTCTTAACAGGACTAAGAATGAAATCCACTAGCAAGTCTTGGGAACACGCGGGGCTAGACGCGGGTTAAATATAGATTTTAGTAAATAATTTCCCATAGTAAAAACAGTACGTACTAAGCCAATGCTTCCCAGAAAGGTGTTGAAAAGGTGAAGTCTATCTGAATGTTAACTAAATAGTCTAACTAATATTTCATTTCCCTAATATTTCACCTAACTAATATTCCATGTTGACTAATATTTCGCCTAACTAATATTCTCTGTTGACTAATTTTCCATCTTATTATGCGAGGATTGATTTCTTATCCTATAAAGTGTTAAAGTGTTCTTACGAATGTCTAATAAATCAGGAAATTTTTTATTCTTGTGAAAAAACATACTGGAAAACCCAAGCATTTAAAATTTTTTGAATTAGTCATTACATTTAAACTTAGAAAATGTGTCAAATTTTAAATACAAAAAATTGAGCAAACGTTGGAAGCTGGTCATTAGATAAGATGGCATCTCTTTGCACTCATTAAAGTTTTATTGTAACTTCTTATGTTTCTTATCAGGTGGATAAAAACTTTGGTCCAATTGCTTCCATTCAATATGATGGATTTTACTTTAAACAAAAGCCCGAACTTTGAATAAACCATGTGAAAATATGTATGCCGGAGTTTAAAAAATATAAACAACAAAAAAATTGTATGAAAATAGATTTGTTTTCAATTCCACAAACTTATAATTTTAAGAATGTGTCAAAAATCATTCGGCAGACGTGAAAAGTAAGGTATTCTGCTGAAACACCATGTATTCCAAATATTTATAAGCACTTAAATGTTTAACATGCACCAAAAAATTCAAGGTTTAAAGTTATTTAATTTTAATTTCATTATAAATCGAAATGTTTTAGCATCTTCATTACTCTGATAATTCATAAATATAAACCCTTGATTCTAAATAAGTACAATTCAGAACTTTCCATATAGATCGGAACACGTAAAGGCCACACACGACTTTAAATCACTTACAACATATACATTATAAAGTAATTTGTTTAATGTTTTCGAAGCTGATTAATATGGAGAACGTAACGAGACTACTTAAAGCGATAGAAAGGTTATTTTTCAAAAATATTGAAACTCAGTTTTAGACAGCTGTGACACCCCTGAAGGAAGGTGCTAAAAGCATGGTCATTAGGGTGAGCTGAAAAATAAAATATAATTTCACAGGAAGAAATTCTAATCGTGAAAGAAGTTTGGTAGTTCATCTCAGGTGATTATATCTGTTAATTTTTCAAAATTAAAGGAAGTGCAGAGACTGGTAGCTGAAGTTCTAAAATTCTGGTGATTTGGCATTTCCACACGACTTTGACTGAACTCCTTAAGGCAATGCTATTTTCTCACAAGTAATACTAAAATGATCTAAGAAAAATTTTCACTCTTAGGAACTTCTAAAAGAAATAAAAAGTCCAATTCATATCAGACATTGTGACCAAACTTAGTCCAATTTCTGTATGAATGGCCACCGAAAGTTTACCTCAAGAGAACCTAGCAGGAATAATAATTCTTCTATACAAGGTTCTACTCGATTTTCTTTGAGATAGGTAGCATTTAATGTGCAATATACCTGTTCATTTGTTATCAAAAAGAAATCTTCCAACAGTTCATTATTTCTTTAATTTAAACCTTTACGATAAAAAGCTTCAACGATTTTAAACTATTTCATACAGTTATACTAAATACCTCCAGCCTTTTTAGCGTTTTAAAAATGATGCAAAAGGAAAATAGTTTCGAAGTTTATTGTTATACGCCAAGTGTATACGGTGTTAACAAATTCATTTTAAGGCTGATGTAATATACGATGCTGATATGTTTTATGGTAGGACTGTGGAGAGCAGAATGTGTATAAAAATAGCGAAGTAGTCGTTTTTGAGAGAAGCTATAAAAGAATATAGCCAGTACATTTATTAACTTGTATACCCTTGAGAATTGAATTTAAGGTGTCCTTTTCTAAAATGCTATAGTGATGATTCTATACCAAATACATTCGACAAATTTTCTATCTTATGTGGTTGATGTTGGGTTAGCTGCCAATAGAACGAAAAAGAAGATTCCGGAATTTCCACTAGTCATTAGACTTCTTTCTGCTTGGAATTCGAAAAATACATTTACGGAGAAAGAATAAATGGCAATGTTATTTATTTGTTGGCCCAAGCCCACAAGGACAGACTTTTCCCTTATAAATCAGAAGAAATTATTCGTAAAGGCTTTGGTTTTGCTGAAGAATTAGATAATAGAACATTCGGTATTTTACTATATTATATGCAGTTCTGGATTTTGTAGACTTGTTATCTTTTTTTAACACTTCGTTAGCAACGCCTATATAAATAGAAATTCCATTCACTTTTTTTGAGATATAGTTTTTATGTCATTTTAGGGAAGATTTTATTTTCTAATTCCTAAGAAATTTTTTGGTGATTGTTTTTGTTGGCAAATTTTTGGGAAATTTGGTCATTATTCATCATAGCTTAATTTTTTAGTTTTGTTATCAGTTTTAATCAAGTTTTTGTTGAAATTTGCTCAAGCCTCCATCTTTCATAACCGATTTAGTTTTTTTACTACAAAAACAACAAACATTAAAAGTGACTGACTGCCAGTTTACGGTATTAAACGAATACATGATGCATCAATCAACACAAAACTAGAGCTTTTACACGCTTTTCTATAAGTGGATAAATTACCTACACCAGCAAAAGGGAAAGCTGGAGGTTTCTACAAAAGGAAAGAAATGAAGAAATTTTATTTTTTAACCGAAATTTTTAGGAATTTTTTTAGGTAAAAAAATTTATACAATTTTAATTATGAGTTTTAGTATATTAAAAAAATTTTGACTGTCATTTTTTAGAGTAAATGTTTTTATTAATTTTATCAAGACTTGTTTTGTCAATCCCATGTACATGGTACATGGGAATCCAATCCGTGGTAGCCATTGAATATCCATATTCAGAAATATGTTTTTACAGTTTAAATTCATGTTTTTATGTACCGTACCTTCTCTGAGCGTCACAATATTTACTAATAGTGTAGTATTGATTCTACCACACAATCCACTAATGATGACCAAATAACCACATACATTTGACTGAAAGAATGCTAAGAAGGATTATATTGTCCAAGAAGTTTGAAACTGGTTTGAAATCATAACAAAAAACAACTGTAATACGCAGAAAGGATATCGCAAGAGTGGCATAACCCACGAAACTCCGAAAATTTAAATTGTTACCTTTTTTCTAAATATACAATCCAGTCTTTTAAAATTACAATTTTTTTAAAAATTTTCTTCAATGGCGGGTACAAAAGACGAAAAACAGAACAAAAGCAACGTAAAAAAAAGGCGACAGATAAAAGTGTATGGACCCATTCGGTCCCTCACTCTCCAGTATCGTTACCACAAAGTTTTAGCGGAGAGCGCAGGACAGTGTCGCAGGTGTGTATAGTCCATGAGTTCCTGAAGGTTGCAGAGCTTGCAGCGTGGATCGTCAAGGATGCCTATGCGATGTTAATGTCTTGCAAAGCAGTCGTGGCTTATAGTTGACCACTGAAATACAAATATTTAGAATCTCAAACCATATTGTGGATAAATAAAAGTATGTATATAAAAAATGGTGTGCCAAAATAAAATCGCATTAATCTCCACTGGATATGTTAGTGGGTTAGGTCGCTCTTGTTGTGTTAGTCTTGTGCCATCTTTTTATGGTTTTTACGCTTTTTTCACTGTCATGTAGATGGACTTATCTATATGACAGTATGGACAAGTAAATATTTATTTATAGTCTTTAAAGAATATTTAGGATCACAATCTTTGGAATGCTGGCATGAATGAAGGGAAAAAGCTGTGAGAGGGATTTACAGTGCAAACAAGCCAAACTGTAGGCGGAGATTTTACTTACTACCGCAATGCTCTTGATTTCTTTTAATGTAGTTTGGATACGCTTGGCGATGGATCTAATTGGCATTGAGCAATGAATTATCCTGAATCAATTCGTCATTCATTCTTTGTAAATATTTATTGCTAGTCTTTAAAGAATATTTAGGATCACAATCTTTAGAAAGCTTGCATGAATGAAGGGAAAAAGCTGTGAGATGGATTTACAGTGCAAACAAACCAAACTGTAGGCGGAGATTTTACTTACTATTATCACAATGCTCTTGATTTCTTTTAATGTAGTTTGGATACGCTTGGCGATGGATCTAATTGGCATTGAGCAATGAATTATCCTGAATCAATTCGTCATTCATTCTTTGTAAATATTTATTTCTAGTCTTTAAAGAATATTTAGGATCACAATCTTTAGAAAGCTTGCATGAATGAAGGGAAAAAGCTGTGAGATGGATTTACAGTGCAAACAAGCCAGACTGTAGGCGGAGATTTAACGTACTATTACCCCAATGCTCTCGTTCTCTTTTAATGTAGTTTGGATACGCTTGGCGATGAATCTAATTGGCATTGGCTAATGAATTATCCTGAATAAATTCGTCATTCATTCTTTGGCATTTATATTGTCGACGTACTGAAATCGTAATTGATTAAAAAAGCCAAGTAATGCCACATCCGAAAAACGTACCGGAAGCAAGTTCCACCACAAAAACACATTCGGTACCTACATTGAGCCTGGCAGAAAAAGCCTCTCACACAAGGATGAAACCCGACTGACCGCTCATCAACTCAGTCAGTGCCTGCACCAAAGGCGCGTGAATTATTAAAATCACTTAACACCTCACGGAATTGCAGAGCATTTGCGGAGATAATCGCTACTCTAATCGAAAGCTCTGCCATTTTGAATCCTCCAAGCGTATAATTACACGATGAGGCCCAACAAGTTATGCAAGCGGGAGAGGAATACTTGGACTAAAATTTAATGATCCCCGTCTTTTGTCTTCCCTGACATCTCAAGAATACCGGGTCGTTCCGCGGTAAACAGCTGCGGTGGAACAAACGAGGCAAGAAAAAGTAAATAAATAAAAACTGCGAGGGAAGATTTGCGGCAGAAGAAATGAAATATCAGCCATGCGGAGTTGAACAATGGACAGCGAACTGGTGTTTTCACTGCTGTTTAGAAACGGAGGAGAGATTACTTTAGCCCGTGCTTGCGAGGACGAAATAGCAAAATGCAGTGTCATACATCTACTGAAAATGCAAGAATATGCTGATGGGTATATCTAGGAAAACAATGAGATGTATTTCAGAACTCGATTCCGAAACTTAAAGCTCTGATTTACCTAATTGGTAGTAAACTACAGAGGCAGATAATTTTTATGTCTAAATTATGTAATGTTTGTAGGAGATCTGATCCAAACACGCTTTAATAGGAATAAATATTACCATATATAAATATTACATGCGATTAGATCAGGGCTCGAAATACCCGGGTGCACAGGAGCACTGTGCACGTGAAGATAAAATTGTACACCTAATTTTTCCCCGCTAAGTGCATACCGTGCACCTAACGTTAAAAAGGGGAGGGAACCTTTTATGTTATTTTGATGCTTGAACAAGCTATTAGTATCGACCCCTCTCGCTCTAAACGAACGTAATTAAAATTCCTTAATACGCACTATGCGAAAACAAAATCGATTGGCCGTAACTCGTTTATACAGCAGAAAGGTTTACTTGTGCCACTGCCAACAAAACTTTCCGAAGATCGAAACATTTTCCAGATGGCTCTGTTGAAGCGACTGTCGCGATAGCCGTGCGCCGGAGAAGGGAGAATTATTAGAATGTTAAATATTTTTATTTACTATCTACTACTCTAACCTATCGAAACATAACCAACTAATAAAGTAGTTTACATTATATCAATGCTCTTACATTACGTTTTTTTTAATGTGCACCTAAAATATAACCTATGCACCTAATTTAAAAACTAAGGTGCACCTTGTGCACCTGTATTAAAAAATCTATTTCGAGGCCTGGATTAGATATAATGTGTCTTATCTTATAATAAGTTGTTGTAGTTGGTGTATAATAAGCAGTTGGATTTTATGTGGTAAAGGCCATCTCTGACCAATCTGAGCCAAAAACAAGACAAACAACTCCAAGTAATAGACATACACACAAGAAACGTTCTACTGGCACATAAGAGACAAATACACCCAGGATGTTACAGGTATCGAACGTGCACCGCCTATAGCTTTTAGTAGGCATAACTATTGAGCCATGGCACTATACTAATGATATACAGCTGCTGAAGAAACAATCTGTCGCTGTTATTCGCGTACCTTGCATAGTAGAGAAAATTCGTTTGAAATAGCATCCTTCACGAATTCCTATACATAAAAGTGCCATCTATACAACATTACTCACAAATATCATAATTTTAAACAGAAACATAGAAATTTTATTCAAAATTTAGAATTCATAGCGAAATATAATATCCATAGCAAAATATAATTCCGAGTTCATGTCATTTGATCAATGTTTATGTTTCACTCGTGATTCTGAATTTTAGTATCCTAATATCCAATATGAAATTTTAGTGTTCTAAACTATTCTTATATTGAAAAATATTCTTATTACTCTAATTGGTTTTATTACGTTATTATTAAATGAACTCTACATAATATATTTCCTTTAAAAACAATCCTTAGTACATACGGTTATTTATAAAACAGCATTAAAATATATACATTGTACTTGATTAATTTTGATACATCGTAGCTGCAATTAATTAATTGAAAAATATCGAATTGATTTTTATCGCCTAATAGTATTAGTTACTTGTGGCATGCTTAAAAATGGACTTGGTAAATTTTTAATAAGTTCGTCTGTATATATCTGTACCTTGGAGGCATATAACACTATATCCAATTTTTTTTTATCCATCGTCAGTTATCAGCCTTTTTGCCATAAGTATTGGTATAGCAGCCCAATATAGTCTAGAAACAAATGAATTATGTTAATCTATCAACCGAATTATTCACTAAGATTCCAGTGAGAGCAGAGCAGCTATTGAAGTGGGTTCCTATCATGTCTGAAAGGTCACATAGATGACAAGTTGGGATGTTTGACAGCCAATGATGTTATTATTTGGAAATTAGTGAGAAACCATATTCAATGTGAACACGAAAGCAAGCGATTCTGATAGTTCTCGATCATCCTTTCGCAACTAAGACCCTAGAAAGGAGTTCCACTCCTTCTAATTAGTTATCAGTTTCTTTAGTTTTCTTTGTAAATATCAAGTCGGGAATGTTTGATTTCGTATTTGTAATCTTTTTTACTGCATAGTATTGGATGACATTGCTGTTTGGATAATTCAGAAACGGCCTTGGCTAAGTCCTTCACCATTTCACTAAGGTCTCCGGCAGCCCAGTTGGGAAGAAAAACCCATTATCAGCCAGAGGGTTGCGAGTTTGAAACTAGGCCCTGCCAAAGACCGACGTCACACAGAGGGGCTGGTGCACGTTAAATCTGTCGTGGTCACAAATTTCCTGGCATGGTGTGGAAGTTTGGACAGTGTTAACTCAGGTGTATTATTCTAATCACATGATTGCGGTTCAAAATTACAATCAATGTTTTTCGATCTTTCCTTTCGGGATTGATCCCGTACCAGCTACAATAGACCGTTGTGTTGCTACAGTGGGATGTTAATTCACAACTAAACTACCCGCCGATTCCTTTCCTTGAATGCCACGATGACTAAATCTTATCCACCTGCTATTGCTCTTTGTAATGTTATATAACAATTATGTCCAGTCAGTATAATATTCACAGTATTCTATACGACCAGTACAGACAGTATACTATACGACCAGTACAGACAGTATACTATACGACCAGTACAGACAGTATACAATACAACCAGTACAGACAGTATACTATACGACCAGTACAGACAGTATACAACCAGTAACTATTATGTCCAGTCCAGACAGTATACGAAGACTCATCTCTATGAAATCACAGTGTAATTGAGGGAGAAGTAGAAAAATAATCATTTAATCTCTCTACCAGTGACAATAGACCGTTGTGTTGCTACAGTGGAATGTTAATTAACAATCAAACTACCCGCCGATTCATTTCCTTGAATGCCACGATGACTAAATCTTATCCACAGGCTATTGCTCTTTATAATGTTATATAACTATTATGTCCAGTCAGAGTATAATATTCACAGTATACTATACGACCAGTACGGACGGTATACTATACGACCAGTACAGACAGTATACAACCAGTAACTATTATGTCCAGTCCAGACAGTATACGAAGACTCATCTCTATGAAATCACAGTGTAATTGAGGGAGAAGTAGAAAAATAATCATTCAATCGCTCTTCCCATGGAAAATTTTATTCTTGTGACACTGTGTACTATGCCTCTAAGATACCGATATGAACCTCCAGTTGAATGCTACGCGAACATTAATAAGCTGTTTTCGCTGCAAGAGGTATGAAATTATTCACTCCTCTTTTTTATTCGTGAATAGAAGAAAAGGGAAACATCCTATTTTTTAAAAACAATGAGGCACTTCAACAACGAAACACGATCCTAATGATTCCCAAGCGATCGGAGTCATCATCAAATCAGCCAATCACGTCCGTCCTATTACCTTAATTGTTTGGTTAGGAACTACGGAATAGTATCCAAGGACCCATTTGCTTAGATTTGAGTGTGTGCGTAACTTTGTTTCAGCGATTTGGCCTCCAGTACCAATTCGTTCTTTTAACGATTTCTGTCTTCAATACACACAGTAATTACACACTGAAAGCTAGTAAAGTAGTTGTCAGGGCATAGATGGGGGCCTAAAAATTCTTAAGTGATCTTCAAATTCTTAAAAAAATATTTAAAAAAACAATAAACATGTTTAAAAAAAAACAATTTTTCTTAAAACTCAATTTTTTTTTTTAAATAAAAAAATACAATTTTTTCTTTAAATATGAAAATTTTGCATGAGGAATTCATTACATTTTTCAGTTATAAATTTAATTTAGGTTTAAACAGTTTACGAAGTAGAATTTCGTCTTTTGCTTCCTAAGTTCCCTCTATTTATTTTATTATTGGGGCCGCGGTAGACCAATAAGAAGAGCCGTGGATTACCAACCGGCAAGGTTTCAGGTTCGGAACTCGATCTAATCAAAAACCGTCATGCATGGGGTGCACGTTAAATCTTTCGTAGCCTCAAATGTCCTCGCTTTGGTTGTGGTGTGTACGTTTGGAGAGTGGGGTGCCACATCGGGTTTTAACCTCGTCATCTGACCGTGAGGTGTCCTTGAATCTTTCCATTTGAGGCTGCGGACACTTTCCAATTGCTATTACTCCAGTGCGACGTAAATTCAACAACCAAGTACTATTTGTTTTGTTATTATTTGTTTAAATGCCTGATCACTGACAACTTTCACCTTTGGCGCTGCAAGAGACGAACTGTCCGCTATTTGCGAAGGAGTTGGGTAAGCCACCGTTATTGCTAACAGTGATTAACACCAATTTCTATGAGCTAACACGCCGGGATTCGAACTCGGGCCTCCTGGTGTAATTCAATTAAAAAAACTCAAGCAAGGTTAGGTATTTTAATTAACGTAGTTCTAGTCCAACACACCCGGGTTATTGACAACGGTCCTGGATCAATCCCCCCAAGAGAAAGGTCAGCTTAAAAAAACTCAAAGAAAGGAAAAAAGGAAACACTTTCCCCCCTTAAAATCCCTTTTAAAATGCACAAGTATTAATTCCTTAATAAACTGGTCTACACTGGAACAGTATCTTAAATTGATTAAACTCCTGTATTGAATGTTCTTTGCTTGTATGATTCGATAATACTGGCTAGAGAGTGTGTTGAAAATAAAAAGTACAATCGAATAAAAAGTATAATTAGGTCTTGAAAAGGACAGAAAATAAAATAAAAACAATTTTATAAAATGGGGAAAAAATAATAACCATTTGAAATGTAATAAATGTCATTTTGAAGGAACTAATAAAAAATAAATGGTTGATTAGATCGCGTTTGATGGCGCAAATGGCCATATTTTAGCATTCTGCGCCAAACACAAGACATACAACATCAAATGATGAACAAACACGCAAAAAAGACAAGAGAGGATAGATTCTAACAGAAATAGAATATTTTCCGATTGCAACTCGCACGTTGCTAGTGCAGTGGGCATAACCCACTCAGCCATGATGCCCCCCCCCTCCCATAAAAAATGCTAGGATTTGATTAATAATAGTTTGATGTATTTATCTATTGTTTACATTAGTTCTTTTTTCTTGTGTATTAGTATCTCAATCTAAGCGCGCTTTATTTTTAGAAATGATCTGCACGATGTCATATTCTTTAGTAGAGCCGAAACTGTTATCCCATATCCAAATTCGTTGTGTAAACTTGGCACATGGAACTGTTGAGTGCACGCGCGCGAAGCATTTAATTAAAGTTAGGCAACCGCCTTCTAATCTTAGTGGAGCGGCTCTGCTGAGAGAGCAATCCGCCGTGATAATTGAATAATAGGAGAGGAAATTGTTTAACAACTGTCAACTGACGAAATAATAGGCTGGATTCTGAGTCGTTTAAGGGAACGCAGACAAGCAGCGAAGAAAAATAGTTCCATTAAATTATCACTGTCTACACTAATATGAATAACAGTTTTTTTTACCGATACTTAAACACTCTCTTTGAATAATTTGCTAACAAGCTTCTTGTTATTTTGTTCAGAACAAAGCAATTTCAATTTTTCAAAACTTAAAAGGAACATTTATGTACAGCAGACTTATTTTAACTAAATGGGTAATTGCGACTCGAGTTTATATAAAAACTGTACAGAAATTTAGCATTACGGACAACATATTTACGCGCAAAATCAGTCTGTCTTCTTGGGGTAGATAGACATCAACGATACACGTATGCAGAGTGGGTCATAATGTCCGGGTATTAGTAATTGGAACTGCATTGGTACTATATTGTAACGGAAAGGGTACCTTTATGGCATTATAGGGAGGAATGTTCCATTGTTTATCGACCGTACAAATGTTTGACGTGTCAACCTTTCGTGACATTGTAAATGTCTATCATGCATTCCAGTTCGACTTAGGCCAGGTGCACACATCCGATTTTTCAACGTGCGGCGCCGCTGCCGCAACCCGAGTACGGTCTGAGATACATTAGATCCAATGGAGTAGTGCACACATGCCTCCGGCGCCACTGCGGCGACGCAAGTCCAACTTGCGCGCAATTTGTACCGCAGTTCACCATGGCCCCGTAGCT
Source organism: Metellina segmentata (assembly GCA_947359465.1). Classification (NCBI taxonomy): domain Eukaryota; kingdom Metazoa; phylum Arthropoda; class Arachnida; order Araneae; family Tetragnathidae; genus Metellina; species Metellina segmentata. Next base: position 84,976,877 of record OX375874.1, read on the forward strand.
CGCCACACACTATTCTTCGATCTGAAGTACCTTGTTTTCATAAATAAATGGAATATAAATAATAATTAATAAGTGGTTGTATCCAAGGAACTTCTATTTTGTTTCAAAATATACTTTTTTACACCAAGTAAGCGAAATAAACACGTTTTCTTCGATAGAATATCCATCGCAAATGGCGCGAAATGAGTACTTGCGTAATTTCACAGTTATGTGTGCATAGTTGGTCTTCGGTACCGCACGTTGAAAAATCGGATGTGTGCACCGGGCCTTACACTCCCTCTAGCATTGCTTGATTCACTTAAACGGAAACTAATGTATTGTTTCCATTGCACTTAATCTCAAAGAAAAGGCACGAATACCTGGCACAAAGGAAGAAATCAATTAATGCTAAGTCTGGTGATCGAGGTGCCCAGTAAAAATGTGAGATCTGTTGAAGACAGTACTGGCAAATCCACGTTGAATAACTTTACATTAAAAAGGTACTGCGAGTCCCTTTGAAAAAAAAAATTGAATAATTTATTTTAATTCCTGCGCTGCGTTGTTTTACAGTATATATTGAATTCAACTCCATCATGGAATATTGACCCTACAAGGGATTTGCGTTAAAACTCTTTTTCAATGTACAAGATGACTAGAGGTGGACGAGGAATAATTAAAACTTAAACTCTGATCGATGAAAAGTACAATCAGGTGCTGCTCTTAAAATGTTATACTGTGAGAACTTTGAAGGCAAGGGAATAAGCTTTTAAGGTAGTTATTAATCGGTAAATATTTTACGATGCAGTCAGGGGTAAAAACTGCTAGGCGTTTACATCATGTTTTATAGTGTCCTCATCATTGTGATGTGGCGTTGGTTTTCTAGTGAGTAGGTGAGTTGTGATGGGACAAGTGGTAATGTACTGATCCGGGACCTATTAAATACCACACATGGAGAATATGCCATTGTTATGGATACTCTTCCGAGCTAAATATTTCACTAACGGATCTTGACCCATCCAATTGTATGTGAGCTCTGGTGTGAAGGTGGAACCCTTAACAAACACCTTGGTAAAGAACCTCAAAATTTAGCCATCACTCTTGCCAGATCTTGATGGATGCTAGTTTGAGTACGCAACCCAAGAGACATATGCACTTCGATGGAGCTGTAACATCCATAATGGAATGCATTCTCTGAAAAAATGGGGTTCATCTCCAGAAGGTTGGTCAAGAGGGCCACTCTAGACAGATACTTGGCCGTCTATGTATTATGGTAAGTGCTGGACTGATTCTGAACATGCATTGAGCCCTTTGGGATGCATCTTGCAAATGGTTTATAATCCCATTAGAAGGATTTATTATTCAATCCCACCTTGATATTTGAACAATCGTAATACAATTATCGATACATTTTTGTTGCATATTTGCCTGCATTTATTTTATTCCTATTTTCTCTTCACTTTAGTATTGTTAGATCGCGTTATTTGCGATTTAGAGGATTGTTTATCCTCTAAACTTTGCAATATGCCATTGGCGCCATGAACCTCAAAATTACGTCTGAAATTACTCTATTGGTACCCATTTAGCAGGTAAATCTTTTCCTGGATAGGTGTGTGATTATTCCTGCATTTGCATTTGTAGCTTTTAAGTGTGACCCATGAGTTCGTATCTATAATGAAATTGCAATCAACTGATGTCTTAACTGTGTCTAAAAACAATCAAATAACCATTGGGAAGCACGTGAGCTGAGATCCTGTGTGTAAATATATTTCCATCAAATATCTAATGAAAACAAGCCATATATATAAAAGTTTTATGTAGCCTGTTGAATTGGGTGTTTAAATAAATATCGGGAAACCTTTAAAAAAAGGTCGCGGAAAGCGCATTTGATTCATTTTTAAGATAAAGCTTGTGTACAAACTTGATTGCATTCATTTTTAACTGATAAAATATTAAAAATGCGGTAGTGCAGCAAATGTTTTATCGATTTCCTAAATCCATTTCCCCTAGTGATGTCGATTCGTGCCAATGTTTGACCATTTGAAGCAAATATTCTAGCTTCGTACACACTACTTGAGTGCCTATTCATAAAAGTAAACGCTATCATTTCGAGTGGAAAAGAGATTAGGCAGACCAAGAAGACATGCTTCCATTTATTGAATGTTTATTTTTACAATCCACCCTCTACGCATGTACCTACGTTTTAATGAATTTCTCAGAAATGAACTGCACATTTGTGTAAATCACGTATTGCATAATGAATTTGTGTAGTTTTTAAGAACCTGTTTTTGTTTCTGGAGTTGCTTGTTCGCGCGTAAATACATTTTACAGACTGCTTCAATTCACATTGAAAACTTTGTATAAAAATTTGTAACTAAGATAGAAAACGTGAATATATATATATATATATATATATATCTTTCAGAGATGTTATATCAGTATTCTGAGATTTATAGCAAAAACATCCATTGTAACAAAACTTGAGACGGAAAAAAATAATTTTTATCCCATTGGATGTTGAAAACAACAGAATAATATAATTTATGGATATTATTAGAACCACACAATTAACTTCACAAAACTTCCAACACTGCAAAGAAAATCAAAATTATGAAAAGCCACTGCAATGTAATGTTTTTGCTATGTAATGCTACGTAACATTGCCATATTCGCGTAAGAAAAGAAACCAGTGTTCTGTGCACTTGGCTTCGATTTTTGAGTGAACGGATTTTGAAACGATTGGTGACACGACAGTGAAAAAGGAGTAGAGCATATACTTTAAAAAATATTCTAAATACGCATTTTAAAATTTGCGTATTTACAAAGATTGACACACCTGAATAGTTATTGCAATAATTTACTTCAATATTAGTACGAGAATACATATAACATCAACTACCACAGTCCTGTATTCGATCTAAGGCAGGGGTGTCCAACCTTTTGGCTTGCATGAACTGGGTTGAGTGAAGAGGAATATTGGTAATATATATATATTATAGTTAATATATATACAGTAAAATTTACAATGTTTTTATTATAACACTTAAAAAGAAGAGTGAAACAAACACAATACTTGTTAGATTAAATTTTAAGCAGCGCCACCTATTTGTGTTTATATTTTTTCGATGAGATTAAGATTTTTAAGAATGGCAACGCTTTGAAGAAAAATGCTGCAGTCGATTAGTTTTAGTTCCGAATATTGTAGGTATCAGAAAAAAATGCTTGTAAGGCGTGTTTTGCGTTCCGTCGTTCTGTTAAATGTGTAAATAAATGTAGAAAATCTATTGGATTATGGTTTGATCTGTTTACGAGGAAATATACTGCATTTAGTGGAATATCCAGTGCCTTTAGAACTTTTGTCTTGTGTTATTTCATTCAAGATTGATTGTCCTCTGCAATCCTAGTAGGATATGTTAACTTGTTTTTGTAGAACTAAATCATCAGTCTGGTTCGATGGAAGCGATTGCAATTCTTAGTGAGTTTCAAGGTAGTCGTCAGTAAATGTTGCTTTTTTTTTATGTCTTTCATCCTTGAAAATTGTTCACAAATTTACATTCTGTCAAAAATAGTTGGCGCAAATAAGGCATGATTGTGACAAGTAGGATATTTTTTTTCTGGGAAGTCTCAAGTCGTAAAAATTATTCTTAAAAATGCATGCTACTGACTGTGACTTGGATACGTCTTAAACTATATAGCACTACTTTATGGAGAAACTGCTAATATCTCTTTTCTCCTTTAACCTAAGCAAAATTCTAGATTTTTTTTTTATTCCCAATGGCAAGGGGGGCTGGGTACAGATTGCAAAGACAAATACAATACATGATATAATACAGTACAGAATTGACCGAAGTCATTGTAGCCTTATACAAGGCCAGAAGTGATGGTCACTTGTTAAGGGGAACCCAGTGGGTGGACCATCATTGTCCCTAACAAAGGACAACACAATTTACATCCATGCCCTGACCCGGGCAAAATTCTAGACACATTTTAAAATATCGAAAAACGAACTTCGGTTCCGGAAATTATAATTTTGTCTCCAAAACTATTAATAACCCGCCAAATTCCTCTTCTCATTCATCATTCAGTGTGTTTCCAAGTTGATAAATGTAATACCTAAAGTAAAAACTAATCTATTTACATGAATCAAATGCTCACAATTAACTCATGGAACGTATAATGTCAGCAGAAAAACCACCATTAAGTACAATATTTGTGGTACACTTAAAACATTTGTAGCATTTAGAGATTATTTGCGATTCTATTATTATCTAATCTTATTTCTTATTATGTTTGATCCAAGTATATGCCCCTATTGCACTTACTTAGTTAATAATAACAGGACATGCTTCTATATAGAAAGAATATTTATTTCTAGTCAACGCAATACGCGTAAAAATCAGTTTTCATGCCATTCATGAAGATAGGGAAGAGTTTGAATGAAAACGAGTGTCCAAAGATGTCCGACAGCATTGACTCGTCCACAAGGGCACGAGCGGAAGCTACCACTTCCAGCGGCCCACACCACGTGACTCTCCGACGTCACAGACCCATCCCATCGAGCGATGAAAACTCGGCGAGCAGGTAGCCGGAGTATTCCTCTCTTTCTAGTCAATGAAATTGCGCTGAAAAATGATCACCGTCTCGCAGAGCTGTAATTTTATGTACGGCTTCGTCGAGTGTCACAATTTGCAACAGAGCTGCGGAAACGACTGTCCGTCCTGCCGCAGAGGAGACGCAAGGCTGCCGTCCGCAATTCAGTCGGGATGCAAGCCGTTCCGAGTTTTGCATTCCTTTCCAATCGATGTCGCCATGTGGATACTTTGATACCCAGTGATGTGTTCCTTCAACCACCGTTCTGTGTCTTTCTCTCTAGTACTCGAGAGTCCTAGTACGCTCGTGGGAAAGGACTTTGCAAAAGGGAATCTAGTCCGGCTTTGTGGTGCAAATGGAGTAGCCCGGTAAACAGTACAACATTAAACAGTCATCGAAATATGCAAATGAGGTTCATAGGAAACAGCTAGCAATAAATAACTCGAAATTCGAGTCAATAACCTCTCTCACTGTCAGCGTCATATGCTGTGTTTCACAAATCATACAACATTGGTTTTGCTTTGCATAGCGCTGTTCTGAAGAACGTTGGTAATTTTAACGACAATACAAATACAAATGTAGTTCTGCCACTTTGTTCCCCCGATGACTCGTATTATCTATGTCATATCATTTGAAGGCGGCTTAAGGATTATTTGGATTTGGAATTTATAGGACATTTTCCAAAGAAAAATTAAGCTATAAAATTTGATCAAAAGCGACTGCAAAGAAAATCAACATTGGATAGTATTGTTTACGAAAATTGGATATTCTGTCCTTTCAATGAGTAACACGATATCTACATGTGATGACTTGTAAAATGCGATCTCAGTTTAATAACACACAGTTAAGCTATGTGACCCGTATGGAACTAAAATAGTGTTCATTATGGATCAAATACGAAGCACGGAAGGATACGAAAACAAATAACACGAATTCATGTAAAGGTAAGTGCTAAAATGAAGATGATTATTACCATTATAGTTTTGAAGATCAGTCATACGTAGATTTGAGACTTCGTTGTTATGATTTTTACCATTAGTTATTCCTATTAGGAAATGGTTCCTAGGATTTATCTATAAAAGTGAAATTCATTTATTTAGAATATATTCTGGTGAGTATAACTTATCTCTGTATTTACAATTAAACATTGAAATTTAATGACGTTGTATTAGTTTTTCAAAACTATCTGAAAAGTATTCTGCTTTTACCACTCAAACTAATGACATAACTTTGAAAATATGTAACTATTTACTTAGCAGTAATTACCGAAAAACCCTTTGTGAATTTAGCGTAATACCATTATTTTTGAATCGGAATTTGAATTGTATTTTCAAAATTTCTTTTATACGGATATCATGTAGAAGTATTAGACATAATGTAAAATTACAAAGTACATTATGAAGTTATTTGCAACGGAAAAACTTCGAAATTCGCTGAATGTCATAAATTTTTATTTACTTTTATATAGAAATTTCTTTATGCAAAATTTGAAATAATTATGCCACAACTAAGTGTTTTTTTTGGGTAATGTAATTTAAGACACCTTAGGCAGTGTATTGTTTTGATGTGTTCATATAATGCACACTTTTAACTAGACATTGCTTGAAATTTTTTTTAAACTTTGGTAATAATTATATTGTGTAATTTTTGGTTTTGTAAACTTGTAAATTATTTAACATTATTAGAAATGTTTCGAAGTTTTGTATACATATAATAATTTATTACTAGGGGGCCCGCCCCCTGCTCGCTAACGCTCGCCAACCCCCGGAGGATTGCTTCGCAATTCTCATTGGTTCGCTGCGCGAACCTATGCTCGCTTCGCTCGCATCAATGAAGACACGTGTCCTAGCAGAAGGGATTGATTAAAAAATATATTCCAAACAAATATTTTTCAAATCTAAATTTGTTGTATTACATAAAAGATATATACAGTACCTCTGGAATCAGAATTTAGATGAAAACTTTGAGCAAATTTTTACTCGCAATGTGAGCGCTGCTTTGGAAATTGAATACCCAGCATGTTGTTTGTGTGTACATTTCCCCAGTACTCGAGCCACCCATACACTTTTTGACTGTTTGTTGTCGAAAGTTGTAGTGCACGCGTCTTGTTGTACTATAATTGTTAGCCTTGAAAAGGACCGTTTTTTAAATAGCCCTGAAAAGATCCTCCGTTTTCTTAGATTTCTATTACAAACCGCAACAGCTCGTCTAAAATTCATTTTTTTTTTCAATAAAATTTCATCCGATAACGCTATAGATTCAAATGACTCGCGAGGCTCCTAGTAAACAAACAATCGCACAATGTTGCCAAAACGCGGTAACAAATAACGTCTTTTTTGCGTGCCACGTAAGAGAAATATATATATAGATTATATGTATATTATTTAATATACATAATTTATGTAATTAAAAATTAGTGAGTACAAACAGTGGGTAACGTAAAAATTAAGATTTTTTACAAACTGAACCGCACTCTTTGTTTTATAAATATTTTAAGCGCTGTCTGAATAATAGAACATCCAAGTTTTAAGTGTAAAGTACGTAAATTCTTCAAAAAATTGAATTAATAAGCAATATTACCTCGAAAAGAAAAACTAATGTATTAATATAACGATTTGAAACCAATTTATTTGTGACAAGTTTTTATGATAAACACGTTTTATCTAAAATTTAGTTAGATACCCCTAACATTGTTTAACAAGTTAAAAAAATTCATATGTCATACAAAAAATGGGTAATTATAAATTATACAAATAATAAAATAATAAATAATGAGTGGTAATAAAGAGTTTTTAAAATAATTCAATAATATCTGAAACAATAAAAATTTATAATAAAGTTTAAAAATACAAAAACTTTTTAAATTCAAAATTGTATTCAACACAACTTTAAATGATTGATATCCCACTTTTTACTATAAAGCAATGATCGTAGAGAGGCAAACAAAACCCCGACCTACATTATATTCAAGAAGTATACATAATTTTGATGAGTTGACATATAGAAAATTTCGATCGCGGATCCACTTTTCTTCGGTAAATGGTTCCGTTTTCCATCCTCCGGACCTATTCTAAACAGACCACGTACAACCACTTATTTTATGGGATCCTTCCAAATGCTTTGTTGTAGTTTTAGAACACATTAAAGGAAAAGGAATGTATAACGGTAAACATAAATTAAGAAAATATTAAGCGAAAAATAATTTACACGTTCAAATTCTGGGGATATAATTCAAAATTATTTATGTATTAATAACAACACTATGCCGACCAACCGTTCTAGTGGTCAAGGTGTTGGCCTCTGAATCGGAAGGTTTCTGTTTCGAATCCGGGGTTAGGGCATGGATGTAAATTGTGCTGTCCTTTGTTAGGGACAATGATGGTCCACCCACTGGGTGCCCCTTCATAAGTGACCATCACTTCTGGCCTTGTATAAGGCTAAAATGACCTCGGTCAACTCTGTACTTTGTATTGTATTGTATTTGTATTTGTCTTCGCAATTGTACTGCCTTGCCATTGGAAATAAAAAAAATAACAACACTATTGTGTGATACTAGAAGTGTTTTTTATTTCCAATGGTAGGAAGGTGACTGAAGACTCAAATTGTCCAGACTAAAAATATAAAAACAGAAACAAAAGTAACTTTACACAACAGTCCGTTTCTCCAGTATTAATTTGCTTGAAGTGCCTTGTAAAGAAGAACGTGATTTTGTTTCATGGGTACATCAAGCATAAAGATGGCAATTGCAGCTAAATATTAATACGAAGCAGGTGGACAGACAGACAGACAGACAGACAGACAGACAGACAGACAGACAGACAGACAGACAGACAGACAGACAGACAGACAGACAGACAGACAGACAGACAGACAGACAGACAGACAGACAGGCAGGCAGGCAGGCAGACACACAATCAAGTTCAATTATAAGTCGAAGTACCGCAACAACTTTTCAGCGATGCCAAACCAGCACTTTTGTCTCCAACAGGGAATTCCAGTCCTTGGTGGACATATGGTCTTTTAACTCTTGTTGACATTTCAAGAGCTGTAAACTGTGTATAAAAAGCTTAGCTCAAAAGAATATAGCTTTTGAAGTAATTTGCTGCATTGATCCCTGCATTTGTCACACTCACGTCATCCTGTGGATGTGCAATCAATCCACAATACCATGGTTCACTGAAGTACAAACAGTTTCGCTTTATCCATTAATTTCTTGATAGGAGGACATTGTAAACTTCAACAGAGATGGGGGATAGCTGACCATATAATAAGAAAAAATAAAAACCTGGATATCGGTTAGTCCAACTGCTCTCACAATATTGCAATGATGAGCATCTAGTTGTATCAGTGCCACTCTATGGGCAGCTATTTTGCCATCAAAGGTTAGTTAAAGTTAAAAGCAAAACAATTGAAGTAAACTCCCGCTACGACATTCTTGAAGCTCGCGAATGGACACAGAGTCATTCGATCTCGCGAAAATTAGCATTTATTGTTCCAAGAGCAAGAACTTTTGGTGGTATAAGTGAATTTTTTAAACATGTGTTCAAATACATTAAAAAACTACTGGACAAACACAAAAAGCGATCATAACTTTTTTAGGACATGCTATACTTGCACATATTTTGAGAATTTTAAGAACATGACAGTGCATAAAATCGTGATTTTTTGTACCATTTGCATGTTTGTAATATTTATCCTCATGTTTCTTCTATTTTGAATGAACCGAGACTCAACAAAAAATATTTATGGAGGCTTTATACTTGTCGTTCCTGGTATTGGTGTTCCGCTGAAATAATTAGTAGGCTATATTATTTTGGAAAATTTTAAGAACATGACTGTGCATAAAATCGGAATTTTTTGTACTATTTGCATGTTTGTAATATTTATTCTCATGTTTCTTCTATTTTGAATGAACCGAGACTCAACAAAAAATATTTATGGAGGCTTTATACTTGTCGTTCTTGGTATTGGTGTTTCGCTGAAATAACTTAGTAGGCTATATTATTTTGAAAGGTCCAGATCCCCTATAAAATAGCTGAGGCTGACAAGGGGCTCAGGTCCTTAGGAGTTAGTGCCTATGCCCGTTTATTTAAACAGTAACTTTCCTGAGTCGAAGCATCAGTGTCGTGCAGAGAGCTCGTTAAGGACAGGGGCCGAAAAAAATGGCACCGTTTCTTCGAAAACGATTTTTGAATTATTTTATGAGTAAGCTCTTCCTACGATTTATAATCGTGCTTATAAAAGTAAAGATAAACGGAACTTTGAAACATTTTATAGATAAATATATGTAATTATGTTTATAGGAAAAACATAAATAAAACCTTCTATATTAAAGCTACTGGGTTTTAGGGATAGCGCTTGTTATCAGATTTTAGAGTTTCAACGTACAATATATTTTTTGGAAATATACTACGAACAAACGAATTAAATGGCTGAATACAGTAAAATTTTTGTGTAAAGGTACTATGAAAAAACAAATTAAATGGCTGAATACAGTAAAATTTTTGAGAAAAGGTACTATGAAAAAACAAATTAAATGGCTGAATGCAAGGAACTTTTTGGAAACATAATCATGAACAAACGAATTAAATGGCTGAATACAAGGAACTTTTTGGAAACATAACCATGAACAAACGAACAGAATAGCTGAATACATGGAACTTTTGGAATAAAGATACCATAAACTAATAAATTAAATGCCCGAATATAAGAAACGTTTTGAACAAAGATGCTATGAACAAACGAATTAAATGGTTGAATATAAGAAATTTTTTTGAATAAAAATGCTATGACAAAAACGAGTGCAATGACTGAATACAAGAAACTTTTTGCACAATGATACTATGAACAAAAAAAATTAAATAGCTGAATACAAGATATTTGAACAAATTATAATTCATGCATACTTTTTCATTGCAAAGGGAAGTTTTGACACCTAGCAGAAAAAAAGGCATTGGCTCGAGCATCTGTCGCTACCCTACAAGCGTAAAAAACGAACCGTAGTTTAATCCGGAGCAAGAACCGAGAAAATTACAAGCGAATTCTGTCGCTATCGACTTTTTGTCTCTCGCTCGGTATTGGCATTTCCCTCCAAAAGACAGAAGGAAAATACAACACGGTCCGCCTGCGCCCCGCACGAGCGAACGCCCTGAGACAGAGGACCGCTCGGGTGTCGCCCTATTGATTACTGCGATCGGGAAAAACGGGGATCGAAATGACATGCTAGGGGAAAAAGACAAGAAAATGAAACAGACTACTCCTACAACAGCGCCCCAATCCTTCCTAATAACGCCCGGGCATATCCATACTCTCGCACATTGAGGAATTTCAAACAATACGATTCATTAGCGATAGTAAAGAGCGCTGGTCCCTTTTTCCTGTTTCCCGTTTCTTTGTTTGCTTTTTTTGGTGGCTAGTCCCCTTCCCCCTTTTATCTTGTCGGAATTGCTCGAGGGCGTCAAGTGGGGGAGATAAGGGGAAAAATTGTCAGTAATGTTAATTTTAAGGAAATTTATTTTCCCCTACCTCTTGGGGACATCCTTCTTTCGATTGATCTGTCTTCACTCGTTCCTTTGTGGGATGTTGGGAGGATATCTCTCACACAAAGAGAAGGAAGTAAATAAACAGAAACCGATATTTTTTCATTTGGAAGTGATAACCATATCTGTGTAGAGGTCATTGATTTCCATGGAAATTCCCTTTGGGTTCTTGGGGTTTGATATAGTGGCTATGATTAAATAAAAAATAAGAGGGGTCCTTCGAGTAAAATAGATCGGGGAACCTTTCTCTTGTATTGACCCCCGATCTATTTTACTCGTTTGGATCCCAGCGGACGAGAAGTTAAAGATTCAGGACCGATTTTTCTTTTTCGGATCGAAGTCGTAGACTTTTCACTGGATGCAGATGATAAGGTGCAAATCAGCACTGCCTTAATTCACTTATAAGGAAATGAGTCTGCTCATATATGACAGTTATTTGTAGACAAATTTGTGGTATACTCGAAAGGGAGTTAAAAAATAATGGTGGACAGATTTTCTGACGCTATCAAACCAACGTCAATCTTAACGACACTTCCGAGTTTACTATCAAATTCCTTATGTGCCTCAAACATTAAACAATTGTGTTAGAATTTATGTTTGACTGTCCATATAAAAGCGAAATAGCTTCAACCTTCACTGATGCAGTTGATGACCTGACCAGTAAATACATTTTTCATCGTTGTAATAATAAATTGTTACTTCTAAATACGCGATTTTGTCATCATTGAAGCAATTAGGTTGATCCAGTACGTTTTCAAAGACATTGTGATTTTTTTATTAGGATCGAAGCCATCGGTTCTTTACTGAAATAAAAGAAATTGCACAAATCAGTACTATATTCATCTACATATATTGGTTTCATGGATTGGTACAGCGTTCAAATGTGTACACTTGGTAGTATGAAAAATTAACATTTTTACAATTACCTTTAAGATTCTAAAAGATTTTGTCTGATACATATATTTGAGGAGCTTTGATTTCGATTAATGGTAAATTATGTTTACATATAGAACGATTTATAATATTTACTAACATTTTGGGCCGTAAATCCTAGTGCAATGAAATTTTTTTCTACCATTTGTTCTACTTGAATTTTTTTATTATTATTTCAGAGTTCCTTTATAGTTGTTAATTTGAAATAGCGTATATCTGAATACTTGTATTTCGAAATTTATTTAAACACGAAATTTATCTCTTGCATTAAAAACCCTTTTTGAATTGTAAGAAATGTTAAAAAAATTTTGCTAGTTCATAATTTTACATTTGAGTCGTTAATGTATAGGTTGTTTTTATTTAACAAAATTGGAGATGGTGCTTAAAAATCAATTATTTTTATTCGTTTGTACACATTGTTTATGTTTGGTGTAACCTACATCATTTATGAATGGTTGTATTGAGCTCTTACAGCTTGTAATAAAAGTGCCCCAACTAATATAATTGTATGTTCTCTTTAACTAAAATCATATAATAGCAATACGTTTTGCTTAAAGTTTAATGATATATAAACTAAAATTTCAACTCCATTTGTACTCTTCTAATGAACTTAAATAAAAGGAAAGTGACAGTAATATAACCTCGTTGTCTTGGAAACATAAAAGCAACACATTTATATTTTAGCAGTTTTCAAAAGTGACTGTAGTTGGTGACACTTTGAGTTATGGATGCAATTTCGGATACAATATTAGTTGGAAATACTTTTGAACTATCGGTCTCGCTGATCAATATTTCTGTTAGCCCTTTTTTTTCTAAACCAGTACAAGTTATTCGCTTTGTATGCGCATTTCAAATTATGTAGTTCGTGAATTGTATATATTTGTATATGAATTTAATAATTTTCGTCATATTCTACACACCATATTCCCAGAAATAATAATTATACACATAATATATCACACAATTCGTGAAGAAAATATCCCATATTGTTAAAGTTAAAAGCTGTCGCTGCGTTAAGATTTTATAGTATTACAGCTCAAAATTTCAGTATACGTTATGCTTTCTAGAGATAATCTTGCTTTACCAGCATAGTTAAAATCAAATCTAGGAGTATAAATATCGAACAGATCCTATAACTCTTTAAAATCTTAAAAAACAATTACAAAAAATGTTAATTCTTCTCATTATCACATCTGTGCGCCATTTTAAACCCTTTACCAATCCATAAAACCAATTACGATGTTTTTTAAAATGTACTGCAGCGAAATTATATGCTTAAAATAGCACCTTGCAAGGATATTACTGAAGGAATACAAAATACATTTAGTTAGTCTTCAACAGAATTGAATTTTTAATTCTTTGAGTGCCGTAGGATTATTTTCGAGTAGAGAAGCATGCTTTTACCTCACAACACAATGACTAAATCACCTCATCTTTCTAAAGAACACATAGACTTACTGAACCTTTAGAAATATTCTATTGTTCCGTACCTTAGAAGAGAATCTTTCTTTGCAACAATTCTATTACTTTTCTGTGGAAAAGAATCACTTGGAACGATTCTAGCACCTATTCTGTAGAATAGTATCCTTTCAAAAGATGGTACAGATGCCGGCTAGCGCTCGGCAACTGTAATAGCTATCAAAACCGAATAAAACACGAATATTCACGACATTTGCTCATTCGTGAATGAAAAGGCTAAATCTATGTTTTACTCTATGTATAGATAAGCCATTAGAATCTGGCTACACATATACAGGGGTTAGACAAAATAATATGAACACTTGTGAAAAAATAGTACTCGAAAGAAACCTCTCACACTCCTGCCCTCTTGCGGTGAAGGGTGCCACCTAGCGGATGAGAAATTGCACACATCAGTCTGCTACAGCAGTGATAGAAGTCGGATGCGAAATATATTTCTGTGATGAAATTGCGTTATGGCTGACCTCTCTGATTTCGAAAGAGTCATGATTGTTGGGGCCCGTCTTGCTGGAGCCTCAGTCACGATAACGGCCACCCTTCTATGTGTTGGGAAAAGTATAGTGTCAACTGTAATGTCAGCATATTTGAAACAGGTAAAAACATCCTCTAAAAAGCACAACAGTGGTCGAAAATCGAAGCTGAATGACAGAGACAGAAAGGGTTTTGAAGCGGATTATGGCAAAAAAACACAAGACAATAGCATCCCAGATAACATCTGAGATGAACACACATCTATAGGAAGCAGTTTCATCAAAAACTATCCGGCGTTATGTTATATGGCATGAATATACGGCAAATACTCATGGTAAAGCGGCTATTTCAAATCCATTGATTACACCATGCAATGCCTTGAAGCGACGAATATGGTGTTGCGAGCATAAAAATTGGACACAACAACAATTGGAGAATGTAATATGGTCAGACTAATCGTCGTTCACATTATTCCTGACAAATGTACGTGTTTGCATTTGGAGAACGCCACCAGAAGCCTATCAAGTTGCCTGTCTTCGGCCTACGGTTAAGCATGGGGCCGGTTCCGTGATGGTCTGGGGTGCGATATCCCATCGTGGTCTTGGCCCACTTGTTGTTCTGAATGGCCGTGTGACAGGATAGGATTATGTTAGTCTTCTGGCCGACCATCTTCACCCAATGGGGCAAACTGTGTTTCTTGATAAACGACCAGTCTTCCAAGATGATAATGTCCTCATTCACACCTGTGGAATTGTCCGAGACTGGTTTTATGAACACGACACTGAAATAGAGCACCTCATCTGGCCCCCTCGGTCCCCTGATCTCAATGTAATTCAACCTTTGAGGGGTATTTTGGAAAACAAGCTGCGCAGTCGATTCTCCTCTCCAAGGGCACTTTCGGAATTAGGGACTTTTTTGCAATTTGAGTGGGAACGTATCCCTCTGAATGTTGTACGTGACTTGTATTTGTCCATTCCACGTCGGATACAAGCCGTAATTCATGCAAAAGGAGGACCAACGGCCTATTAATAAAAAATAATTCTCTTTTCACAGGTGTTCATATTATTTTGTCCAACCCCTGTATATTTTCATGGTAAATCTTTAAATTAATGCACAGTTTTTGATCAAAATGTTAGGAAAGGTTTCAGACTTTAGAAACATACCAATACGCTACAACTCATAACTGCAAAAATCAGCCAAGTCTCTCAGATGTCAAATTGCTGAAATTGTCATTAGAGACATATCAAGTGCTGCATTTAGATTCTTTGCCCTTCTCTCTTGAGACATGTAGAGTTTCACATTTGCAATGAGCTCTAATTTATGCATTTGAAACGATTAATTCTATTTTCATACTAATCCCATCGTGACAACATTTCGTAAATTTTTTACTTGTCTTAACTTTATATTTCCAACTAAGGGCATGGCAAAAAAACAGTGCATAATTCTGTCAAATTCCCGCAGTTGTGTTCTTGAACGTCAGAAAGATTTTCCTTGAAGCATGTTGATAACTAAGCCTTCTTCGAGCTCTCCGTTCATAACATTGCTCAGCCGTTTCATTCACGCGGTGAGTTCCTTTTCGTGCATTTTTAAACTGAAACTCCATTTTGCATAAAAATTGACCTCGACTATTTGAAAATAGCAAGAATTAAAAAAATCAGGGTAATTTTATTTACGCTGATTGTTGCCATTCGACGATACACAAATAACGTCGATTTCGGATCCACGTACGTACGTTAGATACTATATAGATCCTTTGAAAATATTTTATTGCTTCTTTCCTTAGAATATAATTCTTTGGAAAGGTTATATAGTACCCAGAAGCGAATGTTAGTGTCGACAACTATACCCATGCTCTCCTTGGATGCATTATTTATGGGTGTGTTTGTAAAACAGAAAATATATTTTATATTTATACCGAAATAAAAATTTTGAGAATTGTAATGACTTTGAGTGTGTGGGGCTCAGAAAATGTCTCTAAATGATACCGGGACGCCATGGCTCAGTAGGTTTACCCAACTGGTGGCTATTGCTGTAACTTACCCTAAATGTATTTCTCGCTTCTGTATTAGTAAAGTATTCCTTGTGTACGAAGACCGTCGTGTATATATGGGGTCTACTGCACGTTAAATCTGTAGTGGCCACAAATATCCTCACGATGGCAAACCTCACATGAATAATTCCAAAGCGATTCCTCATATTCCGTTGAAGTTGATTAGTGGTTCGAAAAATGCGAAGCTCATGCTTTTCCAACAAACATCACAAGAATAATTCCAATGTGGTTCCTCATATTCCTTTGAAGTTGATTAGTGGTTCGAAAAATGCGAAGCTCATGCTTTTCCAACAAACATCACAAGAATAATTCCAATGTGGTTCCTCATATTCCTTTGAAGTTGATTAGTGGTTCGAAAAATGCGAAGCTCATGCTTTTCCAACAAACATCACAAGAATAATTCCAATGTGGTTCCTCATATTCCTTTGAAGTTGATTAGTGGTTCGAAAAATGCGAAGCTCATGCTTTTCCAACAAACATCACAAGAATAATTCCAATGTGGTTCCTCATATTCCTTTGAAGTTGATTAGTGGTTCGAAAAATGCGAAGCTCATGCTTTTCCAACAAACATCACAAGAATAATTCCAATGTGGTTCCTCATATTCCTTTGAAGTTGATTAGTGGTTCGAAAAATGCGAAGCTCATGCTTTTCCAACAAACATCACAAGAATAATTCCAATATGGTTCCTCATATTCCGTTGAAGTTGATTAGTGGTTCGAAAAATGTGAAGCTCATGCTTTTCCAACAAACATTACAAGAATAATTCCAACGTGGTTCCTCATATTCCGTTTAAGTTGATTAGTGGTTCGAAAAATGTGAAACTCATGTTTTTCCAACAAACCACATGAATAATTCCAAAGTGGTTCCTCATATTCCGTTGAAGTTGATTAGTGGTTCGAATAATGTGAAGCTCATGCTTTTCCAACAAACATTACAAGAATAATTCCAACGTGGTTCCTCATATTCCGTTGAAGTTGATTAGTGGTTCGAAAAATGTGAAACTCATGTTTTTCCAACAAACCACATGAATAATTCCAAAGTGGTTCCTCATATTCCGTTGAAGTTGATTAGTGGTTCGAATAATGTGAAGCTCATGCTTTTCCAACAAACATTACAAGAATAATTCCAACGTGGTTCCTTATATTCCGTTGAAGTTGATTAGTGGTTCGAAAAATGTGAAACTCATGTTTTTCCAACAAACCACATGAATAATTCCAAAGTGGTTCCTCATATTCCGTTGAAGTTGATTAGTGGTTTGAATAATGTGAAGCTCATGCTTTTCCAACAAACATTACAAGAATAATTCCAACGTGGTTCCTCATATTCCGTTGAAGTTGATTAGTGGTTCGAAAAATGTGAAACTCATGTTTTTCCAACAAACCACATGAATAATTCCAAAGCGGTTCCTCATATTCCGTTGAAGCTCTCTGAAGAGTCAGAAACAATTGCTATTAATACATCAGACAATTGCCATCAGACAAAGTGTCAGCCACTGCGTGTCCATTACGGAAAACAGCAGTAATAAGCGCGAGGAGTCGTAATGCGATCAATAGAGAACATTGAAAAGATTCGGCCGGCAAGAAGCCCAATAAAGTAACACCCGGCGGCGCACGCTTCTCTTGAGTCAATTGCCGTCATCGAATTTGTCCTACGACTGCCCCTCGGACGGTCATTTGTCTTGAGTTCCATTTTATTTAACCAACCGAGTACGTGTGGGTGGATGAGCAGTTTGGGATTCGGTTCCACTAATCTTTTACTTGTTTTCTGAATACTTCCCTTCGTGCTTCCCGACACTCTTCCTGTTCCTTTCCAGTGGTGATGGATCTTAGACCCGGTGCACACATCCGATTTTTCAACGTGCGAGCAGCTGCGGCACCGAAGCTTAACTATGCACACATAACCGTGAAATGACGCAAGTACTCATTTCGCGCCATTTGCGATAAATATTCTGTCGAAGAAAACGTGTTTATTTCGCTTACTTGGGGTGTAAAAAAAGTATATTTTGAAACAAAAAAGACGTTACTGGATACAACCATACATTAATTATTATTTACACTCCATTTATTTATAAAAACAAGCTACTTCAGACCGGAGAAGAGTGTGCGGCGAGCTGCGGCACCGTGGGGAATTGCGTTAAAAATTGCACGCAAATTGGACGTGCTTCGCCGCAGCGGCGCCGGAGGCATGTGTGCACTACTCCTTTGGATCTAATCTATCTCAGACCGCACTTGCTTTGCGTCATCGGCGCCGCACGTTGAAAATCCGGATATGTGCACCGAGTCTTAGATATAGCTTTGAAGAAATGTCTCTATATTGGACCGCGGTGGTAGACCAGTTGATATAGTCACGCATTAACCACCGGAGTTTGAAAATCGATCCCACTAAGGATCGTCGTGTACGTGGAGGCTGGTGCAAGGTTAATCTGTAGGACCTGAAATATCCTCACATTTACGTGATGTGGGTGTTTGGAGAGTGGAGTACCAACTTTCGTCGTCTGAACATGGTTGAAAATTACGAGATGTTGCCCTAGGATGTTTTTTTCTTATTGAGGTTTAATCCCGGACCGCTACCAATATCTCGTTATGTTGTTCCAGTGTGACGAAAAAAATTCAACTACCTGCTTACCTGAATTCTTCGTAGATTGTTTCTTGATAATTTTCTAATCTTTCGGTCCTTTTTCAGCGATGGTAGACCTTAGATTCAGCTTCGGAGAAGCGTATCATATTAACCACCGGAGGATTGAGAGTTCCAAATTCGATCTCACCAAAGACCGTCTGTGTATGATTTGGATGGTGCACGTTAATCTGTCGTTTCCTCAAATATCCTCAAGTTAGCGTGATGTGAATATGTGTGCCAGCACAGGTGATCACCTCGTCATCTGGCCGTGGTTCAAAACTACGAGGTGCTATTTTCGGATCTTTCCTTTAAGGATTGATCCTGAACCGTCGTCAATAGCTCGTTGTAGTGCTTCAGTGCGACGTAAATGAGCTACCCACCTACCTACCTGAATTTTTCCCTCTTCCAGATCGTTTTCAGCGCTGATGGATCTTAGATTTAGCTATGACATAGACGTTTCCCTATTTTAACATTTCTATTTTGGCGAGAATGGAGTTTGGTGGCTTAGTGGTGGGTTCTACTCACTCCGCTAGCAATCTACGAGTTATATGGTGTTTTGGTTGGATTTTTTATTTCTGTCCACTAAAACTCCTGTCACTAAAACTTTCCATGTGTGTGTATGTCCATTACTGTTTGCTTGTCGTGCTTAGCACAGTTGGGCCAAATAAAGCAGCAAAACAAATAAAAAACCAACCAATCAAGAATGGCAGGTAGTTGAATTCACGTCGCAATCCAACGGGCTATTGACGACGGTCTGGGATCAATCCCGAAGAGAAAGACCCGAGGATAATATCTTGTAATTTTGAACCACGTGAACACTTGACCTAATCAAGAATGGATTATGATTATTCAAAAAATCATACCAGCACTTGTCACATGGGGTATTGGCGAAAATATTCTTCTTGGAATTCATTAAAGCTTGTGGGAAGACTTAGCAGCAAAGAACACCCCTATACAGTTAAATCGAATTATACCTTTGTGAAGGGTTGAACCAATTTTAAATTAGGTAATTATTTTTTTTATGGCAAAGTACCCGGGACAACGAAATTCGTAATCTGCATGTCATACAACCATTTATGAGGGTAGGAATAAATACCATCAATACAATTGTATTTGTGTTTCTGTTAGCAGAATTGTCATCGTTAGGCAAGGTATTGTTAGTATCTGTTTCAGAAGGTTTTGTTTTAGAAGATTTTTCTTAGAAGGTCTAGGGGTTTGAACATACGCAGTCAGTTCATTCTTGCTGCCGGAACCCTAACCTTGATCACTCTGCTTTCTTGTTTGTGCCAAAGAACAGCGTTTAGTGATATGTTTTTTTGTGATCGGAAGGTGTATCTGGTGCCATCGATTGGTAATTTTTAGTTAACGTCGTACTAGAGCAACACAACGGGCTATTGACGACGTTCCGGGATCAGTCCCTTAAGGAAAAGATCCGAGGACAACACCTCGTCATTTTGAACCACGGTCAGATGACGAAACAACACCTGAGCTGGCACCCCACTCACCAAACTTCCACACCAACCCAACGTGACTGGAGCCATGGAAGACATCCAGCAAAGTGCGGGCGCAGCGCTTAGCCGCAATGGAGTGTCCATGAATGGATCGAAAAGTCCAAAAATGATCACCCAAGTCCACAACTACACAACTGACCACATATTGTGTACGTATTAAAATAGGTTTCGGTCTGACAGATAAGTAACTATTGTTGATGTGGTGGCAAATTTGCCACTCACTCCGCATCAAGAGCTGAAAGCATCGGTGCATTGTAACGTAGTGGGCCGAGTGGTGTGCCTTTCTACAAAATGAAACAGCCTAGTTTAAAAATAACTTGCATTTTATTTTGCAATTAATTATATGTACACTAGAGATTTGCATCCCTATGACATGGGTGGTGCGAAACAGGCGAAAAAAACAGCCGCGGCCTCATCAACAAGCATCGCGAAACCAAAACCTCCGCTTCCCTCGAGTGCTCCAACGGATCTACTTTGTTGGCAGACCCCTCATTCCGCCAGCCACAAATCACTGGCACCCCAAAACAAACGGGACAGCTGTTGCGACATTCATCAGCAGGGCTCGGGCATATGTTTCAGGAATTTGGAATCCAAGGTCAGTGGCAGTGTCTGCGACGTCACAGCATGCGTGACTACTCAGGCAAAACCTTTTTGAGGACATAAAAAATGTTCAAAGTTGTAGAAACTAAGAAAAGGTCGAAAGGGTGTTAAAAAAGTTGTTTTCCAGCAATTAATGATTTGAAATTTTCTACGAAAGGTAAAGGATTATTCTAATAACTCTTTCCATAATCTACACTTAACCAATCCAAACCAATTAAGGTCTGGTAATTCTGCTAAGCATAACGACTGTTCCTATATACATTTTAACAAATTCTGTATCTTTTCTACAGTTGGATGTTGTTGCAAGTTAGCTTCGTTAATTTATAAAATACTATTATGATTACTAGATGATATGCGATGTTAGTATAGAGGGAAAGAGACAAAAAGTGACGCATGCAAGACGTAACTTGAAAATTCGTACAAAATCATCGCTGTTCAGTACAACAATTACAATAAACTTGATTTCCAAACATGCGATGAAAACGCGCACCAAGCAAACTACGAAGAGCGTACGCAGAAGTGATAACCCATATCGCGGAAACAATAAATTCACGCCAGCATCGTCCCCCGAATAGTTCAATTACTCTGTAGTTAAGTCATAAGGGTTAGAGTTTTTCAGAAGTAAATGTCGTTCATCTAGTGCGAGAGAATTTAAATGGAGCATTAAAGGGACTCCGTAATGAGCATCCGGAGAA
This sequence comes from Metellina segmentata, assembly GCA_947359465.1. Classification (NCBI taxonomy): domain Eukaryota; kingdom Metazoa; phylum Arthropoda; class Arachnida; order Araneae; family Tetragnathidae; genus Metellina; species Metellina segmentata. The sequence goes on from OX375874.1 coordinate 84,998,338, forward strand.
AGCGGTGATCAAGTTTCTCGTCCAACACATTCCTCTGATTGCGCAGCGACTCCAGCGGAGTACGAAACAAAATGTTTTCGCTCAGATTTAATGGAAGCTGCACCTTCATTTGCTTCGTAAGACTCCGCTCTATTCGGATTTCTATCAGAAGCGGCTGTAGTACTCGAACCCTTTCGTTTTAAAGGATTTTTACTCAAATCTTAAGGGGAAATAGTCGGTCTGTTATCAGATCTAGTGATGTTAATTAGATTATCTGTGTTTGGTAGTGGCCGAATAGGTTGGTTTATTGCCTTGCAGTCATGTTTTGCGGCAGTAGTGTCTCAGAAGTGACTTTAACCTTTTGACTACGGCTATAGGAATAATTGGTGCGATTCTTATAACTTTCAAGGTACAACTGCTGTATCGGCAGTAATCCAGGCCTCGAAATATATTTTTTAATGCAGGTGCACCTACGTTTTTAAATTAGGTGCACAGGTTATATTTTAGGAGCATATTTAAAAAAAAGTAATATAAGAGCATTAATGTAATCTAAACTACTTTATTAGTTGGGTGTGTTTACATAGGTTTGTAGCAGATAGTAAATAAAAATATTTAAGCATCTAAATTCTCCCTTCTCCGTCGCACGGCTGTCGCGACAGTCGCTTCAACAGAGCCATCTGGAAAATGTTTCAATCATCGGAAAGTTCTGGTGGTAGTGGCACAAGTAAACCTTCCTCCTGTATAAACCCGTTATGGCCCAGCGATTTTGTTTTCTCATAGTGTGTATTTAGGAATTTTAATTACGTTCCTTTAGAGCGAGAGAGGTAGATACTAATATTTTGTTCAAACATCAAAATAACATAAAATACGTCCCCCCCTTTTTTTTAACGTTAGGTGCACTGCGTGCACCTAGTGGGAGAAAATTAGGTGCACAATTGTATTTTCATGTGCACAGTGCGCATGTGCACCCGGGTATTTCGAGCCCTGCCGTAATCTCAATTTTTCTTGGCGCGATTTTTATAACTTTCAAGGTACAACTGCTGTACTGTCTGTAGTCTGTATTCTTTCTTGGCGCTATCAAGGTACAACTACTGTACCGCCGTAGTCTAAAGGTTAATCCACAGGTCGCGGTGTAATTAGCCCTAATGCTGCAAAATTGCCCATAGAACTAAAACTAAACTTAATTATATAATTATTTTTGTTTCAGAGGTCTTCGTGGCTCAGTGGTTTGCTCTCTGTGCTAGCAACCCACGAATTATAAGCGGATTAGGCTTGATTCCTGTATCTTATTCTGAATGCACTTATTTTTTCTGTGCCAGTATAAATTTTCTCAAGTGTGTATGGGGAAGGAGCCCGGGTGGAGGATTTGAGGATAAGCAATCGGAGGGGTACGAGTTCGAAACTCTATTGAGCCAAAGACTGTCTCTGGGACGGGGAGGTTGTCTGAAATGGTCGTGACCTGAAATGTCGTCAAGTTGGCGTGGAGTGGAAGTTTGAAGAGGGCTACCAGCTCTCATAATCTGAATATGGTTAAAAATTGTGTGAGGTGTTGTCCTCGGATCTTTTCCATCGGGATTTATCCCCGAACTTCAGCAATAGCTCGTCATGTTGTTCCAGTACGACGTAAATTTCAACTATCTACTCACCTATTATTTTCCATATGAACAATTCTCTTTCACAGCATATAAAATGGGATAAAAACGATATTATTTATTGATGAACAGCCTCACCTATGAAGACCCGATATGAATCACGGGAAGATCATTACATTTTCGGTTATTTCCGGGATCCTAAATCGGCAGGTGCTCACCTCTCGAAACAAATTACGTGTTTATTTTAGTAAGCGAATTTAGATTAAGAGGGAATATAGGAGACTAAAAAATAAAATTCTTCGTCCGCACGCATTTTTGCCATCAACGTGGAGCCCTACTATGTAGGTCAAATCGTAGGCGTGGACCTGAGCCATTGAAGAGAAGCACAACTCTGGAAGGATAACAGGTTTCAACTTCTTCGAAGTGACTTGGTTGAGTGCTTTGTTAACATGCAGAGAGGGTGAGCGTGGGTCTTCTAGTGACCAGGTCATTACCCGTAAAAGGAAGAAGAGAGTAACAAGAGAACGATGTTTCCAATAAAAGGTGTCGGCTAATATTACTACGCAAACAAGCTAATAACTTGTCCTTGACATCTTGCCTAATCATTAAACAACTCTGCAAACAGCGTGCCACTTCAACGCGCTGGATAAAGAGCTATCTGTGCTCGTTGGAGGAGCAGAGGACGGAGGAAGCTGCGATTTTGTGTTAGTGCAGACCTTTTCACATTCAGGTCCACTCCACACCACCCTCTTCCTTAATGTAAATCTTGGCGGTTCTGTTGTACAAAACTCGCTGTTGAATTCATTTCAATACTTTATTGAACTGCTTTAATTTGCTTAATTAAATAAATACAAATACAAATATTAACGACCAGCAACAGGCTCAAGCCCAACAAGGCTGGTCTTTTGTTTGTGAATTCCTCAATTCCCACTGACTATCCAATTTTATCATAAATTCGTACATTCCCTTAGAATTAACTATATTTTCTGGCAACGCGTTCCAACTGTCTATTACCTATTAAAGTAGTAGTTTCTCCTTAAATCCCGATTAAAATGTGACTTATTCAATTTATACCCATGGCCCCTTGTTCTGTTATCCCTATTGAAATTTAAGCCCTCTGTGTCCCCTTGTTTTACCAACTTGAAAAGCTCGATCAAATCCCCACTCCTTCTTCTTCTTTCCAGTGTATACATGTTTAGCTTACTTAAACGTTCATTGTGGTCGAGATTTGCTATCCCCTTTACTATTTTTGTAGCTCTGTGCTGAACCCTTTCAATTGATTCTATGTCCTTTCTCATATATGGAGCCCAGAATTGTAAGAATGATAACTAGAAACTCAAATAAACCGTGGCTCATAAAAAATAAATACAATACATCCTAGATGCCTTAAGAGTAGAGGCTGAACAGGTGGGAACGTAGTTACATTTTACGTAGTACTGGAGCAATAATCTGATATCTGACTAGTCGCGATTGTTTAACGATAAAAATTCTGCAGATCCCTTTCTGCCTCTTTTGTGTAATACAATCTAAGAAATGGACATCCGCCACTTGTAAATCTGTATGCTCTATCTAGTCGGGACTAGAGATGCGACATCGACAGCAAGACATCGATGTTTTGAAACATCGACGTTCAAAATTAAAACATCGATGTTGATAATGCATCGCCACCAAGCTATCGATGTTTTTAAAATTCAGTGTATTTACACTTTTTTCCCCTTTTCTTAAAACTGGTTTAGCAACTAGTGATGCGACATCGGCTCAAATACATCGAAGTTTTTTATAAAACATCAATGTTTTGAAAACATCAACATCGATGCCGCATCCCTACTTTTCAGACCCTTCACCCTTAGTTACTTTGGTCTAAAAGTATGTTCAATTTGCTGATGGGATAAAAATTATGCTACTTGGTTATTTTTTAAATTTTTTATAACGCTACTTTTTTCATTTAAAAATAAAACATCGACAAGTATAAACATCGATGTTACAAAAACATCGATCCCAAAACATCGATATTAAATACATCGATGTTTTTTTTAAAAACATCGATGTTTTAAAAACATCGACATCGATGTCGCATCCCTAGTCGGGACTTCTATGGCTGATGTTGGGAGACTTAGGAACGGATGGACAGCTAAATGGCAATTTTACATATGTTTATACGTACTTTTGTTGCTAACCCCCTTTATATAGTGTTATTTGTTTTCAATATGTATATAGTGTATGCATAAGTGGGTACTAAACACTATAGGGAGAAAAGTATTTGGACCGAAAAATGCAAAATCCATCTTAGTGGGTGGTGGGGTATTCTTCCTGGTTAGGACTCGGCCCATTGCTTTATGTACCTGGTACCCCGAACGCTGATATGTACATCGACGTTTTGGAAAACTCGGCCATGCCTACTCAATGGAAGTACTACGGCGATGAGATGGTTGTTTCTTCCAACAGGATCGAGCTCTATGCATGGAAGTAGGAAATATCTAGATACTTTCCTACTTCCATGGCTCTATGTCATACTACAAAACCTGTGCTGGACTGGTTTCCTGAAAATGAGGTGAATTTGCTTGATTGACCGGCTAAGAGCTTCGATCTTAATGCGATCGAGCACTTGTGGAAAAAACTGGAGCGAAGAGTATGACACCGCCACAATATTGTTTCCTCAGAAGCGTGTAAATGTGATTTCCAGACCTGTTGTTTCTGGAAGTACCAAACTCTGTAAGCCAGTGGTTTCGCTTACTGTCGGTTTTTTTTAAAGTTATAACACTCTTTAGTCGAACGTGCATCATGTCCTGGAGATCAGAGTTCCTCATTTAATTTTGAAATTCTCGTACTATTTACAATTAAGAAAAACAATTTACAATTTTTATTGATTTTATGTATCACGGCATACATATTTCCCGAAGGACAGGTAAATAGAGTCAAACACCCACGCCTTCCCATGTGTAAGGCTAAGGTTGCCTAGAGAGTTGTGTGACCTTTTTGAAAGCGTCTGGGTTATCTCTCTCTTATTTTTGCACTCTGGGTTTTTATAATAAAGCACTTTATCTGAAAAACATGCAGTGTCCAAATACTTTTAAATACCCTTTAAATAGTGTACACACTATTTAAAGGGTGTATATAGTGTATTTGTTTTCAACAAAAAAAAACTATATGCATCCTTTCAGAACACCGTTTGTTTTATTAACTAGGGGCCTCCGCCCCCTGCTAGCTTACTCTCGCCAATCCCCGGGGACGTAATTCCATTTTGTTTGCTTCTCAAACCAACATTCCTTTCACAGATTCGATTAGGTTTGCTTTGCAAACCAACATTCCTTTAGCAGAATCATTCTCCTTCGACGGCGAAACAATCTTAATAATTCGGTTCATGACGACACAATGAGGGCTTCGCCCCCTGCTCGCTAACGCTCGCCAATCCCCGGTGATTGCTACGCATACCGTTTGGTTTGCTTCGCAAATCAAGACTCCTTTCGCAAGTGATTTCCCTTTTTTTTTACTTTAAGACTTAATGCACCCTAAACTAATAGCCGCATCAGTGAAAAAACCTTCTCCATCGTATTCCCTGTACAATTTTAAATTAGCCGTGTTAATATAGTAAATTTGCGATCTGTACTTTCCAGGTAAACCGTATTAGAACAGAGTGAAAAAAACAAGTATTTTTCCTCGCCAAATACAAATAAATTGTTTTTATAGCAAGGGGAATTTTAGTTTGTAGTGCTCCAAATAATCAGCCATAAATATGTGAACTGCATTCTTAAATAGATTGAACACTACGCATATATCCACAATCAATTGTGATCAGTAAGCTCTGTCAAAACAATTTTTATTTCACTACCCTAGTTTGGTCGGTGGTTCTTGGTCTCTATCTTGGATGACCTGTGGTATTCGGTCCTCAAAGAGATGATACTGATATTTAGGTCAGAGATAGTTAATGGTTCTATTGAAGTGCTATTGAGTACATACACTACCCTACAATAATGGACCGAACAGCAAGACGTGATGACATAAGTAAAATATTACATTCTTTAATAGGGGTATGGTCCCCCACGTGCTGCAATTACATTAGCAACTCTTCTGGCATACTTTCAACAATGTTTTAATACACAGCTGTGGATATTTGTGTCCATTCCTGCTGCAAGAATGTAGCCAGCTCAGCAGTAGATTTCGGACGTAGTTCCCTGGTCCGTAATTACTGCTCTAACTCGTACCACAAATGTTCTATGGCGTTATAGGTCGGGACTCTGAGCAGGCCAGGGAAGACGTTTTGCGTCCCTTTCTTTATACCACTGCTTGACAGAGGCAGCAACATGGCACGGAGCCTTGTCGTCCTGGAAGTAACATTCGTCCATTGCATAAAATAGCCAGAGCGTAGGAAGAACCTGGTTGTCCAAAATGTTCATGTAGGCGTCGGAGTTCAATTTACCGGGAACAACATGCAAAGGTCCCAGGCAATACCACGAAACCTCCCCCCCCAAACAAGTAGTCGGATTTAATGCAAACCCGCTGGCGTCCGGTCCATTATTGTAGGGTAGTGTAGTTCTATTGAAAGTACAGAAATCGTCTAGATAGAATCCTCATGCCCAAAAAAATAATTGGGAAAGGTTTTTGAAACAGATAAGCGGAATTTCAAATTGCTTCGATTGGTTGTGTGATGTTACGAGCGAAACGAGATACGAAATATCACAAATCGTTACATTCGAAATCGCCGTAGAAATAACATTTAGTATAGAAGGACTACCATACCTAAGCTCATCGTTTTACCAGTGTTTATAAAAAATTGCGTTTGCCAATAATATTGTTTTACCAGTATATGGCTCAAAAAACAACACCATGCGAAAGCAAGGCAAGTTGACATATAGTGGTCGGGAAAAGGTTTATACACTACGTGTCTAAAAAAAAGTAGCATACCTTAATATTTCGTTGGACCACCTTTAACACGAATAACGTCTTTCGTTCGATGTGACATTGTTGCAGTGAGCTTCCGCACAGTGTGCATTCGTATTTTCGGCCTCAGTTGCAACAAGAAGTCCACTCACAAGGGTCTTCCTTACTGTAACACAGCTTCTTAGTCCCGCTTTTTTAAGTTCTCGTCGTTGTGCGTCTGGAAATTGTTTTGTTTCCATTTTTGAAGAGTGCTGTGAGTTGTACAGTCGATTTTTTTCGATTTGCTTTCACTAATCGCTTCAGCGATCGCCGGTCACGTTCGTTCAGGATGAATTTTCGACCGCACTTTTTTCGCGAACTGGTTCACCGCCATCTTTGAACAATTCGCAATCCTTTTGCCTCAAATTGAAACTATGTCTTCACATTTTCCCTTGGTGCGGACCAATGATTTGCCTCTTTTTCAAAGCTGTTACATCACTTCCTCGACCACAGATATCGCTTTCAGCCATCCTTACTTCGAACTAAACAATCGTGTGGCGTAACGACGAAATTTCGATCTTGCATTGCACAAACATTTATGCACAAATTTGCAATACTAATCGAATCACCTACTACTAATACTACCCTAGTCCCAAAACTTAATGATTAAATTTCAGCCGCGAGTTGAAAGAGAGGGCTGATGCATTTCGATTTTAGTAGTAAAAACAAAAATTCTTAAAAGTTGGTGGGTTTTACGGCGTTTGGTAACAAGCCACATCAAACGTAAGACAAAGTCAAATAATGGATATACTCACAATAAAAGTTTTTCTGATATAGAAAACAGAAATACTCCGAGGGTAAGTTATAGGAATCAAATATGCGCTGCCTACAATTCGCAGATTGCTAGCACACTGAGCCATGGCGTTTCCAAGGAGACAAGGGGGAATTACGGAAAACCTTTCATGCGATTTCGATCTTGTTAACTCGAAAAACTGCTGTACGTAGAGATCAAGAACAACAGGAATGCAAGCTTGCCCTCAGATTCTTTATGCCTATACAAAAATCAAAGAACCAATACTTGGAAGAGCTATAGATTTCGCAGCTTTGAATTTGCCTGAAACCTAATAGATCCCATAGATAATGTTGAATACTTTCTTGAAAATGTATTTTCATTGATGGTGCGATATTTCATGTTTATGGACAGGTAATACACATAATGTACTCATACAGGGCTCATAGAAACAGCATCTCTTGCTAACCCATGCTATTGATATCACCATAGTAATGTTGACTATGGGATTATGGACAATCAAGTTTATTGGATAATTTTTCTTGGAAAATGTGGTGTTGATTCCATTGTTTATTCAGTAGATATTCCGAGAAATTTTGCTACACCGGAAAGAGATGGTCATCAATTGTTTGTCGTCTTTCAGTATGTATATTATGCTTACTCCACTGAGTAGCAATTATTGTAACTCACTATGTCTTGTCACCGAATATCGCCTAATGAATACCTGATGGACTTCGAGTGAGTAAAAAATGCTGAGAGAGAATCCGGCATTTTTTCTTATCGCTGAATTCTTAATTTACTTATCGGACGAATGCTGTCACAATGATAAAATTGAGATGATACTCGCATTACCGTTTTAACATATTGGAATACTGGGGAGTTAATCTCGGCCCAACGATTTCAGGCCCCGAGACATTATTAATAATGTAATTATGAATTTAAATCACAAAACAGTTGTTTTCATAAAATAAAATTCCCAATAGCAATACAAAAAAAGTTTCCAAATAGTTCACTAAAAGAATTATAGTTGCTTAACGCAGGGCTCGAAATACCCGGGTGCACAGGTGCACTGTGCACATAAAAATATAATTGTGCACCTAATTTTTTCCCACTAGGTGTACATAGTGCATCTTGTGCACCTAATTTAAAAACTTAGGTGCACAAGGTGCACCTGTATTAAAAAATCTATTTCGAGGCCTGGCTTAACGTAACAGTAAATATATCGTATTTTATATTGTTGTTGCTTGATGAACTACTATAATCGTTAGAGAGGTCAAGGAGTTAGAGCACTGTTAGATAATTAAACTAAAATACTTGGTTGTGTGTTAGATCCTCACATGTACCGATCTTTCCTTATGGAATTCGTAATTATTCTTCAGTATAGCCTAACCAAAGTAGATTTTTTCCACCGAGTACTTTCCGCTCTATCTGTCGTATGTGTTAATGTCGGACTGACTGCTAGTTGTTTCTTGGTTCTCCAGTCAATGTGTAATTGCGGGTCAGTTTTCCCAATGATTTCTAAGAAAACACGCGAACTCTCCTGTGTTTCAGAAACAATTAATAGTTCAAAAGGCTTAAAATTCTAGCGACACTAACCTCCTAATCACACAACTGAGTGTAATATTAATCTGAGGTAGAGGGTTAAGTCACGTACCTTCTAGCCACACCTCTTTGAAGGGAGGGGTAAATCCCAATAGAGACCGGGGTCATCGTGGCCTAGTGGTTTCCTCACTGCGCAAACAACTTGTGATTTGTCGATTGATTTTTTTGTGGGTGCTAGTAAAGCTTTTCTTGTGTGTACGTCCACTTACTGGGTGTTGTTTGGCTCAACTTGGTCAAATATGGCCCTTGAGCCATAAGATTCAACCCAACCAACCAAACATCGCACTATAAAAGATTTGTTGTTACTCTAGCTTAGCCAAATAACGCCTTGTGCCTTAAAACCCAAACAATCTAACAGAGACAAGGTAGAATTTGATAATATTAGATGGAACATTATAGTTTTGTGCACACGAACACATCATTTCTCGATAACATGCATTCCTCGATAATAACACAGAAACTATTAATTGCATCAACATTTTATTTTTGTCCAGGATTTAATGTATTAAATAAAAGTATCTAAGTTTGCCGGAATTCTCATGAGAAATTTGATGTGCTTACTTTGAAAGGATACGTTGTTCACCTAGTAAAGCTTTTCCCCGCCCTATTAGGCCCGGTGCACACATCCGGTTTTTCATCGTGCGGCGCCGCTGCCGCAACGCAAGTGAGGTCTGAGATACATTAGATCCAATGGAGTAATGCGTATATGCCTTCCGGCGCCACACGTTCAACTTGCGTGCAATTTGTACCGCAGTTCCCCACGGCGCCGCAGCTTGCCGCACACGTGTCTCCGTTCTGAAGTACCTTGTTTTCATAAATAAAAGGAATATATATATAATAATTAATATATGGTTGTATCCAGTAACGTCTATTTTGATTCAAAATATACTTTTTTTTGCATCAAGTAAGCGAAACAAACACGTTTTCTTCGATAGAATATTTATCGCAAATGGCGCGAAATAAGTACTTGAGTCATTTCACGGTTATGTGTGCATAGTTGGGCTTCGGTGCCGCACGTTGAAAAATCGGATGTGTGCACCTGGCCTTAGACATCGGTAGTATTACTTGCATTTGAAATCTTCCCTTTGCAAGCACAAATAATAAGCCGTTTTTTTAACATATGAAACGAAATCATGAAGCACTTCCTATAACTCACTCCATTTATATTCGTTATTCATTTTCCGATCGATTTCTCAATCACATTCTTATAGTTACTTCAACGTCATTGTATTTGTAACTGAGACACCTGTGACTGTATTCATAAATTTGCTGCTCATGCGTCTTTCCTATGCTCAATTTGATATTTCAAGAATATTTTTCTCGTTCTTCCATCACTAACTTCCATGCAGTTCTGACGATAACCTGACTACATTATTCGCAATTCTTCTTCAAAATGTTGTTACATGATGTCTTAACACAGAATGATCCACACGTATATATTCGTTCTGCAACCTACAGTCTTTTCTTTCAAACCAGTTTGAACCTTCTTGACCAATATAATCTTTCTTAGGATTCTTTAAATCAAAATAGGTGCGATTATTTAATCATTACATGTGTGTTGTGGGAAAAACAATATACTACTCGACAATTTCGTGACGTTAGAGGGTTAATAAATCAGCGTCGTAAGTCTTAATCACAAGGCTGTTGACTGCGTCATTTTAGTACGACAAATTATACCTGTACTTTGTTTGCTATCATACTCGTATATGTAGATATTCTATTAGGGTTAAATCTTTCCTTTCGATATTAAGAAACATTTGTAGAAAAGCTATTGAATGTTGTATCAACATTCAATGTACATTTGCGCCTGAACTATGAACACGAAGTTATTTAATTTAGGTACCGGAAAAGCATTGTAGCGTTTTCAAGGACGAGCTTTATTAATATGTGGGCATTTCCGATGCGCCTCAACACTTCCATATGAAACACCTGTTACTCATCTTTGTACCTTTCTCAAACTTCCCCAAAGAGGGAAGTAATTTGTTTTTATTATCATTTTAGGAATTCGAAAATTTTACTTTGGTGTAAGCCCGTTCAATGATATTTTCACTTGGAATGCCTTCGATAAAGCGTGCCAAGGAATTTTTGCGGTTATAAAAATAATCTATATAAATAAGAATGGAGTGCTTGTTTGTACATTGAATATTTTCGACCCATTTCAAGTCTTCTATCCGCTTTGGACCCTTCTAATGCCAAATTCGTCTCTTGGGTGTTTGATGTCTGTCTGTGCATCTGTCTGTATGTGTGTGCCGTATACCCATCCACACGGTTTATATATTTTCATGAAACTTTGTATAGTGTGGGTACATATCTTCATTTAGTGACTGAGATTGGTTGGGTAGTTCTGTCTGTCTCTTTCTGTTCTATGTTTGATTTTGTGTTTGTGTGTTTGTACAGGCATCACATAAATTTTATTTCAGATATTTGATTACAATGGGCTTTATTTTGAACATCATATATTAGTTTAGTGAACGCAGTATCAAACTTTAATTTATTTTTATATTTAGACGAGTTTCATGCTAAAACACACGAGTAAGTATACTTAAATCAATCATAATTTGGTAGTTTTAGAAAAACTGGAATATGTATTGAGTATAACGATTACTTGGATTGCGATTTACCGGTACTGCTAAAAATGCAATATTTTTTTCAAATTTTTTTTTAATGGAATTTCAGCTCTGATACTTCATCTATTTTGAGTTTTAGTTTTGTTGTTTGCGCAATGTTAACGATTTCCGAATATTGTATTTGGGACAGACTATATTTTTCAACAAACGGAAACTCGTGTTGGGTGATCGCGTGCACTGATATTTTTTGTTTCTTTCGCTTTGAATTAATTTCTCATTTCTAAATTTTGAGTACTTTTTAGATATAAGTGGCAACTGTGCAAGATCAAGAGATAAAAATAGAATACTCCCGACATCTTTTATTTTGTTTTATTTCGCTGTTTTCTTTTGTTTTCTGTTTTAAATATTTATTATTTTTATAAATTGTATTTCCTCTACATCACACTCAACAACGCCTCAAAGTATTCAAATTAAAATGTCAGCTAAGTCGGAACAAAGGCAAATTTTAAGTGTAATTATGCCGTTATTGAAAGAATAATGCAGTTATTGATAAAATAATAATTTTAAAATAAACCGAACTTGAACTTTTCAAACATTAAACAATTCTTAGGGAAAGAGTGCCACAAGTAAAAAATATTATTTGTTGACTATGAGTGCTAAAGTACTCGCGGTAAATCATCATTTCATTAATTAATTGAACAGTAATCTAATTATGTGTTGGATTTGTTTATTGTAGAAATTACAAAGAGGGCAAAAGGTGTTAAAATATTATTTTATTCTACGAAAGATAAGTCATTATATATTTTGATCATATCTTCAATCTAGAGTTAACCAATTCAAACCGAATATGTTCGGATATGTTGCTAGTAAGAAATACGATTCTTTGTACGGTTTTATTTGAGGAGTTGAAATCTTGTTTAATTTACAAACACAGTTATAAAGTGATGGATGGTACAAATTTCGTTGCTAATGAAAAAAAAAGATGCTCTGTTGTTTTTATCCCACTCTATGTATTTTTAGTTTCAGTATTTGTTTTATCTTATAGTGAAATGAGTTCTTCCTGCACAAAGTTGTTGACGTAATTTTTAAATAACTTGCCAAGTTGATTAATAATGTAAAATTGTTGATAACTTTACATCTGCCGTTCGAGTAACAGGCTTTCGTAGGGTACGAATACCATGAAGAAGAGAATTTAAGAACTTACTTTTTGTGATAAAACTGTATTGATCTAAAATGCCGTCATTAAAACTTCTCGACACCAAGGCCCGGTGCACTCATCCGGTTTTTCAACGTTCGGCGCCACTGCGGCACCGAAGCCCAACTATGCACACATAACCGTGAAATGACGTAGAAACACATTTCGCGCCATTTGCGATAAATATTCTATCGAAGAAAAAGTTTTTATTTCGCTTACTTGGTGTAAAAAAAGTATTTTTTGAAAAATAGACGTTACTGAATACAACCATTTATTAATTATTATTTATATTCCATTTGTTTATGAAAACAAGGTACTTCAGAACAGAGACTTATGTGCGGTGACTGTGCGGCGCCGTGGGGAACTGCGGTACAAATTGCACGCAAGTTGGACGTGCGTCGCCCTAGCGGCGCAGGAGGCATGTGTGCACTGCTCCATTGGATCTAATGTATCTCAGACCGCACTTGCGTTGCGGCAGCGGTGCCGCACATTGAAAAACCGGATGTGTGCACCGGGCCTAAGTCTAAGCACTGATCGTTACTGTAGAAACAGGTCTCGTATATTTTAAGAGGGAATATGTCGGTTGATGAATGTTGGTGGCTATCTTTTTAGTGTATGATGTTCTTTAAGAGGTTAAAGAAATTAAATAGCTCACACTATTTTTTTATCTCTTTCAAATAATATAGGGGCCACCGTGGGTTTGTCCACAGTGATTTAAACGTACGAGATGTATGCTAGACAGGTTCGATTTCTGTAACTTGACCTTTGGTTTATTTATCTCTTTTGCGTTATTAAAGCTTCTCATAAGTGTGAAAGTCCATTACTTGACGCTACCAATTTTGTTTTGTCACTGCTTGGAAAAATATACCGGGGTCTTCGTGACTTTGCCACTGCGCTAGATACCTGTGAGTCGTAGGCAGTGCAGGTTCGATTCCTTTTCTGGTGGATTTGTCTCTTCTTTGTCAGTAAAATTCCCAATCAACCAAGTATGGCTCTCTCTCTCTTTCTCCATGAAAAGAAACCATACCCCAACCCAATAGTCAAATTCAAGTTGCAAGAACAATTTTCCTCGAATATTTTAATCAAAATACATTCACCGGCCCTTAGAAGCATTTTCATTTCCACAGAAATTGTTGATGCGGCTACTACTTTTCACCACTTGTCTCAGATTGCTCACGAGGTATGAAACTCGAGGTATCTTCATTTCACGCTTACTGGGTCACAGTCCCCGAGGCTATTTTTCTAAACGCAGTTGTGGGGCATAAATTAATCGGACTTCCCACCATTCTTCTCTGCTCTTCATCCTCCCCTCCTTGTGAGATCGTCACGTCAAGGTTTGCATAATTAAAAAAGTGTAGTAGCTAGGGCGGAGTATTCATCGCGGAGGTAAATCGCGATCAATAATTCAGACTAATTTTGAGAGAGAGAGAGAGAGAGAGAGAGAGCAAGGCACCGTAAGAAAACGTTTTTACTCAACCTATAATTTCAAACGCCATTTTAATTATCACTCGTGCCAAGTTGGGCGTAAGAAACCAATTATCGTTGAACTTACGCTAAAGGTTGAAAGAACGAAGAGAAGGGAACGCTTTTGTAGTTGGGTTGGTAGGTGGTGCATTTTCTTGTTTTTAAAGGGACAAGACGCTTCAGACCTTACGTTAAGCCTAATGGCATAATGCGTCAACTACATAATTATCTTTTTTGTTACGAAAAGCAATTAAACTTCAGTAGGATTTTATGTTTTGGTAATAAATTTTGTTAAAGTGGTTTTCTGGATAACGTAGTTTTAAAATTCGATTGATTGTTGAAGAACAATAGGCTTAGTCTTAAAGGATAAATGTAAGAATTCTTCGCACTTTAAATAAAATAGCAAAAATTAGCAAGTAATTAACGCGATGGAGGAAAATATGAAAAATGTAAAACCTGTATTTTCTATAGGATATAGAGAGGATAACGTGAGATAACGTTAAAAAAAAGATTCTATTCACCTTATCTCAGACCAAAAGAGAAAATAATTTCCAAATTGATAACGGTAAAGAAGAAATACTTCCAAAGTTTAAATCAGCGAAGTTAAAGATCTTGTGAAAATGTGAAAGTAACTGGCAAAACGAAAACAAAAGAAAATAAAAGCACGTGTTGTAAATATGATAGTTGCTGTAGAACATAAAATGCATTCCAAATTGAAAATGCTTTGAAGTTAGTTGGGATCGGAGGATTTTTATCTGATAACAATGATGTCAGTTTTGTTTGTGTTGGGTTTTGGAGAAACTGATAGAATTTGCAGAGATTGACTTGTTTCTGCTATCTCTCAAAATCCGCAGGATTGAAAACTGTTTTTTTTTTTTGGCTCGATTCTTCGACGGTTTCCCGAGAAAGTACGGATCAGAAAATTACAAAATTAACATGATTTGTTCAAAATTGCACATGGAACACGGTGAAATAGATTTTTTCCGACACGGCTGTTAGTTTAGGGTTTATTAAGTGTCAAAGTTGAAAAAAACAAAATTTCTTACTCGAGTAAGCAAAAGACATACAAGTTTTTAGTTTTCAGCCGTGAGTTTTTTTTAGAGAACCTCTAAACGTGAATTTTGCAGCTCATTGAGTTTTTTTAGAAATTTAAATTTGTCTCCTGATAATATTTTTTTAAATTCGGAAAAAATCGGGACAAATTTGTTATTTTTTTAAAACTGTCATATCTATTTTTTTATTACTATTAGTTTTTAAATGTGAAAACATCGCAGAAAACCTTAGAATGTACACTTTCTTACAGTACAATTATTTTTGAAAGTTAATAAATAAATTCGTTGCGATCTTGAGTTGGTAATACAAATTTCGTATATTTTAGATCGCGGAGCGATTGCGTTCGTACTTCATGGAAATAAAGGTTACATTTTCTGACTAACGGGTTTGCCAGATGACCTTGAAATTAGCTGTGACGTCCTGCTCGTTTTTCCGCTCGATTCTCAGATGGTTTGCCGATTAAGTACAGATCAGAAAATTAAGAGATTAACATGGTTTATTATTGTAGAGGGAACAAGATGGAGATGGTTTTCTTACTGATGCGGCTATTAGTTTAGGGTGCATTAAGTGTTTAAAAAAAAAAGCGAAATCACTTGTGAAAAGAGTGTTTGTTTGCGAGCGTTAACGAGTAGGGGGCGGAACCCTCGATGTGATGTCATGGACCGGAAAGTCAAATTAGGATTATACGAATTTTTAAGATAGTTTCGCCATCGCAGGAGATTGACTCTGCAAAATGATCGTTGGTTTACGAAGCAAACCAAATGGGAGCGCGTAGCAATCCCCGGGGATTGACGAGCTAAGGCGGAACCCCGCACGAGTAATTAAAAAAAAAAAAAAAAAGAAGCAAAATTTATTTTTATATTAATTACATTACGATTTGTAACATTTATTTACTTTAATATTAGGAATACACAAGTAAACATTAGTATTAATTTATTTTATTAGTTCATGGCATTTATTGCATAACATTCTAGACAAAATAGTGCAATTTGGCGTACAAATAATTTTTTTAAGATTTTACTGACTCGCAGAAGAAGACATGAAAGAAGACATCATCCTAATAAATTATTCTATTTTAAACATTTCGGGTATACATTGCTTGCAAAACTGGAAATTGTTTAGTTTAGAATGGGAGATGAATTTTTTGTGATTCCTTCAAACAATTTATTTATTGGATTCAATCAGAGAAATAACGATAAGGTCGATAAATGATGACGGTAACATAAAACTTTGTATGGACATCAAATGAATAAATATAATTAAAAAAAAAGTTTTAAGGTAACCGTGGTTTTAAAAATGTATTTTTCTAAGAAATTTTATATTCCTTTATAAATGTGTGAAATATTTGTAAAATAGGATATCGATTGGGATATTGATATAATTTGGGACTTTCTCGTTTGCAGTATTCGGCACCGCTAAAAGAATCAAGCGTATAATTTCAGGTTTTATCAAACATTTGCTACTTTATATCTTCTATATATATAAGAATGGAGTGTTTGTTTGTACATTCAATGTTTTCGACCCATTTCAAGTTTTCTATCCGTTTTGGACCCTTCTGATGCCGAATCCGCCTTATTCTCGTTTGGTGTCTATCTGTCTGTCTGTCTGTATTTATGTTGTGCCCTATACACGTCCACGCGGTTTAAGATATTTTCATGAAGATTTGCATACAGTGAGTACTTATCTTCATTTAGTGAGTGGCATTGGTTGCGAAAGTCTGTATGTCCGTCTTTCTGTTCTATGTTCGATTTTGTGTTTGTGTGTTTGTGTAGACATCACATGAATTGTATTCCAGATATTTGATTGCATTGTATTTTATTTTATACATTATCTATTACTTTAGTGAATGCAATATTAAACATTTCTTTATTGTTATATTTAGTTGAGTTTCATGCTAAAACACCTGAGTAAGTATACTTAAATCAACCATAATTTGGTAGTTTTGGAAAAATTGGAATATGTATTGAATATTACGATTACTTCGATTGCTTTACCAGTACTGCTGAAAAAGTAATTATACTTCAAAAAATTATTATTTTTTTATGGAATTTCATCTCTGATACTTTATTTATTTCGAGTCTTATTTTTATTCTTTGCGCAATGAAAACGATTTCCAAATATTTGGGACAGACGATATTTTTCAATGAAACGAGAATGAACAAGATCGCGCGAGCAGTGATATTTTTTCTGGTTCTTTCGCTCTGAATTAATTTTACATTTCTAAATTTTGTACACTTTTAGTTGTAAGGTGTGGCAACTGTGCGAGATCAAGATATAAAATTGAATCACAAATTAATATCTTTAGAACAATTTTTTGCGACATTTTATTTTGTTTTTTACTTCGCTGTTTCCTGTTTTAAATATTTATTATTTTAATAAATGTGTTTTCCTTCTCATCACACGCAACAGCACCACAAAGTATTGACTTAAAAATGTTAGGTAAGTCAGTATAAATTTTCTGTAAATTTTAAGTGTAGTTATGCCATTATTGAAAGAATAATGCCGTTATTTAAAGAATAATGCCGTTATTTAAAGAATAATGCCGTTATTTAAAGAATAATGCCGTTATTGAAAGAATAATGATGTTTATTAATACAAACTGGAACTTTTTCCAACATTAAAAAATTCGTTGTAATAATGACAGGAGAAGATTACAAAATTTCACAATGTCGCATACCGGAGGCAAGAGTGCCACAAGTAAAAAAATATTGTTTTGTTGACTATGAGTGCGAGAGCACTCGCCGTAAATCGTAATTTTAATTAATTGAGTTGAACATGAAAAGATCTTAAGAAAGGGAATTCCAAATCTTCCTATAAAAATCGTCTTTTATAGTAATAACCTTAGTATCACCTTTCGTCATTTTATAGCTTTGTCATACAGCAATTGTGCGATGTATGTGAAATGTATTACATGAATGGATATGCATGTGTAGGATTTGTGTCCAAAGTAAGTTGTAGAAAATATAAAGATGGCGAAAGATGTTAAAATAAATTTTATTCTACAAAAAACGTAAGTCATTATATATTTTCATTATCTCTTCAATCTAGAGTAAACCAATTCAAACCGAGTAAGGTCAGGTATTTTGCTAGTGTATTTATATTATTAATTTCTTTGTATATAATTTAATATTTTGTAAAAATTAATGTGTTATAGCTGCAATTGCGAATACTTTTCAACGGAAGTTACGTATTTCGACTTTGAAAAGTTGGACAGAAGTAATTTTACATGATTACGAAGTACTTCTATGACTGAATAAAAGTGATTGTAAAACTCTACACAGAGAGATATCAATCTCATTTTGTTGCTACCAGTGTTGTACAAAGCACATCCGTAAAATCAAGACACATACAAATAATATTTTTTTAGTATCTTCCCTTATTTTCTAACTCAGTTTTATGAACTTTTCTTCAAAAATCTAGAACCATATATGGCTGCAGCAATCTGCTACTAAGTGCCATTTCTTTTTGTACTAGCTTTTATAGTTAGAGAAAAAGCTAACATAAAGTATAACGGAGAAATTTTGAAATAGCGTCTCGATAATAAAAAACGCCAACAATAGGAAATAAAATCGATATTTATTTTTATGGCTACTCTATTCTTTTTTGTCATTCCTTCTCTAATATTTTGTAAGAATTTGGGTGAAGTCTAGGTAGAAACCCACTATTTTGTGAGAAAGGTAAAACTGAATTTTTTTATTAGAACTTGGTAATCGATATAAAACAAATAGTGTATAGTACGATATAAAAAAAGCAGTGTATCGTATATAACATCAGTTTTGTAAGCCGGTAGGCATTACTTTTAGAACAACATGAGTGATTATCATATCACATGTGGTATAATTGTATTCAAGGATTATTAAATGAATTAATCTAAATGCTCAAAATAATTTTTAACTCTTCCGTTGAATGTTAAAATATTTATATTGTAGTGAACTTAGCAACCGTAACAAAAATTAACTTACCATATGAGCCGTTATTTGTGAAAGTGGTACCTATAAGTTCATTTTTTCATGCAACGAGATATTTAAAGGTTTGCCGTTAAATTAATTAAAAAATATTAGCAAGCGTTACTCAATTCAGATGATGTTTTTAACACTATAAACCTGTTACATTTTATCATGCAATAATATTTATTAAAATTGTTAAAGATAATAAACTCATTTTTTTTCGAAGTAGAATTATACCACTTTCAAAAATAACGGCTCATATATTAATATATTAGCAGACCAGCATGGCGTTGCCCGTGACAGTTCTTTTCGTGTCCTTACTGACACTGTAAACTTTAAACAAACAAACAATAATTTTAAGAACAAGTCTGATCTCCACCCGATTTAATATGTGTATGTCACCGGAGGTATAGTTCTGGTGTAAAATTTTCCGTAGATTTCAAATATGTTTGAAGTTTCACTCTACCTTTAATGATCGCGAAGATAGAAACTTGGATTAAAGAATAAAAAAGATATAAAAACGCTAGTCAATAATGTTTATTTGTTTGTTTCGCTTCGCTGGAATGGCATGTACTCAGGAAATGAAAGGGAAAATATCACAGTGTTGCCATTCTAAGAAAAACAAATAAGAAATAAATGCCAAATAAATTATTTAAAAATGTTCTAGATTAAATTTCAAAATTCGGGCTTCAAGGTCGCATAAAATTAGGACTACCTGTGTGCCAAATTTCATTACTATAAATATTATAGATGCGTCTGGACACCACTCACACAGAGACACATACTTCCTTTTATAATAGTAGAGAAGATATGGCAGCGTAAACTAACTCCTCCTTAAAGTAGAAAAAGTTGGAAAAAGGTGTGGAAAAAGTTGCTTTGTCTTTCACACGTCTTGTTAAAGTGATGACCTGAATTTGATATCGAACACGCGCACTTTCAAACAACAAGCCAGATGATGCTTTTAGCCGGATAGTTTTCACAACAATACCGGATAGTTTTCACAACAATAAGTATACACTATATGCTTCTATGGATGGTCGTGATAAGCAATTGAATTGCCAATGTGATGCGAATCACTTCCAATTACCATCTGAATCCTTGTAATAACAGATCCCATTCACGGCGTCACTCTTTGTTATCACTCACCATTCTCTTCACATGGCATCTTACACTCGACTGCTAAAGGTAACACAGAACAACCCATGGTAACAACCATATATTGAATTGAATTACCACGCATACGGAAGTACACACATGATTTTTATACACTTTCACGCGATTGGAAATCGTATCAACTAGTGTGGTAGGCATCCATCGAATTCAGCCACTGCAAAATTCCGATATAGAAGTATTGTTGTAAACTGTATGTGTATGTGTACATGCACATGTATATACATTATTGAATGAAGAGAACATTGCATTGTCGTTCACAAGCTAAGGTGCTCTTTGCAGTTCAGATTGATTGGAATATTGATAAGGTATTATTTTGCGTTTTGAAGATTCGTCAGTGTTTGGTAATGTTTATCCAACGACCGTAGTTGAAAAATTTGTTGATGTTTCGTGTGTAAACTAGTCTGAATTCAGATTGTGTATTTTTCAAAACTACTTCGTAGTAGGGTCAACAAGCATGTAATTGACCCTTTAATACGGATTTTTAGAGAAAAAATTTCCCTAGAGCTAAGTTGCAATTGCACTTTCAATATATTTTTGTACTTAGAATCGTATAAAGATGATGATTAAAACGAGTTAATGTACAATTTTTAACATTTGATAGTGTTTAGAATTTTTAACTCACAGATAAGAATAGTGACAGGACTTTTGACCACCACACATCCAGTAAGTGACCTCTCCCAACCAGTGATTTTTCACTATTTATTTTTTACAATAATATTCAAGTTGAAATGTTTGTGCTAATATTTTAGTGATATATTTGTATTAAACAGATAGGATAAACATCTCGTCATTAGAAGCATTGGTCAGTTCCGATGGACATCTCGTTGAAATCACTTGGAGGGTTAACTTTCTTTTGTACTGTCTGTAAATCTTCTTTTTAAAAGGAAGGGTTCTTTATTGAACTGTTTTGTTATGTTGTAGAAAGAAAAATCACTAGAAAAATCTAATCTCTCACAAAACTTTCACTCTAATAAAAAGTGGTTATCCCCTTTTGCACAAATGAAAATTTCCTCGGGTGAAACTTTGCTAGCAGGAAAAGTTTGAGTGGAAACAGGATACACCCATACTGTTTTCGGAATTTAGAATGAGATCCATAGTTAAGGGAATGGCAGGGTTCCAGTAACCCCCACTGCTCAATTGGCTGCTTAATGCTAATGTCTTGCCGCTTCTGTATAATGAAGGAAATTTTTTTCCCGGTGCCCTTTTGAAAAATATACTACAAGCAGAGTTCGTGCGTGATCGGACGTCTCCCTTTGAACCGATGTAACCTTCACCTGAACTTTATAGAACCTACCCTCTTTTTCCGAGTATTGTTAAATATAAAGAATGTAGACTTATTTTGAGTGTTTATGTCGGAAGCGAGACTGTAAGTGTTCAGTTCACGGTATAAGAGGTCGATTGGTACTTCTTTGGAATTCGTGCTCGATCTCATCGATTATGACAGGAAGGTAACTATGTGATACTTTGATTGTTTGTTTTATGTGTGCATACTTAGTTTGATCTTGGAAATTCAAATTCTATTTTTGGAAACTTAAAATGGATGCCATCCGTATGTTTTAAAAGTATTAAATTAAAAAACGTCGAAGTTAATAAAGTTAAAAAGCATGTGAAAGGATCGTCAATCGCAATTCGGTGGAGCGAAACATCCATGGAAATCGTTTTCTTCCGTAAACAAAGAGAAGAAAACACGACTTGAATGTGTCATCTAAGAATAGTGTTGACCACATCGCACTTTTTTTTAAATCAAACCTTTCCAGATACGTGTAAAGTCGGTGAAGAACTAGTTCAATTCAGTGTGTTCAATAGCAAAAATATACACAAGATAATGTTCAACTCGAAAATAGATCTCGAATATTAGAACACATTCGTTTGTTTGAAAATAAAACTGGTGCGGAAATTTCAGTGTTGAGCCATGGCGGATTCGTTGAATTGTTTATTTTTGACACAATGCAAATGTTCTTTCATCTGAAATTTCAAAGATCAGTTGGTTCGACTAACATAACTCACTATTTTAATATAACGTATTTAAACTCGCTTTTTCTTTTCGTTTATCCTTATGATTCCGAATGGAAGAGTACTGAATTAGCAACCAGAGGGTTATAAGTTCGAATCGAATCAAAGACAAAAAGGGGAAAAGGGGGATGGCGCACGTTAAATCTGTCGTGGCATCAAATGTCCTCACGTAGGCTTGGTGTGGATGGTTAGAGAGTGGGGTGAGAGCTAAGATCGGACCTCGTCATCTGACCGTGGTTCTAAAATACGTGGTGTCCTTAAATATTTATTGCCCTTTGGGTTTGATCTAGGATCGTCACCAATAGGCCATTGTGTTGTTTCAGTGCGATGTGAATTAAAATACCTACCTATCTATCCTGATGACGGTGGATGTTTTTGTTCCACAGAAATAGCTATTGGGAACTTTTTTCGTTTTTAATCTTTTTTAAACACATTTTTGATGTATTAAATTTTTCTTTGTTTGAATACAGTTTCATACATTTTTAAAAATTAAATGAACTTTGTTTTGATATATATATATATACAGAGGCTGTTCGCACATTTTTTAGACAATTTTGGTTAGCGGTAAAAAAAAAATCGTTTGCTGCAAAAAAAAAAATAATTGCAGTTGTACTATGTTCTTAAAAGTCAAAATTATCGTCTGCGGCTTTAGAGGTTTGTTTTTATTGAAAATGGTGTTTTTAACGAAGCAGTGGTTCAAAGGCTATATTTATGCTCTTTCCGAAGAGAAATAGTCATATTCCGTTATCCAAAAACGATGTGAGAGTCATGGTTTTGTGATATCTAAAGCGTCGATAGGTAATATCGTCAACAAGAAAGGATAAAAACGTCAAATTGGAGCCTCAAGTGGGAAAAAAAAAATTCCAAACAAATATCCAAGGAAGAAACGGACATTTTCGACTATTGCAAAGGAATGTTGTTTAATGTTAAAAGAAAATCCCCCTAGTCAAAGGACAGTAGCAAAATCATTAAAATGCTCGGTGTCCACTGTAAACAAAAGGATAAACGTTGATTAAAATCTTAAGAAAGCGGAAAAAAAAGCCATGTGCATCGTCTTTCTCCAAAGCATATAGCTGAACGCAGGACACGCTGCCGAATTCTATATGAGAAACACTTATCCAAAGAAAAATGAAAAAAAAAAAAAAAAAAAGAGAGTCCCAATAAAGAAAAGTCACTCACAGAAACACACACAGTCGCAAGAACACACAGTCAGTCATAGTTACAGTCACAAGAAAAAAAACTTTATCTGTAATTGTCTTGAAAGCCAATTACAAGTTACCCATGGTCAAATGTTTTTTTTTTTTATATAATAGATATATAACTAGTTGCTTAAATTTTTATGTTAGTCTTCCGTAAAGCGGAACATGATAGCTAAACGTACTCTCGTAAACTCCACAACATTTCAAATCGTGCGTGGAAAAGATTGCATCAATCGAAGTTCTGCCTCTCGTTGTCCAATATTTAGGATTTGTCTTTAGATCCAACCAATAGACTTCTCTCAACACTTCGCAGAATTCTTTCCCATCTTCAGTGCTCATGTTGATATTAAAGTCTCCAGCCAAGACTGATTTATACTCGTCACAATCTGTGCCCAATGCTTCTGAGATCGCTTCTAAAATGTCATCTGTACTCGAACCTGGCTTGGCATATAGTACGGCCAAACGAACAGTGTTTTTTAAATAGACGACAACAATGTGAACTCCCGTGTCATAATTTGGGAACTGTAGAGCTTCCTGTGTTTCAATATTATTCTTGGCGTAAATGGCAACACCGCTGTGCTTTCTCGTGCGACTTTGGCTCGAATGAATCTCGATGCACAATTTAAAGTCTTGAAACTTGAAGCGATCGGTTGGAATCGTCCACGTTTCGGCCAACAATAGAAAATCGCTATGCATGAAGCTATGATCACAGGCAATGTCTTCATGATGCGCTTGGAGGGATTGGACGTTGTGATACATGAACTGATAGCTGTACTCGTAACTGAATACCGGAATGTGACTGGCTCGTGACAGTCTTGCCTTGCATTCCTACTACAATGCAACTGACTCCTACCAGTCTCGTTGCTCTTATAATGAGTTCTTTCCAGACTAGTAGACAACTACCGTTGTTTAGTATTCCTACATCTTTATATATTTTTTTCTTACATCGGACGACTTGAAAACCCTCTCCGAGAACAAAACCCATTTGACCATGGGTAAAAAAAGAAAGTCATAATAGATGAATCATGGGTGTATTTAAATGATTGCAGCAAAAAAAAGAGCCATTAATTATCATAAATGGGGAGAAAAAAATGTAAGTACATGGTTCACAGAATCGAAAGAAAGTTTTTCTAAGGGATTCATGTTTGTTGCTGGTTTTTCATATAATGGCAAGTTAAAAATAAAGAGAGTGGAAAAAAATGTCAAGATTAACTCCAAATACTATCAGGAACATATTTTATCGGCAATTTTTCTGAATGAAATACCATCGCTTTACCCATAGTGCCATCAATCTGTGGAACTCCATCAAGACAAAGCTAGCAGTCACACATCAGAATCCACTGTAAATTTCCTAAAAGAAATGGAACAAAACACCGGTATCAAGGCCATACCCCTCACTGATATCCCTACTAAATCTCCCGATGGATTTTTGTGCTTTCGGACTTGTAAAATTTGCATTATCCAAACGTCTTCCCACAACCCTTACAGGACTCTGGAAAGCTGTTCAGGAGGAATGGGATAGAATACCTCTTCTGACACTTCAAAAGGCATTATTATCCTGGAAATTACGGTGTCGAAAGATAGTTCAGAATAAGGGCTATCAAATAGATCATTTAAAACACAAGAATTTTATGTAATTTAGTTTTGTGAATACAATATACACTGTCTAAAAAATGTGTGAACAATCTCTGGGCAAAAGTTTTAAGAAATGTCTGAAGTTTCAAACGTACTTCAGTATTTTTCGATGTGCACCATTTGTTGCTCGACAGACGTCAAAACGATAATCAATCTCTTACCACGTCTACTGGATTTACTGTTGCAGTAGCAGACGTGATCCAACGTTTTAGATGGCTCAGATCTGTGATCTGTTCCCTGTACACGATGTCCTTGATCTATCCCCAGATTAGGTCCAGCGAGGTGCTTAGAGGAGACCGCGGCATGAGGCCACCCCGTCCAATCCATGAGATAGGGAACTTCACATTTAAGGCCAGCTGCGTTGAACGAGCACTTGCCACGCTACAAAAAATCGCCAGCAATTCCATGGTTTTTCATATAATGGCAAGTCAGGTCAGGAAAATCGCCAGCAATTCCATCCAGTGAGCAGAGTTAAAATTTACGTTCTTTCACTACATTTCCTCACAAAAATCATTTGGATACGTTTAACAGCTTCTCCGTCATAAGGGTTTGAAATCCTGGCATTATTTTTTCGATGACTTTGTATTTCAAGAGGAGTAAAAATGGTGATTAAAATGCTAATATTGCTTTACCACAATCTACGTAATTGAAGATGTTCAACATTTTTATGATTTCTCTTGCAAATTTCTTTCCACTTGGCTGCATAAATTCCAAGGTGACTATTTATCATGAGTTAGCTTTTTTACAGTTAATTTTATTTTCTGAAGCTATTTCTTGGTCAGGGATGAAGCTTGAATTCATTCTGGTATTTTTAGAAAGTTCAAGCTTTTAGAATTGAGTCAGAGAAAATTCTCTCTTCCGTGGATCGAATTTCAGTCTCGCAAAATATGCTTTGAAGCACATCTGAACCTTTTAGTCTGCCCTCGAATCGGGGTATAATGTAGTCAGTGGAAAAAAGCAGGGAATGGTTGAAAAGTCTTGGAATGCGTTGAGTAGTCTCTTCCGTTTTGAAATGTAGTTCGGAAATTGAATTTAGAATCCAAGCTGTTAAATTCTTCCTCTTTCCTTTATACATCATTCTGGAGGGGGGAAAACGATGCTAACCTCAAATCGAAGTGGCCGTTTCCTTCACCCTGCTGCTCGAAGAATACGTTATTATTTCTAAATACAGAAAAGAAAGCTTTTAACTGAAAGCATTTAGGAAAATAGTAGTTATTTTTAATACTACGTTTCTCTACAAAACTTTTATTGTTCGAGAAAATGGATTTGGAAATTGAAGAAACGAAATTCGACTGCTTCTTCGGAATTATTATTCTTTTATCGGAATTATTATTATTATTTTTTGTAAAGTTCAATTTTTTTTCTTTTCTACAGTTTTTGAAAATGGGAGCCGTTTTTAAAATCTTTATGACTAACATTTTCGTAATAATTATAAATAAGTTTCTTAAAACTTAAGATTATAAACTGTTTTGCCAAAATTTTTTCCTTTTGTGATTCGAATTAATTGACCAAATTTTGTAATTGACCCTGAAAGATTTTTTATTATATGCGGAATATGTTAAGCACAGCTTTAATTAATAATGTAATGAGAATTTATGTAGTGAAATAAATTGTTGCATAAAGATATCTAATATAGCACCTACTGTTAATTGCATTAAAAATTGTCAATAACTCACAGATTTTTATAATTAAATTAAAGTATTAGACTGTTGTAGCTAATGAATTGCAACACAAATTAAAAAAATAAATTGATTTTTGTCACTTGTAAATTAACTGCTCATTAAAATACGACAGAATTCATATTTATTCTATTTAGGACTCAAAGAATTCTAGACTAATTTCAGCATTCTAAATATGAACACGCCCAATAGCATGCGAGCTTTATTTTTAATGTTCGTGGTGGAAACAAGCCATTTTGTTTATAATTGTTTTGATAAAGTATTCGGCATTGGCGAAGCGTTGTTTTCCAAATAAAGTAAAATCGAACCACATTTAAATTGAATTAATACTTTTATTTAGATTAGAAAAATAGAATATAGCACTTTTAATCCTGACTACTCAAATACAAACCAACTCTGATTCATTTAACATTTTAATTTTTTTTATCTGAGTTGATCACCATTTAAAATCAAAACTGCTAATTAGGAATTCGTTTGAGTTTCAAATTGCGTTTATATTTAAAGATTCGAATTTACAAGAAAATTATAGCATTAATTAGTTACTTTCATCAAATTAATTGTCTACATCAACTATTCGGAATTGTATACAGTTAAAGCTACACACTAATATTTCTCATATGCCGTAAAACTATTTTTATATAGGTTATAAGTACATTTTCCTTTCCCTTAGGATGAAGATAAATCATTTTGATAATTAAATATCAGAAACCAGTATTGCTTGTTGATACATTATTCTGTAATGTAGAAAGAAAAAATAAGACGTAAAATGAAATTAAAAGCTAAAAGAATATATTCAGTTATATTTAATACAACATTGCATAAATAGTTGCATGTAGTAGAGATAAATATGGTAACTATTTAATAAGAATTACTACAATTTTGGAGAATTAGGCAATGAATAGAGAAATTTACATTTCAACAAATCGCGACAATCAGTCAAATGAACGACAGATTGTCGCGAATTTTTGAGCGTGAGAATTTTGTAGATTCGCCTCTGTGTATGTATTTTTGATATCTATATAAATAAGAATGGAGTGTTTGTTTGTACATTCAATATTTTCGACCCATTTCAAGTTTTCTGTCCGTTTTGGACCCTTCTGATGCCGAATCCGCCTTTTTCTCGTTTGGTGTCTGTCTGTCTGTCCGTCCGTCTGTCTGTCTGTATGTTGTGCCCTATACACGTCCACGCGGTTTAAGATATTTTCATGGAAATTTGCATACAGTGAGTACTTATCTTCATTTAGTGAGTGGCATTGGTTGCGAAAGTCTGTCTGTCCATCTTTCTGTTCTATGCTCGATTTTGTGTTTGTGTGTTTGTGTAGACATCACATGAATTGTATTCCAGATATTTGATTACAGTGTGTTTTATTTAATACATTATTTAACAGTTTAGTGAATGCAATATTAAACATTTTTTATTGTTATATTTAGAAGAGTTTCATGCTAAAACACCTGAGTAAGTATACTTAAATCATCCACAATTTGATAGTTTTCGAAAAATTGCAATGTAGTTTGAGTTTTTCGATTACTTTTATTTGCTTTACCAGTAATGCTGAAAACCAATTATTTTTCAAAAAAAAATTTTTTATGGTGAAATTTTAGCTCTGATACTTCATTTATTTCGAGTCTTATTTTTATTCTTTGCGCAATGAAAACGATTTCCGAATATTTGGGACAGACGATATTTTTCAACGAAACAAGAATGAACAAGATCGCGCGAGCAGAGATATTTTTTCTGATTCTTTCGCTCTGAATTAATTTCACATTTCTAAATTTTGTACACTTTTAGTTGTAAGTTGTGGCAACTGTGCGAGATCAAGAGATAAAATTGAATCACAAATTAATATCTTTAGAACAATTTTTTGCGACATATTTTATTCTGTTTTATTTCGCTGTTTCCTGTTTTAAATATTTATTATTTTAATACATGTGTTTTCCTTCTCATCACACGCAACAGCACCACAAAGTATTAGACTTAAAAATGTTAGGTCAGTATAAATTTTCAGTAAATTTTAAGTATAGTTATGCCATTATTGAAAGAATAATGCCTTATTTGAAGAATAATGCCGTTATTTAAAGAATAATGCCGTTATTTAAAGAATAATGCCGTTATTGAAAGAATAATAATGTTTAAAAATCCAAACTAGAACTTTTTCCAACATTAAAAAATTCGTTGTAATAATGACAGGAGAAGATTGCAAAATTTCACAATGTCGCATACCGGAGGTAAGAGTGCCACAAGTAAAAAAATATTGTTTTGTTGACTATGAGTGCGAGAGCACTCGCCGTAAATCGTAATTTTAATTAATTGAGTTGAACACGAAAAGAACTTAAGAAAGGGAATTCCAAATCTCCCTCAAAATCGTCTATTATAGTAGTAACCTTAGTATCACCTTTCGTCATTTTGTAGCTTTGTCATACAGCAATTGTGCGATGTATGTGAAATGTATAACATGAATGGATATGCATGTGTAGGATTTGTGTCCAAAGTAAGTTGTAGAAAATATAAAGATGGCGAAAGGTGTTAAAATAAATTTTTATTCTACAAAAAAAGGAAGTCATTATATTTTTTGATTATCTCTTCAATCTAGAGTAAACCAATTCAAACCGAGTAAGGTCGGGTATTTTGCTAGTTTAAGAATAATAATGACATAACTAATGCATGATTTTTGTTTTGTTTAGCTTTCGTCTCTACTACATCTTCTATTCCGATAATCCAGATTCACTTCTTTTGATAAAAACTATTCAATTTAATTTCCTAATATAAGCAATATTTATTCTGTATGATCTTCCTTTCCACTCAAACATTTTAGCTTATTAGTTTATGTAGAATTGTTTTAAGGTCTTTCAGATAATGAAAAACTACTTTTCGTACGCT
Source organism: Metellina segmentata (assembly GCA_947359465.1). Classification (NCBI taxonomy): domain Eukaryota; kingdom Metazoa; phylum Arthropoda; class Arachnida; order Araneae; family Tetragnathidae; genus Metellina; species Metellina segmentata. The sequence goes on from OX375874.1 coordinate 85,027,961, forward strand.
CTTGATGTTTACCTACCGCTAATGTTAAATTAATGTAACATTTTAATAGTTAATAATTCAAAATGGGAACCAATTCAGTAAATACTTCAGTACATTTTCTGATTTCACTTTGAGGAAACCCTCATAAATTTAGTTATTGAGAAAATTCTGAGAACTAACAAGTTTATTTTATAAATATCACAATTATCTTATAACAAATGAGAAAAATCTCGTCAAGGAAAGGAGATCGCAAGATGAATGGCTTAGGATATGAAACTGCTTTTCTAATAAAATTTTTCATCAGAGCAACCGAACTTTATAATTGGTACCTTATGGCAGTAGTTCTTAACTTGGGGCATGTGTCAGAACCTTCAAAGGTACGCGAAAGAATTGATCGATGGTGGTAAAAGGTAACCAATAACGTGTTTGAGTTCTTTTTATGGAAAATGTCGAGTCTGTGGAAAGAGCTTTCTTCTTAAACTTAAAAAAATGAATACCACACAAGGCTGAATACAAGTCCAGATTCGATACTACGTATGCTATTATTTAACAACTTTTAAGCTATTTAAATGTATTAAAGTTTATATATATATATCTCGTCAAGGAAAGGAGTTATCTTTTAGTCAAAGGAGTCAAAATGTATCTACAATTTTAGTCGTGTACAATATATCATTGAATACAGAAGAACATAGATGTCGTTAATTGGCCGATTCTTGGCCAGCAATTTCTTTAACATTGCTAAACTGCGCTCAACAGAGACTGTTGACTGATGTTGCCTGACATTGATGCAGTAGCAAATACTGACTGGGAGGGGGGTGGAGGATCATCTCAGGAAAGTGTAGCAATGTCCGTCAGGTCATTATTTTTTTCCAATTGTTTTTTAAGATACGCTTTATGTTTGCAAAGCTCTTTAAAATCCATCGATCTGATATCTTCATATGCTGTCTCAATGTTGTGCGCTTTCGATTGTGATTTTTCTACGAGACGAATCAAACATTCGTAGTTGCTTTCGATTTTCAGCAAACTTTTTGACAGATCTGGGTACACATTGCTTTTTTTAAGCGGCGCACTAAAATGCCGTCGCCACTGAAACCGCTCGCAATGTCCTTTACAGTGGGAAGGTGGTCGGCGTAGTACAATGCTGTCCGAAGCCACGTAGCCTAGCGTATGAGTACTGGCTCAGGCAGTTGGCTCATGGTCTGAAAAGCGGCTTTTCGAAGATTGTTTTGTGCTGTGACTGCCTTAACACAAGCGATGAGATTGTACACATTTATGTAAAATCCACTGACTTTTTCTGCAGTTGTAAAACAAGTGTGTCACTTAAGTAACTTGGAGCAATCACGGAGAAAGCACCTTCAGTGTATTTCCATCCGCAGTCATATAATATTCTATTTATTTGGAATACAGAAGCGCAAAATCCTTTCGCTCAACACTCAGAGATTTTAAAACGTCGTCTAAAAGGAGATCAACATATTGACGATCGACATTCACCTCGCAAACTATGCAGTCGGTTACACAAGCTTACTTTGGATTATCAACAGTTCCAACCGATGTGTTAAATTACTTCTTGCTGTTTATTTCACTTTCGTCTGTTAGGACGAACATCTTCTTTCCATGTTTCACCTTCTTTCCAAACTTCTTGTTTGATCTGCAATACTTCGGCTTTCGCAATATCAGACACACATGATCGAAGGGTTGATTCAGAGTGCACAAAAATGGAATATTAATTTCTTATTAATTAATTTTAAGCTAAATTTTAAAAAGTTGCAGGTGGTTGCATTTATGGAAAAATTTGTATTTATGTTGCTGTTGTAATTTACTTACAATACGCCCCTTGTAGGAGGAATTTTGGTTTTAATACTTTACATGCATCGTAGAACGTGTGAAAAAAGTTGCATTTGTTGCAAAAAGTTGTCCTAGTATATATATATATATATATATATATATATATATATATATATATATATATATATATATATATATATAATATACTATTAAACATTCCTACTGAATTTAAGTCAGCTTTAGATTTTTTACTCTCCGATTTGATTCGAGAATCTGAAGTCATTTTTATGCTTAAGGCATAGCTTTCAATTGCCTGTAATAATTTAGTGTTTTTCAAATTTTTGCTGTTTAGAGACCATAGTATGACAGCGTTAACAAATATGCTTTGAATTTAGTTACGAAATAAATACTTCTAAATCACTCTTTTGCTAGTCGCTAAGTGATCTCGCATTTGCTGTCTCCACCCATACTACAAAAAAAATGCTTTACAGATTGCGCTTTAAGGTTATGTATTTACGAATAGCAAGGCTGAATTTGTTTTTGTTTTTGTGTCAACATAGCACACTTTTCAACTTTTACGTTACCCTATTTAAAAAGGTCATTTCTTCGTTTTTCTGTTTTGTAATAAACTAAGTCACATTGTAAGTAAGTCGTATTTTGCATATAGATAACATTGATTTTTTCCGAATGATAATAACAATAGTTTCTAATAGTTCTCTGTGAAAAAATGTCTGATAAAGTTATAGAATGAATCGCTTTCATTGGTGTAGAGTTTTGTCATTGTTTAATTGATGTAATGCAGTGGACAATTGTATGAAAGCACTGAGAGGTGTTCATTATAAAACAATTAACAATCTATCAATCGTAAAAGTTAGCTTTAATCTATCGAAGTATAATTTTTAAGCTACTCCCAATAATACTAGTATCGAATTAATACGATGATTCCTACGTATCTTCGATATTTGTAATAATGTTGATTCATCTATAGCTATCAGAGGAAGTTCAACAACATCGGGCACCCTAATTCGCTTCTAATACGCTTTATTTCGCTGCTTATCTTGAGACATTCTTCAGGGATGTAATTCTGCCTGAGCCTTAAAATGAGCATCATAAAGGCTTACAGAATAAAAAATGTCAAGGAAGCTTTTCACTCAATGATCTCTGAAATATCAATGACTAAGAATACGGGGTCAATGAACAGCGCAGACCCCCTTTCTTCTCATTCACCCAGAATGCAGTGCGAACATTGAATGCTGCATTTCTCTCAATCGATATGATACTTTGTAACTTCTTGACAATATGTCGCTTCGAGTTCCGACTTTGAGCTGAGAGAGTAGTATGAGATTCTCAGATCTATAGAGAGCAAGGTCCTCTTATTTCGATAGCTCAGATTCTACGGCATGGAGCGATGTGTTGCGTAATGTGGTTATTGAGAATATCTGAGCTGGGAAATACGAATGACGACAGTGAGGAAATGACAGATTTTGGACCCAAGCGGAGATGAAGATAATGAATACGAAAAAAATTCCCTTTGTAGTTTTTTATTCTTACTATCTCATTTTTAAATACTGTTTTTATTTTTTATCCTGCAATTGGGATTAAATTACTCAGATTATCAATGAAAATGATGTAATGTTTTTCAAAGAACAGGGAATTTATTACGGAAACCTTCAATTCTCTTTAGCTCTTGAATCTTTGAAATACATTAATTTTCCATCGAGCTTTTCACACGAATAAAGAATAATGATATAAAAGCCATGAAACAGATGGAAAAGTAATTTAATGCATGACAGATCTGGATTGATTAAAGAAAATGTTTTTCATAAAGTAATTCATCCCAAACAATGTCTAAAGTGAAGTAATTCAGAGTAAAAAAAAATATTATACAAAGTAATACAAATAATTTCGAAAGAAAACAATACGCACATGTTAAAATTATGGGTAAAGTAGTTAAAAGTAATGGGTCAGAAAACACAACAATTTCATAAATGATGACGGATGCAATTTTTTATCAACATTTAAATAGCAGTTAATACACGTTAACACATCAGTCGGTAGCAAATAAAACTCGTAATATACATAAAGACAAATATAAATTTTTAAAACGTAATTTTCATACATAATTATATCAATGCATATTTCTCTAACGTACTTGACACAGAAATTGACATTATTTTTTTATAAAAGAAAGGAAACAAACGAATATAAAAACTACATAAACTTTACCGCCATGGAATTCCATCGTGAACTTCACAGCTTTGGTTAAAATATGATTGATTTAAGCTATGGCGTAGTATAATATTGCTAAAACAACACTGTAGAGCTAGCTCCTCTAATGAAGCTCTTTAGCAGTCGTGTAAAGACTATGAGAAGTCTTGAAGACAGATATTAGCGCAGAAAAGAAAATTTACGTGAACGCGAAAACACACTGACGAGCCAACACATTATGACCATCCTCACATTTTTCAATGAACTCGTCTGGATGACGTGGAGGGCACCTGATTAAGTGAGAATGTTATTTAACTGCTGCTGTAGAAGGTCAGTAATCATTCTTGCGCTTACTTTTGCGAGTGATGGGAAAGGCTGCTGATCTAAGCGAATTTAATAGAGGGTAGATCTTAATGGCCCGTCAGATTCGGAACGAGTATCACCGAAACTGCGCGACTGGTAGGTTGTTCATGATATGCCGTTGTTAGTATTCATGCAAAGTGAATAAATGACGATGACACCAGCAGTAGACGCCAAGGTGTTGGCCGTCCACGCGTCATCAAAGAAAAAGTACGTTGGAGACTTTCCACCTTGGTAAAGCAAAATCGGCGCTATACAGTGGCTCAGCTGACAGCCCAATTCAATGCAGATCCAAACTCAAGTGTTTCGGAACACACAGTTCAGCGGAAACTATTGGATATGGGACTGTGCAGCAGACGTCCCACTCGTGTGCCTCTGTTGACCAAGCGTCATTGTCAACTACGCCTACAGTGGGCCGGGAACATCGAGACTGGACCAAGGATGAGTGGAAGAGAGTTGTCTGGTCAGATGAATCCCGATTTCTCATTCATCACGTCGATGGTCGTGTCAGGATACGCCGTCTGCCAGGCGAACAGTTGCTCCTATCTTGTACAGCAGGTAATACACAAGTGGTGGTGGCGGTATTATGCTTTGGGGGACGTTCTCATGGGTGAATCTGGGACCCGTAGTTGTGGTAGAACAGACCATGAACGCTATGAACTACCTGAGCATCATTGCGGATCAGTTGCACCCTTACATGGCGCCTGTCTTCCCAACTGGAAATGGAATCCAGCAGGGCAGCACCCCATGTCACAAGGCTTGGATTGTGTTGGAGTGGTTCGAGGAATATACTGATGAATTTCACTTAATGTCCTGGCCACCTAACTCGCCAGATCTTAATCCGATAGTGCACATTTGGGGTGTCATGGAGCGGTAGCTCAGAGCTCAAATATCACCATTTTCGAATATCTCGACTTTGCGTGACCGCTGCCTAGACATTTGGTACAACCTGTCTTTAGTCATGTACCAAGAACTTGAGGCAAATATGCCCAGGTGAGTTGCAGCTGTTTTGCAGACCGAAGGAGGCGCAACGCGTTTTTGAGTAGGCGGTCATAATGTTTTGGCTCTTCAGTGTAAGTTTAGACGCCAAAAAATGCGAATGAAGTCAAAATACAGTCTTTAACAACTGAATACTATGCAGTTGAAGTGGACTATTTGTGATTAATTTTATTTCCTTTGTGATATGATATCTGGATATCGAGCCTTGCATTCACTATAAATGTATTCAAATAAGGTATCAAACGTGATTAAACACACTGTATATCGATAGATATGAACAATTAAGCAACTTTTGAACGGATTCTATCAACTAGTTCATATATAACTTTACTTAATAAGCACAAAAGGAAAGATAAACGCATAATTAAGTGAACCTTGTGTGGAACTTCTTTTTTCTATCCCACGAGACGTCAGATTATTCCGAAAATGAACAGTATTGATCGTAAAATAAATATTTGTTCTGTTCTTTTTCTTATTAGAGCGGAAAATAGAATGGAAGATTCGGCCATCAGCTAAATGTTTGATGAAGAAGCTGGGATAACTAATAATCTAGCAAAAACACACAGGGAAACCAAAGAGGTAGATATTCGATCGCGAATTCGAGATTTTTTTTATTAAATCGAGTTCTTTTGAGAAAGACTTGGTTTTGATTTCCTACAAAAAGGAAATAAATGTCGTTTGAATAGAACTGTAAAATACTGGCGGAAATACGAGGTCTCTCGCCACTAAAGTTTGCCTTTGAAGTGAATAATAATCATCATATCTCTTCATAGTTATCGACGTTTGAGAATACGTGTTTAAGTAGATGGGATTTGAGCCTTTTAATCACGATAATTGGTCGATCTATAGCACTTAGGAAAGAAAAGAAGAAAGAATAATAAAATATTTTTTTGTGATCGACGTATTCACGTAGGTATTTTCATCAAGAACATATTATATTTTCAAGTGCCATCTCTTCATTTGGAATAACGTTTTTACACTTCGAAGTAACGATAAGGAAAACCAAAGCTCTAGAGATATCTTTCTCTTTAAAATTTCTCTGTTTTATTTTAAGATCTTGAGAATTAATAATAAAGCGAAGTTTAGTTCTAAAATTCATTTATCTTCCCAAATTTTATTTAATGCATGGACTAATTGGGGATTTCAGGTTGTGGGATCGTTTTTATACTTTAATGCAAATATTTTAAATGCTCTAAAAACGATAAAACGACTTGGGAGGGTAAACACTGATTAAGTTCAGAACTCGTAGAAAATTTAATGTATTCTATATTCGATTTTTAAAAATTACTTCAATGAGTTAGATTTGAGTGAATATTGAAGTGAGAAGAAATTCGGCAAGCTTAATGATAAGCCGATTTTCGAATATTTTGGCTAGCAAAATCTTCAAGTTAAAAAAAAAAAGATCAAAATTATAATAGTTTATTCACAATTGAAGAGTTGATTATTGTCAAACTTTTAAGTACTAAGCACTCATTCAAACTATCGAAAATTCTTTTGATCCTCTTGAATATTGGTTTGTAAGTTTCTTCGTTACGGAACATACTTGTTTTGACTTATCACTTTCCCGGAGCCCTTTAAATGTAAACAAGTACTTTATAAAATGTCTACTGTTATAGCTTAAACAACAGATTATGTTCTAACTTTTTGTTCTACATAACAGTGGTCTTCAATAATAATTCAAAATTTGTTTTATAAAGAGATAAGATGACTTGATAATATGATTCTTCGAATAATCCACAAAACAATAACGTTGTAAGTCCACATTAGCTGATGCAAAAATTGTAGCTTTTATCTCTCTTTTTATTTACTTCTCCACTTCAATATATATATATATATATATATATATATATATATCAAATAAAAGTTTATTATTTATATCAAAAACTATCTTACATTTTATATATGACGCAAGACAGTTCCTCTACAATCATTGCAGCCTAAGCCTGCTTGAATGTTGAACAATCCTGATTTACATAATTTTTCAATGTATATGTTGATGATAAGTCATAGAAGAGTATAGTACAAAAGAGCTCTACTTCTATTAACTAAAATAAAAATTTTAAAGGATTGAACAAGATAAAATATCGAAAAATGAGACTAATGAATCGATAGCTCAAAGAAAAATAAGGATATTGAACGAAGTAATGTGCATATTATCTCTGATTTATTTGGAATAAATACATTTTTTATTTCCGTTGCTTTGAAATAGGAAGATAATCCGGTTTGGTTTTATGGCACAAGGGACATATTTGGTTAACCTGCACCAAACACAAGACAGACAATTTCAAGTAAATAAAAGAAACGCTCAAGAAAGGTAAAGGTTCATGGAAAAGGGAAAAGGTTCTTTTTCCAGCAAATGCAATTTTTCATAAACATTTGTTAAAAAACTGTAATAGAATTTGTGTAAGAATTTAAGTGGGTTAAGAATAGTCAACGAAAGCCAAAAACAATTTCCAACCCCACCCAAACAGCACTTCTGAAGGTTTTTTCAATGTTTTTTTATGCTATTCAAAAACGACACCACAAGACTGAGTTGCTAACAAGTGGTTCTTTTGCAGGTGGCAGTGGGATGTCTCGTGTTTCGTGATGGGCAACAAGCTAAGCTGCTCGTGCGCCCCTTTGATACGGAAGGCCTATCGGTATGAGGACTCACCGTGGAACAACTCCCGCAGGAGAGACGGACATCTGCTCAGGTCAGCTAATTATTGGTGTGTATGCATGACGTTCAGGAGGCCAGAGCTTTTTTCTTTGTTTCACACGCTATGTTTCCCCCCTTTGCTGCAATACCGCACCAGAAACACGTTACTGTCACTGCGACATTAAAATTCAGTGTCCTTCACTTTGGGTAGCTTACAAAACTACCACCTCACAAACTCGTTAATTAGATTAAGGTTGTCCTACTTTGACCAAAAACAAACAATTGAGGTCCTGAGATTATGGTGTAATGTACAGTTTCTGTTCAAGGTGGTGCAAAACTTATAAAATTTAATTTTGGCTCCTTACATCTCTCTCTCTCTGATATAAAAACACACACGATTGCATCAGAAACACAATATCTGAATCAAAAATCTGACTCGAAATCCAAATTTTGTGCACTTATTACAAAATAAATGAGTTTCCAATGGATTTAAGTACTTCACTTTTCCATGATTTCGTCAATAGGAACTAAATTTCGATGATTGTATCGTAAAGATGCATCTGTTTGAGCAGGACAGCGACAAATTTAGCAAATATGTCGAATTCATAATCAGTCTAATTTTTATTACTTTACACTGCTTTATCAAGTTTATCAATTGCAACTCTTGCATCTTTATTTTTATATTTACCTAGTCGGTGGTTGTGATACAGTTCTAAAAATATTAGCAGCACATTTTTCGACCACTTTTGAGGCTCATTTTAAACTTTCTTATATCTAAAAACAAAACACAGACACGCATGGCGTGACCTTATGAAAGCGAACTTGACAGTCAACTGAAGTTCACACGTTTCAAGACAAGTTTCAAATTGAAAGCAGATGGCGGATGACTCATCACTTGAACGATAAAATTTGAATGAGTCAAACTTTTCTTGATACACTTAAACGTTGATCAACTCTATTGAAACAAAGGTTATCACTATAGTTTTCATCCAATCAATGTTGATCAACTATAATCTGTCAATTAAACTTGATTCGTGAGAACGCGTCTTTACACCCAGTGCGAGTGGCGATTTCACGATACGAAACTAACGGAGACCGATCATGTGGTTCCTTTCGAACTCCGTTAGGTGCTCGTATGTCACTTTGCGTATTTGACGAGGCATATTGGCTTCTAATCAATCACTTGCAGCAGTCAAACGACGATATACACATCTCAACGTACCTTTACAGTACTTTTTATACACGATTCACATGGAAATTTAGAGGGTGTTTCTCAGTCCACTCATGCGTGATCGTTTTGTAGTTCCAATTATTTGTAATTCTAATAATTTGAATATCCTAACCTGTTTTGCATTTCCTGCAAGTTTCGTTTAATTTGCATGATTCCTCCATGGTGTTGCAATTTTCACAAACAGCGATTTATCTTGTGATAAGGTACTTGTCAGTAAAAATCACTAGACTTACTTTAAATTTTAGGTGTGTGTCACTAGTAATGGAAATAAATAATGGAAATCAGTTCAGCACAATCCTAAAGACGAATAGAAATCAAATTGTTTAGAAGAATTTGAAACTATGATTATAAAAGATATGATTAAAGTAGGAGCTGTCACCTGCTGAAAATGTTGATGGAGGATTCCTATAGATTAGTTTCACCTCTAGAGCCCTGAGAATTTCGACAGAGAAGTTGCGTAGACCAAAGGATTAATGCCCTTGCATCACTTAGAATGCAACCGCATTGCAAACAAGAAAGTCCATGGAAAATACTTGACTAAATGGCCTTGGGTAAATGCGATCCCATGAACAAGCACTGAAAAGTATTTTTAAAAATGATACCAATGTTATGTTTAAATATATTAATACAAAATCAAGAAGTGTAGGTATAAACATGACTTTTAAAAATTACTGAGACATTTTGTAATTGGTTCTAAATAAAGTTTGAAGATTTAGATTCGCACTTGCCCACATCACTCTACCTAAATATGTCCTTCAATAACAGTATTAAGTATATATACAGTAGTATCGATACACAATAGAGGGATGTACCTATATACCTGAATAATTAAGATTTAGGTCTTTTGAATGACGTTGATACATCAGGGTTAATTTGTGGTGCCCGCAATATGAAAGGCTTACGCGACGGCATTTCATATGTGGGTTTTTGTGAGTACGAGTGATTATACATCAGTATATCAACAGTTTAAAAATAAATTGTCGTCTCTTTCATTTACTACTGTATACTAATTAATCCAATTGCATAACAGCACTTGATTTTGAACTTTATAGTTTGAGCTTGTGAATAAGAGTAAAAATAGTTTGTTTGGCTTGAAGCTCTACACTTTGTAATATAAACATGTCAACTCTCTAAGTGGTTTCGACGACATATCTAGTCCATCAAGATATGACCACTTTTGTCAATGACGAGATATCTCGTCCATCAAGATCTGACCAATTTTTCCATTGACGTGATAGATCGTCCATCAAGATCTGACCAATTTTTCCATTGACGTGATAGCTCGTCCATCAAGATCTGACCAATTTTTCCATTGACGTGATAGCTCGTCCGTCAAGATCTGGCCAATTTTTCCATTGACGTGATAGCTCGTCCATCAAGATCTGACCAATTTTGCCAATGACGTGATATCTTGTCCATCAAGATCTGACTGATATTGCCAATGACGAGATATCTCGTCCATCAAGATCTGACCGATATTGCTAATGAAGAGATATTTCGTCTTCAACATACTATTGTTTTTTTAATGATGGCAAGATCAAGATCTGTTCAGTTTTCTTCAGATGACAAGGTATTTCGTCCATCAAGATCTGGTGAGTTTTACTAATGACGAAATACCTCGTTCAGACAACTACTAGGAGGAATAATTTGACCTCAAATATAGTTGTATAGACAGTCAAAGCAAGTAGGGACCAATACTTACAAAACCGATAAAGAAACCGAATGCCAGTAGAGGTGAATAAATTTGGTGGCGAATATTGTCCCCGGATAGAGTTTTTAGATTATTGTGAGATATTTAAGAGAATGATAACCAGTGCATGCCTCGTATGCCTAGTTTATTATCTCAGTATGGTGTTAAGAGACCAATCGGGAAAATATCTAAGCACATAGAAACTCAATTGCATTTATTCCAATAACGATGGAGACAATTTACTGTTGTAACGGAATTTAATACAAGACATTATAGCATAACATTCAGGTTATTTGGCTGTATTTTATGATAAAAGAGTCATATATGGCCGAAGTATTTAAGCGATATCTATCCGTCACGTAAATGGAAACCCCCACACAAGGAAAATTTTACTGAGGCACGAGGGAAATACAACCGTTGTACAACCGTTGTAGTTACAGAAATTTTACCTGCGCCACATGATGCGCAAAGGCTGATAGTGCAGTGGGGAAAACCGACTAAGCACGTGACATTCAGGTAAGACTAATAAACTGCAGTCGATAATCACCGACCACTTATAATTTCGTAACATGTCTGAACATGACGCTGGAATGGTATTTCAGAGCACAAGTTGTGTTATCTAGTTCTGCTTTGAATACATCCAATACTAGCTACTAACTGCGTGGCTAGCCCGTCGTTGCCCGTGCCCGTGGTGTAAGGTATTAAGCTGATGTAAAATTTTCCGCAGATTTTAAATCCATTGAAGATATATTCAATTAAAAATTATTTATTTAAAGGTAATCATATTTTTAGGTATCAATCTAAACTGAAATTTTCCGCAGATTTCAAATCCGTTTAAATTTTTACTCCATCTTTAACGGTCTAGGAGATAGAAAAAAGAACTTTAACTTTAATGAAAAGATTTATAGTCTGGCTGGGAAATCAATCGCGCAAAACCAAAGCGGAAACGAAAAAAATAATTTTCTCCGCGTTCTGCGGATGAAAAAAACTTGTCATGGTTCCAAACCCTGACTGCAAGGTCGCATGAGTAGAAAAAGTTCTCCGCATTTGAAAACCCGATGGAGAATTAAACTATTAAATTCACTTAAAAATCTTCTAGAATGAATTTTAAAATTCGCCGCGACCCAAAAATTGCAAATAATACGGACTACCTGTGTGTCAAATCTCATTGCTGTTAGTGCCATAGAATCGTCAGGATTTTGCGGCCCCAAACAGACAAACGAACAAACACTTCCTTTTATAATATTAGATACTATATATTTTGACCTATTTTTTTCTATTCGTGCTGACATTCTCATTTTACTCCTCAATAAATTAAATATTTCTCTTTCTCCTTTCCTCCTCGAACGCAGAAAAACACAACCGCCATTGAGAATGACCTAAACAAAGGAACTATTGTGGGACACGTGCCAGAAGTTTAGAGTTATTTATAATTAACTAAGAATTTATGCGTAGGCTTTTACACATCATTTTTTGCCATATTGCGTGAGGAGAAAAATTTTCCGCCTCACACTTTGGGCACGCGAGTTGTTTGGAACCTGACTTAATGTAAGGGTGCTGTTTTTCCTGAACGATTGCTGAATGCGACATGTATATAGTAGTGAGAAAAAATAGATAAAGAGTAGCAGAAAATTCGGGAGCGTTGTCTAATCGAGTTTATGTAAATAAAGTCAGTAGAGTTGCCGTTTTTCAAAGGAAAAACCAGCCTTGACTCCAGATAATTCTGTTAATTTTCCTTTGATAGTTTCACCTACTCGGTTAACAATCGGTTTTAGTGTTCGGCTCTGTATGACTCAGATTACCGAAAAGTATTAATCTCTATCATGAACCGAATTCATTGAGGCACGCGATTAAATGAAGCTTAGCAGTTTATGTTATCTTTAACACTGAGGAAAGCCTCTCTCAGCATGCATTCTTAAATATTCATAAAAGCCATACTGAGAGATACTGCCATGCATAAAACCTTTCCCCCCTCTTATTCAGCTAGTATTATATCTACTTTTGACTTTTCTTTCCTCTTTTGAAACATCTCATCTGAATATTATTCAAATAAATTCCATTTCTCCTTTGACAAAAACCTGGAGCAATTGATCTGTTTTTCGGATCTTTTTGCCTTAAAACTCTAATAAACTGACTTACCATTGACCAATAAGGCCACAAGCAATTTTTGGTGTATTTGATGAAGTAGGTTATGTAAATTTCCGTTTCAACTCTTGCCAGAACCGCGTCAAACTATGTCACATGATCTTTTGACGAAAAATACGTCTTTCGTTTCGAAACCGGGGTATCACGCTTAATTTTTGAGTGTTAAAAAAACGTTGACCACAAAAAAAAATTAAAAGAAATAAATGATACATAAATGAACGATACCGCGTTCAATAGAGCATTAAACAAAGCCTGTTATTAATACTCATTGATCTTGCGATGACATCATAGACTGATGGAATCGCTTACAAAGGGGAATTACCAAAAATGCGCAATACCGCTAACATAATTTAGTCTAGCTCCGGCCTCCATTGTGCGATCACGAAATTTGAAGTTAATTTGCTTTGTCTCTCTGCACTTTATAAATAATAATAGAAATAAAATTTAAATACGTAATACTTGTTTAGATATCGGATTTCAAAATGTGGAAATTTTACAAAAATTTCAAAACGTCCAAATATATGCATGATAAACACCAAAAGAATAAAAAACGTCAACAGGAAGGAAGATTGAGAGAGAAGTGGAATCCTTGAAGTCTCCGACATCCGATGCTGAGTGTCAATGGGCTCGGCGGGAATTCTTGAAAACATAGGCATCGTGCAGTCAGGTTGTACAAATGCCTGATACGAGTGCGCCTAGTACGTCCAATGCTCAGTTCGACGCAAATGGCATATATGAAGACATAAACGTTTCATTATCGAATGACAGAGTTCAACCCCTGGTGGTCAGTAATGAACCACAACCTTCAAAATTAACAGCGAGTGCACTAATTTTGATACATGTGCGGTGCGAAGAACATTTGACGTGGGAAATTAAACCAGTGTAGTACTAATTTCTATCACTTTCATTCACCATATGACCTCACTGACGTATTATACGCCTTAAACCTATCTGTCGAGAACCGACACAGACCCGTCTTCTTTTTTACACGTGCTATCGAATTTTAATCTCTGTAAATAATAACAGCATCAACGATGAACTGTATAATTTATTAATTTGCAGTAGTATCGATATTATCTATATCAAAAGACAATGTGTATGTGTGCAGAAGAAACGATTGGACAGATTTGAAATTTTCCATGGACATAGTATTTCAACGATGTGTATAGCGATTTTCATAGTTGGGCGCAATATACTCACTAGTTAATTTTCAATTAATTAAAAACACTCATTTCAATATTAGAGAAGGTTTTCTATAACATGAAAAATTTGATACTTTCAAAATATGTTTCAGCAATGAAAAAGGCACCCATGATAAACATGCTACATATTACAGTCAAGGTGTTCTATATTGAGTTACACAGTCTCCGATGGAAAAGTTACATTTATTTTAAGAAGAAAGTTTGTTTTAACAGAATACTAGTATTGAATAAATGGATATACTTTATGATAAATCACGCAATAAAATCATTTTTAGACGTTTTTCTCCTAAATAATTGGCTAATTAAGGCCAGGTGCACACATCCGGTTTTTCAACGTGTGGCGCCGCTGTGGCAACACAAGTGCGGTCTGAGATACATTAGATCCAATGGAGTAGTGCACACATGACTCCGGCGACGCTGCTGCGACGCACGCACAACTTGCGTGCAATTTGTACCACATTTCCCTACGGCGCCGCAACTCGCCGCATACGCGTCGCCGTTCTGAAGTACCTTGTTTTCATAAATAAATGGAATATAAATAATAATTAATAAATGGTTGTATCCAGTAACATCTATTTTGTTTCAATATATATATATATATATATATATATATATATATATTTACACCAAGTAAGCGAAATATAAACACGTTTTCTTTTATAGAATATTTATCGCAAATGACTAGAAATGAGTACTTGCGCCATTTCACGGTTACGTGTGCATAGTTGGGCTTCGGTGCCGCTCGCTGAAAAATCGGAATTTACGGGATTACGGGAAGAAACTAAGGAATTTTAGGAACTACAGAGAAATAATTCACTTAGGTACATCACATTTGTTTGTATAAATATTTTCGATTTCATCTGAGAACTCCAATAAAACTTTGGACTTGGACTTCTACGAGAAAAACTGTCCTTAAATTTAAGTTAAATGCATTAAATATTTTGTGAGAAAATTACTTATATGCAGTTACACAAGAGTATCTTTCATTTAAACATCAGTTCGAAATATATTACGCAGATAACGAAATTTGAATAACCGATTACTATTGAAATGTTTAGCATTTAATGTGGATATACACTGAAAAATACCTCGAAATATCCAGAAGCTGGTGTTTGATTGGAATGAAACTCAGTCTGTGTGTAGTACATGAATAGATAAATAAGAAATTACATCAAATTTAGGGGACTTTTTATTGTAGAATTACCCAGAAAGGTAATAAATTAGTGCATTGTAAAGCCCCATCTGTTGGGGAGACAGGTCGATATACGGCATGGCAAGGAGTCAAATGGAGTCCTTATGTTATACTATCGCAAATTATGTCAACCATTCTACATCTGATACATACAAATCTGCTCCTGATTCCTTATATTAAGTGTGTGTGTTCACAGTCCAGATACACTTAATGAGAGACAGATATGAGACCTCTCTAGCCAAGGAGGTGTTTTAATACCACGGAGGCATTACTGGTAGAGGTGAGCCATATGGGACTGGCGGTATCATGCTGGTAAATAGCTCACTAGACACATGACATGAAAGGAAAACCAAGGTTGTAAGAACTGCTTCATGTTTTGCTGCGCTGTCAAATTACCTCTTATTACTACTATAAGGGACCAACTGTCTTAAGTAGACTGTCTCTCCGAGTCATTGCACAAGGAGTTACAGTGGTATAACATTCTAAACAGAGAATGGTTGCTCTAACGGGTCTCCGCGGTGATTATCTACCCCAGGGCATAACCGAAACTTGTCACTAAATATGACACGCTGGCATTCCATGACTCCCGGGCACTTTACCACTTCAGACGCATCCGAAGATGTTTGGTAACCATTATGTTTACTGCCGAGTTGTACACTGCTGTAAATCCAAGTGTAATGGCATGAGGAGCCATCACTTGCGACAGCTGGTTTCCTCTACTAATAGTACAAGTTAGTTTTGATGCCCCAGGTTTTGCCTTTCACATCCCGTGTACACAAGGAGTTATTTACCATACTAACTCCCAGCATTACAAGACTCTCCTCTTCCACAGATACCTCCGTGGTGGTGAATCCCTTTATTGGCATACGAAATACCCAGATCTCATAGACCAAGGAATTGAGCCTGTCTGGGATAATCTAAGCTGTCAATTGCACCACCCCGGAATATAAAGAATCTGGAGCAACAGCTGCAGAATTCTCAGTATTGTTTTCTGCAGGATAGAATAGGGACTACATTTGAGGATTCCCGCCGTATTTTCGCAGGGGGCTTTTCATCTTTGTAATTTATGACCTTACTGACATAATTCTACAACAATAAAGCGTCCTAGATTCAATAGTGCGATCACTTTTTTGTCTTCATGTACATTGCGCATGTTAAGTTTCATTCAGAATGAACCTTAGCTTCGGGGTGTTTCGATTTTTTTTCAGCACCAAGTATTTATACGAATATTTTGCTTTAGTGGCCTGGTATATTTTAATTTTACCTCCTATTGCTATTACTATCAATTGTACAAAGCATGAAGTGTCTACCCTCTTGATGGGTCGAATTTAAAATATTTCGAATGACATTAGAGAGTCTTGAGTCCCTAAGATCTCTGGAAACCCGAACTGATTGCATTTGACATATTTTCCGAATGAAAGAAGGGAAAACTTTAACTCCGCTGATTTTGATGGAAATTCCGCGATTTCTCGTCCAAGTCTGATATCGATTGCGTACACTCGTTTGTTACAACGAAGAAGTCGCGCGTTTCAAGTTTAATGAGAGCCTTTTCTCTAAAGCGGGGTCGAAACAAGATTTCCTACTTTGATGAAATGACTTCATTTCGTCTCGAACGGTGTTCCTTCGTTGCTTTCTTTCCTCGGGAGTGATAATTCGACGGACGGCCTTAATACTTTTAATCCACTCCCTTCTCGACCGTTCTATTTTAAGGGCTGAATCGATCCGGATGTAATCGGGTGCAGTTATTTCGTCCGAAATACTTGATTTTAACCGTCCTGGTGGTTTATCTTTGCTTCGAATTCCGCATTATATTTAGTGTACAGCCTCGGTCGCAGAAACATGTTTCAAACTGTTACCAGTTCTGGGCAAGGGGCAATTTGTTTTATCCCCTTGGATTTTCATTCCCCTGGTGTAATAGGGCAATTTTGTTTCGATGAGGTACCCCGTTCTCAGTAAAACTGTCCAGGTCTTGAACGAGATATCCCGTTGAAACAGTTGAAGGGTTAACTTAGATTTAAGTCTGGATGTGAACCACGTACTTGGAATCATTGAATAAACCTCAGGGCCATATCTCTTGGTGTGTACGGTCCTCATGGACATGAAGTACTCTAATTATCTTTTCAATGTTTACTGTCTATAGAAAACAGGGGGATCGGGCTCTCGGGATACCGAAAAGATCATTTCTGCCTTCATCCACCCCAATGCTTTCATCCCCCACACACATATGCATGCCCTGCAACCTGTAATCTTTCCTGCAGTAAGTTAGGATCACTAAGATTCTGTCAGCCAATTTGCAGATTTGGTATTTAGTCAAAAAATATTATATGGGGTAAAACGAATGCTACACTATTCGGAAATCGTATGGCGTTCATAGAAAGGATGGTCAATATATCAGATACTGGCTCAAAAGTCAGGGGCACCATATCACGTGAAACTTTTGGCAGCACATTGTGGCATTTAGTCAAAAGTCGTCAAATTGAATTTGAACATGTGGTATTGACCCCAGTTCATAAACTGATTTAACGGCATCATTTATGGGAGGTTGGACATAGACCAAGAAAGATCTTGAGTTAGTGTTACCCAAGTAAATATCTGGACACTTTGAAGGGAGAATCGTGGAATAGACAATAAGAGCGACTACCAGCATTGAAATTTATAAATATCAGGGTAATTGATTAGTGATGATGATGACACCTTAAACTATGATTCCGTGCTCATTCATGTTAGTGTTAGCGATGTAGTCCGTTGGTGTCTAGACTTTCTCAAATCGCGGATAGTTATCAGCTTTTAGGTAAAAATTAAATTCCTCGTTACTCTGCTCCATTCCAAACACTAAATAATTTGGGTATCAGACATTGAGGATAGATTGTTATTTTTCACATGATATATCTAAAAGGAATTGTTAAACCATTAAAATATTCTAAAATAGTAAAAGCAGCACGCAAATACATTTTGAATCATGAGATCGTCTGAAATTTATCTTGCCGTTCATATGGCTTTGATAAACTCACAATTTGATTTATCTTCGTTTCTCAGACATCAAACATAGGTGTGGTGATCGTGTAAACTAACTGTATTGTTTTATTTCAATTTCCTGTCACATGATTGATTCGAAACTTCAATAATGATCTATTCTCAATGTTCTCTATATTTACATAATTTTTCTACAAGACCCTCACAATGCATTTTTTTTTCCGAGTAGGATAGGTTATATAGATTGAGAGATTGGACTGCATTTTTTAGTTCAGTTATAGAACCTTAGTAAATCAACAAATCATATTTTTACAATAAAATTTTAGCACAGTCAATTTGAACAAAAAATTGAGGTTTCTTGCTAAAGATCATCTTTATTTTTTGGTTATGTTGTAGGGACCAAGGCCACTAGTAAGAAACCAAGTTTACCTAAACGAAAGCCCTGTGCTTGAAGAATTATACTGAAGAAACATCGAAATTTCCGGACTTTTTTTCGTTTTTTTTCTCAATAACTCTATTTGTACGCGTTGGATAGCAAAGTAATTTGTATCAATATTATAGAGAACAAAACTGGCTACAACTTTTGTATTTATGATTTTTGCAACGGGCTATAGTTATTGAACTACAAAGCAGTAAAAATGTGATAATTTTTTAAAAATCTGGAAAAGTTCCCATAGCATCCAGTTTATCTAAAACTTCGTTAAATAAATTGATTACATTTACTGTGTAAGATTTTCTATCATTATTCAGCACAAATGGAAGATGTGATAATTACTAAACTAAAGATGCACAAGGTATGTCCACACACACAGTATGTGCAAAAGCATTTTGGATGGAACGCGTCTGTTATTTTTGACGATTACCCAGTGGATGCAGCCCAAAAAATACTAAGAGTGCAGAACATATGCGTCGTTTCACTGTGCAATGTTGTGCAAACCTCATCTTATTAGACAAAGCAACACTCGTTCCAGTGCCACTGATGAAATTTCTTACAAAAGACGCCTCATCATATTGCTTTGTAAGGTATTTCAACAACACAGCATTGACGTAAAGCAGGCTGAGGAAGATGCAAAAGTCGATATTGTGAAGACAGCACATTTCAAGGCCTCTCTCTCAGCCTATAGTGATCATCATTGGGGAAGATACTGACCTGCTGGTGCTTCTCAATGGTTTGACCCCTAATGTGAACAATGTGTACCTACACAAGCGTGGAAGAGGTTTGTCTGCTGGTGTACTGTTTTGTAGTTCCATCTTCAAATATGATTTACCAAGCTGTCCACCAGGTGTTGTTCTTTTTCTGCATACCGTCAGTGAATTTCTAAATTTGCCATTTTTGGCAAAGGCAAAACCAAATGCTGCACTATACCCAAGAAAAATCCTCAGCTAAAATAATTAGTTTCAGTGTTCTCACAACAACACTCCTCTGCTGAGGACATAGCCAATGCAGGAGAGAATCATCTTGCCTCTTTGTATGGGGGGGGGGGTGATATGAACAAACACAATTTAGATTGCCTCCGTTACCTGTATATGTACCAGCTGGCTATCTCTCTAAAATCAGAAAAAGCGTAAGAGGATTCGTTAGATGCAGTCATAAATCTCATCACACCTTATCCTAAAATAATATGTTCTTGGCACTACAAATATTCTTTTCACACAAGTATCGAGTTACTTGCCAAAATCGGCTTTGGTGTGAATATCAGTTTTCTAATTAAACCAAGTGGACATTTTTTTTTTATCCAAAGCTTAAATTGAACTCTTACCTGATTTTCGTAAGTACTTCCTCTGCATAGGAAAATAATGACTAAAATTAGAGTACGATGCTCTAAACAGGATGCTGTTATATTTTTTTATAACTTCATTCATGAACATTTTACATTATTTTAATTATTAATGTTCCTATAATTCGCACTGGTTTCCATTGCCTTTAACAGCAATTTTTAGTTCAAGGCTCTGTTTTGTATTTTCATTGACCTCGATATTGTGTCTTGATGGCCTCTGGATCGGAAGGTTCCTGGTTCGAATCCGGGGTCAGGGCATGGATATAAAATTGTGCTGTCCTTTGTTAGGGACAATGATGGTCCTTCCACTGTGGCCCCCTTCACAAGTGACCATCACTTCCGGCATTGTAGAGGCCAAGGATAGAGTCCAGTGCTCGGCATTGGAATCAAAAAATATTGTGTCTTGTGTTAGGCAAATTTTGTCTGTGTTTTGGAACTCGCGTCACAATACCACACCCAAACTAAGCGGAGTGCATCTTAACTTGGATTTTATGTAAGAGATTAAATTTGGTTCCACTGACTATGACAGTCGTATACGCTTGAATAAGGACAGATTATAAAGTCCTTTTAAACCGCACAAGTTCACCGAAAGGAAAAAGAGAGTGCGAGAGAGTAACTTTTTCCAGACCTTAAATAGAAACCAGTGCACTAGTGTTTGCAAGATACGAGAAGCCTCAAGTTCTTTATTCAGAATGGTAAGTGAAGAAGAGGTACCGGCACTCTATATCTGGTACCTGACCGGAGAGATGGGGTCGGTGTTCCTCGTGTTGGGAATGGTCACCATGGTGACTGTTTCGATTCCGTGAGCACTCCCTAATTCCCCGAAGTGATGATCCCCCGCCTTTCTGCAACAGAGTCTCTCCGAACTCGTGTGGAGAAAGGTGCCCCCGCTTCGCTGAGTCTAGCTTTAACGGTTATCTAAACAATAACAGGAGACTCCGTCGGGTGCCCTCCATTGAAGCCATGAGACGTGTTTGAGCGTGTAATGCGTTTGAAACTGATAAGATGAAGGGTTCGATCGGGACCGGGGGGGAGGACAACGGAAAGAAGAAACATATTTGAGGTTGCTTGGAAGAACCCGGTTTTTAGTCGAACAAAGATATTGTTTTAAATTGTGTACGGTATCAAACGGCAGGGACTCTTTTTAAACATAGGATGCATGAAATGAATACATGGTCGGAACACACCAAGTCAAAAATTTCAAGATATGATTTTTAGCTTTACTGAACAAGAATGTGATGCTCTTTAGACTGGTGGATTCCAATAATTTTTTTTTCTTTGCCTGAAGGTTAGATTTCTCGAGAAACACATTGAGTGAGTAAAGGTTAGAGAATAGAGCATTTCCCACTTCATTTTCTTATAACTATGTTTTTTCACTTAGTGTATTTCACTTGGAAGTTGACGTTATGTAGTCGTTTGTACTCATTGATTTATTAGTTTTGCCTTTCGTTGTGTCCAGGCTTGTTCCAAATATGTTAGCTGCCAACGTGTCAACCTCAAATAGTCATTCCTTCTAAAAAAAACATTTGATTTTATAAAAGAACACCCTTCATAAAGCAGTTTCTAAAATAAATTCAAATGGTCAGCCTTTTCTCGGTTTCTTAAATACCTTAATGCTAAAAGAGCTTCCGTTTTAGGATTTTTACTGCTTTTAGACTACTGAGGTATTAAGATGTATATTCTACCCGTGATTTACGAAACTTTGATTTTCTCCATTTAACGTGAATTTGTGATGTTTTTTTTTATTTCTAAATAATTTCGAATGATCTTGAGTTTTATGGGCTTTATCTCAAAATATTCCCGCCCTTGGTGAGTGCATTTTTAATACGATGATGTAAATTAAGAAAGAATATTAAGTTTCATTAGTATATTTTATTTCACTCGCAAGGAGAATCTACAAAGAAAGAATAAGTTAAAAATTAATGTCGGTAAAATTAGAGGCTTGACATATTTATTTAAAGTTGGAGACATTGCGCTTGTCTTTCGGCTGTCCCTTCGTTTTCAGACTACGTGCAAGTGCACGTCCAGCACACTATTCAGGAAGAGGCTTGATTGTTCGAGCCAAAATTTTACCTATTGTCATAAGAGATAAAATTTTAAATGTTATCGTTAATATCATAAATCACCTTGTTTTAATTTTTTTTTTGAGATTGTTTCGATTAATTATTTCTTTGCCTTCAATATAATGACTTCCATTGCATGAGTTTCATAAAAACCATTTGTTTAAAGTGGTTGAACAGCTGGCAGAATGTTATCTAGAGGGAAAAATCTTTGACAAATAGAGGTCAAAAATTACTTTCTTACTTTACACAACAAAGGAAGTTGAAGGAAAAGGTGGATTCACCCCTATTCGGTATAAAAAACAACGAATAACTATTTCCTGTGTCAGAAACGCTTTGTTGAAAGAATTTGACTCGCATATGAAAAATAACCTTCTGCTGACACAAAAATAACTACTTTTCTGTGATTCACAAATATCACCGTTCCTAAATAGGTAGTTGGTTGAATTTACGTCTCACTGAAGCAACACACGGGCTATTGGCAGCGGTCTGGATCAATACAGAAGAGAAAGATCCGAGGACAACACCTCGTAATTTTGTACCATGATCGGATGACGAGGTCAACACTTGAGCTGCCACCTTATTCGCCACACCACGCGAACGTGTGGATAGTTGAGACTTTTGTGGATAAAGCTTGCACCAGCTCACACGTACATGACGATCTTTGGTTGGATGAAGTTTTGAACTTGCAACTTTTTGGTTGCCTATCCGCGAGTCTACCAACTGGGATACCTCGGTTTATACCGTTCCGATAGGTATGTTTGGTTAAGGGAAGTGCGATCCTCGTCGTTACATAATTGAGCACTGCTTGGTCGAACTAAGTGCCCGATAAAATATAAGCTAACTACTCTTAAAAGTCCCATCGGAAAGTGTGTACATTTTAAAATAAAAAATAATGAACTGCTTAGCCAATTAATTAATAAAATGTGATTGTCTAAATGACCTTAATTGTTACTCTTCCGTTAGCTTTTTTTACTTTAAGAGGATGCCCTTCTGGCTGGATCCTTCCTAGGCTAGATAAATGCTTCCTAGGCTAGATAAATCCTTCCTAGTCTAGATAAATCCTTCCTAGGCTAGATAAATCCTTCCAGGCTAGATAAATCCTTCCTAGGCTAGATAAATCCTTCCTAGGCTAGATATGGGGCACTTACGGTACAATGTATTTGAGTAAGATGTTTCACGATTTTGCTGAAAGGTAAATTTTCCTAATTCACAGAAAACTGAAGTTTGAAAGGAAGGTTAATTTAAACATAACTTGAAAATAATTTTATATGATAAATGATAAAATATACTTGTAAATAAAAAGGCTAAAAGCATCGATCAATTTAAGACAATTTGAAGCAAATGTCAATACATTTAGAATTCTTTAAAAAGATTGTTTTGTATTAAATCCTGTAGAGAAACAACTAAGTATTTTAAGAAGACAAGAAAAACTACTCCTTGGCAAAATATGTAAATATGGTTAGACAGTATGTTAAACAATGCTGTTTTATATGAAATTAAGTTGAGTACTTAATAAAATCCTAAAAAGATAATTAAGAAAATATTGCTTTTTTTTATCTAAAGTTTTTTTTTTGCTTGAAAATTGGGGGAAAAAATTAAATAGATATAAAACTATGAGATATCTAACTCTTGAAGAAATTAAATTTAAGTACACATTTTTGCTCTGTAAGCGTTACCAATTATAATTTTAGTGGGTAAATTTTTGTTGGGTTTTAGACCTTTTAGAAGGTGTATGATAAATCAAAAGCAATTTAAAAGTTGCATAAAAGAGTTTAAAGAAAGAAACGTAGCTTACAGAATAAAGAATGCATTTTTTCTGAAAATTGTGAATATTTATGTGACAATTTTTGTAAAAAACAGAAAGCTGTTCCAGAGACCCATGTTCCATTTTAAACTAAATCAATCAAAATGCTTTCTATACATTATGTATGTGAACAATTCTCTTTCATTTTGAGAGTTTTTTTAAAAATGGATCCGCGGTGATATTGTAATGAGGGCAATTTCTTTCCGTCAGAGCTCTTTTTCTTGAAAAATTCTTCTAAAAATGATAAAAGGCACCAATTCGTCGGAGAATATTCGAACACATTTCTTAAACGACTCTCATTATTGGCTTTCACTTTCTCGCAAGCTGTTGTAACCTTAATTTTGATTGCTTTTCAGCAATCTTTTTTCTCTTCCATATTCTCCCTTCCTACCAGATCCAGTTATTCTATTTTTATCTCAGCATCGTTACTCGCAGCCCCGTTAGGTGGCGCTGCCGGCACCCTGCGAATCAGCTTCTGTCTCTCTTCTCTTCACCTCATCCTGCACTTTCCTGACTTTACAAGAGTAAATAACCCAGGGGTACGAACCAAGTACAAAAAACAAGAACCTGCTGTTGAAAAACGACTTTGGGAAAATCGATGCTAATTACGGGGCTGTGAAACTGGGAGAAATATCACGATGCATGCTTGAGATAAATTTGCGGGATGAGTATATGCATGTATGCATTTACGCACGTGCCCACCCCAGTGTTTGTTCATGAACAACACATTGTAGTTTCGGAGGCACTGTGATCGTGTGTTCTAGAAAAAGGAAAAATGCATTTTTTTTTGCCTAAAAAATTTCAAATTTATTTGTATTCTTTTCTCATTACCTCTTGATTGTAAAATTGAATAATGGAACCAGAGATTGAATGCCTTTAAATGAAGGCTCGTTTGTTTTAGTATTTTTAAATAATCCATATAAAAGATTAATGTTTCTGGTTTTAGTAAAAATGATGGAGCGGATTGTTTTTCTGATAAGTGTTTCGTATCACGGTACTGAGTTTATCCGCACTTATGAATCTTATACTTTTGAAAGATGCTTATTATTTACATTTACGAATTTATTGTGTGTTAAAAATGTTTGTTTCAGATTAGAACCACAAATTTGTTTAAGTATTCTCGGCTGACCACTAAGTGGTGCATTTTGCAACATTTTTAGTGACTATTCAGTTGCTTTTTAGTGTTATATACTCATTTAATGCATTGAAATAAAAAATAGCAGTGAGCAATCTGGATCTGGGTTTCAATGTTCGTAGGGTATACCAAGTAACAAAAGACGTACTTGACAGGTACACCATTATACTGTAGGAAAAAAGGCCCATTTCTATTTATTGCTTGAAAACGACTAGATCAAGAATTTCCTATTTAATAAAAGGGGTGATCGTGGCTCATTTGGTGTACTCACTATGCTAGTGACGTACGAGTTCTAGGAGGTGCAGATTCAATTTCTGCAATTTATCTTGGGTGTATTTTTTTCTTCTATGTGTGTAAGGACGAGTCCATTGCTCTAAGAGCTTCCAAATTATAGGCGACACAGGTTTGATACCTTCCTGGATGTATTTCTCACTCTTCTATGTCAGTAAAACTCTACTTGTTTGCTTATGTCCATTTACGTGACATTGTTTGGGACAGCTTGGCCCAATATAATTTAATCACCATAAAAAAAACCCGAAAACCAATTTTTAAAATTCTGACGCTCCTCTGATTTCTGGAAGGTAACATTTGAAGTCTCATAGTAGAATATAGTACAAACTGAATCACGACTAACAATAGCTCAAATAAGCTAGCTCACTGGGTGTATTTCTCTCTTTTGTGTATCGGCCGTTAGTGAAAACTCTCCTTTCTTGTGTTCATTTCTTGGCCTTGTCTGCCTTGTATTTGTTAGGTAGGTATTTAAACGACGTCGCACTGGAACATCACAACGGACTATTGGTAACGTTCTAGGATCAATCCCCCAATGAAAAGATCCGAGGACAACACTACGTAATTTTGAACCACGGTCAGATGACGACCGTATTATATGGAATGAATTTGACACTGAGTTTTTTTTTTAAACTGTAACTAAAGCTTCGATTATGAGTGTGCACATTTTGTCTTTGACTGGTCTAGTTTGGTGGACAGATGGTTGTTTTGAGTTGTATTTGTTGACGAGAAGATCCATTTTAATAAACTACTCTTTCCGCCTCCAACATTTTCATTTGAATTGGTCATTCATCAGTCGTCAGTGATCTGAATGCGAAGGACAGATATCCAATTGACCCGCCTTCGGATTGGACACACGCGTTTTACCCATCCTCATATTTTGTTAGGGGAGCAGATTCCCTTGCGTCATAAAACGCAATTAACCAACGATAAATCACAATCAAAACAATCGTATTGCAATTATTTTTATGTATATTTTAAATTTTAACTATCTCCAAAGAAAATATGGTATCTTATACCATTTTTTATAAATATTACTTTTCGCTGTCTAACTGAATCTGAATGCTTTGCATTCCACAATGCACGCACCTAAAGCCACACGTTCAGAAGATGCCTGATAAATGGAGAACTAGATTTAGATGCCAACGGGGGGTGGGGGTGTACAGGAGAGGGCTTTGCTAGAAATGTAAAGCATCTTGGGCACACCTGCCTTGGAATTTCACTGTGCTTTGTATGCGGGGCAGGTGAACGTGATAAAGACCCGGGAAGAGGACGTGACGAGCACCTTTAAACCAACTCCATGGAAGTGCTGATTTTTGTTTTACATTCACTGGGATCGATAGCCGTGTGTGTTGGGAAAGAAACCGACTGCTGACACTGTCGTTCATAGATGCAGGTTGTCCTCAGGTTGATCACTATTCAGAACATACTTCAAAAATCACTGTATTTCATTCTATTCAAATAATTGCTACTGTTGCCGAATGGATATCTTCACCACACGAAACAGTTCTGGTTTTGTTTGTTGCTCTGTGGTCACATTTTGCTACACGAATTATATCCACAACAGTTCTGATAGTGTTTCGTATGTTGAGAATGTTAAATATTTCGTAAACTACTAGCTAGAATATTGAAACTATCATTTTCAAAATGGACTTTTCCGTTTGAAAATTATGATAAATGACTATAGAGTGACGTTACTACCTTGTATTTGTGTAATGAACAATCTAATATACTCACAAATACGTGACTGGATCCCAGTTTTAGCGTTATATGAGAAGATTTGATTGGTCACACTGCCTTGATAATAATAGTATATGTTCAAGTAGATACATACTACACTTTAAATATATTCCATTGTTAATATTTATAAATTTGTTTATTGTCAAATCAATTCTGCTTGTACGATCTGGAGTTACTATAGTGTAAAAAAGCGCATGACTTTGATAAGCATCGAACTTTTTGATTACTGGTTCTAGAAAGACATTTGTATAGATCCCGAATAAAGCAAGATATAACGTTCCACGTCGTATGAATCCTATACGAGTCACATTCAATTGTATCCATTATTCGTTTATGTATTTACTCCATATAACTTGTTTTCTTTCGGTACATTCATATCCATTCTTTAAAAATCCTAGGCTACTTAAATCAAACATGTACGTTCTCCTTCCTTTTGGGGGTTCACAAAGTAGCCCATGTGAGTGGATGATCTCAATCTTAGAAAATCTTGCTATCATCAATATGTTATGAATAAATTGTAAGCATTCATAACAATGTCACCTACGTGGTATAGTTATCATAGTATTTGTCTGACACCAATTATAGATTCGAATCTATCTCGATTTTTAAGCGCATGGAGCTGGGTAATTTTCCTGGTTAGGAGCAATGGCGGCTTACCTACTGGGTGCACCCTCACAAATAGTCACCAATTTGCCTCTTGTAGTTTCGAAAGTAGAAGGGGTCAGTTGTTGGGTATTAGGAAAAAATACTTTCTTAACACTTGATTTTGATGAAGCTTAACTTACATTATTCAATGTAAAAGTACCCATTACATATGATCAAAAATTATAATTGCCTATCCGGTAAATTCTCTTAACGCACACATAAATAAATTTTTTTCAACTGTCAACATTCCAAATGTTTCATAGCATAGCCACGTTTACTTTAGCATCTATGTTTAAGAGCAGGTATGCACATAATGAAATATAAATGCTTTGAAAAAAATTGTCTTTGGTACATTAGCATTCTCCCGTAATTCTATGTAAAAAGTCCTTTGTTCTAAAATTGACAACAGTTTCTGAGATGGTTCAGATTAAAAAAACTCCACCAGAATGTGCTAATAGGTCAGAAGGCTTCAGCATTCCAAGGAAAAATTGCAGGACCAAGTTAAATAGCTCCAATAATAAAATTTTTTTAAAGTAGTTTATTAGACTAACAGTTTTCAAATAGTTTTAAGCATTAAAATAACTCTTCCCAGCTAGATAAGCTTCAAAAGAGATCTTTAGTTGAGAATACAAGTAGTTATCAGATGTTTTTTTTTAGAATTTTGAATTATGTAATTTTTTCCAGAGATCACACACACACACACACACACACACACACACACACACACACACACACACACACACACACACACACACACACACACACACACACACACACACACACACACACACACACACACACACACACACACACACACACACACACACACACACACACACACACACACACACACACACACACACACACACACACACACACACACACACACACACACAGTACTTACTATAAAAGATTAAATTCTAAAATAAATATTTTTATCTTAAATTATATAATTTACTTTCTTATTAAATCATGAGCTTTGTTGCTATTTGATGTCAGGAAACCAAATTTATTAGCTAAATGCGAATACTAATGCGAATGATCATGAGCAGATTGTGTGGGGTTTTGCTCTTACAATTAAAGAATTATTATTTTAGATTGTGTGATTTCTGTATAATGATATATGTAGCTTTGAGTCTCCTGAAGTAAAATTGTTTTTTAATTATTTCATTTTAATCAACCTATTATTTGAGTGTGTAAAATGTCACATTTTAAAATAGGAGTATTTTAAGATATTTAATTTTTTTGGTTACTAGCTATATCGCCATGCTAATTAGCAAAACTCGTAACTCCTCTGTTAATGTATAGCAGTTACGAGTTATGCTAATTAGTATGACGATATGCTTTGTTGCATAGCACAGGGTGCATAAAGTCTCTTTACAATTTCTCAAATTTAGTACAAAGGAAAATGAAATGACAGATAAGTGGAAATTATTACCAAATGAGACGTATATATTCAAGTTTTTTTTTGCCTCATTTAATACACATCTATATGGGCACCATTAGTTGAACGAATAACATCAAGACGGTACTCGATTTCTTGCCATGTTCGCTGTAGCAAACCCTTATCAATGGTGACAATGACATCAGTGATCCTCTGCATTAGATTAGTGATGTCCATATCATTGTTTGATACACCACCACATTGTGGTCTTCATGTTCGTGGGTTCCTAAAAGAAACATTTCCAAACTGGTGGAATTGGAAGGGGTGGTCTAATACCCTGTCCACCTCGTTCACCAGATAACACTCCCCTCGACTTCTTTCTATGGAGTTATGTTAAATATATCTTGTATGCCATTGCCATAATTGATGATAGTATGCTACAGCGAACATGGCAAGAAATCGAGTACCGTCTTGATGGGATTCGTGCAACTAATGGTGCCCATAAGTGCATTAAATGAGGCAAAAAAAAAAAAAACCCTTGAATATATAAGAATATATATATTTGTAATAGCTTCCATTTATCTGTATTTTCATTTTTCTTTGCAATAAAATTTTGAATTTGTAAAGAGATTTTATGTACACCTGTGTATAATCTTTTATCCATGTCTAATACAATTTATTTTGTTCATATAGTAACAGCATATAAATCAGTAGAAAAATGCTATTTGTTGTTAAAATTATAAAAAATTGTTTGTTATGTAGTGAAACTAACGAATAATATTTATGTTTTATTTAAATATTCAGAGGGACTCCAGCAAATATCTCCGGACAAAATTGCCACTTTAACTAAATCCAACCAACTCTATGCATTTCTTTAGAGTTCCAGATCCTTTTTGAGGGCTTTTCATGATTATATGTTCAATTTGTTACTTTTTTGTGTTTAACTTTGTTCAACTCTTCTGTTGTCGCTGAATAATACTCGCTTCATTAATAAATGACTAAGTCATAATCATTTGAAGTGTTGCACGCATACCTTACTCACCCTAAATAATTAAAATGAATTACATATTCACGCTAATAGGATAGAATATTACAATCTGAAGCTCAAAGAGACATCAAACTTTCACGAGAGTTTGACTGCTATTTGGAGAATTCTTCCATTTCATCGTAATTTTTAAAATGTTTATGGTTTGGGGACTAGTAACATCACCTTTTACGTCTTACTTGGGGAAAACCGTATGCAAACTGACTCATTAAACTACTGGATAATATTTGCTTTAGTAGTGTAACTAAGCACCGTTCTCATATGATATCATACATGTTGAAGTGCCATTAGTTGATTGTTCAATTTGTAGTATGCATATAGTGGATTGCTTATACGTTCTCTTCTTCCTCTGCAGGCTCTGGGCGGAGGTTTTCCACGTGAGCTCTTCAACGGGAGCCGCCAGATGGCAGCAGGTGTCCGAGGATCTGGTGCCTGTCAATATCACGTGCGTCCAAGACAACCCGGAATGCATCTTCCACATCACCGCCTACAATTCCCAGGTGGAGAAGATACTGGACGTGCGGCTCGTGCAACCAGGTGAACAACTCTCTCCACCAATCACTCTCCAGAAACACTCTTTCGCCCCTCTCTCTAAAAATGCTTCTTTCCCGCGATGCAGATCTTACAACACACGTACTGGAACTTGTTTTTCCTCCAATGAATCCGATAGTATCTTCTCAAAAAGTAATCGAATCATGACGAAAGGAATCGAAGACATGATACTACTCTGGAGGTATCATTGGAGTATATATATATATATATATATATATATATATATATAGGAAAAACAAGAAAAACCTAGAATTGTCGGGGAATTTAATTTTTGTAAAAAAACAGATCAGAGAAAAGTCAGGGAAAATTACTTAATTTCGCCAAAAACCTGGAAAATTGTCTCAATGTTCTGGAAAATGATTGGCTTCACAGACTCTTAGACGAAAAGTAGCCAATAAGATTAGTACACACGGCTTCGTATCACTTTATTTTATAAATATAGTGTTTCAACCGATTTTAAAAGAAACGGCTAATATTTAACAAGTGAAGAATTTTGTTTCATTCACGGGCTTAAATGAAAGAATTGAATGTCTTGTGATACATTAAATAAAAAATTTACGAAAGTCAAATATGTTAAATTATTTGGATAAGTTATTTTAATGAAAGATTACTTGGGTTTTGTGAATTAATTTTTACAGTGTCTCGAAAATTGGATTTTTAATTATTCGCTACTGAATACTAAGTTATTTCTTGGTTTTTAACCTTAAAAATGTCATGGATTACGTATGTATGACCTGGAATTTTGTAACAATTTGTCGGGAAAACCTGGAAATCTATATAAATAAGAATGGAGTGTTTGTTTGTACATTCAATATTTTCGACCCATTTCAAGTTTTCTATCCGTTTTGGACCCTTCTGATGCCGAATCCGCCTTTTTCTCGTTTGGTGTCTGTCTGTCTGTCTGTCTGTCTGTCCGTCTGTCTGTCTGTCTGTCTGTATGTTGTGCCCTATACACGTCCACGCGGTTTAAGATATTTTCATGAAAATTTGCATACAGTGAGTACTTATCTTCATTTAGTGAGTGGCATTGGTTTCGAAAGTCTGTCTGTCCGTCTTTCTGTTCTATGCTCGATTTTGTGTTTGTGTAGACATCACATGAATTGTTTTTCAGATATTTGATTGCATTGTATTTGATTTTATACATTATCTATTAGTTTAATGAATGCAATATTAAACATTTCTTTATTATTATATTTAGTTGAGTTTCATGCTAAAACACCTGAGTAAGTATACTTAAATCAACCATAATTTGGTAGTTTTGGAAAAATTGGAATGTCTATTGAATATTACGATTACTTCGATTGCTTTACCAGTACTGCTGAAAAAGTAATTATTCTTCAAAAAATAATTTTTTTTTTATGGAATTTCATCTCTGATACTTCATTTATTTCGAGTCTTATTTTTATTTTTTGCGCAATGAAAACGATTTCCGAATATTTGGGACAGACGATATTTTTCAATGAAACGAGAATGAACAAGATCGCGCGAGCAGTGATATTTTTTCTGGTTATTTCGCTCTTAATTAATTTCACATTACTAAATTTTGTACACTTTTAGTTGTAAGTTGTGGCAACTGTGCGAGATCAAGAGATAAAATTGAATCACAAATTAATATCTTTAGAACAATTTTTTGCGACATTTTATTTTGTTTTTTACTTTGCTGTTTCCTGTTTTAAATATTTATTATTTTAATAAATGTGTTTTCCTTCTCATCACACGCAACAGCACCACAAAGTATTGACTTAAAAATGTTAGGTAAGTCAGTATAAATTTTCAGTAAATTTTAAGTGTAGTTATGCCATTATTGAAAGAATAATGCCGTTATTTAAAGAATAATGCCGTTATTTAAAGAATAATGCCGTTATTTAAAGAATAATGCCGTTATTGAAAGAATAATGCCGTTATTGAAAGAATAATAATGTTTATTAATCCAAACTGGAACTTTTTCCAACATTAAAAAATTCGTTGTAATAATGAGAGGAGAAGATTGCAAAATTTCACAATGTCGCATACAGGAGGCAAGAGTGCCACAAGTAAAAAAATATTGTTTTGTTGACTATGAGTGCGAGAGCACTCGCCGTAAATCGTAATTTTAATTAATAGAGTTGAACATGAAAAGAACTTAAGAAAGGGAATTCCAAATCTTCCTATAAATCGTCTTTTATAGTAGTAACCTTAGTAACACCTTTCGTCATTTTGTAGCTTTGTCATACAGCAATTGTGCGATGTATGTGAAATGTATTACATGAATGGATATGCATGTGTAGGATTTGTGTCCAAAGTAAGTTGTAGAAAATATAAAGATGGCGAAAGATGTTAAAATAAATTTCTATTCTACCAAAAACGTAAGTCATTATATATTTTGATTATCTCTTCAATCTAGAATAAACCAATTCAAACCGAGTACGGTCGGGTATTTTGCTAGTATATATATATATATATATATATATATATATATATATATATATATATATATATATATATATTACGTCATCCCTTATATCTGCAGATTAGAGTAAAATCTAGCGTATGTCCAGCTTCAGCCACTAGCTTATTTATTTAAGAGTCTTAGTGCAAAGTTTTATGTTGATATTGTGATGAGTGAGACAGTTGAAGTGTATTTCGTAAACATCATTTTTTTGGCCGACACAAGACAGTTTTTGGCATTTATTGAAATTTTTTTTTTCGGGGTTGGAATATGTTTTTTTTATGTTTATTCAATATTTAAAAGAAAAAAAAAGTTATATTAAATCACTTGAGAAAAAAAAAGTACTCCGAACGTAATAAGATACCTTAACATCTTTTGGAAATATCCTTAAAAGTTTTACGCAGCTTTTTCTCACCCCTTTTGACAGAGTGTACGCACTCGTAAACGAAGCTTCACTCGTTATCGAATTCGGTTTGCATAGCAAGGACATTCGGTTAATCGGGGCTCGGTGGCCAAAGTTCTATTGTAGTTCTATTATGAAGAATTTGTGCATTTGGCGCATGTTAAAAATTGAGTAAGCAACCAAACAGTTTCCTCTAGCACCTTGCGGAAATACAGTCTTGGTCCAGAAATGTTCATTTTGGTGTACACCTGTCAACCTTTTAAATTATGTCCAAGCAATTTCGTATCATCCTGCATTTTCCAACAGAAACTAATCTAGTCGATAACTGTCATATACTCGGGACTGGTGCACGTTAAATCTGTTGTCACCTCAAATGTCCTCACTTTGGCGTGGTGTGGAAGTTTAGAGTGGGATACCAGTTCAAGTGTTGTTCTCGTCATCTGACCATGGTTCACCATTACGAGACGTTGTTCTTGGATTTTTCCCTTTGGGATTGATCTGGGATCGTCACCAATAGGACGTTGTTTTGCTCCAGTTAGACGGTAATTAACTACCTACCTACCAATAAAAAATAAGAACTGAAATGTACTGTAAAATCTACGGATTTGAAATCAGATGTTAAACAAAGAAGTGGTTAGTGATGAAATATATTAAAAAAAATATTGTGGTAGTAAGTTACAGTCTGGAAATTTTGTCTAAGTGTTCTAGATGTAGTTAAATTTTCCGACAATTTACACTACACTACAATAATGGAGCGGACGCCAGCGGATTGGCATGTAATCCGACTACTTGTTTGGGGGTGTTTTTCGTGGTATGTCCTGGGACCTTTGTATGTTGTTACTGGTACCGAGCTTACATGGACATTTTGGACAATCATATTTCTCCTACGATCTGGCAATTTTATGGTATGTACGAATGCTACTTCTAGGACGACAACGCTCCATGTCATGTTGCAGCCTCTGTCAAGCAGTGGTATCAAGATATGGATGTAAAACGTCTTCCCTGGCCTGCTCAGAGTCCTGACCTAAACTCCATAGAACATTTGTGGGACGAGTTAGAGCGACGCTTACGGACCAGGGAAACACGTCCGAAATCTACATCTGAGCTTTCGACATTCTTACAGCAGGAATGGACACACATACCCATAGCTGTGTATCCAAACCTTGTTGAAAGTATGCCCAGAAGGGTTGCTAGACTAATTGTAGGACGCGGGGGACCATCACCCTATTAAAGAATGTATTCTTTCCCTTATACCATCACATCTTGCTGTCCGGTCCAGTATTGTAGGGTAGTGTAGGCCTCGAAATAGATTTTTTAATACAGGTGCACAAGGTGCACCTAAGTTTTTAAATTAGGTGCACAGGTTATATTTTAGGTGCACATTAAAAAAAACTTAATGAAAGAGTATTAATACAATGTAAACTACTTTATTTGTTGGTTATGTTTAGATAGATTAGTAGTAGATAGTAAATAAAAATATTTAACATTCGAATAATTCTCCCTTCTCCGGCGCACGGCTATCGCGACAGTCGCTTCAACAGAGCCATCTGGAAAATGTTTCGATCTTCGGAAAGTTTTGTTGGCAGTGGCACAAGTAAACCTTTCTGCTGTATAAACGAGTTACGGCCAATCGATTTTGTTTTCGCATAGTGTGTATTAAGGAATTTTAATTACGTTCATTTAGAGCGAGAGAGGTCGATACTAATAGTTTGTTCAAGCCTCAAAATAACATAATAGGTTCCCTCCCCTTTTTTTAACGTTAGGTGCACGGCATGCACCTAGCGGGGAAAAATTAGGTGCACAATTTTATTTTCATGTGCACAGTGCACCTGTGTACCCGGGTATTTCGAGCCCTGGGGTAGTGTATATCTTGATATCAGGTAGTTGGTAATTGAATTTACGACGTACTGGAGCAACACAAAGGGGCTACTGGAGATGGTCTTGGATCAATTTCGAAGGCTTAATATCAGAAAAATTAAAGGTTTAAAATAATTGAAAGAATTAATCACACACATTGTTTCATAAACCTTATTTTTCAAATTTCCAAATAAGTTAATATAATGACGAAAAGTCGGCATTCTTATTGGATTAATTTAAAATGAAATGTAGTGGATACCCTTAGCTTTCTTTAAAGAATGAGATTGGGTTCCTTAAATGAATCTGAAACTTTGTACCAATGCCTTTGATCTCCGAAAGCACTGTTCCACATTTACTAGTTACTACTGAGTTTAATACCCGCAACGAAGACAGAAAGCAAAGTACATCAATATACTGTGGGTACTAGATAAAAATCCAGGTGGTGATGGAAAACTATATCCTCCGAGAGCATTTAGCGTAATAATAACTGATTATGAATTACTACTATAACACTCGATTGTCTTTTATATCTTAACCATGATACAATTGAATCAATCACTTGAATTGAATTCGTTGAGACGATAGCTTTTATTTGAAAACTGAGTTATGTTATTTGTTTACTAAAATTTATAACAACTAGGGGGCCCACCCCCTACTCGCTAGCGCTCGCCAAGCCCCTGAGGATTGCTTTGCAATCTTCATTAATTCGCTTCGCTCGCATCAATGAAGACATGTGCCCTAGCAAAATTGATTGTTTACAAAATATAATATTCCAAAAAAATATTTTTCAAATATAAATTTGCTGTACTACAGATAAGTTATAGTGTCTCTGGAGTCAGAACTCGAATAAATTTGGAATTCAAATGAAAACTTTGAGGGAAATTATAACATGAAATGTGAGCGCTGCTTTGGAAATCGAATACCCAGCATATTGTTTGTAAGTTGCAACAGCACGACAAATATTCATTTTTTGTTCTATAAAATTTCATCCGATAACGCTATAAATTCAATTGAGGCGCGAGGTTTCGTGGTAAGGAAACAATCGTACAGTGTTGCCAAAATGCGATAAAAAAATAACGACTTTTTGTGTGCCCCGTAAGAGAATTATGTGAGCCCTTTAAGGCTAAAGTGGTGTAAGTCCTTTAAACATTGCTGCGAGATAAGGATACTTTTAGTAGAATAGTACTTAGACAGCCAATGGACTGCATAATCTTGTGCTGATATCTGTGTGGTTATTTGGGGAATTAGGAGTTACACCACCTTTTCTATAAGTAGTTTTCGACATTCATAATTTGTTAATCCGGTCCCAATGGATCTCCCCAGGCAAATCTTTACGGCCAACTTCAGAATTTTAAACGGACATGACTATCTCCAAGGACATCTCCACCGGATTGGTGTGAAAGACATTCCTGGCTGCCCTCTGTGTTCCACTGGAGAGACTACGAATTTTAGCCACTTAACAGTTTGTGCTACTATGTCCAACTCAAATTTTAATGTTCTACCTCTTGACAACTATATTTCAAAGGCTAGTTTATATTGGGCTGCACGAAGGGAAATGGTCAATACGACCCATTCCTCAACGTAATTAAAAAAAAAGTTTCATAATTTGTTACCAGCATTAACTCAGATTTTTCATAAAGTGGACTTACACCACTTTGGTTTAAAAAAGGCTCAGATAATCTTAATAGAATTACGGATTTCAAAAGAAATCTCAAGATACTTGATTCCTCGATTATCGCAGTGCATCGTTACAAAGACAATGCCACTGCGTTCCCTTACCAAACTGCAGAAATCTAGCCGATGCGGTGATCCGAAAGCGTGAAGTATCTGAGAGCATCTGTACGGATTTCGGAAGCCCTCTGTTAGAGAGCGGCGAATCTCGCCGCTCAGAGGATTCTAAATTTAGCATTAATCGATGGCGCATTCCTTAAACACACAAAAGCGCCACAAAACAGGAAGTTTGCAGGAGAGGGATCAACACGGATGGTTTGTAACAAAGAAGACGGCTGGCAGGAAAAGTGGCAACCAGCGCTGCGATATATCGCCCTGCCGACACTCCAGCTTGGTTTGGATTACCAGCCTTCGTGTAGTCTAGATGGGAATTCAGTTATGCTCACCGCAGAGCAGGTTGAGTAGTGTCTCGGAAACGACTGATCTGTTTGTGAATAGGTGTAATCGTGAATCCAATGTTCGTGAATAGGTGTAATAATAATTTTTTTATTTCCAATGGCAAGGCTGGGTACACATTGCAAAGACAAATACAATACATAATACAATACAGAAATACAATACAGAACAGAATTGACCGAAGTCATTGTAGCCTTATACAAGGCCAGAAGTGATGGTCACTTGTGAAAGGGCACCCAGTGGGTGGACCATCATTGTCCCTAACAAAGGACAGCACAATTTACATCCATGCCCTGACCCGGATTCGTACCAGGAACCTTCCGATCCAGAGGCCAACACCTTGACCACTAGACCGGTTGGTCGGCATAGGTGAATAAAGTAAGCAGAAAATCATGGTAGTGCGAGTTTCAGTTCGGGTTCCGCATTAAATTTGCATAATTACTTTTTTTGTTGTTGTTAAATAGCGATCTTAGGCCCGTTACACACATCCGGTTTTTCAACGTGAGGCGCAGCTGCTGCACCGAAGCTCAACTATGCACACATATTCCACTGCTTTCCAAACAGCTCCTTTCTATCAATCAGTCCAATTCTCAATATGGCTAATCTATGATCATCAATTCCTGTTAATCATTATTGCCATCTACAAATTTTCCAGATTTTAAAGATTTATATTAAGAAGATCTGTACCCATTTTGCAATGGGATTCTGAATGCTGACCTTAAAGCCCGGTGCACACATCCGATTTTTCAACGTGCGGCACCGAAGCCCAACTATGCACACATAACAGCGAAATGACGCAAGTACTCATTTCGCGCCATTTGCGATGATTATTCTGTCGAAGAAAACGTGTTTATTTCGCTAACTTGGTGTAAAAAAAGTATATTTTGAAACACAAAACAGACGTTTTACTGGATACAACCATTTATTAACTATTATTTATATTCCATTTATTTATGAAAACAAAGTACTTCAGACCGGAGAAGCGTGTGCGGCGCCGTGGAGAACTGCGATACAAATTGCACACAAGTTGGACGTGCGTCGTCGCAGCGACGCCGGAGAAATGTGTGCACTACTCTATTGGATCTAATGTATCTCAGACCGCACTTGGGTTGTCGCATCTGCGCCGCACGAAGAAAAACCGGATGTATGCACCTGGCCTTAGCAGTTTCATTCCTGTACATCCAAGACATTAATTAGTAAATTTTCATTAGAGCAACTCCTCAGTTTCTAGGTTCAAATCGCATTTTGCCATGGAGTAGTTGTTTGGAATCCATTTAAACCTCGTTTAGCAAAAGGTTATAACAGTAGAGTGAGTTTTATGTAGGTTTTTAAATTTACTTAGCACTGTGGTTGCACACAACGGGCTATTGGTAATGGTTCGGAATCAATCCCAAAGTAAAAGATCCAAGGACAACTCGCCGACCAACCGTTCTGGTGGTTAAGGTGTTAGTCTCTAGATTGGAAGGTTTCTGTTCGAATCCGGGTCCGTGCATGGATGTTTATAAACGTATGGTGTAGAGGCGTCTGGGGCACATTAAATCTGTCGAGGCCGCAAGACCTCACGTTGGGTTGGTGTGGAAGTTTGGAGAGTGGTGTGCCAGCTCAGGTGGTGCCTCGTCTTCTAACCGTGGTTCAAAATGACGTGGTGTTGTCTTCGGATCTTTCCCTTAGGGGATTGATCCCGGACCGTCGTCAAGAGCTCATTGTGTGGCTTTAGTACGACATTAATTAAAAAAATTACTGAGGATAACTCGTGATTTTTAACCACGTTTAGATGATGAGGTCAACAGTTGAGCTGGTACCCCACTTTCTTAGTTTTCATACCCTGCAATGAATTTAGGACTAAATAAATTTATACCAATTTTTTTTTCACTCAAATATGTACTTCTTTTAATAACATTAGTGGGATTCGCATTCTGCTCATCTACGCTCACCAACCCCCGGGGATTGCTGCACAATTCCATTTGGTTTGCTTCGCAAACCAACACTCCTTTCGCACGTGATTTCGCTTTTTTTTACTTTAACACTTAATGCATCTTAAACTAATAAGCCGCATCAGTAAAAAAACCATCTCCAATTTGTACCCTTAACGATATTGAATAAACCATATTAATCTCGTAATTTTCTGATCTGTGCTTAGTCGGCAAACCGTCTGAGAATTGAGCGAAAAAATTAGCATGGCGTCACAGCGAGTTTCAAGGGCAACTGGCAAACCCGTTAGTCAGAAAATGTAACCTTTATTTCCTTAAAAAAGTATGAACGCACTAAACAATACAAAATTTGTCTGACCAACTTTTGATCGCATCGAATTTATTTATCACCCAATTTAAAAAATAATTGTATGGTAATAAAGAGTACATTTTAAGGTTTTCTGCAATGTTTTCAAATTTAAAAACTAATAGTAATAAGATACATATATGACAGTTTAAAAAAAAGCAATGAAAATGTCCCGATTTTTCCCGAATTAATAAAAAAATATTAACAGAAAACAAATTGCAATTTCTAAAAATCTCGATGAGTTGCAAAAAAATTACGTTTAGAGGTACTCTAAAAAAACTGACGGCTGAAGACTGAAAATTTGTATGTCTTTTGCTCATTCTTTGCTTTCTCTACTTTCAAGATTACTTCTTACCACCAATACTCTCACTGTAAAATTCTTACTAGAGCAGCTTTGCTGTTCTGATAAATCCGAATTTTACAGATAGCAGAGAAACAAAATTACAATTATAATTCTATTAGAAGAAAGGCAACTTTTTATTTAGCGCTTGAATATCTAAAATAGTAGGGATGTTGTGGACATTATAAACTTGACACTTGAATAGCGAAGAATAAACTGCATGGATCTTATATCAGTGGACAGAAAACTTTGTTTTGAGCTTTGCTTCCATTCATGTAATTAATTTCATATATCCATATCTGTTGGTGAAAATGAAATGTGAAAATTTCTTAAAAGCGAGATGAACTTTAGAAAAAGAGAAAAACCAATATGTACATCGTAAAAGTCTATGATATGAGCCATTGTTTTCTAGCTGTATGGATTAGAGATGGGCGATCCGCTCAGGAGCTGACTCAAAGAGTTAGCTCTCTTGACGGAGTGAGCGAGCGCTGATTCGTCAAAAAAGAGCTATAGCTCTTTTTTAACCAATCAGAGCTGAAGAGCGGTAACTCTTTTTTAACGAATCAGCGCTTCCACTCTCGAAGAGTCATTTCCGCATGCGATCACCAGCTCAGTGATTCTTTTGGGAGTTGATTCTTTTCGAGAGTTGGCTCTTTCGAAGAATCATTTCCGCATTCGATCGTTTGCGCTCACTGATTCTTTTAGGAGTTGATTCTTTTGGGAGTTAACTCTTTGGCTCTTTTCGATAACTATCGCTCTCGAAGAGTCAATTCCGCATTCGTTCTTTTGCGCTCCCTAGCTTTTTGTTACTTTTTTGAAGTTTCAAATTTTTAAATATCTATGTATTATCATAAATATTATTTTTTAAAATTTAATTCAATTTTAGATTGAAAGGGTGTTTTTACGGCTTAGTCATATCACGCCTTTTAGCACTAATTAAAACTAGTCTTAAGGTTGTTATTAAAACATATTCTAACAGTTATTATGTTATTCGCTTAACATTAATATAATAATTATAATAAAACCTTGATTTCTCGGGAGTGATATCATTTTAATAAAGCTACACAAAATTAAATTAAACGTAACTCGTTTTTATTGCATTGCCTTCACAAAACAAGGCATTTTGAAAATATTTTATTAAAAGACAGGGAGGGGACTTGGATTTTGAAAATCTTTGGGACAACGAGTATTATTTGTCGGGGGTATTATATACCTATATCTTAAAATAAATAGTTAAAAATCTTAAGTACTTAAATAAATTATTAATATTTTTATTATTTGATTTTAAAATATCATTTAAATTATTAGGAAGTCTCATTTGGTAACTAAGTGGTTTTAGAAAGAAATCTTAATGTATCCAAACACGTCCAAGACACTTTTTTTAAATGTGGTATAGAAACATTTTAATGATATTTTTATGTTTTGTGTTTTAAACAATAGCAACAGGCTATAAATATTAAAAGTATATATTAATAATTTTGTAAAAATATGATAATTATGTATAAAATTTTAAAGAAATGTGTCAAAAACTTCAAATGTGCTACATGAAAATCTATTCAACCAATTTGAAAAATGATGCTACCAAAATAAACTACATGCATATTTCTAGGGAATGAACTAGAATAAAAGGATATTTAAATAAACAACAATTTTACAAGTGATTGAAAAATGAATAGAAGATTTTTTATAGTTTTACAGTCCTATTTCTTAAATAAATAGTAATAATTTAGAAACTTTTGAACTCAGCATAATTATTCTAGTTCATTCACTTGATAACATTATAAATAACAAACTCTCAAAAGTTTACTAGAATCCAGTTATAAGTTTTTGTATTATAGCATTTGAAGTGAGGAAATAATGCAAAAATATTAATTTAGAGTTAAAGGTAGTTTCAAGTGCATCGCTTGCTCCCTTGCGTTTGCTCTTTGTGTGAACAATTTTGTTCTTCCTTCTCTTTAAAAAAGTTCACTCCATTTCCAAAAGAGAAACCATTTAAATATTTGAAAAAACTTTTTCAAATTATATTTGCAAAAAAAAGTAAGGTTTAAATTTAGATTTTGCCATGTTTTTGGCCTTTTAATGGCCATTTCCAGTGTTTTCCATTCTTACTTCTTGTTTTCCCGCCTTGATTAAAATCTTAATACTTCTTCCAAGTAATTAACAGAGAAAAAATTAAATATGTTTTGGAAAGTCAAGTAAATACTCTATCCAATAAAATCGAAAACTTTTTTAGAATTCTTGGTCAAAAATGAGATTTTTAACGTGTTTGGATATTTTAATTGCTACTTCTGTAATCTCAACGGGTTCATGACGGGAATTACAAAAGTAGAAGTGTCCTCAAAGTAATTTATTCTTTATGGACAATTTCAAAGTTATATGAATTGACATGGTTTTGGGCCATCTTATGCCTTAGGAATTAAATTTTACAGATTAGCAGCCCTATGCGTCAATGCCTATCGTCCTCGGGGCCCCGTCTCCCTCCTTTTGTTGATTTTAGAGGTAAACTGCGCAATTGCTGGATGAGTGAGTGTTTCAAGTGTTGTGTGCGTGGATGTTTCAAGCACGCTTGGCGCCTCTT
Source organism: Metellina segmentata (assembly GCA_947359465.1). Lineage (NCBI taxonomy): Eukaryota > Metazoa > Arthropoda > Arachnida > Araneae > Tetragnathidae > Metellina > Metellina segmentata. The sequence continues at coordinate 85,070,807 of OX375874.1, forward strand.
CGTCTGGACACATGCGCTCACGTGACAACGAGGGATGTTCGATGGCCCAAACATATTGTATACATTTCGATATGTTATATACATTATTATATATCTCAAAGGAGCGGTGAGTCATGAAAAAGAGCTAGCTCTTTTTAGTGAGTGAGCGGTTCCGATCCGATCCCTGAAAAGAGTCATTTTCCCCATCACTAGTATGGATTGGGTCTTGTTAATCACGTCCATTTGTTTTGATTTGCTCCACGTTTGCTCATATTTTCTTAATATCCTTCTCGAAACTTTTTCCAAATTTCATATGTCCTTTGTCTTGATAGATATTTGCAAATTGAGCATCCATATCGCTTACCGTCGACGATGTTTTCATACATATTTACACGATGACACATCATGGTCTGGAAACTGAATGTTTATTTTAACTTTTAATGTGATCATTCACTTCTGGCAAATAAATTTTCATTGCTTGGCTAATATTTGTTTCATTATAGATTTTATTACTAAGTAATCCCTTCTACTTTTAGTAACCACAAATTTTGTCCATACGACTATGATAACGCATGTGATGATTGTTCGCTATGCTAACCAAATTGAATAGTTTGAGTCTGAAAGCAGTTGCCATTCTAATACTTTTAGTATCATGTACCTTGTTAGGTCAATATTATTATCACTTGTATATGAAATTTTCTCTTTTTTTTTTTTTTATCATGTAGTCACTCAAACACCATGACATCAAACCAAACGGGCATCTATTATGCAGGTGTGGATTACTTATTAAATGGGTGGTTGTAAAAGAGACACGTTTCAAATGGTTAAGTTTTATTATTTGTATCTCAGATAGAAATGATATGATTTGATAGTGTGACTAAGGTTTCAGATATACCGATAATGTTTACATCATGTTCCTAATGGAGGTCCCGATTTAGATCATAATGAGAGAGATTATCCTTCCAATGTCCTGTCAATTCCCTTAGTGGATTATGGGGTTTTAATTATCTTGTAATATCTTTGGTGTTATTAGTGTATTTGGTTTATATTATGCTTTATTTATAAAATAGTAAAACATGTACTTAAGTGACCTGGAGTAACATACTATTTTATAAACCAAGAACACCAAATCATTTTCTCTCCACTGCTCGACTGACATTTAAATTCCAGTTTTTAATTTGAAAGGTTAGGTATCTTAAAATAAAATGTATCGCTTAATTCCTAATTTTTAAGCAAACTCCTTCCGAAGTTGGTTGTGAGTTAAATTTTCGTCGCTTCGGTGCAACACAACGAGATATTGGCAACGGTCAGGGATCAATCCCGAAGGTAAAGATCCCAGGAAAATACCTCGTAATGTTGAACCAAGGTCGGATGACACGGTCAACACCTGAGCTGAGACCCCACTCTATAAATTTTCACGCCACGCCAACGTGAGGAGATTCGATACCACTACAGATTTAACGTGAAAAAGCCCACACATACATGGCCGTCTTTGGTTGGATCTAGTTTCGAACTTGAAACCCTCTGGTTGCTAATCCGATTCTTTTACAACCGGGATTTTTCAATGGCGGCTGATTGCAAATGCTTTACTGTTGCTTATTGCAGATGAGAAGAATCGAACACATAAAAAGTGACTTCTTTTTAACATTACGGAGTGAAATAACCAGCACTAAAGCAAGTTGTAGTACACATAGTGAATAGTACACAAAGTTGTAACTGTAATTTATAAAAATAGGCCCCACAAGTGCATGGTGGCAAAAGACGTCACTCATAAGAATGTGGTACACTGAATCGTTATATCGGATAATGCTTGAAACTATTTTGGTTTTGAAACCTTTTCTATAATAACCTGCCAATTGATGATGCAAAATTTTCATCATGGTTCTACAAGAACGGATTTGCGAATACCTTTGTGTCACCCTGGTGCATCATGTGAGGTGGATTCATGTTACACCTCACATTATTATCATAAATTCAAGTCACAACACGTTTAGCGAGGTTACGTTACACGTTTAGTAAGTGCTTGGTAAAGAGTTCGATTCTTGTATATTCCGCAAGTTATTACTAGATCTTCGGATCGGATCGCAGAACCATGATGCAAAATTTTCATCATGGTTCTACAAGAACGGATTTGCGAATACCTTTGTGTCACCCTGGTGCATCATGTGAGGTGGATTCATGTTACACCTCACATTATTACCATAAATTCAAGTCACAACACGTTTAGCGAGGTCACTCATACATTCAGGACGGACAGACATCCATGCCCTACTCTGGATTCGAACAAGGAACCTTTCGGTTCAGAAGGCATCACACCCATCCCTAGACCGATTGTTCGGCCTCATCTTTGGTCTAGAGGCTCAAAGAATCACTCTTAAGAAACTGCTGGAATTAAGTGCTTGGTAAAGAGTTCGATTCTTGAATATTCCGAAGTTCGGTTGCCCGCTTGAAATTTCCTGAATTCAGGACGATACTTAAATGTTTGTGAGTGTGTGTGTGTGAGGACCTGTTTCTTTAAAGTCCTCTAGGAAGGCAAGTCTTCCCTCAGTCCATGGTAAATGCGATATTCCAGCACCTCCCACGGTGTCCCGGATTAACAGCGAAACCGCCACGTTCACGCCGACGATATGCTTGAAGGTCAAAACGTCCATAGGTAGGTTAGTAGTTAATTAACGTCACATTGGAATCACACAACGTGCTATTGATGACAGTCCGGGATTAATACCAAAGGGAAAAATCCGAGAACAACACTTCGTCAATTTGGACCCAAGTCAACAAGTTGGCGAGGTCAACAAGTGAGCTGTAAATCTCACTCTCTACACTTCCACAACACCATGCCAACGAGAGGACATTTGAGACCATGACAGTTATAACATGAACCAGTTGCCATGTTGTGGTGTACTAGCCTAACCCTGGGTAGAGGTCATGTAAAATATGCAGGGAACAACACTATTGATTCAACCCGGAATTATTTTTGATTTGTTCGGGGTTTCTGGATTATATATCTTTTTACAAGTAGGACTTACAGCATGTCACAGGAGATGACCTCCGAGAAAATTAAAACAAGAGTTCACGGTGAAGTTACAGGAGATGGCCTCCTACAATGAAATCACTAGAGTTCACGGGGAACGGATAGGAGATCTTTCTAATCCTCGCAGCACGGCAAGAATCCATGAACTCTCCGGCAGACCGCGGGGTCTTTCAGGAACGGTTTCCTACATGTGGGTTCCAATATGAGATCCGATCCGAAGATCTAGTTATAACTTGCGTCGACACGTTTTAGGACCCTAGGTCCGAGGCGATTCTTTCCGTTCCACCGGTGGAAGCGTCATCTATTTCCAAGGCGCTAACGTCGTCAGCCGAAAAACCTCTCTCTGGTTGCCGGCTCGAAATTTGGGGGTCCCGACGTCATGTTGCGTTGGATCTCTCTGATTGGCTGTGACGGCAGGCGAGCGCTAATTCCGATAACTCCATTTGCTAGCTCGCTCCCGCCAACAAGTCTATGCACCGCCGTTTCTGGTCTGAAAACGTTCTTAGGCTTCGAGACACCTGTTCGTCAGAGGTGTGCCGTAACGAATCGTCTATAAAAACTTAATGTCAAAGTCCAGACATCTTGTAGTCTTGTCGCAAGAAATTTGCGGCTGTATTTGGGTTTTTTTCCGAAGGGTGTTTTGACACGTGGGAATGAATATTTGATTCCTCACAACGTACTCGACGGTCTTTGGTTGGACCGAGTATAACTCCATAATTTGGCATAGGTGGTAATTTTCAATTATGTGTGCCTATACGTCCATCAGCTCGCATTGGAAAAAAAAAAGGTTTACACAAATAGTGATGGGTTTGTTTTTGTGCTCTGTGGGGTTATCTTTTTGCTACGTGAGAACTAATTAGACCATGAAAATGAAGGGTCTCGGGAAACATAATGACAAATCACAGAAATGTGTTTCATAATGAAAAACAATTGAACTCAAAATAGTCAAGAGAATCAAAAGACTCAGATTGTTTGACTTAGTTCTTAATGCTTGAACGTTTAAGAAAACATAACTTTTTAATAAGTCGATAAATCCATATAATTTTGGAAATTTTAAAACAAATTTTTACTAGCCTGAAATTTTTTTTAAATGGCTGATCATTATGTTGCCTTAAAAGTGAAACTATCCAAACTACAAATCCCAGAATTTGAATGAATAAACACGACTCGGTGAGATTACCAACCGCTTGATAAAAACATCTCAGGACGTAACCGGTCATAAATTGAATGCAAACAGCAAAGGTTCACCAAGTCGGAATTCCTTCCATTGGAACTTTAAAATCTTTTTTTTCGGTATTTAACTGATAAGAAAAGGAAATCCCCCTTTGCTCCAGAAAGCGATCCAGGACTTTTAAGCAAATGAAGATTCTTGACAATTTTCCATTTCACTTCAATCGGAAACTAGAAACTGGGAATTGAAGGCGAAAGGTGCCGCGGACACATTATTGTAGACACTTCCATGAACAAGGCCCTCGTGTTTAATTCATGATTCCGACCTTTTCCCTAGCAGGAGGAGAGAGGAATTCTCTGAGAATATATGAATGGGAAATCAGTTGCATTCTTAAGTGCCCAAGGAGAGTTGAAAAAAAAAATGAAAAAGGTGTAAAAATAGCTGGGGGATAAAAGTTTCGGAGGCATGGGAGAAATTAAATTTTTTTAACGGACTTAGATTTTCTCTGGGATGCATGAGTAGAGTATTGACGAGTAAGATTAAATTAGCATGATTTCATTAGCACGATTTACTATGAATTATTCTAATTCATATATTCAAAAACAATTTCTGGGCTGAGGTGGAAACTAAAGAAACACAAATATTGCTTTTCATTGGCCGTATTCCATCTACAACTTAGTTGTAAGGTATGGAATTTTTATGACCATTAGATAGATTTAATTAGAAATTATAGTTCATTTTTTAAAACATGGGATCGAACCTAAGAAAATACATTATCCTGGTTCAACTCAAGAAAACAGTACCATCGCCCAGTTGGCGATGATTTGGGAATATGGTAACCCGTCGTATGCGCATCGAAATACGCGTTTCTTGATTCAAATAGTCGTTACGGTTATTCAAATAACCATTTCACAATTTGGCGATGGATTGGTATCGAGTTCTTGAGTTTTGCCATTTTCCTTTATCCTTTCACGCAGTACTTGCATTCAGAAAGAGGGCCCTATAGTTTGGAGTCCCCCAAAATATTTTACGTGTTAAAGACATTTATACACGCTACCTTAATCAGCCTGAATCGAAGTTTTTTTATTGCACACAGCACGCATAAAATGTCTGAAAATATCGAAAGCAATGGCCATTTAATGTTACGAAAATTTTATTGGAATACGAAGCTGTAAGGGAAAAGACTAGGTCACCCCCTAAATTATTTCCTGAATACCCACCTGCTTATAAAACAGGTCAATTAATTTAAGCAACAAAATTATCAGTAAAAGTGTAATTAAAATCCATGAATATGACGTGGCACGTGGCTCTGCTTTATGTTATAGATTTAATTTCTTGCATTCACGAAATCCAGCTTATTTCCTGTCACAATGTCTGTCCTTACCCCTTTCCGGTGCGTTTGAATGTCTTCTGTATTGTCTTATTCTCATTGACAATCGATGTGTTCTATTTTCAGGCACAAGATTAGGACAGGCTTCGGAATGTTTTGTTTATTGGAAGGATCCTACGTCGGGAGACACTTGGGGTTTGAACTTCACTTCGCCGGTCGATGCCAAACAGTTTCGGGATTGCTGCGTAAGTAGTGCTTTGACTCCTTTTTTTCAGACTGCTGTTGTTTGCAAGTACAGTACATGGAATTTATTTTTCAGTTGAACTTTGAAGTGCAGTGTTCTTACGGAAGATTTTTGAAAGAAAAAGATCGTCAAAATTTTGCCACAAACTTAAAAGAAGGCGAAAACTTTCACGAGGGTGGGGTGGGGGGAGTTACCACAAATTTTACTTGTGAATTTTGTAATGAAAGCTTAATTTTATAGTTTTGAAATAAGAAATTAAAACTCATTATAAAATGACAAAAAAAAGTTTCTACAGAGAAATAATATATTATTTTTTAACGCAAACCATTCAAGGCTTCTAACATGGTAGTGGTAAAGTAAAGCTCATTAATGAGTGATTAAAAATATATAATAAAAGGCTGTTTATAAACACCGAATTATGATTTGTAAATCAGACCGTTTTTTTATTTGACCGTTATGATAAAAATGGTTATATAACTGAGAGATATAATGACACACATACGCAAGACTGTGAAAGGAAATATTTGAATGTAGAAAACATCTTCACAAATTTTAGCAATGTTATTTTGCAGTTTAAGTTCTACGTGAGAGATTCACTTTGAATTGATACATTTTCCATTATTCCTTTTATGTAATACGAAAATTCTGAAAAAGTAAGCAATCTTGTGAACAATTCAATACAGTGTTTTGATGTAATCGATTGCCATGAGTACAATTAAGTTTATGACTTGTTTAAATCTGCTCAAACCAATAATAAAATAAAAAAATATTCTACGTATATTTCTTTTCTGCATTAGTTAAAAGGGTTGTATATTTTTTCATTGTCAAAAACAAACCATCTAAAACTTCAAAAAATTATCCATTGCAATGGAAAAGAATTCTGCTTTGCATTTAAATGGAATGCTTTGAGTATTAAAACAGTTCGTTTGGCTAAATCATCTCTAATAGCTGATCTTGTTTCCTCAGTTATAATGTCCTTTGTAAAGATCAGTTAAAATAAAGTAAATCTCTCTTTTTTGTGTGTTTATATATATTGGTTTAACTAACCTAACTGATTCATGTGTTGTGCGATAGCTGAGCTTTAGGAAAGTTATGCTAAAACCTTTCTTGCTGATACAGTTAACTAAACCTGTATTTATGATTATAATCATATCCTCTTATTCTAATGGCAATATCTTTTCAAAAGTGTACTGAATGCAAAAATGACGATATTTCTGGTTCTAAAACACATTTACCCACCTAACTATTTTATTCAAATGTTCTGTTTGCTCATTTTTTTTCTAGTTCCCAACCTCTGCAACGTAATCTCTTTCTGTTTTTATTCTACCTAACTAGAAAGATCTAGATAGAATATTTTGTGTAAATAGGAAGGGGGGGGGGAGTGTTTTTACATGATAAATATTTACAATTATTCATAGCATTTAAATGCATCCACTGTATATCTATCCATTTGATTTCTTTAAACTTTTCCAAACGCCATAAATTAGACCATAAAATAAGATTTATATAAGATTCAGTTTGGATTGATTTCGATTTGTTTCAAATTAGGATCATTCTTGGGTACAGTGTATTTCAATGGAGCTTCCACCAGGAATTTTTAAAGATTTCCATTAATCGTACTTTATATGAAATCATTATTTAAAAAGTTATTACAGTCCTAATGTTCTTAATTCCCTTTGGAGAGGTGAATTAAGAATATCAGGAGTGAGGTTTTGAAGTTAAACGGGTGCTATCTTGGAGTCTGCAGTCCTTTAAGCAGATTTGTTACGTTTAAACGAATTGGTAAAATACATTTATGTTTATATTTTATAAGCTTGAAATTTTTTTTTAAATATTTCCATTTGAAAAATATTCTATGACAAGGTAGATAATATGACAAGGGAATCAACAGAAACTTTCAGATTTTAAATAGAAGTTTCAAGAAGTAATAGAAGGAAAAGAAATTTAATACAAGTTCCAGGAAACCAAAACCTCGATTAGTAAGTTATTTCTTAAACAAATCAAAGGAAATTTGGACAGTCATTTATATTTAAAAATAATCGAAATAACTTTCACAAATGAAAGCAATGTTTTAATCTAAATTTCGTTATTTATTTAGTATACACCAATTCTTCTCTAAAACCTATATATACAATTATTAAAATTAGAAAAAGAGAAATTAAAAGACATGCTTCAATCTTTATTTTCTGAAAATGACACGAAAATACAGTTTTAAGAGAGTGAAAATTGAATATACGTGAACCTTACAACGAATAAACTGTCTTGACCCACGTAATATTTTGGTTTCCAATGTAAGTTGTGTTAAAGTAGAGACTTTGTTTTTGAAGTTATACGTTCACTCACTGTTTCCCGTAATCAAACAAGTGAGTATTGATTTTGATTAGGTTCCACTCTTTGTAAATCGCTTTTCTAATTAAAAAAAATACTTTGCTTGAATTTGGGCCTTCTTTTCTTTCTTCCTTTCTCTTTCTGGCGGCAGTCACCAGATTTCAAGTTTTCCAGAAAAGCTTCTTCTTCCTATTCTTTGAAACTGGAACCTCCGAAGGTAAGGAGGTCTAATTGCTTTCAACTTTCTTCTTTTACCCTCACCCCAAGGCAATTGCATGGCTGCTTTGCATCTTCCACCTTTTTGCTTCCTCTGTAGATTTTTAGCTGTGCATGGCTACAAATCTTATCAGTCATTAGAGTTGAGTTTGAATGAGAAAGTTATGTGCAACTCTTTCGCAATCGCTTTTGAAGAGAGCCGATCAATGCTGTTTGCGGCTCAGCATATTTTTATTACATTTTAGAATGATTTTTACAGCCTGTCGTCAGTTGACAGACATATTGAAAATTCATTTTCATAAATTGCACTTCATTTATTAAGTAATGTCGATTTTACTTTGAATAGGCTAATTTGATATGGGCTTCTGCTTTTATTATTTCGAATTGTGTGTTGCATTGATGGATTTTAGGGCAATTCTTAAATAAGTCTTGAACGTAGTTAGTCCATTAATAAATTTTATTTTAAAGTCTCTTTCGGGTTTTGTTTTAAGAGTTACAACATTATTATTACTTCACAAAGAGATGAAAATAGGCAAAGCCTAAGTTACCTTTGCGGAACTAAACGGCATTGCACATAGGAATGAGAGAACAATTATGAATGTCATAGTCATTGTTATATGGTTATTTACTTCAGGTAAATATATATAAAGTACACAATTGGTTAAGGTTCAAGTGAAGTTGGTTGAGATTATTTTAAAATTCCCTCTGTCTTTAATTACTGAGGTAAAATTTTCTGTATCTTCATTTGCTCTGTCTTGATTTCATTCACCAAAAGTGCACACAACTTAAGAAAACAACATTTGTTCGAATAATCTTCAATTCATCAAAATTGAATCAATATTTGACAATATTCTGTCTAGTGATTTGAGATTATATATTGCAGTGAATACTGACGTGGATAATTATACATGAAGTCAGGAACATTGAAAATAAAATAGCGCACCAAGAAGGGAGCATCGGATTGAAATGAAATTTAATACACATAATGATACAGTCGTCTGACCGTGGTTCAAAATTACGAGGTGTTGTCCTCGGATCTTTCCCTTAAGGGATTGATCCCGAACCGTCATCAATAGCCCGTTGTGTTGTTCTAGTACCACGTTAACTAATAATTGCCAATTACCATAATGATACAGATGAGAGATTCACCTGATCCCAAAATCAAGACAATTAAACGAATATAGTGTGTACAATTAGTCAAATACAGTGCAACTTCAATAGCGCGTCGGACCACCTCCTGCTGCAATGCATGCCGCAACACGGTCCGGCATTGAGTTGATTAGACGTCTGATGTTGTCCTGAGGCAGATGGGCCTAAAATTCTTGAACAGCCACCTCCAAATCATGTACAGAGTGACACGGCGGCATCAGGCGTTTCAGCTGGTCCCACACTTGCTCTATAGGGGACAAGTCCGGGGAGCGGGCTGGCCGTGGAAGAGTCTGAGAGTAAGACTTAAGCAACTCGAGCTGTATGCGGACGAGCATTATCTTGCCGGAAAATTGCCCCTGGAAGAAAATCTAGGAAAGGTACCACGTGGGGTTGAAGAATGTCATCAACATAACGCTGGCCCTGTTAAGGTTCCACTTACCACAATTAGAGTGGACCGGCCATCATAGGCTATGGCCCCTCAGACCATTACGCCTGCTATCCGGGCAGTGTGTTGCGCGACAGCTTGGCTGGAATCGTACCATTCACCAGGGCGCCTCCACACCCGTGCGCGGTTATCATCTGTACCCAAAGCGAACCGGGATTTATCCCCAATAGTACGTTTTGCCAATCTATGACATTACACGTCGCTCTGGATTGGCACCACTGTAAACTGAGTTGCCGATGTTTCGGTGTTAAAGGCAGTACACGAAAATTGCATTGCAGATTTGCTTCCGCAAGGCGTCTGGAAATGGTTTTTGATACAACTGACACCCCTACATCTGATTGTATCGTAAAACCAGTCACTGTGTGATCCACGAGCGCTCGCCGCACGATCCTTCGATCCTCTCGCCTCGTCGTCTTTCTGGTCGCTCCAGACCCGGTACGCAGCACGTGGGTACCGTCTCGTGTCCACTGATCCCAACATGTTCTGACGGCACACTCCGAACGATCGACGTGGCGAGCAACACGGCGCGTCGACCAGCCTGCGGTTTCCATGCCGATGATGAGGCCCCTCTCAAAATCGCTTAATTGTGAGAAATGTCTTCTTAATAGTCTACCTGGCATTCTTCGCTTACTAAAGTCCTCCTAGAGTCGGAATGTGATCGTCACGTTCATGAATCTTCCACTATGCGACGGTCCCACTTCCGGATTGCAGAGCCACAGCAGGGTGTGTGGTCATGCGCATTGGCGCCAAACTTGGATCATTTGCATATTTTATCTAAATATACTTATTTGAAAAGCTTCGCGATTGTTGCCTTCTTCCTTCTTGGTGCGCTATTTTCAATGTTCCTGAGTGTATATATACTATGTGAATTTCTTTTTTTAATTTTGCCTTAATAAAATTTAAATAACAGTAGAGGACATCCAATCAATAGTTTCTTATAAAATTGCTACTTTAGTGATGCATTTTGTATCGACGTGCCATCAGTCGTTTGGGAGTATGGATCGACTACTTGGATCTACTGTAAGGGACCTTCACACCAACAGAATTCGGGGCAATTTGAATCCAGTTGAATCTGACTAAAGGATATTCAGAAAAGTTGATTCCATAAGGAATAACCTGTGTTCATCTTTAAATCTCCCACACTGCCTCAATCTGGAGCGATCCTCAACAATGCACTTTATTTAATGCGAATTTATTTAGTCAATTTCTACTGGATTTACATTTATTAAAATCGATTCTGTTGGTGTAAATCTGCCCTTAGACAAGAAGTGAAATCTTTAACAAACTTGACACGAAAAATTTAGAAAAACAACAAGTTACATATACAACATTTATTGGGGTATATTAAAGGGGAGTGACAGTGACGTATCCTCTGGCAAAAAAGAACTCTATCTGAACTGCTATCTGACTCGCATATAGAAACTATACTAAAACGCAGCTTAGATTAATTTTATTCAGATAAAAGTTGCAATTTACGTGTTTTAGGAGGAATTAACGTTTTAAGACAAAAACAATTGCACCTAGAAGGAGTAAACCGGTATAAATGAAATTTAAAGGAGTTGTTCATCTCCTTTGGAGATGCAAATGATCAAATTTTCAGAATCGTTTGAGCATGCGTCACGCGCAGGGCAGCTCTCTCAAACACGCTGCATATCGGGGCATAAAAGAACATCCAGTTGCGCAGCAAATTCATTTCGACTGATGCTGTTGTATTGGTTACAATGTTTCTCATTGAGGTATGCCTCGGAAAAAAGTTCGCAAGCAGTTTATGCAACTGAGAGTGTTTGGCAGAGACCAACTAATTAGCCTCCTAGAACGTAGATGGTCGAATCAACAGATTGCGCAACATATTGGTTGTAGTGATGTTACTGTTGCACGCTGTTGTCAGCTGTGGATACAACGAGGCACATGCCAGTGTTAACCAGGCTCATGAAGGCCTAGAGAAACCGGACCGACGTGTTGTAAGACATACTGATCCATCAGCTACTGTTGTAGACATCGAATGGGCAGTTAGAACCTCTCTCGATCATCTAATAAGTCATCGCACCATTTGTCGGCTTCACGATGTGGGACTAAACCCACGTAGACCGTTACGACGACTGCCTTTGACAACATTGCATCGCCGTCAAAGACTGGAATGGTGTCGCACCAGACGGGCATGGGACATCGAATGGTCATAACGAATCCCGTTTCTGTCTGGGTGGAGACGACAATCGAATCCGTGTGTGAAGGCAACGTGGCCAGCGCCAAGATTTATAGTTTGTTGTCCAGCGTCACACGTCCAGAAGACATGGTGTCATGGTGCGGGGTGCAATTGCGTATGATGCCAAATCACCTTTGGTATTCGGTACGGGCTCTTTGACACGTCAGCGTTACGTACAAGAAATTTTACAGTTACAAGACAGTTGCGCTTCAATTCCTGAACTCCCAGGTTCACCGCTTTTTCACCAAGACAATCGTCGACCTAATATTGCTGCCGTCTCTAGAGCTTGTCTACGACACAAAGATATCTTACCATGGCCGGTATACTCACCGGACCTGCCCCCGATCGAGAATGTCTGGGATGCCATTGGACGAGATGTCATCACTCCACCCGTACCGCTTAATCTGCTGGAACTATTTGACAGGGTTCAAACAGCATGGGATGGAGTCGCAGGACTTCATAAAGAGCCTGTAAGACTCAGAATGCATACAGGCTCCATTATTCCTACATACTCCTCCATTCCTATATACTACATACAGGCTCCCTTATTCATACGCCATTATTCCTAATGCAGCATACCAAGGTGCTTGGCTTGCTGCATTAGGAATAATGGCGGTCATACGCCCACCATACTGAATGACACCACTTTTGACTTTTCTTAAAAAAGCTTGCATATTTAAGTCTAAAAGTTTAATCATTTTCTCATTCATAATCACTTTACCAAACTTGTGAATTTCATTGCATTCTGACAATTCGTTATAGGTGCAACTTTTTTTTTGTCTTAGAAATTTTTCTTTTATTAGAATTCTTTTATTTAAAAGAAAATTCTTGAAATATTGAGGATTTGAAATTTCCCTTTTATAGTAATTAAGATTATAAACTAGTTTTTGTGTACAAGATAGCAGTTCAAAGAATGAAGGTTGGACGTGATAATGAAAATATACTAATGGTAAAGCATATCATATCAAAAAATGTTTAAAATTTGTTTTTGGAGGCCAAAAATAGTTAAATTTAGATACATTGAATTTTTTAAAGGAAATTTATTGAAAAAATAACTGATTTTGAGTTGGGGCATTTTAAGTTTTGATGCATAACCGGATTTATAACATTGAAGAAAAACGATTTAAAAACAAATAAGTTTTTACCAATAAAAAGAAAGAATCTTGATAGTAAAAGAAGTGGATATTTAAGACTATTCACTTGATTATTATCTGTAAGAAATGCCGCCAAATAGTCGAATAGAAGACTATGTATAATAATATCAACTTGCTTAATAGCTATTGTACTTTAATCAAATGCTGTTAAATGTTGCTAGCAGGCAGTTAATTAAAAAGTTTCGACAAGGTCTGCTTATTGATCTTATTTTATCGATGACTATATTAGAATAATTTTCAGAAATATTGTTTCATTTATGTAAAATATTCTATGACTATAAACTACGACTAATGTTATTCATCTGTTTACTTTGATGAGTGTTTAACCTAGAGATTTGATACAGTAAATTTCTATTTTTACTACCTACGTATTGGTTAACCTACCAGTTTTCTTCTCTTATGTGTAAATAATAAAAGAAAATATTTAAAAACTTAAAACGATTAAAATTATTTTTAATTAGACTAAAGATTCTTCACTGACACCCGTGCCAATCAAAATAAATTTTTGGTAAGCAAATAACTAGGCTATAAATGGTATGTGCATCAATGTGACTTTAATGTATGTAGAAGGTTCATTTTTAATATTCAGTCAGCTTAATTAGACGAAGAAAACATATGTTCCGTAAGTTTATTGTAAACGACTGAAAACAACTTAGAACAATTTCTTTCCCAATAAGTTTTTGTCATGTAATTAACTTTAAAAGTAAAAAAAAAAGCAACTTGGAAATACAGGGTGTCCATAAAAGAATGTCCCAGTTCCAATGGTATATTAGAACAGTTTAATTTAGACTACTAGCAGAAAATCATACATCTAATTGAAGGTAAACTCACCTAGTTTTTCTTACAAATGTATGTGCATCTTAAGTTATACGGCACACATCCAACCTAAAGTCCAATTCTTCCCACACTTTGGTTAACAAGTCCGGAGTAATAGCCTCTTCAATTCTGTGTCTCAACACTGGCAAATAATTAGTTAGCGGCGGAACGTAGACACGATCTTTTCTAAATTCCCAAAGGAAAAAAATAGCATGGCGTTATGTCAAGTGAACGTTATGTCAGGCCAGCGAAAAAGAGCTCTGTCGTCTCTACCATTTCAACCCATCCAACGGTCAGGGACTTCGACGTTCAACCACTCTCGTACAAAGAGATTCCAATGGGGAGGGGCTCCATCCTGTTGCCAAATAAAGTTTACAGGTTCACCCTCTACTTATTGGGGTAAGAGCCATTCTTTCAACATATCCAGATAAGCCACCCCTGTTACGGTAAGAATTGGACTTTAGGTTGGATGTGTGCTGTATAACTGAAGGTGAACATATTGAATATTTGTAAGAAAAACTAGGTGTTTACCTTCAATTTGATATATGATGTTGTAAATAGTGTAAATTAAAATGTTACAATATACCATTGAAACTGAGACATTCTTTTATGGACACCCTGTGTATTGTTGAACTCAAACTTGGTCGTCCTAAACAAGAAATCATCAACACTCGCGATCGCGAATGTATTTGTCTTAACCGTATTCTTTAAAAAAGCTACACTTTTCCTTTCTTTCGCAGCAACTGAAATTGAAGGCCGGCAAACGTGTACCTCAGTCTACCCCAAGTTCGCCGTCAAAGGGAGGTCGAGAGCCCCGCTGCACGTGTGCCATGACCATCGAACAGATGCAGAGGGCAAGGAACGGCAGGGCCCGGTACGCAGCATCTGTGGCCGCCGGTTCGCTCCCCACTTCAGCAAGCACTTTACCTCGCAGTCAGAGCCGACCCGGAGAAGACCGATCCTTGGCGTACGGGAAACTGTCCGCTCATCCCTCCAGCCAATCCGTATACGACAATGTGTCGACATCGCTCAGGAGATCGACACCCATACCGAATGCTGTCAAACAGACGCGAAGTGATGTCAATTTGACGACAATCGGTGAGTTGTCCAAGTGAAGCACTTGAAGATTACGATTCACTTCTAGTATAGGAAGATTTGAATAGTAGAAAGAGTGCAAAAATTATTTAATATGACTTCTTAGTACGGAGGTCTCTAATCTGTGCATTTCATAATTAAAAAAAATATTTCCACCCATTAAATACAATAATCTGAAAATATAGTAATTCAATTCAAAGTACACGTATGTCCAAACATTAATGATAATTCTGAATTCGTTTCAAACAAGGTCACCTGATATCAATCCAATAGATGCATGCTTGGAATACTATAGGATGTTGCATTACAGTCTACACACCACCATCAAGTACCCCAGGACACTTATCACACCCCGGCAAAAAAAAGTGCCACAAGTCAAAATATAAAAATTTTGATGTTATGTCATTGAAAAATATGTATGAGGTGCCCCAGGGTGTTATATTACTATTCTATAGAATACAATAGAAGTTACCACCATAAATACTCACCTAAAATTTAAAAGAAGCTTATACTATTTCAATATAAGTTTTATAGTATTCTTTAAGTTGATGTGTGTGTTTTTTTCTCAAATTCTGCAATTTTTGAGTTGTGTCACTTTTTTTGCCGGTGTGCGATATGTCCTTTAGGGCCCGAATGGAACCATTTGCCACTCAAAGTCTTGAGCAGTCTAGAGGAAAGCAAATTTGCCTGCATTATGGTCAGAAGCCAGCGCATTCCCCATTAAATTGCTCTTACCAAGACACAATTTTTTTCAATAACTAAAACCTTCGCTGTGTTAATCTAACCTATCACTTCTGTTTCTTTAGTTCCCAGTAGCACAAGTGATGTTCATATTCTTACTCAAAATAGCTTTTGGAATATTCATGAGTCATTTTGAAGTACTCTTGTTCAGGCACTTAGAACCGTATTTCATCTCGGATTGTTTTAATTTTTGGACATGTGTAGTAAAGTTCTTAATATAAAATTTTTTTAAATTTAAGATTAATTTCAGCACATTGCTTTTTATTTTGAATCTGAATAATCAACCATATTATATGCCTCTACAAAAGCTTAAAATAGTTATATCCACAGAAAGAATAAATATTTTAATGAAACCATGTTAAAAAAAGGTAATTTGGAAACAAAACTTTGTTTAAAAAATAAACTTAGCACCCATCAACTTATAAGAATAAATTTGCACGTAGAAAAATTTAGTTAATCTATTAGAATCACGCAATACATTGATAATTGAAATATCGTCTGCATATAAACTCTGTTATGTTATAAACTGAAGTTAAACAAAAATGTAAAGTGGCAACACTCAGATCAAGCAGAGCAGTTAGGAATAAACATGGAATAAATGAGTTATAATAAAATGGTTGTCCTGATGTGTCGGTTTCACTAACACCTCAAAGTGAAGCTCCATGATCAAAGTAAAGGTAGGAGGAAAGATACCTATCCTCCCGCAGAAAATTAACGAAGCCAATTTATATTTTAAATACTTTATTTGTGACAATTCTCCGTAATTATCTCTGTGGAACATTTTCATTTTTAATTGAGATGGAAGGTTTCAACTAGTTTTGCTGTCGTCTTTAACTTTTCGCTAATTCGCTTGCTGAAAAACTCCACATTATCTTCAGAGCTATCGCCTCCAATTAGTTAAATAACTAAAGTCTAAATATTAATGTAAATAAATAATATAAATGCAATCCAGCTCGAATCCACGGCGTATGATCTGATGCTTGCCTTTCTACGTAGAAAGGACTAGAGCTACAGCTGTAATTTCATGTAAAACAACGTTCAAGGGCATTGTAATGACATTACCTGTGACAATAGCTTTATGCTTAGCTAGTTCCTCCTGCTGGCCGAAACAGGGCTGATAAGGAACGAACATTTCACTTAACCTGAGATTACAAAGTGTGTCGTGATCCATTCAAGAAAGAACAAGACGCGAAAGCCACATCTCCGCCCGAAACATCAAGTGTTTCTAAATTACTAGACATACATTCATGTAACTTTGGTATATCTCGAGAAAATACGATTTACCGTAGAGATTGATAAACCAAAATCGACCACCTAAGAAATCTTGGATTCTGTGATAGGAAACGAGTGTCAAGAGAGAATGTAATCCTAACAGATTTTATGAAGGAAGACGGTTAAGAGTTTTTGCGATTTACTTAGTCAAATCTTGTCTGGAGCATTAGACTAAACCATGATATCAAAAGACCAGAGAACAAATCTAGATTCGATTTGGTCTAGGATTCGATCTTAAATGCTGTGAAGTCTACGAAAACCATATTCAAATACCGTATTTTGTCGTACGGGAGGCTGTAACACTAAAGAAATAACAAATAAATAAATACAACATAGCTCTCATGTATAATCTATGCATGCATCAATGTTAGGCAAGCCTATTTTTTATTTATTTAAATGTTGGAGTATTTATTTCTCACTGCTATTTTATACAGTCCTAGACGTCAGAATATCAAATGTGAGAATATTTATAGTTCTTAAATACTAACGCCTTAATATCCGTACAATAGCTAGTTTTAACAGTTTAAAAAATGCCAGGCATTTTGAAGGTGTTAAAAAGTCGATATTAATGTTATATGTATCCATTTTTAAAACTATATCGCTAAAGTATTCTTTATAATAATACCACTAAAGATAAAAATAATCGCATTCCTTCCTTTAGAATGGGAACTTAATTTTAAGTAGAACTTAAATAAAATTCAACGATCCTCAATTATCTCCTTAACTGCAAATGCTAAACAAATTTACGTCCGAAGCAAACGAGTACTTACTTAAACCGGTACGTATAAGTGATAGAAAATGTATTAGTGATTTATATTTGGACACACCACAGTCTGCCTTTTAGGACTTTATATTCTAAATCATTCTTAGGAGTAGTACTTTTCTGCATAATTTTCATCGTATTTATTGTATTTGTAATCATATTGTTTTATTTATGTACTATTCTATTCTCGTAGATGTATCTGACACACATTTAGCAACCACTGACGCTACCGAAATTTTGTTCTCTCCAACTACAGGTCAGAGGGAAACCGCTACATTGTCTAGGACCGAGTTGGCGCGAGCTAAATTTGCCCAAGCATCTATGGGTGCAGAGGATGCTAAAAGTGTCGATTACGGCATGGGAATGGGTGCTATCCTGAGGAAGGGCTCTAGCCAGGAAATCCGAGATGGACTGAAAAGCAAGAGCAGCGACAACGTCAGTGGTAAGACGACGCCGTCTCGGGTCGGCAACTCGGGCAGCCTGGACAGCACCACTGCGAAACGAATGCTCAACGCCACGTCTTCGCTGCAGAACACGCCGACTGACAAGCTCAAACCCACACCGCCAAAGCCTCCGCCGAAACCGAGGAAGCCGGAGCCCCCTCCCAAGTCAGGACAGCGCGGCAAAAGCTCAAAGAGCGGAGGGGGCTCTTCCTCCAAAACTTCCAAAGAAGCTTCGAAATCGAGTGCCTCGTCCTCGAAAGGGGCCGCTGCGAAACCCGGCAAGTCAGGTAGCACCAAGAAGAAAGCGTCCGGCAAGAGAGCGGGCCTCGAATTACCCGACCGCGAAAGGTCGCCTCCTTCGGACAACCTCTTGTACGACAACATGTGCTATGCCACCACGCCGAGCTCCAGCAACGACAACAGCGATGCTCCCTTCCTCAGCTCGGAGGAGGAAGAAAGGGAACCCGAAGTGAAACCCAAAGAAAGGAAGCGGGTGGAGACGAAAGCGACGGCCAACGCCTTCAAGAGGCCCGGAATCAACACGCCCTCCGCCAACTCGCCGACCAGTAAATTGCTCATGGAGTACGAGATGCATCTGAGGAACGCGCTGGCCCGTGGACTCGATGCAGAAAGTTATAGCCTTCATACCTTCGAAGCCTTGTTGACTCAGAGTATGGAAAATGTGGGTGAGTTGAATGCCCTACCCTAATGTCTGTGTCTATCACTTCAGCTCATGCACACGAATCTTAACCCTCCTGGTGGTTCATCTTCACTTCGAAAACTTCACTCTCTAATGGAAGAAATGCTCCGAATTGTCAACAGTTCTGGATTCTCTTGGAGTAATAGCGCAGTTTTATCTCGACGATATATCTCGTCATTAATAAAACGTCACATCTCGATGGACGAGATATCTCGTCGAAACCACTAGGAGAGTTAAGGAGCGCCATTATTTTTAAAAGTTACAACCGTTAACTTAAAGTGCCTGTGGTAGTTTGCATAACTGATGATAATCACTTGGAAGCTGGTGTACAGTCAAATTTGAATTCAGGTCGTCAGATGGTCAAACATAAGGATGGGTTTTGCTACCCAAGAACTCTTCCCCCAACGAGTTCAGGTAGCTTCGAGTTTGTCGTTTTTTCCAATGAAACGACTGAGTTTGTTTCAGAATTAAACGTGCCCATAGTCTCAGCACCTATTACTGATTTCCACTTTTTCATTAAATCAACACCAATGTTGGCGATCCTACCAGTATGTTCAACAGTCACATTTAGCTGGGTACACGAATTTACGAAAACTGAATACACGTGTAACTATAATACCTTCAAAAATGCACGACATGCAGCTAGGAAGCTAACGGAGTGGTATAAGGCCCGGTGCACACATCCGGTTATTCAATGTGCGGCGCCGCTGCTACACCGAAGCCTAACTATGCACACATAACCGTGAAATGACGCAAGTTCTCAATCCGCGCCATTTGCGATAAATATTCTGTCGAAGGAAACGTGTTTATTACGATTACTTGGTGTACAAAAAGGTATATTTTGCAACAAGCTAGACGTTACTTGATACAACCATTTATTAATTATTATTTATATTCCATTTATTTATGAAAACAAGGTACTTAAGTGCATTGACGCGTGTGTGGCGAGCTGCGGCGCCGTGGGCAACTGCGGTACAAATTGCACGAAAGTTGGATCTGCGTCGCCGGAGGCATGTGTGCACTACTCCATTGGATCTAATGTATCTCAGACCACACTTGCGTTGCGGCAGCGGCGCCGCACGTTAAAAAACCAGATGTGTGCACCGGATCTTAAGCGCGATGTGGGGATCGCAGAGGGCGATGCGTTGTCAGGTTGAAAGGAAGCTCTTCGGATCTTGTTAGCCCTCGTAATTTCCCTTTGATCAAATCTTGGGTCTCTTCCTGGGATCACGAGGCCTGCAATTAAATTACTCGACCGGGCAGCGTCTTTGTTACACACCTACCAAGTACCTCTTTAGTTCTCTCCTGCCTTCGAAAGTAACGAGGAGAGTGCTTTGAAATTTATGCGAGAAAAGAAGCTCCGGTTCCTAAATTTGGCTTTGTCCTTATCAAATAATAAACAAGCAACATAGTCAACAAGCAGTATATTTCCCGGATGTGGTTTTTCAAATTCAAGATATTATTTAGAGAGCGTTGCGCGCTAAGTTTAAAATAGTCAAGAAATAGTTTCCATGTGATGCCCTTTGTGCTCACCGATAAAATTGCACAATTCACAATCACATTGTGTTAGTTTTTGAGATAGACCTTCTTGAGATCAGAAAATTTGCAGGAACCTCCTTCTCCCTTATTTGTAATGACTGACATTGAACTCCTGGCTCTGGAAGGCAGCTGGTTGAAACAATAAAAAGTAAGGTTAGATATTTTTTTTATCAGCACCGTTGTCAATATTTTGTAAAGAATAAAGAAAATGTGACACCTTGAGCTTTTCACTATTTTACTTAATCGCAATTTATACAACTCCAAATTATAGATTCCCTCAAGAGTACATGCACAATTTCTAGGTCATTACTTGCCAAGAAGTTTAGAGCTGTTCTCTTGATCCTCTTCTATTTCGATGAAACGTTCACAGGAATGTATTTTAAGAGCCTGTATGACTTCTTCAACTCTGATACTTCAGTTTCTAATCAAAAATAGCTAGAAAATTGAAATTTGGCATGATGGTTCAATTTTATGCATAAAACATAAATAGAGTTAAAAATGCAATGCTTTTGTCACAGTATATCTTCAAATTTTCGGAAATTCTTTCCATCCAGACCACTTTTTCTTCTTCAAATTTAGCAAGTCACAAGTACTAAACAAGAGTTTGGGAGTTGATTGTTGGTATAATTATAGACCATGTACATGGCACAACAAACTTTAAGTGGTTTCTTTGCTGCTTATGTATTTATTTTTTTATTCATCATTAATGTTGTCTCAAACATCGAAATAAAAGATTTTGGATTCTGAAAAAATTGTGCACTTCAAAATTGACCTAATTTTAAAAACACTGGAAAAGAACATAATTTAATACATTTGAAAAATCGTTTGGGTAAATTGGAAATGAGCCCCCAAAACAATTTCGCACGAAATGTGTGATGATAGATATTAGAGCCACATAGGGGGGGGGGAGCAGTCTTTGTAATCTAAACTAGCATCACTTATGGTCTCTGTTGTAAACAGGTGGGCATTCCTAAAATTTTCTAAAAATTTCGATGTCATAATAGAAATAGCTTTTGCGTGTTCGACTACATAGAATGTCTTAATGATTGCTTGCTGAGTCATTTTACTGATGCTTCATACATACTGTTACTTCCTCGCGTCAGTTTTCCTACGCGTCTGTAGTATAGAAGCATCCAAGTGGTTTTCTGAGCTCAATACAGTATATTTCTCACCGTAATAAATACCAGTACCTATTTTGTAGTTTGTGATAGTGAAAGTTTTAATTGTTTCATAAAATTATTAACAATTCTTGTATGTGGTGCTGCTGGTAAGTATTTATGAAAAGATTTAGTTTATGTATTTTGTTGCAAATTACGTTGCATATTTCTTTTCTTTCTCTTGCATAGGGTATTTAAAAATGTGTCTCGTCATAAGCATTTAGTGTTAAGATTTAACAATGCATGTCTAAGTGAAAACTGAATTTTAATGTGATTCATAATATGTCGCTTGTCAAAACAAGTCGTATAAAAGACCTTGAAAATTGAAAGTGTAAAATGAAATAAACTGATATCTGTAAATGAGATAGAAAGAAATACTTTGTATAATCGATAAAAATTATGAAGAAATTAGAAGGCATGTTTTAGAAATGTGTACTTTGAACAATTCTTAAATGAATGAAAAAGTGGTGTTTAAGTAAATTTTTACTATCACTTTGTGAAAAAGAAATGTATCAACATAGAAACTTTACTTTAAATTTTTTTAGATTTTCAAGTTAATTTCTTATTTAATAGATTTTTCTAACCGTGTTTGAATTTACTGCCAATATCTTACGAGTGATTCAAAAATTGGTGTCTTTCAAAGAAAGCACAGCTATTTATACTCCAAATTATGTTGATGAAAAACGCTATATTCACATCATTACGATAGTAAATAAATTTTCGCTGATATTTTCATGCGCATTATAACTATCTCTTTCTGCCTTTTTTTTC
Organism: Metellina segmentata; assembly: GCA_947359465.1. Lineage (NCBI taxonomy): Eukaryota > Metazoa > Arthropoda > Arachnida > Araneae > Tetragnathidae > Metellina > Metellina segmentata. Next base: position 85,093,354 of record OX375874.1, read on the forward strand.
TAATTTAGAATTATTTTATTTGAACATTTTTTTCTTCTTTAAGTAAAAACAATTTTCGTAATTTATACATTGTACATTAGAAATGTCTTTTGAAAGGTTGTTTTCTAAATTCTAGAAATGCACAATATTGAATAAATATATGTTTTATTATATCCATTTATGGTATTCTAAGAACATTTTAATTTGTCTTTTCACATGCTAACCTACGTCATAAATGCTGCAATAATTTAGAAATTATTAACTAACCCTCACATAAAACCCGGCATAAAAAATATTGCACAAACATGTTTGTTATCTCTCTTGATTGCATTTCTACGAAAAACTATTTTTTTTTCATTATTATTACAGCGAGTCGTCTCACGAAGCTACTTAATAAATTTTTCTATTGTTCAAAAAAGACATTATAACCTATAATATACAATGTCATATTCGGGTACGTTCAACATATGCAGTGCATTTCACTCATACAGTGAATCAAATGTTTTATGTCTTGAAACTTGTGTATGCTATGTTTTCTCCATTTTCGACCCTTTTTCTACCTCTACAGTTGCATTAATGCGTGAAGTGCACGTGGAGCTCGAAGAAGTTCGTAAAGAAGAACAAGCACTGCAAACTTTTGATGAACCTGAGGGGAGTAGGGCATTTGCGAACGCAAGTAAGTCCACCACTCATTTTATGTATCTGAACACTATCTTCAAAGCACTATTCAAGTGTTCCAGATCTTTAAAACGTTTCACACATATTCTGCAAAGTACCCCCCCCCCACTCGGGAGACAATACCAAAATCTAAACACCTCTATGCCAAAGTTTAATCGGAATGAAACTTAGAATGTTAAATGTCCAGGAAGATAATTGGTAATTTTTTAGTTAACGTCGTACTAGAGCAACACAACGGGCTATTGACGACGGTCTGGGATCAGTCCCTTAAGGGAAAGATCCGAGGACAACACCTCGTAATTTTGAACCACGGTCAGATGACGAAGCAACACCTGAGCTGGCACCCCACTCTCCAAACTTCCACACCAACCCAAATGTTCAGGAATAAATAAATAATTTATTAAAATATCAAGTATAAAGGGATCGCCTTATCATAATAAAATTATATCAGCAAGATCATAAATTATATTTTCGCCGCATATAGGCATGTATACCCGCTTCTTCTGGTGAGTATATATACCTAAATGTGGCGCCCTTAAATATTCCAGAGCCTGACCTGGAATTGAAGGCCTAGCATGCCTCATACATGGGCAATGGAAGTCGATCTCTATGGCCAAGGAAAGGTTTCAACACCACTTAGACACTCCTGAGAGGGGCCATGTGGTATCGTGTCAAAAATTGGCCTTTGGACACGATGACATTAAAGGCAAAATATGTATGGTTTGCGGGACGTATCGCTGTTATGTCAAACTATTTCGTAATACGAGAGGGAACAGGATTGACGTTTATCGGTGCACAAACTTTAACCATTAGCATGTCTGGTAGAGAATTTTGTATAAGAAATTTCGTGGTTTTCTTGGAATGTTTCTGGGAGTTTCGGTTTGTATTTGGCAGTTGCATTAACTTTTGGGTAAGAAGGAAAAAAAGCATTGATAATTTCTAATACGTTGTTCTTTTTTAAAATGATCTCTTGCAAAATATCTGATCTTTGATGTTAACATTTACCATTTATGTAAGATTCGTGTTGTTCTGTTTGGTAAGGTCTATATTAAAGACTTCGAATCGTACAGCACATTGACATTTAATGAATAAATATATACAATTATTATGTACAGTTCAGTAAAATTTAAAACAGTTCCGTCATTATCTGCAGCAGTCGTCTCTGCTCGGAAAAAATACGTCAGCTCTCAATGGCGTCCAGGGGAAAAAGTGTCTGTTCTATTAATTTTCTCGTAACTGAATACCAGAATGTGAATGGCTCGTGACAGTCTTGCCTTGCATTCCTACTACAATGCAACTGACTCCTACCAGTCTCGTTGCTCTTATAATGAGTTCTTTCCAGACTAGTAGACAACTACCGTTGTTTAGTATTCCTACAATCGGCCATCCTGATGATCTTTCGTCCTCGAAAGGGGAGGGAACACGACAAACCTAAAAAAAACAAAACACAAAACAGTATCTGGGAATACATTGATTCAGTATTAGTTATTGAACCACGACTTCATATGGTCAGCTGCTGTCGACGTCAAGTTCGGTCCTTCATGGTTTCCAACTTTCTCAACGTCATAGCGATCATGGGGTTTCACTTTCTTCACTCGATATGGTCCTAAGAATTTCGGTCGTAATTTCATTCCGACACCAAATTGAGTCCGCTGAATTGCAATAAGATCGCCCTCTTTGTATTGATGAGGTTTCTTCCTCTTCTTATCGTACGTTCTTTTATTCTCTTCCTGAATTTTTAGGATATTCTCTTTGGCATCGTCTCTTAATTTCTTCCTCTTCTCTAGAAAAACTTCAGTATATTCTTCTTCTAAAAGCTGGACTATCTTGAGATCTTCTTTGTTTCGCATTTTCACACCTGTCAAAAGTTCGAAGGGTGTCCATCTTGTGCTTCTGGAGGTTGTACTATTGAGTATTCTTTGTACGGCGTCAACGTGTTTGAACCATTTGATCGGTTCTTCAATTGAAAGTTTGGATAACACTGGAATCAGGGTTTTGTGCATTCTTTCTACTTGTCCATTGCCTCTTGGGATTCCTGTTGTGATTTTTAGGTGTTCAATCCCGTTTTCGCAACAAAAATCTGTAAATTCTTTAGATGTAAAAGCGGATCCTCTATCCGAGATTATCCTCGCAGGATTTCCAAAACTATTTTGTTGTTGTTTGAGTTTATTTATTGCGTCACCTGATGTCGTAGATTTGGTAGGATATAACCAAGTGAATTTTGTGAATGCGTCTACTACCGTGAAGATATACTGATAGTTCTTAGATGTTGAAGGTAACGGACCTATGAAATCAATGTGATAAGTGTATAATGGAACGTCCTCTTTAGGAATTGGATTTAGAAATTTGTTATCCTCTGCTATGGTTCGTTTTGTCTCCAACTTAGTGTTTGGTTCCAGACGATTAGTTACTTCGCGATGAGTTTCGGTTTGAATTTTAGTTGAATCTGAAGTATTCGCTAAATTAACAATTCTTGCGTAATTCACTCCAAAATTATCGCGTCTGCTCAAAACATGAATTCCGCTCTCTGATAAAGTAAGATTTAACTTATTTATGCAATCGAACCCAAGAACAATATGATCAGGTAAATTTTTTAAAACATAAACATCAGTAACAATAATGCAGTCATCAATAATAATTTCAGTAGAAAAGAAACCTAGAGGAGAAATGTGTTCTCCTCCTATACCCATTAAAGTCACATTATCAAAACTCAATTTTGGGGATCCAATTTCAACATAAAATTCATATTTTATCATTGACACATCACTTCCTGTGTCGATTAGCGCATTAGATCTTTTCCCGCACATTTCAACATATTTTCTAAGCTTAGTACGAGAATTAAAAGGGCTATTAATTAAAGTTCTATTTACATCTCTTTTGGGACACACGTCGGCCTTGTGCCCATAATTTTTACATTTAAAGCATCTCACACCCTCAGTTTTCTTTTCACAATTTATCGACTTATGTCCATATTCATTGCAGTTGTAACATTTTATATGATTGGTGTTAGTTTGTTCAGGGCGCACGAAAGATCGAGGCTTTAATTTGTCAAAATCCCTATTGAAACGCTTCTTATATTTATCGTCTGATGTTTTCGAATCTCTATTGGGTTTTAAATGACATCGAGCCGCTTCATATTCGTCTAATTTATTGACGAGTTGGTCTATTTTCGTTATTTTCGGTAGCTCGTCTATAAAATGGTCTCGAACGTCATTGGGTATTTTTCGTTTTAGTTGATCGGTAATCATGAGTTCTTTAAGGTCTTGGTAATTTGATACTTCCAACCCATTCGTCCATTCTTCAAAGAAATTTTTCAGATCATGAGCAAAGTCATTCCAAGTAGAAGACGCTTCTTTTCTATGCGAAAGGAAATTTTGCCTAAATTGTTCCGGATTTAATTTAAAACGTTTCAACAATAATCTCTTGACATTTTCATAGTCATTAGCCTTTTCGTCAGGCTCACGCGTGATAAGATTAGCCAAATCCAATGGGAGTAAACCCAACAAATGTGTAACCCATTCCGTTTTTGGTATTTCGATACGACTAATCTGTCTTTCAAATAAAGTTAAATAACAGCTAATATCCTTATTCGTCTCGTAACGGTTAATCAATTTCAATAAATCGTTATTGTATAGGCTGGTAGTTTTACCATAACTGTTGCCTTGTCTGTTAGCAGTTTCGATTTCAAGTTTCCTTAATTCGAATTCGCGGGCTTGTTTTTCGGCTTCAATTTTCTCTGCGCGGGCTTGTTTTTCGGCTTCAATTTTCTCTGCGCGTTTTTCGGCTTCAATTTTCTCTTCGCGGGCTTGTTTTTCAGCTTCAATTTTCTCTTCGCGTTCAGTTATAATAACGCTCAACAGATTTTTTGTTATCTCCTCGTCATAATTTTCAGAATCTATTATAAGTTTCGAGCACTGCGCTACTTTGGGATTCGCTGGCACTATCAGGCCTAATTCGTCAATCAATGTTAGCAAATCTGCTTTTCGGGCCTTAGTTAAATATGCCATGTCATCAAGTAAAACAAAATTCTGTACTCACAGTTTCGAAAGTTCCTTCTATCCGTCTTTTCCGTCAACTCGTCTTTTTCGTCTACGCGTTTTTTCGTCTACGCGTTTTCTTTTTTGTCGTTTCAGTCTATCATCAGCACCACGTCAGGAGAAGTCATGAAACTGTTCTTGCAGATGATTAAAACACAAGTCCAGGTTTGCATAGGTAGTCAAAACATTCCGCCGGCCGGTTCAATCGTCACTGCTTTCGGGGTCTGCTAATCCGTCGTTCAAGCCCTCGTACGAAGGAGGAGAATCGTCGCGGTCGTCAACGGTTTTTCACATCCCGGCCGAGCCCCCATTTTTTGTAAGATTCGTGTTGTTCTGTTTGGTAAGGTCTATATTAAAGACTTCGAATCTTACAGCACATTGACATTTAATGAATAAATATATACAATTATTATGTACAGTTCAGTAAAATTTAAAACAGTTCCGTCATTATCTGCAGCAGTCGTCTCTGCTCGGAAAAAATACGTCAGCTCTCAATGGCGTCCAGGGGAAAAAGTGTCTGTTCTATTAATTTTCTCGTAACTGAATACCAGAATGTGAATGGCTCGTGACAGTCTTGCCTTGCATTCCTACTACAATGCAACTGACTCCTACCAGTCTCGTTGCTCTTATAATGAGTTCTTTCCAGACTAGTAGACAACTACCGTTGTTTAGTATTCCTACATTTATATACCAAAACATGAGGCATTTTGTAAGTACTGATCCTCGTTTTTGCAAATACTTAATAACATTCTGCAAGAGTTAATACTTAGAACTATCACCTTAGATGTTGTTGAATTAAGACAGTCTCGAGTGCGCTAGACGTTTTCGTGTCAACAGGTTAAATATTTTTCCCTATGCGGATCACTCACTCATAGCTTGGTCAGTAATTGAAAACCCTAACAGATCTATTTATCTCTTTTTCTCCGGTTTTAACTAGAATACATCTTACCTTTCGAAACCAGAGGAGTACCAGACGTAAGTTTTGAGTGTCATAAAAAATGGTAATCAGTGAAATTTTAATAACTCGAAAAATATAAATGATAATTAAATGTCTGATATCGCGTTGAATAGAGCATTAAACAAAAAATGTTATAAATTATCATTGATCTCGCACTGACGTCATCGGCTGATGCAATCGCAGCGAAAAATTAACCGAATTAGTTGAATGAAAATGCACACTGCCGCTCACATTAGTTTAGTCTAGTTCCTGCCTCTTTTGTACGAGCACGACTTTTGAGGTGTCATTTGTTTTGTCTCTTTGCGCTTTATAAATAATTATAGAAGTGAAACCAAAATATTCAATACGTGTATTAGATATCAAACTTCAAGGCTTGGAAATTTCGCAAAAATTTCAAAATGTTCAAATATATGCATAAAAACACCAGAAGCACTATAGAAATCGTCAGCAGGAAAAATATCGAAATACGGGAAATTCAAGAAAACCAGGACGTTCAATGTTAACGCGTTAACGGGCTCGAAGGAGTATAGAAAATATGCGTTGAAAAAGTATAGACGTCGCACCTTCAAAGTGAACAAAGGCATGATACGAGTGCACCAAGTACATCCACCGCTGTCTCACACACAGTTAGACTCAAATGGTGTATCTGATGACATAAACGTTTTCTAATCGAAGGATAGATTTCAACCCATGGAGATCCGTAATGAGCCACAACCTTTAACATAAACAGCGAGTGCACCAATTGTGACATTGTTAATAACTTGATGTGAACGATAAACATTTGATGTGTGTTCCGACACAGCCCCGTCCGTTTTTTAAACCTCTTTATTTTACTATATATATCTACATCTCTGGTACCCTCCTATTTTCTTTTCAATAGAGACTGAGTTTAGGAATTTAGATTTTGTCGAACAGTCAAGGCAGCTCTAGTAACTCGAGGAAAAGTCAATCCATGAACTTAGAATACTGGGAAATGAGCACTGAATCAACAATATATATATATCCAATTCTCTTAATTTATTGTGTTGACAGCGGATATGAATAAATATGTCTTTCTTTCTATTATAAAAGAAAATTTTGCAATCTTTTTCAGGTTTATTCGCTTTGTGATTGGTAATAGTGAGTCACGTGATAACGAGCTTTGAAGTTCAACGGGCTAATGAATATGGGGCACGCGCAGACGATAAACACAGTTATATGTTTTAATTAATTCATTCTAAAATTTGAGAGCACGCTATAGATTTTGCAATGTTTTCAGAAGTACCGGCAAATTGGGTCGCCGTTTCCATAGCAACAGTCGAATATGAAAATATTAAGAAGTATTATTACAACAAACAACACGGAGAAGCTAAAACATTTAAAATTAGTTTGAGATTTCCTCTGAATTTTAACACTATGTTGTGCCAAAATATTTCCTTTTTTATGTGGGAATGAAATGGTTTTGTTCTTGACATTTTTTAAAACGTTTGGTTTTTATTTACACTATATTTCCGTGTATGAGCCGAGAATTTTTGGAACGTTTTCTAAAGCTAAAGTACTGGGGTCGTCGTATATACGGATACGCTAATATCGCATAAAAAAAGTAGGCAATTTTCCATTACTCGGGCGCATTCGATAAATATCGCAATGGGAAGGGAAGATAACCTTCAATTAACGCCGTACTAGAGGTCCGGGATCAATCCAGCAGCGATCCATATGGGGATGGATTGTGAAGCAATCCCCTACCCCTCATTGCTGAAAAGTATATTTCGCAAAGCGAACTAAATATGATTGCGTAGCAATCATCGGGGGTTGACGAGCGATAGCGAGCAGGGGGCCGAGCACCCTAGTATGCTAAAATAAATTAAAAGTTTAAAGTACAAGAAGCCAAAATAATCATTGATATGTAAATCACGTTCTGTGTGCTTTCAGGATCCACCACCACTGGACCGAAGACAAGCACACTACCCTTACCTGGATCTACTCGGCAGCCCCCTCACCTTGCCGCTAGGGGAGATAACACTCCCCTCCTGCAGAGGGCGTCCATGGAGAGCACGGATTCACGCATTTATCTCACGTCGTCGGAGGTACCCTTCCTTACTCTCATATCCATTTAAATTTATAACGCATTGTACTTGCTATAGATTGAATGAAAAGTTTTTTCTGTAATTTTCACGTACTAATAAGCCATTAGGAGCACATCTCCTTTTGGTGTGTACGGGTTTCAGAGACTCGAGGTTCTAGTGATCCTTTCCTTTCTCATTGGGTTTGCAATCTTTAGTACACACGGGTGTCGCGGGATACCCAAACGAACTTTTTATGCTTTCGTCCCACTACTCTGTTCAACAATCCCTCTTTTTTTACTTTATCGACATTTTTTGCTTCATGTAGTCTTGTTTTTGGCGTAGTTTGGCGAAATATGGCCATTGCGTCATATTTGGACAAAATGCGTGTTAACAAACCAACCACGGACAAATAAATGCAAACTACACTTGTTCAGAGACTTTATATTTTTAGTATCAATGTTCATGACATATTTTTAAATTCATATGAACATAACTTTATATTTTGAGTCCTGGATATACATATATTTCGCATGCATTACTTGTATATATACAGCTTTTATATAAAATACTCTTGTTAATAGACTTCATATTTTTCATGACATATTTCTAAATTGATATGAAAATGACTTCATATTCTGGGTCCTGGATATACATATACAGAGTACGGCAAAAAGAACGTTCTGATTTGGAACGTCAATAAAAAAAATACAAAGCAAGATAGAGAAAAAAATATTTTATACCTAAGAAGCACACAGTATGCCATTGTCATCCATTAAGTTTTGAAGAGTACATCAGTTAAATGGCGACAGTCAAAGTCGATGCAGTTTTGAAGTCTCTTTCAAAAATTTTGCATTGATCTGCGAACCATGTCCCGCGGAGTAGCCGTGATTTCTTGCGTAATTGCTGCCTGTGGGGCTATCTCAAATAAAAAGTGTACCAACACCGACCAACAAATTTTCAAGCACTCAAGGGAGCTATTACGCAAGAAATCACGGCGATTCCGCTGGACATTGTTCGCAGATCAATGCAAAATTTCCAAAAGTGACTTAAAAACTGCATCGACTTTGACGGTCGCCATTTAACTGATGTACTTTTCAAAACTTAATGGATGACAATAGCATACTGTGTACTTCTGAAGTATAAAAAGATTTCTTTCTCTATCTTGCTTTGTATTTCTTTTATTAACGTTCCAAATCAGAACGTTCTTTCTGCCGCACCCTGTATTTGACACACATTGCTTGAATATTTTTACAGAAACTTAAATGAATCCCAACAAATTATTTATAAAGTAACTTCCCTAACTAATATTTATTCGGATTATATACTGAGGATAATTTGTTACGTGATTTGGAAAATTATGTGTGCGTGTGCACGTATAAGAAGAAAATTAGAGAATAAGATATTCGAAATGCTTGCCCTTCGTCGCCACTAATTGATGGAGTTTCTAGCACAAATTGGTCGATTGCCAGCAGAAACATTTCCATTGATTAAATTCCTTTGTCGATAGAATTTTGAAGGGAAGAGTTCTTGGAATGTTGTGACACATTCTATTTTTGAAATATCTTCATCGGGTCTTATAAGGCAAGATCCGAAAGCGGACAAGCTGAGCCAATCTTCATTGTGAAGAAATGGTTATAACCGAGTTAGGGTCGTGAGATAATCCCAGTTCTTTCAAATTTTTAGATCAAGCTTCTTATTGCAGCACGGTGTGACTAGACTTTCTTAAGAGCACTAGCGCATTTTCTTAACAATTTATGTAGAGCTCTAGCCGACATCCGATTTAAACGGTAAAAGTTCTACCAGTAGTCGCTTTACTTTTTAACGTGAATAAGGTTAGGAGGGAGGAAAGGATATCACAAATGTGTATTCCGAGGCTAATAACAGAGTGCATCGGATAAAAAATGAGTATTGTTTTCGTATCTCGGACGGTTTTTGTGCTATATGAAGTTTATTTTACTCGGAAAAACTAATGAATTATTTCCGAACTTCTACGAATATCCATGCTCAGACCGAGATTTGAATCTGGACTTAAATCCCAAAGAACACTCCTGTCACCAATTCTGGCTTATAGAAATAGCTATGGAAACAGGAATCTCTCATATTGAATAGGGGTGACTCCGGAGAATGGTTTAATATCTTATGTTGCTTTCAGCAAAGGTTTTTTTTTTCTAATGGCGGGCACATTTTGACCGAAGTCATTGGCCACTACAAGGCCGGAAGTGATGGCCACTTGTGAAGGAGCACCCAGTGGGAGGGCCATCATTGCCCCTAACAATTACATCGTAATTTTGAACCATGTTCAGATGACGAAGCAACACCTAAGCTGGTATACGCTTACAAACATCCATGCCCGAACCCGGATTCGAACCGGGGACCTTCCGATTTAGAGGCTAACACCTTAACCACTATACCGGTTGGTCGGCTCAGCAAAGGTTTAGCGGTGAAAAAAAGTAAGTTCGCTAATATCGGCTACAAATAAAAATCTCAAATATTTCCCCCCATTGTCATTCAATGCACCAATGGGACAAACAAATGCATTTCTTCAGACATCTCCCTATGTAAATAAGATAACATTCGTTTCAACGACTACGGACAGGGGCAAACTTTGTGTCTGGAGCTGTTTTCGTGGAAAAGAGTATTTGGATGTGATATATTGATGGGCACCCCCAGAGGCTTCAATCATCATTAAAGCAATATAATTTTTTTTGGGAAGGGGGTCTGAAAACATTATCCATTAGAGTTTATCGAATTTATCCACTAAAATATTTTAAAACAGTCTAATAGAAACTTGGATTCATAGATTTTTTTAAGTGAATCAGCAATAGAAAGGGGATAAGGCATAGGCATTTAACGAAATGCTACTGAATGTGAGTGGTGTCTGACAAAAAATATTCATGCGTCATAAACATTCTTTTTAGGGACTAGAGACTGTTTAGAACTGCATAGAACTCTTTTAAAGTTTTTAGTCATAGCAGATAAGGGTGACGGTGTTATGATTCCACAGCTAAACATATTTTGTTCAAATCAGTGTTCGGACATACTTTGCATTTAAATTTCATATGTACCAAAACAAGTTATTAGTTTTTCTTATTTCAAGGATCCACTCATGCTGTACTAAACGAAAAGATAATTATTCAATCCGAGAATCCATCGTGAAATTTGATTGAAACGAGGCCTAATAACCCCTACTCAAAGTAGATGCATCGGTAGCATGATGAGAAATCCTTTCTCAATACCTTCCAAATAAACATTCTAGCAGCGCGCTTGATTGGTAGAGCTTTTTGCTTCTGGAAGGCTCACAAGTCCGCTCATATTCCATTTACAGTAAAACGCATCGTGCGTTTAATGTGCGCATAAAATTATGCTTTCCAGAAGAATTACGAATTATGCATTCCATGCGTGATTCTCTTTTGCTCTGTAAACAGACAGTGATGATTTGCGGAACGATTGTTGTGTTCGTCGTGATTGGAAGCGTGAGCGAAATGCCGAGTGAAATCGGTTTGTGTACCGAGTGTATTCTATTTTCGGTTTCCCGTCTGGCGTCGGGCGCGAGGGGCAAGTGGGGTTAACCTATGACCTTTTCCATCGGTCCCTGCGCAGGATGCGACGCCGTGGGATTCCTAATCGATGCCCATGTCCGCCGACACCACAGGAAGAGCTCGGCTGCTCTGCTCTCCGACCTCCTGTAGACGCTCCTCATGCGACGGAGTCTTTCTTTGCACATTCCGTGTTTCGTCTACAGGAGGAGGAAGTGATGTCATCGGAAGATGAAGCGACGAACTGTAAATGGGGATGTGATTCGATTGGTGCAGACTTTCGAATCTGGTTGTCTGAGCTACTTCTCAAAACAACATGCCATGCATGTTTAGTAGGACCAGGGATATTCTTGTTGGCCGTTGAAAAAGCTTTTAGTGCTTTTTGCATCGTTTTAATTTGTGCCTCATTTATAAAATAGTTTCCATGCCCTTGGTTGAGGTGAAGTGGTGTGGAAAGAAAAGGATAGGATATTTTCGATGATATCGCCACCTTTTCTTGTTTGTTTCTTGTTATAAAATAGTTTCCATGCCCTTGGTTGAGGTGAAGTGGCGTGGAAAGAAAAGAATAGGATATTTTCGATGATATCGCCACCTTTTCTTGTTTGTCTCGTATCATGACAATTGATTTGATCCGTCTTAAAATGAACCTGAAACGTGGAATTGAATGTAATGGATCAACATAATTATTGTTTAGAATTAAAATTTCTATGACTTTTAGGTGCTTTATTTTAAAATTGAAAATAAACCAAGAGTCTAAAAATACTGTGTGCTTTTAAAGAAATCCATATATCAAGGAGTTTAAAATTACTATCCTAGGACATAAAATTGTGGTAAATATTGGTATACTGAAACATTCGAATCCAAACTTAACTCTGGTATATAAATGATGCATTAAAAGAAGAAACAAATATCTTCTGTAGAGTTCTATCTTATAGATTAATAATAATAATAATTTGTTTTATGACCTTCTAAATTCCATGTTGTGTATATATTACTTTGAAATATTTTTTCAAAGTTCGCATTTCGTCTTGCAACTTTAGAAAGGGTTTTAATCATACATATACTTCATAATTTGTCTTACAAATTTTTCTGTTTGGGTTGGTTGGTAGTTGAATTTATATTGCACTGGAGCAACACAACGATCAATGGACGATCGTCCGGGATCAATCTCGAAGGGAAAGATCGTCGAATTAGCTATCCTCCAGTTGCAACTCTACCAATTGGGCCACAATAACATCCTTTCCTCTTTGGGAGAAGGTTGTTTAATAGTATTTCGTACCATACTGTTTGATTTTAGAATTTGTTTAGACATTCGTTTCGATCTATAGGTTCAATTGAAGTTATTTTTATTCATGTCATATTCTTGATACTGTGTTTAATTTAGCAGTTTTTCTTTCCTCCACACTGTAATGCTCCATTTAAATACAATAAACCAACACAAGGGAAATTAAGCTATCCCGTTTCAAATGCGGGTATAAGTACCGGCATGAAACTACTTGTGATCACGATCCCTTTCCTGTAAGCACTATGTCGCAGAAATTACTTCGTTGGAAAAAAAGAACTTGGAGAGGACGTCCGTTCTCCACAGTGGGTTGCACTTGCGCTTTTCCTGTCAAATCCGTATATAGGTCATGTTAAATAACGCATGGGGCACAAAATTTTCGTCTTTTTGTTTGGCCCTGGTGTCGCGTAGCAACAAAAGTTTTCGTGCCCGGATGACGTCCCTTTCTTTTTCACATTCCAACGTGCCCAATTACGCAACTAGAAACGCAAGCCCTGAAGCAGTTCCGAAAGGAAGGGATTAATTGCTCCTTGCTCTTACTTATACTTGTTTTCTGCGATTTCAAAGCACCGGATACTTTTTATACTTGTATTCCACCATTTTAATACACCAAAAGCTCCTTTTTGTACTTGCCTTTATATAATTTTAAAGCACCAAGGAGACTCTTTTTGCTTGTTTTCTACCATCTTTAAGCATCTGGTCACGTTGACCTAGTTCGATCTCCACACAGAATAAAATTTATACATAAAAAGTAAATAATTCAACAACCGTCCATTCTCACTAAATAATTAACTTTACTGTATCTTAAACTATATATTTACAAGAGCTTTAATTTACCAAAACGTTTGTATCTAATTCGAAAACGTAAATGTTTGAATTAACATATCAGGATAACGAACGCCTAGTTCAAGTGAGCGGGAGGTATGTAGTCAATTAAGGTCGTGCGGGAACAACTCAGCCAGCTATTGGTAATTTTCAAGGATCAATCCCAATGAGAAAGATCCAAGAACAACGCCTCGTGATTTTGAACCACGGTCAGATGACGAGGTCAACTCCTAAGCTGGCACCACTCACCAAACTTCCACACCATGGCAATGTGAGGACATTGGTGGCCACGACAAATTTAACGTGCACCATCCCCCGTGTATATGACCGTTGGACCGAGCTTCGAACTTACATCCCTCCGTTTGCTAATCTGTTGCTCTTTCAACTGAGCTAGCACGGCCTGAATGTGAGCGTGGATAGTGAAATCAACAAGTAATGTTCGTCACAAGTAGCTGGCAAGGGCTACTAGTGATCAAACAGTGGGAATATCAACATAACCGTCAGTGCCTTCAATTTTCAATTTCTGCTCACGCATATACCTGAATAAGCTGTAACATATTTAAAATTTTTTTAACGAAATCTGAACCAAATTAACTCAATTGAGTAAGTGTATTGCTTAATTGTAGAGCAAAAAAATTTGTGCACTAAAACACCTAAAAGTTTTCAAAAACCATAGGTCAGCATTGCAAAATTTGGAAACATGATGCATTTTTCATTTTCATTTAGATCTGTAAGTGCAGTAATATATACAACTGATTGCAAGGATTATCCAAAAGTAATTTTATGGAAACAAAATAATGACTAGCTACCCATAAAACAGTTAACAATTGGAAGGACGTCAAACATATTTAATCGGAGAAAAAAGCGTTTTTTTCTAGTACTATATTTTTATTAAACTCATCTACAATATATTTGATGTTGTGTATGTGGCTCCATCAAAAAAGATCGAAATTGGAAAGTTTATTTTCCTATGCACAGAAAAGCATCAATTAATTTTGTTTTCGCTAAAATTAAAAAAGTGGTTTTATTTCGATTTTGGTGATTTTGAAAGTCTACTGTCCCCTAAGGTTTCATTTTAAATCCCACGCAAATTTTTTTAACAAATCTGCTTTCAAGCTAATGGTTAGAAGCTTTTTTACAAAATGCTTTTGATATGAGCGTTTACATTGAATTATGCATGGAACGTATTTTTTAATGCTGTCATTGACGAAAATAGACATAGATTATATTTTTTCTTGTGATTCTATTTCAATGAGTTTTATATTTGGTTTAATTTCACTCTGCTTGCTTATATGTGCTTACTAGAGCATTGTTTCAACAAGGTTTGAAGGACCGTGTTATTTTACGCAGAAGTGAATTTACAATTTTATCTTAAAATTCGCGTTATTGAATTAATTCCGTTTTTGACCAGTCAGAAAAATAATCTGAAAGCAACATTATGGTTGTGTTTTGAGATTAAGAAATGATTAAGCAGTACTCTATAGGGGAAAATTTTCATTGAAAGGAATGTTCAATAGCGAGAAATGAAATAATTTTGATCACAGAATCAACCCATAATTGAAACCTCATAACTGTCTTCAAAATACCTTTTGAAGTACTTACTCACTTTTACTTTTACTTATTTTTACACCGCATTAAAAATTTATGTGTTGCAGATATAACAGAACAGATAGTGAGAGATATAATAGATTTCACAGCGTAAGAAATAGTATGTTATTTTAATTCAAGAACGACCAAGAGCCCGGACAAACTACTTGAATTTTATTTCTAAATTATTACAATTAAAATAGAAATTTTCAAAATTAAAACAACTGAAACAATTGGCCCTTCTTGTTCCATTTTAGAAGCTCGTGAATTGAGTTTATGTACTGTTCAACATTTAATGCTTTCCAAAAAATATGCAAATAAAAGTGCATATAAAAATTTGCAATACTGGAAAAATCAAACGTCTAAGTGTTAGTCCCACACCTATTCATGTAACCTTTCATTCAAATTCTTTCTATAATTTTGAATTAGCATTTCATGTTAAATGCAGAAAACGTAATTCTTTAGCGTTTCCAGAAAAATGACAAACAAACGCAGAGAGCTTCAATAGCGTGTTCTTGCCGTTGCAGCAGGGATATAAATTCGATGCATGTCTTCCTTTCACGAGCAAGCAAAAATGAAATATGTAATAATAAAAAGAAAACAGCGAGGATCAACATGACAAGACATACGACGAGACATAATTTCTTTTTTTATCCCCTATCCTCGTGATTCCAGTGCAATATTAACTATGGAAATGCAATAAATCACAGTGCGCGGTTACGGTTGCCGGCATCTTACGAGTTGGGAAGAGATATTTTTGGGTATTCCCCCCTCCTCGCCTTCTCCCATCGCAAAAGATGATTGTGGACACAGGTGCTTATGCGCTGTAACAACATAAACGAAAAAGGTCATCGATTCGGCGATTGCGGTGCGCGCGCACGGCCAGTGATGTCACCGCTACGTGGATTGCGTTTCCGTGACGTCAGCGGCCGTCGGGGCGGGCGGCGGAAGGGAGAGGGGAGGAGGATTGTTGCGTAAGAAGGCTCTCTCAGTCAGCGACCGTCCGTTGATGCGGGAAGGAAAAAGGAGTGATCGCTCCGTCCGGATGGAGGAGATATTTTTGGTGTCTTGGTCCTCCCCGAGAATGTGACGTCACAAATGGGGAGACTCCCAAGCAGATGCGGATAATAATTCACAATCGGAATCGGTTTTGGTATGCGGATCAGTGAGGCCTGCTTTTTGGATCGCAGGACTCGTGGGGGTAGGAGAAGTGCTGGATCCACCAAACGGATTGGTTTTCAGGATACGGATGTTGAGATTTTGGCTTACTCAAGACGGTGTGCCTGGTGACATGAATTTCGATTGGAAGCAAATTGTCGTGCAGACGTGTATATTGATGTCATTGGGAAATCGTAGCGCTAAACTTTATGTAACTGAAACGAATAGATAAAAAACACTATTCTGGTCATAGAATCGTTAAAATTTATGAAAAGATTTTTGATAAAAATTCACTTTCAATGAAATTGTTTTTGGAATTGGACGATTTTAGAGTTTACTGAATGTTTTATTATTTATCATTCACGTGCTTCGACATTGGATAAGTGTGACTCATTTATACAAATTTCATCGGGGGAGTTCTACTTAAAATTAGAAATCAAACAATTCCCTGAGGAATAACTATACTATACGTAACGTGAGAAAAAGTTTCCCAAAAAGCAGCAGTCGTTTGCTATTTATCTGTTAATAAAAATTAAGTATTTTGTATTGAATGTTTAGTGTAACTGTCCTTGTAATGCCTGTATAGAGTAAATAGAAAATTTAACGTTGCTAGCATTTGCGGGATCAATGTTGTTACTGTTCCTGTTTTCCATAGTCTATTTTGATTGCCAGATCTCTCATCGTGTAAAATTTACTGTATAAGGCTTTCTCTGAAAGATAAACTTTTAGCTTCAAATAGGGGAACAACATATGCTCCATGAAAGTGGCCTAAGAGATTTATAACAAGCACAACCTGTTAAATTCTCTGTTGAATTTAGATTTTTATAGTTATTGTGGATATTTAAATGTTTATCTAATAGTGATCAATTTCATGCGATTTTCTGTGTGTGGTTTTAAACTTCTAAACTTTCACCGAGAACAAGGATGTGTGTGCTCAAAGAGGAACGCACAAATATAAACATATAATCTGTTGTACTGCATTTGATTGTCTACATGTTTCATAGATTTTTCATAGAATTCTATGTACTTATCTTTGACGTACTCTGATTTGATAGTTACATTTGAAAGTTGTCTACCACAGATTAAGTTAAATATGGAGAAACTCAATGGAAGCAACCATCTTCAAAGATAAGTGATCCTAACTTTTATGTTATCTCTAATTAGAAAAAACAGTCTACGTTACAGCTGGACAATGACGTAAATTTGGAAGCTGAGTGAAACGAAAACCACTGTGAACACAATTATAATTGCTTAGATATATTACAGGACGATGATTTAGCAATGGAGCAAATAATTTAAACTGTTGTGACTACCCTTTACAATAATAATATAAATGTATACTCCCGTATTTAAAATTACTCGTTTTGGAACAATGGTTTAATAAGCCCTTGTGGAGCAAGCAAATGACCATAGAGTGACCAATCAAACCTTTTGGAACATCATAATCAGAGAGGTGTACATAATCCACCAACAATTATTCCGTGCAGTTCATCTGGCGAAAATCGTGAAACAGGAAGCCCATCAAAATGGTTATGGCCTTGGATGGCCTAACACGGCTCTGCCCGTTGATTCTCTTTGATTGGAGACTCTACGCTGAGAGAGGTTGTCCACGCTACTTTCACACACACAAGGATGCAAAGAGAACCGATGATTGTGAACTGGGATTCCTTAAACAGGTACCTAAAATAGATTTTTTCTTTTTCAACCGTAAATAAATAAATATATGTATATAATTAATAAATAAATAAATATATATATATATAATAAATAAATAAATATATATATATATAATAAATAAATAAATATATGTTTTTTACAACTAAATAAATAAATATATGTAAATAAATAGTAAAAAAATATATATCAGGTGTCATCAGGGAGTAGCCTGACCCATACAACACAATATGGTGTTTTCTACGTATATGAGTCGTATTACGCTAAGAAATTGCTCATAAACTCCATCAAACACCATTAAAAGCAAACATACAAAACAAAGCATTAAAATAAGAAAACGTATATTGCATCTCAAAGAAGGAAGAATTGTCTATTTAAAACGTTTTAGATATCTAAGGAGTTTACCTTTGAAAAAGTGTTACTTTTTAATAATATGTATGCTTTTATATATTTACGCATAGTTCAAATGTGAAACCAATTTAATGCTCTGTTCGTAATAGAAATTAATTATTAAAAACAAGCCTCCAATTTCTTCATTAACCACAATCATTTACTTTTCCACGGCTTTGTTTTAAATCAAGCTAAAATACATACTAGAATTTAAATTTGTAATAAAAAATAATAGTAGTTCGAGTTTACAATGTAAATTATGTTACTGTGAAATTTTGACCATTTTAAAATTCTATGCTGATTACAGTAATCTCAAGGTCAAGACTAACCTCTCGTTGCAGCCCATGTTTATTTCGGGCAAAATATGCAATAGTAAACACGAACATGCACAGCTAGTTCGAATTTGTTCTATTAATTCATTCATTTTCATTCTAATATGCAGAAATATTTTGTTTTAAATGTATCGAATAAGTTATTTTCAATATCTTGTGCTATAAAAAAAATGGTACTTTGTGGAATACTTTCTGAGTTTTTCAGAAAAAATGCGCATCTAAATTTTCGTTACAAATAAATTTTATTTGTATAACGATTTAAAAATGAATTTATGTGTTAGTTGCAAATATCTGTAAAATAGTTTTCTTTCCAAATAATAACTTATTGCAGAAAAAACAACTTAAAATGAATGCTAACTTGCATATTTAACCCTTGATTTGTAACGTTACGAGATTCATTCTAAATTGATTACGTTATTAATGTGAGTACTGTATGTAAATTGTACGCATCCTACTATTCTAGAATTAATGTGTAATATAAGTTTGTTCTGGTATTTTGAATATATTAGATTAAGATTAGTCCACAATAGTTTTTTTAAATAATTATAATAATTCTGTCTTAGTCTCTCTCCAGCGTATTTTGATGAGTTACGAATAATAGACTTATGATTTCAATTTGAATTAGCAATTCATACGATGGAATTACTTCCAAATGTGATAAAATGCACCCTGAAGAAATTTGAGCCCACTATTTTTCTTATTCTAGCTATTTTCTTCAAAAAAATAGGTCATTGATGATAATGTGAGTTCTACATGAGGCGATGTTTCTTTTCTGAAAGTTGAAGAAAATATTTTAGAATCACAATACTTTAAAGTTTATTTACTGGCCGTTTATTTTGTATTTCGTTCAATAACTCTGTTTAATTTAGTTTGGTGTGAATAGAATTCCAAAACTAATCATAGCACATTTATTAGCACATAAAGATGATTTTTCAAACAATTTGTAAAATGTTATGTTGATTTTCATGTTACAAAATTAAAGTTTTGGGTGGCATGAGGGGTTTACTTACTATTTTATCATTCATCATAATTTATATTAATGTATTAGTATTTTGTTTTGTAATCGTTAACCCTCTGAGCATCACGAAATTTTAGTCTAGTTTTGTATTGCTTTTAACCCACAGCATACATAGCATCACTAAATAACCACATCTATTAATTGAAAAGAATCCAAAAGAAATGGTTCAAAGGTCAAAAAGGTCAAAACTGTTTAGAACTCGTGTAGGTAAGACTGCAGAATGGATATATCGTGTGAACCCATCAAGTGGTTGATGGTAACTGATGAGAATGTAAGAAAAACACAAACGAGCAAGAAAGTCTAGGAACTTTTCAAGTGATTGAATAAAACTCCGCGCAAAATACCACGTATTTGAGAGTTTAACTCTTAATGTATAGATAGCTATCATTTATTAAATAGTATATTTTATTGTTGTCAGTAACATCTGAATATGAATGGATAAGTATTCTGTAATTTCTACCTTTAGATACTGAAGCTGCAGTTTCTGTACTTTATAAAAAGGAATAAAACCTTAAAGTTTGAATTGTAATTTTAAAACGAAGTACTTCTTATCAGCATGATTATACATGGATTTTTATCAATTAGAAATTATTTTGTTAAGTGCAAGAGAAAAGAAAATCATAAAATAATATGAAGTGCGGTTTTGCAATTTAATGTAACTAATTAATTATACCAAATTGCTTTCCTTGATATTTTTTATGTATATTATGATCTATACCTTTTAGTAAGATATTATCAACGGAACTTTATGCGACATGCTTCAATTACTTTAAATAGCTGTTTATAATGTTCCATCTTTGAGCATTGAGAACTATTTTCCAACTTAAAAAAAATTTATAGTTAATTGTTTTACATTTTTTTTCTACGTTCAAATTTTTTCTTTGCTTTTTCAACACGTTCTAACACAAATTTTGTTTGCTTATAACCCGAAAATAATTTTAAACGTATTTAAGAGAAAATGGAACGAATTAATTATTTTTATTTACGTATTTATTGCTTTTTCGATAAAGGTTGAAAGAGCGATTGATTTTTCTTTCCCTTCAACCTTTATATGATTAGTGCTCACTGAGAAAACATTCTTGTATTACGTCTACTTTTATATATTACTTGTATATTAATGTTATCAGAGAAAAGCGTATCTAGAAAAATATTCAAAAATGTAATTTGAGAATATTCCGTTTTTATTATATCTATACATTTCATTTGAGAGTTTTCTTTTTATTTACTAAATTAAGATACGATGTCTTATTTAAAGCAATCGGTTCTTGAAGTCATTAACAATATCCTTCCTGATACTACTCGAACTTACACAGACTGAAGTAAACACAAACATGGTTCACTGGCAGTGGATTTTTTTTATGAAATCTTCTAACAAAATATTTAAAATCAAGTAAAGAAAGCAAGAGATGAAGGATTTCATTAATACAGTGAACTCTTCTCTCTAGTTATAGCAATATTAGGCAGTTCCATAGCTCATAGCTCTAATCAAACATACTTTAACGAACCTGCAAAATTAGCGAACTAGTCCTGTAGTGGTTGATTTAATGTTATTGCCATCCGACAAAATGTAAGTAATGAAGATTTCTGTTGATAGATATAGTTGAAGCGTCTAACCTGACTTAAAAATTTGCTATTACTCAAATAACACATTATCAATTCAATCTGAAGAATTTGTAGGCTTAGTTTTATTTTCTGGTATTGAACTAATATAAAACAAACTCATATCTTACGAATAGGCTTTGAAACCTCAACAGTATGAAAACACTTATTCTAATACAGAATTCGATACTAAGGAGATGAAGATTCTTTGACAGGGTGGGACCACGATTATTAAGTTCCGATAATATGGGTGGAGCAGATTTAGGAGACTATCAAGTCACGTCTGCGGCGCTCCATCAAAACGCATGTTTGATACGATATCTCTGTCATACATCTTATTTAAGAATAGACAAGAAAAATGAGACTGTGGTGGATAAAACTGAGATAAATAGCTTTCTATCCGTGTCTGAATTTGAAGAAAACCTTATGGAATTGAGTAAAATATCTTCAACTCCCCCTCCCTCTATTCATCTTTCCATTAGATGTTCTGGCTTCCATAGTTATTATGATGATGTTAAAAAAAAATAAATTGTTCAGCGGTTTGGTAATTTCAACTGTCAGATTTATTTGATAATAAATCGTATCTATATTTTTATACCTGTTTGCATGAAATAATAACAAGATTGACAATCATACACACCTGAAACTGGTTATATGTCATACCGGTTTCTACTGTCAGGGTAGCAGCATAGATAGAATTCAGACTGCGTTTTACCGTGCTTCAAGTAATCATGAAAACACATTTCATTCATTATGGTCCGAAACATTTTTGGACATTTTTCATTTTTCACAGGAAGTGATTCATGAAACTGATCTAAGTGTTTTAACTTGGAATGAGATAAAAACTCGATATATATATATATATATATATATATATATATATATATATATATATATATATATATATATATATATATATATATATATATATATATATATATATATATATATATATATATATGTATATGTATTTTACTTGACAAACGAAATTAGTTTAATAGTAAGAAGAGTCACATATGGTGTGATACATAATTGAAAACGATAAGTTACAAACTGTATATGTTAAGAATCACAGTAAAAAGGGATACTCTCAGAAATTGTAAATAAAATTTTAAAAAAGCTCGCTCTCCTTTTAGTTTAAGTACTTTAATTACAAACTTAAATCACAGAACTTATGCTTTAAGGAAAGAAATGAACACACTTTATACCTCTCAGTATAAGCTTCGAAAAAGTTACAATAACATTTTTTAAATAATATACAATTAAAAAAAATCATTCCGTGTTTGAATCTAGATAAAAATAAAGTACTCTAAAGTATTGCGCGTCTTGTTTTTCCCTACGTGTTGGTACAGAAAATGAACCTTCGAAACCAGAATCTTTTACACACAAATCATAGCTCGATCGATCTTTAAATTCATGTTTTGAACTTTTCCCGACTTAGATGGGAAAAGTTTTACCCCATTATTAAATTACGTCGTTTGTAAGCCTAAACTATTTTCTCCTGGATGATTTTTCCTTTCATTTTTTATACTTCTTTGTTAAACAAAAGAAACTCGGTTATCTTGTGTGTGAGAAGTATCATAATGGCTGAAAAAATACACAATTGCTCCTGCGAGGCAGTCATTTGTCCAGAACGTTGGCATTTCTACTAGCTTAATGCGTATTAGAAGACCGAGATCATAAATTTCTGGCATACGTGAGGGAATATTTTCTTACCTGAGCAGCACATAAATCTTTTACCTGAGACTAATTGCTGAGGACGCGTCGGGGGAAATTTATGATGACGCCTAAATAGATTGCGTGGACGTAGAAATGGTCAGCTAGGGAATATGTTACGGAATTCAAGATAAACTTTTACTATAAAGAGTCACTTTTTTATCTCAATTAGGAAGGATATCATTGAAATATAACGAATAGGAATTGGTTTACCTACTTAAATTTCATTTGAATTTGCTGAGAAAATTTTGTTCCTACTTATTTCAACATAACTCTTCCTGTGTTAGTGATTTGAATCTTATTTATGAATGGAGACTGAAAGGGGGGCTTAATATTTAGACACATTTATTAAATCCTTTCATGGATGATTACCGCCTCTACAATGGTAAAGGATAGCGTAATTTAATGACCTAGGTATATTAAAATAAAGGTGCAAAAATATTTTAGTTATGTTAAGATAAGGCATTCTTTCATTCGATATTATGATGTCAAGAAATGTCCTAGATAAATGTTGAACCATATTATCACCATCCCTTAAAAAATTTTTAAAAATCCAACATAACTTCCTGTTTTGCGATAAATGCATTCATATAAGGCAGCGATTTTTCAACCGGTTAGCTGCAAGAATAGCACTGGTATGCCTTGTAGATAATGAAACGGCTGAAATTGTGTAAGATTTGTTTCATTTCAACTGTCTAGTTTTGAGTTTTTGACAAGTATGTTCACAAATAATAACCGTATAAATAATTTTGAGTATCATTTTTTATTACAAAGTGTCGTAGATAAATTATTTCAATAACATTTTTTGTTTTGTCAGATTGGCAAATACACTATATGGACAAAAGTATTTGGATAATGCATATTTTTTAGAAAAAGTGCTTTATTATTCTGTCTAGTAAAGGGTAGGCCCAATTTTTGCTTGTATTATAGCTACAACTCGTTGAGGCATACTTTCCACAAGTTCTTTGTAAGTCTGGGCATAAATAGCTCGCCATGCCTCTTGTAAGGCTGTGAGAAGAGATTGTTGTGAAGTTTGGCGTGCGTGGCGGTGTCGTACTCGTCGCTCCTATTTGCTCACACAAGTGCTCGATCGGATTGACATTGAGGCTCTGAACTGGCCAATCAAGCAAATTCACTTAATTTTCTGGAAACCACTCCAGCACACATTTTGCAGTATGACATGGACCTCGATTGTTGGAAGAAACAACCATTATCGCCGTAGTATTGTCATAGTGTAGTAAAGACCGAATTATTCAGAACGTCGAGGTATACGTCAGCATTCAGGGTACCTGGTAGCAATGGACCGAGTTCTAAGCAGGAAAACAACCCCACACTAAGATGGATCCTCCTCCGAATTTCTTCTGTGTCCAAATACGTTTGTCCATATTGTGTATGCATAGTCACACTAATTAACAAAACAAATAACTCCACTTGGAATTACGAGTTATGCTAATTAGTATGACGATATTTTTCTGTATGCCGCAGAATTTTTGTTCTTAGTTTATGTGTCAAAATATTTGATAATTAAGGTGATAGATTTTCTCCCTTAACCCTTCTTTGCATAATGGTGGAAATTTCCATCATAACATTGAATGCCCAAAAATTATATAAAAGAACAAGTTCACTTTAAGTTGATCGCGTCTGGATACCTTTTTAATGTCCATAGCATAAAAAAAAACATAGCTGTCAAAAATAAGCAAGTGTCACTATCAATAAAACGAGCTTGAAGTTGTCATTCCGCTGTTTGTTGTAGTTGCAATAAACGTATGATTTCGTTTTTAATTTTGTTTTATTATATTTGAGTTTCTATTGTGCTAAAAAAGTGAAAATGAGTGGAAGAAAGGTTTGTAACATGTGTTTCTGTTATTTTTAGAGCAATTTCTGTAAAAGTTTGCGTTTAATTTAAAAAATACCACATGATACCATCCTAATGTTTTTTGCTAAATTTATACTATAAATATATACTAGGATTTTTTTAACCATTTTCCTTTAATTTTGAACATGAATTATATCACCTTGATTTATTTCACCAATAAAGAAAAAATCATGCAAAGAAGGGTTAAAATGGTTTCCTCTAAAAAATGTTTCTAGCATAGTGCATTTCAAAGAGTTTGAGAAACGGTAACATGAAAACACGATTTTGAATTTTATCACCAGATCTTAAAATTCATCATTTTCCCAAGAAATTCTTCAAGATGGTTTATTAGTTTTGTACATCTCTTGATTTGCCTCTATAAACAACATCAAAAGTTTTAGTGCATTAGCTACCGTTATACAATGCTTTGTATTTGTAATGATGCGCATTCGACTGGAAAGCATGTATCTTGAGATTACATTCATTTCGGAAATGTGATATTTAACAATATTTTTTTCGAAACCAGTTGAGAGAGAAGTATAGTTTTTTATCAGATCTTAGTCTCTCTTCATCATGAAAGAATTTATTTGCGAGAAAATATGTTCCCATGTATTTCGTGAACCACATGTTTTGCTGAAACGATCAGCACCATCTGTTTCTTTCGCACGAAAAAGTTTTTAAGATGGAATGAAATTTTCTTATGCTGTTTTTCATCTTTCATATATATTGATAGGAAGAATTAAGTTTCTGTTGAAAAATATATTTGTGAAGAAAAAAAATTGCGAAATGTGTATGTTGGGGCGTATATTTTGTCTAATGCATTCGTGTGAATATATTTAATTTTATTAAATATATTTAGGTGTCAATATATTTAGTTTTATTAAATACAGCACATAAAATACTAGTTATAAAAAAAATTTAGTGCCGTATGATGTCCAATTATATATAATTAGCAGTTTTACATGAAAATAGGATTTCTGATTCTTCTCTGAATCTGTTTTTATAGTTTTTTAAATTAAAATAAAACCAAATATGAATTATTTTTATTTAAAAAAAATGCGATTTTAAGTGTGGAGATACTTTCTTACATGGTATATAGTGCTCTCGCTATAAAATTCTACAGATTGATAATACCTCACCAAAACGAAATTCTTTATTTTCGATCATCACACAAGCTTTTATAGCGAGTGGAATACAAAGACCTTTTCTGTGATATCAAATTGAGGAATTGCGTGATTCGTAATTGCGTGGTGATATGCCGTTATGTGATTTTGAATGCAACTACATGCATAGCGTGTGTCTTGAGATGCTTGTTATGATAATACATTTACCATTTTATTGCCTATCAGTACTATTTTTATTGCCAGTACAAAATTGAATCCTTACGAATTGAATACCTTACGAGATTCCAGAATAGTATTGCGTGATCAAAGCATATGAGAAAACGTCTTTGGTGAATCCCTTTAAAAGCAATATTTTGTGCATATTCGTTTGGAAATATTGGGAGGTTATACTGCCCTTTTGAACCCAATCCTTGTATCTTGTTAACAAAAAACAAACAAAAAATTCTCAAAAATTAAGAAAGCTACCAATTTAAAAGCTCTGTAAGCAGTATTAAATGTGTTAAATTTCTTGAAAATGTTTTTTTTTTCAAAAAAGCATGTGCATTTTTATTTTGACTCGCAAATACTTTACTTTGCATTTATTTGTTCTTTAGTATACCGATTAACGATGAATCGTACTTCAAGATTTCTTACGATATAATTGTCCTTTATGTAGCAAAAAACATGACGGTAGAGTACCAAACCAAACCAAGATGGTTTTAAGTCGTATACAGTGCTATGTAGATTTTTTCGCTTTTAAAAGTTTGCACAAATGTTGCTCAAAGCTTGGTTTAATCCTACAAATATAATTCCCAAACTTTATGCTGAGTATAATTTATTGTTTAAGTACAAATAGTTTTTTACTTCGTGCGCTGGCTTATTGACGATTAATGCATCAGCAAGTTTTCTGGTTTTATTTTCTGTTAGAAATTGTAGGGTGAAAAATAAAATAAATATATTTTTGTAAAATAAAATAAAGGGATTAAAACATTAAAGCGATTTTAAATCTATATGGATATGTATACTCATGAAAGCAATAAAAAATAAAATTTATCACTGAAAATATAATTTTGTTTGAAGAAAATGATGGAACTACTCGATTTTTTTTCAATTGGCATTTTTAATCAGAATGCTGTAAAATCACTGTAATGGGTGTATTCATATTGGGATATATTTAAACACTTTCAGTAATATTCCACCATTTTGAAATGGTTAAGGATAGATACTTAAATGTTTTTGGTATATTAAAACTATCAATGCATTTTAATGTTCTCTTATTTGACATTCTGTAGTCTAGGAGTACTCTAGATGGCTAATGACACATAAAAATGTACACCGCTCTTTAAAAACTGAAAAGATTAAAATTTTTCTCATGCGTAAAATACATTCATATAAGGTGGTAGGCCTGTAATATCTTTCTAAAGCTTGTATTATTTCTTTCGAAAGGAAGGGAAAAGAAAAGACGATGAAAATGAAACACTGACACTTATTTTAGAGACAGAAAGTTGTGAGAGAGCTCATTTCTTCCGTGAACATTTTCGGCGACAAAATTAAGATCACAGGATTTAGGTCATCGATTAAAAGATTCCTCTATATTTTTTTCTTATTTTCTCTCTTTCTTTCTCTTCATAGATCCTGATTTTGTTATGTTTTCCCTTTATTTTTTTGTGTCAGCACTTACTCAGGATTTTGAAAGCTTCACCTTGCTGAAATTATGGATTATTACAAACGACGATATATAGGAATATAGGTGGACTTGATATCTTTAGAATCAATTATCTCAGAAATGACAGAGTTGCTTCGATACCAATAAACTAGCTATTAATATAAATGTAAAAACTATTTTTACATTCCTTTTTTTATTTTATTAGGTAACTATATTTACGGATATCTTAAAAACTCGAGATAATACACTCACTTATCTTTTTACATGAATGGTAACTCACATTTGACTTGTAGGGAAACAGACCTCGAAAGATTACAACATTTTTTAGAACAATCTTCCACAAAAAGCTTGACGTCTCAAATAAAAAACAGTCCTTCATCTTATAGCCATTTTTCTAGATTTACATATATTTTTCGAAACATAAGATAATGTTTTAATCTATTAGTACTTTATTCTTGCTTTTTATACTCCACCCATTTTTCAAAGTCAGCGTTTATGAAGTGCTCTTTTCAACAATCCATATCTCTATTGCCCGTCGATGACACATAAGGAAACAAAAATGTGATCACAAAATGTATAGGCTCTTATACCTGTTTCTTTTATCCTTTTTCACCTTTCCCCTGAAATCTTACGGTAGATTTGGATGTACTAAGAGTCATTTTCTGATAGTGCTCATATAAGGCTCTTGCGAAATGAAATTAGTATTTTTTAAATTATGTAAATTGTTTTAATATCCACTCGAATATTTCTTATGTCCTGTTCAGAAACGATAATCCTGTGATTTGCATAACACTTTTAGCTATATAAACTAATATTTTATGGAGAAAGAGCTAAGTATATATTTCCTTAAGTATTTTATTCTAGCGTGTAATTTTCCCAAAAATTATTCTAAACATGAAAACGGGATAAACTGCAAACAGTAAAGTAATTAAAAGGAAACAAAGATGATTCTATATTCAAAACAGCCATTGGATTTATGGTTCCAGACGATAAATTTTCAATTAACTTTTTTTATCAAAACTCTGGAAACGTGTAGCGTAGCACTATCCTGAAACCTTACGATATTTATACTATTATGCAGTGTTTTTCATTCAGGTTAGTAACTCTTTTATCTCTGCTGAGTTTTTCATTAAAAAATCCCCTGAATTTGATCGACTTTAAGTCGTACGTTCCCGTTTAATTTTCCTTCGTGAAGCAAAAAATGACCATAAAGCGACAATCCAAACAAATCGTAAAAAGTCACGCATAGCATGATTAATAACATCTGCATTAAAATATCACAGGAGACTTGTTGTTATAATTTAAATACGCAGTTTTACCTTTAATCAACTTTAAAAAAAATTATTATATCAAGAAATTACTCTTTAAGTCATTAAACGGAAATTAAACTTGAGACAAAATATCATAGTGGCACATTTTTTGGAATTGAAAAATGTTTTTCTCCGCTATTCCAATAAGCTTTGTCCCCTATTAGAATTATAACTATCAATAATAACTGTCGCTAAGGCTCTATTAACGTATCAAAAGTGTCCACGCCCTCTGCATAAAAAAAAATTTAATTTATTCTGTGTAACAGGTGTTCAATATTCACGAAGTGTCATTTTACGACTTGTGACCTTTCACGTGATGTACCTTCATTGTTCTTTGCTGTGTAAAACGTATACCCTTTCGCATATCAGACGACTTCAAATTCTGTTGAAACATTTAGCACATGCATCGATGGGAGACTTTTAAAGCATGAGCCCTACAACCTACCTTACTTATAGCAATAGGTTTATTTTAAGGTTTGGTCAAAGAACCTCAGTTTAACTGTTATAAAACAGGTCTTGATAAGTATGTAATCAGTTATTGTACTTTTATTTTGTTTGGATGTCAAATTAATTTCACTATCAATGTTAATTTTTTGAAATCTATTGCAGTCTGTTTGAGTTTCAAAAACTATTTCTGCTTGTTGGAAGATTCTGTTGTTTAATTCACCTCTAGAATGGCATTTACGTTCATCTTCTGTACTATAATTGTTCTTTTTATAGAATACATAAACGAATTTTGTTTTTACGTGAACAAATTTTCATATTATATCTAAGCCATTAAAATATGCTACATCAATTATTATTAAAATTATTATAATTTAAAAATATCTTTACATACTATTGTTTGCCCATTAAGTGAAATAGCAGCTACTTTCAATAGAAGATGGTGAGTGCCCTAAAAAAGAAGGAAACTTAAATTTATAAAATGACATAACGTTTGAACTTACGAAAGGGTACTCTCTCAGTAATACTTAAACTTTCTATTAATGACTAGGTTTCTGTTTAATTAGTCCATTTTTGAAAAAAATATCTTAAAGATAAACCAAAATCAGATCAAATCAGTAAGGACTTAAAGTTTTAGTGTAATTAATCCTCATGTGGGGCAAAAAAAACAACCCCTTAGAGATAAGCAAAAACCAAACCAATGCTGACTTCGAAGATTTCCAATTTAGTTGGGTTTATAGTTAAATTTATGTCATACTGGTGCAAAGAGATACTGGGGGCGTTCCAGGATAAGTCCCAAAGAGAAATTTCCGAGAACACCTCGTAATTTTGAAACACGCCATATGGTGATGCCAACACCCGAGTTGGTATTCCACTCTCCAAATGTCCACACCACACCATAGTGAGAACATTTGAGATCATCGACAGATTCAAGGTGAACCAGCCCCCGCTTACACATAGATCTCCGATTGTATCGAGTTTTAAACTCGCAATCTTCCTGCTGCTTATTCGTGACTTTACCAACTGAGCTACCTCTCATTTAAATGGAATAATTGAATGATATAAAAGTTCCCAGTTGATGTTTTTGAATGTCTTTAATCAATTAATTTAACTTGAAGAATATACTCAACAGGAAAGGTTAAAAATTTTAAGTAAAATACATAAAATAACGACATTTTCTAATTTATAAAGGAAAATAAATCTTCTGGTTGTACTATCTCTGGGTTCAAACCTCGGTCTGGGTGTGGATATTTATGGTGGTTTGAATTCTATTTTCAACGCTATCCCAGTCTAATTCGCCTTCTTGATTAAACCAAATTGCCGTTCGATGTGACAAACCAAACTAATCTAACTTAAAATTAACACCTAAATTATTGAATTGAAGTTAAGTTAACTGCGTATTTCATTTACCTATATTTTTCATTACAATGAAAAATACAAAATATTTATCCGTGGTCTAATATATTTCTCGCACAAACTATTAATGTGTAGAATTTTACTTGAAATGCTCTGTCAGAAATGAATGCTTCGATTATGATTTTCAGAAATAAAAGTAAGTTTCAAAGATTATAGAAGCATTTTCAAAGATTATAGAAGCACAAACTTAAATATTTAGTAGAATAGGGGGTCCAATTCTTCATATTTATTGAATTCATTAACCTCATTTTAGACGATTTTTCATATTCTTCATTATTTATATAAAAATTGTGTAAAATATACAAATAATTATTCATGATGTTGGAAAATAGCAGAAGATTGATAAGCATTTATAAAAATGTTTAACATCAATCAATAGCAATTTGATTACATACTTTCAACATTTGCTTTTTAAAGTTATACCACTGTTTGATCAATTTCTATGTTTATGCTCAAGAAAGCATGTTTTTTTTTCCTTTTTTCATTTCTATTACTGAATGTATGTATATTGTATATATTTATACATATTAATTCCAATTTTCAGTTTGTTGAAAGTAGTATACCATGCTTTTGAACGCCAAATGAATTAATCCTTTTATTCTTTGAAGTGCTAGCAAAGAATCGAATAGTTAAATTCGTTCTCTTTTTCTTCGTCATTTTATGTTCTCAAGAGTAATTTAGTTCCCCGTCCCATCGACTGGAAAAAGAACTAAGACATTCTGGTTTCCGCAGCATCGACATTTCACCGATAGGGGGCACTAAAAACCACCACATCAGCATTATCGGAAACAATTAATTAGGGCGCCCAAATGATTGGATTGGAGCGTATGTGTATTGAATCTGGCAACAAGTAGAATGTATAGCTTGCGGTTTATTTCTCGCTTCATTCCTTTAGTTTTTTTTACACATCTGGCGGTACTACTGAGAATTACGCTGAGCGAACAGCATACATTTAATATGAACCCTTTACCAAAAACTAGTTCTTATGAATCATTTGCTTTTTCTATACGAGACACAATATATATTTTTGCAGTCGAAGAAGAAAATATTTTAATTCTTTAATCCCCGAAGTTACGAAATATCTCGTTCCTCAATATCTGAAATTTTTTTTAAAGACGATCTATCTCATCATCAATATATTGCCTTTATTATCAAGATGGCGAAATAAAGATAGGGTCAGTTTTTTCTAATGATGAGGCATCTTGTCCATCAAGATTTGTACAGTTTTCTTCCAATCAAGTTGTATGCCTCGTTAAGAAAACAACCAGGAGTTTCTAAGGGCATCACGCTAAAAATGTTTCTGTCAATGAAATCCTATTTCCTTATTTGAATGTATTTTACACAGAACAAAAACGTTTTTAAGGTACTTGGGCCACCTTACGTCACCTCGCCGATATAGAGAATTTCGTGACATCAAAATATTAAGTAGTAAAATATCATAAATGAAAGTGTAGTTTTATTGTGTCAAGCATGTCCACTCAACATGAAACGTGTTGGATGTAAAGTTGGGCTTCCACTTGTTGAAAATACTTGACAGTTAGTTATTAATTGAAATTACACCGCAATTGAGCAACATGACGGTGTATTGGTGTGACGGTCCGGGATCAATCCCGAAGGGAAAGAACTGATAATTGCACCTAATAAAATTTTGAACCACGATCGAATGACGAGGTCAACACCTGAGTTAGTATCCCACTCTCCAAAAAATACTTAGAAGGAGTCTATACATTAGTTTCATCACCTAGAGATTTTAGAATTCAGACAGGGAAGTACCGCAGACAAGAAGGGAACAGACAGAGACAAAGAAGGGCATCAATTAAATTATATGTTCACATTACAAACAAATAAATAGTCAATGCTATGCACTTGCCTCATCATGTGAAGCAATTTTATCTTGCATCTTGGTTAGTATTGTTTAATATTATATCATTTGGGGTATATTTAAGCAAAGAAGAGTGTATGCACATATTAGTAACGCATCTGGTAGTATGTGACAGAAATATGAAATTAAAAAATTTGCTAGGGTTGAGTAGTAATTAGATCAATATGAACTTCAGAAATTTTAGTTCGCACTCAACCATTATACTCTACTTTAGCAGCCGTAGTATGCATAATATAATTTTATGCATTGCCTTAAATCTTAAAGTAGTTTCGACGGTATATCCATCAAAATCTGAAAAATTTTGCTTTTGACGAAATATCTCACCATCAAGATATTGCCGATTTTTTTTAGATGAAGAGATCAAGATGTGGTCAGTTTCTTCTACTAATCATGAACGGGTTTTCTTATAATGATGAGATATCGTTTCCAAGAAGATCTGGTCTGTTAATGAAGAGATACATCATCGACATTTGAAAGTGGTTGGACACCAGGTTGGATAACACTCACTTCATGATGAAGGGGTTATATTTAAATCTGAAATTATTTTGCAGAATTTACTCTTTAAGTTTGATAGTACGTTACAATAAACATATGAAACTAGGTTGTGTCCAGTTCTTCTTTCGTCCTTAAGGTACTGGAGTAAAATATTTGTTATGCGAAAACCTATAGTATGCAATATTTCCCTTACGCACATGGTTCAGAAACCGACGTTATTTATTTATTTATTGGCGAATGGTAGTAAACGTATTCTCTCAAAATGCAAGAATTCTTATTTAGTAGTTGCCTTATATTGCTAGCACTGAAGAGAACAAGTTATTCAGCGGGTATGATTACATAAGGCAGAGAGATATCCTAAAGATAGATATTAGCGCAGAAAAGAAAATCTGAGGGAATCTAAAAATTAGCTTATAGAGGGGCAAATATACAATAGCCATTGAAGAAATGAATGAGATGCAATCTACATTTTACATTGGGAAGATAATTATGGTATCTATGACTGAGGTATGAATTTTTTGTGCCATGCACTTAAATGCATGGAAATAAGAATCAATACCTGTAAGAGTACATTTATAAAATTTAAACAAAAACTTTGTTTCATTTGGATGTATGGAATGTGCATATCGATTCTCATATTCATTATAAATTGATTTAAATAATTTATGAAATGTGATAAACGACGCTACCCTCATATATTTGCCATTAAGATTAGATGCTTTACGAGTGTCTGCTAGTACTTATTTCAAACGATGACTCAATTCCATAAAAGTAATTTGTATATTGTTCTAGGCTTTTATATGTATCATGAGCCCATTCTGAGCATCGAATCGTACATTTCTATGGAGGCATAAATGAATATATATTTATGTGCCAAGAAAACGCGCGCTTTCTTCTACTCGAATAGTCTCTCACGAGAAGACTTGTTTTCGCAGCAGAGAATAAAAGTTCTTACCTTCAGGATGTGCTCGTATCCTTTTCCCGGGAATAAAGACTTCTCGGGGAAAAAGGCGGAAAAGAGAGGAAATGCACGGAATATCCCCCAATACAATGGAAAGAGAAACAGAAATGGGGACTCCAGAAACAAATACTAAATGGTCGAAAGGAATTTTCCGGCATAAAAACACCTTTCTTTCGCAGGAGGCTTTTTCAGGGTAAGGAGAGATACAGGAAAAGCTGGAAAATCTATGGGCATGAAGTACTTGAATGACTGCAAAATGGAAACATAAAAATGGGTCGCTCTTGTTTCGTTCTGTCCCTTTTTCCGCGTAGATCGAAATGTTATGATATTTGAAAAGTGAGATGAAATGCTCGCGTAATATGACAAGATGGGTGAAAGGCCGAAGGGGGAGTCAGAAAGTGCTATTTTTATGTTGTTCTGTATTATGCACCCATGAAGAAATCAATCGCATATCTTGCGTTTATG
Organism: Metellina segmentata; assembly: GCA_947359465.1. Taxonomy (NCBI): domain Eukaryota; kingdom Metazoa; phylum Arthropoda; class Arachnida; order Araneae; family Tetragnathidae; genus Metellina; species Metellina segmentata. The sequence continues at coordinate 85,127,765 of OX375874.1, forward strand.
TGGAATGTGATATTAGAATTCGAAGTTCAGCATTCTGGTAAAATACGATGGCGTGAAAAATATACGGATTATTATTTTTAAAGATTGCAATCTCAAAATTAAACTAAAACACCTGCGATTAGCAAAATAGAGGATATTCTATCCAATGCCTGTGCCCTTCAAATTTTGGAATAGAATCCTGTAGTTTTAGTATAGGAATGGGTTCTGCTAGCTTAGGAACTAATCCTCAATCTAATACCTTGTATGCAAATACGAATCAAAGCATGTATTGGTGTTTAAGGTGGTCGTGTAATCTATTTATTCGTACCACCTCCTCTATTTTCTAAAGTTTTATTATTTACCCTTCTGTCTCATTATATCCAGGGTAGTGCCACTATTTTATTTCAAAGACTTCTTTTATAATATTAGCTTGTGTTCTTGAAACCTTTTGGTTTTTCCCCATCGTTTTGGTAACACTCGAAGTACCTTTTTGAATCATTTCCTCATTCCAGGTCACTCGCTGCAAGGTAGTAGTCGTAAACTTTACTATTCCTGATGCTTTGCAAGCCAGTGTGGTAGCGCATTTTTATATTGTTCAATACTGCGTAATGTTACGTCTTGTAATGTATATATACACTGCCCTACAATAATGAACTGGACGCCAGCGGATTTGCATAAAATTTGCATACTTGTTTGGTGGTGTTTTCGTGGTATGGCCTGCGACCTTTGCATGTTGTTCCTCGTAAATTGAACTCCGACGCCCGCATCAACATTTTGGACAATCAGTGTCTCCCTACGATCTGTCAATTTTATGGAATGGACGAATGTTACTTCCAGGACGACAACGCTTGATGTCATGTTGCTGTTGCAGTCTCTGTCAAGCAGTGGTATCAAGACACGGATGTAAAACGTCTTCCGTGGCCTGATCAGAGTCCCGATCTAAACCCCATATAACAATTGTGGGACGAGTTAGAGCTACGCTTACGGACCAGGAAATCACGTCCGAAATCTACAGCTGAGCTGGCGACATTCTCGCAGCAGGAATGGACACAAATACCCATAGTTGTGTATCAAAACCTTGTAGAAAGTATGTTCTGAAGGGTTGCTAGTGTAATCGCAGCACGTAGAAGATCATACCCCTATTAAAGCATCTATTATTTTCCTTATACCATCACATCTTGCTGTCCGGTCCACAATTGTAGGGTAGTATATATATAACTATCATTACTTTATTAGCATCATTTCTGAAGTGAGGAAATAATTTGTAATGATGTTATATTGTATGGCTATTTGTTTATGTAGGTATGGTTATATTTGTATCTATGGTTTCAAATTCAGTTTTCAAGCTATTAATTTTTTAACTCAATTTTCCCTTGAATGAGATAGTTGCATTTTAAACTAAACTGGAGGTTTTATATGTTGGAGTTAATAAAAACATCCATTTTTAATTCAGGTACGGCTAAGAAATATTCGAAAGAAAAGATGCTGCTTCTTGCCTAAATCGGTACGCGTATTTATCAATGCCTAACATAAATATTATATTATGGTAAACATCTCTTTTTGTTATTCTACTTGGTAAATCTTTGAAGAGTAAACAATTGCCAAATATTCTTTAAGTCTTGAACTTAAGTTGTTAGAGTAAACATGTCAATAGGATTAAAATAATAGCAAGCTGTTAAAGGTTCCACAACGTATTAAACTCGTAACAGAAAGTACAGAAACCCACCCACATTAACAGAATAGCAATGCTTTTATTCGCCAGATACGAATCCTTATAGTTTTGTGCGGATTCTGTTCCCCTTTGTCCAGTCATTCATACTATTCAGAGAGGCTTCGGGGACATGATTGAAGTTGAAGTTCTTCCCTCTGTTTGTCTAATCGCCCGTTTAAATCTATATTAGTTTACCCAAAATGCAAGGGAAACCTTCAAACGCAGCCGCAAGACACACTCGACAAGTTCGGGGTTTCATTGAGTATTCCTGAATGTGCAACCACACTCCGTTTCACCAGTGGGAGCCGAATCATTTTGTTGTCTTTGTAGTTTCACTCAAAGTATTATTCATAATAGATGTGTATGTACCTGTCAATGTCCAGCCGCTTAGAAATATGAACTAGGAAAGCTTTCCATTTGTACTTGTTGGCAAACGCAAATCTCAGCTCAGCAGATAGAGCGAAAACTGGTGTGCATAAATAATGCTTCCCAGATACTGCGCAAATTGATAGGCATAAATAAAGCTACAATTTTGCTTAAAATATTAGGAATAAATAGGTAGGTTGGTATTTTAATTAACGTTGTACTGGAGCATCACAAGGCGTTATTGGTGAGGTCCCGGGATCAATCTTCAAGAGAAAAATCCGAGGACAACACTGCGTAATTTTGAACCACGGTCATATGACGAGGCAATACCTGGGCTCCCTATACCTGAGCTGTCACCCCACTCTCCAAACTTCCACATCACGCCAACGTGAGGACATTTGAGGCCACGATGGAATTAACGTGTACCATCCCGCTTTGTACACGATTGGTTTTGATTGGATTCGAACTCACACAATCCTCCGATTGCTAATTAGATTATCTTCCTATTGAGCAACCGCGACCCTGGGAATAAATAGATTCAAAGACTATTGAGGAATTCAAAACAGTATAATTCATGAAACTCTCATCAAGTGCTCCACTGTCTCTCTATCTGTAGTATCTCTCAATACGAAGTTAGATGATAGATCCCTATAACAGGTTCCCATTTGAAAAACAATAAATATATTAACCTTCTGAGGGGTTCACACGCATACATCCATTTTGCAATATACAGTCCTCCCTACATGACCTTTAACCAGTTTTGACCTTCTTGATCAATATTAGTTGGGTTGGCGTGGAAGTTTGGAGAGTGGGGTGCCAGCTCAGGTGTTGCTTCGTCATCTGACCGTGGTTCAAAATTACGAGGTGTTGTCCTCGGATCTTTCCCTTAAGGGACTGATCCCGGACCGTCGTCAATAGCCCATTGTGTTGCTCTAGTACGACGTTAACTTAAATTACCATGATCAATATCATCTTTCCTAAGATATTTTCTACAAACAGATGGGGTAATTTTGTCAGGTAGGTTGTAGTGGGAAACAAACGGTAGCGTGAAAACAGTGCGAATTGTACACAGTGAGAATACAACCAACAAGTAAGATATTTAAGTTCTTACTATTCCAAGAATATTACGAAAAATGAACAATACTCAACATTATCGCATTAACATCATTACACCAATACATAAAAGTATGTATCATCACAGTCCAGCGCGAAGACCAACCGTCACCCTCTGGCTCTCTAACGTCGTTTCTCTGCAGTCTAAAAGAGATCTTCCGGTTGTACACCACCTGCGGAAGACGTTTTACTTCACGTGTTCTCGAGTCGCTTTAAGGCGCGCGACGCAAGAACAGCAGCTGGTGCCAAACAATAACCAATCAGAATATATTCGGCATTCCGAAAATTCTTCCGTTTTTCTTCTTTTCTCGGTGAAATTAATTTACATGCAGACCTAATTTCCGAGTGACCCTTCCTTAAGTTCGAGCACACTAGTTTCTAAAGATGTCACAAGGGCTTAAATACATTATTTGTCATGATAAATTTATAAATTTCATAGAGCTCACAGTTTTTTTTATTATAAGTACAATCAGATTAACTAGGTATAATTTTTAAATTAGGAAACAGACAGCAATAGAAACATTTTCCATATTTCCCGTGTTGCCTTCGTACTAGTGATCTCCATGGGGGGTGGAGTTGCTGCAGCCTGTCTGTTTTTAGACCATGCGCCATAGACACAAAATTGAGCCTTCTAGTCTGATGTTGTGTTATATCTCTGGAACGTGATCTGTACGAATCATATGTGTCTAATTATTATTTGCTTTTGATACAGCACGAGCTGCACAGTGATTCGAATGAAGACATTTTAAAGGTGTTACAGTCTTAAAAAGCAGTTTTTCCATTTAAGATAAAGAAGTGTTATATTGAGAACTCATTATAAAGTAAACTTTTTACATGTTGATTCCTATTTGATTCTAGGTTTCAGTAATGAAAATATTGTGGAAAGGAAAAGAGACGTATATCTGGGCAAAAATTTACAAATAATTATAATAATTCTATGAAGGAATTATAATAATTCTCTCTATGAATTCTATGAAGACGGAGCAAACTCCAAATACTTAAATATTTCGTTCTTTTCGTGGGGTCAGGTGTGACCTTTACTCGCTAACCCGAGGAGATTGTTACAAATTTCCATTTTTTTCGTAGAAATTACCATTTTTACTAATTTCTAAAGCAAATGGGAATTCATAGCCTATTGGATAACAGCCATCACGGCGCTGCCTGTGGTAGCCTCGTTATTGTCAAATGAGACCAAATTCGAATTGCGAGGAGATCCAGTCGGCGTGACGTCGCAATGTCTTGCGAAAATATAAATATTTAATAAAAAATTATTTATTAGTAAAAGAAAATCAAACGGAAAGGTGTCTATCTGGTGTAAAGTTTTCCGCAAATTTCAAATCCGTTAAAATTTTTAATCTATCTTTACAATCCCGATTTTACAAAAAAAAAATAAAAAAAAAAATGCCAGTCAAAAATTTTTAAATTTGTTTTGCTTTCCTTCGCTAGAATTGTTTGAGCGCAGGAAATGGAATCTGTGATTTCTGAAATTATTTATTTAAAGAAAATCATATTTTTAGGTATCGATCTAATGTGAAATTTTCTGCAGATTTCAAATCCGTTGAAATTTTTACTCTATCCTTAACGATCTAGGAGATAGAAAAAGAACTACATTATTCCAGTTAAAACTTTGTTTTTTTTTTGTGTGCTGAAATAGTTGTTCGGAAAATGAAATGGAAATGGAAAACAAAAAAATTAGAATCTGTCATCACTTTAAAGTGTTGCCATTAAAAAAACCAATAATAATTAAAATCCAATAAATTAATTTTAAAATGTTCTAGATTAAATTTTAATATTCGGGCTTCGCACAAAAATTCCAAAACATTTGGATTACCTGTGTGCCAAACCTCATTATTGTAAGTGCCATGGATTCATCAGGACACTGCTCACAACAGGACAAACACTTCCATTTATAATAGTAGAGATAGATATCGCTTGACTAATCTACACCAAGTTTGTTACACTCGTTCTTTTGTATCTTACGGGAAACGTACGTTGACTGTAATGTTAGATTTGTCTTGGGTCTGTAGAGGGGCTAAAAACAATTCGAAATCCCCAAAGGAATACCATTGAGTATCATTACGATCACTGACCAATTTACACCAAATTTGTTGCAATATGCTTTAGAACCTTGCTGGAAGTTGAGACGGTGAGAAATAGTTGTTACAATTACAACCAATTCACCCGAAAAAACGCCTTATAGCAAAGTATAAGGCGCAGAAAAGTGAATGTTAAGCTCAAAAATGCATAAAATATTCTTGGATACATTTTTCCTTCGATAGATATTCTAATGCGCTGCATCAACTTTCACTAGTCTATGATAAAATCACTAAAACTGTTAGTGCATAAATCAGGAGGATTTTTACAACCACGAAGCCAATTTTGTTTGTCGGAAAAAATTCGGACAATAAAGTTTTTGATTCGCAAAGTGAGCGAGGGAACTCCAACGTGAGCAGTAAAAAAATTCATTTATTTACGAATGCCTTAAAATGAAGTCCGAGATTACGAGACCCGAATCTTCGTTCTCGCGCGTCAATCTCTTGATAAAAGTGGTCACTCTTTCTGAGAAGAGAGGAAGGGGAGTGGCACTTCTCTATTTCGCTCACGCGCCGGCAGACGACCTGGGGCTGTTATCTCAACCCTCTCCCTCCTCCCCATCTCTGATTTTATTTCTCTCCTTTGCGTCAAAATGGAATTCCCGTTTGCTTTGGAAGGGTCCAGATTTCCCGTTCGGAAGAATCCGAAAATAAAATAAAACGGGGCCTGTTTTGTAAGCGCAGGGATAGTGTGAATACCGTCCTCATAAATCAAGCGGAGGAGGAACTCCAAGTGTTTGTTAAGAGACGATGATTTATTTCTTCTCTCTGGAGTGGGTTGGGTGTTTTTGTGTGCAGAGAGAATCCCTACTTAGATAGTTTTATTATTTGTCCCTAGTTTTTACTAGCATTGTACTAGTTTGTAACTAGGGTTGTTCCCGATGGCAGCAGTGATTTTTGACCTATGGAAAATACATTACTATGGATCTCTTATCTCATCGGGATCCTGAAATATTTGATCGATATCGATAATTCATTTCTCTCAAAGAGTAAGTCAAGAGTTTTACGAGACATTGAGAAAATTTATCCAGACTATCCGTTATTGTACTAGCCCAATGTATTTTGAAATTGTTATACTTTACGATATTTCTCATGTTGACGCTAAATTTTGTATATTCAATACGTTTGACTCAGTGGGTTGACCTACTGCGCTGGCAACCTATGAGTTATAGACGGCGCAGGTTTGATTCCTGTACTTACCCAGGGTGCATTTCTGTATCAGTTGAATTTTCCTTGTGTGTATGTCTATTATTTATCGACCAACCGATCTAGTGGTTAAGGTGTTAGCCTCTGGATCAGAAGGTTCCTATTTCGAATCCGGGGCCAGGGCATGGATATAAATTGTGATGTCCTATGTTAGGAGCAATGATGGCCGCCTCCCATTGTGTGCTCCTTCACAAATGGCCATCGATTCCGACCATTGCAGAGTATATGAATTGAATTCCAAGTATATACGGTCATGTGTAAAAAAATGTCTATTACTTAGCATCGTCTGTTTTGTGTTTGGCACAGATTGATCAAATACGGCCCAAGCACCATAAAAACCATTTTACCGATTGCTCAACAATGTTATGCATTATACTCATATTTTAGTTTTTGTGTTTCAATGTTAAGAAGACAGAGCCTTTCAGATTTGACTATGTACAGGTTTATATTGTTTTCTTATTGTTCTTTAGCGAAATTCCCTTCTCAATTTTTTATGCTTGTTGTTGTCTGCCTTTAGTTTGGTGCAGCTTTGCCAAGTATGTCTTTTGCGATATAAAAATCCCAAACAAGCAATAAACCAACCTTAAAAAACCTCGTCATTTTGGGCAAAAAGTGTTTTACACTCACGACAATACATTTTTATCTTCTAAGAAAAGAAAATTTTGTGGTCTTGCGTATAATCCTGAGAATGACCTTGCATAACTTTTGACTTACCTCAAGAAGGCGACAACACACTGCATCTGATTTTATATGGCTCTTTGTACTTTCTCCATGGGAAAAAAAGGATATTTTATAAATTAGAATAGAATACATAAATAATGAATTAGGGTTTCGTTCTCGCAGGAGCAAAGATAATTTACGTAACACATACTTTTCTTAATTATATTTTAAAATTTCATTGGTTTTCTATGCTTCAGTTTCTAGTTTATACTAATCACAACTCTTCAAGCGTTATGCAATTTTATGAAGTGTCTCACATCGCTTTGAATAAAACATTCGGTTATGAAAGAAAAGGTACAGAAAAAACCTATTTAAATACACTATTTCTATACATTATTGTCTGTCAAATTTTCAAATGAATTTTAAGGCCCGGTGCACACATCTGGTCTTTTAACGTGCGGCGCCGCTGCCGCAACGCAAGTGCGGTCTGAGATAAATTAGATCCAATGGAGCAGTGCACACATACCTCCAGCGCCTCTGGGGCGACGCACGTCCAACTTGCGTGCAATTTGAACCCCAGTTACCCACGGCGCCGTACATGAGTTTCCGTTCTGAAGTACCCTGTTTTCATAAAAAAAAAATGGAATATAAATAAAAATTAATAAATGGTTGTATCCAGTAACGTCTATTTTATTTCAAAATATACTTTTTTTACACCAAGTTAGCGAAATTAACACGTTTTCTTCGATGGAATATTTATCGCAAATGGCGCGAAATGAGTTTGTGCGTCATTTCACGGTTATGTGTGCATAGTTGGGCTTCGGTGCCGCAGTGGCGCCGAACGTTGAAAAACCGGATGTGTGCGCCGGACCTTAACATCAGAACTTAATAGGCACAAAAATGAGAAGTTACTTGAATTTTATACTTTCTCCCCACTTTGCAATTTAAAAACTTCTACAGACTTGTTTCGATACTCCATCAACTGGAACTACTTTTTCGTTTTCTTGAAATTAAAATTATTTATTTATTTTTAAACTTAATTCTCATACGGTGAAACACTTTTCATAATCCTCAAAGTTTTTTTTTTCTAATGGCGGGCACATTTGACCGAAGTCATTGGCCACTGCAAGGCCGGAAGTGATGGCCATTTGTGAAGGAGCACCCAGTGGGAGGGCCATCATTGCCCCTAACAATTACTTCGTAATTTTGAACCATGTTCAGATGACGAAGCAACACCTGAGCTGGTATACGCTTACAAACATCCATGCCCGAACCCGGATTCGAACCGGGGACCTTCCGATCTAGAGGCTAACACCCTAACCACTATACCGGTTGGTTGGCATCCTCAAAGTAAATCACATAAAACTTCCGTTTATTAACTTATCTAAATACTTCACTATCAGCTTATACTTGTGAAAACCGTAATTTTGGTTTCAGCACTAAAATTAAAATAGGTTCAAAAGGACGTGTTTCTGTAACTGTAAATAATTAAAGTGCTCATAGCTCAATTATACTAACTATGCCGATTTTCTTGTAATTGTGGTAATGTGATACATAAATCTTTTCATATTGACATTGTTTTGGCTTCTGCATATATTTAAAGTACTGTTGAACTCTTTTTGCTCAGAATGATGGCTTTTGCATCGCAAAATAAATTAAGTTTGCTAGTACTAAACATTTATTTTGAAAGTGCTGCTGAATTTAATACTAAAATGCATTGTTCCATTAAAAAAGAAACATTATTTGAAAAAAAATATTTTATAAAAATCTCCAATGTGACATCGGCTGATCTGTAAAGAGGATATCTCAAATCAAGTCAAGCATAAAACTAAATTATTAATAATTATTTCTGGCGAGAGAATGTATGGCCATAGAAAAAACTGTTCTCAATTTATGTGCGACTAAAAATATTTATTTATACATACTGCCAAACTACTCCCTATTATATTCTAGCGAGAAAGGATCAAATATTCAGAACACGAAACAGATAAATAAAAAAGTAGGCTTAATTCTAATTTAGCCGCCAGTAAGCCAATCTCACTACTATTTGTATATCGGAGAGTTAAATGAACAAGTCTAGTTCTGTTTCAGAGCATGTTTGTTGCTGGTCACGATTGTCCGGATAAACGCGATACTGTCAGAAATGTTTATTGGTTTTCAAGAAAACAGTTTTTGAAAGTGCATTTCTAACCACTGCTATTTATTCTTCTTGTACTTAAATAAAACTTGTAAAGAGCTTTAAAATGATCTTCCGCTTCTTGAGATCAAGGTTGCTGAGATAGACTGGGTTAAACGCTGGCCACGCCCATAAATATTGCATCACTCCTCCTGCTCATAGGAAGGGACGAGGGCACTGCGCGTACGTTGTATAGCGCAGTGTGAATAGGCCTACATGCTGTTCACGAAAGTACTAACATGTAAAATGTGCGGTACGCTTGAATGATGGTATAACGATTTCAATTGGAACTTATATATATTTTGGTCATAGGTGATCGGCCCTAAGAAGTCCTATACTATCCTCATAATTAGAGGTAGTTATACGTCGAAAAACACTTTACAGTAATGGAACATAAGCTACATCATATAAACACAAAACTATTTATTAAGTAAAACAAAATGGCGGAGAAAAGGAAAATCACGACCGAAACATTACCACATAGAAAACAATTAAAATTTGTTTTGAAGTGTTAAATTAAAAAATATGTACATTAGAAATTGATTGAGATGTATCCAAATAAATAATTTAATGAAAAGAAAGCCTAAATATTTTTTTTTCTACTAGTAGACCCATTCATAGCATCTTTGTTTCTAAATTATTTATGTCCATTGATGGCACAGTGAGAATTGCATCGGATATCTTATTTTAATCCATTTATGTTGAGAAAAAGCACTGCACATTTTGTTCAGCCATAAAATTAATTAAAAATATAACACACATTAATGCTTCTTACTGGTGTTATTAATATTTATAAAATTTTTGACGTCCAGGTCCATTTTTGCATTCGCTACCATTGAATTTTCTGTGCTAATTTCTATCTCCCAAATTTCTAATTACCAACTGTAATTAGACTGCAGAAGAGTTTCATTATAACGTCGAATTGTTCCAAGGCGTTTTGGTAACATTATGCACCTCAATAGCTCAAATCAAACATTTAAATTACGCTATAAAATTTCCAAGTGAATCCCATCATATGAATTTTAAAAAAATCGTCTGTATCCTATCGTTGCCACTCTCCAGCATTAAAATAATGTCAATTTCTGTGCCCTCTAAATTAATTAAATGTATATGTAGAGAGAAATAGAGAGATATTTCAAAGATTTTGCTTTTATTTCTTTACTTGTGCCTCTCTAATGCATGTCATATCTAAATGCTACATAATGCCTTAAAAAATATTTGCCGAGTGTCAATCTGTCAGCTCTTAAGACCACTTTATGTCCTACATTCAACTTCCTTTTAACTTTATGTATGTACTCTTAATTACTCACATTATACTTAGTATAGTGTGAGTGTCATTCCCCTAGTCTATATAACGAAACATCAAGTATAAACAATGCTAAAAGATTAAAAGAAATACAAGTATGTGCTGTAGTAAATTATGTGCTAAAGCTATTTACAAAAATACCTTTAAGCAAACTCAACGAAATATGTTTGACAGAATAAGAATAGAAAAAGACCTATTGTTTTGTGACCTACATTTGATTAGATCAGTGTTTTAGAATAAGAATAATACTATTACGCTTCAAAAAGTTTTACAAATATTGCTGCTTATTATTTTTTCAATTATTTTACTATTAAATAGTACAATTTCAGCAAATGTATTACTTTTCTATCAAATATTACAATTCCAGCAAATGAATTAGTTTGCTAATCACATGCAATTTTAAAAAATATTTTGGTAAGATATTTTGAAAAAATAAAATTTTTATTCCGAAGATAGTATTTGAATAAAGTTTAAAAGCTTCATCTTAAAAGAAATATTTATCTGTACAACTTCACTAGTGATTAAATGTAGGTTGCTGAATATCGTAAAAAATAAAACAATAAAAATTTAAAAAGCTGTATTTATAAAATCATATTTTCGAGAAATGTATTGTCGTTGCTTATTATGCTTCTTATAACTTAGTTTCATTTCATATGAATCGCAGTATTTGCTTGAACTTCAGAATTTTGGAACAATATTTTTTCTCTTTTGTTTTTAAAGAGGATGTCAAGGCAATGAAAGATAACCTCATTCTTGCTTGTCCCAAGCAATTACTTCTTGTTTCCTGGTTTAAAGGAAACATTTGGTTGGCACTTTCAGTTGTGTTGAGGGAGGGGAACAGCTGCATGTTTAAAGATTTGGGAGGAGCTTTGTTGTGGTTACGATCTCAATATTAATAGTATGAAAAGATAATAAAAAAATTTTACTCAAGGAAACGTAGTTATGAACATTTTATATCATTTAAGGTAGAGTATTTTCAGCTGATTTTATTTCTCTATGCGCATCATAAAAATTACACTGATAGAAAATTATCTCGAACGTAAATTGTTTTAGTATGGCCTTATGATGTATATTTGATAATGAAAGCATTAAATTGAAATGGATTTTTGCCTAATGCACGTATAGAAATGTCAAAATGGTATGCAAGGGACAAAAGACAACTATGAAAATATTTATGCAATAGTTTTAGGGGGATTTATGTTTCATGCTTTATCTCCAACTGAAAAAAAATCTAAAGTTTTTTTTTTTTTTTTTTTATAAAAAAATTTACATCATTTGAATAACTATTTAAAAATAAATGCGACATGATTCATCATAAGTAGTTTGATTTGTAAATAGTATAAAATGAATATTTTGATCATTTGGTTCTTTAAAAATCATTTAAATTATTTATACATTTTATTAATTTTATAAACCTGTAAAGGTACTCTGTTTCATTTTACTGGACATTTCGGAACGAATTTTTGTTCAAAGACTCTGACTCGTCTTTTTTTTTAAATTTAACAATTGTACGGATATTTCATCTTAATTTATTTAACCCAGAGCTTTATAACCCTAATTGGAGGGTAAAATGTGTTTCATAAAATTATCTGAAAAATAATGACCAGATAACCACCAGAAGGGACACAAGCCTGTCCACTTATCAGTTAGATGGGCACTCTCGGGTAAGTCGTAAAACTCTCGGTAAGCAATCTTTTGTCAAAAGTAACCTACGTAATTAGTAAATAAATTGCAATGTGGGCTTTTTGAAGAAATTTATTGTGGCGTATTGCAGTCCTTTTCTCAGCGAAGCAAAAACAATAAACGACGAAAAGCGTAAAATATATACATGAATTGAGAAAACAGAAACCCATGTCATTCGAGTTTAGTCCCAAGGTTACGTTCATCCTTCTCCCTTCCCCTTCAAAACACCCGATCTAATTAAATTTCAATGCTCTTCTGGTATTAAATGCCTCCTCTACAATTCATAACCTACACTTTTTCACCATCCCAATCATCTTTATCGAGCCCGGAATTGGCATGGCGCCAGCAGCATCCCCCGCTCCCGAGCGGGAGGGCGCTGCCGTCGGCCCCACGTGCTGAGAACCCCCCCCTTCCCGTTCGATCGTCCCCCTTGTCGGGAGGAAATATGGAGGCCACCCTGCGACCGCGATGTTGATGACGCTGTTCAAGCCGTTCTTTTCTCTTCCTCAGATGTCCGACGACGACCGGCTGTCGCTGACGACTGCCGTGAGCGACGAGGAAGAGGCCGCAGGGGACCCCCGGGCGACCACGTCCAGCAGCTACGGTGGCAGTTACGGCAGCAGATCGAGGTCCGGGGCCGCGGCGGCTTCCTTCAACTGCACGGGAGCCGTGAGAAAAGCCGGGTGAGTGGGTCGCCTGCTTCACTTCAGTTCTCTCTCCCTCTCTCAGACTGCGCAGCCTCCGCAGAGGACTGCGGTCCACGTCGTAAACAAAAAGACCGAGTTGCTTAATAGGGGAGTCTCTTGTTTTTTTCCACTGTTGCCTCTTTACGGCTTTCACTCATTGAGGAGGGCCACGCTCTAGTCTTCGCACAACGTCAGTGTCTTTTCTGGTGTGCCCTTGTGCGACGACAACAAAGTTGACCCTGAATCGACTCGGTCGTAGAGAAGAGCTGTCTTGGCTGTTAGCACAGACATTGAACGTTTTTAGAATCGCAAAATATCTTCAAACGCATTGATATTAACTGAATTTGTCTGAATATGTTTTTCATTTGAGTTGAAACTAGCAATGAGTTTTGAGATTAAATTACAAATTCTTACACTTTATTTAAGTTATTCAATAACTATAAAAAAAAGGTAACGCAACTCTGATATAATTGATAGCAAAAATGGATGATAATGGTCTGTTCTCCCATTCGCTCATTCAGGATTGCCACGTCCTTGTCTTCACACACAAACTCGTTGTCTTTTCCTGGTGTGTCCTTGTATGGCTACAACAAAGCTGACCCTGAATTGATTCGTTCGGAGACTAGAGCTGTTGCGTCTATTGTTTGCCTTGTTAACGAGATATTTAGAATCAAAAGATCTATATTAATTAAATTCATATGAACATTTTAAAATTTTAGTTGAAATTAGGAATTAATTTGAGATAGGGAAGTATATTTTTCACTGTTGCCGCCTCTATGGCATATGCTAATTCAGAAGGACCATGTCTTGGTCTTTCTCTACACACAATGTACTATCTTTCTTCGTACGATTACAAAAATGTTGACCCTGAAATGACTCAATCAGAGGTTAGATCTATTTGACTGTAATTTTCCATGTGATTGAAAGAGTTTTAGAGTCACAACATGCCTTTGAAATTTCTTCCCATTTTAGCTGAAATTCGGAAATAAATTTGAACGTAAAAAATGTTACACTTTGTTTGAGTTATTAACTAGTTATAAAAAATAGTGTCTTCTAAAATATAAACGTTTAAAAAGTAGCATAAACGATTTTAACTGAGGAATTATTCAAAAAGGAAGGCACACTTCTTCAATACATCTTGAATATTGTGTTAAACAGAACGAACAGTTGGTGTTTTTTCAACAGAACAAATATGATTGCATTTGTCTTAGAATGTTTTAAATGAAATATTTCTGCTATAAATAAAGAAAGAAGCGAAACCCCTCTTCTAAAAAAATTACCTAACTATTATTTGATATTACCATAACGTTTCGCATTAATGCATAAATGTATGACAGTCTCTTTATTTTTTCTAATATCCTACCATGTTATAACCTATATATTATATTAAGTGCCATCTATTTTGATTTACGCTAAAGTTTTATATTCAGAACTAAATTATATATTTTAAAGAATAAGAAGTAAAGATGCCAAACTGCTTCAATCACAGGTATATTTCTTGTTGTATAGATTGGAATATATAATCTTATGAGATGTGTTTTTAACTTCAACAGAAAAATGTATGCATTTAAAATTCTGTGTGGTATAGAGATTTCATACACATATTTAAACGGTTATGGTTTATAAATATTTAATGTCATACAATGAAATAGAAATAAATTTATTATCAACAAATACTATCTGAGTAAACATAAAATTAGAAATTAATTAAAACATATTAATTTTAAAATTTACTTAACCTTAATTAAAAATAATAATTAATTTTAAATTACTTTTAAATTTAAAAATGTGTATTATTGTTGTTTCATGGCATTGATTTATATTCATCCTCTTTTAAGATTTTGAATTTGCTAACTGTATTTTATTTTCTAACATCAATGCCCGTACACAATTATTGCTTGGAAAATTTCCGCATTTTCATTCAATGAAATACATTTTAACTGTAACTCGATAGTGAAATTTTTTGTAATATTTCCGTTCAACCATGTTTGTTTCATGGTCAGAAACAATAAAAGTTTGAGATATATAGATAAATAAAATTACATGCGAAAAATATGTATTGTCACCGCGAAGAGTTTTTCTGCCCTTGCACTCAACGCGCAGGGAAACGACATTTACAGCATTTCAAACTACTTCCGAAATGAGGACCGGTTTTCTCAGCATTACTATCTGAATTGGGTTTACAACCAACTGAGAGACTGGATACGGGTGATAATTCGATTGCTATTGGCATAATCATACATCACAAAAGAAAAATTTTCAAAATAAAAAAAAACTACACTTTTAATACTTTTTGCGGTTATTAGCTTAAATAATCCATGTTTTGAAAAACGTGACTATTAATGTATTGAGAAAGGTGATATCAGTAAAGGTAACGGGAAATTTTGTTTTACTGGTCATATCAGGTTACTCATGACTGCTGTTAAAAAAATGATTCATTTTCCGAATGTTTGACAGCATATTTTATTCATTTTGTAATTTAGGCAATTTTAAAAATGTTTCGCAATAAGGTCGAAAGGTGGGGATTAAAATAAAAAATATATTAAACTTGCATTTTCGTAACTAAAAATAGTGTGATATGAGTTAAGTGATTTTTCACACATCATTAGCTTTGTACAAAATGTTTATGTTCTTTTAAGTAAAATTCGTGGGTGGTGCTTATCTATAGATTCCTTTTGCAAAGGATTTATATGTTTGTAACAAATGCAATGCGAGTATACCTCTTTTCACGTGCAATGTTTAATTCTATCCTGGACTGATATATCTATGTAATGATTCTGAGTCTAAAAGAATTAAGATATGCAAAAATCAGTAATTTTGTGTGTCCGAAAGAAAAATGAAACTTTTGTTATTAATATATAGAAAAATAAAAAGCATGTTACTGATAAAATTTTTATGTGGTAGAGACTTTTTTAAATTTGTGTATTGTTTCTTCAACGACCTCCAATTGCTTTTACCATCCTGTGTATTCCAAACTTTGTATTAGAAAGTAATCATAGAATTATTTTTTAAGGAAATAAGCCGGAGTTCTAAATTTTGTGACACCCATCTAATTTTACGTTTTTAAACTGTAACACTTCACTTGATGATCGATGTATTGATGTTTTCAGTTTTCTGAGCGTGAAAAAGTGGCTCTTGAGGAAGCGACAGCAAGTTGAGTTGGCCCGTAAGAGAGGCTGGAAAGGCTACTGGGTCTGTCTGAAAGGAACTACTCTACTTTTCTACCCATGTGACAACCGCGATGGTCGCGCCATTGACACAACCCCCAAGCATCTGATAATCGTGGATGGAGCTATCATGCAGCCCATCCCCGAACATCCCAAGAGGGACTTCATCTTTTGTCTCAGCACTGCCTTTGGAGATGCCTACCTCTTTCAAGTAAGGTCATGATCAAAACGAATTTAGATACTACTGCTGAAGTGACCGATAATTACCAACTCACTCAAGTAATACCTTACGGATAGTAGATTTCGCAAGGAAGTTATTATAATGGTCATCTGACTCAACGCTACAGTCAGCATTTTGGAAATAACTATATATTTTATTGCTGTTTCTCTACATACACATATTTAATTGCAGAGAAAAAACGAGATACACAAATGCAGTTAGACAAGACCTAAAACATTGAAGCATATTGCTTTTATTGAGATTAGATAAGACATAAAGCAGACCACTTCATTAAAGCGTGTTACTTATTGAAATGAAATCATTAAAAATATATCAATCTCCTAGAAAAAATTGTACACGGTTAAAAAAAATCGATTTTTTACAAAATTGTTACAGACATCCTTTTTTATAGGTTTAACAAAAAATAATTTACTGTTTCTGGTGGTATACATGGGAACGCTAAAATCAATTCAAAAGACTAAAAGGGCGAATCAGTTGCGATATAGGTAATTTTCGGTAATTTTTAATTAACGTTGTTCTAGAGCAACACAATGGGCTTTTGACGACGGTCCGGGATCAATCTTTTAAGGGAAAGATCGAGGACAGCACCACGTAATTTTGAACCACTGTCAGAGGACGTATGAAATAGAAGATGTTATGTTAAAACAAGAATTTTTTGATTCATGGATAAAGACGAGTTTAAAGAAATGAGACACATTATGTTTATTTGCCTGCTAGAGCACTATTTGACATCAAAATGTTAACGACAAAAATATTGCTTAAGAATATGATTAAGTAGCCCTTTAAACATTTTTGATACTTGCATACTAAATTGTTTACCCTATTTTTCGATAGCGTTAAACCTTCAAGCGGTTTTATCTAAAAATATTTCCAATAACTAATTTTATCTTTACCTACTGTTATAAAGCAAAATTTCTTTCAACGCAGTGTCGGAAATAAAGGTTTCACTGACTAACGAAATTCTTAAATTTGAAAAGGTGGTAAAAGTGATCTTGAATTGGAATTAATCGCGAACTTTCAACGAAATTAAGGAATTGTCTTGTTAGATGTTTTCATTCCATGAAAGATATTCAATATCCTTCTAAGAAATTGTCAGCCTAGTGAACTATTAAAAACAACAAATACTGTCCGAAAGCAGACAAGAACTTACAAGCAAGTAATAATGAAAAGCCAGTATCGTCTTTCTCAAACCTTATTAAATACGAAACTTTTTTGTGTTGCAATCTGGTTCGGCCAAAAGTAACAGAAAAGTCTTAACCGTGACACACTTTAAGCCTTAAATGACGTAATACATTTACTAAAAATCATTCTGGTAATGCGAAAGAAAAAGAAACGCATTTCGTAGAAGAGCAAGATAACTTGATAATGTAACGCAACAGCTTTCTGGTAGGACGATAAAATAATAACACAAAAAAGAATCCTCCTTCACTGAACGGAATTACAGCTCAACTAGAAACGTTTTCCTAAATAAAGCATTTACGATCCCCTGAGATCTTTTATACGTTGTCCGAAGGAAAGAAATGTTTTTATAGGCATCGATTGAGTTAAAAGTAACGTTTCTCTTTATTCTCTGAAGAAAAGAGAACTGGATTAACATTGTCTGAGAAGACTTGGCGCTGCTTCTTTATTGCGAAACCGTAGAGGATTGTAAAACCGAAATTGCTTTTAGAAAGCGCTTGCTTCTGGTTCTTTTCCGAAAGCGGGTTTAAAACCCTACTTTATTACAAGTGAATGGGAAAACAATTATTAATGGAAATTTACCTTCATGGTTTGATAGACTAACAGATCTGCTCAAACGATACAGTAGATATTACCTCCGTTTCTAAAAGAAACTTTGAAAAATACAATCACTTCCTTTATTTGAGGCCAGGTGCTGGTAGACTAGACAGAATATTATTTTTATTGACGTTTGATTAGAATTACAATATTTTTCTCCGTTTTGTTATTCATTGCCACCAGTCTTTATATGAATCACCTCTGTACAAGAGAGCACACCTTTATTTCCAAACGTCCTGTCTCCGGTATTTTCCTAGACTCTCGGCTAGCTCCTTTTTCCTCTCCCTTCACGTCCGTGGAATCTCTCATTAGTTGAATCCTCTTGACCCATGGCGCACTTTTTTTAGGAAAAGCTATGTGAATCATCGGATTTACGAGAGTATTACTTCAATATTTCCTCTTCATCTTAGCTGTTTGCTATTATTTGTTATATTTGTGCCTTCACGATATCTTTCCATTTTACTAACCTTACTCTATAGAAATCACATCTGTTTCTACTAAACCTGTCTGTATCATAGTTTTAGAAACAAAACTAATCACATTATTATGTAGTATTTTACTTATACTATTGAAAAATTTAAATAACTGATATTTCAAATAGAATTCATACTAACTTATAAAATGTATTTTAAATTGTTAAAATGCCACTTGAGAAATTCTTTAAATTCTATTAGATGCTCGTTACTAAAATTTTGCATTATTGAATCATCTCACAGATCTCACTCAAAACCTGGAGCAACAAAAGCACTTTTAACATGAAAGGAAACACTGTTTGAAATAATTCTATTAAGGATACCGAAAAGAACCATGTCAAACTCTGAAACATAATTTGTTTGGTATTTCGTTTTCAAAACTTATTTAATGTCTAGTAAAATTTAGCAAGTGAAATGGCTTCTAAATAATATTCTTAAAAGCTTTAATTGTATTGATTTATTGTTCATTAAAATGGATTCCTAATGTTGAATTTTTTTTCAAATTCCATAAAAAAAACTTCAAAAATTTAATTATCTGCATTTTGACATTACACGGCTTAATTTTTCTCAATGAGCGACGAATAATCTCATTACATAATGAAGAATCGAAGCATAAATCAAATATACAGAAAACAAAAACCTCCATGTTATAAAAATAAATTCGTTATTCCATGCCATATACCTGATTTCGTACGTTTGGTTGCTTGATTAATGAAATGTTTAGTGTCCTGAACATATTCAGTCTCAAATTGAAGCAAAGTTAGTGAAGGCCCATTGATTAAGCTCTCTTCTCTGAACTGTAGGCACCGTGCCAGGTGGAATTGGAGAACTGGATCAACAGCATCCATTCGGCTTGTGCGGCAGCCTTCGCAAGACACCGTGGAAAAACGGGAACCCTCCACTTGCTTCAGGAGGAGATCTTTAGGCTGGAGAAAGAAATCGAATCCGTAAGTTTTTTTTCCGGTATCCTAACATTGCCTGAATCTTAATGGATCCAGTCGACCTCAATAGGGACTCGATGCTCTAGAAGGAAATGTGCTTGAAATCAGGGGATGGGCCTTTTCAAATGAATAAGCAAAATAATTTAATAATTTTGGTGATGATTTTGAATATTATTTGTATAATTTTTTATCATGTATTGATCTTTTTCCTATGCGCATGGTTGATATAAGTTTCATTGAGTTTTATAGTTCGCATCAGCCTGATCCTTCCATTAAATACCACACATTAAAAAAGATGATATATACAAAGTGAAACATCCTTGACTTTATATTCACAAAGATATCTAAATAGAAGGACTGAAATTCTTTTTTAAGGTCTCAGTTGCCGAAGGATTTACCGAGAATTATGGTAGTCGCTAGCTTTCGTGTTCTCACTGGACACGACAACCTGCAAAATTATGTTTTGATAGTTGGCTTTTCAGACTCTCCAACTCGTTCTATTTTTTTTAATGAGAGGAACACACATAAATAATTGACCTTATCTATCTAACATCGTAGTAAATAATACTGCATGATAGAGTTTCATATTTTATTTTCTATTTCAAGACTACATTGAAGAGTCAAGCAGAAATTTATTTTAATGGGAAAAAGTCTGAGGTTATCAAAAAGACATAGTATAAAAAGTTCAAAACAAGAAGGTTCTGCTTGTGCAGTTCTAAAATGTCATTGTTTCATGCAAAATAGGTTTGCTATGCATTCATTGAGTTTTATTTCTGACATAAAGGCTTTATTTTAACACACACCAGCTCAGGTTTTAAGAAATTAATCTTATAATAGTTTTTATATTTTAATATAGCAATGTTGTAGGCATTTTAAAACGTTTTGTTTTAGAAAAGTTTAATAATGTGCCTAAAACTTAAGGATAACTTGGATTAAGCGTTCTCGATTACATTGCTATTTTCAAAACTTTATTCCATTTCTATAGGTTCTAAATATACCTTTTCATCGAATAAAATGTAAATGTATAAAACATATTTCAGACGAATGCGATCTTTGTAAAATGACACTATTTTTTTACGTTTAATTCATAATTAATTGTCTAGGTGTATTTTAAATCATGATATAGTATGTATTTTTTATTTGGGTTGGTCTTAAGAGCACGGTATCATCGCCAATCGACGATAATTTTGGAATGTGGCTACCCGTTGCGAGCTAAACTAAAGAGCCGTTTGGTGACGCAAATTTTACTGGACAATTTGACAAGGCGTCGATATCGTGGTTTTTGAGTTTTACTTTTATTTGTGTGTGACTGTTGTCTGACATAACATATGTGTGCTTAGGATTCCCGGATGAAGCACATGGCCGAATTGCAGCTGACCGTGGTGGCGGACGCGGACAGCAGGCACTCCTTGACCGACCAAATATCGCAATGGGAGGAGAACCTGGAGAGGCTCCACTGCGAGCAGTTCAGGCTCAGGTGCTACATGTCCTCTCTGCAGAACTCCGAACTGCCCAATCCAAAAGTACGTCCTTCTCATTTCTATGACAATAACACACGAGCTGTTCAACCAATATGTCGTTCAGTATCGTTGGACAAAATCATAGAGTTTGTGTAGAGATCATTTCTGTCTAAGGAACGCATAAGTTTTATCCTTTTAAACTATCTTGACATATTCATAAGTCTATTTTAATAATTTATATATGTTTTCGGTTATCAGGGTGAATATATAATATAATAAATTTAATTTTAGATTTTTGTTTCTTCAGGTATATATATTTAATTTCAAATGATGTAACTGGTTCTTTCAGTTCAATTGATGATGTGGTATTATCTTATTTTTTTTTCAATTTACTTCTGGAAACTTTTTCTATTGTGCAATTTCTCAGAACGAGATAATGTCACAGAAACTTTTATCGAAAATTATTATCTTGGACGATGCAAGCTTATATGCACTATTTTTTCACAGATGTGAAAGCAATATCTTTACTGAAAGTGCAAAAGGTCGTATGTCTAAAAACTGCATTTTTCAGGGGAGCAAAAAACTAATAGTTTTCCTTATTTGATTTTATTATTATTATACACATTTGGTTGTAACTTTTACTGTATCAGCTGATAACAAGAGATTTTGCCCGGTGGAAATCACAAAATGCCACTTACAGCAATAATAAAAGAAAAAATGAAAATTATGACTTAAGACCATCTACACTTTGAGTGACGATATACGATCTATATATCATTTTTCTCACCTCCTCATTAAATTTCAGAAGTAAAAATAAGTGTTCACATGATTTGAAATATATACCGTCTTTAACTAAATTATTCATGCGATATAAAAATATATTACAGATCAATGCAGATCCCTATTTTATAAGAATTAGCTGAGAACCGATTTAATCTTAGACTGAAACCACCTGCTTCTTTCCTAGACCTACACAAGTTGTTTTATAAAAAAAATTTATCTACCTATTTCTTTCTTGTTAAGCAAGCAATTTCATATAATATAGTTTCTTATCACTTTTCTAAATGTTTATAGTTTATAAGCTTTTATTTGGCATTAGAAAAAAAATTAGAAAGAATAAAAATACTTATTATGCAGAAATTTTGTTGATTATGAAATTTTAATACTTCTACCGATATGTAATATTAATCACATTTATTGGTTTGGATGTTATTTCCTTTTAACATTATCTTATCAGGGTGTGGAATCAAGCAAAATACTAAGGGAGTGTGTTTGTAAATCAATTATTGTCTATTTTGAAGATTGGTTTGTATGGCTTTCACTCGGACTTTCAATGAACGATGGATGGTCACGAAATAAATGGAATTATTGTGTTTACTACTCAATCTGCGCTCACCACCTCCAGGTATTTTGAAAACAGTAAAATAAAATCACAACTTTGAAAATATGAAGAGATATTCAAATTAAGTAGAATTCTTTACTCATGTTTGACTAGCGTTATTCTAAAGGTAAAATGTCTTTTTGAAAAGCAAAACACTTAAAATCTTTCAAAACCAATCTCAATGAATATCTATCGAATGGATAAGCATATATATTAACTGAAACCAATGAAATTACATATTACGATCAAGAAATATCAATAGTTCTCTTTTTCTACAGCTATATCAATAATTTCTCTTTTTCTACTAATATTACAGCTGTTAGCGTGCAGTTATTCATTCATGATACTTTTTTACAATTTAGCATACTTAAAAAAATCATGATGTTGTAATAAACTGTATACTGACACGTGAAAAACTTCCTTTTGGTCCTTTGTTCCACCAGCCATAAATGTTTTTTTTTATGAAACTGGAATGTTATCCATTTGAACATAGTGAGATAGGTTTATGATACCAACCAAGAAACATATTATCTTTCGTCATCGTACCTTAACTTTTCTATTGATGCAGGAATTTCTTAATACATAATTTTCACATTTATGAGCCAGATGCTTCTACTCAATGTAACATCTACATAATAAAATATCTTATTATGCAGCATTGTATTGAGTAAAAGAGGGGTCATAAAATTTAATTTGCTTTCTTGCCTAGTCCATTTTAAATGTAGATATAAAATCGTAACAGTTATATTTTCAAAGTATTCAATATTACAACACATAAATTAGTAAAATCATAATAGGTATTTTCAGGTCTTGTTGATTGTATTTAACCATAAAATGGAGCAGGTGCTCAGGAATCCATTTATTTGGATTTACTTACCGTTTACTTACTGACTATAATTTTAACTTATACTTTTTAAAGTGAAATTTTTATCCAGTTTTTGTATTACTTTAGGAAGCAAACTGTGAAATCTTCACAACTTAAGGTATTGGAGTGTAATTGAGGAGAGACCAATTTTATCCAGTTACGGGTTTAATATCAAAGAAAGTTTTACTCATATTCAAGGTTTTTAAGAGAATTAAGAATGCATACACTCTAAGAAAAAAAAGGTTGCACCTGGAAAGAGTTGACCGGTATGAATGAAATCTGGATGAGTGGTACATCTGCGTTGGAGAAGCAATTTATTAAATTTTCATAATCCTTTGAGCATGCTCCAACCACAGGACAGCTCTCAAACACGCTGCATACCGGGGCATAAAAGGATATCCAGTAGGGCAGCAAATTCATTCCGACTCATACTGTTGTGGTACGCTGTAGCTCAGTCAGTAGAGCGTCGGGCTCGCATCGGAAGGGTTGTGGGTTCTGTCCTCAGCAGAGCCTGCAATTCTGATTGTTGCGACATCGGCGCTTGGACATGGCTAAAGACCGTCGTGTTCGCTAATGGTGGCTGGGGCACGTTAAATAGGTCTTGGTCACAAGGTCCCCCATGTTCCCATACTAAATCAATACCTCTGGGGGTACCTGATCAGGGGGTTATCGGCCTCTGATTGGGATCTAAATTACGATATGTGTGAGTGAGTGAATGGATGTGTGAAAGGGACCTTCCTGTAAAACGGATGTGTCATGCATGAAGAAGTCCAACCCTCCGGGGCAATGGCGCCCCCAATTGGGCCATATATAGCCCGCACGACAACAACTGTTGTGTTGGTTACATCGTTTCTCATTGAGATATGCCCCGTAAAACGTTCGCAAGCAATTTAAGCAACTGGGAGAGTATGACAGAGGCCGAGTCATTGGCGTCCGAGAAGGTGGATGGTCTAATCGAAGGATTGCGCAACATGTTGGTTGTAGTGATGTTACTGTTGCACGCTGTTGACAGCGGAGGATACAAGGCACATGCCAGCGTCAACCAGGCTCAGGAAGGCCTAGAGAAACCTGACCGAAAGAAGATCAACGTTATATAAGACATGTGCGTACTGATCCAACATCTACTGTTGCAGACATCCAACGGGCAGTGGGATCCTCTCTCGATCATCCAATAAGTGAGCGCACCATTTGTCGACGGCCTCACAACATGGGAATAATCTCACGTTGACCGTTACGACGACTGACTCTAACAGCATTGCATCGCCGTCAAAGACTGGAATGGTGTCGTGCCAGACGGACATGGGGCTTCCAATGGCATAGAGTGGTCGTCACTAACGCATCCCTCTTCTGTCTGGGTGGAGACGACAATCGAATCCGTATGTGGAGGCAACGTGGTCAGTGCCAAGATTCACGGTTTGTTGTGTAGCGTCACACATCCAGAAGACGTGATGTCATTGTGTAGGATGCGAAATCACCTATGGTATTCGTTACGGGCTCTTTGACAGACCAGCGCTATGTACAAGAAATTTTGCAGCCAGTTACGCTTCGATTCCTGAACTCCCCTGTTCATCCGCTTTTTCACCAAGACATTGGTTGACCCAATATTGCTGCCGTCTCTAGAGCTTGTCTACGACACAACGATATCCTACCATGGCCAGCATACTCACCGGACCTGTCCCCGATCGTTAATGTTTGGGATGCTATTGGACGAGATGTCCTCACTCCACCCGTACCGCGTAACATGCTGTAACTATGTGACAGGGTTCAAGTTTCATGGACTGTCGTAGGACTTCATAAAGAGCCTGTGTGACTCATTACCAAGGCGCTTGGCATGCTGCATTAGGAATAATAGCTGTCATACGCCATACTGAATGATACAGGTTTTTTTTTAGTTTTTCTCAATAAAGTTTGCATATTTCTGTCTCAAATTTTAATCATTTACTCATTCATACGCACTTTACCAACCTTGTAAATTTTATTGCATTCTGATAATTCCTTCTAGGTGCAACTTTTTTTTTTTGTCTTTGAGTGTATTAAGAAGTATTAATTTGAAATTTATCGAATATATTCCGAATAAAGTATCTCTAATCACACATCATTTATGAAATAAATTAATTTAAAAGTTAATTTATCACGACGTTCACAACATTTAATGTATTGAAAGTGCAAGGCAGTTGAGAACTATCATCTTGTTTGTAATGCATTAGTTGGTTGATTAGGTTTTATTAATTTTAAAGTTCCTGTTGTTGTTACTTATTCACCTGGTCTAGAATATGCTGGACCAGGCAGTCCATAAGATCTCGTCACCTGAGTAGAAGAGAAGCTGCCTCTTCTTGGTCTCCCACCAATAAATTCGACGAGGCACCAATTCAGTCAGTGATATGAGAGGGAATTATTTCCTGCATTTTAATGTTTGCACTACTTTTATGTACAGTTAGTTACGTTTAATGAACTAAAACATCCAGTTTTTAAATGTTTACTATTACAATTATCTAAAGTATAAATATTTGGTTATTTAAGTTGATTTTGAAACAGTTGTTATATTTATCCTACTCTAAGCCTTACTTTCTCATCACAGCCTTGACCATATTTTTATATCTCTTGGTTGTGATAGCTGATTTCATGCCCACCTTTGAGTGCATATTATGTTCTGTGTTGTGATGGCTCGGGCGTTGTTTGTTTCAGAGCTTATTGACTCACGTGTCCAAAGGAACGAAGAGCATACTGAATAAACTGGGCGTCTTCACGGTGTCTTCCTTCCACGCCTTCATTTGCGCTCGCAGTCCTTCCCTACTCACGAATCTCCTCTCGGGCAGGGGGGCCACTAAGAGACGGCCCCGCCTTCCACTTTCCAGATCAAACAGCAAGTGAGTACTTTTATTTTTCTTCTTGCGAATCTGCTCTTTGACGTAGACTTAATCTCAAACGGCACAAACTTTCACAGCATACTTTGTTACACTTCAGCCTGCCAACCAACCGGTCTAGTGGCCAAGGTGTTGATCTCTGGATCGGAAGGTTCTTTATTTCAATCCGGGCTCAGGGCATGGATGTAAATTGTGATGTCCTCTGTTAGGGGCAATGATGGTTCAACCACTGAGGGCCCCTTCACAAGTGACCATCACTTCTGGCCCTTGTAGTGGCCAAGGATAGTGTACAGTGCCTGTAATTGGAAAACAAACACTTCTACCTTTCTCCTTACTTTAAATCGTCGTATGACCGTGGTTCAAAATTACGTGTTGTTGTCCTCGGATCTTTCCTTTAAGAGATTGCTCCCGGACCGTCGTCAATAGCACGTTTTGTTGCTCAAGTGCGACGTTAATTAAAATTACCTTACCTTAGTTTAAATATGGCTAATTGGATTGACGGTTAACTGGTTGCGGCTGTTCTATTTAAAAATTTATTGTTAGGCCGGGTTTCACTTAATACCACGGGCAACTCCATGGCTGTTATCCAATAGGCTATCAATTTCCATTTGGTTGCGAATAATATAACTATCAGAACTATGTCCATAGTTCTATGTTAACACCATAGTGTACAAATATTAAATTTAAAATATTTTTAATTGTTTGCATAATTGCAGTTGTATCTTTTAGATGCTAATTTACTTAGAAATTTAAAAACGTACTGAGATCATGGATTGAATACGAGCTATAATGCGGCTCCTTTGAGAAGGCAGTCGACTTTGGTCAGTATGTTTCTGAATAAGTGTGAAAGATTGTTATAAGGAGGGATATAATATGCAGAAACACGAGTGGCGGCCACCGAGGATAGTTTTACTTCTATAAACTCGGATCAATGCTATCACTTTCGGCACCGAATGATAAACTTACAACCAGAATTCGCATTAAACACGCTTATGTGTATAATATTATCAGTTGCTGTATAGTTTTTTTGATATTTCAGGAGATCCCTTAGCCTTTCGGCGACTTCGAGCCAAAGCACAGAGCTTCCCGCAGTGATCGGACGGACGGTCAAAGTTCTCCTCCCGGAGGGTCAGGTAAGGAAAATGCACGTTTAAAGGTATATAAATCTGTATCCTGTTAACAAAATGTCTTAGTAAACTGTAAAATAAACTCTTTAAGCTCAATGGAAGTCAAGGGTAAACTTAAAAATATGAAAGAGGAAATTTGAATGGGGTTAATCAAAAATTTCTTGCATGGACTGAAACATTCGTGACTATCACTTTAAAATGTACTTATTTTCAATTTAAAATCGTCGTCTCTTTAAGTTTTGAAAAATTATAAAACGTCAACATTTCAATGGATATATTTTAAGACCATCGTAGTCAGTATCTCTCATCTTATTTTAGTTTCATAATTTTGACAAGCCTTTCTTATATTACTTTTGTTAATAAAAGAAAGTTTTACACAAAATGTTAATGGTTTTGTATAATTTTGGAATTCCTATAACAGTAATCTTAATTAAGAGAGAGCGATTGAGAGAAACATGGTCTGTAAAATCACTTGTTTTAATCATTTTTTAATAAAGAAAGATTACATGAAAGCATAATTTTTTTAATTGTTTAGTACATTAGACAGTGATTTTCGATGTTGGATTACTTCAATTTCTTAAGCTATTTGAGCACTCCGATCCCTACAAAATTCTAGAATCTGTCAAGGCAACTTATCGAAAACAGCTTAATCAGTATGGCAATTGACTGAAAACTATCCCCTTTTTTAATATAAAAACCAACACCGAAATACCGAGCAAATAGTTTATAGGAGGATGTCTGTTTTTCAGTCGGTGACGGTGTGTGTTCGAGACAACATGACAGTAGAGGACATCCTGTGGAGTGCTTGTTTGAAGAAGCAACTGGCTCCTTCCGATCATTTCCTGCATATCAAACAGGATAATGGCGAATATTACACACCACCAGCGACTGAACTCTTCGACAATCTGGTGAGTACATTTCCAAGCAGATTTTTACTTTGTCTCGGAAATCACTAAGTGATAAATTTAATCTTTTAAATTACTGGCACTTAAGTCTAGGATTTGGATTTTGGGATTTTATGGTGCAAGGTTCAAAACAGTGGAAAACCGGCGCCTCCTTAAGTCTAGCATTTGATAAATTTTTATGCTTCTCGTTATAAAATACCAAGGGTATTTCAACAGTACCTCAAGGTGAAATGTTCGTTAGAATGATGCTTGGTGATGAAACATAATAGGAAATCTTCTATTGTAGACCAAACGATTTGCCAAACATAGAGGTTCAAGTGTCAAAAATTATTTCCTACAAACAGTTTTGATTCTTCCTACGTGTCAAAACACCTGAAATAATAAAATTATTTTAATTAATGTTACTTTGATATACAGCTAATCACCATGTCCTTTTGCTCGAGCATGTCTTTTTGAGAAGTGCACTTCAAAGGGCCTTATCAAAGAGCAAAAAAAAATTATAATGTGGGTTTCTGAAGGAAATCATCACAGCGGCGTTGAAACCACTCTCACAAACGGCTTGCCCACTGAAAGTAATTTTCTATAGTATAACTTACGAGTAACTAAATAAAAATACATAATTTAACTTGTAAATATAGAATAACTAATGTCATTTTATGATCATACATCAGTCTGGATGATTCGTTTCTTTTCCCCTCTGGGACCAAATACCATTTATGCTGTCTGGCCTACTTTTGCGACAGTGCACTTGAAATTGGGTCGTGACAGTTTAAAGTGGAGGGACGATTCCATCGAATGACAAACACAGAAATCTATTTGACTTTTCCCCAAATGGAAAAGGTGACGCTGAAGGGTGTTATGGCCAGTAGAAAACGAGTAGTCTTCCATCTTGGATCAAAGTGTTGTAGAATAAGATGGGAAGGACTTTGCAAAGGAGTTGTCCCGTATCCTCATATCCCTCCAGTTCCCGTGTTTCCCTCTCCGTTTGACACGAACGCGCTCCTACAAAAAAGTTTTAAGGTGGCCGGTGGAAACAAAAAAATCGTTATCTGTGGCTTTTGCAAGGGAAGTGTGCCTCTCCATTTTCCTCCAATCCACTGTGGGCTCTGATCCAAAAGATGGGAATCGAAGGCGATATTGAAAGGATGTCCTGGACTTCACAAAGACGGGAGTTTTGTGTCTTATTTGTGATGGCTTTAATGGATGCTTTGATTGTCGGTGTAGAGTTTAACTGAGCTGAAAACTTGAAGAGATGCAGAGCTTCATATATTGCATAGACTTTAATATGGAACATACCGCAGTCGGCAGTCTCATTCTTGTTGCTAATGTAGGAAGGGTGGCGACAGAAAACTCATCCAACTCCAGAGAACGTTTAGACTTTAGAACTCCTAGACTCGTTCCCTTTCATGTGTTAGTGCCTACGTTCATAATACTTTAGTGCGGTTGCTTTTTAGTTTCCGATGGGTGGTCAAAGATTTAGCATTGCGTTTCTATTGCTCTCGGCAGTCTCGGCAGAGGACGGCCTCCAGATAGATGTTTTTGTCAAGCCCTAGAAATTTTATTAAGATATGTTACAGTTTCAACTATTTTAAAAGTATTAGCAAAAAAGGATACATATTTTTAACATAATATGGGACCTCCCTAATGTCCTCATTGTCATGTGTGTGATGTACAGTTGCTAAAAAACTCCATCCTTCTTCATTCAAACAATTTTAACAGCAAAGCAGTTTCAAAGATGGCATTCAACAGAGAATAACGTCTTCTATAAATTCATAAGTATAAAATAAGCATAAGGTGGCGTCATCATATTAACTTGAGTACCAACTTCATAATTTCCAATAGCAACTCCTATTTTGACACAAAATTTGTAAACAAATATGCATGTATATCATAATTTAACTTCAGATACCAAGTTCCATTTCTTTCAAAATACTGTTCGGAGCTCCTAATGTTAAATCAATTTCCCAAACTTTTATGGATATCTTCCTAAATAATATTCCTATAGTACTGATATTTTATGGTATGTCGCTATTAAGGTAACAAAATGTACATATGTTTTTGTTTTTAAGTAATTTTTAGTTTTGCAATAATAATTGTTAAATTAATATTCGAAAAATTGTGAATTGGAACCTTGATATATTTTGACAGAAATTGATTCAGAAAAATTTAATATTACCAAAAAATTTTCAGCTTTTTCCTTTGAATAGTTTTTGCACTACACTAAAATTTTCGTCACTACTGTGATATTAGTAGGCATCCGAAAGTTGAAAAAATTATGACAACATGAGGAATGTGTAAATTTTTGGAAACTGTTTGGAAATATCATTTATGTTCCCTAACGGACATTGCCTTTTACCTGTCATGTGTGATATAGCTTAACAATGATCAATCTAATTGTATATATGAGCAAAACTATGTTTTTATGATAGCAATCTTAACGGCTAGCTAAATTGCGATAACTTTTATTATTAACTGCTATTATGAAAAATTTATTGGTCAGTTTTGCTTATGACAGGATACCTAAGCGTGACAACCGGTACGGTTAGTGTTCTCTGCAATCTTCTTTTAGTCAAGGAACAAATGAACAGTTCCTGGTTAACTACAAAGAATATCGATCTACGAATACCGACTTTCAATGTGGAGATGATCCCTGAAATTTACAACTGCTTTAATATTGAATATCTCTGGATTTAACTGTAGTAAAATCATAGCATTTCATATTTCAACTAAATCGACTATGCATAATCTGATTAAGGCATCAAAATTATTGGAAATCTTGTTGTTTATGCAGTTTGATATGAAAACTGCTCCTTATACAAAGTTTTTACATTTTAATTTGCAGGGGACGTTATTCCCTATTGAATATCTGTGAATTTTCTATCTATGAATATGGCTAGAAATATAGAGGGTGGTTCATTGTTTTCCGGTCACTGTACATCTACTTTTATCTAAAAACGCGATTTTGTTAAGGTTTCTGATACAAAACCCTCGAAACATAGTCGCTTCACGTGTTCTTTTCTGATGATAAAGTGTAATGCTATATAGATAGTAAGATATTCCTCTGTTTTCATAGGCCTACGATGAGGTGGAGATTTGTGCCAAAGTTCTCTATCAGGTGGAACTTCTGCGTTGCAACCTTGAAGTTCTCTTCGGGTTCGGCGTGGAAGCAGAACTTATAGAGAACGCCGATCACCAGGACGAACTATGCGTATACGTCAGCAGGGTCGAAGAGAATAGCCAGGCTTATGAACAAGGTAAGTGAATCAGTTCAATCGGTCGCGAGTTTTATAGGCCATTATATGAATAAGAATCGTCGCAAATTATTACAGGAGTATTTTATCTATACATATAAGTTAGACAGGTATCGATTCAAATTTTAGTTATCTCTCACAGTTCTAGTTTTCTTCAACTTCTTAAGTCATGATACGTAGTGTTAAATACCTCTGGATGGAATTGCCAACTTAGATTTTGCAATGTTTTTGATCAAATTTCAATCCAGAAAGTAGCGAGTGATTGCGATCGCTCTTTTAATCAAAGACCAAAACGCATCACATTTTTTAGTTTAAGATCCTCTCCATTTTCAGGAAAAAGAACTAATTCTATGGAACAAGAATTCAAAGTATATCTGTTAACAAACGTAGTCTAGGAATTTTCTCTTAAAGGATTGCTTCATGTAACAGTGTCTCTTACAAAATCTCAAAAACAAATCAAATAGATATAAATTAAAACTTAAAATTCTTTAATAATTTTATCAAATTGATCAGTTATAAAATATCTTCCATGCAGCAATTTCTGCAACAGTTTATTTTTATCTGCACATGAGTTGTGATTAGAGCAGCCTGTTTTTCACACGCTCTCACTATTAAACTTTGCTTACTTCTCCATTCACTCGACAGCCCAGTGTGGTCTTCTCGATGATAATGTTTCATCTTGACCTGTTTTAGTAATACTTCTCCGATTCTCTGTTTTGCATAGGCCGAAATTCATGTTCACCCAGTCAATCCAAATAATATTTTGTCTTCCGATTGGCCTGGAAAGAAATATTTTTTGTACTCATTTCATCGTTAACTATCGTTTACCACGGGTTAAATTTCAGCCTTTAAGCCTGACTAAAGTTAGCTGTTAAATTGTTCTTGATGTCGTATAATATTGAGTCATGTTTTATCTATTTGTGTTTCATTTCATTTGGTTTCACTCGTCATTGAGCATTGAACATTGAGCATTGAAGTGTGATCTTTGTGAACCGCAGGTCTGATCAAGGGCGACGAGATCATGGTCATCAACGGAGCCATCGTGAGCGACCTGGACATGATGTACATCGAGAGCGTGCTACAGGAGGAACTGTCCCTGTGCATGATGATGCGGTCAGCGCGCACCGAGCCCCCCGACATGGCCGGCGTCATGCGAACCACGGACGACTACATCGAGTCCCTCGTCTGCCCCCCGCCTCCCTCCGATTCAGTGATCAGCGAGGAAATGATAGACAAACTCATCGTTCCCTCACCGCTCTACGGTCAGTTGCCCCACTCGATATTTTCTCACAGACTACGACACAACTGCTCTCGAGAACGCAGGTCATTATGCCTGCAATCCCCACACAACGTGTCGCATACGACACCTATTTGATTAACCCTCCTTGAGTCGCTTTGGTCCTGATAGGTGCACGGTGACTTTTTCCAATGTATTCCAATGCCACGCAATGAAAAGAACAACTAAAAATGTATTTATAAGATTTAAGTAATACATTTTCAATAGTTACTTATTTTTTAGTATGTCCAAAATTGTTGTGAATAATTAATGCGTGTGTATTTATGAAAGAAAACATTGAGCACCTCACAGGTTCACCGTAATTTCACGTGTTGAAAAACATCCACGACTAATGAAGGGTTAAATGTTAGGAAATGAGCTCCTTTCTGTATCACGCTTCTTAGGATACATTGACTCTATTTAGGGGAGCTTATACAGCAAGGAAAGTTATTTATTAGACATACTTGAAAAGGTTAAAGTTGGAGATATAGCCATGACGGTATTAAAATTTTAATGAAAAAATGTTTCGGTAAAAGACCTTAATAAAAAGCAATGATTAAATATATCTACATTAATCTGAATTGCATTTAATGCGAACTGAAAACTATAAAACTGCATTAAATTATCTAAAAAAAAACTAGACAAAAGAGGAATTGGTAGAAGTTGTTACACACTTTTACTTAAGACCTAAGCTAAACATTTAGACCAAATCCATAAGTAAGGACCCGCTCAAAAGTTCAATACTAGATTGGGACTTCCATAGATTATCTACAGCTGGACCAACACAAGCCCAAAGATGACTCGTGGAGACTAAGTGTTACATTTTAGGCATGGTGAAAATGTGTCTTATGACCTTAAACGAAGGATAAAGATCGGATAGGTTCACTCACAAATCTATAAGGGTAGTCTGACATATATCTCTTGAGTCAAGCTCCAGGGTGGTCATTTGTAGAAGTTAGTCTCATACTTATACTGTAGTGCTTTATTTTCGAGTGTTCGGTGTATTGATGATTGATACAATGTGCTTCGTCTCTTGCAAAGAATTTGGAGTGATGATTTCAAAGATTTGAAGTCATCACTTCAAATTCTAAACATTATGACATTATCCTACAGGCTTTACAATACCATTGAATTTCACATTTGAAATTTATATGCACTGTGCATGTCAAATGAGAGATGGTTGGATGGTCAGAGACACAATAATACGCTGTAGAGAGTCAGCAAGTTTGTATGCCATTAGTGCTAAAACTACTGCTGATTGTATTAAAATTTTACTGATGCACTGAATACTAGTGAATCACAACATTTTAAATTATTTTGATAAATAAATAATTATTTCTAATTTGGCATACACACATTTAAATGTATTGAAGAATGAATAATTTAATATGATATTTGGATATACTTTTTATGACATTAGATGAATACTAGTGAATCACAACATTTTAAATTATTTTGATAAATAAATAATTATTTCTAATTTGGCATATAATAACTGATGCACTGAATACTAGTGAATCACAACATTTTAAATTATTTTGATAAATAAATAATTATTTCTAATTTGGCATACACACATTTAAATGTATTGAAGAATGAATAATTTAATATGATATTTGGATATACTTTTGATGACATTTCAATACATGTAATGAATATATGTGTGTTATCCGTCGATTTCTGTGTGAAATTCCGACTTTGTTTTATTTTTGTAGGGGATATGGACAAGGAAAAATCCCCTGAAACGTCAGGGAGGCCCACACCGTCTCCAACCCCGATACCATGTCAAGATTTATTAACAAGCCAACTGTCAGCAGAACAAATAGAAACACTAATAAAGGTGAGTCTGGAATCTTAGCATTTATTCAGTATTTTTCGCTGAAGTTTATCATATCGCTGTTCTAAAAGATCAGTTCTTTGGATGTTAATTTTGAGACGCACGATTAGTTGTGTACTCGTATTGCCCAAGTTTGCCAATAGACGAGCATTTATCAGATTATTGTAAAATAGTAAGTTCTGAATTAAAGTAGTAGACAGTGGAATATATAAAACAAAACATTTAGTTAACTAAATATTAACTTGAGAGTCTCTTGTCCAATTTGGTTGCTGCTAATAGTTAGAAATCGTGTATTCGAGAGTTCAAGTCTTAAAGCTTTGATGATTTTAACTGCAGTCTAAATCTACTGTTTGTTTTTATGTGAGTACAAGGGCTCGGATTTGCTGACCAAAAAATTTTATAAAATTACCTGTAATGTGAAAAAGAACCTTAAATGTACTTGAACAATTTAGACTATCAAACTATTTAATTATTTCAATTTCTGTAAATAAACTGTGTTTTTGCACTTATCTATGTATATGAATATAATGTATGCTTTCCGTGTGGAGCCGTGCGCCATCCCACCATTGGTATGCTGGCAATCGCCCTGGACTATCAATCTCATGCTGTGACTCTCGGCCTTTCCAATCGGCCATGGCCAGATTTAAAAGTGGCCATCTTAAATGTATAAAATTTCAGAACGGGGAGAGAATTTTCCCTCCTTGTTCCTGTTCCCTACCTGCCAGTCCTGATCACCTTCTCTGTCTTGGCGCTTCGTATAAGCAGCTGTTGGTTGATCAGGACTTTTTGCAGGTATATAGGGATCTGGCACGACGGGCCCTTCTGGCTTTCCTACACCAGGGGGATGTGCAACAACAACAATAATTAATTTACTTACCAGAGGTGGGGCATTTTAAAATATGGTGTGTTCCAATGCATCAATCTATATAGCACATTTTCGCGCGAGACACTTTCAACCTTTAAAATATATTTTCGGTGTCCTGCCCTTTTTATCTTGGGAACTGCAGCTCTTAAACTGGGAAACTTTGTTTCCAATGGCACATATTTTAGCATTATTAAATGTTTAGATCAGCAACCGAAGATACAACAATCTGTGATACTTCGTGTTCTTCTATCAAGACGAGAAAAACCTATTTCCTCTCTTGACCTCACTCTTTCCTGCGTATGTGATTTACCCACCATTGAAACATTTTTGAAAGGCATTGTATTACGTTAAAAGGAAGTAAACGGATTTGTTTGGTGTCAGAATGTAGCAGATGAGTCATTTGGAATGTTTGTAGAAACAAAAACAACTAAGATTACGACATGTGAATGTTTAAAAAAATTTTATTAAAACCAGGTGTTGAATTAAACTGTGCTATAAACTTAAAAACTATCGAACTATTTCCTAAAAAGCTCAAAAGTGACCTGAGCAAAAAAAATATCGACAATGACCTGAATTATCTACATATCTTGGTAGGTAGTTTAATTTACATCCACTGAAGCAACACAGTGGACTCTGGTGACGGTACGGGATTAATCCAGAAGAGAAAGATCCAAAGACAACACACAATTTCGAACAGAGGTCAAATGTCGAGGTCAACACTTGAGTTGGCGCCCTACTCTCCAAACTTCTGCACCACGCCAACGTAAAGACACAAAAATTGAGGTCACGATTGTTTTGAAGGGCACGTGCCCACACAGTCTTTGGTTAGATCAAGTTTTAAACTTGCAAATCTCCGTTTGATAATTTGTGAATACCAATTGGGCTATGAAGGCACCAAAAACACAAAGGACTTTTGAGATAGATGGTCGAAATGTGTAATTGTTTTAAAATCCTTTCTACAGAATGGAATTTACAAAATGGTACAATTCTACTAGTTCGTTTTCAACGTTGGCGTACTGCTCTCCAAGTAACCATTTTGGCTACTACAACCTAGAGACATATCTTAAACTGCTTCTAGGACAGTTCCTTCAAGACGTTTCACGTCAATCCAGTTATAGCCATGCTTTAA
This sequence comes from Metellina segmentata, assembly GCA_947359465.1. NCBI lineage: Eukaryota > Metazoa > Arthropoda > Arachnida > Araneae > Tetragnathidae > Metellina > Metellina segmentata. The sequence continues at coordinate 85,164,302 of OX375874.1, forward strand.
AGAATCAAGTATTTCCCCTCCGGTTTTCTAATACACGACTCTACTAACTGGGATACCACTACCCTCTACATATTTAGAAAATTCCAACAAAGCGATGATATATGTAAACAAATTTCCGGTCTGATATTTTCAAAAAATGAAATTTAACCCTCCTGGTGGTTTGTATTTGCGTCGAAAACTGACCTGTAGTGACCAAACTCTAACAAAAAAAATCTATTCTAAACTGTCACCAGTTCTGGAAAAAGGATAATTTATTTTTCCTACTTGGATCTTCATTACTCATGTAGTTGTAGATACGTTTTGTCTAAAAGGAGATGTCCTTAGCAGAATTGACCAGATCTTGGACGAGATAACTTGTCGAAACTCTTGGGGGGGGGGTAAGGATATATGGAATTCTTCCATTTGGGTATCATTATGTACTGTGTGTGAGCCTAATCTTCTACTTGTTTTTGTTTACAGACTGCCGAGCAAGTGACAGAATATTGCCGAATGCCTTTAGAACAAAGGCGGCTCTCCAGCTTGGCCGGCAGTACTGCTAGTAGTGGCTCCGGTTCCTTCATTATTACTACTGGCGGACCTTCACGTCAACTGACGGAAGCCGAAAAGCTCAGGAAAGTGATAATGGAGCTTTTGGAGACGGAAAAAACCTACGTCAAGGTAAGGAGACCCTTCGTATTTACTTCAACTGAATGAAATGAGAAACCATTCTTTGTTATTGGCTTGAAACGCGAACCTTTGGCTCCTTTCATGAAATAGCGTTGAAATTTCATGGCAACTTAATCAGTTTTAACTTTTTTTTCAAATACGCCCGCATTAAGGATTCTAATTGTGAAAAATTTATCAAACTGTTTAATGTAGACACACGTTGAAAAAAGTCAATGAACAATACAAAATTCATTAACCCTCTTATGGATAAGAATATTGACACTTATATTAGCCCTTGTGTGAGCAAGCTTATTTGTTAATATTTATTAAGCCTGGTGGTGTAGTTCGCTGAAAAATACCATTTGCTTCGGTTTCATGTTTGTAGAGAAACAAAATGGAATAAAATATGTTTTCGAATACAAAAGTGAATTTTGGAATTACGAGTGCTTAAAAAGACCAGAGTTAAGAGCTAAGCAGAATTGAGTCGCTGATTGCCCAATAGCAGCTTAAATCCACTTAAGTGGTTTATTTTCTCAGTGCGTTTTCACGGAAACAAATCTAAAAGAACAAGTCTGATGGAATTACACAGCAGAGTTAAATTTTTATAGGCATTCGTGTTTTCAAGTACCACGATGTCTGTAAATGTTAGATACTGAATGATGCTTGAAAATTCAAATGTTTAAAGCAAGGTTTCTATATACAAGCTATTATTTCACACAGTGTAGCATCTGAATTACGGTTATATGAGGCAGGCTGTTATTATGTAAGCAAAATTAAAACCGTGAGAAAAAGAATGAATAATCTAACATTTATAGCGAATTATGTATATAGCAAAAATTGCGAGTGGTACATGCACATGATCAAACAAACAATGTAGGTAAAATTCTCAATTTGTTTACTCCAAAAGCAATTTTTGAGATTCCAGTCAATATATTTTCAAATCTTGCTGCTATAGAAAGCTGATGGAAATGTAACAGTAGCATTCTATTTTATGAACCAAAGTTAACATTATCTACTCATTCACAGGGGAATGTAAAATAACTTGAATTAAGTGAAGCTATTGTGAAGTTGTGGCCTAATTTTAGTATCCTCTATTTATCATGCATTCCACTTGCCTTGAGCACTGTCGCTATTTAATACACCTAGCAGCTGAATATGCTTTCCTAAATCAAATGCCTTGATTTTACCTCATTTTAAAAATACCTATAAAATATTCATAACATTCTAATCAATTCCCATTTTTCTCTCGATGCTTGCAGGTAAATATGAGTTCTGATTATGTTTCATGCATTTATTTTGTACTTACTGTAAATGTATCCTTTCAATTCTTTGCAAAATAATTTTTCCTTAAGCTGACAATCACTGGAAAATTTTGGTTTCCTTAGCTTACATGTTTGCTAAGCAATCGAACTGCATTATAAAAGCTTAAACAAAAAGGCAGAATAGGAAGTTTTCTTTAAAAATAATTTTCTATGTTATAATGAGCATCCTATACGATGACATTGCTGTCTTTGGTATCTCTCAACACGAGCGAATGATTAAAAAAATTAATAGCTGTTCAGATAAATTGAAAGATAGTTTTACAATTAATGAAACCTCGGTATTAAGATATTAAAGCGTCAGATAAAAGCACTAGTCTTCAATAATTTGTTCTACATCTGTTTTTAATACCCATTTTCATTTGTTGCTTTTAGTACATCACTATTGAAGCACCCCAGAATTACTTATGGGTAGTTAGTATAGCTCGTCAAACAAGAATTGATCAAATATTTCAGTGATGATTTCTATTACAAGTTAGATAGCTCATATAGAAACCGGACAGCTGTCACCACAGATATTACAAATAACGTTTGAAAATGTGATTCCTTTGTAATCATCAAACCCAGAACGTAAAATATGTATATGTAAATTACAAAAAATTGTAATTATAATACATAAATCATCTTACAATCATAAAACACTGTATTAAATTTATGTTTTTCATTAAACTTTCTGCGGCTGCCTTTTACAGCTTTATGATACAGTTCGGTTGTTCGTTTTCAAGTGTCTATAGTTTGCTTTTATGCGGTGTCTTAAACTTCTAAACTTATGATTCCCTCATACTCTCTGTATTTGGTAGTTTGAAGCATTTCAAAAAGTTTCAGGCCTGTAAGACTTGTGGTGGTATAGTAATATTTCTCATTGTAAACACAATATAATCCTGGGAAAAAATAAACATTTAAAGTATTTGTAACACATTAAAATATTATCTTAATAATACCTCGAAATTTTTTCACAATGAAATCAGAGTACTTTATAATGAACAGAGGGAATATTTTTTTGAATTTATATAATAATTCATTTCTGCTATAATACAATGTCACGAAAAATCAAATGATCTTATACGACCTATTCCTATTTTTTTTAAACTATTTTTACAGAAATTGTGTGTACACTTGTAGTTTACAATAGCGTACTGGTAGTACTGGTGGTCTTCGATTCAGATGAAGTTTTTACTCAATTCAAACCCATTTGCACTTCATACTTTCCCAGAATTCTTTTTGTTAATCTTTTGAAATGATTTTTGCGCATTGAAATGATACATGCGCATTGAACTGGAATTTTTCCTTCCATTTACAACTTAATCATAAAATGTTCATAAATTTAACTATCGTTTAATTCCATTTTTTACCCATTCTACTTTCAATACTATCTTTTTGACATCCCAGTTATCATTCCTTTTGAATTTCAGGTATAAAGCATTGTTGAAACTAAATATATTTCTTATTCTTATAAAATAATCAAATTCGTTTCAGCTTTCACTGTTTTCAGCTTTTAATGCTTTAAAAATGTGGTTGTTTTGTTAGAGTAAAAAGTTCGCAATTTTAAAAATACATTTTAGGTAACCGTTTATATATTTTTTTCCCATACTTTATCTTTTACGAGTTTAAGACACCGCAAGAAAATTTCGTTACTTTTTACCATGGCTTTAAAATATTATAAATCATCTAAAAATATTGAAGACAGTTGAAATCATAAAATGTCGGTTTTGAATAGTTGAAACAGGAATTAGAGATATTTTTTTTTTGAAATTTAAAGAATTTATTTTTAAAATACATTTTTAAATGTTCTGAGATAAAAAAAAGGAAAAGAAAATCGATTGAAACTAAATCAATTTTAAAATTTAGTTTTACTTTTATACACTGTAAGAATTAAATCACGAATTATTTAAATTAGGTTTTAATTTTCGTAAATTTCAAGGAACTATTTACTTATACACATAAAATAAATAATAAAACTTTCATAATTATTAAAAGTAATTTAAAATTGGCACATCCAACTTTGAACTGTAAAGCAAGAATTAAAAATAATATTCTATCTCCACATCAATGAGAGAAATAGGACATCGAAGATTAAAGTCTATTAAAGTTATTCGTATTTTAAAACCATGGTAAGTTAACGTAGAAGTAACTAGGTACGAAGTTTTGAGAGTAGCCTTATGACGAGTTTATTCTGCATAAAACATGTACGAATTCCAGCACTGGTTTTTAATGTGAAGTTAATAGAATTTCAATTAGTCTAATAATTTTCTGTTCGGATTATAATAGAAGTCAATTCCGCTGTACCTAGTTACTGACTTAGCACTTGTTTTTGTTAACGCTATAGGGTGAACATTTTTGATGTCTTCAGATTCCAGTTCTCCCGATACATGTAAGATTGAAATAGGATATTATATAGCTGATATTTATGTGTTCCAACATGAATTTTGCTTTATCGAGTTCATGTCAATCACTGTTGTGCCAGCACCATTGTAGTAAAATACTTGCAATGCCAGTTTACCAAACTTCAATTAGGTGTTTACGAGGTGCTACGCAAAAGTTCTTGTATGTTTCGAATGGCACGTATGAGCATATTGGATTGTGTGTGTGCCATTAATTGGTACAGCATTTTGCATTTCTTGAATCAGTTTACTGTACTAGTTAAGTAGAAAAAACGCATAGCTAAATTAAGTGTAATTCACCTATTAATATTTTTGCATTAGGAGATTTTGGTGGAAATGGATTTGGAGAAAATTGTTGCAATAAAGGAACTTATTTATTAGGAAGCATTTTGGTTGAGTACTAGGAGCCAAATACAAGCTTTTTAACATAAGCGATTCATTTTTGAGAAGTGGTCTGTCTACGATGCTTTCCACTTTCTAGAATCATAGGCAACACAAAGTTCCTACCAGGACCTTTCAAATCGAACACATGCCCTAGAACGAGAGCCTTCAGAAGCACAGAGCAGAGAAAAACTCAACTCTTTATTCATTTGGAACATCATAGAAAATTACAGTACATTTTTCAGTTTCTCGATTAACTTATAAGTGGCTCAGTAAGTAGTCACTAAAGGGGTAAGTAGAGTTAATCCGTGTGTTAAGAGACACTTTGACCGTTCCAATATTAAAAACGTCTACTTTTTTACTTTGATGTCGAATAAATGGTACAGTCAATTGTGCTTGTGGTCTAAAAACGGTACTTTTTTACCATATATTTTTGTAAATAACACTCTCCTATTAACTTCTAGCTTATTTCAGCTTGTTGACGTTTCATTAAAAGAGATGAAATCACAAGTCGTAGTTTGTAAAATATTTTCCATGTGACTTGTAACATAGAACCCTATTGAGAATAGGTATCAAATAGATATTTCTCTCGGTGAAGCAACGGTATCAAAGGAATCTGAGGTCAATCCTGGATCTTTTCAATATACACACATGTATAACACTCGTACAAGACCATTTTAAGGAAGATTTATACATTAAACTCAATCATGAGAAATTTGGTTCCTCAGAAAAACACTGATGGAAGTTATTCGAAATCCATTTTAAGCTCTTGGGGTTTTGGTCTAATTAGCTGTCGTGTAACGAAAAAATGATAGTTGTGTAAGAAACTTGTTTGCAACAAAAGCAGTTTTTCCATTCTTATTTGCTTGATTTAATGTTCTGCAGTGTTTCTTATTTTGCAATATTAAATGCTTTTAAAATTGAACAGCTGCAAAGAAGAGTTTCAGAAAAGAAGATTTTACTTTTCTACACAGATAGACGATAGGTTCTTTGAAAAAACGTCAAGATTGCTTCTTCTACGACGTTTAACATCAACATTTGTTCTGATATAACTCTTGAACTTTTTTGTAGCACCTCGTTCCTTTAAATTTTTGATGGCGAGAAATATCGAGTGCTTTTCCTATTAAGTTGGCATCTGAAACAGCAAAAATGTCCGTCCTCAACGGTTGCTGTGACTGTGTTGTGTACTGTGCGTATTATTTTGACACCTGGTTCCTTGTCCCATTTTAATGCAGCACATGAGCGAGGTGGTAGAGTGGTATGAGGACGCTATGCAAAAGGTAACTCTGACAGATAAACTCAGAACTATTCTCTCCTGGAACGTAGCACTTTGTATTTATGTATTTCTATCTATTATATTCGTTAGTAGTTTTGAGAGAATTTCACGTTACTTTGTTTTTGGTACTCTTTATACTTTGCTAACTATTTGTGAAAACTACTTCTACTTGTATTTTCTCTTTTTGTTTTGTTTCATTTCAACGTGTAATCGCAGTAGAATTTATTTTAGGTTACTTATTGTTTTTCGTTGGTTGTGGTAGAAAAAATGTACTTTCACGTGCATGGACGGAATCCTATGGATATTGTGGTGCAATAGATGGTTTATATTCGTTTTGAATTTCAAATAGATCTAAACGACGTTTATATTCGCGAATATTTTAACTGGTGACACGTGAAAATCTTTTAAAAAATTATTACCTATTTTTAAAATTAAAGGGAGAAATAAATAGCTTGCAATTTTCTGCATCAAGATTATATTTTTTGCTAGTTAACTCAGATGTATAGATCTTTGAATTAAAAATTTTGAATGCTTGATAATTTGTTTTAGAGTTTTATAGAAAGTATCGACCCTTCAAAATATTCCGTCTGAATTTCAGAATTATTGACTTTATTTGCCTTATCTTTTATTTATTTAAATTTACATTTAGTTTTCTTGAACATTTTAGAAAAATAACAACTAAATAAAAGTTATTTCATATGCTGACAGTGGTTAATTGTAATTTCTGATTTCTCTTTAGATTATGAGATATAAATTGACTGCTTCACTTAGTTTTGTGACAGTTAAGACTAAAATATTAACTGCTTTAAAAATTTTATTTTGTAAAAAGTACACTGCTCTTTTTTAAACTTAATTTGACAAAGGAAGGTTATTATTTTACATATTGTAAATAGTATAAAACACAAATATTTGCACTTACAGTCAATCAAAGAAGCAAGAAAAATTAACCTTGATACCTTATAAGTACTTGAAGGAATATAATTGTTCAAAAATTTAATGTACTACTTAAAAATCAATTGTACTGTCGAAGACACCAAAGGCAAAATAATTTTCTTCCAATGTAACAAAATCAATGTTATTCATTTATAAAAGCTTTTATCCTCCTATTGTAGTAGCTAGACACCTTTTCAAAGATATTTTGAGGTTATTTTTTCAACGCTAAACTTGATTTTTGTAATGAGACGTTTCGTCAAATATAACTTAATTGCTGAATCAGGATGTAAGTATAAGTATGATTATTTTAGTAAAATATATTCACGGCAAATAATTTTATTGGTTGAACTAAATTATATTTGGAATTTAACATAATTTATAAATGCTTGGAATTATAAAAGTAATGAAGTTTCTACCTTTAGTATCGTCATTCTATGTATGAGTTCATTTTTGTGAAGATGTTTTTGAGCAACGTTTTTGTGGTTTTGGACAACTTTTTGTGCATGTGTGTGAAGATTGGCATGTTTTTATCCCTATCATTCGTGAAAATGTGTCTTGATGTGGAAAGTGCATGAAATCTGTTTCTCTCTGCAATGAAAATGGGGGAATACAAGTTCATAAACTGTCATTTTACTGTTTTCAGAATTTGTGCTATCTTTGCGATGGACGGGTACGCCACGGTGAGGTTAGTACGAAACTATGAATAAGCACGCCAATTTACTTAAAAGTACCTTTATGCACTGCAAATTCTAAATCATTTTTTTCCCTTTTTCGTTTGATTATAAACGCATTTTGGTTTTTTTCCCTTATTACATTTTCTCTCTTCGTTTATAATCTTCATCTTAAAGAGATTCCATCCAACTGTGTTGTGCTAATAAGTGAAATCTCAAAGTATCTAAATTTTTCAGCTCTGCGCATTGTTTCGGATTCAAAAGTTAAGATTGGGATTAAAGTTTGATTTCTTTCGCTCTTCATAGTACGGTTCGAAAGGTTAACGGAGATAATGCATACAACTATTCAGCCACGTGTGACATCAATCCTGACATCAGGAAAAAGCGAAACGAAAACCGATACATTATCCATTTTTTATGCACTTCTTATCTTAAAGTTAAAGAAGAAACGTTTTTATAAATTCCTTTCAAGGCAACTTTCAATCGCTAAATATTTTCAGTGAAATAGCTAAATTAAAAAATATTAGAGGATAATGAAGAACAAGACATTGACCCTATTGATACATAAAAGACTTCTCAGCTATATCTTGGGAGCCACCGTGGCATAGTAGGTTTTCCACTGCGGTTGCAAATTGTGAATTGTTAGGAAATCCAGGTTTCATTTCTGTCAGGTCTCTTCCTTTCTACGTGTATTTCTCTCTTCTGTGTCATTAGATCTTTCCTTGTGTGTGTATGTCCAATAACCTGACGTTGTTTGTCGCAGTTTGGCCAATTATGGTCCTTGCGATATAAAACCTAACCAACAAACTAAATCTATTTTGCTCAGAAGTTAAATGTTGAGACTTTAAGAAGTATGCAAAATAAACTTTCAAATGTTTGGGTAAAAAAGATCATTTTAGTAAAACAAAGTCAATAAATAACTATCGCATATCAGTACTCGAAAATGGTGTAACATTGACACAAATTTTATTGTGTTGTTTTCGCTGCTTACCGAAACAAGCAAAATAAAAAATAAAATCACTTAATAATAAACAAAATTCTAACTTTCCCTTTAAGTAAATCATGCTACCTTTGTTGTAAGTATAAAGCATGATAAGAAATATGAGGGAGTAGAATACGCATCTTTAGATTCATTAGTTTGCTACGCGCTACCAAACCATAATGACCAACGAAATTCTTGAACTTGAAAACCTCAAAAAAGGTATTCATATATATGTTTAATAAAAGTGGGCTTCCATATATTTTTATAAAATGTTAACATCACAAAATTTACTGTACCTGAATATTTTTGTTTTTGAGCACTTAAAACTGAAAGCTTTATCTGATAATATCGTGGAAAACAAAACATCTCTCCACGAAACTCAAATTGATTGTAGAGAAGAAAAAAAATTGTGCAATAGCTGCTAAAAATTTAGATTCAGCACATGTAATCATCTCCAACAGTAAAATGGAACTGCACAGAGCCTTTCTCATTTTATGAAGTAATCTGTTTTTATTTTGTTTGACTCCCCTACAGCACCTGAATAGCTTATTAGAGCACTATCTGGAACCCATGAAAAAGGAGACATTCCTGTCAAACTCAGAAGTGAACGCGCTGTTTGGTAACATACAGGAGATCGTCCAGTTCCAGAGGGTGTTCTTGCAGAGTCTTGAAGAAGCTATCGCTTCCGAGACGGATTTTCACAGGTTTGACCACCCAGCCCAGTTCAAGGTAAGAAGACATTTCCAATTCGTAAAATATTACTGTAAAGCAGCAAAACCTATATACACTCTACTATAACCTATATACACCGAGTCCACACATTCCGCCGGCGCTGCATTACCTGGGGTAATGGGGAGCCCATAAAATATTTTTAACAAATTCCTAGCCAATTCCTAGATTTTAACTTGATAGGATATATGATTTATTCATCATGGCACTACTATGGCGTAATTGTGAACCACTTGGCGTCCCCCTTGTACACCATGGGGTGTGGGTTTACGTTGCATTTCACGTGCATTCAAGGCACAACCTGTTGATAGAGAAGCCACATGTTCTTTTCAGACAAACAAGCGCCCATGCCTTACCCCGGATTCGAACCAGGAACATTTCTGTTCAGAAGCCAGCACCCTAACCAATATCCAGATTGGTCGGCGAAATAAAATGTGAACCTGTCATTTTGTACCTGTAACGTTCAGTTTCTTTTTTTAATTTAAGATGTATAAACCAAAATTGTATTTATAATAAAGCGGTAAAAATGTGAGCAAAAAAGGAAGTAAAAATTTATTTCTATATTTTTAATTTAATGAGAGACCCATGGTATAAACTGGTATTCGGCAAAAGGTCCAATATATGAAGTGGCACAGCCACCCACTTTTTATATCGAGCCTCTTCCTAAGTGAAAAACAGTCACGTATTTAGGCCACTGTACCAATTTTTCTTTTATGCTAACTTTTATTTTGTATGAATCAAAAAACTATACCCCCAAGTAATTTTTCCCAGTTTCAAGCTTAATATTTTAATGTATTCATGACAGTACTTTTCTAACTATGGTACTATCTCAATTTGCTACTTGCTTTTTCGAGTTGTTTCGAAATTGTCGATTGAGAATGCCACACTGACAAATGTTGTCTTTTTCGTGTGTATTTCCCCGTTTTTATGAAGTCCCTCATTCATATAAAACTGTGTTTAGTCTACATTAATGTTAAAAGTATGTGAAAAAATTTTGAGCAACCTTGCAACAAAACTTCAAATGTAGCAGAGTTAAGTTTTTATTTCACACACAAAATATTTCATAGTTCTATTTCTATCGCTTCAGGGCGAGCAATCTTCGTAGGCTCTATCATTAAACATACGTTTCCCCCCCCCCCCTTTGCTCATACATATTTCTTAAAATCAGGAAAAATATGTGGAAAATTGAGACATCATGGCACCGAAATAATCTTCGTTTCCTGAAAGTGTGTACTTAAGATACACTTATGGTAGAGTTGAGTGGTGAAGTGGATGCTTTGGAAGCTAAAACAAGTCCTTGTTGTAAGCGGAAGCTAAAATAAGATTCTCTGAACTCAAGGGCATAATAAATCCTCGTGAGAATACTAGAGAACTAGACAGATGCTGGTGGCAAGATTAGTTGCTTACCCAGTAGAAAATGTAATGAGATTAATTTACATCCTCTTAGCGTGAAGAAAAAGGGTCAATGAAGTTACTCTACCCTTTTTCATAATTATATAAAAAGCTAAATTATTCTGCATTTTTAAGAGATGAAGTACAGTGATTGCTGAAATAACTTGTGTCTCTTATTAAGATGCATTTGTGTTACTTGTATTCACCTTATTGTGCATTAAAAACTGTCTAGTGCTTTCCCTTTTAAAATAACAATGGTTGAAAAATGCAATGAAAATATGATTTCAAGTATCATTGTAGTATTAAAAGCATTTTTACGAACGAATTCTTCCTGATTAATAATTATAGGAGTGATAACAATTTATGGAATCTGAAGGATTATAGAAGGTTCCATTATAGTAATTAAAGTAGAAATTAACTTTTATATATATATATATATCTTATCTTTTACTATTAAATTATTGAAATAACATTTGAAAATATACGAATATATAGTTTTTTAAAGACTGTATCTGCTTATAAATTTAAAAGGTCAATCTGTAATATATATATTTTGATAAACCATTAGATATTTAGTTGTGCTTAATTCTTGCATTTTTTTTTTCTTTTCAGAATGTTTTGTTTGCGTTAGGAAATTCTTTTTTGTACTACGCCGATCAATTCAAATTGTATAGTTCCTTTTGTGCTAGTCATTCAAAAGCCCAGAAAGTGCTACATCCTAGTAAATGCAAAGGTAAAGAAATTACTTATGATTTATTATTATCAATTATCAGATGATTTCTTTCAAAATGTGCATATTTATGCGCATGAGAAGACTGACTATTTGTTCTATTCTTGATTTCATATGAAATGACTGAAATCCATTCAATCTAAATACATACAATCGCGGTCAAATTTATTTTAATTATAAAATGTCGATACCAAATAGTAAAATTTTAAATACATGAATTGAAGATCCATGCAAAATCTTTCGAAGCTGTTAATAGTTCCTATTTCAAAAATGGTCATTCTGAGATAAATACTGGATCTTTATTCGTATATTCACATAAAGGACAAACTCAATAAAAGATATCTTCACTATTAAACGTTTGTTCATATGCGTACTATAGATGTCAGAAATGCAATATTTTTTGGTAAATCAAATTTTAAATAAACGTGTGCATGAATTTTGTTTCTAAAAAATATTGAAGAATTAAAGAAGTTTTGAAAATAGCAAATAGAATTCACCAAGAAGTCTAAATGTTTTCCAAAATCTGTAATTTCTAGAGTATCAAGTCGCTGTGTTTTCCAAACCATGGGTAGGGATAAGTACATAATTTTATTGAACTGTCTTTAATGCTAGCATTTGTCTTAAGAGTTGTATACTTTTTACGTGAAAACAAGTTTCAACTGCACAACCTACAGATGATTTTATGTACATGCACTGTGATCCTTTGTATGTTAGGAATTATTTTTATGGAGGAACAGAACTTTTAACTGCTCTAATTTCAGAAAAAACTGTAATAGTTTAAAAGCTCTTTAAAATATTTATTTTTAGTGGATTATTTTTAAATGTAGACTTTTAAAAAATGACTATATTTATGATTATATTTTAAAATAAAATCACTTAAAGCTCCTATCATTTAAACTTTTATATTTATAAACAAAACTAGAAGCACAAATTTTGACCAAGTCGTATTTTTGTAATTTTGCTATCCTCAAAGAGATTTCTCAAATATTAATTTCTCTACAATAATGAAACTTTGCTTTTTTATCATTGGACTCAATACCCTATAAAATGACATCTTTTCAAAATCTTTAACTTAAAATATTCTGCTTTTTTTGTAAATAATTCTAAGCTATAAACAATGAAAGATTTTAATATAACTAAATTCATAACTATTCAATGTGCGCCAATTTATACCAATGCTAATGCCAATGCCATTGTATGCCAATTTAAAGATAATGGATCCTATAATAATCGTGGGGAATTGAACCTGGACCGTTGTCAATAGACCTTTTTGTTATTCCAGTACGATGTTAATTAAATACATACCTACCTATACAATAATTGTAAAATTTCATAATTGTAGAGTAATTAGTTCTTGAAATATAATGCGGAACGTAAACGTAAAAATAAAATTTAGGCAAAATATGTATTTTGTTCATAAAAATAAAATTTTTAACGATACAAGCTGTAAAGCGATTTCCTTTTCAAAAAAAACAGTCATACTATAGAAGTTCTAAATTTTAAAGAATCTGCCCCAAACAATTTTGTTACGAAATTTTGAAACGTCTACCTTTTTTTTACAAGTAAAGTAAGTTTAAAGATGTCTTGCCATCTTAATCACTAATTTGAAGTTTTAGTACAATACATAAGTTTTGAATTTTCTATGTGATTATCCATGTAGTTATTAAAAGTGGCTAATATAGTGTTGCATTTTTATAGGTTTGCGAAACAAAGACCACGTCTGCCCAGCGGCGGGTGAGGGCAACTCCGCGCTGCTCGAATTCCTGCAGTCCCGCAACCCTAAAGGTCAACACTCTTTCTCTCTGGAGTCCTACCTCATCAAGCCTATCCAGAGGATCCTCAAGTACCCGCTGCTCCTGCAACAGCTCAAGCACCTCACGGATCCAAACTCGCAAGAGCATCTGCATCTGTCAGGTGAGCATCCGTTATCCATCGAAACAGATTGCTCAGGCAAGGGCACATAGGAGGCCTCTTGCGCATGACTGGTATCAAAGATACACTACCCTACAATAATGGATTGGACGCCAGCGGATTTGCATACAATCCGACTACTTGTTTGGGGCTGTTTTTCGTGGTATGGTCTGGGACCTTTGCATGTTGTTCCTGGTCAATTGAACGCTGACGCCTACATGAACATTTTGGACCATCAGGTTCTTCCTACGCTCTTTCAATATTATGGAATGGACGAATGTTGTTTCCAGGACTACAACGCTCCATGTCATGTTGCAGCCTCTGTCGTGCAGAGGTATCAAGATATGGATGTAAAACGTCTTCCCTGGCCTGCTCAGAGCCCCGACCTAAACCCCATAGAATATTTTTGGCATGAGTTAGAGCGACGCTCACGAACCAGGGAACCGCGTCCGAAATCTACAGCTGAGCTGGCGACATTCTTGAATCAGGAATGAACACAAATACCCATAGCTGTGCATCAAAACCTTGTTGAAAGAAAGTATGCCTAGAAGGGTTGCTAGTGTAATTGCAGAACGTGGGGGACAATCCCCCTATTAAAGCATGTATTATTTCCCTTATACCATCACATCTTGCTGTCCGGTCCATTATTGTAGGGTAGAGTATTGTCCCGGTGAAACCATCGTGTTCTCTAGAAACAGGGTGGATTAGAGCGCCTTTTCAAAATTTAGAATAGGGTACTCAAGGAAGATGAAGTTTGTACGGGGAAGAATTTTCCACTTTGCACCAAGTGCAATACCGATCCGGTTTCTCATAAGCACCTTCTTTCCAATAGAGTCGCCAGGAAGGATTACTGAGCATGTCCGATGCTGGCTCTTATTGAACTTAGGGCTAATAGTCTTTTGGACTTGGTCTAGTTCGGACTTGGTCTAGTTCAGACTTGGTCAAGTGGGGGTAATAAGGCATAATAGCTAGCGGGATAAATGCAAGGAACGGGTAAATATATCGTTATTTCATTTTACACATGGAAGTTATGTGACCATATTGCATATAATTATATAAAATATTACATTAGTAAACGTCTTCATCAATGCTTTTACGAAGGACAATGATTACTGGGAGTGAGATATATATCAACAGTGATTATAAATTGACAATTTTACATTTTAACCATTTACTATTAAAAAGAAAACCTCGTTACATTTAATTCTTTTAATGACATACTTACGTCAAAGAATTTTAAACAAATTGCCGTCTCCTCAGTTGGTTTTACAACCTGTCATACACTGACGTGCCAAAACATTATTACCGTCTCCACATTTTTCAATGAACTAGTTTGGATGATGTGGAGGGCACGTGATAAAGTAGGAATTGTATTTGACTGCTGCTGGAGAAGGTAAGTAATCATTCTTGCACTTACTTTTGCGAGTGATGGGAAAGGCTGCTGTTCTAAGCGAATTTGATAGATGGCAGATTGCAATGGCCCGAAGACTCGGAACGAGTATCACCGAAACTGCACTTTTGGTAGGTTGTTCACGAACTGCCGTTGTTAGCATTCATGCAAAGTGCATAAATGACGGTGACGCCAGCAGTAGACGCCGTGTTGGTCGTCCACGCGTCAACAAAGAAAAAGGACGTCGGAAACTGTCCCTCTTGGTAAAGCAAAATCGGCGTGAGAAAGTGACTCAGCTGACAGCCCAATATGAATCCCAATTTCTAATTCATCACGTCGATGGTCGTGGCAGGGTACGCCGTCTGCCAGGCGAGCAGTTGTGGTCAGACTGCTCTGAGAAAAATTGACTGGGTTGACCGATTTGGCATTTCATCGCCTCATTTGCTAATATAATATCATAACAAGTTCAGACCACACAACGCTCAATAGTGCTTTTGAATGTATGGGGCAATGCACACCTAAATTATCATCAGACACTGCCGTTGTAGGCAAGAAAAAGGTTATTTTTAGGAACAGATTCGATCACGTTATTTAATAAAATATTTTTTCTATAGAATTCAAAGTTTTTGTCTTACCCTGACTACTACATCTCAGACGATAAAGATAATAGAAGGCCAATTTTCTTTTTGCAGAGGCTCTGAAAGGCATGGAACGAGTGGCAGAGCATATCAACGAGATGCAAAGAATCCATGAAGAATATGGCGCCATCTTCGACCACCTATCTCGGCAGCATTACAAAAGCTCTAGACAGGTTTGCAAAAAGTTATACTTTTATTTATATTCAAAGACACTAAGCTGAATGACAAAACCTTTCACACACACACACATTCATCAATTTTTTTTTCAAAAAATTAAACGTTCCAGAATATTTTTTATAAAATTAGAATTTAAGAAAGCGCACCGAAAATGTATAAGTGTTCCCATGGTCCTTTATTTTCCTTGCTCGGAAACTTGGAAACTCCTTTAAAAGTACCAGCATTCGTTTTAGTCATTGACGCTCTTAAATTGTATGCCTGGACAAAATAGAAGCTGTATGAAATTGATAAAACTTTGTCCATACTTCAAGTTTTCGTCATTTTTGTCAATGCTAATTGATTTATTTAAAAATTAATACAATTAATTTTACTTGTATAATCATGAAGTGCGTGAGGCTTTTTTGTGTAGTGTTTTTAACACTCTGAGCGTCACGAGAATTCCAAGCAGTGTAATATTTATTCTATTCCCCGGCTCATAACGAATAAATAACCACATCTTTTGATCGTAAGAATTCATGGCTTCTTTCAACCTTTAGAATGATTTTATTGGACTTTTCTAAGAAGAGTCCCCCTTGGAAGGATTATGTTGGTCCTTTCCTTAGAATAATCCTTTGGAAAGATATATTGGTCGAGAAGATCAAAATTGGTTATAATTTATGCAGGAAAGACTAGTTTACAAGTTGTAATTATGTGTGTGAACCACTCATGGGTTAAATATACAAAGCAACTGGTGTTTGCACGTTCCTTTTCATTACTTAGTAATTTAAACTTTTCTGTTAAAAATTTGAAATATTTAAAAAATATTTTTGTAGTTAATTTAAATTTCCTAAAGTTTACGACTCAATCTAATCAGTCTTGGAAATGAATGCATTTCATTTATGAAATAAAGTTCATGAAAACTTTTTGGATGTTCATGAAAATATATCCTTGAACTTTCCTACGTTTGAGTGGGAACCCTTGTTTGTTACTTTTTTAAAAACAATCTGTGGTTTGAAAAAACACTCATACCATTATGGAATAAAAGTGCTCAAATTAACGTTCATTTGATTTGACGCTCAGTTATTTTATTTGCGATTTCAGCACGTAGACCTTAGTCCTGGAGAGCTGCTGTACTACGGCGGTGTTGAATGGCTCAATATCTCGGAATTCCTAGGTAAAATCAAAAAAGGCCTCGAGCTGCATGCCATGTGTTTTGTATTCAAGGCGGCAGTCGTTTTCCTTTGCAAAGAAAGGATCAGGCAGAAGAAGAAGCTGATGGTAAGTAAGGGTACATATAATATCCAAATAGGAACCTTTGATAAAACCATAACAGGGCGAACTCAAATTTATTTTTGGCTTCTAATTCAAATGTTAAACTATGTGATGTAGACTATAGTATAAGGTTATAAGGTAATGAGTAGGAAAATAGCTCTATGCTCAAAGAAGAGTGAAACTGGAACTCACTGAAACCAATAAAATAAAATGTCAAAAACAGTTTTAAATTCCTCGAGACTATTCAGTATGGCAAGCCACACATTAAGGCCAGGTTCACACATCCTGTTTTACAACGTGCGGCGCCGTTGCCGCAACGCAAGTGCGGTCTGAGATACATTAGATCCAATGGAGCAGTGCACACATGTCTCCAGCGCGGCTGGGGCACGTCCAACTTGCGTGCAATTTGTACCGTAGTTCCCCACGGCGCCGCAGATGAGTCTCCGTTCTGAAGTACCTTGTTTTCATAAACAAACGGAATATAAATAATAATTAATTAATGGTTGTATCCAGTAACGTCTATTTTGTGTTTCAAAATATACTTTTTTTACACCAAGTAAGCGAAATAAACACGTTTTCTTCGATAGAATATTTATCGCAAATGGCGTGAAATGAGTTCGTGCGTCATTTCACGGTTATGTGTGCATAGTTGAGCTTCGGTGCCGCACGTTGAAAAACCGGATGTGTGCACCGGGCCAAATCCGGCATACGACAAAACCTTCGATGTACGCATGCGTATTCTGACTCTTGTACAAAATAAAATGGCAATAACGTGTACGCATTTCAACCGATTTGCATCGCAGGATAGATGTTGGATCAATGTGTGGCCTGATTAACAGTTAAGGTGTAAATATCTATCTAATTTTTTTTTAATTCAATGGTAGTACATTACATGTTTTCATCCCTTTTAAACTGATTTATTTGTTTTGCGCCATTTTGAAGTAAAATCAATGGTTTCCACGTATCGTGTCAGGGTGTGCTAATACAACGCCTAAATGGGTGGATATATTTTCATGAAATATTGTAGTATGAATATATACATTTACAATGAATAAGCAATTTAGAGTCAGAGTCTGTCAAAATCCGGTTAATACCTGTTCATATTTAAAAACATCACAATAAAACGAATAAATATATGTTTTTAATTTTAGTACTTAAAGCAGAGTAGACTCGCGTGATATTTCAAAATCATGATATAATATTAACTTGATGGAACCTTCGCTCCATAGACGTTATATCAAATATTCAAATTTTTTGTATACCAAATACATAAAAAATAATTTTGCGGGAGGGTGGGAAACCGATGTAAACTTTTTGCAATTTCAGAAAAAAAAATACTCTTTCGTTCTTTTTCGGGTCTTTCCCTTCACGATTGATCCAAACCATCGCAATAAGCTGTTGTGTTGCTCCAGTGTGCCATGTCAATTCAACTACCTACCACCCATTACTTTAAAATAAACTTCCTTTAAAACGATTCATTAATAGGTATGTTTTTCGAGAACATATTTTTCAGCCACTCCAAAATACTTTCGAGGAGCCGTAATTTTGCTTCTCTGATCTTGTATTCCGTTTGGCGGCCCATCTGCAGCTTGCAATATGGAGTCATTATTCTTTACTATGGTGAAGGAATGATTCCTAAAAGTTCTTTAGTGTTGAAATCTCCTTTTCAAAAGATGTTGTTTATAGACGGTTTCAAATATTTTCTTTTTTGCCTCAATGGGTAAACCTGAGCACACCTTGATTAGAAAATGCATCACTACCTACGTAGAAAACTGTTGTCTTGTATCTATAGAAATGATACGTGATTGATGCGGAAAGAGAAACAGGAGAGAAACGAGACATTTGGCGAAACTCGATAAACCACCTAATCACGCCTAAACAACCCTCAACAAAACCTAAATCACCTCGGTGACAACGCCAACTAACGGTCACTGTAAAGAGTCTTTTGCCTTTTAATCGACCATAAAATAACATCACGGCTATGGAAGAGCTGTCGGTATTTTTCAATTGTTTATTATATCGTAGAAAATCGTTAAATCTAGATTCACTATAAGGCGAGTCTGCTGTTCACTGAAGTGACAGAAAAACTGATAAACCAATTTTATACTTGGTAGGTCGCTCACTGGAGAGTAGAACTGCAGAAATATGACGAGGCATGACTTCATGAGCTTGAGGTAGTATTCTGTAGACCTTGAACCCATACTTTCTGCAGGGTATTCCACAATTGTTTTATTCCAAGGTGTATGATTCCTGTGTTCCATAGCGCGTTATATAGCATCCAGGATGTGTTCGATAACCCTGAGATCTAGTAACGTAGGTGGGAGTGGAAAAACCCTTAACTCAGACGAGTGTTTGTGTAACCATACTTTAGCATGTCTATACTTGTGTGGTGCTGCCATTGTCCTGTTGGAAGAGATCAAACCCATCAGAATTAACGCAGGACATGAGCGGGTATAACACGTCAGAAAGGACGCACCCAGAGTGTTCACCTGTGGAGACATTTGTAAACGCCCCTGGGGTCCCATCGAATACCAGATAAGCAAACCTCATATCATTGCGAATCCACCAACAGCCTATTTAATCACCTGTTGAAGAGCAGGATCCATGGCTACGTCACACAAGTATCCTTCTATCTACCCGAAATAATTGGAAACGCGTCTCGCCAGACCAGGTTTCTCGTTTCCAGTCACCAAGTGCCCAATAATGGAGTTCTCGAGACCAGGCGAGACGCATAACTACATCGAGTATTCGTCAAGGGTACTCGAATTGGGAGACAGCTTCAAAAGCCCATATCTTTAAGGCAACATTAGTCATTACGCTGTTTGTTGAAAGGATACTGTGCTGTTTGAGGCAATCTTTGCAAGCCTATCCTGTGAAACGATACTTGCCAGTCGACGCTGGTCGTGTTCGCACAGGCTTTTTATGGTCACACTGATGTCGTAAGTTAATGGTTTTGCCAGAATTTCTGTAGCCACCGTACTCCTTTCAAAATGGCAGTACATGAAAATATCCAAATGTTTCTACTTACGAAATACTATGAAACTTCTTACGAGCTCCAACCATTAATCCGTGTTTAAAATCGTTTAAATCGTGATACCTTAAACAGCTCCAGACGCTTCCACGTATCGCACCCCGGCAAGAAAAGTGACACAACTCAAAATTGCAGAATTTGAGAAACATTAACTTAAAGGATACTATAAAACTTATATTGATATAGCATACGCTTATTTTAAATTTTAGGTAAGTATTTATGGTGGTAACTTCTATTACATTCTATAGAATAGTAATATAACACGCTGGGGCACCTCATACATATTTTTCAATGACATAACATCACAGTTTTCATTTGTTGACGTGTGTCACTTTTCTTGCCTTGGTGCGACATGTCTATCGCTTTATAAAAACAGACGCAACCGATGACGTTCATAGGTAGCGTTGCCATGTATTTTACAGACTCGTCCCTATCTGTTTTCCTGACACTTCAGTGTATATGGTTATTTAGAGGTGTAATGAAAGAAGCGACCCAATTTGGGTTGCGACGCATTAGTTGCAAATCTTTGTTTTAACATACGACATAATAGAATGTGTAAAGAAGGTTGGTGTGCTGCAGGGCGGTTCGAGCAAGACGGGTGGAGCGGAGGTGGAGATCATCCGCTACCAGGTGCTGATTCCCGTGACCGAAGTGCAGGTACGGGCAGGTTGCATCAAAGAGGGGGATTTCCACTTCCTCTGGGAACTCATCCACTTAAGGTCGCAGCTGCAGCGGCGCTCGGAGAAGATCTACCAGCTCTCTAACAGGTACCTTCTTTGTCCTCCTATCTCCACGAATACGTGGAATTCACTTGTATTTCGAACACATTGGCATGCACGACCTTCACTGCACTATTTTTCAAAGATTACAACCACGAAATTAAACGAAACAACCAAGGGCGATTTGCAATCCGAGGATTTTCTGTAGAATCGGTGCATATTCAGATTTTGGAAGAGAAATGGGTTCTGCTACCTCAAAAACTCTTCCGAAACTTCATCCTCTGTTTGCAAAGCTTACATCAGTGTTCGAGGTAGCCATACAACCTAGTAAGAACCATCTATTCTAATTTGTTTCAGTTACCTTTCTGTTTCAAGGCACTCAATGCAGTGTACTTCAGTTCAAAATTTTGTTTTTTAATTTTTCGGTTCTGTTATCGTTTGGTTTTTACTGAATTCGGATTTACTGATTTTATACTGAACTCTAGAATTACCTATTGTATAATTTTCCTACGTCCAGTCACATCTGACCGTGGTTCAAAAATTACGTGGTGTTGTCCTCGAATCTTTCCCTTAGGGGACTGGCCGACCAACCGGTATAGTGGTTAAGGTGTTAGCCTCTAGATTGGAAGGTTCCTGGTTCGAATCCGGGCCCGGGCATGGATGTTTATAAACGTATGGTGTAGAGGCGGCTGGTGCACCTTAAATCTGTCGTGGCCGAAAGTCCTCACGTTGGGTTGGCGTGGAAGTTTGGAGATTGGGGTGCCAGTTCAGGTGTTGCTTCGTCATCTGACCGTGGTTCAAAATTACGAGGTGTTGTCCTCGGATCTTTCCCTTAAGGGACTGATCCCGGACCGTCGTCAATTGCCCGTTGTGTTGCTCTAATACGACGTTAACTAAAATTACCATTACCCTTAGGGGACTGATCCCGGACCGTCGTCAATAGCCCGCTGTGTTGGTCTAGTACGACGTTAATTAAAAAATTACCAATTACCTACGTCCAGTCACTTCACAGTAGCAGCTTAAACACGTATTGTTCCTTACGTTTTGCATGTCAGTGTAGTTCTCTTAAGTTGGTTGTTTTAAACAAAAAAAATATGAATGAATTATGAAAACGTGAAGGTAATTAAAACTCAACCTCATGCATCAACTTGCCTCTTCCATAGGATAACTATGTGCATTCAGAGCGATATTAATTTAACTTCCTTTGTACATTCGCATTTCCTAATTCCGTAGAGAACCAATTTAATATAAATATAATTGGTGTGGGTTTTTTTAAAGATTTTTTTGAAACCTAATTTGGTTTGATCATAAATAAAAGGGCTAAGAAACTGTTTTCTAAACAAATTTTTCGAAGTGAAAATACGTTTTTTAAAGCTTTCGTGTTGTATGAACGCAGACATTGCATGAAACAAATAGTTACAGAGGTCAGTATCCATAGTCTGCCATGTAATAAAACAATAACGAAAACCGAGTCGTTTCGTTGCAGCACCAGCGAATTCCGGAACGCCTTCCTTCGCACTATCCGGCAAATCATTCGCGAGAGCGTGCGAAACATGACAGTGCCTGTGAACAAGCCCGCCTCGAAGGACAAGTCCGGCGGCGGCGGGGGCAGTTCGAGCGGGCGGCGGTCCGGCGGGCCAGAGTCCGGCACCACCAGCATGGCCCGGACGCTGAGCGGCAAGAAGCGGCCCAAGTCTGTCCAGAGGCACTCGGCCGGAAACATGGAGCAGGAGGTGACTGTCGAGACCTACGACAACCTCGATCAGAACTTCCACACGCCTCGCAGCAAGACGGTGACGGACGGAATGGACGACATGGACGCTTCGGACTCCGACCACCTGCACCGGCTGCCCGGCAAGGCGATCGGGAAGGGAGGCCTAGTGTACGTGCAGGCGGCCCACGACAAGGCCGGCTCGCCCGTCTGGAAGCTGAGGGGTGAGGGCGACCGCTCGGCCACTCTGCCCCACCCCCCGAAAGGCCACCACCAACAGCAATACTACGACGGCAACGCACCTCTCTACAAGAAGGACCACTGCACCTCCTCAGGACTCGCCAAGCCACCTCTAGAGTGTTAACGCCGGTCACACTGCCTCTGTAATTTAGGAAAAAATCAAATTGGATCCTCTCTTCGGCGGACAGGGTGACCATTTCGAGTATCTTGATTCCAGACATATCGATCAAAGAGGTAATCAGTCGGTTAGAAAACACTGCTGAAAAAATAGTCGTGGATATTTTTTTAAAACCATTTTTTCCAACACATGGGGCAATTCATAGTTATAAAGAGGTATTTGCAATAAATATAAGTATTTTGATAGTATGAGTGGTTCTCAACCTTTGACCATCCCTATCCCGATCTCATCGACTAGTTAAACTCACTAATCCACATACGAGTGACAGAGATTTAGCTTTTTAAGATTGCCACCAACTAATGTTCCTTTAAATTAAGTTAACAAGGACGTCGAAACCTTTGAAAACTAGTTAATATTCAAATTCTGTGTTCCTTCTGAATAAGTTAGAGATGAATCGCGAATATTTCATCAACCACTCAATGATTGGGATCCAATCAATATTCCTACCAGGCAAAACTAACTGTTCCTATCTGTTCAATTTTGAGTAGTGACCATATAGGTTAACTGCTGTTACAAAAATCCAATTTGAAATGGCCCAAATTTCGGTTTCCATAACCCATCTCATTTGCACTGCCTCCCTTAGCTTGGGAAGAACTGGTACAGAACCTTGAGTTGGTAGTACAGAATCTTGAGTGGGCCAAGTTACATTCACTGATCTTTCAGTGGATCCCCGATCTTTCTCGTTTGATCATGTGACTCGATTTCGAATAGCGTAAGGTTTGGGACGGGCGAGTAATCTCGTTTGCAACCGACCCAATTCCATCCACCGGTCGTGAAAAATCATTCCCAAGGGAAATCTTTGGAACGAAAGATCGTTTTGCTGTCCTGCAAAACTTAGAGGAGGCATCCTGTCCGCCAAAATCACTACAAAAAGTGGCGTGTTTGGGAAAAAAAAGAGGGGAGAAAAAGCGCCGTGTGCGTTTGGCTGTGTGTATGAAAGTCAATTTCGTTGTTACAACTTTGCTACAGACTATCAAGTGTAAGATAGCGAAAGTGCTGGGTACACCAGAAACACAAGCTGACATTCTACAGAAAAAAAGCCCTCGTATACTGATTAACGACGAATTGTTTAGATAATTAAAAAAGGCTGTGATTTGTATACTGTTACACAAGGAAACTAAAAATAATAATAACTGCACCACAGAAGAGAAGTTGTTCGAGAAACTAGAAGTCACTGAGCTCAATTTGCAGTAAATAAGTGCCCCCTTTTTTCTGCTACTGCAACTATCTTCTCAGAGCAGCAAAATACACACGATCGGTTGTTGTTTCTGATGTATTTATGAATAACTACAATATTAACGATAGAGAAAGGTTATTTAAAATATAGCGTAGCAATTTTTCATAGCGTGCAGGTCTGTTTTCTTGCTACTTCATTAGCGGTTTGAAAGTCTGCACTCTGCCATGATCTCTCTCAATA
The DNA here is from genome assembly GCA_947359465.1 of Metellina segmentata. NCBI lineage: Eukaryota > Metazoa > Arthropoda > Arachnida > Araneae > Tetragnathidae > Metellina > Metellina segmentata. The sequence continues at coordinate 85,188,404 of OX375874.1, forward strand.
CAGCCATCGTTCTGAGATAGGAATTGTCCTGGTAGCAAAAGCAGTTCCTTATTACAACAAAAACAAATGCCTTGTTCGCATTGGACTGGAAGATCCGTGGTTAGCAATATTCAGAGGTGTATTTGTATATTCTAATACAATGACTAATAGTACACGGACAGTTAACTTTTTTTGTGACAACAGATTTTCATTGATTCCACATCCAGTGTCTTTTAGAAAACTGATCATTACAAGTGGGTGATAAATTGATTTTTTTATTCAATTTCCAATGCGAACAAGGTATTGCTGCTTCCTGATAGCTTCACTTTAAAATAATTGCACTTAATGAAACGTGAATTAAATAGCGTTTCTAGGGAAATAGAAAGTTATCTTAAACTTACACTGGTTGCATTATCATAATTTGAAGTACTCTCTTCCCGATTAAAAACTAACGATTTGTTTAGATCTATCAAACACTTTTGGCCTGGTGGTTTCATTTACAAAACTTTAAGAGAAAGATGTGGTTTGAATACAGCTTCAAAGTATTTTGATTTTGTGTGTTTATGAAGTAAATTATATTTTGTTCAAAACGTTTAATACTTAAATGTTCCAGTTTCTATATTGTGTTCTAGTATTAAAGAACACATTACTAGATTCAAATACTGGAAATCATTTTTGCTAAAGTTAATTATTGCCATTCCTTTTTATTGAACATTTCAAATACTAAAATTCGCACGATGAAACTGAATAACATATCTGGCTAATAAAATCAGCATCATTACCATGACAAATTAGTATTGTAAAAGAATGATTTAGATATCCGTAAATTTTGCGATGTTTATAATGTGAAGCTATCAGTTTTTTTCTCTTATTTAGCAATTAGTGGCTCCGTGTGTTTTTTAAAAGTAACTTTTGTTACCAGAACTATAATTCCTCATTTCCTCCAATAGCAAGCCAATGAATTCAATAGCATGATTCCTCTCTTTCAACTTTCTGCATCTGTGCATATAAAACCTAGTAATTAAGATTATCATATGCTTATTCTTAAAAAAATAATAAATTGAGTTACAATTTAAAATTTTTTACTAAACATAATCACTGGTTTTTAGCTTATTTATCAGACTTGGTAATATAAGAATCTTTTGGTAACTATTTAACAAATAAATGAATAAATATTGCTTCAGAGAACTCCCAAACCAATCATACATTTAAATAAGTCAAGTTTGATTGAAAAATTTTTGCTAATGCGTTTATTGTTCCTTAATTTTAATAAGCAAATCAGTCCCTTCTTATTAAATTGTCTAGTTTGAAAGTTATTTTTTAATTCGTTTTACACAAAATGTGCAAAATATGAGAAAATAAAATAGAAATTAAACAAAAAACACATGCAGGAAACTTTTACTTCCATCCTTTTCAAAGAATTAACAAATAAAACTAAATGGTATATAATCCACCCAGATATTTTTGTTTTGCAGAAAATATTTAGAATATACTAATAGCAAATTTCAGTTAGCCAAAATTTTAATTTTATAAATCTTGGAGAGAAAATTAAAATGCTTTGAAACAATTTTGAACTTTTACAATGTAAATTACCGAATATATAGAAATATAATTACTGAATGCAACAGATTCTAAAACATAAAACCTTGTGGATACAAAAATTGGCCCAATTATTCAGTGATTAAGAGCTTTAAATCGTATAAAGCCTATGTGTTATTCCTATGGTTTCCTACTTTAACACGTTGATTATACTTCCATCACTTAAAACTGGGCTCTACGCAAGAAAAAGTTGAGCCAGCAGTTTTCCAAATGAAACAGGTCAGTGAGTTATGAAGTGAGAGAAGGTAAAAAAATCTGATTTGGGGTTTAGATGTATTTACGCTGTTCGTTATTTTAAGGAAACAATACTTTTAAGGAAATGATGGATCAGCTCAAGACACTTGAATTGAAAAAACAACAAAGTTGCATGTTTTAGAACAGTAATCGAAATAGTGACATAACAAACGTTGCCTAGTCAGTTTTCCTTCACTTGCCTTATATCTTTACACAATGTCCTGCTGGTCTTAAGATATTTACTTGCTTTAGATGAAGGTGATTAAAACAGAATAGTTTTAGGAAAATAAAATTATCAACCCCAGAGAATGCTTAAATCAGAAAAACGTATATTAAAACTTATATTGTATTTCAGAATTTAATATCCTGCAAATCAGGTAATTTTATTCAGTTTCTCTACATTTGTTAGCACATGTATCTGTTTTTAATGGGACTTAAACTAATTAATCATCTGAAACCTATCTTTAAAATCATTATAAAAAATTCAACAGCGGGTACACTATACATAAGACGACCAATTTATCTTAATCTGGAATTTTTTTAGATGAATATCTAAAATATTTTTATACTATTTAAAATCCGATTTAAGTGTCTTGAAGCTATCAACATTCCTGAAAAATTTTTGATAAAGTAATTTGATTCACCTACACAAATAATAATTCAACTAAGACTTTATGAATACTTGCATGAATAAAATTAATAGCAACCCTAAAATACTTACAGGGAACACAATTCCCATAAAAATCTTAGACTTGAGGCAAAAGATACAAAGTACATAGCTAAATAAATTGACATCTTACAACTAGTTTATATATTTTAACAGTAAAACATAGATCTTACAGTATGACCTGTATGCCTAGTGAAGAGCCTACTGGATTTTTCTTTTAACAAAACTTAATAATCTGATTTTTTAACTTTAACTTTTATTTAACACTTTATAAAGTAGACAGTTGAGTATTATATTCCTATGACAACTACTGTACAACGAATCAATTATTTTGGCACCCAAAATTATTAAAGAATATGAGCCAGTCGAATAAGAGTAGCATTGGTTACATCAATTTATTAACTTAGAACTATTGTACCAATTTATTTCATCTTAGCTTATGAGATTTAAGGATATAGACAAGTGAAAAACTAGATATTGTAGAAAAAATAAGACTTTTTATTTCATTATACAGCAATTGACTTTTTAAAAATGGTTTATTCTTAAAGCAGAATCTATAATAAAGAATCGTCCACTGTTAAAAAGCTCAAATTTAGAGATTAAAATAAATGTAGAAGAGAAGCTCAAACTTTTTTTATAAAACAAATTTTTAAAATTTAGTCTATTAAACGCTTTGCATTTCAAATGCATTATTAATTAAAGCAAAATTTTCAATTATTAGCGATCTTTTGTGTTAGAAATTTTTAAATAACTTTTCAGAGGGTCTAGTGGCACATGTGATTCATATTTCCTCAAAATGGCGCCAAATGCAAGCCACAGTCCCTTCAATTGTATAGTTGCAGAAGAGGAGTTCGATTGACTTGTGTGTGGGTGGTACACTACTAAAAACTCCAACCAAAAAACAGTAGAACACAGCAATTACCATTAAGTCTGACTTACTGTTCTTACCCCAAGTCACAGCAAACCACTATGTCACACTCATTCCGACGAATGCACGATTTTTTCACTGAGTTGGATTTATTGAAATTCCTTTTTCTTCTGAATTCAAGTTGCAATTAAAATACAACTCATTAGAAACCACGCCTTAGCAAAATGGTTGTATGTTGAAAAGCCCAAAAATGAGTTAGAAAGTCTAATTGAAATTCTATTTCGAACAATGATGTGTATACAAGATTTAGTGCGAGAATACAAGTAGCCAATCTGTCTTTGTATAATACTTGAATGTTTGTATAAATGTATGTAGATTGTACTATAGAACCCTTGAAAATAAATTTAGAAAAACCAAAACTAACGCTAAAATAAAAAATTAAACAGACTTAAACGCTGAAAAACGGAACCTTTTTGGTCAATCGCAATACTAGATAATTTTGCATATTTTTTTGTATCAATTTTGCTTGCAATTCTGAAATACTAATTTTAAAATATTCAAATACAGTACAATTCTACAATGTATTGCGATTCTGTAGAAAAATAAGTTATTTAAACGCTGGAAACGTTTGAGATTTTGCTGAGTTGACTGTAATATGGATATTTTTGGAAAATAAAGTTACACAATGATGCAGACAAGGGTTGAGAACTGTAAATCTGCCTGTAGAGCTTAACTAAGTGATCAGAGAAGAAATATAGTTGCACATATTAAAATCCATTATGATAGTATGCATTTTTACAACTGTGTATGATGACATTTTCTAATGTTATCGTACCATACAGTATGATGATTTCAGATCTATCTTGATTTCTTCATCTAAACAGTTCGCTTGATTAAAACAGTTAACAGATTAAGCTCTTAATCACTACTCTAATTAAATTTCCATTTCAGTTTTGATACTTTAATTTATATGTAGGTGTATACCAAAAATGTTTTTAAAGCATTGATAATGGAAAAATAATGTAGGTAGATAACCGATAGATCTGTATGAAGGATTTGCTTTCAAGCAGTATAAATTTCACACATACCCAAGCGATTGAAGGACACAGAATTGCTCAAAATGTTTGTATATGGCAATTTGTAGTGTGATATACAAAAATAATTGATTTGTGTGCATTGCTGAGTATATGCACAGTTAAAAATCAGTTTTAAGAAAAAGAATAAAACTGGGCCTTTTTCTTAACACTAATAGTTATAGCTTGATTTTATTTTTTCAGACTAGAATTAAATGTAATATATTTAGAATGTAAATCATTAGTGAAATATAAGGTTAATAATTTAATGTCACCACGTACATATTTTGAGTAAAGGTAAACTTCACATTTAATTAGGTCCATGGTTTAATTTTTTAAATAATTTTGTGCACTTTTCAAATCAATTTGAGGAGAAAAAGCATCCGTTCTCTGTTTTTAAAAGTAGAAACAGTTTCCCCAAACTTCTCTGATATATTTAATTCTTGCAAGGCAGCTATCCAAGTTAAATACAGCTAACCTAAACTTTGCTCGATTCAACCACAGTAATAAATGGACTGTGGTAAACTGACCTGCCATGTAAAGAAGAATCTTTACAAGAATATAAATAGGAGACACATATTTAAAGGAAAAATTAAAATTATAAATTATTATAAGTAGTTTATAATAAAGTTCTTTTTGAATAAATTATAATCACAAATACTCTTTGACTATAGGAAAGTTTTATGGTATAGTTTATGATGGCATTTAAAATCATTTTCATAATAATGAGTGCAAAGTGAAGATATAATTAAAATCATTGTCTCTGATCCTTTTAACTGCCATAATGTCTTTCACGTACTTGAATACGGCATCTTAGAGTGTAATAGGGAAAATTTATATTCCTTAACTAACAAAATTCCACAAAGAATAAACTGTTTTTGTGTTTCAATCCCAATTATATTCCAATATATTAAGCACAATGGAGATGTTTGTTTCTTTTCTAGTCAAAAGAATATAAAGAAGTACATATAAATATATACTATGCATAGTGCTATAAAACTGAATGAAACAATAAATTTCTATATATTATACATTGATTGCAACTTCAAATTTTATTATTATAGTTTGAAATGGTGTAATATATTTTATGGTAATGTTATAGTAAATAGTCCTTTTGTCATTGAATCACCTGCAGTCTTTAAAATCTCATGTAGAGATCCCATTTGAAATTCACCGGAGTTCTAAAACTGTTATACAAACTAAAAATGTGCAGGTTGATGAAATAACTATTACTTTTTAAATATAGGTGCTTTAGATAATATTGTTAATTATCAGCCTACTGAGTGTATAGTGTACAAAAGAAAGAATGAGATGTACATTTCTTGTTTTAAACATATTAAAGAGAAAATACAAATACCTTTAAATCCTTGTCTGGCTCATTTATTTCCATTCTCCAATCAGCTGTAAATTACTTATATCACCATTATTTTACTCATTTATAGCATAACAAGTATAATTATTTACATCAGGTAAGTGTTTAATGATTCAGAAACAGGTTCCTTATGCTGCCATTGTAACATACACTACCCTACAATAATGGACTGGACAGCAAGATGTGATGGTATGACGGAAAGAATACATTCTTTAATAGGGGGATGGTCCCCCATCGTGCTGCAATTACACTAGCAACCCTTCTGCGCATACTTTCAACAAGGTTTTGATGCACAGCTAAGGGATTTGTGTCCATTTCTGTTGCAAGAATGTCGCCAGCTCGGTTGTAGATTTCGGACGTGGTTCCCTGGTCCGTAAGCGTCGCTCTAACTCGTCTGCAAATGTTCTATTGGGTTTAGGTCGGGACTCAGAGCACGCCAGGGAAGACGTTTTACATCCATATCTTAATACCACTGCTTGACAGAGGCTGCAGCATGATATGGAGCGTTGTCTTTCTGGAATTAACATTCGTCCATTCCATAAAATTGCCAGAGCGTAGAAAGAATCCGATTGTCCAAAATGTTCATGTAAGCGTCAGCGTTCAATTTACTAGGAACAACATGCAAAGGTCCCAGGCAATACCACGAAAAACACTCGCAAAAAATTAGTCGGATTTTATGCACATCCGCTGGCGTCCGGTCCATTATTGTAGGGTAGTGCATATTGTAGAACCAGTGGTGTACTAAAAACGAGTCAAAATCCATTTAAATAGCTATTTGTTAAACACAGTACTTGACACTATTTACTCTTTTAAACAGGAAATTGTTCCTCGATAAGGGAACGGTAAAAAGGGATAACTCGATACAGCCTGCAAATGCACACCGAAAATACTTCTGCTCAGTTCTAGAATTGAAATTTTATCTTCCCTCCGTTTGACAGCGATGGCCACGGATTAGCAACCGAAGGATTGCGAGTTCGAATCCAACCATAGACTGTCGTGTACAAAGAGGGTTGGTGCACGTTAAACCTGTGGTGGACTCGAATGTCCTCACATTGGCATGGTGTAAGTTAGGAGCGTGAGGTGCCAGCACGAGTGTTGCCTTATCATCTGACTGTGGTTCAAAGTTGCATGGCGTTATCCTCGGATCTTTCCCATCGGGATTGATCCCGGACCGTCGTCAATAGCCTGTTGTGTTGATCCAGTACGTTAATTAAAATACCCACCAACCAGTTGGCAATGAGGGACAGCTAGTTAGAGAAGAGGCGGCCAGGCACACCTTAAAACCATATGGACTGGTTGATTGGTTTGGGGGTTTTATGGCGCAAGGTCATACTTGACCATGCTGCATCGGACACGACATACAATATCAAGTATTACAGACATACAATGAGTTTTACAGACACAGGAGTGAAATACACCCAGGGAGGAATGAACCTGACACGAATTGAACCTGCGTCACCTACAACTCGAAGGTTGCTAGGGCAGTAGACATACCCACTGAGCCCTATATGGACGAGAAAGAGATCTTCCAGATAGGTCGAGATGTACGAACGGTAGTCATTGGGAAAACTACTGATGTTGACTCCTACCCCAAGATGTTACCATGAATCTTATACCACAGTTGAAACATGCATGCAGTTCAAAGTGCCCATTCCAGGGTTCCCATTCCTTCAACAAAAGAGAAATTAGGGCTTTTTTAAGGCTATTTTGTCCGATAGGCTACAATTTGACCCTTCAACTTTCGTCCGCCGGGTGGAATCAAACAGTCATCTGATTAGTCCACGGAACATGAGAAACGCCCATTCATTGATTCATCAACTCATTGGTCCACGCAACACAGTAGTAGACTAATTAAACTTTCTCGCTACTCTAGAGATGCATACTCACATTTACCCTGCCAAGATGTTATATCTCCGAACGAGGCGATCAGAAGCCAAATCGGATGATCAGGTCAATTTCAGAGTAGTCATGTGACTAGTAGTCAACATGTTTATCACTTTGAAGCTTCTCTCAATAGCAATGCTCCGTCTACTTATATTTCACGCCTGTCAATAAACCCATGAATGCACAGGTGAAGAAACTTTCACGGATGCTATTGTCGGAATCCATCAATATGATGGAGCGCAAAACTTAGCGAACACTCCTAGTTTTTACTGTATCCAACCTCAAAATTAAACGAAACAACCAGTGACGATTTGCATAACAGAGGACATTCAATACAAGGTTGGAGGGTATTCAAATTGTGACGTCAGAGGCTCTAACAAAGTGAAAGCTGAGCTCCAAATTGTAATTTATCACAGCATTTATTTTTCTTGTTAGCTATGAAATTGTGTGTGTGCGGTATTAAAAATCAAAAATACTACATTCACATATCACTGCATGACAGCAAAAGGAGCAAATATGTATAAATAAAGTTCGAAAAGTTATACTTGTATACCCAATAAAGTATTTTTTTTTCTCTCGTGTTGTCCTTCAGCAAAAGCCCAGCAGTGTTCACTGATCATTTGGGGATCTGTTCTTCGTTGTTACCCCTCCTACACAGTTCGGATATCTTGACAGAACCTTTCTCCTTGTCCATTGTTGACTGCTCTTAGGTTGTCCAAATGAGTATCTATGAAATGTATTTGAAAGAACATTTGACATCCAAGATTTTTGTAGTTCTCTTGAGGTCCGGCTGTTGAGTTTTCCTCTTTGTGGTTCCACAGAATTCCCTTGACCAGACATGGATGACTGACATGTAATTGTTGTTCAGCTTTTCTGCGAAAAAAATTTTCTGAGGACCAATAAAAATTCCTTCGAGTCTTGCATCACTTTATTTTGGAAATTATTCCTTTAAATGCAAGAAACCAACCAAATTTATCTATAGGTGCCAATTGCTCGGTTGAAGCTAATTTTATGAAAAGTTTTTATTTCCAGCACATTTACATTAGGAAACATCGCTAATTCTATCTTTTGGAATCAGGCAAATAAGCAGAACAACAATTCTTTCGTTTGCAAGAATTTATTCTCTTTTTTAATTGGTGTTGCCAGGTTTTGATGTAGAGCCTTAAGAAAAGAAAGATTATAGATACTCAGCATTCATAGATGCTACTTACGTTTAACCCGGCATACACAGATGCTTCCAAGATACATAGATGCTACATATCTTTAGCTTTCACAAAGCAACCCTAGTTTGATATGAAGTGGTTGAAACAGAATATTAAAGAGATTAATTCGAGGCTTATGACAAACATTACTCAGGATTGAAAACATTTTGTTCAGGTCAGTCTTACCTTTTATAGTGTCCTGTTGTGACCTTATTATCCCTCATAAAAAAATCTGTTGAAGTCACTTAAGTCCAAGCAAAAGTGGTATCACTTTCAAATTGCTGCATACTGTCTACTTAAAGTGGTCATTTTTTAAAACAGAGAAATTTTCCATAGTTTAATCAGTATTCTTCATTCCTACAGCACGTGATATTCTGATGTAAGACTTTTGATTTCTATGGCAGCTTTTGAACTAACCATGGGTAGAGTGCCTATATAATAAGAGTGGCGACATACGGGAAACACTTTCTGATTGGTTTAGACCTTTTCTACCACCCGAGGCGGTTTTTTCCTAGCTCCCGTAGACTTAACATGGGAACTTTTTTTGTGTTCGAGAAAAACGCGTGTATATTAAATTAAAAGGAAAATATAGCTTATTCATGTTCCATTTCGTGTTCTAGAATGTTTATTTATTATTATTTAAGTGTTTTGTCAGTATAAATTTGAGGACTTTTTAAGTAAATAGCTATTTTTGAACAACATGGTGTTTCTCGCAATCTAAGTTAGCGCGTTGTGCAATCTATCTCATCAATTACGAATGTATTTGAGCGTTTATATGATTCATTTATTCCGAATGTATCCATATTGTAATTATATGCTTTTTGTTCTCCTTGAAATGAAAAATAAATTCGGCCAGCAACCTTCTTTGAGACGATTCTGGTAGAAAAATGGCTGTCGCGCATGCGCATTGGGCCAAATTTGGTCCCTTGTCGCCGCCACTCTTATTATATAGGCACTCTAACCATGGGTGAGTGGTTAAATAGACGTCATTCCTTATGATTATGAGATTTTTCTATGTCTCTCATCAACACTGCAAAACTTAAACAAAACCACATACCATCCTGCATTTCATAGACAGAAAAAAACTGATTTCTAATTCCTGTGAACAGAAACATGCGTACTCTTAGCAAGACTCTTGAAGTTTGGAACCTAAAAGTTCAGCTTTACATGAAAGACCTACATGAGTTGGACAAAATAATGTGAACACCTGTGAAAAGAGAATTTTTCTTCATTAATAGACCGTTGGTCCTCCTTTTGCATGAATTACAGCTTGTGTCCGACGTGGAATTGACAAATACAAGTCACGTACAACATTCAGAGTGACACGTTCCCACTCAAATTGCAAAAAAGTCCCTAATTCAGAAATAGTCCTTGGAGGGAAGGGGGGAATCAACTGCGCGTCTTGTTTTCCAAAATACCCCACAAAGGTTCAATTATATTGAGATCAGGGGACTAAGGGGGCCAGATGAGGTGCTCTTTTCATTGGCGTGTTCATAAAACCAGTCTCGGGCAATTCCACAGGTGTGAATGGGGGCATTATCATCTTGGAAGACTGATCGTTTATCAGGAAACACATTTTGCACCATTGGTTGAAGACTGACATAATCCTCTCCTGTATCACGGCCATTCAAAACAACAAGCGGGCCAAGACCACGCGATGTGATATCGCACCACAGATCATCACTGAACCGCCGCCATGCTTAACCGTACGTCGAAGGCAGTCAACTTGATAGGCTTCTGGTGGCGTTCTCCAAACGTAAACACGTCAATTTGTCGGGAATAATGTGAACGACGATTCGTCTGACCATATTACATTCTCCCATTGTTGTTGCGTTCAATTTTTATGCTCGCACAACCATATTCGTCGCTTCAAGGCATTGCATGGTGTAATCAATGGTTTTGAAATAGCCGCTCTACCATAATTATTTGCCATATGCAGTTCGCGCTAGAAAAAATTTTCATGAAGCTGCTTCCTGTAGATGTGTGTTCATCTCAGATGTTATCTGGGATGCTGTTGTCTTGTGTTTTTTTTTTTTTTTTTTGCCACAATCCGTTTCAAAACCCTTCTGTCTCTGTCATTCAGCTTCGATTTTCGACCACTGTTGTGCTTTTTAGATGTTTTTCCCTGCTGACATTACAGTCGACACTGTACTTCTCCCAACACCTAGAAGGGTGGCCGTTATCGTTACTGAGGCTTCAGCAAGACGGGCCCCAACATCATGCCTCTTTCGACATCAGAGAGTCAGCCATAACGCAATTTTAACACAGAAATATATTTCGCATCCGACTTCTATCACTGCTACTAGCAGACTGACGTGTGGACTTTCTCATCCGCTAGGTAGCACCCTTCACCGCTAGAGGGCAGCAGTATGCAAGAGGTTTCTTTCGAGTTTTATTTTTTCACAAGTGTTCATATTATTTTGTAAAACCCCTGTAAGTCTTTAATGAGATCTTATTGTGACGCTGCTATCGTAACAGTTTGAATCGTTAAATTTTAAACCTAAATCCTGATTAAATTTTAAACTAAATAATAGGAGCAAGGAGAGAGAGTTCGGAAGAAGTTGTCATCTCTAAAACAACTACTGCGGAGAAGTCCTACTATGGGTAAGCTGCCTTTGCCATATACTACTTTAGTTTCCGTATTTGTACTCCTGTTAACGTTATGTATATTAATCGATATCTTAAAATAAAGCAATGTTATGATTGACCAGGCGTATCTACTTCCCCTCAAATAGTATGGCTAATCAAATTGAGAGATTGTATCATTAATCCATTAGACCATAGTATCTTTAAAGAATAGAGAGCGCTAAAACTGTGACATTATTCTTATCTACCATACAGACATGAAGTACATGTCTTCCAAAGAAAAATACAAAGGTAGTATAGTTTTATATTCTGTCAGACCAGTGAAAAAATTAGTGTTGCCACCCAATTAATGCCAGAAGGCAAAATATAAAAACATATCTAGTGTCGTTTTACATGCTAAAAAGTGTTAATTTTCAAAACTATTAGTTGTCCCAAAACAACAAATGAAGCAGCGGCCAATTTTTAAGATCAAATCTTAAATTAGCATTCAAAAGTTAAAAACAACCGTTTCGTGTTATAAAAATCTTGTTAACTAGAGTTATCAAAGAAAACTTATTCACAATGCCCGAATTGAGGCTTAAATCACCATTTCAAGATCAATTTTTAATCCTGATTATTGAGCTTTAATGCATGCTCAGTATAAGCTGTTAGCGAAGAAAAGAACCGGATTGTGAACAACTAAAATGGACAACATACTTCATTCTTTGTTCAAATACAGAATTCTAAGAATTATAGTAGCTGACATTGATATCGAAATAATAAAATGTATTAAATAATTTTGTTGATTTTATTCACTTTCAAACAAGCGAAATTGTTAATTGCAATGTAAAAGTGCAGCTGCAAGTTCGTCTTATGTCCGAAAAAAACGTATCACCTTACTTATTTTGATATTTAAATGGATTAATCTTTTTTGCATTTTTATTCATAATATAAGACTAACAATATTTAATTTAAGTTATATCCAACATTCAAAAATTAATCCAAACTTACTCCAAAATTGTCAATTACCACTACTTAGTAATCAAAATTGTGGAATTGGGTTTCCTAGTTTCCCTCGAATCATCAAAATGCCTTTGTTCATTTATTATTTATTTTGTTGATTTGCCCATGACAGTTATTTTCTTGTCCTTAGTAATACTGAAAACATTAAAAAGAAAGAACAGTAATTTTAAGAATGAGACCCACCTCCACATGACATGACATGGGCATGTCACAAATTCACATAAAATTTGGTTTCCCTGAGGTATCGATCTGGTGTAAAATTTCATCTTGTCCACAGATATCAGTGTAAAAAAGAAACTTTCAGATTCATACAAATATGCATTTTGCAGAAGTGGGTTCAGATTCAGCCACACATTATTCAAAATAAAAATAAACAAAGAGTTTACTAATTTAAAACAACAAACATTTTCCAGGTTGGAATTTTATAATTAAATAAAGAACCTAATACAAAGTCCTACATTTATTTTTAGATACATCATATAATACATGCTTTTATTTGTACAAAATTATAACCTCTGAAACATTAATACCAGTCCATAATGCTCTGTTTGAGGAGAAAGATCGTATGGAATTGCTAAAAGTGGAACGAAATATTTGCCTAAATAAGATTCAGATCCTGAAGGCTTTGATAACCTGCAATGAAAAATACAGTATAAATAAAGTGAAAAATACAATTTTGAAAGGATGTAATCGAATATACAGTACAAAGTCTAGAATTCTTAATCCTCCAGAACTAGGCCATTCCAGATTTTGGATTATTTGCATGTTTTGTCAAAAAAAAACTTAATTAAACCCCCATCCCTAGGAAATTTTGCGTTTGCAATAGAAAAATAGCAGATTTATAAATAGGAATAATCTTTTAAAAAGAAAAAAACCTTTTTAATACAATGCAACAAATTTTACTTGCAAATCTTCTAATTTTTCTGTGTAGTACTTACTCTGAACATGTCTGTTATTTTGCGTTGTTTCATCAATTAGGTCCAGGTTTAACTCCTTGTTCTTTAAAAATTGTCGAAAAGATGTAAAAAAGTGAGAAAAAAATGCTGGTTAGCAAAACATCCGGATTTTCGACAATTCCGGATTTCAGACGTCTGGATTTGGGACTTTGTACTGTACTAATGTTTAAACTCAAAACATACTATTACCTTATTTCGTGTTAGAATATGTATTAAAACTTGAACTTTCAAATAAATAAAAAGTATAGAAAATAAATTCACTATTGTTAAGTATGGAAACATTACAAATAAAATTCCAGAATTTCCATCAAAAATTAACTTAAATACCATGATAAAAATCTTCCAAGAAAACTCACATAACAAAGTTGTCCACTGCTGCCTTCGGTTTTGTAGTTATATAGACTATTTTTTTCAAAAACTTGCACTCTCGCAATGTTTTCAAAGCTGTTTTACCTATAATTACAAAAAAAATATAACCTTTAAGTAAGTTTTAAAATACAATTACAAATTCAGTACAACTTACCTCTTTCACTCAAACAGCTTGCTTCTAGATCAATTGTTAACTGTTTATCCAAAAAAATTTCACTCACATTTTTAATAGTGGTTTATAAATTTATTCTTAAAAGAAAAAGTGTAGAATTTTATCTGTCTGTAGTCAGAGCAGAGATGCACTTTTAACCACTCCGAAGGGGTACTTCCAAACATAGCTTGAAGAGCTCAGTTGATATACAGTCTGGAAAAACTCCCACATGGAAAATGGCAGACCCAAAATATTCTGAAAAATCATAGCATGTTTCTATACTTGGTAGCAGGCTTTCTTGGCAGTGGATAAATACGCAGAGAGCAAACGAAACAAATAGTTAGCAGCGCATTGTCCGATATTTGAGTGTAGTGAAGCACAACTTAGAAATGTGATTCATTTGTTAACCTCACACATATATAATGATTTTTTGTCGTAATTAGCGTGAAATGTTTAATATTTTTGCCTTTTACGTACGCCGTAATTTCATTTAGAATCGCGCGCTAGCCAATAAGAGCCAACCAGCATTTCCTGCGCTCTCTCGATTCTTGTTGCTTGGAGACATGGGCAGATATTTACTTATCTTTCGACTAATGTGTGTTGCATATATTGTTGTTAGTATTTGAATCTTTATATTTGGCTCTGCAAAGGCAATCGTTATGAATGTGTTTCATACATTAATAGAATGGCATCCCAACTATTCTCAGAAGGATATTCTGGATAAAACTTCGTGCTTGACTGTTTTTACTTACAAAATTTTTATAAATATAGTTATAATAATTAAAGTATTAAAAAAATTATATGTTCCTCAATTTTATAAACTATTGTAATATATTTTTTAATGATTAATATTTTTAAAATTCTACTTAAAATTTAAGATGGCTGTAATCTTGTGTGCACTCGAAATAAACAATCACATAAACCATAAGAAGTATATTGATTAATATTGAATGAAAATAACTCAATATTGTGAAGCAGATATTGAGTAATGTTAGAAAAGAACGAGCAGTATCGTAAAGCTAATATTGCGCAATGAAAAAAAAGAACATTGAGCAATATCGTAAAACTCATACTGAGCAATGTCAGAAAACAATATTTATCAATGTCGAAAACCGATATTGAGCAATATTGCCAGGGGATCATTTTTATGCTGGCCAATATCGATGGCAATGTTGAACAACATATTGCACCCCGGCAAAAAAAGTGACATAACTCAAAATTGCAGCATTTGAGAAAAATCAACTTTAAGGATACTATAAAACTTATATTGAAACATAAGTTTTAAATAATTGAAGTACAAGCTTCTTTTAAATTTCAGGCAAGTATTTACTGCGGTAAATTCTATTATATGCAATAGAATAGTAATATAACACGCTGGGGCACACCTCCTACATTTTTTTCAATGACATAACCTCAAAAATGTCATTTACTACCTGGGATACTTCTTTTGGAAAATTTTTAGAAGGCAATAGTTTAAACAAATACCATTACAAATTCAAAAAATATCTTTCGATATTATCTGTTATTAATTATATCAAAATGTTATTTTTTAAAACTACTATAGTTGCGCTTTTTTTATAAAGTGACAGGCAAGCTGTCAAAACATTTAAGTGCTAAATGTAAGGCCAAATTAGATCAATGCGCCAAGTTGAAAGCTTGTAATTGTGACGTCCACTCAAAGCCTCTTTCTGCAACCCAACAGGAAACCGGTTAGCTCATTTTTTCCCTAAGTGAGTGGTGACGTCAGTGCCAAGAAACATTGCAATCTAGTATAGATCAAACAGTGGTACAATTTGGTACTATATCAACAGTTGATTTGCAATTGTTAACTGTTAATCCAAAACATTTTCACCCATATTTTCAGTAAGGTGCCTCAGAGCTAATTATATAAGAAAATACAAATTCTAGAACTTTCTTTAGACAAAGCATTTACATTTAACCCTCCAAGTACAGCTTGAAAACCTCAGATTGAATGCAGTCCAGAAAAATTCCCATATGTCAAGCAGCACATGCAAAATATTCTAACATTCTGCACAGCCCCTGGAACATCTTGCTCCTTTGACATATTCCAGGTCTGCCCCCACAGAACCTCCCCAAACTGTACTTGGGTACATGCCCGAGCTGCATGTCACAAAACACATGTCGCTTGCAGGGTAATAACACTGACTGATTTAAATTTAAAATTCCCCTGAAAGTTTGAAAAAAAAAATTTTGTACCATAGAGCCAGAAGTGATGCGCTGGTGGGAAAAACCACGTAAAAAAAACTACTCCTTTATTTCGAGCACTATTCACACAGCAAATACAAAAGTATCATTCAACAGGGAATAACGTCCTTAACAAATTGAAATTTTAAAAAAACTTGCATAAAGGGACGTCTTTATATAAAATTTCTCAAAAACAAAATTTCTGATGGAAACACCCTGTTTTGATGCCATGAGATCAGATTCTGCCTCGTTAAATTAGTCTCAATATGAAATTTCATGACTTTACTACCTTCATATTAAAAAAAAAAGCAAATTTCAGGGATCATCTCGAAATAGTATGTCGTTATTTGTAGATCGAGATTAATTGTAGTTATAGCTACCTGAATTTCAAACGCATTTCTCAGCCAATCAGAGAATTATTACATTTATTACGCAAGTGCAAAGGAGTTGAGAATTACATAATTATATTTACTATGCAAGCGCAAGCAATCCGAAAATTACTGCACAAGGTTTGTCAAATGTCTTTTAAACTTTTGGTTGCCCCCTAAAATCGCAATAATAGAAACATATAATATAGTGCCAAAACTAACTATCGGAATGAGCTGAAATATTGCATGGCCAAACTAGAAGTCCTTTTGAATTGATTCCATCAAAATATAATATGGTTCCAATTCATAATTTTATCAAACATTTATTTAATAATTATTATTACATACAAAAAACTATTTTTAAAATAAAATATTGGGTGGATTTTGTTGGGTTGTTTGACAGTAACATGGTAAAAATATAAGCACTGTAGAAATATTATTTAGGAAGATATGCATAAAAGTTTAAGAAACGGATTTAACATTAGAGCTCTAATCTTTTTGTGCTCATAACTTCGAAACGGTGAGACCTAATAACAAGAAGTTTGGTATTAAATTTTGTAAATTCGAAATTTTGTGTCGAAATAAGGGGTTTCCATTTAAAATTAAATTTTGATGTAGATTCGAAATTTTGTGTTGAAATAGGGGGCTCCCATTGGAAATTATGAAGTTGGTGCTTAATTTAATATAAAGACAGCCCCTTATGCAAATTTTATGAAGTTGAATTCATAAAAAAACGTAAGTTCCTGTCAAACAACAACTTTGAGTTTTCTCCACTGTTAAAATTGCTTGAATAAAGATGGGTGGTTCGTTTTTTTTTTTTTTTATATAACTATACATTTACAAATGTGGGTAATAAACTGCAACCATTGAGCAATATTTGGTCAACAGTCTTTTCAGCACATACGTTAAGCTAAGTTCAAAGAGAGCAATTGTATCTTTTATAATGATAGAGAAGTAAGGTTTAAGTCAATAAAAGATCCAATGTCTGTTGATCTGCTATAAAAGAGATAGATCTGTCCCTCTAGTCATTTTTTGATACATGAAACCTAATTAGACATGAACCTAGTAGTTCTAAAATACTGCAAATAACCATGCCAAGGTCAGAATTCGATTCCATTGCATATGGACTGAATATTGCGAACAGGGTACACACTCCTCAAGATGTTAGAAAAATATCACATACTAGAGGGCTCTGCCCCCTGCTTGCCTATGCTCGCCAACCCCCGGGGATCGATACGCAATTCCATTTGGTTTCCTTGGCAAACCAACACTCCTTTCACAGAATTAATCTCCAATGATGGCGAAACTATCTTCATAATGTGTACAATCCTGATATCACTTTCCGGTCCATGACGTCACAGCGAGGGCTTCGCCCCATGCTTGCTAACGTTCGCCAACCCACAGAGATTGCTACGCAATCCCATTTGGTTGGCTTCGCAAACAAACACTCCTTTGATTTCGCTTTTTTTTACTTTGACACTTAATGCACTCTAAACTAATATCCATATCAGTAAAAAACTTTCTCCGTCTTGTTCCAATTTTGAATAAACCATGTTGTAATTTTCTGATCTGTACTTTCTCCAGAAACAGTCTGAGAATAGAGCAACAAAAGTGAGTTAAGCCTTCTGCTCTGTTCCATGATGTCACAGCGAGTTTCAACGACAAAATTAAAAAAAATCATATTTATGGTAATTGTTACTACGATAAATTTTATATCTGACAAACCCGTTACTTAGAAATGTACCTTCATTTCTGCGAAGAAGAATGAATGCTATCGCTTCGCAATCTAAAAAATGTGAAATTTGTGTGACCAACTTTTAATTGCATCGAATTTACTTATGAACCAATTTCAAAAAAATCTGTACTGTAAGAAAGAGTACACTCTAAGGTTTCCCGTGATGTTTTCAAATTTAAAAGCTAATGGTAATAAGCTATAGATATGACAGTTTTAACAAAATAGTTTTAAATGTTCCAATTTTACCAATTTAAAAAAATATTATCAGGAACCAAATTAAAATTTGCAAAAAAACTCTATAGGCGGCAAAAATTTTACTTAATAAACTTTTACTATACATAGAGGCACTTTTTTATCTCAATTAGGAAGAACATCATTAAAATATATTGTAGAGAAATAGGTTTGCCAGCAAATTTTGACGTTTAGAGGTACTCTAAAAAAGTTCATGGCTGACGACTGAAAATTTGTATGCCTTTTGCTCATTCACGTTAGAAATTTCGCTTTTTTCAACTTTCACATTTAATGCATACTAAACTAATAGCCGCATTGTAAAAAATCTTCTCTGTCTTGTTTCCAGTACAATTTTGAACAAACTATGTTAATTTCGTAATTTTCTGATCCCTACTTTCTCAGGAAATCGTCAAAGAATCGAGTGAAAAAAGCAAGTTTTCAATCCTGTGGTGTCTGCAACTTTTTTTTTAATATAGAGATACTATCTTAACAAGTTCTTAACAATTTAAAGTTTTTACCAGCAGGAAAAACAAAGAGATAGGGAGACGGACCAGTAAAAAAATTTACCATTCCTAAAATAATTGTATTCACATTTATATTTGACAAAACTGATAAATATATTCTGCAATGCAACTTTGAAAAAAAATATATTTAATAAAAGTTAATAATCAAGAAAAATATATGAAAATGATCCATACATGGGTTACCAAGTTTAAAAGTACAGCAAATGCTAAACAAGATATCATTTGGAAATTGTAGGTATATTTGCAACTATTGCTGTAAAACTACTGTATTTAACAGAGGCACTAATAGTGAAAGAATCAAAAACTTAAAATGTATAAAAAGTTTTCAATTTATGAAAATGACAATTTACAGGAATAAATCTTTAAAAAACTTCTTTAATTAACAATTATTTAGTGAAAAAAAAAAAAAAAGATTGCATTAAAATTGTTTAAAAATTAAATATTTCACTCAAAACCTCAAGTTTAGTTATGCACAGTATACAACCTTACATGCAATATTCTAAACATACTTAACATTTAATTAATTAAAAAGATAAAAATTAGACTTACTAAGTTCCAACCTTGCTGGATTTATAACTACTAAAAGATCTTCAAAATAACCTTCACTAAGAATTGTTTTCAATAAGTATTCCACATTACCGTGAATAAATTCTACCTTTGGTTGACCTGCAAAATAAACACATACTCTGAAAAATAAAATAATTTACTGAAATAAAGAAATTATATTACAAATAGATTGAACCATTCACTTTATTTGTTTGCTAATAGTAGCCTACTAATCATTTGTATGACCTATTTGAAAAATGAATTTTTGTACATCAACACTGTTATATTACACAACAGTAATTGAGAACATTTTATTACACCAAGCCTCGAAATAGATATTTTAATACAGGTGCACCTTGTGCACCTAAGTTTTTAAATTAGGTGCACAGGTTATATTTTAGAAGCACATTTAAAAAAAGTTATATATAAGAGCATATTCATGTAATGTAAACTACTTTATTAGTTAGGTATGTTTAAAAAGGTTAGTATAGTAGATAGTAAATAAAAATATTTAAACACCTAAATTCTCCCTTCTCCGGCGCACGGCTGTCGTGACAGTCGCTTCAACAGAGCCATTTGGAAAATGTTTCTATCATCGGAAAGTTCTGGTAGCAGTGGCACAAGTAAACCTTCCTCCTGTATAAACCCGTTATGGTCCAGCGATTTTGTTTTCTCATAGTATGTATTTAAGAACTTTAATTACGTTCATTTGGTGCGCGAGAGGTGGATACTAATATTTTGTTCAAACATCAAAATAGCATAAAATTCATTCTCCCCTTTTTTTTAACGTTAGGTGCACTACGTGCACCTAGTGGGAAAAAATTAGGTGCACAATTATATTTTCATGTGCACCCGGGTATTTCGAGCCCTGTATTACACTATAAGTTTCCATATTAATTTTAGTTTAGGCAAAAAAAAACGCAACTATATATCTTGAATGAGGGTGGTACTGGTTGATCTGTCACACTGCAGTCAACTTTAGCAACACAGAGGCTGATTAGACCAAGACCTACAGCTTAAAGTGGATTCCAAACCACTATAAACAAACAATAGACCTGGATTTGAACCTAGAGCCAGGTGTTAACCATTTAGCTACCAGGCCAGCTGTGTCACTCAATGTTCTTGCATAGTAACAGGTTTCCATAAACTATGTGGCTTCTCAACATGTATCACATTGGTTCTGTATATCTTATATTGGGTCATCCAGAAAGTTTTGTGTGTTTTCAAATCGAAGCTAGCTTTGTTATTATTTTGCTACCGCTGATAAGGACTGACCTTGATTAAAGCTGATGTTTAAATTCAGTCTTTTCTGCTTACATTGCATAATTACAGTATGTGTTGCGGCATAATTTTTGCTTCACTGCAGTGCTGAGAATCGAGAAACAGAAAGTTAATTTTCGTCATATTATGCTCTTTTATTTTAAGAAAGGAAAAAATACTAGTCAGACTGCACATAAAACGTTTGCTGTTTTTGGACATAGTGCTGTTGCTGAAGCAACAGTTCAAAGGTGGTTTGATAAATTTAAGCATTGAAATTTCAGCCTCGAAGATGATGCCCGCTCTGGACGACCATCCTCTGTAAACGGCTTTCTGTATGGTGGGACTACAAAGGAATTGTTTATTATGAACTGTCGTCACAAAATCAGACAATAAATTCGGAAAAAAACAGTTCTCAAATGGCAATATTAAAAGCAAAAATCGAAGCAAAGTGGCCAGAACTGACCAATTGTCTAGGTGTTTTCTTCCAGCATGACAATGCGTAGCCCCACATTTCACTGAATGCAAGACAAAGACTTATTGAGTATGGCTGAAAGGTTTTGTGTCAACCCCACCCCATATTCACCAGACCTTGTCCATCATATTTTCACCTCTTCAGGTCACTTCGAAATTCTCTGAACGGCCTGGAGTTCCAATTCTTTGAAGACTGTCAAAATAGCACCTCGACAACTTCTTTACAAATAAGCCTAATGATTTTTTTTTCCTATCTGCAGGAAAGATGGCAAAAAGTCATAGAACAAAATTGTGCTTATGTGATTCAATAAAAAAAAATTTAAGTTTTCTTTCTGCTTCATTGAAATAAAAAAAAACACAGATCTTTCCGGATGACCTAATACAAATTAGAGAAAAAGTACAATCACTAAGGAGTAAATTATACAAAACTAAATTCACCAAATAAAAATATAGAATCACAACTGCCACAAAAGGGTTATTTTAAAGTTCTAATTAGATTTTTTAAATTTCTTAGTAAACTGAATTTACAAAAGAGAATTGATTTTTTTATAGTTTTCATTGCAAGTGCTATTCATTAGAACCTCATTATAATGCAATAATAGGAGATGAAGGTTGTCCGTTTTAATGAAAGTACAGTAGCATCTACAATTATAAAAGGAAGTGTTTGTCTATGTGGATTGTCCTGACGAGTCTATGGCACTTAAGAAGGTTTTTTTACGATTTAATTCTGTACAATTATCATTTTACTAATTAAAAACTTTTTATGCATTTTTGTTTCCGATTTGTTCACTACTTAGTGCCTCAGAAATGTTGTTTTAATGAAAGTACAGTAGCCTCTACAATTATAAAAGGAAGTGTTTGTCTATGTGGAATGTTCTGAAGAATCTATGGCACTTAAGAAGTTTTTTTACGATTTAATTCTGTACAATTGTCATTTTCATGAATTAAAAATTTTTTATGCATTTTTGTTTCTGATTTGTTCACTACTTAGTGCCTCAGTTACACACACTTACACAGCCGAACGTAAAACAATTTGAGTGATATCAAACAAAAGTTCAGATTAGATAAAAAGCATTGATTTCTTGTAAGAAGTTAATACAAAGGATGGTCATGGAGACAGTCATGAACTAAAGAGTTGACATTTTTTGTCAAGTTTTGAGTTCTGTGATTTAGGAAATGTGCAATATAGTATTAACACTTGGACAGGAGCACATACGTAGTGAAAAAAAAATAGTAAATATAAAAATACACATCATTATATTGATAGTAGATAATCTTCAGCAAAGCACTGAAATTCACCCAATTTAATTTGGGATAGCGCATAAAATAGCTAAAAAAATTTAACAGAATGTAACAAAATATACTCTTACGATTTAGGTTTGCATTATTTTTCGCATCATTGATAGCTTGAACACAAGAATCTATCCCAATACATTTCTTGACATGAGGTGCAAACTTCAAACTAATAGGACCTAATGAAAATGTTTAAACATAGCAAAAGTAAATAAAAATCATTTTTATAAACATTTTGAAAGAAATGCATGAAATTTTTCTTCTAATTGTATATTAAAACTAAAAGATAATACAACATACTGGCATTTAAATTTGGATTACATTGTGATGCCAGGAAGCAGTCACTTTGATCTAAAAACTGTTTAAGAAACTGTTGTTCAATTTTTACATTTTGTATACTTTCTTGTATATGAGTGTACTGTATAAGATGGCTTAAATATATAGGATGGTCATAAATTATTGTCGCAGGAATTCCCTACCTCAAAACTTTTGAAAAAAAAACTAGATGAAAAAATTATGACATATTCGTACACTACAACTCAAAACGTTTTTATAACACGAACAAAGTTAAGTAATTTCTACATGGCAGCCTTTTGTGGTACGTAGCACAGCATCAGTTTCCCACAAGAGTTCTATCCAAAGTGTTACATCGCACATGCTGATGAACACTTGGCGGAACTTTTTTGTGTTAATCATTAATTACTTTTTGATTAAATTTTTGAGTTAAACTTTACGAATATGCCACAATTGTTTTCATAATGTTCTTTAATCAAAAGTTATGAGGTAAAGAAACCCCGACAATAATTTATGATCACCCTGTATATGCTATCCCTAACCATTACAAGAAAGATACATAAATAAAACAATACTTGTAAATTCGGTTCCTGTACATAATTATCACATATCCTGTCCATAATTAATAATTAACTGCATCACCACATTTGGTAATTTCAGATGTAGCATGCAAACTAATCAGAGTAGCCTTTAGACATTTTGTGTCTTTTTCAACTCCAACATAAATGCAAAATGGCAGACCAGAAATAGATGATTTAAGTTCTGCAGTTTCTGAACAAGCGGTTCCCAAAACTAGTTTTCGAACGAGTAGTTTCAAACCAAGTTTATCAACGTGCAGTGAAATTACCACAATTCCAGTCAAAGAAAACACAACTCACACAAAACACAATTAACATACATGTATGTTAATTGAACAATCAGAAGGATGGTTACTGACTTATATTTCTCATTTATTGTGTGTAAGTAAAATATATTGTTTTAATTTGCCTTTCCTTAAGAGCTACCACCCAAAATGTCACAACTTACACATTTCTGAAAAAATGAAATATTGCTTAAATTAGAATGAAAAATAGTCAAAAATACAAACACTACCTGTGCCACAAAAAATATCAAGAACTGTGGTTGATTCATTAACTCTGCATGATTTCTTCAATGATTCGTACATGGTATCTGCAGCATGGGTATTACTTTGAAAAAATGTTTCAGGAGATAGTTGATACTTCATTCCATTTACTTCTTCCGTAATAGACGACTCTCCTAGCAGTAGCTCGAAAGGCGCTTGCTCACTAGAACATCGTGAGAAAGGGCTGGAAAAGAATGGTAGGAATACACAATCCATTTTTAATTCCATTTTAAGACTTTTAAGAGATAAGTATGTTCAAACATTTGTAATTGTAAAACTTGAAATTGATTTTTTTTTTTGGGGGGGGGGGGTATTTTAACATAATTTAATCAGTTTATATTTTAAGACTCGGGGGGGGGGGATATGATCCAGATCAAATTAAAAGGATTTTAAGTTTCCCTGGAACTAAATTTTGTCAAAAACTTCATTCTCTTTGCAATCCTATCTATATATATAAAACACTAACGTACGTGGACCCGAAATCGACATTATTTATGTATCGTCGAATGGCAACAATCAACGTAAATACAATAACCCAGATATTTTGAATTCTTGCTGTTTTCAAATAAGAGGAAGGAAGTCGAAATTCAACACGTTTGAATAGATACGTACGTGTTTTTTCCCCCAGAATTTCGCATTTTTTCAAGGATTGGAATTTTAATTTTGTTTGCATTATGTGTTATGTATATTACCTATTGCAGAAATATTATTTAGGAGTTATATTTTAACGATATGTCTATTTCCTGCAAAATATCACTAGATATGGGCAATTTTGTAGCGGTATATGTATATTTTGACCAACTTTACTTAAATGTGATTGAATGCGCAATGATTTGAAGAATTGTTTCATAAAAATGAAACAAATATACAAATCAAAACGTTTAATTACGGTGTGTAAAAATTAAAAAAAAAGCACTATTACACACCGCCGAGCGCTAGCTGGCGCAGTCCGGCTAGTATATATATATTTTAATTACTTTTAGAATTGCTATTTAAATCAAACACTGCTTCACAGATGTTGGAAGATCTACATTAAAATACCCCTTCAAGGTAATTTAAGAAATTCGATTTTGGTAATGGCTCAGAAATAAACCAACATAATATTTATGAAAACATATCAAAGATAGAGCATGAAAGTATATGTTTCATCTAGATGGTAAGCACAGGGCTAGAGGGAGAATATATGTTTTCGCTAGGCATATTACATAATCGAATGATGTGATACACACCTAACTGCTTTGCAGTCACTATACAGGGTGGTCCCGAATTCATGGTACAAACTTTAATGGTAGGTACAGGACATTGTAACAATGATTTATTGTATAGGAATGTATAGTCGCAAGTGACGCGGTGAGGCGTAAACAGGGGAAATAAAAGGAAAGAGAAATGGAGTGATCGGTTGGTATCATTGCCGGTAGAGGGCAGTAGATGTCTAGCCGCTTTTGAACATGATGCATCGCAGTAGGGAAAAGCGCCATTCACAATTGTGCTGCCGTAGACGATGGGTGACTTTACGTATGCAGAAAAAGCAGACATGCATTACATGTACGGCCGTGCAAATGGTAACGGCAGAGCTGCGTTACGAATGTATCGCGCGGAGTATCCTGATCGACGAATGCCGGATCATAGAATTTTTCAACGGTTACATCGTCAACTTTGTGAAACAGGTGCGTTCGACGTCAACAGACATGGCGCTGGTCGAGTAAGAGCTGTACGCACTCCAAGGCTGGAAGAAAGCATCTTGAACATTGTGGCTGATAGACCCGAGTCAAGCACAAGAACTGTTGCGCGTGACGTAGGTGTGAGTCATCAGACTGTATGCAGAGTGTTAAACGAAAATCGCTTACACCCCTTCCATTTTCAGAAAGTACAAGCATTGAATCCGGCAGATTATCCTCGCCGCGTGAACTTCTGCCTGTGGGTGATGCAGCAATGTGCGTTGCAGCCGGATTTCGTAGATTATGTGCTATTTACAGATGAAGCGACATTTTCATGCGAGGGTGTCTTTAATGCGCACAATTCCCATGTGTGGGCAACCGATAATCCACATGCAACGCGTCGACATGCGTTTCAACAACGTTTCAGTATTAATGTGTGGGCTGGTATTGTGAACGACTTTTTGATTGGCCCATACTTACTACCCACGCGGCTCACTGGCGGAAGCTATCTTATTTTTCTGAAAGAAGTGTTACCACAACTGCTGCATGATGTTCCGATCGCCATTCGTAACCGCATGTGGTTTCAGCACGATGGGGCGCCAGCACACTTCAGCATTGATGTACGGAATTACCTGAATGCCACGTTTGGTACTCGATGGATTGGGCGTGGTGGACCAGTCCCTTGGCCACCCCGATCTCCCGATTTATCGAGCCTCGATTACTTTTTATGGGGACATCTAAAGCATCTTGTTTATGAGACTCCAGTTGACTCAGATGAGGATCTCGTCGCTCGCTTATCTGTAGCTGCTGCAGGTGTGCGTGAAATACCAGGCATCTTTGAACGTGTACGCCAATCGCTCCACCGACGCTGTCAAGCATGTATCGATACTGGTGGACGCAATTTTGAACAATTACTGTAAACATGACACTTGTCAACAACGCTTTCAATAAAATCTT
The DNA here is from genome assembly GCA_947359465.1 of Metellina segmentata. NCBI lineage: Eukaryota > Metazoa > Arthropoda > Arachnida > Araneae > Tetragnathidae > Metellina > Metellina segmentata. The sequence goes on from OX375874.1 coordinate 85,215,011, forward strand.
TGTTTTTTCTTTCGGCTGTTATTTCCCCTGTTTTCGCCTCACCGCGTCACTTGCGACTATACATTCCTATACAATAAATCATTGTTACAATGTCCTGTACCTACCATTAAAGTTTGTACCATGAATTCGGGACCACCCTGTATAACTATCATTCAGAATGTCACACAATGAAAATATGTGACTGGTTAATTTACTACTAGAAATATTTTTATTGAAAGAAATGTTCCAACTAATTTTGTCAATATCAATCAGTAAGTCATGAGTTTAAAGTCAGTGAGCAAAAAAGTACTAAAATTATACATCAGAATCAGTAATGAAAAGTTAACTCAAACATGAAATGCAAAAGTGAAAAGTATAATTAAAATGCAACCAACACAGATTGGGTTGTGCACTCAAGTAAATGGTGTGAAAACTGTATCAGTTATAATGGTGTAGAAAACATTCGCTTATAACTGTATCAATTGTAAATAAGGTATGTATCTAATGTAAATTGGATAAAATGTCAAAATCTATCTAAATATTGTGCTGTCAAAAAAATAACACATCTTGTTTACTAAATTTTTCTGCTTTGTTTTTATTTTTTGAGTATACTTTAAGGTGTCTTTCTGTGGCATAAATTATCATATTATGAAAATGTTATAATATAAGCTTAAAGTCAACAAAAATATGATACGTAGTAATGATGTGATTCCGATTATAACTATTTCATGCAACTAACTTATTGATATCAAGACAATGCTAGCAGATATTTTGAGCGAAGCGGACAATCTAATACCAAAATTAAATTTATGAGAATAGCTGAAACAGTACTTGCAGCGACATAGCAAAAATATTGTTAACTTTTAAAACTTTTTACGATGCTTTATCAAAATTAATACATTTATCTTCCTCTTAGTTTAATCTATTTAATCTACTCTGTAGTAAATGGTTCAAAAAAATTTTAAATAGTAACACATTTCAAAAGAGAATAAATAAGAGTATGCTTAGTTACCATGCTTGAAAATACAGTGATCTGAGGTTATAAGATTTAGGAATAGTTTCGAAATACATTCTAAGATTTTCTTTCTCTGTGTGAAGTTGCTCCTGTTAAAAAAAAATATGCACCTCAATGTTAATGTATTTTTAATATGCACAGTGTAATACAAACTTGATTGAAATAAATAAGTTATATTCAAATAAAACAATTAAAAATGGAGATCTTTTAGCAATAAAAAACATCCAAACAATAAGATCAAATAAACTCATTCATACATGCAATTAAGCAACTCAAAAAGGATTTACAGAGTAAACTTACATGAATTAAAAAGCTTTCTTTAAGTAAATTCCAAAGAATTTAGTAATAAAAAACATGTGGAAGTTTATTTAAGCAAATTGAAAAAAAAAAAAATGTTTGAGGCAAATGTGGAAAATGTTCATTAGATAATTACTCTATCTTATTAACCACTTTTGGATTATAAGCTAGTTGTAGGATAACATTTATGAATTGAACTTGCTCTAATCAGAAAAAAAAAATATATGCATATCTTATTTCTTAAAATATATTCTTCTCAGATTAGTAGCCTTAAACATTAGTTCAATCATTTTTACTTAGATAGATACAGTGATAAACTCAACAATAGATCTGATCATAAACTCAAATTTATATGACAAATGATCAGATAAAATTAAAAACAAAGGGTGAGTTGAAAAAGTACAGTACTTATAAACACAAAACAAAGAGATTGGTACTATATAAATTTTACAAAGTATCTAAAATTTTATTGGACTTCGGACTCAACTTTGAACATTCTGTAGATGGTAATGGTAATTTTTAGTTAACGTCGTACTAGAGCAACACAACGGGCTATTGACGACGGTCCGGGATCAGTCCCTTAAGGGAAAGATTCGAGGACAACACCTCGTTATTTTGAACCACGGTCAGATGACGAAGCAACACCTGAGCTGGCACCCCACTCTCCAAACTTCCACGCCAACCCAACATGAGGACTTTCGGCCACGATAGATTTAAAGGGCACCAGCCGCCTCTACACCATACGCTTACAAACATCCATGCCCGGACCCGGATTCGAACCAGGAACCTTCCGATCTAGAGGCTAACACCTTAACCACTATACCAGTTGGTCGGCGAACACTCTGTAGAAGTTTGCCACAAGATGGGTTACATTACAAGTAACGTTATTTTATTTTGCCTAATAGCTAAGTAGTTAAGAACCTAGCGTGGCTAACTTTTCAACCAACTTTTAAAAATGGTAAACATCAATGACCTATCTAGCTCTCTGGATATGTTGTTAAAAGCAATAACAGAAAAATTAATTGAATTAAGAGGAAGGCTGTAGTTTTATTTTTCCTCAATAGAATTAACAAACACGCAAATATACTTTTTATGCCTTGGATTTACTAAACACATTTAAAGTATTAACGAAAATCATACTTTTGTTAATTTCTGTGGATGCATAACAACAATGCCCATCAGATCTCCAGCTCCATTAGATCTAACACTGATACTCTTCCAGTTGCCCCCATCCTCTGAATTAGCATATGCAGGTAAAGAAGATTGTCTAATATAATTTTGGAAATCCTGAAATTTCAGAAGGTATTCGTTAAATGCATATAAGAACTGAATCTTTAAATACGAAGAATAATAAAAATTAAGAATTTATCTCCGAAACTGAAATGACACAGAATTGAATTGCACATAAATATCTGTCTGCATTGGACTTTCCAAATGCCCTAAGTAAGATGTCAAAGTAAAAGTTTCTATAAGACAATGTTTTTATAAAAGACACCACATTTAGTTGTAATTTCAAACAGGTTAGAATATCCAAACACATATAACCTTCGGAATGAGTTTCAAAATAAAAAATAATTTGTGAGCCAACCAAATTCAATATTTTTACTAATAAACTTTTCTCAAAGCTCAACAAAAATCAACACTTAACCAAGGATTACAAAAATAATTAATAAGAAATGAGTAATAATTAGTAGGAATTTATATGAAACAGTAAAATAAGGAAATCTTACTTTTATAAATTCTTTGTGGATTTCTTTAATAATCACTATTTCATCAGGACTAACACAAATAGTGTCACCTAAAAACCAAGAAAGTCTATTACTTACTTAGATCTTTTATATGTCTAGTCAATTGTATTTAAAGTATTTGCACAGTACAAAGCACCTGTTCAACATGATGAAATTATAAACGAATAATGTACATTTCTATAATCAGAAGCTGTTAACCTACTGCTAAAATGTAACCCAGCTTTTATACACTGTTCAAATAAGGTAAAAATTTGCCATTCCTGTCTGTTCACTGTCAAATGTGTTTTCAACACAATAGGGTGCCAGAACATTTCCAATGCATAATGATCTGAATATCATTTTTGGTTGGTTTTGGATGGATGGTCCAAGGGCCGTATTTTAAATAGATATGCCAAACACAAGACACAATGAGGAAGGAAATAGCAGAAAAAGCACAAAGGTAGACGAGGGTAAAAATGGAAGGGAGGAAAGATCACTTGGGTATCTTGGAATTGTGATGCTTGTACACACCTAAAGATATGCCCAAGATAACCATTTTTAGACACTGATGGATGGTTGGGTTGGACCAGTTGCTTGTTTACCATGATTGCCCGATTCGACAAGTCTCGATTTCTTGCAATGTAGATACCTGAATAACCTAATTAACCAGACACGCCTGTTACAGGGGTTGTAAGAGGCTTTAAGGTGTAAAAAGGTGGCAAAGTGACTAATCGATCAAAAAAAAAAGTGACAAATATAAATAATGCAAATATATTTAAGTATAGTATAAAGATAGAGAAAAATATCCTCCCCACAGCCACCCCTATCTTTTTCTTTGCTTTCTTTGGAAGGACATTTTTTTTCTTTATTTTTAAAGCATATTATTTTGAAATGATATCAACAACAAAAAATATTTTGTAATTACGATTTTAAATATGCTGCTCATTTTTGACACAGCTTGAAGAATTTCTTCCTTTTCTTTCAAAGATTATGTCAAATTTTTTTGTTGTTGAAAAAGTGAAAATAATTGAGGGGCTTTCTTCTCAAGAGAAGAACACGTTTTTTCAAGTCTGTCTTTGCTGGCCAGCATCATCTGAGACTTTTGCAGCCCCTTCAATCATTGTCTGTGTAAGTGCTGCCTCCTTAAAATCTTTATTTTTTATCCCCTTCTTGAGTCTAATATTGCCTTCCTTTAACAATTTTGAAGCACTGTCCAACACCTCATCCTCTTCCTTACACATAATATTAAGTTTTCGTTCTTCTATTATATTTCTTTTCTTTGCCAGCAGCTTTAAATTTGTTTTCTCTGCTTTCAATCTTTCTTTTTCTTTCATGCCTTCTTTAATTTTTCTTGTGCCTTCCGTTTTATATTTTCTAAATATTCATTGTAGGCTTTATATGCAACCCTTCCCAGATCCAATAGCTTTGATGTGATCGGCATAAAATAAAGTTGATTGTCAAAATTTTCCAAGCCACTTTTGACCGTCATCAATGCATTGAGTGTGCATTCTAACATTGATGCCCTGTCTCCTGTCAGAGCTCTTCCTGAGGCTGAGAAGCCAAGTTCAATGTCAGCAGTACCATGAGAAAATGACAGAGCAGCCTTCACTAGCTTTGACACAACTTGTTGGGTATTTAGGATCTACACCATTAACGTCTCACAGTCTGAAGAACTGATTCCAGTAAACATCAATAGGCTTCATTCTAGACCCTTCTTCCTCTTTGGAGTAATTTTCACTCATCCAGTAGCATATCTGTTGGGACCTCCATGGCATTGCTCTTGCAACTTCTAATACTTGTCATACACTCTCATCACAGAGTCTCTTAAAAGGAAAGACAGGATAAACTTTTAAGAGATGAACCGAAGGATGACTTCTTCAAAAGAAATTTAACACTAGCAATGTAATGCTTCTGAGCCCTTAGAAAAAAGAACTTCCTTTCCCTCTCTTTCACATTCAGTAGCGTTTTAGAAATTTGATCTTCAATCACAATATCAGCCAGAGGCAACAGTTTATGAAAACATATTCCATTTCATCCATCTTCAAATCTCGAATGAATTCCTCTTTGTAGATCCTACCCAAAATTGTTTTCATCAACAATTCAAGTAGAGAATGAAGGTTATGTATCAGGGGTTCTTTTTTCTGAAGAAATTCGGTCACACAATTAAATATACTTGCACTGATATGACAAACATCACTGCAGCTTTCATAGTTTCTCTTCTAAGTAAATGAACAATTTTCGTATGTCTTTGCATCATGTTTGGCTCCTTTATTGGAATGTAGTCAAGAAAATACTTTCACACTGCAATCCACTGTTCAGCTGGCTTAAGGCTTAGACACCTGCTTGAACAATGCTTGATGAAAAACAGCATGTGAAGTTTCAAGCCTCCTTGAATGTGTTTGTATGTTGACCAACCTTTAGGCCACCGATTAAAAAATCTGTGAATAGAAGAATCTAGTTCAGACCCATCATCCCCAAGCTCTTTTAGACCTTTAAGAAAAGCATTATGTATTATGTGAATATTACATGTCCCAACAATAATGTATATAATGATAATGTAATAAAATATCTGCTGTTTCAGATCCTATATAAAATGTCTTTGTTTGCAAGCGGTTTTACCTAGTCGATCTCACCAACATTTTACACCAGTTAATTGATGAAAAGATTATCTTATATGGTGATACTTGAGGCTCCAATTCATTTCGCGAACTGAAAACAGTATTATAGCAGCCGGCGCCAGCCGTAGCATCACATTACAAACCCCTCAAAATAAATATTAAAAAAAGGTTTGATTTCGGCGTAAACACAGGCATCATTCAGAAGGGATGATGCCCCCCTTCTGAATGATCCTCAAATGGTGTACCTGCCGTGGAGGAAACTAGTCTGGACAAGTTCCAACGCAAGATGAAATTACACACTATGTACTAGGCAATCACTAATTTCAGCACTGGGGAAGTTTTAAAAAAATCAAGGACTTTTCACCAAGTTCCGTAATTTTCAAGGGTCCAGAGATAAAAAGAAAAAATCAAAGATCGTGGGAACTTTGCCTCTGGTCATCACCATTGGAGGCAGATAAAAATACCAAAAGAAATTGCTGGCAAATTTTTAAAAATCTCCATTTTTTTTACTTTATTCATGAAGAAAAAATACACAAGCACAGAAAAATTCCAATTTTTCAAATTTAATTGATATTTGACTTAGGAAAAAATGAATTTTTTAAATCATGCATTAAAAATTGTTCTTGTCCAAGTAGAATTTAAGAACTTTAAAACCCCTGAAAAAGCGACAAAATGTCGAAAAGGTGACAAAAGAACAAAAAAGTGACTATAAGTGACGTGTTACAAGCCCTGCGGTTAGCTAAATATCTTGTATCTTTGAAAACGTACTGTAATCAATGCATTGACACAGTCAGGCTGGACTTTTTAAATATCACTATTGGCAGTCATTACTTTGAGCAACTACTGTAAAACAAAGAAAATAAAAAATTTGTTTCACTTCCTGACCAATATCTGTGACAGTGCCTACATGTGAAAGTTGTAGATATTCATTACTTGACAAAATAATGTTTATTTTTGTTCACTTTATAGCTCTTTAAAGTTTGGCCAGAGAACTTCAAATCATCCTGTATTCTGGAAAACACTTATTCAAGATACATAATTTATTCTTATAAAGATATAATATAGATTTTAGAAAAGCAAAGAATATGCTTCATATTGGCAATAAATTAATAGTTTGAGAGGATATATTAAATTTTAAATATCATCAAAACACAGGGAAAAGCTATTTGCTTACCTGCATTGTTTTCTAAATAAAATCCAACAGTTTTCGGATTCCCATCCAACCCTATTCCAATGCTAAAATCATCTTGGTTTCGATAGGCATCAATGATTGGCTTGAAAATAAATATATTCATGTGTACATTGGTTTTATAAAGTATAGAACAAGAAAGTATATTTAAACTAAAAGGATTGTAATAGCTCTTTAAAGCACTTTCTCCCAAAACATATATTGAAGACTTACTGATGGCACCATGAGTTCCACTGGACAGGGCAACTTGTCAGACCCTAATGTGAAAGGCATTTTCAAAACCCGTAACTTTTCTCCAAACATTCTTAATAAACTTAGGCTTTTCTTGTATTTTCTCTGAAAAAATATATAACATTTATACAAAGATAGTGAAATTTTATACTCAGTTAGAGCATTTTGTAGGTAATTGTCAAAACAATTTTTGATTAATTATAACTTGAATAAACAATTTTAAAACTTTAAACATATAATACTTGTAATTAAAGTTTGAGTTTCATATTTATTCTGATAATTTGATCCAAAAGCTTTTCATTTAACTAACATTGGTTGGTTTTCTACTTTTTACTTCCAAGAAAGTCTGAATATGATAGAAAAAAACTTTTCAAAATAAAAGCATCTCATAATTCTTAAATTATTTGATTCATATAAAAAATATTTGTCAAATATGATAGATATAACGATTTGATCTAAAGACTCCAGATCACAGCAGTATTTTTATGCATACTGAAACATTATACAAATAAATGTTCTGACAATTGCTTAAAAATTTTCTTGAACATGTTCAAAATTAAAGGTAATTCAGAAAGAGAATGCTCAGAATCAAAAACAATTTTTTTTGAAACATTCATATACTCTATAATGACAAAATGTGTTAATTAAATATGACATTGAAGTCCTCACAATGAAATTTAAAAAATTAAACATTTTCTCAATAGGGTTTTTGTGACAATTTAGCAACCAGATTCCAGTGTTTTTACCAAGGCATGACATTAAAAAATTGTTGTCCCTTTGAAAATGTTCCCCTGAAGAAAAATAATTTTCCCATCTGCTATGTGTTAAATGGGGGGACTAAATTTTCATTGACGCTTGGTAAAATTTCGAAAAGGCCACCAAAATTTTGAAAATACAAGCTTTGGAGACAATTTTGCTTAAAAAGATATCCCTGGATAAAAAATAGTAACAAAAAGTCACTTGTGGCAGCCTTGTAATACTCTAGCGCAGGGCTCGAAATACCCGGGTGCACAGGTGCACATGAAAATAAAATTGTGCACCTAATTTTCCCCCGCCAGGTACACACAGTACCTAATTTAAAAACTTAGGTGCACAAGGTGCACCTGTATTAAAAAATCTATTTCGAGGCCTGCTCTAGCACAATAAAAAAATAGACCTACAAAAATCATATCCGTATTTTTAAGTCTACGCAAAATAAAAACCATGACAACATTGCACACTAAACTCATATACAATTTAAAATCTCACTTCTAATTGCCTTGGGTATAGCACTTTCTTCAGTGGTGTCACTTTTTCTTCAAGCCTGTAGAACAATGAAATGAATTTTAATTGTTTTTCTTTCAGAACATAACAGTCTAATGAAATAATTTGTACTTGTCCATTTATATTTATACATAAATATCCACTTGCTATTACTATATTAAGGCTGCCAAAGCTGAAGCACTTCTGACATAGTAAGTTATAGTAGTACCAGTAGCATCAATTCTTTAAAATAATAGGAAACATAATCTCCTTTAAAAGCAATTTTAGCTCCTCTAAACAATTTTAGTTGCTCGGATTGACTAAAACATAAAATGTGCTAATCGAGTACGAAACAGGTATTGAAGAACTCGCCACTGTGAAATGATCCACATTGTACTGCAGATATAATATGGATTAGAGTTTCGAATTGCTGCAAGGCACCAAGCTGGTGACCTTTAATGAAAAAAACACAAAAGGTAGCCAATTTTTGGTGTCTACACCATCATTAAGTGAGATTTTCCGTAATTTCACTGTTCGTCAAATGCTGCAGCTAAGGGTGAAAGAATTATGAAAAATCTATTCTGGTAAGCATCTCAGCAACTAAATCTTTGGCTCATAATGTTTGGTGCAACAGGAAAAACATTTGGTGTACCTTCAAGTGAATTCTATTAAATCGTGTGAATTTATATGCACATGACTTGTCTGAATGATCAGTGTTTATAATTACCAAAACATTTTATATCATGCAGTATAGATTAAAATTATTAAAAAAAATTCCCCTGATTCATGGTATTAGTTTAAAAAAAGCAGAACTTAATTTTTGCAGCCCTTCAGTGAATTTTCAAAAGAGTTGACACAATTTTTGAAGTTGCCAAAACTTTGAAAGTAGCTTTTGATACTATTTTGCTTTAAAAGATACCCAAAGTCACTTAAGTGAGAAAATAATATCAAAAAGTCGCTTTTGTTATTTGTGGCAGCCCTGCTATATCCATTCATATTCAATCTCAATTTCATTATTTATGATTAAAATATTCTGATTGAAGTTTTAATATACATGTTCTGGTTTGGGTATGCCAGGGGGTGTTGATGGATGAAGACTAAAGAATAACTCAGTTTTAAATCAATAACATATATTCTACGATTGAGTATACAGCTTCAGGCTATTAAGCCTAACTAAAGGAGACATCAAAAACGAACGCGGTGATGAGAGCTTCGCAGCTGGTGACTTCGCTCTTCCTGTTGCACCTACGCTACGTCTTATGTATTCCGTGGCGCTGGCATCGCCACGAGTGTCGCCACTGTCCAGGTGGCTTGGTGGATGGGGGGTCGAGTATGCAACATGCATTTCTAATACTGTTATCTAACTTTTAAAAATACTTTCTATACATATATACATTGATGCAGAAAGTAATTTAATTAAATGCTACAAACTATGTATTAGAGGCTTTTTCAATCCAGCTAAATATAGATGGCTGTAGTATTTATGTCGTAATGTTTCCTGAATGTATGCCAAACATGTCACTTGGCTTATTTTTCTAATAATATTTCAGCACTTCAACAATAAAAATTCCTAATTTATATGATAGTTCATTGGCTAACATTAATTAAATTAAACACAAAACATTTCTCAAATGGTGATGAACTACATTTTTTTATAACCCTGATATGTATCATATGAAAGCATTCAGGCAATGGAAGTAAAATCTTTGCAGACCATCTGGATTTTTTTCATCATACTGAAACTCATTCTCATACAAAAGATTTTATAAAATATGCTGACAGATTTGCACTATTAATTTTTTTTTCAGTCATTGCTATAGCCATGTTGCTTATAGTCCAAGAGTCTTCATATGCATAAATACTTTTGTCAATTAATATACATCAATGATGGTAGGTGTTTTTGTGACAAAATCTTGAAGACTAATATGTTGAGATTATATTTCTTACCTTTTGTAAGCCTCTTCAAGTGGAGTCTCACTTTCTTTATCAGAAGTAACATTTTCTTCTTTGTGAGAGACAGCTTTTACCAATGTTTCAGGAAATTCATGAGTGCTTACCATAGACTTTTTTGTAGAATCCTTCAAGGATTTAAGAATTTGTTGAAACTTGGCCTCTGTTTTATCCAGTTCTCTCCTATATTTAAAAAAATTATATGAATGGCACATTATTGTACAAGCAAAATACAAAAATCTCTACCACATATTTTCAACCTGTATCATACCAATATGCACAGATAAACTAATTACAAAAATCCTGCAGCACACTAAAAAAAATATAATTTTTGACAGTTTGACAAACTATAGGTAAATTTTTTTTTAATAACAAATTAACAACCTGCCATTTTTAAAGAAATTTTTGAAACAATTTATCTATGCTTTGTAATAAAAAGTAGCACTCAAAAACTCACTGGTGGTGAAAGTACCTGTCAAAAATTCAAAACTTAACTCTTGAAATGAAATATATATTTTTTAAATTTAAACCATTTCACCATCTGTATGCACACCTGTGATATTCTTGTGGCACACCATTTGAAAATCACTAATTCACATCAAACGTATTTAGGATAAATATATTCAGATATAGAGATGAATGAAGAATGCAGTTATTCTTGCCAGGACCAGTAATATATCAGAACTGCAACATTTGCCATGGTATATCATTGTAAATATATTAATGGATTAAGCATTTCTGTTATTTGGGTCAACACATTCAACTATTATCAATACAAAGTATTCAGTTAATATTGATTCAATTTTATTTTATATTATTCCCCTTTCCTCTATTCCAACTTATAATTTTAAAAACTTTAAAGTGCAAATTTGCTTTAAATTTAGGTTTTCAAAGCTAAGAAAATGCAAGTATGAATCTAATATTGATATCAACTAGTCTAAAAAGTAGGAGGTGATTTGTTGGGCTTGAATATGCTTGGATTCAGAAAGTAATATCTGTTAAGGTCACATAAGTCAGAAAGGTTTACATGATCATTCTAATGAAATCAGTTTTTTTACCAGTAAAATTAGGAATACAGTAAAAAGTCTGAAATACGGATGTTTTGCTAACTGGTGTTTTTTTCCCTCACTTTTTTTACATCTTTCCAACAATTTTTAAAGAGCAAAGAACTAAATCTGGACCTAATTGATGAAACAACGCAAAAAACGGGTAACAAAGTAAATACCACAGATAATTAGAAGACTTGCAAGTAAAATTTATTTCATTGTAATAAAAAGATTATTTTCTATTGCAAACGCAAAATTCACGGAGAGGGAAGAAGGTAGATTATGTTTTGTTTTTTTACAAAAATGCAAATAATCCAGATTTTGGAAAGGCCTAGGTCCAGATGATTCTTGATTTTGGACTTTTAATGTAGATGCAGCACTAAGTTGTTTGAAAGGGTTTTATGACACAAAAGCCATACTTGGCAAATTGCTTCATTGCCAAACAGCAAGTAAATGGATGTGCTACACACATAGAAAATTTTTTTGACAAACATAAGAAAAACACGCAAGGAGGAACTGAACCTGTGCACACTGCTGACACAGTTATCAAATCCATAGAGCTACAGCATCACCAATTTCACTGTGAAAAACAGAATCCTTGACATGCTATTTATTAAAAAAAAAAAAATTTACAATCTGTAAACAAAGTCTTTAGGTTATATAAAAGCAATTTTTAGAAGTCTACTATATTTAATCATTTAATTTTTTAACTATTTAGTTTTCAGATCAAATAAAATAATTATGAAAGGAATAATTTGTCTAATATATTTTACTCATCATGAGTTTAGTTTTAAAAACTAGAAATACAATTTTAGATACCTTAAGTGCAGATTATTAGTTGTCCATTCAACTTTTAGCTGTGGGTATATTTCAAACCACACTAGAATGTATTTTTCTTCATCACCTAATTTTAAACTCCTAAAACTACAAATTATGCAGCACTTCTTGACATTTGGTGCATTTAAATTGTAGGATTATATATAGATTAACCTTGAGTCCCAGTTTGACAGATTGTTTAGAATTGAAAGATGGGTCATTTCACATCAGTTCAACCAGGGTCCGACACCCATGATCTCAGATTTTGATGAAACTTTGTATGTTTGTTCCTTTTATGGATTTGAGAACACATATAATTTTTTTTTGCTCTATCTATGGCAGCTTATGTTTAACAGCCTGTTAAAGTTTTTGGAATTTTGCGGTTTTTATCGATCAGACGGAGGAAACCCAATTTGTTTTTTATAGAAAATAAATTATATCAAAATTGTTTATCAACCAATGTCGATGAAATTTTTGAAAAGTATATCAATATGTAAGGAGTCCATAAAAAAGTTAATTATACCTGCAAGTATCTTATACATGGCCAGAAAAATTCCAACAGTTCTATTTATAGATTTTAAAAATAAAATGGTGAGTTCTTGGCTAAGTGGAACATTTTCAATAGGGTTAAGAACAATCAAAGAAATGTTTTTGCATATTTTTGTTCTAGAAGATATGCTCTACCACATGAAAAAATAAAATGAATGGTTTTTCACTCCTTTATTATTTTTTCTCACTTTAAGATAGATTACTTGATTTCTTGAAATCGTTAAATTAAAGTTACAATTTTAGTAAAATTTTAACTAAAAATGTCACATACATCAACCAATTTCAAATAAAATAAGACAAGTCAAACACGAGTTTAAAAGAATCAGTGGCTTTTTATACGATTAAAATGAGTATAACTAATATTGTTAATCAGACCTGTGTGTGTGTGTCCAAAATTTTTTTTTTAAATAGGTTATCCATAATTATATCTTGAGATTTTTTAGAAATTAGGTGATTAATTTCTGTATTTTCAACAATTGGGTGTAATTAACGAAAAGAAAATTACATTACAATTTAAATTTTGTTTTAAACTAGTCAACTACTAACAGTAACTTACTTCAAGAAATCAAAACACTCAAGCTATGCCAAAAAAAGATGTTTTAAATTTTGATTAGTACCTGATATGGAGTGTTTTGGCTGGTGCCAGTGGCACAATTAGTGTATGTTTGACCAATACATCAAAATGTGATTTTATTGATTCACGGAGCAGATATTGAAGGATTACAAAGACCATATGTCGTATATAGTTTGTGAAGGAGCAGGAAGAGAATGTATGATAAGGAATTGCGACAAGTGTCCATCAAAATATAACCTTATCCAGTTTTTATGGTCAAAATTTGAGAACTATGATGATGAAGACCCTGTCAAGAACAATCAGAGGGCTTTGACTGATCGAACTGAAATGATAGGGCGCTCCAGCTCAGTTGATGAGGTTAGTGATAACTTAGTATAAAAACTAAACAGGTTAATACCTCATTCATACATTGTTTAAGGTTTAAGTTTTTTTAAAGTTTAAAAGAAACAGTTTCCTTAAATACAGCTGTTATTTTTATGGATTTTAGTGGAAATTAGGCTTTTACAGTACAAGAGGGTCAAGGTTACCACTGGAGCTCAGATTCATGCACTATTCATCCTGTCATGATTCACTGCTAGGATGCAAGCAATAAAAAACTGATTTGACCTCTTTGTATCATATCTGATGACCTTGAACATGATACGAGTATAGTATATGAGATCCAAAAAACTGTACCTGCCTTTCTGAAATAGAACAACTCACCATGTAGCAAACATTCACTACTTCAGTGATGGATGTGCTGGGCTGTATAAAAATAAATACAACTTCATGAATCTGTGTCTACATGAAAAGGACTTTCAACTAAAAGCCCAGTGGTCATTTTTCTTCCAACCAGTCACGGTAAAACAGAATATGAAGGAATGGGGGTTTAACGTAAAATGTTTAGGAAGAAAGGAAAGTCTTTAACGACATCTAGACAGAAAAATTATAACAACAAATGAACTTCTCAAGTTTTGCACAGATCCAACAATACAAATATTAACTTCTAAATTATTTCTAAGACATCTTCTAGCTATTTTATTGCTTGTGTTTATGACAGTTTATGGGATTTTGGTATGGTGAGTGAGGTGAATGCAGAAGATGCAACTGTAAAGTGTTTACATCCTCATGGACTAGAACCATCATTTTTCTGACCCAAAAGGTAAGACAAATGTGTTGTACCCATCCCTCATGTCATTGCAATTGTGGAACCCCCAAAAACAATGACTGGAAGAACTTACAAATTCTCTCACGAATGCATGACGCATGTTCAGTCAACCTTTTGAAAACACTGGAGAAAATTAAAAAATTACTAACTAGAATTTGAAATATTTCAATGGTAAGTTTTGTAATACATTTTATATTCCTGAAACATTATAAATATTCAAATCTTATTATAATTTTACTAAAATTGTAATTTTAATTTAACGATTTAAAGAAAATGAGTGAGTCAGTTGATTTCTATTTTTAAAGTGAGAAAAATAAAAGGAGTGAAAAAACCATTCATTATATATTTTTCATGTGGTAGAGCATATCTTTTAGTTAATAAGAATAATAATAAAAAATTTTTGATTGTCTTTAACCCTTTTGAAGATATTCCACTTAGCGTAGAACTCGCCATTACATTTTTAAAATCTATAAATAGAACTTTGGAATTTTTTCTGGCCATGTATAAGATACTTTGAGGTATGATTTATTTTTTCGGAACTCCTTACACATTGATGTATAATCATAAAAAATTTCATCACCATTTGTTAATAAACAAGGAGGAATAATATATTTTCTATTAAAAAACAAATTGCATTTCTTCCGCCTAATCAATAAACACCGTGAAATTCAAAAAATTTACCAGGCTGTAAAAATCTAATCTGCTTGAGATAGAGCAAAAAAATTATATGCTTACTCACATCCATAAAAGGAACAAACATGCCAAGTTTCATCAATATCTGTGATCATGGATGTCAAATCCTTTTTTTTTGGGATTATTCGACATGGCTTGACCCAGACAAGTTTTGTTTTTCCATTTGTCAGAGTCAGAAGAAAACCAAAAAATTTGCAGCTATTAAAACTACTGCAAAACCTTATATTCTAGATAAAGGGATGTTGGATGATAAATTATACCTGGACATTACTCGACTTAAAACTGGAATACTACATGCATAAAAATTTATGTGAGATTCAAACAAAAGTTGACTGTCTATACAAAATACCTTGTCTTGTAGCTTCCAGACTAAATTCGATGAACTTATTGATCATACCAACGAAGGGTACCGGTTTGAATCAATTTCCATCAAGTTTCCCAATTTAAACAAAAATTAATGTTGTAAACCAAATTTTATATAACTTCCAGAAACTTTTAAGTAAGCAACTGCTTTTTTTCTGGTAAGTAAATTTTCCAATTTTTAAGACATTTGCACAAAGAAATGCAAAAATTATAAGTAAAAAAAGAAAACATGTCAACTGTCAAAATTTCAACAGTTGAATAAACAATAACACATTGCAATTTCAAAAGAATTTATAGTTATTTCACAAGATCTCCACATCTTGATTACATCACTTAGTACATATTCCAAGGTAGTATATATAATCAAAAAGTAAACACTATACCCAATTCTGGAACCTCTTAGCTGCCGGAAAGAAATTTTGTGCGGCAAATAAACAACATATTTGTTTTTAACAAATATATAACTAATAGATGCGCGATGTAAACAAACGTTTCCTATGGACAGCGCCATGTTTTATCTTTATTCTAAAAAGTGAGTTGAGAAGTTGTCATTATACCGGTACGCAAAAAGCATTTTTATAGTAATTGATAATTTTTAATTAACGTTATACTAGAGCAATACAACGGGCTATTGACAACGGTCCGGGATCAATCCTTTAAGGGAAAGATCTGAGGACAACACTAGATCGGAAGGTTCCTGATTCAAATCCGGGTCCAGGCATGGATAAGCCAGTATATGATGTAGAGGCAGCCGGTGCATCTTAAATCTGTAGTGACCGAAAGTCCTCACGTTGGTTTGGTGTGGAAGTATGGAGAGTGGGGTGCCAGCTCAGGTGTTGCTTCGTCATCTGATCGTGGTTCAAAATTACGAGGTGTTGCGTCCTCGAATCATTCCCTTAAGGGACTGATCCCGAACCGTCGTCGATAGCCCGCTGTGTTGCTCTAGAACATTGTTAATTTTAAAAAAAATTACCATTACCGAGGACAACACCTCGTAATTTCGAACCACTATCAGATGACAAGGCAATACTTGAACTGGAACCCCACTCTCCGAGCATTTTCATGTATAAGTACACAGAGAAGTAGTATACAGTAGAGTGGTATACAGAGGGTTCACTGCCATAGGAAGCAATAGACTTCTAAATAATATGGGAAATCGCATAGACGCTGGCGCCCTCGGCGGGGTTGCAGGATCCTACTATAGCGTCGGATCTAGACCTCGTTTCCATAACAACCAAACTAGGTTTCCATAACAACCAAACTAGGTTTCCATAACAACCAAACTAGGTTTCCATAACAACCAAACTAGGTTTCCATAACAACCAAACTAGGTTTCCATAACTACCAAACTAGGTTTCCATAACAACCAAACTAGGTTTCCATAACAACCAAACTAGGTTTCCATAACAACCAAACTAGGTTTCCATAACTACCGAACTAGGTCGCCACAACTATTTCAGGCTGTTTTATTCACAGAGAAGGGCCGACCAATCGGTATAGTGGTTAAGGTGTTAGCCTCTGGATCGGAAGGTTCCTGGTTCGTATGCGGGTACGGGCATGGATGTTTGTAAGCGTATGGTGTAGAGGCGGCTGGTGCACCTTAAATCTGTCGTGACCCAAAGTCCTCACGTTGGGTTGGTGTGGAAGTTTGGCGAGTGAGGTGCCAGCTCAGGTGTTGTTTCGTCATCTGACCGTGGTTCAAAATTACGAGGTGTTGTCCTCGGATCTTTCCCTTAAGGGACTGATCACGGACCGTCGTCAATAGCCCGCTGTGTTGCTCTAGTACCTCTAGTACGACGTTAACTAAAAAATTACCAATTATTTCACAGAACAGGTTTTATTCTATTCGAAACCCAATTTGCACTTTTTGATAAAAAGTTAAATATTTTTTACATAAATGCTTTAAAATCACAATTTTTTAATGCCTTTTGAACTTTAAAAAAAAAAACCTTTATTTATGAAATCTTACTAATGTATGAACCTTTTTCTTTCATTTTAGTTTATTCTTTTATGTGAATGCTTCTTTAAAAAAAAAACATTCCAAAACATTTTTGATTTGGAAAATTGTTGATCTCTGTTGATAGTCTGAAATATTATTTGAACGAAAAAGTACATAATAAAAATCTTTTATTAGCTTAATCAGGTATTTAGTCTGAGATCAAGTACATTCTGAGGTACATCATTCATTTTTGAACAAATTATACTATTTTAAAAAGGAATAGAAATGAAGTATTGTTTATATTTGAAACTTTGGAAGGGTAGTACGGAACAAAACAACTATGGTATTTTCACAGAACTGTTCAAAAAAACCTTCGGAGCACTACCAAATGGGTGTGTATTCCGTTGACGGAACAGTGGAATACAAGTTGCACTGCTAAGATACTCACCATGAATGTATCCGGTCAACATAGTCGGGCAATTTACCCGCTGAAATTCAACATACAATTGCATCTGTACTTGGCCATCAAATCCACACAAGTTGTTCCATTTCCGCACAGCTCTAGCTTCTGGCACCCCCTAACACAGCGCTCTCTGCATCAGATTAAAAATTATACAATAACATTGCAAAAAGAAATTTTAGATCTTGCCATAAACAAAAAAAAATACAAATGTATATAAATAAACTGTGCGATAAAATTTTGAATTGCTTTGCTGGCACAAAATAAATCTATGCAGCTATTTTATGTTTTTGATGGTTTGAGGAAAATTAAATGTTAATTTCAGTTTCTTCGCAAAGTTCTCGACTACAAATACTCCATGAAAGTATGTATTTATAGATGAAGAAACACTTCCTAAGTATTGTCATGTATGCCAGAAATTTGCATGTAGGCCATTTGAAAACATAATTTGACTCCCCTTTGTAATCTTTAATACAAAAAAGGTACAGTAAAACTTCATTATTGCACAAAATCACACAATTGTTCAACTTTAGCAAAGTATATTGTGTTCCTTTAGTACGACGTTAATTAAAAATTACCATCGAAGGTAAGTAGGAATTTTAATTAACGTCACACTGTAGCACCACACCGGGCTATTAAACGCGGTAAGAGAATCAAACCCGAAGATGTTAGATTCAGTTATATTTTATTTAACGTCGTACTGGAGCATTACAACGGGCTTTAAACCAAAAAGGAACGATTCGAGAACAACACTACGTAATTTTGCACCACAGTCAGATGACGAATCATTTCCAAGATTGAAACTTTTTATTAAACTATAAAACCATTACGAAACAGTAGATAATTAACGTCACTAACTACCAAAGGGTAGTTAATTAACGTCACACTGGAACAATACATTGGCGACGGTCCAGAAAATAGCCAAATTTTACTGCTATATTGCGTTTGATCAATCAGAAGATAAATCAATGGTTGGTCGTGAATACGATGCAACGCACTCGCAACACGATGCAATATGCGTTGTACTTGATTGATGCGCTATTCCTATTCTGAATTTGAATTCCACTTTTTCCATTTGTTCGTCATCTGACCTTGATTCAAAATTACAAGCTGTTATCCTAGGACCTTTCCCTTCTGGATTGATATCTGAAACGTCTCCAATCGCCCGTTGTGTTGCTCCAATATGACGTAAATACACTGCTGTTTGTAAAAAATGCAACACCATGAAGGAATCATCCGAATGAAATAAAATTTGCAGCAAATGTCAATTATAGGATGTTATGCAAAGTAGTAAAGTTTCTGAGCCACCACGCATGCGTGGCGTGAGCTGCGCCCTCTGAACTGATGCTAAAAGCTTATAAATAGAGGGCTGTAGCGGGACGTTGAAAATAGTGCATGTTTATTTTTTAGTGGCGAACGTTTAGTGAGACCTAAGTATGTCTCCACGAAGAAATAGGGTGAAATTTCAACAACTTACGGAGTTTGAACGGGGAAGAATCATCGGCCTTCGTGAAGGAGAATTTTCCTATCGCGCAATAGCAGCTCGTGTGCAGCGGAACAGTTCCACAGTGATACGAGTTTGGAAGCAGTGGACCGACGAGGACCGGACATCTCGAAAAACTGGGAGTGGACGACGGAAGGTGACGGCAGCACGCGATGATAGACATCTGGTCCACATGGCGGTGAATGACCGTACAGCTTCCACCAGGCAGTTGACAGCACTTTGGTATACTGCTACAGGTGTACTAATGTCGGCTTCGTCAATTCGCCGACGTCTGCTGCACCGTGGACTGCGTGCAAGGATTCCTTTATACAGGATCCCCTCACGCCAAACCATCGACGACTGCGTCTGCAATTGGCTCATGAGCACAGAGCCTGGCAGGCTGATTGGCAACAAATTGTCTTTTCTGACGAATCCAGCTTTAATTTGTGGAAACATGACCGCATTCGTGTTAGACGCTATGCCGGTGAACGCTGAATTCCAGAGTGCGTTATCGAACGTCATACTGGCCGAACACCCGGAGTTATGGTCTGGGGTGCAATTTCGTATCATGGACTCTCATCTGCTACGAATTGAGGTAATCTGAATAGCAACAGGTACGTCCGTGAAGTGCTAGATCCCGAAGTCGTTCTCTTCCTTCAAGGCATCCCTAGAGCTATCTTTCAACAGGATAATGCACGCTCACATGTTGCAAGGAATGTTCGAAACTTCTTTTCAGCCCAACACATGCAACATCTTCCTTGGCCTGCTTTTTCGCCGGATATGTCGCCTATTGAGCACGTGTGGGATTTGGTTGGTCGGCGTCTCGCTCATGACCAGCGTCCTACAGCTTCAAAAGACGAATTTTGGGTGCGCATACAAACAATTTGGAATTATCTTCCGCAAGCAGACATTCAACATCTGTTTCACTCCATGCCACGTCGTATAGCAGCACTATTGCAACGCGTGGTGGCTACACAAAATACTGATTTCGGACACAATATTGTTTTTTGTTCTGAAAATATATTCATTTATTTGTACTAATACAAACCGTTTGTGTATTAAATTTCATTTAATTCTGATGACTCTTTCATGATGTTGCATTTCTTACAAATAGTAGTATATTCAACTATTTATCACTTTATATATATATTTTTTTAGATCAGTTGTTGACCTCGTCATCTGACGGATTAAA
Organism: Metellina segmentata; assembly: GCA_947359465.1. Taxonomy (NCBI): domain Eukaryota; kingdom Metazoa; phylum Arthropoda; class Arachnida; order Araneae; family Tetragnathidae; genus Metellina; species Metellina segmentata. Next base: position 85,235,521 of record OX375874.1, read on the forward strand.
AATTACGAGGTGTTGTCCATAAAGGAAGTATAAAAGTAGAGTCAATAATATGGAGTGAAAAAAAAACGACACAGCCGAAAATACAATTAAACTAGATATTTATTTTATAACACAGAATTAATCAAGGATATGTGTCCTTTGATTGTGGATGCTTCAAAAAGAAAATAGGGACGGACTCAAAACGGCCGTCGACCGATTGCTAAAAAAGCACCTCTGCTCAATACCCACTTATGAAAGAGTTCACGATTTCCTTCAATGAGGGACTGATGAAACCTAGGGTGTCGTCGTTCACCCCTTAAAGATCATCTGGATGAGACGTAGACCACCCGAATAGATTTTTCGAGATTTACGTTCGGAAGTCTATATATGTGTGGGGTTAACAAATTAATCACATTTCTAAATTGCAGTGCTTCATTACACTCAAATATTGGACAAGGCGCTGGGAACTATTTGTTTCGCATGCTTTCAGCTTATTTCTCCACTGCAAACAAAACCAGTTGGCGATGCTTTTGTTTATTTGGAACAGCTACACTCTACGTTTATGAGTGATGGCAACAGCCTTGGCGATTTTTTTTGGCGCACTTTTAAAGTCGCCAAGGAAATATTTGTTTCTTAACTATTTTTCGTTACAATTTTTTTTTCTTTTTACAACACATTTTTTAAACACATTATAGAACGTTTTAAAAAGTATATTTTTTAAAAACTTTCACAAAAAGCAGTAAGCTTAAGCACATACCAAAACACATTTGTGAACAAGCAGAGAAACTAAGCAACTAATGTTGGGTAAGAATAACCTGAAACTTATCAATTACACTAAATACAGTAGGCATGTTCAAAAAGAAAAAGATTTACAAAATAAAAAAGCAAGAAATAATACAACCTGATAACGTCAGAGTTCTTTCGTAAAAAAATAATGAAAACGAAAATGGTCAAAAAAACCAAACTCTTAATCCTTTAGTGAAAAAACTATTATAATAAAATAAAAATTCCACAACTGTCAAAATACAAATAAATGGACCAATGGTATCACAGAAAACGATTTAAAAGGACCAATGCAATTAAAGGATATTTTAAAAACAAAATAATCAATTGGAGGAAAGAAAAATTTCAAACGAATCAATGAAATCAAACGACTTTAACGGATTTTGGAAGAACTTTCTAGAATATTCAAAATGAAAATTGAAAGTTTCCGTTTGCCGAGGTTGCCATGAAAACCACAACAACAGTAACGAAAGATGGGTTGCCTTAATTTATCGTAACTCGCTACTAGAAGTGCGCCAAAAAAATCGCCAAGCCGTTGCCATCACTCATAAACGTAGAGTGTAGCTGTACCGTTTATTTTGAAGTTTATAGTGGATGGGGGATAGCCGTTGCTTACGCAGGGCGTACTGTTGTATCATATTTCATTTGTGAAGAAAATGGTAGCTTTTGCCTTTTATTATCGGGGAATTATCGTGTGTAAGTATTCAGTACCGTTTAGAAAAAGGAATTGCCGTGTTGGTCCAAAACTTTCCGTCTTAACTCTTCTAAAGGAAGATGAATTAAAAAAATGGCGGTACAAAGAATTTCAAGGTAAGTTTCATTTTTGAGAAAATAAAATATGCATGTTAAATTTATTTACCTAACCATTTTGTAAATTGACTGAAGCACCAAATTTTAAATTTATTTATGTATCCATTTTATAAATTGTCTGTAAGCACCAAATTATATTTGTTTTTTGGAAGTTCGTTCTTTTAACGAATCGTTGTTTTGAGATAGTAAAAAATTGTCCCACTTAATTTTAATCAATTGTCGCTATGATTAATTGTTCAAGAGTGTACCAAGAAGTGGTATGCAAAGCGACTTGTTCTGCAACTCCAAAATTATAATTTCTTCCTCAAATTATATCTATGTTATGTTATGAACATAATTATATATATATATATATATATATATATATATATATATATATATATATATATATATATATATATATATATATATATATATATATATATATATATATATATATAATTATGTTATGAATTATGTTATTATGTACATTACTAATAATATTAAATGGATGCACAAAAAGGGATTTAAATAAAATAATGAAAGATATTAGAAAATTTGAAAGTGTGTTTAAAATAGAAGGTTTTTAAATTTAGTAAGACATTTCTAGCCCAAATTATATAATCTAGATTTTTGTAAAATTTTGTGTATGCTGATCTTTAGTATATTTTAATTATTATCACTGTTGCTTGAAAATAATTCAAAAATATTTTTATAAAACTACTTGTAACTTTTTGTTCTGGTAGGGCTGTTCGTTAATCTGTAAAAACTTTTCATTTTGGGTTTGAAAACCCCATGCTGCTTTGGACATCTCCAGACAAGTCTGCGGTTGTTGTCAGGACACAGTTAGAAACAGGACTATCACTAAAGACTATACGTCCCCAGTCGTCTGCAGAGGGTCAGGTTGGACACATGTGTGCGGTCACTCGTTAGATAGTTACTAACGGCAAATCCGGTGCTGTGACAGCTGCTCTGTCTTCCCGTTCTGTTGTGGCCCTAGGTCGACGGCTGCCGTCCTGACGCTGACATCTGCCGTTCTCGACCATACTCTTTCAGCATCGTCTAATCGCCCCATCGCTTCGACCTACATGTCGAGTGATTCTTCGATTCATTCAACCAGCCTCCTTCAATCCGAAAGCAAGACGTCTTTCAAACTCTGACATATGCTCGAAATGAGCACGAATGTTTTGACCTGTTGAATGCGCTATTCAGATGCGCTGGAGCTCCCATTATTCCTTCACTGGAGACCAAATTTAAATCATTTGCATGTTTGTTCAAAATGTCTTAGTGTACGAAATTTCTTTACAACTGGACAACTTCTTGGTGCGTCGATATCTTTGTTATAGAATGTACAATAATGTTTTTAAAAATTTCCATTTTACCAGTACCTGAATTGTCATTTTCAATTGTAATTGATGTTAATTTAAAGGTAAGTGTATTTTACTGTAATATACCTGAATAATTACAATAGTTTTAAATTTTCATTGCATGTAAATAATATAAATAAACCTGTGTCTCTCATACAGCAATTGGATAATTATAAAGGCTCTGAATCCAATAAATTAAGCAATTTAAAATCCTCAATAAGTGCTTTTCGTGAACTTGAACAAATTGTCCCTGAAAATAAACACGATGTGATAGATTTTTTAAGTGAACAGATAAACTTTAAAATTGGATGATTTAGAAAAAGATGGGATAGTTAAGTATGCTCACACTCTTAGTGCTAAATCAATATGTCCCACTAGTCTTGAATGGCAAAATCTTTGTCTGGCTTTTAAATGTTTGTAATTTAAGTGTGTGTGAAAGTTTAAAACTTGTTAGTCTCAATAATAACATTTGAAATATTGTCGATACTGCAGATTACATAAAAATTATTGTTAATTGGTTTGACATAATAAATGTCAAATTTATATGATTGATGTTGCCTTTGAAATTGTATTTAAAGTATAGAGAATTAATAAAATTTGTCATGTCATGTAACCATACCTTTATCTTTTCATTGCATTATTAGTTTGCTTATGCCCAATTATATTTATTTTTGATATTGAAAATTAAAGTGTCTTTTTATTAGAAAATATAAATATTTTATTCGGGTACTAGTGATGTTTTAAAATTTTGGTGCTGCTTGATTTCTTTCTATTATTAAAATGAGAGTAATGAATAATGAGCTTGGTTCTCATTAAATGAGTTTTTTATGCATATCTGGATATTAAAAGTGCTAAAATGTTTCATAATTTTCAAAGTCAGTTAAAATCCGATTATTTAACATTTTATGCATGTAGTTTTATTTTTACCTGTATTGTATAACCAATATCTTAGTAGTTTCATTTTGAAATGTTTCTGAACATACTTTTAAATCAGCTTGAAAATATATCAAAGCTTTGGTGTTAATCATAATCATTCAAATATTTCTTGTAAGCATTGATATCGTACGTACTACTGAATAAAGATATTGTTTCACTGAAATCTGTTATGTGTATTTTTATTTTCTGTCATGATTTCTTTGCAGGGTTGGTCGATTTATTATCCCTTTAATATAATTGATTAAATCAAGAATACTTCTTCCTAACAAAAGGGTGTATTTGGTTTTCTAGAAATTTGTTTAATATATAAATTTGTAATATATTTTCATCAGTTTATATACTTTTGTATTTGGAAGTTAACATTTACCATAAACGGACAAAGTCAGTACCAATTTATAAGTGTGTCTTATTACACCAGAAGAGTCTAATAATTAATAAATTAAACAACTTTGAACATGCAATTTAATTTTTCATTGGCATTTTTTGATTCCTAAACATATTAGGGGAAGATGAGACAATTTTGTTGATATTTTACACTCATGCCATTAAATCAACAAATGTAATTTAAATTGTATTTGTCCAAACAGTAATTTTATAGTTTTGCATTAATAAATAAAATGTTTAGAGAATTGATTTAAAAAAAAAAACAGATATAGATTTGATTTTTATCCACCTTGTTTGTGATAATGTATATTTAGTTTTTAATATTAACCCCCTTAATAATTATATTTCAGTCATTCTCATTTCTTTTTTCTGTAACTGCAGTGTTTTTTCGCTTAATCAAAAAAAAAAACAAAAAAAAACAGGGAAATTTTGTTATGTTATCAATCAAACGATTATAAATGCTTCAAATATTTACGTTTCGATGGTAAATAATCTAGATTTTTGCAACAAATATAATCACTTAAAATGTATCGAGTCCGTAAAAAACACGAAAAAGAATATACCTGATTGATTAACCTTACGGAAAACAAAGATTAAGTTTAATCAACTACAGTTTATCCTTTCCAAAAGTAGCGAGAATCGTAGGATACGTTTCACACTGGCTGGAGCCTAACTGTTGTGACGTCATTTCTCCCGTTGTGAGGCTTTCTTATCTATAGGAGGTGTTGATCTGACCCAAACTAGTAGTAAAATGATACTAAGACTACTTTCGTGTGAAGGATGGAAAATAATTATTTAACAATAATTGAATATCTGTTTAGTGCACATTACCGAAAAGCGTATCCGGTGGAACTACCGTATCCCCGAAGAAATAGTTCTACCCTATATTTAGCTTGACAAAAAATAGTATTTAAATGGTTGGATTTAAATTCAAATTAATAAACTATGCTTCTATAACGCAAAGAAAAAACAGTTCTTTACAACGTTAAATTACAGAATTTACAAATAATTAATTTTATATTTACACAATTTATTAATAGTTATTAAAAAAGTACAAAATGTATTCAGAAAAAAGTTTATTTAATTTAGGTTTATGCGAGTTCAAATAGGTAGGTAGATATTTTAAGTAACGTCGTACTGGAGCAATACAACGGGTTATTGACGACGGTCCGGGATCAATCCCTTAAGGGAAAGATTCGACGAGTTTAAATAGGAATAATCTCAATACGAAAAAAATTCTCTCGTTTTAGCTACTTATTTTTTACCAGGTCTAAGATCTAGCTTGAGTCGTCACGTGCCCCTTCACTACACATTCGAAAGTGAAAGAAAAATAACTAAATATAATTTGGCAATAGAATTTTATACGAATTAAAATAATTCTAAATTTTTAAAAACATATTCTCCACTTTTTTGTTGTACAAAAATGATTGGAGAAATTCATGTGCTCATATCCGTGAGTAATTTTTAAATTTGCATTGTATAAATACGCCAACAAGTCTTTCAAATAAGAATACAAGACAAAATTGATGAAAGTATGTATAAAGGAATTTTTGATTGTTTTTGTTATTAAATGAATTTTTACATAGGCGTTTTCTATGTTTATAAACTGGCTACAAATTTTCAATTAAAAAAGATTGCTTAATTTATCTTATACAAATATGGAAATCAATGTAGAATTTGGCTCTTGTCCATTCGAGAAGGTAGAATTTCATGAGGAAAGCATTGATGAACATTCAGAGCTATCAATACCTCATACTTCCACGGAAAGTGACATTACGTCCGGTAGATTGTATTTTGGTGAACATGGTTTGAATGTTAAGCACATGCATTTTATGCTATATTCTAGTGTTGAATCAATGGAAAATGTTCAATGGAAGCTAGTTCAAAAGTGGCGATTGTTTTTACCTAAAATTGTTCTCTTTGTTATACACAGTTCATTAGATTCACTCTCGGTGATACAAAGAAAATTGAAGCATGTAGTCATTAATGGGCTCATTACAGCCTTGAACACTACTGATATGTGGCTTTGTGCTGATGGGCTCGACCATGGGTTTAGTAGGGATTTAGGGCTCGCCTTCGAAAACGAGATTTCTAGAAGAAAAAGTCTTTCGATTAGCATGAAAAAACGAATAATTTCAAAATTTCCGAAAACAGCACTAATAGGCGTTTGTCATCAGGACGTTTTAAAATTTTCTAACAAACTAGAGCTTGATAAAACTAACTTTGATAAAGATACAAAAAAGGAAGTGCAAAAGTTTGGAATCAGTAAAGGTTTCGATCATTTTATTTTTGTTAAAAGTAGCAATATAAAAAAGAAAGAAGTTCAGAATTTTGTCCTGAATTTCGCCAAACATCTGAGACAGAATTTGCATTTCAAATGGAAAACCGAATCTGCTAAATCCGAGCCCTCTTCTTTGAGTAGAGAATGCGAAACACCTGTAATCGTGCTTCTTTTCCACGGAGAAATAACGGATATTGATACTGTGCTAGGTCATTTGAAAAACGAATTACCGCTTGTAATCATAGAAGGAAGTGGAGGCTTAGCTGACCTACTGGCATTCGTTTACCATCAATTTAACTGTCGCCCAGAAGGGACTAACATGGCAGAATACAACGAAAATGTTTTAAAACCTCAGATTTTGGACAAGATAAATGCTTATTATCCAAGTGCATCGTATTTTAAAACATCAAAAAGAAGTTTATGTGAAAAAGTGTTCGATTGTATTCGACATTCTAAACAGCAGGATCAAGTGCTTTTGACTTTGTTAACTACTCGAGATATGGAAAATGAGTCAATACATTTGCCTTCTCACCTCTTGAGGGCTATATTTAAGGCAGATCCATTTGGTGAAGTGAAGGACGTGGAACGTATGAAAAAAGATATTTTCCTCGCCATGGATTGGAACAGTCCTGACATTGCGACGAGTGAAATAGAAACCAGACACTCCAATAAAAATTTTCAGGTGGATAGTGAAACATTTTTCAGAGCAATCACGATGTTTCAGCGAGAGGAATTTGTATCTATATTCCTTCGTGAAGGATTTGTTGTTCATAAATTCTTAAACGCTGCAACACTGATTAAACTGTTTGAAGATTCTTTAAGCAGAGAATTTTTTAGAACTGTTATATGGGAAAGCATTCTGGGATTCGGATCGGCCACCGAAGTATCTAGACTCTTTATCGACAGCAAATTAGTTTTATTGCTAGAGGATCTTACTGGCATTCCATGTTTAATGCATACTTACCAATTAGATTGGAACTCACGGACGATTTATGATGATCGCACACCTGCGCACGCAGAACGTAAAGCGATCGTCATTTTATGTTTATGGGGTATTCTTTCTAACAGAATAACATTAGTGAAAAAAATTTGGAAGCACTCTGAACAGCCAGTTCATTTAGCTTTGGTTTGTTCGGTAATGCTACACAAGCTACAAGCTTACGTATCAGATTTAGGTTTGAAACACGAGATGAAACAACAATCTGACGAGTTTAACAAAATGGCGATTAACTTAATAGACAATTGTTACGATAGGCTTCCCAACAGAGCTCTGGATCTTCTGTGTGAAAGGAACCCAATTTGGTCTTACAAACCTTTGATCGAAATTGCTGCCTTTGCCAAGAATCGCACTTTTATAGCACATCCATGCTGTCAAAAGTATCTGGATAACGTGTTTATGGGCAAAATAAAAATAAAAGATTTGCCTTATGGGGACATGACTATCCCTTTGTGGTTAAAAATGATCTTGACAAATTTTCTTATCTTTCCAATGTATTTATGGATACAGTTCGAAGTTGAAAAAACAGGAAAATCGTCTTCTGAAAGACAGCAATCGTCTCAAGACGAAAATATAAGAAAGAATGTAGAATACAATTCAAATATACCATACAAAAAATCGAAAAGCAAGAGCATAAACTTTTTTCATAAACTTTATTATTTATATACCTCTCCAATATCGAAATTTTGGAATTCTCAGGTATCATACTTAGTGTACTTGTTTTTCTTCAGTTTAGCTGTGTTGTGGCCCGCTTGTGGAAGTTTTCATCTCGATTCAATAACATGTCTCTGGACTGCCATTATTATCATGGATTCCATGTATCATGTTATATTGCTTGGTAAAAAATTCACCAGTATGTCTTTAACATACAGGTACATAGAAATTATCATCATGGCAGTATTTTTAGTGAGCTATTTTATGTGTCGAATTTTATGGTATCGATCCTTTTTGTCGCCATATACTATGAAAGTAATTATGTGTCTAGCACTGCTATTTTTTTATTACCGCCTCATATTTATAGCGTTCCCAATATCATCACAACTGGGACCAATGCTCTTTGTAATTAAAAGAATGACTCTAGTGGACTTTACAGGTTTCATGCGAGTTACTAGTTTAATTGTAATAAGCAATGCCATCGTGATTCATGCAACAATTTATCCAGACTATCCACTTGGATGGGAACTTTTTAGAAGAGCCATGTTTGACGGAATGATATCATTTTTTCTCACTCCAGCGAAGCATTTTGGAGAGCCTGACATGAAATGTGTGAGATTGACAAGGCATCGGAATGGACTTAGTTTCATTGGAATGCCGGAAAATATTTGCAAAGTTGGTCGCTATTACAAACCAGAATGTCCCAATCCTGGTTTTTGGCCTTATATCTTTGGTCTTCAGTATCTTTTATTGCTGAGGCTAATTCTATTTACACTATTGTTAGCTTTATTTAGCAACACCCAGATGAAGTTCCAGGCAGAAGGAACTAATATATGGAAATACCAAAGACATCAATTAGTTGTGAATTTTTCAAACCGTCTAGCATTACCTGCCCCTTTCAGTCCAATCAGTTATTGCTTCCTAACTTTTAAGTGCATCCGCGACCGTATATGCAGAAACACAGGACAAAATGAAGATGAATTTGAATTAGATGAGAATGATTTCATATACTGGAAAAGCTTAGCTTCAGAATATTCCGAAGAAAAGAATTCGAGTATTGAAAAGGATAAAGATGATCAAACCTCTTTGCGCATGAAAAAAGTGTCTGCGCTTTCGAATGCCCTTAATAAGCAGAGAGATTCAATGAAGGAACTCCATGCCCAGCTATCAGAACTCCAAATTCAAATAAAAAATTCCCATAAGCACATAGGAAGTGGCACGTTTCGTATTTCACTTATGGAGCGTCTTAGAGTGAAAAACATTCCCCAAATGTTTTCAAGGATTTCGCCGTATCCTGATGCACGTATCTCACGATATCCGGTTTCAGATAACTTTGTTTCTTGGGAAAGTAGATGGAAAAGTTATGACCCAATTGCTTACACCGTGCCCAGAATCGACTTTCCTCAAGACATGCAGCCATACGTGGACATCGATATACAAAGGAAGCGAGAAGTCGAGGGTGAAGATTTTCAAATGCCAGTTTTTAAATGGAATACCCAAACCATCGGTCCTAGTGGAATCTACTTGGATCGTCTAACATGGGTTACAGATAGATTTGAAAAACGCATTCAATACGAATTGGATTCAGAAGGCTTACCTAGGAATCCCTGTGGCAGAACTGGACTTAAAGGTCGAGGATGCCTTCCACGATGGGGCCCTAATCACTACATATACGTGATAATCACACAATGGCAGGATGAAAGCCGTTCGCATCAAAATTTAGAGGTCGTTCTTTCGATATCTGGACCCGATGTTACTCTTCCGGGAGGGTTGATCCAAACAGAAAATATGTACTCAACAATACAATCCTTATTTGATTGTGCCGGAAGTTGGGGTTCCGAAATAGGCATGATTAATTATTTTGAATCCCTATCAAATAATGTGAAGAAACCTACTTTTCCTTTTACATTTGAGCGAGTAAAAAAAGGTTATTTGGACGAAGCAACTAATACTGATCAGGCTTGGTGCGAAGCAGAAATGTGGCATTTCCATTATAATGGTTCCAATAGAGTGGAAGAAGAATTTAAAGCAACAATGTTTTGGGCATTGTTAACAGAAGATATACTTGAAAAGATACCTATCGGTCAGGCTTCTCTTTTGTATTCAACCGCTAAAAACATGAAAGCAGTTTTACAAGTTATGTAACTTTTACACTTTATTTGTTTTAACCCGACTCATTTTGTGCGTGTGTGAGAAATATTTCTACTTCAAAATATTTACAATGTTTCAAAATACATTTGGAATTGTTTGATTTGAAAGACATACAATTGATAAATAATACAGATATCTCTTCAAAAAATTTTAAGTGTAAATTTTCAAGTTTTCAAACGTTTGTTAGATGTTTTCACAAGATAGTTTATTAAACAAATACTTTTTAATTGCGGTATAATCAAGAATTTTACGTCGACACTTAATGTTACATGACAGAAAGTTACCTACGACACTGAAAAATATTTATTCCTTGTGTGATACAAATTTAACAACAAAATCTATATTGTTGGAAAGGTGAAAGCCCTGCCATATTTCAGTACTAGCAGCACCCGCACGGCATTGCCGATGATAGCTTCTTGTCATGTCCTTACTGATACTGCAAAAACGTTAAAAAGAATAATAATAATAATTTTAAGAATGAATCCCACCTCCACCCGACATGACACGGGCATGTGGCCTCCTTCACTGCACCTCACGGATTCACAAAATTGCAGAAATGATACAAATTCAAAAAGTAGGCAAAAAAAAAAAAAGTCTAAACATCACTGATTCCGACAAACAACGGAAATGAATGAGAATGTCAGCGATATCAATACCAACTGTAAGCTTTAACGGAAATTTTTTTCAACGGAAAGTAACAAAGTAGTAAGCTTTAACGGAATGTGTAAAACCTGGAACCACTACACAGAAGTTTATCGGAGCGGTTCACTTTTCGTCACAATAACTCCGTTTCTAAAAGTTTACCTACCAGCAGAGAAATTAAATTGCGAATAATTAAGAATACCATGAAACTTATCAACACTAAATACAGAAGGCATGTTGATGAATAGTAAAAGAAAAAAAAAGCAAGTAATAATACGACCTGTGATGCGACTGCATTAGACCGTCCGTGTCTTATATCAAAGAGACCGTTAAGGCCCTGTTCACATGAGGCGTTTTCTAACGCGTGTTTTCCAAGGTCAAGTTTTTCTATACATTAAATATGTTTTTTATTCCCCTAATTCAAGTACCTATATTTGCGATCGTTGAAGATAGAGAGCAAATTTCAGCGGATTTGAAATCTGCGGAAAATTTTACAACAGATCGAATTCTTAAATGTGATTTTCTTTAAATAATCGGATAGTAATTAATTAAATAAATCGGTTTTTGGTATCGATCTGGCGTAGAATTTTACGCTGATTTGAAATCCGTTGAAATTTTTAGTCTATCTTCAACGATCGCAAAGATAGACACTTGGATTAGGGGAATAAAAAACATAATTTAATGTGGTAAGAAAAGCTGACCTTTGAAAACGCCTCATGTGAACAGGGCCTTATTCTTCCAGTGAAATCACTGTTTGTAACATCCCAGTTCAAACTTGGATCGCGTTCAATTCAAATTAACCCGCTCCTTCCCTTACCATTGAACAACCATCATTCACCGGGCAGTGGAAAAAAACTAATAAATTAAAAAAAAATGTTCTAGATTAAATTTTAAAATTAGAGCTTCAAGGTGTATTAAGTCACCTTTACTGCCTTAGTTTAATCTGAGTGCCAAATCTCATGGCTGTAAGTGCTATAGATTCGTCTGGACACCACCACAAAACATAAACACTTCCTTTATAATAGTAGATTGGAATGGTTACTTTTATTAACTTCTTAGCAACATGAGTTTTTATGCTAGCTAATTGGTTTAATTTGTCACTGCAGCTCATTTTTGCTTGAGTGTAAATTTAAACAATATAGACTAAGATCACAAGAAAAAAATTATTTATCGGATCTTTCCCTTAAGGGATTGATCCCGGACCGTCGTCTATAGCCCGTTGTATTGCTCTAGTATGACGTTAATCTCAATGATGAGAACAATCCAGCTCGACTCACGATGGACGCCAATGAATCTGATGACTTCTCTCTTGAGGTAAGCACGAGTCCAGTGTGAGCAAGGTGGCCTCGTGTTGAATGAAAACTTTGAGCTGGGACGGAGACCTTTTGCTTTGGACGGGGGCTGTGCAGGCTGTTGGGGGACTCCGACCACGTCTCGGATAACCTGGCGCACCTAGCACTCCTCCCACATGCCCGGGTCTTCTTTCGTTTTTCTTTCCTTTCCTGCCTATCCGGTGTGGGTTTTCAATAACTCGGTACGGAGGGGATTGTTTCCATTCCGAAGAAGAAGTATGACGTTAATTAAAATTACCATTACCACAAAAAATTTAATTCACTCAATATAAAATACAATAGTGTACAGCTGGAAAATATATGATAGATTGTTCAAGTTTCATTTCCGCATGGCAGTACACAAGTGTGGAACACATCAAAAACCAATTCATAGCAATTTATGTCAAACAGACAGATCACTCCAGTTATAAAATAAAATTAGTCTATACTGATAAAAAAATTTTTTAAAGTGAAATTAAGATAAAACGATGCATTTTGAGAGAATTGATTGTCTTCGTTCTTGATGTACAAATGCAAGTCTTTTTCATGACTTTGTTCAAGGCACTTTTTGCTTTGTTTCTCTTACGAGAATATGATGCATTGATTTCTAGTATTAAACCTTTATAATCCATAAAAGCATGTTGCCCACATAATATTGGAATTTAGGTAGTGTTTAGTAACATTTTGCATTTATATATGAGGCGTTCAGAAATAGAGTGGATCAAGTTCATTTTCTAGTCACACTCTGATAATCACACTTGAACTCTTTTAAGTTGAATCTTTTTAGTGTATCTATGAATCAAGTCCCTAGCTGGTTCCCCGAGATATGGCAGAAGGAAAGACAGGCGAATAGGAAAAATACACATACGAGAAGAAACTTTATCTCGATATATCAAAAAATGTTATAAAATGGACTTGATCCTCTCCAATTTCGCTCGCCTCATATACCATTACAAAACTAAAACATGTTTTCTCTCGTTATTTATACATAAATTAAAGCATTAAGTACAAACTTTTCATGAATACTTGCAGACCCAAGTATAGCATTTGCTTTCAAGTTTCTTTATTGCTAATATCCATTAATATGGCGGTACCAATATGCACATTTTATACCTTATTTAAATCCATAATGAATATAAGCATCAATGTGCGCATTTTGTTCATTCAAATAGAACAAAAGTATTCAAAAATATAAAAATGTACTCTTGCTTATGTTAATTCTTATTTCCAATAAAGCATATGGTAAAGTGTTCACACCCCATTCATGTTACCAAAATTACCTTCTGAACATCTATTTTAACTACATATCACATACACTTTTCAAAGGCGATACAATATTTTTTTTTATCCCTAAACTTATTTTGGGATTGCACAAATTTTTCTCTTCTGAGCTAGTTTCTATTATTTAGATTTTTTATTTGTCTTGTTTCCAGACTGTTGAGGAGTTTCATTAGAGCAGTGAGAGCTATTCTATTCAATTCTAGCAATATTTTGCAGTTCTTGACTCAATTTAAGCATACTTAAGCTTCACAGTTAAATTAGAGAATTAATCTTGAAACGTTCGATCTTATACTGTAAATCCGTTTGTTGCCATTCGCATATAAACAAATAATGTTGATTTTTGAGCCATATATGTTAATATATACATATAGAGATATTGTTTTTACAAGAGTTGAGATGTTAATTATCCAGTAAGAAAGACCCAAATGATATTACATAGTCCTGTTTAAAGCTACAATAAACTCAAAGCACAAAAAGGATCACAATATGAAAACATTCGAGGTTTCTGAAATATTTTTATTACATTAAACATAAGTCATACTTAATTTATACAATTTTCATCACCTTAACATGACACCTACAAAAGCTGATGAGCTATATCTAAGCAGTGCAAAACTTCGTCACAGTTTTATAGTACACAAATTTTACAGTTTACATAGCATAGCTCTGCATGAAGCTTCAAAGTTGTGAGAGTAAATTTCGGTCATTTTACATTGTGTACAATCAGGGATAAATTGTTACAATACTTATGGAACTATACACAAATGAGTTTAGGATAAAATGTCAGATATTTTGTAATATATACTTAAAAATATCACAGTAAAAATAAATTTTAGATGCTTTAAGGATATACACATGTTGATCTGCTGAGAACAGTTTAAATCGTGAATAAAAATTAAATGATATGATAAATGCAGATTAATGTTTTCAATGGTACTCAAATGGAATTAAAGTTCACATAAGCAACTCTTCAAATTTAAGCATTCACTTTTAGCTTCAATGCAGAATCAAAATAATTTGAAAACATAAACTGTATATTTAATAAAGGAACTAAATTCTAAAGGATAAAATTTGAAATTTCAATATCAAATTTTGAAATTTCAACAATGCATTTGACTAGGAAAGGTGGAAAACAAATTCCTGTTCTAATATTTCAGAAAGTTCATGGCCTAAAAAATCTAAGTTTTAAAGGATATAAAAATTAGCTGTAATTAAAAAATACTTGGGATCAATTACTATATTGATTATGTAGGCATTTTGACATTGCTCTTTGATATGTCATTGGAGATTACTGATATAAAATTAGCTTAACAGTCAATATTTTTCAATGTTCGCAAATATTAACACTAAAATGTTAATGAAATTTTGATGATAAATTTTACAAAAGTGATTTAGGTACAAAAATGTTTTCTTTAATACCCCCAAAACATAAAAATACAAATGACATTGAGAAATACATGGAATGGAATGAAACATTTATGCAGTCTATATATTATATTTCACTGCAATGTCAATTATAAATGAGATTCAAAGTTTAAGACAGAAAATAAACCCAACAATACACCAACCTTTTTCAATTTTAAGGTCAGTTATAATACTTGTTTCTAGTTGTATTTTAAAACGACCACATGTGTTGAATTTAATAATAATTGCTCACAGTGCTATAGTTAAGCTTGCAAAGCATTGTATTCACATACAGCAGTTGATACACCTATGCATATATTTATGATGGAAAGCAACATGCCTATTTCAGTTGTGCAGGATTTGGTATTCATAGGTCCAGGTAGAAACAAACATAAGTAAAATGCTTATTTTTACATAAGATACAATACCTGGAATGTTTTCAAAATTATTGCTTTTCTTAGAAATCCTCAATGCTTTTTCAAGGCATGGGGCAGTACAATATCTGTGTTTTATACTTTTACTTTGTGAGATTCAGGTATTTTTATTTTATATCAATAAAAGCATATTAAAAAGGAAGTAATATTTAAAAAATCCTTTGCTAAAGATAAAGCAAGGCATTAAAGGAGAAGTGAATAATTCGAACTGTATTTGCCCGTGATACAAATGGCAAAAAGCTTTATAACATAAATAAAAAAAGATATTTTTATGTATTTTGCACTTTGTAGCTGACTAGTGAAATAAAAATACTTTAAGTACAGTACAGTTCTTTAACATTTTCTAAAGCTGTATTTATAAAATAAATGACTTACTTTAATTGCTTTAACAGAAATGTGCGCTTTGACAAAATTTGCTTTTAATATTTTAAGTAATCTGATATTAAAGCAAAATTGGTTAAAAAAATGTGCTATTAAAGAAAAATTTTGCTTTTGAAGCAATTTTTTTTATATAATGCATGAAATCAAAATAATATATATGGCCATTTCAATACAAAAGCCAACTCTATGTAAACAAAGATTTGACTTTTAAATAAAATAAATCATTGCTATTGTAAATGAAATAATGGTGAAGTTTTATCAGGGTTGATTAATCATGTATGCTATGGTAAAAAAATAACTGAAAAGATTGACCACTCTTACACAGGTATAATATATTCAAACCCATTTTGAAATTAATTTAGTTGAAACAAGCAAATTAAGAAATTATTTATAGAAGAGATATGCTATGGTTCAAACCAGTTTCTTGCCAATTTAATCATATATGACCATTTTTTAAAATGCATTACAGGAGTAAAGAAATTTCAATACAGCAAACAAACTTTGATAAATAGAAATAACTTTTGACAAGTGGAAATGATTTTCAATATTTATTATTGGAAAGAGTCAAATTCTATTTGGGTTATACTATTTATGCAGTTGATAACAAAACTGCATGGATTCTCTTACAATTAGTAGCTTATTTGAATCAAATTTAAAACAAAATGGATAAATTGTTTCTTCATGGCACACATTTTCCTTCTCTGTTCATAATAAGATTCAAATAAATAAATTTTGGAAACTATGGAAAATAGTTGCAAATTCAGTATATGTGAAAGTTTAATTATAATACATGCCATATCTTATTTTAAGTGAATTTTACAAACAATAAAAATTAGATTGCAGTACAGCAAAGGATGTGCTTCAAAACTATTACTATGCATGATGCCGATTCAATTCACATTTTTCAGTGGTGCAAGTTTCAAATTCAACCTTCAGACTTTCAATAACAAGAATAAATAACACTTTAGTTTAAATTTTGTCCATTCTCTTTCGTGCACAGTTAAAATAAAAAAATTAAGTTAAAAATTATTTTCGAAAACTAAAATTTTAAAATGTAGTTTGCACCATCTTTTTTTTTAAGTATTGCACATAAATACAATCCTTTCAAGCCTTTGGGAAGCTTTAAAATTAGAAGAGCAGTTCCGAAAATCTTTCAGAATCAACAGCTATGATACAGATTGCCCATGTGGGTACGTCTGCGGGCGTCTCCTAAACCTCATGAATAGAGCTCCGATGGCAGATTCTAGGTACACTTGGTGGTAAGGATCTCTTATACCCAAATGGGCTAGATCTTCAACACTAAGAGAAGCTATGTGATGTAGTTCTGTGATGTCTGAAGATACAAACTGAGAGACATACATAGGAAGGCCTAACGATGTAAGCCAAGACTGAAGGCTTGAATAATTTGGTTCAATCACAGGAACAATACAGGAGTCAGACAAAAAGTCATTTGGCACCTACAAGAAAAAAAAATATTTTTATAAGCAAATAAGAATAAATAAAAAGGAGATATAGAATGGCAAAAAAAAAATAATAATAATAATCTAATATAGTTGGAAAAAGGTAAGTGAAAAATATCCCATAATTTGAAATTTGTAATATTAAATTAAGAAAAAACTCAATTTCCAGACAAAATGCAAACCACCATTATTTATAAAAAATTTTCTAGATAAATTGCATATCTTTTACATGCTCCTGAGATTTGTCCCAGAAAATGCCACATCTGTCACTGTTTGCTATTCCTGATAACTAGCTCTATGTAAAATGTTTTCTTGTCAACAAAAATTTTCAAATTATTTTTAACATCAACTTATACATTGGAATGATATTCCAAAACATATCATCAATTGAAATGAACTGAACATTAAAAGAAAATCTAAGCATAGTTCTTAAAAATCCAGATACAGACAGTATCGGTTATATGGTCAGCTCAGTGGTCCAGAAAAATCTGACCATATTATGCGGAACAATACTACACTGTTTAATTATGGCAGGACTATATTCACCTATCAGAATATAGTGCTCACAAACAAATAATTAAACTTTTAAGAACATTTAAAAAATTAACTCTATTAAACGAGTTCTCTGGAGCGACGCTTCAAGGTTCACCCTCTGCCGTTCAGATGGCAGGGTCTGGCATCTGCCTGGAGAACACCTCCTGCCAGAATGCATTGTGCCCACAGTAAAGTTTGACGGAGGTGGAATTATGGTCTGAGGGTGTTTCTCATGGTGTGGGGACTGGGACCTAGGTTCAAATTCATGGTACGCTCCATGCCAAGGCCTACTGAACTACACAACTAAGCATTCCTTACTTTTCTTTCCCCCTACACATTTTTCACTTTTGAAACAAAGAGTTCTGTCTGGCAAGATACGATAAAAAAGTTCACATTCATCAATGTTGAAGACGTTGGCAGATTCATATCTTTCTAGGACTTTTTTCTTCTGGTCATTCCCTGTGTTGCAAATGCGAGCCTGTTCTAAGTTTTTAAATGCTTTCATGGACTTAGAAATCAAATACAGAGCAGGTGAGGTGAAAGCAAACCTCCAAATCTAGAGTATAAAACAGTTAGATTTCGTGGACAATTAATATACAAAAAGAACTCAGTTTGTTATATTTTCAAAAGTCGCTCTCAAACATTGTCTTGCTGTTTACTTTGACTATTCTATATCAGTGAAGAAGTGTAATATTCTTTCTATGTCAAATATATAAGTTTAATTTAAAGAACTCGTCTCCTTGTGTTCTTGAGTGGATTTTCCTTTAGTATTTTAGAATTTGAGTGAAGTATTCAACAGTCAGGATGATTGCTTCTCACCCGGGACACAAATAAGGTAGGACAATACTTATTTCTTCCAATTTGAAAGATATTGTTTCTACATAACACCCTGTGTTGCTCCCTGCCTCAAGAAATGTTACAATTACTGTTTTTCAACAAAAAAAACCCCGATAACTGCATTGAAAAGATGAAAAACTGACTCGATAACTGATAACCAGAAAAATAAAATGACTACATAAGCGGTGCACTTTAACACATGTTCCCTATTAAGTTAGACGGGACTTCAGAAAACTTACCGTACAAGCGGGGGTGACCATATAGCTGGTACTGACTGTATAATGCTTTTAGAATGTGTAGGGTAAAATTTCAAAATTTTAATTTCTTGGGACATCATATTTTTTTAGTAACTGTATTCGTTTCTTGTGCATGAAATTCAAATATATTAAATGCATCTACAGATATTGCACTTTAGATTGCTAAAATCTAATATATATTTGCTAGATAAAAGTGAAGGCAGTGATATTTGGTGATTTCTCTTATTAAATACGTAAAACAGTGTACTATTGTTTGCATAAAAAATATGTAACACAATTCAGGTAGAATTAAAAATACTTATGCTATGTAAAATATAAAGTTTTCAGTGTTTGTCAACATTGATATTCATTAAAAATTGATAGGTTTCATCTGGTTGGTTCATGGAATTTCGAAAATGATGGATCAAAGCATAAATATTGAATTCATACTTGAGTATAGTTTGATATAATTGCATTAATTTCCATGATCATAAAAATGTTATTAAAATAAGCGATATTTATATAAAACACGACATTTTAAATGGAGCTGTGCTAAGAAGCAGACTTCTAACAACTAAATCGATAGATGGAATTAAATGGAAAATATGACTAAATATCGTTCATGATTAGACTACATGAAAGTCATCACACAAGTAATGTGTTTGGGTGTTAAAACATTTTAAAACTGCAAATAAGAATTTTGGAGCCACAGAATTATTCAACAAAATTCACACTCAAAAAGTAGTTCACAACAGCTGCATGAAGACAATATCTCTATTTAAAATCAATTTCTATCATAGGAATAATAAATTTATTCTTTTTGTCAAAATCAAATATTAAAAAAACCCTTATGATAGTGAGGTTGTCAAAGATAGTAAATCTATACACTTACCCCGCGTCTACCTTGTTGCTGCAAGGATGTAATGCGGATCTGATCCAAGGCATCAGCCACATCAACTATACTATGTTGAAGCTCTTCAGCATATCTTTGAACCAAGGCCGGAGGAATGCCACAAAATCCCGTCTGGAATTTAAAAACAGGAAAGTTTTTGCAATTAAAATTTACAAACCAAACCAAATATTCGATCAAACGAAAAGATCTTAAATGCTGCATAACTACAAAATAACTATGGAAAATTTTCATAAAAAAATGTTAACTATTAACTGACATTTTAGTCATAAACAATTATTGAATATGTTCAAGCAGCATGTCTTTGAACAGGATTAATATCAAACTATGGCAATACAAATTATTATTATAACTGTAGTTCAAAATTTTCATTTAGAGTTTGAAAGTCGCAAATGAGCAGTTTTGAATCTATTCAGGTTCTGAACCACAATTTTGACTATTTCTAAACTTAAACCTGAGCATTAGGGATTATATCTATTCAATAAATTTGGTAATCATCAAGAGTATATAATACAACAGGGTTCCTACTCTTCAAGCAAAAGAAAAATTATGACTTTTTTTAGGTTATACTTCACATAGAACACAATAGAATAACTCACTACACAGGTGAAGACTTTCATGAGTGCTATGGCTTGGATCGAGATTAAAAAATTTTTTTTTAGCTAACATGAATACTATGCCATCAATTTTGAGGACACTTGACCGTTGAAAAGTACAGTGGGTGTTTGATTGTAGGTGAAATAAAATAAGCTGTTGTAAAAAAATTAAGGATTTTTTTTTTTTAAATTTAAGGACTTTTAGCAAATATTAAAGCTTTTTAAAGGCCCTTAAAAATTAAAATTAAAAATCAGGCCTTCAAGTCCTACGAGAACTCTGAAGGAAAGAAACTTAATTCTAAATTCAATTAGAACAGACAGTACTCATTTTGTTAAATTGGGCTGAGAAGAATAAGTAGTAGATTGGTCACTGAAAAACATTTTCGCTTGCATGTCTGTATTTAATTCCTTATATCTTTCAAAGCTTTAATCAAAGTGCACAATACATATCATGGAAGATAAAGGAATAAAAAGTGAGTTATGAAATATTTTAGCTGACTACAAAATTATACATCTGCATGTTTCTCTCCAACTAGTATAAACATGGTAGTTATATAAAACAAGACCGTCCTATAATCTACACTGATAAATTTACAGAATAGAAAATATATATTCAACAGCAAATATTTGCATACAATATTTATTTTACACTCCAATACATACCAATATTTGCATAAAATATTTCGTAAATAGGTTTGACATGTCTATAGAAATATTCAATTTACCTTATCTGTATATGGTTCTTCATGTAAATATATTTTTTCAGCTACTAGCTTCTTGTTAACTTTAGATATAAGGGTTGGAGAAGGAGGACGTGCATCGTGAATGAGCGTCTGAAGACTGCCTTTTCTTTGCTTGACTTTTCTATAAACATGCCTACTAGGCGAGTCATCTACCTCTGTAGCAGTGTCGCTCACGACATCATCATACTCGTGTATGTTCCTCCTGGAATTCCTCTCACTTTTTGAGAAAGAGGCCCAGCCATACACGTACCCACCCCTATCGGGGTACGAATCCACCGACGAGTCATGGCATTTGGTGAAGCCGTAGGTTGGAAAATTGAGAGAGAAGTCATTGAACAGATCTCGGCTCTTGTGAGAGTGGGATTTGTTTCGGCTGTGTTTGGTTCTAGTTTTGCGTGGCGATCCTGGAGAGGATTTGGTGCCTGAGTGGGAGATGAAGTAAGGAACACTTAATGAGCTCGTTTCCTGTTCCAACTTTGGTATGATAACTTCAACAGCAGTTACCAGGATCTCATTTGCATCCCCATTCCTCTGGTTCAAGGTATTATTGTCTTGAGTGGGGAGAATGTTATAGTTGCTGTGATTGTTCAGGTCGTCAGTGCAATCATTTGCATTGGCTACATTTGCCATGTCATCCATGGTTGTGGCTGAAGATTTGGTGGACGATTCAGCGCTGACATCGAGGTTGTTCATTGTTAAAGCTGAATCCTGCCCTTCTCTTGACTGAATTCCACTCTCAGACTGACTAGTGTCTTGATCCTCTAGATCAACCATAAACTGTCCATTACTTAAAGCTCTTTGTGAGGCATCCTGATGGATGAGATTTTCGTGGCTTGCATAACACCCGGAGTCTCTCGGAGACTGCTTGATTTGAGATTCGTCATCTTCTACGTCTTCAGCTGAAAGAGAAGTTCAAACATCAGACAAGATTATTAAAAGAGTTTTTCATAAAATAATTTCTAAATATTATAATTTTCTTGTACCATATTTACATCATTTTTGAAAAAATAAAACAGCAAGTTGTATTTTTGTGGAATTAGTTTAGGATTTTCAAATGAATTAAAATTTTTTTGCTAAAAAGCTTTAAAAGTTTAGTATTAATTTTCAATAAAAAATATTGTCAAAACTTTCTATGAAATTATTTTTTATAAAATAAAGATATATACTTGATGAAAAGTACTAAATCATAAATATAATATGTGGATTATCTTTTGATAATTTAAAGGGTTGTGTGTTCTTTTTTATAGTATTTCTTGTTTAATTCTACAGCTTTAACATAACATTATTAGCTCGAGTTTTTTAACTTTTCTAGACAAGAATGTGATGATCCTTTGCTTGGCAAAGTTATTCTTTCTTTGTTTGAAGGTTAGATTTCTTTCAGAAGCACATTATGAGATACCGAGAAGAATTTCCCCTTCTTTCCTTAGAACTAAGATTTTTGACTCAGTGTTTAATTTTTACACCAATGATATATTCAACACAATACAATATACAAACCATAAAACATGAATGTATAACAAAATTTTCAATCAATATAATTTATATGCTTTAATATTAGTAAAATATATTTTTCTTCTTGAAATGTAAGGGATGCAAGATATATTATCAACAAATTAAACAAATACTACAGTATTAGTGGAATTTATTTTCTATTATTAAAAAGTTGATTACCATCCGGATCAACATCTTGTAGCATTTCCACAGCCCTTAATAGTTTTGAGCAATGCTCTGGATTAACAATGCCGAGGTTATCCAAATCAACTTTCTCAATTTCCTTAAAGGTATCTAGCTCATCATAGCCATTAAGAACCAAAACATTTGTGTATTCCTGAAAAAAATAGAAGGAAATATTTTATAGCTGAACTAGAAATTTGTGTAAGATTTTCTTTTGAATAAAAGTAACTAGATAACAGTATCAAAAGTAACAAGTATAGGAAAACTATTTTAAATAACTCAGACAATGAATAAACTTTCTTACATAAATTATGTTATGTACTGTTTTGGTACAGTGGGTGCACAAGTATAAAGAAATTTGAGCATGGTAAAATTATAATATATATTTTTACAACAGGTATAAAATTTTTATTATAACTAAGTCTCTAAAAAACTTATGAAACAGTAATTTTGCATATTTCCTGTATACCAAATGTTTTGTTTATGAATGTGAGATTTTGCAAATTCATTAAAAAGAGGTTTACCTGTACTTTATATGGAAATGCAACTTCTTTATGTGATAAAAGTAGCTAAACATGAGAAATGTGCATCGAAATTTGCAGAACACACATGATTAATAATAGCATGAAAAGGAAATGCATATATAATAATAAATAATGCAAATGTTACTTCAAGATCAAGTTGTTTTAGAAGTTCTTCCAAAGTTTCTGGTTTTTTACATGAGCTGAACCAATCATTGTTCACTTTTCGGTGCCTGTGCTTGACTTTTCTTTCCTCAACAATTTCTTCAACATTGATGAATTTAAAGTGACCAACTTTTCCTTGAGCCATTCCGGCCCATATTCCAGTTTTGTGTTTGGCAATAATATCAATGATATCCCCTTTCTGAAATAAAAAAATTTTACATTGAGCCCAGAGAACAATAAAAATACATGACTAAATATAATCGGCTTACAAGTAACAACTTAAAAAATGAAGCATTGAGGAAACAAAAGTAGAAAAATTCAACACGGTGTTTCTTAAAAAATCTAACATTCTGACACAAAGAGGTAAATTAGATAAAAAAAATTATATCTTAAAAATTTTGACTTAGTTTTTACTTGTAAGCTGGTATAATAAACACATTTATGCCTAAAGAGACTATATTTTTACTTTCACATGACCAACATTCCTATACTATGACTAGTTTATGTAGAAATAAATGTGCCATACACATATATTTAAAAATATAGTGAAATTGTATGCTAACTGATCATTATCATACATAAGAGCACAATATATCATTATTCACATAAGAGCTCTAATATACATTATATTACTTAAAATTTGTGATTACATGTATGGCCATATTTACTGAATGATTCAAAAATTTACAAGTCAATATGCCAGTCATTATCAGATATAGGTCCTTTACAAATACTGACTCATAAATTTGATCTTGCTTGCAATTTAATGAAGTGCAATCAGTAAATTTTTAACACAAAGGATATTCATAAGATAATTTTTATATTTATGTCTAATATAAAGTACATAGCACTTGCACTTAACTTTCTTAATTTCTTATATTTATTCATGGTAAAGTGTTGTTATTCGCATTTCAATTCATTAGTAATGAATATAAGCACTCATTTAATAAATGAATTTCTTATCTATAAATAAAAATAAAAAAATCCAAAAATATAAATACATTTGTTGGCATTAATTCTTATTATTTCCAATGAAATAAATGTTAAAAGCACAACTCAGATTGTGAACATCTTCAATTTCATTCCATTTCCTTGCTCAAAGACGATTCAGCATTTTTTTAAATGTTAAACCTATTTTCATGTTTTCTTTTTTTGGTGCTGATTTATATCATCCAGATTTCTCATTGCTTTTGCTGAAGGATTTTCACTCTTCTATGTAGTTTTAGAGATATTTTGCAGCTCTATAGCCCAAATCAAGCATTTTAAGCATCAAAATTGGCAAATGAATCCAATAAGCCATAATATTATATTTGTTGTTACTTGAAAATAAACAAATAACGTTGATTTCTGTGTCGTGTACATCAGTGAAATCTATATAAACAGTTATACAATGAAAGTAAAAGAATAATTTTTCTTGCCTTAAAAGCAAGACCATCTCTATCATATGGACTAGGAGTACAGTCAACAAGAGCCCTTGCTTTCCCAATGAAAGTTCCCACATAGGAATTGTGATCATCTTCACCTGCTGATGTTGAGCTACGATTGCTGCTAGTTGGTGTAGGAGGTTGTAAGCCTGAGACAGTTCAAAATAGATTATAAGACAAGACTTTCTTCAAATTGAAATCTACAAATCACCCATACACATTGTAAATCTAACAAAAAAAACACTAACAATTTATAAATATATTAACTACTAATTTAAAAATGATGAAAAAGACAAAAAACAAGTACAGCAAATAAAATATTTCTTCAATAATGAAACCTGTTTTTTAAATGAAAATTTTGTGAATGCTTTATTTTATTTTTTTTACTGAGGGTAAAATGTATCATTCATTCTAGTAAAAAATATATTGAAATGTTTTAATATTTTACTGCTACTGAAGAATATGAAGTTTCATATAATTTCAAAAGTATGACAAATTAATTTCATAAAAGTCCCCAGCATATATACACATTTATTTTTCTAATTTTTATATACACATTTACATACACATATAATTTTATATACACATTACAGCATATATACACATTTATTTTTCAGTGAAGTGCTTTTTCTGTGTATCTGACTTAGTGCTTTTTCCGTGTGTTTGATTTTGTTTAGTGCTTTTTCTGTGCATTGATTGTTACTTTGGATTAGAATGGGTTTAGTTAGAATGTTTAAGGAGATGAGGACAGAGGGAGCCAGTGGGGAGTTCTATGTGGAATGTGACTTGTGTGGGAATATGGTTGAGGCAGGAAAGGGGTGTGTGAGTGGGGTTAAAATGTCAGAGAAGGTTGTATTTACATGCAAGAGTTGCTTAGAGGTGGGTGATTTGAGGAAGGAGCTGGAGGCTTTGAAGGAGAGGTCTGCAGAGGGAGTGGAAAAGGGTGTTCAATGTGAAGACTTGGGACACTTAGATCAGGGGGATGAGGTTGATAAGGTAACTAGAGGGGTTGTGGTTGGTGATTCAATGGTTAGAGTTTTGGGAGAAATGGTAGGGCGTAAAAAGCGCAATTTTGCAAGGTGTTGCTTGCCAGGCGCCAGGGTAAAACATGTAGTTGAGGCAGTTAAGGCAGGTGTAATTAAAGGGGATGAAAAGGCAGTAGTGTGGGTGGGAAGAAATGATGTAGAGAGGACTACTAATGTTGAGTTTAAGAGGGAAGCGGAAACACTTTTAAGAGGCATTAAGTCTCATGGGGTAGAGGTAACAGTATTAGGATTACTATCTAGGTATGGGTTAGGTAATGGGTGGTTAAATCAAAGGGCCACTAAGATGAACGGGTTGTTAAGGGATTTGTGTGAGAGGGAGGAGGTTAGATTTTTAGATGTTTGAAAGGAGTGTAGGAGGGATTGGATAAGCAGGGACAATTTGCATTTAAGCCTGATAGGTAATAGGGAGGTTGGCAAGCGGGTTTTGAACATTCTGGAGTCAAAAAACTAGAATACAAGCAGGGATGGGAAGGACATAGAGGGTTGACAGAACACAGTAATTGCTTAGGAAAACTAACAGGGTCTAAATTGCAGGAGACAAACAATACAAAGGGGAAGTGCAATGTAAGGGAGAAAAACAATACGAAGACAAATAATATAAGGGGAAAGTGCAATATAGGGGTGAAAAATAAGCTAAAAGTATTTTATTGTAATGCTCGCAGTGTGAGAAATAAAATGGATGAGCTCAAGGCAATTGCACAAGCAGAGGATATAGATATCATTGGGATTACTGAAAGTTGGGCAAGCAGTGAAGATGCACAAATTTTAGAATTAAGTGGATTCGCAATGTTTAGGGAGGACAGAGTGAATAGGAAAGGGGGTGGGGTTTTGATTTATGTGAGAGAATTTTTAAACTGTACGGAAATAAAGTTAAATAGTAAAACTGAGGTTATAGAATCAGTCTGGGTGAAACTGAATACAGACAAAGGACTAATTCTGGGTAATATATATAGACCTCCTGTTTGTAGTGAAGAGCAGGAAAAGGGCGTGTGCAATCTGATAAACGAAGCATGTCAAAAAGGAGAATTAATTTTAATGGGGGACTATAACTATCCAAATATTGACTGGACATACAATCTAGCTACAAATGGGAAAGGGGCAGAATTTTTGGAAGTGATACAGGATTGTTTTTTGTACCAGATGGTGTATGAAGATACTAGGGACAATGCAATATTGGATTTGATTTTCAGCAATGAGGATAGGGTGCAGGATTTGGTTATAGGTGAGAGCCACTGGGAGAAAGTGATCATAGAAGTATCAGATTAAGTATAAATTTTCAGTCAGCATACACAATCAATAGTAGGATAATTCCAAATTTCAGAAAGGTAAATTTTTATAGGATAAGGGAATAGTTAAAGGAAACATTCAAAGGGGATTATTAGCACCACATCATTCTGAACAATGGGAGGAATTCAAGAATAAGTTAGACAGGGTGTTAAAAAAACATGTAACGTTCAGGATAAAAGGAAAATCTAGAAAATTGCTCCCTATGTGGTTTTCAGGGGAAACACACAAAGCTTTAAAATTAAAACAAAGAACATACAGGGTATATAAAAGCACTGGTATCGACAGGGACAAGGAGGCATATCAGAAAGCCAGAAAGGAGTTTAAAACTATTAGTCGGAAGCAAAAGGTGTCCTTGGAGGAAAAACTAGCAAGGGAAATAAATATAAGCCCAAAAGAATTTTTTGCATATGCAAGTGGTAAAAATAAATTTAGTACTACACTGGGCCCGTTGGAGGGGAAGGGAGGTGAGTTCATTCAAGACGAGGTAGGAATGGCAAACGTGTTAAATTACTTTTTTTCTGGGGGTTTTCAATGGTAACTATAATTTAAAAAATTATCCCAAGGATGGAGCCTTTGCAGGGGGTATAATTAAAGAATGCAAATTTAACAGGGAAGAAATAGTACATCAGTTGAAAAGAATTAAGCCATCTAAAGCACCAGGGCCAGACGATATTTATCCGAGAGTACTAGTGAAATGCGCGGAAGAATTGGGGGAAGTAATTCACACGATATTTAATTCAACATATAGCATGGGTTGGGTACAAATGGATTGGAAGTTGGCCAACATAACTCCAATTTTCAAAAAGGGAATACAAAGTGAACCGGGCAACTATAGACCAGTAAGTCTAACATCAGTAATTTGCAAAATATTTGAATCTCTGTTAAAAAAGCATATAATGTTATACTTGGAGGAAGGGGGACTGTTATCAGAGAATCAGTATGGGTTTAGGAAGGGCAGATCCTGCTCTACAAACCTTTTGAAGTTCTACGAAAAAATTACTGAGGAGCTGGATAATAAGAGCAGTGTGGATATCATGTACATTGATTTTCAAAAGGCTTTTGATAAAGTACCTCATGAGGCATTACTGTTTAAATTGGAAAGGCTGGGGATTCAGGGAAAAACATTAATATGGATAAAGAATTGGTTTTTGGGTAGAAAACAGAGAGTGCAGGTAAAAGGAAATTATTCACAGTGGACAGAAGTTATAAGTGGGGTGCCTCAGGGATCAGTTTTGGGACCAATTTTATTTATAATTTTCATAGATGATATAGGTCAGGGGATCAAGAATAAGGAGGGAGAAACAGTCAAGGATCTTGGGGTGATAATTCACAGGGATTTTAAAATGGGTCACCAATGTTCAGCTGTGGGTAAAAAGGCTAATAGGTTATTGGGGTATATTAAAAAGACTGTCACTTCAAGGGATAAGAATATAATCTTGCCGTTATATAAGGGTTTAGTAAGACCACATCTAGAATATGCTGTACAATTCTGGGCTCCATATATGAGAAAGGACATAGAATCAATTGAAAGGGTTCAGCACAGAGCTACAAAAATAATAAAGGGGCTAGCAAATTTCGACTATAATGAATGTTTAAGTAAGCTAAACATGTATACACTGGAAAGAAGAAGAAGGAGGGGGGATTTGATTCAGCTTTTCAAGTTTGTAAAACAAGGGGACACAGAGGGCTTAAATTTCAATAGGGATAACAGAACAAGGGGTCATGGGTATAAATTGAATAAGACACATTTTAATCGGGATTTAAGGAAAAACTACTATATTAATAGGGTAATAGACAGTTGGAACGCGTTGCCAGAAAATATAGTTAATTCAAAGGGAGTGTACGAATTTAAGATACAATTGGATAGTCAGTGGGAATTCATAAACAAAGGACCAGCCTTGTTGGGCTCGAGCCTGTAGCTGGTCATCAATATTTGTATTTGTAATCTTGCACATTAAGTTCCACAAGGGCATATATATACACACAAATCCTCTGTATTTAAATCAGGGTGTCTACTAAATTTCTGTTGATCCATTTTCGGTACATTTTAGGGACTTTCTAAAATAAATGCATGATCTGATTTTACATGATTATGTGGGTCAGTTAGATACAATTATACTTTAAAATCACACTTTTTTTACTACTTAGTCTAATCTCGAGAAGAGGACTCAAAAATCAAATTCCAGCTTTAATAAGCTGTTATCAAAAAAAAAAAATGAACTTTTAATAAAAATTGAAGGAATTAACAATTATTTTCGAAACATTTCCTTTAGTAAGTTTTTAATTTTACGTTTTATGCATCAAAAAAAGTTGGTAAAAAAAATATACATATCTCAATTTGTGTATTTAAAAAAACTGTCTACGAATATGGTTGGATAAGGGGAGTTACCTCACTTTCATTTTCTTTTCAGTTTGTATAATTTCATTGTTTTAATTATTCGATTTCATCATTTGCAGTTTGCATTATTTGCAATTTTCTTTCTTTCATTTTGTTTAAATTCAGCTACAGACACCTTTTGTTTCTGCCTAAAATTTTTTTTTATAAAATTTCGTGATGAAATTTGTGATTTAGAGACATTTTCGGGACCAGTAGACACTCTGTAAATGTTATTGATTATATAAAATGATTCATGTTCCTTATCAGTTGAGAATGTTTATGCTTTGAACATAGTAAGGGTTATGACATGAATTGTGCCCATTTGTAGTTGGAGTATTTTGAAGTAGGGTGTGAAAATATAGCAAAGTGTGAAAGAATGTGATGGTCTGAGCATTCAACCATGTTTTCCCAGATACCATACGAAAGAAATAATATTTACAGTACTGTTGTAAAACAGTTAACTCCTTTTAATACAATTTTCTTGAGTGAAGTATGATTTTTTGTAATAATTTGTTAGTAAATCTCTTATTGAATTTTCCTTTCCATTTCTATTTATCATAAACCATGTTGCAGTGTTGACTAAAGATTGTCTTTCCTGTGAGAAAGTGCATGCTGAATTACTAACACTTAAGGGGTTAAGAATACGTAAGTGTGCTGTGTACTAATATTATAAAGCATTAAATACATTTAAATTTGTAAAAAAGAATTCTAGAATTAAAAAACAAATTTAGAATGAGCAAAACTCTTAAAGGAATAAAATGCATGAACATTTTATCTACATTCAAATTGTTCAAATACTAGTATTTAAAACAGAATTTACTTGAGCCTGATCCACTAGGAATACTTTCAACAGAGCTTCCACGATGTATCACACCATCAGCATTTTCAATTCCTTCTCCCATCTGAAATTTTATTTTTATTTTCCATGACTAAACGTTTTTATTATATATATAAGTTAATATACTTTAAGAATGATAATCCAAACTATTGTACACAAAAGAGAAACAATAACAAACAACGTATTGCACAACTGTGATCCAGTTCCAATAGAAAAATACTTATATAATAGATTGTGACAATCCAAAATTAAAGTTAATGTGCTTTAATCGGCTGGCTTCACATGAACAGAAAAAACGGATTTATAGTCAATACCGATATAATAATTAAAAATCTCCTTAAATTCATTTTAAAATATTCTAGATTAAATTTTAAAATTCGGGCTGGACTACAAAATTGCAAAAAATTTGGACTACCTGTGTGCCAAACTTCATTATTGTTAGTGCCATAGATTCGTCAGGACACGCCGAACAGAGACATCACAAACTTAATTTTATAATGGTAGATTATATATTTATATAATGTGTTTTTGTAAGCAACAAAAATTGACGATTAGCAAGGTAAAAAATATATTAAAATGAAGAGGTTAATAATTTTTTAAATTTTAGAAAATAATGCACTACTTTGTAGTAAAATTTATAATAGGAGATAATGGCTTCAATAAGTTAACGGAGTTATAGAATGAACTATGAACTAATATAATGAAATACTTAGAGAGTTTAACAACATAAAATTTCAATTATCTCTTTGAATTATGATCGAATGAAATTAATTTTTAAATCGAGGGAGGGGAGTGTAGTTGAATTAATGTCATATTGAAGCAACACAACAGGTTATTGGTGATAATTCAGAATCAATCCTGAAGGGAAATACCCAAGGACAACACTGGTTAATTTTTAATCAGGGTCAGATGACAAGTAAATTGCGGAAGGAAGAATGTTGCAATAATTTCCAATTTGGGCACTTTTTTTTTGGCTTATTATCGTAATCCTTCCTCCACAGTAATGTGGAGGAAGAATTATGATAAGGCTATCTAATACCTATTTTAAATGTGTACACAAAACTTACTGGAAAACAGAGAGTAAATAAGAACGGTATATCCCATTTTAATTAAATGAAAAAAACCTGTAAAACCATTTTAAATAACACTTGAT
Organism: Metellina segmentata; assembly: GCA_947359465.1. Lineage (NCBI taxonomy): Eukaryota > Metazoa > Arthropoda > Arachnida > Araneae > Tetragnathidae > Metellina > Metellina segmentata. The sequence continues at coordinate 85,267,116 of OX375874.1, forward strand.
GAAATAGTAATTTAATTCCTAAAACATTTATGCAGAAAAGCAGTTTATCTATAGAAGAAAATTGTCCAGTATCATAAGAAACTAGCCCCTATGTGAGCATAATTAAAGAACCTTACATCATCATCTGTAACCATTCCTTTTGAGTTGCGAAGCCGGGAAATCTTTTTCTTGACATCACGATGGAGGTCTCTGACACGTCCTGCCCATGATGAAGAGGAACGTTCCCGAGTTTCTCTACAAAAACGTGCTTCAATTTTCTGAAAAAATGTTTTAGTGATTTATTCTGTTTTACGTTTAATAAGACTGAAAATTATTTATGAGATTGAAAGATTAATACATCATTGGAGTTATTTAAATACAATTTTCACAACAAAGTAATTCTGAAAGCAAGTTTAGAATGGCAGGTTAAGAAACGCAAAATGATGGCAATACTGAAGAATTTTTATGTTAATAAATAAAAAAACTAACATGAAAAACGTTTTTTTTTTTTTTTTTAATTGAAAATGAAAAAAATAAAATTATTATCCTTAGAAACAGAATGTGATTTACAAAAAAAAATATTTTTTTAGTATCTGACTTGGCAATAACAATACAGTTTTAATTCTTGTGAAAGTATGTGTAATATTTTTAAAACTTAGATTGAAAAAAAAAAATTGTCAGGCTATATAATTGTGACTACCTCTCCACCAAAATATTGCAGCGGTTAATACAAAACAAAAACACAGTAACTTTCCCAAGTGCACAACAGGGGAACATATAAATAAACACAAAATTCTAATTCCAGTTTATTCATGAATTTACAGCTTTAATGCTAGTATCCAGTCTAATCTTTTTGTTTTGCAATGTTTTTATAACTCACTGCACAAAATTAAGAACACAGAATAAAATAGCTTTAACACAGAACTAAAAATTGTAACTATAAATGTTACCTTTTCATCATCTTGATCTTCATAATCTGAAGAATGAGAATGTCCATCTTCACTCGTGCTGTAACTTGTACGACTCTATAACAAAAATTTGTGGTTAATTGAATAGGAAAAAATATTCTTCAGAAGTCTCTTTCCAAAAATTATTTACTGGATTTAAATGTTACCACACAATTTAATCAAAGCCACAGCAACCTCTTTTTTTTTTATCACACTTCTGGTTTAATTACCATCAAGGAAAATAAAGATTCAAATAACATTATCTTTGTGTATGATTTTAATTAGAATGAAAAAGTATGCATTAAAGATCAAACCAAAGATATTTAACAATTTTAATATTCTTTATTTCACATTATCTTGAACATAAACACACTTAGCACATTATTTTAGCTAAGCTTAAATCATGAAAACGCGATTTGATTTAGAATTAAAATTTGGAATAAAAGCCTTTAAATTTAACATTCGGATCCCCGACACATTATTCGATCAAATTTGGGTATTAAGATTGCTGAAGGAATAATGAATCTTTTAGTGGTTTTGAATTGGCTGCATAAATTCACACAAGATAATACTCAAGATTTTAATTCTTATTTAAATTTAGCAAAAAAATTCAAATACTTGTTGTCAAACAAAAAATTCAGCTTTTTTTTTTCTTTCAAAAAAGCAATGTGTACTCACATTGAAAGCCAACCGAACATACAAGTCATTTTCTACTTGTCCGCATAAGCTAATGTAAACAGCACAAATCTAGTCTTCCTTATCAGCTGATTCATCAAAATAGCTTCTCAGAAAAAGACAAAGGACAAATTCTGTTTCAAACGAATTCCTGTTATTAGAACATGGATGAGTGAACATTCCTCTTCTGCAAATTGTGCTGACATTCTCACATGACGAAAACCGCTAACACAAAACAGGACACAACAAACGATGTGCAAAACAACCTTAGTTTTCCGAAAGCGCAAAAAATTGTCAACAAATAAAACAAGCGAAGTTTTACTGCGCATGTGCCCAAAAACTCGGAAATCGAGCCCGAAGATATCGGAAGTTGAACGAAGAATCCGTCGAAAACAAAACAATAAAAAAACAAATTCAAACTATTTTCCTGTGATTTTTGACAAAAGAACCCCCCAAAAAATGGTGATTTCCAAATGCAAATTGTTGAATCATTCGAATGTTAAAAATTACTTTCTTTTTGGAGTTTTGAGAAATTTTTTAAGATCATTTCACGAATTTCGTCGAAGCTTACCACGAACACTTTATTGAAACAAAGGTAATCGAGACAAAATTGCATCGCATAGTTGCAGTTGTGACGAACAGTTAACAAGGGCATTTTACTAAGGAAAATTATAAGTTTTCGCTAAATTTTGGCGTTGCAAAAGTATTTTCCAGTGCTATGCATGAGAAGAGAATGTTTTAAATAATTCCATTGTTAGTTATGCAACCCCTGTAATCGTACTACTAATTAGGAGAGAGACGAGAAAAAGCAATAAAGTCTTCTTAGCAACATCTGGCGAGCACAAAACAAGTCAGAGGCGACTTTTTTTTCTTATTTGCTACTTAAACACCCGATACAAATATACTTTTTTTAGTTTTCAAGCAGTCGATAATTAATTTCAACTATAAATTCACAATGTAACAATAATTAAGCACAAAAAAAAAAGTGCGCGAATAACATATTTTACTTTTTTTTTAATTACTTGTATTTCATATTCATTTTGAATATGTAAGTTTTGTTTTGGTCAGAGGGCAGCATGAGTCTCATTTGCACCAGGTCCCCGCAAGTCTCACTTCGCCTCTGTTGACGAAATATTATCGTTAGTATATTCAATAGACCCACAGTGTATTTTTAATGTATTTCGTAGCATAGCAAATTCCTTAATTTAGTTGAAAATAATTTACATAGCAAAGCATGTAAGTTAGCCACTGACTCAGGACTCCACTGAAGGATACGAGCGAGCATCCGCTCAAGATCTATTATTCCATCGATCGAAAGAACGTCACCTTGACCCCCCTTTTACACTTCCTGATAGGAACTCTACCAATCCTTTATCGAATTTAAGCCACGGCATCGACGTCGTTTCTATGACAACCATCCGAATCCTCATTACTTCCATCCTCATCCCCGATGAGATTTCGAATTCTTTAGATTTTTGCCAATAATTGGTAAAAATCAGTGTTTGGTAGTTGGGTCGTCCGTCTTAAGAACCATTACAGGCCTTGAGTAAGCCAGGATTAAGTTATTTTGGCGCACTAGACAGGTAACTTTAGGACCACTTGTCCAGATTATTTTAAAGTTTCCGGCTCATTTAGCACTTTGACAATAACTACAACCATCCCCTTCTTTTTAAGGACTAAAGGAAGGACACAGGGAAGAAAATAGATAGAAAATATCCATTGCCTGATATTATTAGGGGAATAGCCTAAATCAGAAGTGAAGATAATCATTTATATCCGATTTATGTCGTATATACCTTATGTAAACCCTGGGTACGGGCTTATTGGTTGATCCACCGCTGAGCTAAATAGTTTATTGTGGTCCATTGCTCACCCTTTTACAGGAATTTTAAAAAATCCACTCACTTCATATCTATCAAATTGGATTTTTTTTGTTGAATTTATTTAATTAAAATTGAAGTACTCAGATCAAAAACAGCCTAATCAATTGAGTTGACGAAAGTGGGAAAACTAAAACTGTTATTTTATTTGAACAGAACAAAGGAGGTTGAATGAGCAAAGGTAAAGTGCATTCAGCGTGCATCACTTGTTTAGGATTGATTTTTTTACGAATTATACTTTAACACAGTTCAAAGATTGAGGAATTTAATCTCTCTTGGACGATAAAAGTTAAGATATGAATTTTTATTTCTGCCTAAATATAATAAATCGCATTTCATACACGAAGATTGTTCGAGCAAAGCAAATTGAAAATGCTTAAGAACATACTTAAAAGTTATCTCAGTATAGATTTGGCTTCCATTTTTCATTCTTATTATTTATCTGTCAGTCACATCTCTAGATAGGTTGGTGTAAGGGCCATATTTGGGCCTAACACAGGATAGACATCATCTAGTAATGCCATACACATGCAAGGAAAGTTTTGCTCCAACAGAAGAGAAAAATACACCCATGACAAGTAATAGAAATCTAACCTGCACTACCTAAACACGCAGGTTTCTAGCGCAGTTGGAAAATACATAGAGTCACGACTGGATCACACCTCTGAAAATGTTTCATTAGCGTCCGTGATAGCCCTCTTTATAAATTAATAAAAAAAAAAACATCTTCCAAAGAATTTCTAACGCGTTCGAAAATATTTTCTAAGTATAAAAGGTTCAACTATTATTTTTCTCAAGCTTCACAAAATAAAATAATTTATAATAAGAAAACTGTTGGTTCCTTAACAAAAATTAATTTTCACATTCTTGAAAAAGAATTATTTTTCTAGAAATGTGCTTAATTTCTTAGTTAATAAGAACAATTCCAAGGACTTAGTTTTCCAGCAGTATATATCCTAATTTTCTTCACACTAGAAAAGCATGAAATTCCATTTCCCTGAAGCACGCATGAAGAATACCATGTGTTCTCTACAAAGTTAATATTTTTCTATATGTTTAAATTTTTACACTCGTTCCTACGAATTTCAGAACACTAATGTAGGAATCCAGAGTGCTTGAGCGATGAAAGATGCGACAAGTTTCGGGCGAGCCTAATCTTTTTCAGGCAGCTATATTTTATTTTTACGCAGGAGAATATTATTTTACCTTGTTTTCACATAGTTCTATCGCATTTTCATATACTTTTAGATTCTGTTTGATTTAAAAAGTAGTCGAGAATGAGATGTTGCCATCTTGCAGTATCAACTTTTGATATTCTCTTATACTAATATAAAATTTGGATAGGTAAATAACCAAATCATTTGTGGATTGTCAGTACATTCCACAAATTTGGGAATCGAATTGAGTAAATTCCTCAGTAAGCTAAATGCATATTGACGATAACTAGAGTACCTATATAATAAGAGTGGCGACATACACACAGGGAACACTTTCTTATTGGCTTAGAGACCTTTTCTACCGCCCGAGGCGGTCTTTTTCTAGCTCCCGTAGACTTAACATGGGAACTTTTTGTGTGTTCGAGAAAAACGTGTGTATATTAAATTAAAAAGAAAATATAGCTTATTCATGTTCCATTTCATGTTATAGAATGTTTATTTATTATTGTTTTAGTGTTTTGTCAGTATAAATTTGAAAACTTTTTAAATAAATAGCTTTTTTTTTAACAACATGGTGTTTCCCACAATCTAAGTTAGCGCGTTGTGCAATCAATCTCATCAATTACGCATGTAATTGAGCGTTTATATGATTCATTTATACCGAATGTATCCATATTATAACAATAATATGCTTTTTGTTCTCCCTGAAATGATATATTAATTCGCCCAGCAACCTTCGTTGAGACGATTCTGGTAGAAAAATGGCTGCCGCGCATGCGCATTGGGCCAAATTTGGTCCCTCGTCGCCACTTATTATATAGGCACTCTAACGATAACTGCTTAATTGAATGAATCATAGAAAATTAGTTAACAAGGGATATAATTAAACTCTATTCAAAACACCTGAGGAATAATAGTGTAATATTTGTCTCCATCAACGGAATACACGTGAGGAAATTTTAGTATAAAACATACTAGACAGAAAGCGATTTTACTTACAGTACTCAAATGCTCTCTCATGACACATATAGGGGGTCACATTAAAATGCAGTTTATCACCGTTTTTGGCGTCGCTTGACGTTTAATCTAGTTGGCGATGACGAATCAACTCGGAATCAATTCGGAATTCATTCTTTGGAAAATTTAACGGCAGGGTTGAAATCGTATTTGAATGACAAGCAAAAGTGACTTGGAGTTCAGAAAACACTATTGTCATTACATTTAGCCTGACAGAAAAAGCCTCCCATAAATCAGAACTTTAACACCTTATGACACAGTAGTTAAAAGCGTTTCCGCAACCGTGTTCCTAATTTTCCGTGTTGTCTTCTTTTCAGCTTTATATTACCTCATTCTTTTCCCAGCTTTTCAACAGGTGCATACTTCATACATGTACATTTTCCTTAAATTTTATAACGTGAAATTCTTTTCAAACATTTTTCTCCCTTTCTCTTAAAATTAATTAAACTTCTTTTATATTTTCGATAAATCAATATTATTTCACGTCAGTCTGTTTTAAATCCATTACAGATTTTTCATTAATTAAAGAGTTTGTTCCCAAAAGGAATTGAGTAATCTTTACGATTTTCAGAATATGCAAATTAAAATCCGTATGGAAGAAAAATGCAATTTCCTTGTTTATTTTTGATAGCATTATATAACTTCATCCCTAGAGATAGAAATAGAAGCAATAATCTATCAAAGGCCCGGTGCACACCTCCGGATTTTCAACGTGTGGCGCCGTTGCGGCATCGAAGCCCAACTATGCACACATAACCGTGAAATGACGCACGAACTCATTTCGCGCCATTTGCGATAAATATTCTATCGAAGAAAACGTGTTTATTTCGCTTACTTCGTGTAACAAAAGTATGTTTTGTAACAAAATAGACGTTACTATATACAACCATTTGTTAATTATTATTTATATTCCATTTATATATGAAAACAAGGTACTTCAGAACGAAGAAGCGTTTGCGGCGCCGTGGGGAACTGCTGTACAAATTGCACGCAAGTTGAACGTGCGTCGCAGCAGCGGCGCTGGAGGCATGTGTGCACTGCTCCATTGGATCTAATGTATCTCAGACCGCACTTGCGTTGCGGCAGCGGCGCCGCACGTTGAAAAACCGAATATGTGCACCGGGGCGTAAACGTAATTTATTTGGGTTTGACTCAATATTTTTTGGAAAAAATTCTCCAACTGAGTTTAACTGCTAAGGTACTCCGTAAGTCATACGTCCGTTTAGTAGTCAAGACTTAGAAAAACTATTTTTTCTTACATGGCAACACAAGTTGAAGCAATCAAATATCTAACGTCCAAACAATTTCCTACAATGAGTATCGATTTTTCACGTGTTCTTGAATTAAAATAAAATCGAACATGGCATTACTGCACTCTCCTTATAGAAATGATGATGAAAGCTAGTGGAATGACGGAGCACCTAGTTGGAATGCTGGTAAAACGATTTTTCCTAGACGAATCGAAATTCTGGGCTGGATTTCTGATATTACTATTTTACATTTAGATACGTACAGGTCGAAAAATTTTTTCAATAAGTGGATACCCCAAAAGAAATCAATGTAGATTTTATATTTTTAAGTTGGCTTGTGGAAAGAACTGTAAGGCCGACGGCATTGGTTTTTAATCCATGTTATGGATTCGAGAATTTAGAAAGCCAACTGTATAGAAAAAAATTGAGCATTACATCTCAACTCAAACACCAAAGTTGCCTCCTCACAAAAGACGGAGTTAAAAAAAATTGTTCTTCCTTGACAGTCACAGGAATACTTCTTTACGAGAAAGAGTGGAAAATATAACAAGCATAACGCACAAAATAAGAAAAAAAAATCAGGATAGTTATTTTGAAAAAGCGTAAGGACCTTAAGGGCATTTGCGGAATATTTGAAGGAAAGGTGCGACATATTTTTTCATGGTGCTTTTTATTTTCGTTATTTGCAAATCCTTCATATTTATTTGTGGATTTTAGAGTTGGCTTAGATTTTATTGGTTTGGTTTAAAGGACAAAAGGAAACAGAATGCAAAATAATTAAAAAGTTTATCTCATAAAGTTTTATATAAATAAGAGAGAATAAAGAAACATTCTTTAAAAAATTCCATGTATTTAAAAAAAACGCAAGCTAAAGAAATTATACAGTGAATATTTTCCACTTTTTAAAGCTAATTTAAAAAAACGAGGTCAAGTATCGCATTTATCATACTTAAAAGACTTTTCTGTGAAAAAAACTAATGAAGGGGGTGGTAGTGTTTTTGTGGTGGAACGTGTTTCCTATACGTATTCCCGACGTGACGTCACGTGACATGCTTTACGAATACGATTTTAACAGGTGGCCAACAGAAATTTAGTTAATAGGTGAAATGCCAAACCTTGCCAATAAGATAAAATGCCGAACGTTGTCGATACTGTGATAAACTATAGTTTAATGTAACCCCGATATGTATCTTGTGAGAGCATCTCGGTCGGCTTTTCATAATATGTAAAAGAATAAACTATGGCACAACCAGATTCATGGCCCATTGGAAATGCCATAAAAATTTAAGGAAAATCAAATTAGCACAAGAATTATAATGTACAATTAAGTCACCACACACGAATATTCAAAGAAATAAAATCATTCTTCACACCACATGAATTGACACGCAAATCTATAACCAACTGTGTAATTGTACGAATATCGACACTCAGTATTGTATTAAAATAAACGTTTATACGGAGCACTACCAATATCAACAGAAATTTGCAATGAATATCCTTCATATCTGGGAGGGATCCAATCATAATAAATATTGGGGGCCAAAGGGTTCGGGTTTCAAGAACTTGGAACACTTGTATCATGATATAGAAGCCATCCAATCTCATGAGTAAAATAGAATCACTATATTTGGCACCCTATAGTATATGCATATATATTTAAAATTCATCTCCATGTTTTTTCTTGGGTCTAGAGTCTTGGGAAATCCTGATTCTAGAGTATATAATAGTATATTCGTTGTATATTTGGAGATAGACACTTCGTTTCTTAGGTTTGATCTAAAATATCGAACTAGGAAATTTAGAATGTTTACCATCCTTCCATTTGAGAAAGAACGTTTTCATCACAAGTCAATCTCTAAACGCCATCGTAAGAATATTTAAACACGAAAAGAACTCATGTATCCAAAAAATGTTCTACGATGATTGACTAGGACCGATTCCAATCTTTATTCAGCTGACATTTCAACGTTGTAGGCTGCATAAGGATTTCCTTTCCCTATCACAGAACACCGAAAGAGAAAAGAAATCATTCCAAGATCAGATGCTATCGCGTGTCCCTCAGTGGTCGATCAGCTCTGATGGATCGGAGCGCACCAGAGAAATCCCATCAAAAAGTCGTTCTTCATTACTTTCACGTCTTCGGAAAACGTTTTAATAACTGGCAGAATCCCAGAAATCTCCTCGCTCATCCATCTTTGGAATTGGTGAGAATAATCCCACTGCCACGTGACTCTGGAGCTGGGATATCTGAGGTAAGTAGGGGTAAAGGATCTTTCACGGTCCGTTTGAAGTTAACGGCCATCGTTATCAAGTCGGCATAGAGAATACGGGTCTTAAGAATCTTAACTTATATAATCATCGAGAGACACCTATTCACCTACAAGCATCCTATTCATTTCTTTTTCGGTTAAAATCATAAATGGGAGGTATTAAAGAATAATAAGTTCTAAAAATCACTGGTAGCAGCAGGACCCCCATGGCTAAACTTTCTGGTGTCATGGTAAATATATATAGTAGCGAAGTTAGTTTATATTCTAAATCTCCTCGATCCACATACTGGACATTTGTATGTTATTTTATAAGTAAGCAGCTGTTTTACTGTAAAGTATACATTTTAATAAAATTTTAAGTCTCACCTTTGCTGTATATTTTTAAACTGCAGTATTATACATCCTGCACTTCGCACCTTTGCTAGATTCTTAGCCCACTTATTTAACAGTACCGATGATCAAAATCTAGGAGGAGTCCAGAACATGTAAAAATTTTATGAGCAGTCTAATTTCTAGGTTTAAAGTGATATAAATATTTTCATTGCAAGGGCCGTGTTAGCCTAGTTGTAGAGTCGCTGATTACCAACCCGAGAGTTGCGAGTTAGAAATTCGATCAACCCAAGACCGTCATGTGCGTGGGGACTTGTGCATGCTAATTCTGTCGTGGTCTGATGTTCTTAGGTTGGCATGGTGTGAAAGTTTTGAGAATGGGGTACCAGCTCGGGTCTGTAGTTCAAAATTACGAAAGTACTTCGAATCTTTCCCTGCGGGATTGATCCTGGATCGTCGGGTGCTGACTTCAAGATAAAAAGGTTCCTGGTTTGAACCCAAGGAAATGCATGGCTATTAGTCCGTCTGGAATAATGTGGTTTTCTATAAATGTGTTTTGCCGAGAATACGCTACGTATGTGAGATGTAACGGAACCCTTTCTTGTGGTGCAACAGGAAAACGTGGTGGTTCACAAGTCTGCCACTGTAGAGACATGATTGATTTTCAATTGGCATTAGAAAAATATTCTGAAGACGTCTATTTAGCTAAAGTACTTTTCATTTCAACTATTCAGAGGGAGCAACCTGATAATTGAGTGCATTCGACACATTTATTAAAAGTTGAGTACGTGAGAGTATTACACTTCATGAAAAAGGCATCATCGCCGAAAGGAAATAAAGCGGAGGTAAAAAGAAATACGTCCTTTCTCTCAATGACATGCACCTTTGTTTCAGGAAAAAATAAATTACCCAGACAGGAGCGCAATAAACAGGAGCACGTTTCGTCCCTTTTGTGTCTAATTCGTCCCGAGGCTTTTGATACGAATTTCAGTAGCTGCATGTCCTTTCTCCATAGTTCACCTCGGAAATAAAGTTGTAATTTACATTGTTTATAGCTGAGAAAGTGTTGGTAGTAGGTCAACTTTATTTTCTTTCGTGACGTATGCAGTATTTTAGAGTAAAATCTTCAAGCTAAATTCCAATTCGTGTGTTCGAAGGCTATAATTGATCATACAGGGTGACCTGGAAAGCCTTTACAGACGTACATCTTAAATTGTTAGTCGCAGGTACAAATACAGGTCCAGTTTATACAGTCGTAAACGGGAAGTTAAAAGTTAATGTAGCTCGCACTTCATATTCAGTGACATGCAGGATTTATTAGGATGTCCCACAAAGTCATTTAACACTTAGTTTGTGTCAAAGAAGGCTATAGGTATGCATAAATTTGTTGAAACATTGACCCGTCTTGCTTGAAAATCGGACATTACAATCGATGTAAATCTGATTTTTAGCACAAAAATGCTGTAAATCTTATCTGAATTATCAAGGTAAATTTTGTTGCAAACAAAATTTACCTTGATAATTCAGATAACAAATGTACAAACTGTTTTGTAGCACACATTGACTGAACTATTAAAGGAATAGTACAAACATATATTTTTAACTCTTAATTTGAAACTTTGAAAGCTGTTTACGAAGAACAAAATGTAAGAAAATGATGTGAAGAGTGATGGAATATTCAATGAAGAGGATTACCAAAAAGAGTTAGTTCGTTTCGCTGTACAAACACTAGAAAGTGACAAAAATTCCCGACTGATTTCGCCTCTGGGATTGGATTGGATTAGAGTTTGGTGTTTTATGGGTTCAAACACGGACAAGCTGCACCAAGTGTTCAGCTTGAAAAGTTAATGCGTGTAAACAGTTTTAGTAACTTGTAATTTTGGATATCTATTTGATGGTACTATCTTAGCGATTGTATGGGTGACACATTCTCAATTATGATCTGCTTTTAATTCTTATTAGGATACCAGATTAAAGGTTAGGGGTAGTAGTCAACTAGATTTAAACTGAAGCCGTTTCAAACTTTTTAAAACTTTTGCAATTGTAAATAGTATTTACTTAGGGTTAACAGTGTGTGTGACAGATTCAAACATCGTGTAAGGATCCCCCACACCCTATATGAAAGGCATTTTTTATCAAGCTAAATAATATGTGTCGATACGTGTTTTCTGTAGGCGTTTTGAATGTGACTTTGGGTTCAATTCTGAAAGACAACTCGTAATTTCAACCATGGTCAGGAGATGATTAAATGTGACGTCAGTTGGCCTGTTTTTCGAATACGATTTCAGCAGTTCACCAATGAAAATTCCATAAACTAATTTCCGAATTGATGTATGGTAATTTTTAGTTAACGTCGTACTAGAGCAACACAACGGGCTATTGACGACGGTCCGGGATCAGTCCCTTAAGGGAAAGATCCGAGGACAACACCTCGTAATTTTGAACCACGGTCAGATGACGAAGCAACACCTGAGCTCGTACCCCACTCTCCAAACTTCCACGCCAACCCAACGTGAGGACGTTCGGCCACGACAGATTTAAGGTGCACCAGCCGCCTCTACACCATACGCTTACAAACATCCATGCCCTGACCCGGATTCGAACCAGGAACCTTCCGATCTAGAGGCTAACACCTTAACCACTATACCGGTTGGTCGGCGAATTGATGTATGATCGATTGGTCAACACCAATTACATCAAACGTCATACGTTGCCAAAATGGTGATAAGCAACATATTAAGGTAACCCCGATATGTATCATGCGAGAAGATTTCGTCCAACAGAAGTAAAATTTCAGACCGTCTGGTTTGTTTATTTCCCCTGAAAATCCCTATCAGAGCGTATAAATGAAACATTCATCTCAATAAACAGTCAAGGTGGATGATATTAAAAAAATTCCCGCATCCCTAATTCGGATGACGACACGCGGAGTAACATCGCATGTGTGAGGAACAACTCTTTCAAAACAAGAACATTCTCCCCGAGAGGAGCACGAAGAACAGAAATAAAAGAGACAAAACTCCCCGGGAGATGACAGCGGGCGTATTTGATCTCTCCCTTGTTGCGTCCTAGGGATTCTTAATTAAAGCTGGGGCGCTTACGACTTCCGCAGTCTTTGGAAGGATTCTTCGGCGTTAACTTGCCTCCACTGGGATCGGAAGGTCACATACCACAATCAAGATGCAGCGTCACCTTTCTAGTGACATCATTACCGGTGGGGATATATCGATGTGCCGTTCTCCCTTACAACGAGCATCGACACTAGGTCCCACACAGTTAAAGACAGCGTTTCCCAAATGGGATCCTGTGATGAGGCAAAGTTAACGGCCATATTCACAAGTCTCGAGTTAACTCGAGGATCAGTTGATCCGCGAGTAAGAGTTAACTCGAGGATTATCAAGAACGGTATTCTCAAACGGCGTGTTAAGTGATCCAGGGATTAAAATGAGACGCTCGCTGTGATTGTCAACTAACGTCTCCTCACGGTCACGTGGTATTGCTTATATTGGTTATGACGCCCGAATCTGCATTCATACTGATCAAGCACGTACTTCGCCGTAGAATTGATTCCAAATTGTGAATAAATAGGACTCATACAGCATTTTAATATGGGCTTGGGAAAAGAAATGCAAAGGTATTTAATTTGAAATTGGATTTTTATGGAAACCTAAATTTTGCAAGAAAGAATTGTACACAATGTCTTGACAGATGTATGTAATCCGATTATCTTTGTACTTGTCAGTATGGGTGTGTCTTGGTGGAGTGAAAAGTAACTTGCATTGTCAATTTCCATTCATTCATAATAAATCAATAGAATAATTTTTATTCTACGACGCGAATTTGTATCTGCCATGGTCGTACTCTACCGTTCGTTCTCTCCAGCTTAGTGGACGGAGGTGCCGCCATCTATCTTTTCGCCAAGCTGCTTGTTTAAGAGATTACCGCAGCTACCTTTATTTTCATTTTTCTTTTGAATTTAAATAAAATTATGTTTTCTATTTTCTATTTAAGCAATATTATGATGAGGACATGAGTTGCTAGGTAGAAGGTGCTCCGTAATGATACGTCCAATCCAGTCGTCGCAAGAATACTGTACTTTAGCATAGAATGAAATGTGTCATCCATTTTGTTTCGCTGAATTTCCTCCGCAAAAAGGTAGTACTGCGCATGCGTAACACTTACTCGCGAGTTAACTCGCCGATTTCGAAGGATCAAAATGTAACACCGAACCGGCAGTTTAAACTACGGATCAGGACTTGTGAATACGGTTTTTTCGATAACTCGCGGATTATCGTTGATCCTCGAGTTAACTCGGACTTGTGAAAACGGCCGTAAGACTTCCACCGAACATACAAAATTTCATGTATTAAAAGTTGGAAATATTGTTTACATCTGGAGGACAGACAATATTTGGGTCATGTCGCCTTTTCTAGCAATTTCACCTAACTAACTTCGTAATTGTAGAACTTACACATTTGGCATTTTGTATCCTATTCCCCTCGTACCGAGTCTTGTCAGTTCTTTGGAACCAAGGCCTAAGGTCGAAATGACCTTAGAAATGGGATATTTTCTATATTGTACTGCGAGTAGTTTTTTTTTTTTTTAAATCTAATAAGCTATAAAACTTTTCATTGTTCTAATAAAGCTGTAGAACCATGCAAAACAAAATATCTTGTATGTGTTTGTGGAAATTGGATATTGAGTACTCTTGGAATACATATTTGTAAATCAGTTATCCACCTTCTAACCTTGTAGCCGAATAGATGTGAGGGAATTGAATTCTGCATTCAGTCACTCGGTCTAACTCCAGCTGTGTGTATCATAACAAAATCAGTAGCTCAGTTAGGGCTTAAGATGCAAGTGGCATCCATCTGTACATTTTTTGGAGCAAATACTCCTGCTTTATTTTAAAGGTGCAAGGACACCCCGTCTGTTAAGCATTTCTTGTGTATTGTTATTGTTTCTATTGTATACTTGTATTTTTTGAAAATAAATAAATGGAAAGGAAACTTCCCGTTGCCAGGGGATGAGTTCTCAATAGAATAAAGAAATTAAAAATAATAAAATTAAGACTCCCGGCAGGAGAAGACTAAATAAAAGATAAGAAAAGGCACTCGCGCATTACAGTGTGGTGTGTCCCGGGCGGGGCTCTTCCGCCCCGGTTGGTACAGCCGGCTGGCGTGGGGTGTGGGCGATGACTTAGAACGGAGCACTTTGCCCCGAGTACTCGTGCTGAGCAGGGCTGCGTCGCAGCCAACCCTCATACCAAATGCCCCAGGGCTGGACGGTGAACATGTAGAAATTACCAACCGAGTGTCTGCCACACAAACTTGGTTTAAATTCAGGAAATTCTACCGTTTGTGCTTATTTAGAGTACGGTTATTAAACTTTATGAGATAAACTTTTTAATTCTTTTGCATTCTGTTTCCTTTTCCAAACATATTTACATCGAGTCGAAGCGGCTTATATCACGATCTAAGGGAAGCGAAAATGTCTGTATGCTCGCGGTTTACATAGCAAAGATACACCAATGTTGTTCTATTACATTTGCCTATTTTTATAGCACATGTACACTAAATAGCATACAATTACTAATGTAGAGCTAAAAAGAAAATCCAGTAATCCATTTGTCAGTGAACAGACGGGCAGCCACATCTGTACTCCAGGCACTACCACCATTTAGATGGCAGACTCCTCATAAAATTGCAGATATCTTCTAATTAATCCTCGCGTTACCAAAAATGACCAGAGCAAATCAAACCAGTATATTATATATATATGGCATACAAATATAATAATACATCCCAAGAACTCATTGTGTTTAGCTACACAAATGCATTTTTTCCCTATTGCTTTGCCCATTCAGTGTAGCTTTCTTATAATTAAGATATTTCTTAAGTACAATGAAGATATTGCTTTTCAAACGGTGAAAATAGAACTACACATTCTGTACAAAAACGTTACATATTTCTCGAGTCCCTCAGAGTATCATCGTACCAATGTCCCTCTTATGTGAGGACGGTGCAGTTTGCTCGGTTTGGGGATTTACGCCAAAATCCAATACGAAATCCTATGTGGATCACTGCCGAAGGTTTTTTTCAGATATTCTATCATGAGGCCAGATCCACCAAGATCGTGATACATATTCGGAAAATCAAAAATTCAGCTGTTACAGGAAAGCATACGTTTCCAATTATGGTCCTAACCACAATGGTCAACTCAAGCCTCCCGATGATCTGAAAGACCGACCACGTAATAAAAAATACCACTGTATGTAAGGACATAGATCTGAAAGGTTTTACAAATTAAGTCATCCACTTACCGCAAAATTTCTAAGGCGACCTAGCACTCCTTTGTTTCTACGCTCCAGAACAGGAGACACACCGAAGTCACCCTTACAGTCATGAGAATGCTTCGGATTCGAACACCTCCTCTCGCAGTCGCACTCGATCCGTTCCTCGGCCACGATCTGCCCATTGTTAGGGACCGTCAGTGAGTCCCTCATCATGGACGCCACCCCGGAGTCGCCCATGTTCGACTCCACTACCTCTACCACCTCCAGGACCTGGTAGTCGTCATCGGGAAAACAGGATCCCAGAGACGGACAAGACTTCCTGTACTCTGCCGCCTCCTGCTGAGATCGTGCCAAGATGGCGGACGTGAACTCCTCCTTGGTGTAAGCTCGTTCCTGGTCTTCGGGCAGTTGTTCTTTGGTGCTGTCTGAGTTGCCGGTGGTCACTTCGGAGGGTGGCGTTTTGTCGTTGGGGCTTTCTTTCGGAGAGCTGCTGGGAGATGAGGTGATGGGCTGGGGATCGGGGCTGGTGGGTTGTCGGTGGACGATTACCTCACCAGCTGTGTTCGACTCGGGAAGTAGGGATGAAGAGGCGTCCCAGTCGAATTCTTCGGGGGGTTCGTAGTAGATGTGTCTGTTTGGGAGCGAAGTGCCATTGGAATCTGAGGAAGAAAGAAAATAATTCAATATTTCTGACTATTTTAACCTTTATGCTGCGGCAGATGGACAATTGTTATCACTAAAATTTCCTACACCAGCGGCATGGTACAGATCTGTGTACGGTGGATATTATCCCTCTTTTAAATGACCGCTGGCATCGATCACCATTTACAGCTTTCGGCGACAGCTGTACCTTCTGGAGGATCTCTCCTTTTGTTCGATACCTTATACTGTCAACCGTGAGGTGAGAACGTTTTTGGGAAAGGCAGAAGGTCCCCGATTCGGGTATATCTTTCTCACGCCAAACGATACGCAACAATACTATGAAAGGAAAGCGTCAGCCGTAAATGCCACTCAAGGCTCTATCGCTCAAGTTAGGTAATTAGGTAAGGTGGATCGGACATGCAGGCGAAAGAGCCGTTCTATGAGACGATTGAAAAAAACTTAAGCGCCACAGCGTAAAGGTTAATATAAAAAACTAATCCCTTAACATATTCTATATATTGTTTTAATTTTTATGAGAATTATTAAAGCAATATAAGCATCTAAAATACACTTAAAAGTATTAGTTTTTCATACATACTAAGACAATCTGCTAATTCGAGCAAATGTCCGAAGGGTAGGTTGGGGGCCAAGGCCACACATTTAAGAACATGGAATACGCATTTTTAATTTAAGGGGTCTGAGAACCCCTAAAATTGTTGAAGTCAACGCTTTTGAGCTCATTTTCAAGTAATCAACAAACAATGATTTAATTTCTACATTGATTAGATTTTACGCACACATATATAATCAAGTATGAAGATTCATAAACAACTTTAAAAAAAAGTAAATAAATAAAATATTTCAACTAAACGAGGAGGGGAGGGTCAAGAAATATAAGCCTTCGGCCGACACGAATATTGTTACCATGTTGTGTGCAGCATAACTAAAGATCAAATGAACCTAAAACCTTCATTTTTACAAATTTTTATAAACTAAACAATTGTAGGTTTTCAATATACTATTATTTTGATATACTATTATTTTGAACTCCCCCAATATACTATTATTTTGAAATTAATATACTATTATTTTGAAATCAATATACTATTATTTTGAAATCAATATACTATTATTTTGAAAAATTCATGAAAATTATTTGTTTTACAACTTAAAAAAAATATTTGCCGCAAAAAATGATAATTTCTTTCTATTCTCAAATTCTTTTAATTTTCTTGTAAATTTTGAAAACTTTTCGTATTTTTAAATCCTACAATTGTTTAGAATATAAACAATGTGATATGAATGTTTTAGGCCCATTTGATTTTTAGTTATGCTGCACACAACATGGTAGCAATATTCGTGTCGGCCGAAGGCTTATATTTCTTGACCCCCCTCGTTTAGTTGCAATATTTTATTTATTTACTTTTTTAAAAGTTGTTTATGAATCTTCATACTTGATTATATATGTGTGCATAAATCTAATCAATGTAAAAAATAAATGTAGATGTGGGAACTTTTAACTAAATTCGAGTAAAGTAATGTCAACAATCTCCTAGTAAAGCAAAGTCAAAAGATCACTTATGTCTCGCAATTGTCCTTCTCAACAAGTGAACGGTGGACAACTCTCCATTAGGGGCACGTTCCTGCATTTAGTCAAAGAATACAGATACTATCTCCCACATCCGTGGTATTGAAATGCAACGCACCATAAAAGTGGGGATATCCGTTCGGCCGGATAAGTGTTCGAAACCAAGGTCGCGTGCAAGAACAATCCTTCATGCAGGAGTTCTAATTTGCGGTACATTGTAAAGTCTTGGTGTTTGACACGCAGACTACCCACTTTTACATATTCCAGTCATGCATGGTTGCTGTGGATAATGGCAGATAAAAATTCTGTGGACACTTCCTATGTTGGATTTGTCCATTCAGAGATTTATTCAGCAAGATGAGTGTTAAAAAGCTTGGAAATTAAAACACATCGACAGGAAAACATCATTAAAAATTATATGCGTAAGACATAGCTTCTTGAAAATTGCTATTTGATTATTTTAAAATTAAGAGTTAATTTTCGCTTAAAAGTTTTTCCTAATTTTAAACCAAATTGGGAAATTTTAGGGCAGTTAAGAAGGCAGCTGGATTCTCAAATAACATGCAACTTAGGACGTATTAAATTGTGTATAGCATTAGACCACGGATTGGAAAGATGAACTGGTAAATAGTAGCGTATTTTGAGTGTTTGGCTTTACGGCACAAGGGCTGTAATCGACCAAGCTTAGCCAAACATGCGAATTTTCTTGTGTCCAAAATAATTCATTCATGGATTTGTTGAAAACATTTCTTAACTATCCATGCGTCTAATAATTGAGTTCATCTGATCGTGGGTCAAAAATACGTATTGTCCTCAGGTTTTCCATTCAGGCATGATCTCCGACCGTCTCCAATTGCCCATTGCGTTGCTCCAGAGCGATGTTAACTAAAATACTTACCAATAATTGAGTATAGGATTTCATTTTTTTATTATATATACTCAATCATTTTATTGATCATTTTAAATCGTCTTACTTATTTAGTTGTAGAATATCCCTTTAAGTTTATAGTAAATTTTCCGAAGTATTGATCGGGGTTTTAAAATCGTAGTTTCCCGAAAATGGTCGAATAGGGACACAACAAAATTTAATACAATAATGTTGTTGTTTGTTGTTTCTTATGCCTACACTGGCAGACCAGAGAAGTGCCAGGCCCGTCGAAGACGGCAAGAGGCGAGGGGGGTGCGCCTTCCATGTTATTGAGCCCCATTGGGAGGAAGTCCGACTTTGCTCGACACACATGACACATCCGTTTTACAGGAAGGTCCCTTTCTTACATCCATTCACTCACACATATCGTAATTTAGATCCCAATCAGAGGTCGATAACCCCCTGATCAGGTACCCCCAGAGGTATTGATTTGGTATGGGAACATGGGGGACATTGTGACCACGACCTATTTAACGTGCCCCAGTCACCATTAGTGAACACGACGGTCTTTAGCCAGGTCGAAGCGCCGATTTCGCAATCATCAGAATTGGAGGCTCCGTAATACAATAATGAAGATCACATAGCAAACTGTTACCACAACTCTTACAAAATACTGTGTGGGGTCGGCGTAGCTCAAGGGAGCCTTGGAGTAGTCTAACTTGTGCTGCCTACAATTCGGAGGTTGTCAGGGCAAGTTCGATTCCTTCCCTAGAGACACTTCTCGCTTCTGTCAGTAAAATTTTTCTTGTGTATGTCTATTTACTTGACGCTGGTAAGACGTAGTAACAGTTTGCTATGGGATTACTATACTCTGGTGACAATTTAAGTAATTTTTCTATGCTGACCTTAAGCATTCTTTATTATTGTATAAAATTTTGTTGTGTCCTTATTCGACCATTTTCGGGAAACTACGATTTTAAAACTCCGATCAATACTTCGGAAAATTCACTATAAACTTAAAGGGATATTCTAGAACTAAATAAGTAAGACGATTTAAATGATCAATAAAATGATTGTGTATAGATAATTAAAAAAAAAAAATGAAATCCAATACTCAATTATTGGTAAGTATTTTAGTTAACATCGCTCTGGAGCAATACAATGGGCTATTGGAGACGGTCCGGGATCATGCCTAAATGGAAAACCTGGGGACAATACGTAATTTTGACTACGGTCAGATGAACTCAATTATTGGACGCATGGATAGGTAAGAAATGTTTTCCAACAAACCCATGAATGAATTATTTTGGACCCAAGAAAATTCGCATGAATATCATTTGAAGATAATTTGTTTTTCTTTCTTTTTCATCGTTTTTAAGAAAAGGATTATGGTAAGAACTTCAAATTTTTTAAGGAAAATCTCAGAAAAAGCTGATTTTATAACAAAGCCCGACCACAATTTACTTGTTTGGGAAAATCCATGTATCCTTCCGCATAGTTTCCTAAATTGCGGATACAGTAGTTGCTCCTGTAATTTTATCCAAGGTCAGGCAATTCAATGGAAGAGCGTTGACCTCCATTGAGCATAAAAGGAAAACAACCTGTTACATGCCACACGTACAAGTTTATACGCATTGTTTATATCGGAAACAATCGAATGACGAATCATTACTTGAATAAGAATAAGACAAGCTGGTAAAACAGAAAGTGTATAAACATACATTTGGAAGAATGAATGATAGGAGGAAATAGAGCAATTGAACTTCCAATTTTCTCTCTTAGCAATACAGAGGTTACTGTTGATATAGTCAAAGGTCGGTTATGTATTCTCTATCTAATAGTGCGTTTCGGAAAGAAATCAGTTTTCGATGTATGGACGGGTTAAAGTTACAGTAGTGTAAGTCACTTTTTCAAAAAAAAAAGGACAAATTCCACTGTAATCTGTTGGCAGTTGAATGGAGCTCTGATATACTTCACGTTTTCTGAAAACAGATCGACTTATTTAGATCTGGTTTCAGTGTTTATTAATTATCTTTAGTTAAATTTGGTTAGATTATATCTTGTTTCTGTATCTTTTTTTTTATTTTTGAAAAAGTGACTTACACCACTGTAACTTTAACCCGCCCATATGTGAATGGTGTATGTCATAACAGTCAAAGAGTTTCTTCTTGTATAATAAGTGCATTAAAGCGCTGTTCCGAGTCGAAATTCTTAAAAAGTTCAAAGATAAAATACAATAATTGCTTTCTTTCGCAATGAGATTTTCAGTGTAAATAAACAATACGGAATGCAAATTTATTCCGCTATCCAAATATTCGCGCATTATAAATATAGGGGTACCGTAAAATTTCGTTTATTGGCCTTATTAGCAACAACTGGCGTTTAATCTAATTGGTGTGGCTAATGGACTCTCATACTTCAATACGGAATTCAATCATTGGAAATTTTATGTATGAAAGGCTAAAATCATGCAAAAAAAAAAAAAAATCAGTGAAACAAAAAAATTACGTTATGTTTGGAATACTTACAGGGAACCTCTTTAGCTTGATAGAAAACGCCTCTAATAGTGTATTTTTTGGCTTATTGGGTAAAAGTGATAATCGGTTTAATTCATCACTAATCAAAAAAGTTATTTCAATTGAAAAAACTAACTCTAGTACGTTTCCAACGATCCTCACTCGGTTACATAGAAATATTATTTGTTTAAGCTGTACATAAAAAAAGTTACAAATACTCATACTTCCAAGCAATTCTTCAAAGGAGAACCTACTTCGTTCACTTGGTAATAATTTGAATTTTTTGATTGTTAGAAAATAAATGTGACTCATTTAGCTCTGTAGACAATAAAATCTCTAGAACCAGTGCTTTATATATTTTGTTCAAATATATGCTCAAAATATGCTCTCTCTTTCATTCTTTTCATCTTGTTTGCTGAGAATAATAGGTTGTTTATTACATAACAATTTGGAACCAGACTTTTAGTTAGATTTATTTTAGTGAAGGAAAACAAATATATCCATTCAATTCTTTCATGCATACGCATACATTGCTCTGAAATAGTACCTCATGCACATTTATGCCAGATATCAAGTATCGTAAACTACATAAGAACGTGTCGCATAATATGCGCATAGCCTGTATCGCGAAGTGCAGCATATCGTAACAAAAGAACACGGGCAGTTTTGTCAGCTGCGATTGCAGGGGGAAAATAAGAATTTTCGCTTCAGGAAGAAAATTATGCATGCTATTTCATAAACAAAGTAGCTCAGAGAAAATATAACATAAAAAGACAGCGCAGTGTTATTTTCACGCCACTGATAAATACCGTAAAATAATTTTGCTCACAACGCTTTACGCAACCGATTAGCATGTCTTATGAGGAATATAAAGCAATACAAATATTTAAAATATGACTAACAATTCTTTAGATACATGGTTAATAAAGTTAGTAAAACAATTATTAGTACTTATTAATACCAGCAGAATTACTCCATGTGTGGCTCGGTATGAATTAATAAAAAGAAGATAAAGTGATTAGAGAAATATATTTTTATATGAAAGAGAAGAATTTTCTATGGGGTCAGGTGGGGTAAAGTGGAGGTATATTGAAAAACACTTATTTCCTCTTTTTAATTAAAAAATATTTAGTTAATTCTTTTTTAAAGACATATATTGAGATTATAGCAAATATTTTTATTTTAGTTTTAGAAACTGGAAAGTTTGATGTTTACAAACTATCTTGTTTATGCTTATTGCACATGGTATGTTAGTTTAAGCTGCTGATGAACTTTATTCTAAAATCATTAACTGGCAAAACCTATTAATTTTAGTTCAGACTTATAGAGAATCATCTAAGGATCAGATCTACATAGAAAGATAATAATAAATTTTATAATTCTATTTATTATGAGTTGTTTTCAGAGGTGGGGGGGTAATTTGGGGGTATGGTTAGGCTTACCTAAGTGTTGTATGATAAGGATATTTTTAACCTGTGTTAACTTTAGTAAATGCCTAATGCATCACAACCATTAGATGTTGGAGAGTGTTTTGTTCTATGAAAACAGCTTGGAAGGAGATTTTGAAACATTGGTTTAGAGAAAGCGGATTGCAAAATGTTTCGAAAGCATCATTTCCATTTCTCTTGAAAAAGTTGTTTTAAAGAATGAAGTCGGAAATAGCAGTAAATGGATTTAAAGGAGCTGGACTTTATCCTCTGAACAGGAAGGTAATCCAACACCGTATTTCATAACAGAAAAGAGAAACAACCAAAAGCATACAAGAACAGATTCTTCCACAAACATTGTATCTTCTGAAGCAGTTTCTCTCGACTCACCTTTAAAAAAGATTTAAAGAAAGCGATACTGCCCAGTCCATCTGTAAATACTGCTTTAGCCATTGAGAATTCAAAGAAAAAGAGTACTCAGAGCAAGAGTGGTGAGGTTTTAACTAATGAGAAGGTTTTGGAAAAGTTGGATCTCTTCGCAATTCGAATTTGCCTGAATTTGACAGTGAGCGTTTCCCGTGGTGTTGCAATGCCGTGATGGCTGTTATCCAATAGGCTACAAATTCCCATTTGGTTTGTAAAGCAAAACAAAATCACGGGTAACTTCGTTCTGACTTTTATCTAATAGCATACACTAATTTAAGAACTACCCCCACTTTCCCCAACCATGGGGTAAAGTGGGGCAATCAAAACATGCTATTTTAAATGCATCACTGAGAGAATACAATCAAAGAAAATTTAATGGTTATGCTTCAAGTTTAATCTATATGAATCCAATGTAAATAAAATGCATCAAGAGTTTCATTAAAATAAATTTAAAAGTTTGGTTTTAGGGGCTTCTCTAAAAAAAGCTTGATTTTACCCCCACTTCCCAAAACCTGACCCGATAAAATTATAAGTGTGTGTATGTGTTTATAAAATAACTCTAACAGCATTTCCACACAATGCTTGCAAAATTTCCAATTTATATGGGTTGCTAATTCGTATACAAGCTACATTATCCATATAATCGTTACACTTACAGTTCCGAATTCCATCACAGACGTATGACAAACTAATTTGATACGTTATTCATATATTGAGGCTAAATATATTTTGGGTTGAAATTTGAAATACTGGTACATGAAATTACAATATCTTGAATTAAAATTAATTGTAGGTCAATAAAGAAAAAGCTATTGGTGACTGTCCGGGATCAACCCCGAAGGGAAAGATACGAGGACACCACGTAATTTTGAACGTGTATTTCTGTTGAAATAACCTTTGAAAATAAGTCGTGATGTCATGTTCATAATGCGACAGGAAACATGTTCCACAATAAAAAACACAACCGCCGCCTACATTTTTAAATAGTCTGTTGTTGTTGTTTCTTATGCCTACACTGGCAGACCGGAGGAGTGCCAGGCCCGTCGAAGACGGCAAGAGGCGAGGGGGGTGCGCCTTCCATGTTACTGAGCCCCATTGGGAGGAAGTCCGTCTTTGCTCGACATACATGACACATCCGTTTTACAGGATGGTCCCTTTCATACATTCATTCACTCACACATATCGTAATTTAGATCCCAATCAGAGGCCGATAACCCCCTGATCAGGTACCCCCAGAGGTATTGATTTGGTATGGGAACATGGGGGACTTTGTGACCACGACCTATTTAACGTGCCCCAGTCACCATTAGTGAACACGACGGTCTTTAGCCAGGTCGAAGCGCCGATCTCACAATCATCAGAATTGCAGGCTCCGCCGAGGACAGAACCCACAACCCTTCTGATGCGAGCCCGACGCTCTACTGACTGAGCTACCGCGGCTCTTAAATAGTCTAAAAATATAGAGTGAATGTATTCACTAAGTAGCAATATGTTGTACAAAGTTCGAAGGCAGACTGATGTCTCAATCACTGTTTACTGAGTATTCAAATATCTTCATAAAAATACATCCAGCCATTTAAAGGTAGTATTGACAAACACAAACTGACAGAAATACTTTAAAATGGGTCAAAACAGATAATGATTTAGATTTACTGCCGAATCGTTTCCATTAAAATTTTAAATGCACATAGAGAAATTAGATCCCGTCATACCTTTAAAAAATAATTTAAACATGTTATCAAACGTATAAATACCAAGGGGTTTATACGTTGTGTATGAAAGAAAAATGTTGCTTACTTTGGTAGTAGTTTTTATGGCTACCTTTTTTGCCACTTAGAGGTGAAAACACATTTCTTCCAATGTCAGCAATCACCTAGAATTGATAAAAAAATTTATTTAGACAGCAATAGAGATACTAACATACATAATAAGACCAACTAGTTTAACGTAAATCAAATATACAACTGCGGAAAATAACATCTCACTCTTGTATCGCGTTCACACATCAATGAAAATTCAAAGATACCATTTATTAGGTTGGACTAATAATGATCTATACATTCGCTTGCATTCTTTGCATAAGGGGCCAACTTCATACCAAATGCTTAAACTGTATAATTTCCTATAGCAACACTCAATATTGTAGAAATATTTCGAATTTAACAAATTTTACCTCTGATATTAAGTTGAAGTCGCTTGGTCTAACCATTTACGATACGTTGATGAATTTGTGTATAATGTTGTCACTCATAATCTTAAATTAGTTCCAGGATATTATTCGTCTTCCGGAATAATCCCATATCACGCTTCAATTAAATTTTGTAATGAAAATTTTTAAAAAATCTAGGAAATGTTCCTTTAAACAATTTTTTAGTTCGGAATATGAATTAATAAATAATTAATAATATCGATTAATTAATATTATTAATCGAATGAAGTACGAGTATCAACCATGATATATTTTGATAGAAAACAAATGAAAGGACTTTGTTTTACAGCAAAACTTCAGCTCATAACACATGGTAGTTTTTTTTCACTGTGTCAAATTTAACAATACATTTTGTGCAAGGGACGAACTTCTTTCAAAATCTGGTTGTATTTTAGGGCATTGGTAAAATATATTTGTGTTACGGATTTGCAAATCCGTTGAGAATGAAACAGCATTTGAAAAAAAAAAAATACGTAAAATACTTGTATCTTTCTAAGCGCTTTATTGTGAAGAGGTGTCTAACATGTTCAGGTACGTTATTCCATATATTATTGAATGCGTTTTTGTGAACTAATTTATTTAAGTTGCCCACAAAATCAGAGTCTCAAACTTGATGTTATCAATAATGATAAATCTAGATGTCATCAAGAATGTTAGCCACTCAGATACCAGTTTAAGTACGTTAATTTCGTTCTTGATAATATAGTATCAAAAGGGTTTTCATAACTCAAACCTTCTTGGCTATTAAACTAATCTTGGATTCGTTTATGAATATGTTTTACTTGTGTGGTGGAAAACCAAAAACGAGGGGTAAAAAGTTACCTTGAATTTTGTTTCTTGAAGAAATATTTGACTAATTTGATTAATGACAAAAATCAACGGTGTGCAACTTCCAAAAGGATTTTTTCTTTGAAATCTTTTTTATTCTTTTAGAGAAAAACGTAGACGGTAACATAAATCATCAACAGAACAATCAACAACACAGCGCTCATAAAGAAATCAACCATGTACAAAGAATAAAAAAAAATTCTTCTTCAGTTTTATGAAGGTTTTTGTGAAAAAGATTTATCGCCACGGGGGGTTGAATTCTTCGGTTATTGAAAAGAATGAAAAAACAAATGATATCTCTCCAAAAACAAAGTAAAAGCATGTGACTTGTCATTTGAGATATGACGAAATTTCGCATTCTAACGGAAATTTTTTAAACCGATGGTCTTTTTGTCTTTTTCAGTTAAAGCATTTCATAAAAAAATTGGAGTCTCCTTTTTTTTGCATTCACTTAAAAATGTCACTTTTCAACACTTTAATAAACCTTTCATTGATGTTGAATGCTTTAAAATTGCTTCTGACGTTTAAACTTGTTGTTAGATATTTTCTAATACCTTGCACTTATAATGCCATTAAAAGAAAAGGAAAATTACTTTTACAAGGGAAGGTAAGTATTGATCCCTTCTACAGCAGCATTTACTTAGCCTGAGACAAACAACATGTATTTATAAAGTAAATAAATTATAAAAGTACGCGGGAGGGGCAAGTATTAGGCCTGTCACATTTTTATGTTTGGGGATACTCTCAGAATATAAGGGTTCTTTGGTTTTTATGGAACAAGGGACATATTTGGCCAAGCTGCACCGCACCCCGGCAAGAAATGTGACAACTCAAAATTGCAAAATTTGAGAAACATCAACTTAAAGGATACTATAAAACCTATATTGAAATAGTATAAGCTTCTTTTAAATTTTAGGTAAGTGTTTATGATGGTAACTTCTATTATATTCTATAGAATAGTAATAAAACACGCTGGGGCATCTCATACATATTTTTCAATGACATAACATCAACATTTTAATTTTTTGACTTGTGTCAATTTTCTTGCCGGTGATAGATAACTTAAAGTAATGGAATAACACAGAAGGAAAGGTTTACTGACACATAAGAAAAATGCATTTAAGGCAAGTAACAGGAATCAAACTCGCAGACTGTAGAGCAATGGTATACCCATTGAGCAACCGGTAGCCTCTGAACATGAGGGATAAATAAATAATATAAATAAATATACATATAACATAGATAGCCAAAAATGCAGTGACTCGATCTCACTCGTCAGGTCGAATGGTCTTTATGTCAAGAGATAGGGGCGCCTCAATTCCTTAGGGCTCCGATAATTTAATTTTTGGCTGTGGAAGCAACTGGTATCTTTGACGCCATAGTAATTTCAGAAAGTTGGCGCCTATACTATTCCATACTGTGAAGAAACAATTCTAGCAGAGTGAGTTTAACCAGCGTGATCAATTTAATATCATAAACAATTAACAAGAACTCAATAAAATTGTGGGAAACCTGCGGACGGGATAGGGTACCTTACTCCAAATCGCAACAAATGGCGAATCGACCATGAAATTGTGGCAGATTTGAATTTAACAGCTCGCGCAGTAATTTGGATTCATGTATGTATGGATCAATATGAGTTAGTGAAACGAGGTCCTCTACGATGGGATTCATCAAGTCAAAATACAGATACCGAATTATTGACATCTTTTAGAGGTGGTTGGTTGACTTTAAAGCCGCAAGGACTAGACTTGTCCAAGCAGGTCCAAGCGATCAATTTGGAGGCGGAGCTTAAAGGCGCTTTGAATTCAGATACGCAGCCAATATTTCTGCAATTGTCAGGCAAGGATTGTTAACCTATTGTATTAAACTATCCAACGTAGACAAATTTTGCATCTTGCACCTGAGGCAGTTGCACTGCCATGGTACCGGGATTTGAGAACTCTTGGGTTGATTGGATACTATGGTACATGGGCTATGTTTGGCCTAGCTGCGCCAAACATCAAGTAAATGGCCATACACAAGGAAAGATTTCTTGACACAGAAGAGAGAAATACACTTGAGGATGAATAAAATAGGTACCGCCTATAACTTGCAGATTGCTAAAACAGTTGGAAAAACCCTTCAATCAAGGCGATTTTTAGGGACTATTGAGAAGCTTTTGAAACGTGAACTTTTTGTACAGTAATTGAGTTTAGTTTTAAAAGTTTATAAATCGTTTTGCTATATTCATGAAAAGTTGTACGTTTGGCCAAAGGAAAATAGATAATTTTATACATTTATGCAAGTTTAACATACATTAGTGGGAATACATATATTTATTCTATGACAAGGTGTCATCTAATTTGGTCTTGAAGCGAATAGTGCTAATATAGGGGCCCTGGGAGGTTCAAATTGAGTAATCTTGTCTACATGTTTGAATAAACTTCTTCAAACAGTGTTATCTTACTATTTTAAATGTTTAATCGAGCAAATTCAACTGTTTTTTTAAATGGTATACAGAAATTTGTCACAGCTGCGATCACATTAAAAATAAGTTGCTCGCCCCTAACCCAGATGAACCTCTCAACATGAATTGAAGAGCTTTAGTTTATTCCTCGCCCACTTTCAACTTAATGCCTCTTTACACGGGGAAATGCGGGAGAAAATTGAATAGAAAAAAAAAGTCGTCCAATATTTCCAAAATTGAAGAGGTAGGCACGATTGTCCCAGACGTGCTAGTGAGCTCTGCACAGCCGAGATTGCCTACGGACTTTTCCTCGGATTACAAAAGAGAAATGGGCCCTCATAATGAAAAAAGTGTAACAGAATTGCATTTATCGCTTCATTATACAGAAGAGCACGGCAGAAGGTACTCACGAAATCGAGTGATAATAGGTCAGAGGCAGAGCATCGTAATGAAAATCGATTTGATGGACCGCCAAGAGGAAGATATTCATGTGGAAAAAAAAAGCATGCAGGGGATAATGAAGAGGGAAGAGCTTCTATCACGAACTGTTTCTGATAACACGATGGAGTATTGTTTAAACTGGGAATGCTTTACCCATGGACCCTTTACCATGGTTTTACCCATGGACAGCAAATGACGGCGATGGAATCCAAAGTCATAGATAGTTGTGGAAATCCTTAAGTTTATTTTCAGAATAATCATTTATGATGTAGTCAGTCAAAGCAGCAAGTCACATCCAAATTGCTTTATATACGCATCCCTTAAGAATATATGACACAAATATGAAGAGGTAAATTTTTGAAGGTTACATATTTAAAACTCTACAGTTCATTCTTTTCAGAACCAAAACATTACTCTTCTTTCATTTCTCAAAATTCTTCCATTTCCGTTTCATCCCCACCCCTCTCACGAATCTTATCCCCTTTTCTGTTTTGTTTATGTCCAAACAAAAGTGTTCAAGGAGATGACACTAGGCATTCATCATCCTGGCCGGGTGTTTAGAAATAGGGTTTACCTTGGTAACATAGCCAAATAATTAACTGATGAAGATGGTTATGGTAATCAAGCAACGGTCGTATTGTAACAACACAACGGGCTATTGGCGACAATGGTCCTGGATCAATCCCCAAGTTTTTGGATGAAGAAACATAGTGTCGGAGGTCCATGGACAAAAGGGATTAAAATGTACCCACTTTCTTGGGGAAGATGGAATGTTACACGATTGAGCAGTCAAGGTCGCTGACCTATCGGATGCGTTGGATTAGGCTTACTAGGTGTCCACTGCATTAAAACATTTAATATCCTAATATCGTAGTTTACGTACATATTTATACATTTACATTTACAAGTAAAATAAAGAACTCTCGTCTCCAGGACATGATTCAACTCATTGAGAATGGCAAGTCTGACACAATGGAATACAAAAATTATTGATAGCTGTGGTAATCTTTAGTTTTAATTTAACTTTATTTTTTAAATAACCACCTGGTGCAGATTTATGTGTGTCGAATACGCATTGGAACGAACTCAAAATCCCATTTTCTAAATTATTAAAGATTTAATTTAAAAATAGGTATTGAAAATGAAAGAGATACTTCATGAGCAAGATGGTAAAAGCAATATAACTTGCACCATGATACAGCATATATTTATGATTTTACTATATGAAATACCTATGGTAACCCAAGGTGAAAATGTATTAACGTATACGCGAGCAAAGGGATTCAGACATTTTAGTTGGGGATGGGGTTCGTTTTTTATGATCAGATCTGGCCAAGCTGCACCACTCTGTACGCAAATTGAATTTAAAAATATCAAGATTTGAGTGACACCTGGCCATAGACAAGTGTTTACCAATAAATAAATGTTTTATACATCAATATTTTGAGCTTTCATATTATTGCTTCGAAACAATAGCAATCTACATGCTTCGAACAATGGTCGTTCAATACATGTCGACATAGATTTCTGTATTTTATGGATAGTTTGAACTCTTGCATATTTTAACGTAGCTTTTGTATATTTTTGTAACTTTTCAGATAAAAAGAATAGAAAAATATGTAACAAATATGTTGAGAAAATGACTAAAATAGCATCATCCAGATTCAGAAAGTCAGACTAAAATGCACGAGTTTTTTCATTTATTGAATAGCAAACATTTAAATATTCGCACTGAAAGATAATATTGGCGTTATCAACTTTCTCAAGCACAAATAATTTTTAAAAATAACAATTGTAATACATCAAGATTATCACAACCAAGGCATATTGAGTTAAAAAATTTTTGTCATTATTTTTGTATGTCATTATTTACGTTATTATATTTTTTAATTAAAGGGGTTTAAATGAATTTATTGATGTATGATATGCTTCTATATAGGTTTCCAGATAGTAATTAAGAAACATACTTTTTAGAACTAGCTATGTTGCGATTTTGCTGTCACCAGAGAAATAGAACATGTAATAATCTTCCTTGAATTAAAATCTACTATTGGAGGTTAAGATTTCAAGTATATCACAGAATCGTAAAATAAACTAAGCATTTTTTTCAAATCCTCTGTCACATTTCCAATTTCCTAAATAGGTTACCATTGCACTTAGGTCGAAATAAAAGTGACTCGAAAGTGTTTAATCACGACATTGAGAGATTCCATAAAAATGATCTACCAAATCAAAGTGCCATAGTACTCATTACATGCATGGTTGGAAGGAATGCTTCAAAAACCAGAGTAAGTGGTTAGAATCCAAGGTCGACTTTCAATAAATCGGTAACGGTGCCAATTCTTGAAGGAAAAGTGAAAAGCCGGAGGCAGTTTGGAACGCTTCGGTTAGCTCAAAAGAAATGGGAAAAACAATTTAAAATAGAAAGTAACCTTTGTTCGGTAATTCCTGTGCATTCTTTGAAAATCGAAAGTAGTCATGATTTCGAACTAGGCATGCAAATCTAGTGATATAGGACTAAATTTATGCCAGTTCTTTGGTCAATGTATCTTGAATCAACCCGTTCAGGGCACCGCGATATCATTGGATGCAGCAAGTAAAATTTTAGACAGTTGCATAAACGTTAAACATTATATGACGGCAATTAATAAATGAAATAAGCATCAAGTTTTAGTGTTTGCATTCATTTAGAGCGTAAAACGTAAACGATAACTTTAATCATTATGAAAAAGGGTGTCATGAATAGCATCACACTTCAATTGGTTGGTTAATTTGAAGAACTTTCTTATTTGGATTAATATGAAAAGGAATAATTTTTAAAAGCTCTTGTGCTTAGCAAACTGAAACAAATTTACTACAGACAAAAAAAAATTGTATTATCGCTTTCCAATTTCACCTCATACACGGGATTAACTATTTTCACATTAAAAACAATAAAATGAAATAAACCAATAGACTGCAGTTAAATATATTAAAAATCAAAACATAAAATACACATTACCATCAAAGTAAAGAAAATCCAAATACCTATAAAAAGTTATTGTCCAATGACAAAATTGAAAAGATTAAATCATTTGATGTTACTTAAAAAAAATTGTAATTTACAATGAATACAATCCCAATAAAGCACATACAATCCAAATAGCAAAGGAAAACATTTTAAAATTAAAATATAAATAAACATTGTAAATAAATTAAATAAAAATGTTTTGTACAAATTTAATTAAGTGACTACTGTCAATATTTAGTTTACAAACTAAAATATTTCTGATGGATTAAAAAAATTAAATCAAATCTTGTATATCCTACTATAAGACTTGCGACGACGCGTTGTTAAAGTTAAATAAGATATTTAAATGCTTTCGCTTTTTTTTCTTCTCATGCACAGTAAATAAATATTATAAATCATGATTCATGACATAATAACAGTAGCAAAAATTAAAATACTCGAGCAAAAATACTTAAATTCACGATATGAATTTACAAGTCTGATGTGCTGGTGTGGAGAGATGTGTTACGAGTAAAATCATTCCATGAATATATTTTGCCATATAATATTTATTCCAAAGCAAAAATTCTGATGTTTTTTTTCAAACGATATTTATTCAGTTAAAAAGTCCAAATCTTATGTTTTGCAAGCGATTCTTATTAATGTTTAAAGTTCCTTAGCTTCAGAATCAAATTCATGTATTTCTTTGCTGACATTTTTTGCTACTGGTAACAAAAAGGAATTTTCAAGTGCCCTTTATATTAATACCTAAACGTGCCTTGCAGCTAGTTTAGAATATACGCATGTAACACGATCCGTAATGCCTATACGCCCCCTAAAGTTCGCCCTCTACGAGTATGAGATCCTGTACGCAGTGGGGGGAATTTAATTCAATAGTAGAGTTGTCCAATGCCTTTTGAAGCGCGAAGTAATTATTCATCCTTTGACATTCGGAGTGAAAAAATTATTTTTGTAAAGGGCTTCCCTTTCATAAATGATTTTTTCCCCTCAGCCTTACATTCAGCGAAGGCTGAAATTGATCGAGTGACGCATATTCCAAAATTGAGCCGTATGATTCGAAAGGATAAAGGGCCCGCACAGAGATAAGTGTTCTGAACGAAGATGGGGAAGAATCAAGCTGAAACTGTACCAGAGTCAAAACCCACACAATATACGATTTTGAAACGAAAAAATATCGTAAATGTTAAATATAAAAAAATTTCACAAAAAAATTCGAATTTTATTTGGTTAGAAGATTAGTACAATTTTTATAGTTTGTAAAGTGATTAGGGCAACATTACCAAACTTTATTTGCCTTGATAAGTAAAGTTTCAGAAAGTAGAGAGTAGTAATCTTAGTAAGTTTAGATTAATAACAAACTTATTTCCAAAAGTGTTTTAACAAGAATGCAATTTTTTAGGATTGACAAACACAAATTTGGAAATGTTTAGTATAGTTTAAAAAATTCTATTGAGTGGAATGTATTTTTCATTAGCACATATTTCAGCTGAAAATTCCTCTCTATATTTGATTCTTATGTACTTTCACCTTTCTGAGGTAGAATATAAAAATAACATACGTTTTAGACTCGAAAGTATACAACTGGATATCAGCTTGCAGATGTATTTATATACTGGCCCCTCTATCACCTACGGGGGTTGCTGAAGGGACAAATGTCAAGAGGCTCGTTGGGGACACTCAAAGAGAGCCCCAGCTGTAGCCAACCAAAAATAGATTTTTTGTCAATGCAGACCAAGGAGAAAATTGCGCCGTGGGGGTTCCATATATTTAAGGATATACCACAGCAACTTCATTGTTAAGAAAATTCAAAGAGCTAATTTTGATAGGTAAATTCACTAACGCAAGGGTAGGTATGGAATGTAATGATTTTATCATAAACAGATATAAGGGCGTACGTCAAAAATTATTTTCTTATTATTTGGTAATGGTAATTTTAGTTAACGTCGTACTAGAGCAACACAACGGGCTGTTGACGACGGTCCGGGATCAGTTTCTTAAGGGAGAGATCCGAGGACAACACCTCGTAATTTTGAACCACGTTCAAATGACGAAGCAACACCTGAGCTGGCACCCCACTTCTCATGATTTGGAAAAACGCACGTATTCTTATTTGCACTCTCTCTCTCTCTCTCTTGTGCTTGCATATTATAATAACTTTATTTATTACTATAATTTCACTATAACAGTTTTAATATAATACTAATATTATAATAATTTAATAAATTATAATATTTATATATTTTAACTAGCTTTATACCACGTATTTTTAAATAATAGAAGATAAGGCAACACCTATATATATTCTGAATTTACAATTTAATTATTTCCTCCAATTAAACCTTTATGAGTTGCACTTGTCCAAATAGGTTCATGGTGAATTATTCAATGCTACACCAATTAAAAGAATTCCTGAAAAACGTATTATACTAAATTTAAAAAACAATTTTTAGTATGTCCTATAACATACTTCATGATTCTAAAAAATGAATAGTTAATGTGCGCGTGTAACTAGCCTATAAAACGGCTATCACCTCATAGATGCACCTCTATCTCAGTTATTAATTCTGGGCATAGAGCCACCAGAAATCACCAGAGAAAGGCAGGATGGCCATTACCTCGGAAGTGTAACGCATTGCTGATTTCCCAATAGAATCAGAGATGGGAAAATACGATGTCGAAGCTCTTCGCCAACTGACATTTATGTAGGTGGGATACTTCAGGATCAATGGACTTACTCCCTGAGCATTCGAGTCACAGCTCAGCTAATTTTGAATCCTTGTCTCTCCGCTGATTAAATCTCAGAGCATTAGAAAGCATCGTATAAACGTTAAGACTACAAAGCGTCTACTCATAACTGCGTAAAGATCATTTGCCGAAGAAGCTGTCACCTCAATGTAGTTTCAAAGTGAGTGATCTGGCACATGAAACGTAGTTAAGCGATAAACTTACAATTAAGTATAGATAATTGAAGCAGTTATACTAGTGACCCACTGTATCTAGCACACTAACATGCATTTATTCTGGGAGAAATAACTCGTCGATTTTAATATGTTCAAGAAGAAAAATCGTAACCTTTTTAAGATTATTATTTCGTTAGTATATTTTTTTCAGTTCTCAATGCACAAGGAAATCTTTGGTATTCCTTATCTTATATTGACTTCAATCTGTAATGGTCGGGTTCGTTTTACGGCGCAAGGGCCATATTTGGTCAAACTGAGCCAAACATGCGGCAGAAAACGTCAATAGAATACACACACAAGGACAGTTTGACACAGAAGAGTAAAAGATAACCAGGATAAGTTACAAAAATCGATCGTAAACCGCCTACAACTCGCAAACTGCTAGTGCAGTGGGGTAACAACTTTTTAATGAATGTGGTAAGTTGCTTGTTGGCAGTAAAATTAAATATGCAAATAACTAAAATGCACATCAATCACAA
Organism: Metellina segmentata; assembly: GCA_947359465.1. Taxonomy (NCBI): domain Eukaryota; kingdom Metazoa; phylum Arthropoda; class Arachnida; order Araneae; family Tetragnathidae; genus Metellina; species Metellina segmentata. The sequence continues at coordinate 85,302,762 of OX375874.1, forward strand.
GAAATCATGTACAGGATAGTTACAAAGATTTTCATGCATAACCATTATAAATATATTATAATTTTATTTATGGTTTGATTTAAATGTAAAATTGGTATTTTTAAATGAGTAAATAACTTCCTTAAGACCTCAATTTATCTGTTATGGCTAGTCATATTTTCTATTTTGAATTCTAAGCTAAATCAGTACGCACAAGTTAAAGTTATAAAAGATATCACATCGGGGGGGGGGGGGGCTTAGAATAGCTGATTATTAACTGACACTGTTTTGGAGATCTACCTGTTGATTTTAAGGATGGTGAGAAATAGTCATTGTAATCTGTTTAAAAGATATATAACGCTGCCAGAATGCTTATCATATTTGTTTTTATGACCTTGAACTAATAATTAGTCTTTACATTTCAGTAAAAACATTTTACCAATTAATGAGTTTCTGCTCTAAACCGACGATATAAATGAAATAAAAGCTTACTAAGCATATTAACAATTCTTACGTGACAATTTATGTAATTATTTGTAATTCTGTTTTTAAATTTGCTGTCATATTTGAAAAGCTGAAAATAAACTCGTTTTGAATCGTTGATCGTTAATATATACTTCATTCTCCTGACAAGTTTTCTTTAATATTGTGATGGAAACAAAATTTAATATCTCGATTAGGCCACTACAGAAAAAATGTAGTTCTATCCACGACAGAAATAACTAAACTTTTATCCATTTACAGAGGAAAAGAGGCGAAAAGAATTTGTGATCAATATTCTAAAATGTATTGCATGAGTAGGCAATTTTAACTTGATTCATTTATATGGAATAACTTTGCTAAAGTGAAACTAAGTAGATTTGCGTCTGAAAACTGAATAAATGGAGACAGAATTCGTGATGAGAAAAGTAAAACGGCGGATATACTTTTCGTTAGAAGCATTGAAAAACCTACTTTTTAAAAATTCACTTTCTGCTTTTGCCAGCATTTTATGCTATCAAAGATGAAAAAGAAAAGAAAGAAGTGCCCCCAGTTGTGATAGAACCACAACACATAACAATAAAGACTTCTTTCAGGTTCATATCACGTCGCTCGAAAGCTAGGAATGAGAGCTATTGAACTTGAAGAGAAAAATCTAAATAGCCTCTTTTCAAGACATCAAAGAATAACAAAGATAGTTTTCGTTGGAAGATAGTGCATATTACATGATTTTCTTAGACAATATGAAGAGTCATTACGAGAAACAAACTTATTTATGCCCCATTTACTACTGCATCGTTGGAGGATTATATTGATTTTATGTTTTTTACTGGTTAAGAACTATGTTACCTAAACAGCATTTTCTAAACTCTGAAAAATATTGTATCTTTTAACTGGCTACCAGTAGGAGCAAAGTTAAACACGTATCTGAATTGTTTGATAATGTTTTGGAGTTACTTTAGTTGAAGGGCAAAATAATATATTTCTTCTCTTAAATTCGTTCTTCGTATTTTAAGTGATGACAATTATGTTCACCTTAAACTCAATAAGTCAAATTAATACGAAATTAATTTTTTCTAAATACTTAATTCAATTTATAAATGTCTTTTAACCTCAGAAACATTCTTCAGTTGGAATCAAATTCCAATAGAAGTAACATTTCTTTATGTGTTAGAGTACAAATGATGCTGCCTTTTATATGAATGAAAAATAAATTCAGAAATTAGATAATGAAGATTTTATTATTGCTAAATGTTTTACTTTAATATAACAAGCTTATATAAAACTAGAAAAATACCCGACCTTATTCGTTTTGAATTGGTTAACTCTATATTGAAGAGATAATCAAAATATATAATCACTTATGCCTTTCGTAAAATAAAATAATACTTTAGCACCTTTCGCCATCTTTTTAATTTATACAACTTACTTTGGACACAAATCCTACACATGCATATCCATTTATGTAATACATTTGACACATCGCACCCTTGCTGCATACAGAAAATATCACTGCACGCGACAACCAATCAACCAACACGAGTTTCCGTTTCACTTTCGTTCGTTGAAAAATATCGTCTGTCCCAAATATTCGGAAACCGTTTACATTGCGCCAAAGAACAAAAATAAGACTCAAAATAAATAAAGTATCACAGCTGAAATTCCATTAAAAAATAAAAAAAAAATTGCAAAAAAAATTGCTTTTTCAGCAGTACCGGAAAAACAATCCAATTAATCGTAATACTCAATATACAATCAAGTTTTTCACAAACTACCAAACTATGGTAGATTAAGTTTACTTACTCGGGTGTTTTAGTATGAAACTTATCAAAATATAGAAATAAAGGCTTAATATTGCATTCACTAAACTAATATATGATGTGTCAAATAAAACACATTGCAATCAAATATCTAGAATAAAATTCCTGTGTGTGTGATGCCGATGCAAACACAAAATCCAACATAGAACATAAAGATGGACAGGCTGACTAGTTCAGTTCTAGCAACTAAGTTCAGTCACTCAATGAAGATAAGTATTCACTGTGTGCAAATTTTCATGAAAATATATTAAACCGTGTGGACGTGTATTGGGCACATACATACAGACACCAAACGCGCAAGAGACGGATTTGGCATAAGAAGGGTAAAAAAAAGATGGAAAACTTGAAATGGGTCGTAAATATTCAATGTACAAACATTTCCTTCTTATTTATATAGATTACTTTATGGGCAAGAGAATTTATACCAAAGTTGAGAAGTTAAATATTCACTAATTTAGGAAATAATCCAATCTTCAATATATGTATCACAAAAAATATATTGTAATACTTGAAATTATTAGACGAAAATCAAAATCAAATTGCTTTCCATGATTACAAAATTTTCAGTGACATATTAAACGTGTTTATAGTTTCTCTTAATTAAGCTTATTGCAATACCATATTTCGGACAAAGCATAAATCAACCGAAATAACTCATTGAGCTGAATTTTAAAATACTAGAAGAGTTTCGATAGTTCAAAGCTTCATGGTAAGCATTATGGGCTTTATATTTAATTCATTGAAAACGTCGAATAATCAGATATAAACAACACACATCAATCATACATTCAATATGTTTTCTTTTTCTTCTGAGGTCTAACCTTCCGTGTCAGTGAAACTTTCATTGTGAATGTATGTCCATTTAATTGAAGTTGTATGGAGCAGCTTATTCAAATACGACAATAAACCCATTTAATTTTCTGTAAAGCAGTTTTAAAAATCAGTCGTGCATAAGAAAAATTGCTTGAGATGAATCATATTAAGTTATTTGAAATTTCCCTGACACAAAAAGTTAATATGCAGCATTAAAAGCTGTATAGAAATTTTTTTTTCGTTCAGAATATTGACTTACTATTGAGACATCAAAAGACCGTGAGGGATCTTTTATGAAAATTTTAAATATTAATTGATTTAATACCAATTGCAGTTGCTTTAGATGATGGCCAATCACCTCACCCTTGATTGTGCGTAAAATAGATATTTATGTAAGTACTAAATTATAATTTAAAATTCCTTCAAAAACCAGATATAAATTAAATTAATCATATTTAGTGGTTGAAAATTTTCTTTAAGTTTAGGAATGACAGTTGTCTTAACATATTGAAAACTGTTAACTAAATTTTAAAAATGTAAAATAAAAGTTTTTTTGAGCTTGAAATGATAATATAGGACAGAAAATTGTATAAAGATGCACGTATTACAAAAAAAAAAAAACTGAGCTAGATCTGCGTGTTTTAAACTTTTACTCTTTAAAATTCATATTCCCTTTGAAACAGTACGGATATCAATAGATTTCTCAAAATTTAACTAATTTGATGATGCACTAAAAGCTACGATGTGTGATCAACCATGGCCTTTTGTGATCCTTACACCCAGTACTTAATTTCTCTAAATTTCAAGTAGTTTCTATTTTAATCTAAACTTAAATCATACAAATATAGGCAACTAGATATTTAACTGCTTTTTTTGTTGTATTATTTTACTAATTCTATAAGTACTCAAAACACATTTAGAGTTCTACAAATACAATCTATCGGAAACTGCATAATTCAGCAGAACTTTCCAAGACATTTTCTAATTTCACATTATCTTCTAGAAAGCAGTTAAATTTCTGAAACATCATTTACGTTTTCAAACAACAAACTATAAGGAAAGGAAAACATTATCCATGAGAAACTAGTTCTAGTATTGTATGCACTGATAATTATCCCACGATTAGTGCAGCTGTTGATGTATATTTGCAGAAACGGAAGCAGATGTGATCACTTCCTTTAATAAGAGAAAATACATCGCCAGACACAATAAGCAACAAAAGCGGCTACTTCTACGGTCATCAAACACTTTGTGATCCGTATCAAGAACAAATGATGCACCGTTCCAAGTCACGGGTCTTCAGAAATAACGCTTTTTAAAAGAGCTTATAGTCCACGCTTTAAGTGTTATAATTACTCATATCACTGCGCTGGAAGAATTACTGTCATTGACCAATCAAGTCTTATTTTATACATGCTGTAGTTAAAGCGCGCATAGCTGTGTTATGGTGTCAAATTCTAAACCGATATCTTTAATGAAGTTACAAAATACTTACAGTTAATGAAGTGAATCAGACTAAAAAATAGAAGGCTAAAAGGTATTTAATGTATCTTAACAAAGGAAAAAATTACCCAGCATTAAATGTTCTTGTTTTGAAAGAGGGGGAAAAGCCACAAGTGTTAACCAAAGAAAAGAAAATACCCCTCTTTTATATTATATCATTTTCTAATCAGAAACTCATTAACTGCTTCTTTTTTGAAGACGAAAATGTTCCTCTTTATGAGGACTAGAAATACATAGCCGCATTGCAATCCATTTAAAATAATTTTGTAATACTTATCAAAATGCTTATAATTTTTATTTTTATAACCAAAGTAATCGTTCATATTTACAGTAAAAAAGTTATGTTAGTTAATGAGTTTCTGCTCTAAACTGATGATATATTACTCAATGTTTCAATAACTTCTACAAGCAAGTCTACGAGAAATGAATTTGAAAGTTAATCGCAGTCTATACTGTTAATCAATACTATTAATAAATTCATTATGAAATGGGGAAATATTTTCAATCTAGTAAAATGTAGGTGGCGGTAGGTTTCTGTAGGGGAAGGTGTTTCACCAGTACGTATCTTAATGTAACGTGGTTTCGTGATTTGTTTCAGCACTTCCCAATTAAATTTATAAATAACTCCAAATTTAAAAATGACAGTTCATTGAAAAAATGACAATTCAGTAAAACTGACAGTTTGGCAGACTCCAAACGTGGTCAAAACGGTGATAAATTACATTTTAAGAAAACCTCCATATGAATCCTGCGAGAGCATTTGGGTAGCAGTAATAAAATCTTCAGACCACCTGATAGAAAATGTATCATAGGGAAAAAAATATTTCCAAATTTGCTTTATTTGACCCATATAAACGAGTCTCGAAACAAATACTAAACAATTAAAAGCCAAACTAAATACGAAATCAAGTCCTCGATTTTTTTAACAATAATTGAGTAAAATGCATATCTGAGGAGCTAGTAATAGAGAAAAGCAGCAAACACGAAAAGAAATATCCAAGTCGGTAGCGGGCAACACGGACAGCGGAGTCTGAAGAAAAAGGAATTTAATCTAAGACGTCAAACTATGTGCCAAGAATAAAAGCAGGTCCTCACGAAAAAAACGCCATACCTACCACGTTTAATTAACAATTTAAAGCGACGAAAAATATTTCATCGTTCCGATCGAATCTTCGATCGCTATCTTGGTTCTCCGATTAATTCAGCACTGCACGAAAATTTAATGAAAGTAAAGATTGTGAAAGGGGGTTGGGGGCTGGAAGAGGAACCACCGACCACAATAATCTCTTTCTGGTAAATTATTGTACCGGAGTGATGCCGCTCCCCTAATCACTTCCGTTCCTGACTAATAGCCTTTTCCCGAGTCCAGGAATTTTTTTTTCAATACAAACAGAACCTGAAGAGTTTTTTGCCGACTTGAAGACACGATTTTCCCCAAAAGTCCCGAGAATTCCATTAGCAGGCACGTTATGGCAAGGGGTCCGGTTTCCCTCGGATTCAGCTATTTTCGGAGATGAGCTATTGATTTAAACATTGGAAGTGAATAAATAGCTATATCTTGTGGGTGAATGGAGGGGTTGAGTTATCTATACAGAGATTTCGAGTTCCCCATCCCTTCTAAAATTACTCGGGAAAAGATGCACTTCTAAGATTACTCGGGGAATGGCTGTAGTGGAGAAGAGGCCTTGATTTTGCCGAAATTCTTCTTTTCCAATGCAGTGAAGACGACCATAATCAGGGATACGTGAACAGAAATACTCTGTACTGTTGATTTTGTTCTAAAGAAATTAAATTCTATGGAGCGAGTCTTTATAATTCGTCTCTTAGATGTGTTACACTTGCCACATAGAAAACTTTGCCTTGCTTGAGGCTAATTTAAAACGTGAATATTCCGGATATGTTAAAAGAGGCGTGATGTAAAAATATTGAATGTTTTAATTGTCCTAAAATACAATCTAAGAGATGGAATTGTGAAATGAGACAGAAACAAGATATCAATTTCCAGGTTTGGGTTTACTTTTATTATATAACACACTACTCATACTCTAGTGGCAAAACAAAAAATGAAATATAATGACGCTTGACATTTAATGCTTAACGCAATCTCATAAACCCAACTTCACTGCTTACTAATTACATAAAACAGGAATAATTTTCCCTTTGTTGATTGTTGAAATATTTAAAATTTTACCGAAATTTCTCTTTTCCAATGCAGTGAAGACGAGCATAATCAGGGATACGTGAACAAAAATACTCTGTACTGCTGATTTTGTTCTAAAGAAATTAAGTTCTATGGAGCGAGACTTTACAATTCGCAATGTTGCTGTGTTACACTTGCTACATAGCCTCAAGAAAAGGAAGAAGTTTTAAAATTTAAAACGTGAATTTTCGGGATATGTTAAAAGAAGCGTGATGAAAAATATTGAATGTTTTAATTATCCTAGAATACAATCTAAGAGATGGAATTGTGAAATGAGACAGAAACAAGGTATCAATTTCCAGGTTTGGGTTTACTTTTATTATATAACACACTACTCATACTCTAGTGCCTAAGTAAAAAATTAAACATAATGCGCTTAACGTAATCTCATAAACCCGAGTTTCACAACTTACGAATTACATAAAACAGGAATAATTTTCCCTTTATTGATTCTTGAAATATATTTACTCTCCAGATACTGGTCTTACAATCGAGACAACATTTCCACTGCAAAAAATCTACTTAAAGATGTTAATTTTCAGTAGTTCAATTCTGATACTTTTACAAAAAATCATTGTTTTAAACTTTTATATGATTTTAATAAATCAAATTCTTCAATACTACTATAGTACAATCATCTGAACAATTTTGTCTAAATTACAGATACCCTTACAAAACAAAAATTCGGATCGTGAAATTTAGATTATAAATTATAGTAGGTGGTCGATGTTCATTTCTTACTGGAGATATCAGAGCTTGCAGAAAGGTGCGATATTAATATGATGTAAATATTTTGATACAGTCATGGCCCGTCGCAAGGCGGAATTCAACAACTCTACGCCTTGGCCACTTAAGGATGTCAACAGTTTTATCCATCCAAGATTTTTGAGAGATTCGATCTAATAGGCTATGATAAACATGATATGTAAGGGTTTCTTTGATTAGAAGTTTGATTGCACTGAAAGGTACACCAGAGCAGAAGACGTTTGAAAAACGACGCGCCTCTCTAGGCCAAGGAATCGGCAACTTCATTGCTATAAGCCTTGAAATCCATTGTAAAACGATTGCTTTTTCAGTTACATGTTTGGAAAGAGCTTCAGAGACTCTAGGTTGGTTTAGTAAATTGGGGTTATATGACGAAAGGGCCATATTTGGTCATGCTCCGCCAGACGCAAGACATACAATATGAGGTAATAGATATACACACAATGAAAGTTTTACTGACAGAGAAGAGAGAAATACACCTGACAGGAATCGAACCTGCGCCGCCTTAGAACTTGAAGGTTGATAGCACAGTTGGCATATGTGTCTTTACTGAACTGGCTCCGAGTCAGAGCCAGTTGCGCGGACGATTCTATTTAGGATAGTTGGTAGGTCGGTAGATATTAAACTCGTGAAAAGATGAATCGATTCTTCAGTTCGATTCTTTCTAACTTGTTTCTACAGTCAGAGTCAACTATTATTATTTATTTACTTGTCTGGTAGTCTTTTTTCGAGTCTTCAATGATTTTGAAGCCGATTTATTGAATGGATGAATTCGAAATATTATTCGATTTCCATCATGAGGGGAACGATGGTAAACTGAGATAAATGGGTGTGTTTTTGCTTAGCATTTTGAACTTGTTTAGAATTTTAACTATGTGAATCTTTCTGAAGTTGTGTCATATTTTATGAATGAACGATATGTTATTCTATTTCTATCACCAGGGGAACGACGGTAAACTGAGATGACTGGGTGTTTTTGTTCAGCATTCTGTTTGTAGCAATCATAAAAACGACCTTAAAAGAAGCATTCACTCAAAAAACAAGGAAAAAAAACACGAAAAAAAGGATATATGAATTTTTGAAGCACCACCACTCACGAAGCTCATCATACCCACATTCATGTCGCCTAACAAGTTACGAAAATAATCGAATTGAAGAATTGATTCACTTTTCACGAGTTTAATATCTACCGACCTTACCTATGGTTCTAAATAGAATCGTCCACACAACTGAGCTCCGAGTTGGAGCCAGTTCAGCTAGTCATGCTAGTCAGTTTGCATACCCTCTCTAGGACAAACAAGGGTGACGCAAAAGAACTAACTTGCAAGGCAAATTTAAATCACGCAAAATATATTTTTATTTCAAGCAAAGTTCCGGGGAAATGCATGATAATCATCTCAAGTTTTCAAACTTTTTACATATTTTATAACTTAATTCCCTAAATATAAAATTAATGATAAATATATGCTTACGTAAAAAACGTCGAAACTCAAGAAGGTAATAATACACTTTCCTGCCTTCTTCGCTTTAGATACGTATTCCTCTACGACACAAGAAAAAGAAAGTGGAGCCATACCGTTCTACGGGACTCAAGAGGGCGTTTTCCTGCTTGACCTCCCTCACGACAAAAGATCCGGCTGAGATCTCATTTAGACACGGCCCTCAGCCCCGGAACAGCCCCATTCCACGCGTCTCAATTTACAGGGCAGGGCGTTCTCCATGTTCGCCTCCTTTGTCCCCGCTTTATACGACTCGTGCCCACGAACAGAGGAAAAGAAAAGATACGGTATTATAAATGCCAAGTTCGACGACTTGTGCTCTCTGAAGGTATTAGTTTAAAACTTTTAGAAGGTCCGTTTTGCCTGTATTGCTTCGAAGAAGGGGCGAATGAGAAACTGTTTCACGGTGTAGAGGATTGAATAACAAATTTCAATTTTCAGTCGCATTATTACGAAAGAATTCTGTAATAAAGCATTAGTCGACGAAAGAAACCATTTTTTATGTTGAGAATATGATTAAAAATGTTTTTGATGATGAGATCGTGACCATTTTGTAGACAACTATTTTTCAATTACAATGTCATTTAGACTATTTCTCAAAAGTAGTTATCATTGGATTCGAAAGCATGCAAGTAAATCCTTTTCGACTCCTCACTCTGCTGATATTCTAGAATGTTGGAAGCCCCTTTAAAACTTATGTTTTATGATAAAGAAATCGTGAATCGTTTATAATGAAACGTAGACGTCGTACATAGAATTCATAGTAACTGTGGTGCTTATGGCAACGAAATCGCGATTTCTTCGGAAAGAGACGCACATCGATTTTGCAAATTTCTTCTGCTGGCGTGCCTTTTAATAGAAACTGTTATCTTGGAGGGATAAAATTCTTTACATCGTTAAGTATCCAAGAAGTAGATCTGCTGTTGAATTCCACCTTATCACTGGTAATGACTGCATATCGAAACATTAACATCGCATTAATATGCCCTGACCTGTATGCATGATTTGTGATCATCGGGAGGAAATACACAGCAATCACTTACTTCGTTGATCAGCGCTACTCAAAAATTCATTTAGATCACTACTGGAAAACCATGGACCATTTTGTAAAAAAAAAAAAAATATGATCTTGTGTCAATATTTGTATTATAATATTAAGTGTGGCTCAAGTATTCTTTGTAAGACATTACAAAAAGAATGATGTAGAAAATGCGAAGGATAGAACCATAATAAATATCTGATGAGTTGGCAAAAGAATTATATGGATTTAAATCAGTCCATAACGCGATTTCTAGGTTTGAATTCCTTTCAGTGCCGGAAGCAACTACAGAAATTACCGTAACAAATGATCTAATATGGCGATAAGCAAATAATCGCCTTTGGCAATCATCATACAGGATTTTTCGTGTGGTAATCCTTTCCCCTTGAATTACAAGCCTACTAACCTTCCTAGAAATGGGCTCTCATGGCCATTTGCCTTCTCACTAGAGCCAAAATGGATTGATATGGAACCGACTTACTTTGTGTGCATAAATTACTATTGTGCGTAGATTGAACATAGGTTAGCGTGACCACGCACTATGACAGGAATGCACTCGAATAACATGGAATAGAATACTCAATAACGCAGCAAAGAAATCCCTCGATACCTCGAACAAGAATTCGATAAGAATGTCTCAATAGGCTATTGTTCCTAAAACGTTTGTATGTTAGGTTAACGTGACTTTCCTCCACCTTTATGCACCAGTGTAACTCCAAGTGGTTCACAATTCCGCTCTTGAAATGCCGTAATGAATAATTTTCAATTGGACGGGCATTGTAAAAAGTTTGAGTAAATTTTTCATTACGCGATGGCATAAACATTTTAAAATAAAAACGAATAAAGAATATTTAATTGCTAATTAGATTTCTAATAACGTTGACGTTGAGTTTGAATGTCGAATCAACATCCACAGTTTTTAGATTCATTTCACCGCAAATGAAAAACTTTTTTTTACAATGTGGAATTCTTTTCTTGATGTTTATATCTCTTATTGTATGCTCAGAGAAAAGAATTAAATCCGGGCTTTACAAGTTAAGTCCGGATTTATCCAGTTATAACTTCCATATCTGCAACGCGAGCACTGAAACAAACACACATAAAACATCATCTGCAAGACATTCTTTTCAAAGGAATGTGCATACATCACTTTATGTGACAGGACTGCAGTTCTGCAGAAGCTATCCAGAGATGCACGTAGAAAATATCATCTCATATTGTCGAAATCCATAAAAAATAAGTGTGTTATGTGAAATATACTTGTTTCGACATGTTTTTTTTTAAATCTTGGTTGAACATTTTAAGGGTTGAGCTTTACAGCACAAGGGCTATATTTAGCTAAGATGTGCAAACCACATCAAGTAAATGGACATACACAAAGAAAGTTTTTCCGACATAAGTGAAATATACACTCAGGGAGGGATCGAATCTGACAAGAATAGAGCCTGCGACGACCCTCTTACTAGAGCAGTGGACGAACCCACCGAGCCAAGGTGTCCCCTAACATTTTAAGACAACATTCTTATTCTACGTGAAATATAGGCTTGTAATCTAAAATATTCATTCCAAATGTTAAGTAGCTTGGAAAAAGCATTTGAGAAATAAAAGTATTAAAATGCATAATATGCTCAGGGTTATACCATACAAACTTTCATCATTTAGATAGATAAGTAGTTTCTTAACGTCGCACTGGAGCAACACAATGAGATATTGGCGACGATTCGGGATCAATTCTGAAGTTTATTATTCAGAAATTGATAATTCGCAATTATTTTTCAGGTAGCTAGAATTCACGTCGCTCTGAAGCAACATAACAGGCTATTGGCGACAGTTCAGGATCATTATCGTAGGGAAGTTCCGAGGACAGGACCTCGTTTTTTCGAATCCCGATCACATGACGAGGTCAACACCTGATTTAGCATCTCACTCTTCAAGCTTTAACACCATACCAACGTGAGGATTTAACGCACACTGGGCCGTCCACAGATATTTGGTGCCTGTGGGCTACTAACAATACTGTGCCCCTCTTCATAAGAAGATACACGGGAGGGGAAGCTAGAGAGGGTTGACTGGTGAAGTTTTAAAAGTTCCAGAAGTAGAAAAAGTCAATATAGTCAGTCACGCGCTGATCTCCAGCCGTCAAACTGATTTGAGTGCAATTTGAGTGTAAAAGCCCTGTGGTTAGGGTGGCCCTGCACGTAACACGATGTTTCTATCTCACAATCCTGTGTTTGCTTGCCTACGACTCTACCAACTGGGCTACGGTGACCGTAATTATTTTACAGTTGGAGTTGGATGAGTGAAATAGAAAGCCATAGATCAATAGGCATATAGGCTCCTTGATAGAAAGGTCACTGGTTTGAATCCGAGATAATTTGTTTGTTCATCTACGTATAGAACGAATGTGTAGACACCTTTTAACGAGTTGCGCCTAGAACGGTTTGATGTATGAGATGAAACGTGACCCCCTTTCGACCGTGGTACACAAAGTTAATGCCATCCCCCCCCAAAAAAAAAAAAAAAAAAGTGGTTCACAAATCCGTTCTTGTGTGCCATAATGATTAAATTGGCCGGGCAATAGAAAAAAAAATACAACTAAGATAAAAGAGAAAGTTTTTCAAATAAAGATTTGTGTTTACAAAGATAACCGTGAAACTAAAACAAGAGAGCTGAAGTACTGTTTTAATTAGTTCTTGCAGATTAAATATACAAAGGCTATCTTAATTCCCGTGACATGTAGGTGAAAGTTCGGAAATAAATCGAAGTGAAAGACGGGATTTTAAATAAGACAGGCATGGTGTGTGTGGTCTCTCACGAATTTCTCTTTTTATCTCCCTGGGAACGTTGTTATCGTTAGATAAATTACTAGCATGTTTATATAAGATAGCAGTGTGGTGAAGAGAACTGTTAACGTTCTTAGGAATTCTCACTCTTTTGAAGAACACATCCCAAGTGCTATGACTCCGATCAATGTCACAGATCAACAAAACGCATACCACGGAATTCAATAAACTACTTGATTTTTTGCTTGCGTCATTTCACTACGCGTGTATGTCAGCATGTACACATTCCTTTCACAGTATTGTAAACAGCCAATATGTAAAACGTCACTCACATCTTAAACTCTTTGAACATGAGATTTATCCAACTACGCAATCCACTGCAACCACGAATTGAAGTATTTTGATTTGGGTAACGTCAACTTGACAGTGAATTTGACCACTTTTCAGCTTTGAGCCGAAATACCGTGTACTTCCAGGGTGATTTTTTCACAAAATCTCTGCATTATGTGGCTTAGTGTTAGAATTGATTCTCTCTCAGTATCCATACGTCACGTCTAAAATATTTCTCAGTTACTTCAGTGTAATTAACTAAATTATATTGATTTCGCCTATCGCTTCATCTTTCTCATGTCTCCTTTGAACCTTCTCATTTGAATAATGCTGTATCCGAGCTAATTGGAAAACTTTTTCAAGCTCTCTTAGCTTACATCCTCAGCCCCGTAGATATATCGAGAAGATATTTCTTCTGGCCATGACCATCATTATGTAAGGAAATAAAAGTTAAGCTGCTTCCTGTGTAGGGGTGTGGGCTCACAATTAAATTCACTTCTGAAAATTAATCTCTTAAAGATAAAATGTGTTTAAATATAGGCATATATTACCCAGTTTGGTTTTTCCCTGTTCAAGTTTGGTATATTTAAAGAAAAGTATGAATCAAATAACTTTATCTGTTACATTAGATGTATAAATTGCACAAATGATACCAAAAAATTTAAAATAACTCAAACATTTATTTAAACTCGAGAAGAAAGTAAAGAATTTGGAAGAGGGGGTAGACAAGTTATCCTTAACATGGCATATACTACGCTATACAAGATGTAGGGATACTTGATTCGTCAGCTTTATTAACCAGTACGACATTTATTCAATTATTATAAAGCCCCCCCCCCAACAAAAAAAATCTCTACCTCCACCATCATCATCACTAACATTAATTGTTTGTGCTCTATGATGCTTCAGATTCCCCCCTCCCCCCGAAAAAAAAACAATTTGAAGATCATAACATTTTTAATTTTTAGCGGTTCTTTTTCAACTCCTGTGGCACCATTCTATTTACAGGTTTTTTCTCAAAGAATTAGAAGGTCATCATTTTCAGAAGCTAAAGTGTATGGGATGGTATAATCGTGCACTGAAACGTATTCATCTTCCTGTTTCTGTACCTGTTCTTGTGTCAGTATTTTTACTATTTTCTTAAATTTGACTTTAGTATCTCTCTCTATAACCCTGACACTTCTTTCTCTGGTAGTTTGTTGCTTTACTTTTGCATAAAACATACATACATTGCATAAAACATGCATACATAGAGTCAATACTCATGTGGCAAGAGGACCTGTAACAGAGCCGTAAAAATCATTACGATCTAGATCTGAAAAGACGGATTACCCTGCATGAACCTCTATTTTCTTCGTGGTGCTCTAACGGTTGGTTGAAAGGAATTGGTTTTTATAACGCAAAGGTCATGTTTGGCCATAGTTTTGATGGTGGACTCAGAGATTTCAGCTAATATGAGAAGCGTATCGCTCCCTCTTCCATGTGCTTGTTGTCCGTTCTGTACTGTAGCACCTAGGATCCGCTGAAAGATTGTATTTCTATCGAGTGAGACGATCCTACTCTTCTTGAAGTTAGGACGTGCCCATGTTTATAGTGGCATATGAATATAAAAACCAAAAAATAGTTATTCTTGTCAATATAGTTTTTAGAAGTAAGGTACATAATCATATGAAGCCTAAATATCTGATGGACAGGCCACCCCCAAATTTTAATGAATCACAGGGTGACTTGATCAGGGCCTTATTTTTTCTGAGATTAAAAAAAAAAAAACGGCTAATTTGTTTTTAACCTTAATTATATACATCTCTCTATCTCTCTCTCTTGACGAATAGATACATCCAATTGATCTCACATGGTAATAGGATAAGCTGTACAGATGAAAGTTGAAAGATACTTAAAATTCCTTAATCAACTACTGCGTCTGAAAATCAGCTTTGAGGACTGACAACATATCAAGATACAAGTCATCACTTCAGAATAAATTGTATGTTTTCCAGAGAATCGACAAGAAAACAATTACATGCTCTTTCGTTACAGCTATTTGTCCTTGAATCATTTTTAATTGAGAAAGGTCACCCTATTTGTCGGTATGGAAATTTTAATTCCGTCTGAGAGAGTCTATTAATATATTCAATCATTTTAACAGTACTATTAAAGTTTTTTAAATAAAGGTATTGTATTATGAGTTTGAAAATTAGCGAATAATTTAAATAAATAAAACTTTTAAATAAAAGGATCATTCCCTTAAATTTGCGTAGTTTATGAAGGCGTTAATTCTGTGTATTCGATTGTCACCTTGCCATCATCAATAAAAATAAATAGCTTTTCCAATGTATTAAAGATAAGTAAAAAATTTGTCACTTTTTGAAAAAAAATCGCATGTGATACTTAAACTAAAATGAGTAGGTAATTAAGTAATAATTAAAGCAAAATACAAAAGTATATGGGTAGCTAAATATGTAAGCCAGTTGATGAATAATTATTGTATATAAGTAGATTTCGTCTTCATATCATCTCTCACTGAGAAAATAAATCTCACTAACTAACTTTATAAACAAGATGGGCTTTTGAGTCATTCATCAGGAGAGTTTGTCATATCCTTTTAATAAAACTAGTCTTAAATATCGCAGCCCATTTAGAATTTCCATCATACTCAGAAAGCTCGAATCTGGACTTTGATGGATTTCAAATAGTTCTTTTCGAATTTAAATGCTTACTAATTTAGGTACATGTATTTGCATAGATAATATCGTCTTTCTAAATCAAAACGAAAGAAAACATTATATTCAAAGATAAGATCAAGTTTCAATGAAATCGTAGACAATAATCAGACAGGTAACATATGTTCAAATGTTGGATACATGAATAAAATGCTTAACAAGATTACTCTAAGCCTATAGTTAGTACTTAACACAAATGGTTATAAGCTTGAAATATATCACTTGAAGGATTAAGTGTTCACTTTCGAAACGCTTATTCAAATCGAAGACTCAAAATAAAATTGGTATTTCCATTGTTGCTCTTCGAGTTCTAGTACTTGTTGTTTACATATCGGCAACTTACAAGAAATGAAGAGACAATTCGGATGTGGTTTGCGGATGGTTGCCCAGCGGAAATCAAATTGCATAATGCAATTTGATTTCCGTCATTCATGCGGAAACTACAGAATTTAAGTTTCAAACATCACAATCACACTTTAGTGTTTGATCTTTAGGGAAACGCGCGCAGAATTTTTCTTTGGTAAGGGTTGAGAAAGTGATCATAAGCACGGTACTAATGTCATTTGGGGGATCAAGATGTCTTTCTCCTGAATTTCACAATGTTCTTCAAAATGATTCCTTCTCTGTTCAAAACCGAACTGCAATGGTTGCTCTAAAATATATATACTGAAATGTCATAAAAACCGGTACAACAGTTTAATACTTGGTAGGTCTCCCATGGGAGCGTAGGGGAATACTCCACGAGCTTGTGGAAGTATTTCATAGGCGCTGAACACAATACTTCCTATAGAACGGTCCAGTTCTGTTGTGTTTCGAGGTGTAATAATTGTGTCCCACATATTGTTGTATGGCATCCTAGATGTGTTCAATAACGTTGATATCTGGTGACTTAGATTGGCATGGCAAGACCTCAAACTCGGATGAGTGTTACTTTAGCAATAATATGGCGTGTCTAGACTTGTGTGGCTGTTTCTTTGTTCTACTGGAAGAGGCTAAACCCATCATAATGACAGCTGGACATGAATGGATGTAAAACGTCAGGAAATGATGCACACGTAGCGTTTACCAGTACACTTTTGAAGACGTACCAGGGGTTCCATTGAATACCAACTAAACAAACCCCATTCTATTGTGGAGCCACCATCAGCCAGTACAAATCAATGTTGGCGTTTCGGATTCATGGCTTTATAGGGTTTCTTTGCACATAGATCCTTCCATCTACCCGAAATAGTTGCAAATGCGACTCGTCAGACCATACCACTCGATTCCAGTCATCAAATGTTCGATGGTAGTGTTACCGAGCTCAGGTCGAGACGTAGGTGTGTAGAGTATTCATCAAGGGTAACTCGAGTTGGGCGTGGGCTTCTAAAGCCCATATCTTTAAAAGAACGTTGCACGCTGATGTTTCTTGAGGAGTCCAGCACTGAATTCTGATGCTATTTGGGACGCGTGAACCACTGAAATGCTGAATCACACATCTCAAGAGTTCCAATTAGAAAAAACCTTTAATAGTGTTAATATGCCCTTTTCACAGCGGAAACATCTGTAAATTCAATAACAACTAATAAGCTACTTCACCCCCACTGTTTTCTGTTTCAGTACTAAACTACAAAAAGATAATTCCCCTTGTGATAAAACTTATGATTATTTTTCTTTAGGTTAAACAACAGAGGTTCGTTGATTGGGTTTTACAGCGCAAAGGCCAAATTTAGCCAAGCTGCGTCAAGTATATGAACATACACACAGAAGGAAAGCTTTACAGACACGGAAGAAATTCACCCAGGGAAGATATCGTATGTCCCTCGCCTATAACTCTCAGGTTGCTAGTGCAGTGGGAGATTTCACTGAGTCACGAGAACCCCAAAACATCTAAGGAAAGAGAAAAGAAACTGCTTGATTGATGCTGATGCAATGTAGTTGGAGTTAACTTCACATGAATCTAACCCTTTGAAGGGTTCACAAGCATCCTGTATAGCATGAATCCGTTCTGCAACCAGCAGTATCCTTCGTGTGTGTGACCGCTAGTCAATTTTGCAACTATTGACCAATAGATTCTTTCAACCAATAGATGCGGTTATACTCACTACGTGTGCTATGGGGTAAAAAATAAACAACACTACTCTAAAATCCCGTGACGCTCAGAGTTGATCATATATTAAGTGTAAAATATTCTTTTGAAAGTATATTAAACACCAACTGATTCTTTTTGTCTGCAAAAATTCAATTTTTTATTGAAGGTGAAGCTTATGTCATTTTCGGTGCGATACTGGTACCATTCATCTTCAGGATAAAAAAAATAAAACGTCCAAATATAACATATTGTCCTTTCGATAGAAACTCCTGTTAAAGGAACATGTAGCTTTTCCAGATGTCGGCCCCAGACAGAAGATATTTCAAAGGCATCCCCCCAAAAGCTCTTGTGCAATCAATGCGATGGGCAAGAGATAAGCAGCGTGGACAGAATGTAGTCACTCTCCTCAATCGCATGGAAGTGAGAGGTAATAAATGGCAGCTCGGAATCCAATGGCTGTAAGAGAAACATCCATACGTGCCATCCATTCCAGTAAGATGTATGGGGTGAGAGATTCGATTCCTCCCCGGGGGAGACGGGGTGGCCAATATGGCTCGTATCCAGAACGATTCCTGGCCGCGGCTTGTCACATCCCCGAATTGTGATGGACGATCGAAATGTGGCCTCAGGTGAGCACCACTTAAGTGAAAGATGAATACCGAGTGCATAAGTTGAGCTATCCAACTTGATACTCTAGTAATTTAAAATATTTAAAAGGTTATAATTTCCTTTAAAACAGAGGAGGAAGACTTTAAAAGCGGATTGAACCGGTAGAAACTATTTCGTATCATTAAAAAGGAAATTTTTATGCAGAAAACAGAGCATCATGGGATCTATGAATAATACTTTAGACTACGGCTGGTACAGCAGTTGTACCTTGGTCGAGCCAATAAGGAATCCAGTCTACGGCCAATACATCAGTTGTAATTTCAAAGTTATAAGATGGTAATGGTAATTTTTAGTTAACGTCGTACTAGAGCAACACAACGGGCTATTGACGACGGTCTGGGATCAGTCCCTTAAGGGAAAGATCAGAGGACAACACCTCGTAATTTTGAACCACGGTCAGATGACGAAGCAACACCTGAGCTAGTACCCCACTCTTCAAACTTCTACGCCAACCCAACGTGAGGACTTTTGGCCACGACAGATTTAAGGTGCACCAGCCGCCTCTACACCATACGCTTACAAACATCCATGCCCGGACCCGGATTCGAACCAGGAGGCTAGAGGATAACACCTTAACCACTATACTGGTTGGTCGGCTAGGGAAATCTTTAGGTAGGTAGGTGAATTAACATCGGCACTGGAGGAACACATCGGGTTATTGGCGACGGTGCGGATCAAAAACGGAGGGAAAGATCAAAGAACAACGCCTTATAATTTTGAACTACTGTTAGATGACGAGAAAAACACCTGAATTGGCATCCCACTCCAAACTTCCACACAACACCGACGTGAGGGAGTTTGAGGCCACAACAGATTTAACATGCACCATCCCTTTACACAGCGGTCTTTGGTTGGATTCTAACTCGCAACCCTCCGTTTACTAATCCGTTGCTTTTCCAACTGGGTTACCGCGGTCCAACACACATCTTTAGGTATGTACGGGCTTCACGAATCCGAGGTACCCAAACGATCCATTTTTCTTACTCTATTTCCTCCCCTTCCCCCATCCTTTCTTTTCACAATTGACATTGTCTGTTTTGTGTTTGGCACTGCTTGGCCCATTATGACACCTGTGCCATAAAACCTAAAACCGATCTACTATAGTAAAATTGCTACTTTAAATTAGCATTGAGTTAAATATCCCTCGATTATTTATTTTAACCTGTGTGATCAACGATTGTTTTTGGTTTGTTGCTCATTTTTGCTTCAAGAGGTGGGTTCGAAGTAATCTCTACTTCCAGTGATAAAACGGGGCTGTCTTGGCTCAGTGGGTTTTTCCACTGTGCTAGCATCCTTCGAGTTTGACTCCTGTCATGTGCATTACACCCTGGGTATATTTCGCTCTTCTGTGGCAGTAAAGCTTTCATTTTGTGTATGTCAATTACTTGATATTGTATGTCTGGCACAACATGGCCAAATATAGCCCTCGTGCCATAAAACCCCAAAGCCAACCAATCATCAACTATCTTCAGAATGTATATCACCTGAGATTATTTTCAACACCAAAACTATTTGGGGAGTGGGCTCGACCTCTTCGATCCTACCGCTGTCTCTGTACAAAAGGATATAGTGTGCATGTATATACTACTTTCCTGTGACATAAGCTTTTAGGTGGACTTGATATTTTTATTTTTGAAATCTATTTACAACAATTTCATTTTAATAATTGCGGTGAAATCCTACATTCTGATCTTAAAAAAAGGGACTGTGAGGCGAGTAGGCGTCTTCATGGATGTCTAAGATGCAGAAGAGATTAAAAAAAAATGTTCAAATTACGTAATCTAGAAAGAAATTAAAAGTACACAAAGCAAGTTTTAACTCACGGTCGAATTTCTAAAATGCGATTTGGAACAAAGAAGATTCAATTGCAATTTTACGAGCCATTCTTGCAATAGCGAGAAAGTCATCCATCCTCTTTTGAATTAGCTTTCCGAAGGACTCCAGTCCCCCATCGAAGTTTCAAAATTATAAAGTATTGATAGTATTTTCGTGTGTAATTTATGTTTTTCGTGTCTGATAAAAACATAGAATGAATCCTCCTTTCAATCCCCGAGTATGTGGTCGCTTCTCGAGGTAAAATGTTCCTTTTGAAGATCTTAGTGGAGGTGCGGTGCTCCTTGAACAGCGCCTCCATTTTAAACGGGCTTGCTAGTGAGAAAGTGCGAACTACAGTTTCACTTCTCACTTAAACAGTTCCTATTTGTTTAATCGTAATAAATTGAAAAGGAATTAGGAAGCCTTCATCCCATCCTTCTTTGCCTTTTGTAGTCTGTTTATTTCTCATGATTCAATTTTGCTTGGAATGTTCTGCAAGGAATATTATAGGTGGAATGTTCTACATGGAATATTCCAGATGGAATATTCTAGATGGAATGTTCTAGATGGAATATTCTACATGGAATATTATAGATGGACCACACAGAAATATGTATCAACGAGTAACAGTAGCTGAACTATGTTCTTTTTTACATTCAGAACAGGGGTCAGGTATTATCTTAGTTTTTAGGCACCAACTTCTTTCTTTTTGTATTCGTATTCTGAATGTGTGGAGACAGCAGCGTACTCCGCAAGCCATGAGAGATTTTGCCTTGGGTTACAGTACCCCTCTGTGTTATATTCTTCACAGAAAAGAAATGTCCACTATTGGTTACTTTTAGTTTGCATTTGTATATTGCGCTTACTTCTTTGTATGCTAGTGGTGTGCTTTGTGTCTCTGTCGTTGTAACGTGTATGTGCTGTGATGTTCGTAAAATAAAAACCGCCTGATTATGTCAGCTTCAAAGGTAAATTTGGTATCGAGTCTATCGTAAAAATATTCATTCCCAAAATAAGTGCTCTCAGAGAGCTTTCACTACCATTTGTTTGTTTCGGAATTAAATTATAGAATGGGACCTTATACGAATATAATTTTTATAAACAGTTATTTGAAGAAGAATGTAGCGATAAATAACACAATATTTTTCTTCAACACACTCTATTTACCTTATTCATTTCTCAATAGAGTTCTATGGCCGGATTCAATGACGAATCAACGTCATTGCATTCCTATCTCGGACGCCTAATCGGATCCCTAAATGTGCCGACTGTGCACCATTTTCCCCACGCTCTGCTTGTCGTTTCTCACATTGTTTTCGCTATTGTGTCGCACGTTCATGGAGCTCGAATACTTCACCCTCGTATTCGAAATTCATGTTCATAATGTCATTACGTAATATCTCAATAAATCAGCATTTTCAAGTCTTTACCACGCAGCTCACAACTGCTTCGTTTTTAGACGGTATGAATATATATCCCAAACACCGGATCCTTACGATCTTTCGAGAAAAGTAAAATGCTTGGCGTATACATATAAATAACCCGAGACTGAGTAATCCAACAATGCATCACGCTTTGATTGATAACACTGACAAATAGTGAAATCGTGAATCTTTGAATACGCCAGTAGGGCTCGTAAATTTCTCGACAAATTTATGAAACGGGTCTACTATCTGGATTGTCCTGTTCATTCCATTTATAAAATTGAAATAGACATAACACCATTTGCATCGAAAGTTGGATCAATGACCACCAAAAATAGCGCTGGACTCGCAGTCTAGCCGAGTTACCGTCGAAAGACAATGAAAACAATCAATTCAAAGATGCGCCACATTAGAATACATTACGTTAAAAGGAAACATCACGGTCTCGTAAACAAATGGCGGATTCCCGAGGATACGCCATGGGAATTTTAAATATATATTCGACTCATTGTCTCACACAAAAGCGGTTACATGTACTCGGTTTCAGATGCTAAAAATAAAAAGAAAGTCTCACGGATGGGCAGTATAGTTTTCCTTGGCAGGTTCACTTTTACATATTTATTGATTCAATCCATGTGACTGTATTTACCATTCTCTGGCCATTGCTGTTTCGTTCTAAGATGCGTTCATGTCAATTTTCGCAACGCAACTGGTGCGTCGTAAGGACATTCGAGACACGTCCTTGGGTTGAAATTGTGCACATTTGTATCGACAAGCACATAGCATTAGCATATTCATGGACAAGGAGCTGGAAACTGAATATTAACGGGAATAAATATTTAAATCACGTTCTTCAGTTTTATTTCAATGTAGTAAAAAAGGAAATACAAATTGCCTTATTCAGCGCTTTCACAAAATTTAGAAATAAATATGCTTTTACTTTCGGCACCACTTTCTAGATTTCTCGACTTGGAAGGATATATAAGGGTCCGTTGTTTGTATTAGATTGGTCAAAAATCGTATGTGCAAGAGTTTAAAAAACGCAAGCTATAAAGTTTCAAAATGCAAGTTCTTTTTATCCAACGGCAGATCTCAACCTTTTCCGACCAGTCCAAAATATACAAGAAACAAAAATAGCCACGATCGCGCCAAGAAAGAATTTAAACAGCCAGTACATCAATTGTACCTTGAAAATTATAAGAAAAAAAAAACACGCCAAGAAAAGATCGCGCCAAGAAAAAATCGCGCTTGTTAAATCTACAGCCGTAGTCAAAAGGTTAACTATGTCAGATTGGTTGGTTTTATGGCAAAAGGCCATACTTTGCTTGCTGCGTCACACACAAGACATACAATGTCAAGTACAAGACACACACAATAAAAGTTTTTACTTACACAGAAGAGAGAAATATATACAAAGAGGAATGCATCTAACAGAAATTGAACCAGAGTCGCCTACAACTCGAAGCTATCATGCCAGGA
The DNA here is from genome assembly GCA_947359465.1 of Metellina segmentata. Classification (NCBI taxonomy): domain Eukaryota; kingdom Metazoa; phylum Arthropoda; class Arachnida; order Araneae; family Tetragnathidae; genus Metellina; species Metellina segmentata. Next base: position 85,326,151 of record OX375874.1, read on the forward strand.
AGATCAAGCAAATGACTAGTTGGAGGGTCTGAAAGCGAGTTCACAATTGCATGCAATCGTATCCAGTGTCAAGTGAGAACATCAAATACAGTATAACAAACGCCAAGTAGTACGCCAATAGTAATAACACCAAATAGTAAGTCAATACTAACAACGCCAAATAGTGTATGTACACAATTTCTGTGTGTTTATACCTGTTTACTTGATCGATTCAAACCATCTCATCTGGTATAAAATATATAAATTGCTGAGTGAGTTTTATCATCATTTTTTTTAAATCCGACCCCTGGTAATTGGTAATTTTTTTAGTTAACGTCGTACTAGAGCAACACAACGGGCTATTGACGACGGTCCGGGATCAGTCCCTTAAGGGAAAGATCCGAGGACAACACCTCGTAATTTTGAACCACGGTCAGATGACGAAGCAACACCTGAGCTAATCCGACCCCTGATATCTTAAGACTACGGTGCTACATAGGGCGAAATGTAGGCTATTTGGGAGGAGGAACAATCATCAACATCCTAGTGCTTACAAAACCGGGATTTGAACTCGGGACTTACGGGACAGACAAATAACCACTATACCAGATAAGCCACCATATTGTTTATTATTAAAATAATGCATCGTTTATCACTGAAACAAATGTTGCACCTTAATTTTATATTAATACGAAAAAAAAAAAAAAAAAAAAAAAACGAAATTACTGATGTCGTTAAATGCTGCTATATTGAAATAAGATCTGCGATAAAAAATATGGTGAATTCTTAAAATTTCTAACAAAACTATTTTTGTTCCGGGACAAATGATATTTCTTAAAATGGAAACTTGTTTATGCGATAGGTATTGAACGCACTTCAAGTCTTAACGGTAAGTGAAATGCTCAAATATTAAAAAAGTCGGGCTCTTTAAATGCAGAACTAAACAGTACCCAGGTATAGCTTATTTACCCCATTCCAAACATGTTAAACTATTCACAAAAGAAAATTTTGAACACTTCATCAGTCATGGATCATTTTAAAAAATGCGATTGTGATGCATCTGAAGCTCCCATCATTTCCTTTCCTAGTTACATGCGGATTAATTATTCCTTAAAAAATGCGAGCATATTTTAGGACATACTAAAAACGAATAACAGTATGTATTATTTAAATTTATAAATGATACGCATTTTGGCTGTCATTCTTTTTATCGCGTACCATTGAAATCCGCCCAACTGTTTGCCGTCTGTAACACATCAACATCAAATCAATAAAAGAATAAGAATTCAATCCTCTAAGTTTTCACAGCTCGTTTAGGAGGGCATAATTCAGCCGTGTCGTTGAATGGACAATTGAGCTGGGTTGAAAAACTAAGCAGACTAGGATCGATGCTAAATCCAATTAACGTACAAACCCTATTCGTTGGTTCCAATCACGGTGAGCGAAGTTCCCCCCCCCCCCCTCGTCTAACAGAAAAAAAATGCAGGAACTCTAAACGTTTCAATTCCCTCAGCATTTCCGGTTTTTTTCGGAAATGTTAATGTTTTAGGAAAACACGTGCTATGAGCTGTTTTTCTCCCATTATTTTTAATGTTGGTGTTGTTAATTTTTTTCACTGTAATGGAAAAAAATATATTTATCACTATTGACTGCTTGGGACAAAAATTATTTTATGCATCGTGAAGTTAAAACTAATGGTTGGTAGGGTTTTATGATAAAGGCCATTATACGACGAAGTTGCTCCAAACACAAGATTAAATCCAGTAATGAACAAACACACAAAAGAAAGTTTTACTGATTCAGAAGCGAGAAATACACCCAGTTACAGGAATGGAACTTGCGTTGCTCCTACTAATTTTTATTTAAAAGCAGATGCATCTCATGTATAATTTCAACTGATGTCGTATATTTACTGAATACATTGAATTGGCTCTTCATAACTAAATCGCCGTCCAAGTAGCCGAGTGGTTAGCGCTCGGGCCTTATTGATTTAGCAGAGTCCGAATCCCGATCTGGATATGGATGTATTGTATCAATAGAAATTACCATAGTCACAAACCACAACCTAAGTGACATACATGTCCGGCATGAGTCATGAATATTAAAAAAAAATGTATTTTCCAACTAAGGTATACTGGCATTCAATTGCATAAATTGAAATGGTTTATCCATTCAGAAATTCGCTCTCAGAAATTCGCAGAAACAATGTGTCGTTGGCGACATCGATTGTAAAGTTAATTTTGCGAATTTTCTATTCTACATTGTGCCCGAACTATGTAAATATTACAAAAAATTGAATATTTGAATAGCGAGTTGTAACCATTTATAATTTGAAATGGCTGTCAGAGTCTTGTTAAATTTTATGCTTAAAAAGAAAGTTTGTTAACGTTTAATCTTTTGTTTACTTGATGAGTAAAAGTAACAACACACGCCAGCCAAAAACTAATAGTAAGCTAAATATGGAGAAGTATAACTAACTGAACTAAACAACTAATATAACTACCGCAGCCTTAGTAAAGAATTCAGTTTAACTAGGGGGCTCGCCCCCTGCTCGCTAGCACTCGCCAACCTTCGGAGGATTGATTTGCAATCCTCATTGGTTCGCTGCGAGAACCTATGCTCGCTTCGCTCACATCAATGAAGACACGTGTCCTAGCAGAAGAGATTGTTTACAAAATACGATATTCCAGAAGAATATCTTTCAAACATAAATTTATTGTATTATAGAATATATCTATACAGTACCTCTGATATCAGAATTCAAATGAAAATGTTGAGCAAATTTTAACTCGAAAAGTTATCGCTGCATTGGAAATTGAATACCTAGCATGTTGTTTGTATGTACATCTCCCCCAGCACTCGGGCCACCTTTTTCATTGAGTTTGTTGTCGAAAGTTGTAGTCATTTATTGAAGTTGTAGTGCAAGCGTTTTGTTGAACTATAATTGTTGGCCCTGAAAAGATCACCCGCCTTTTTTTTATTTCTACTATATAAACTGCAAACGCTCGACTAAAATTCATTTTTCTTTTCAATAAAAGTTCATTCGATAACGCTATAAATTCAATTGAGGCGCGAGGCTTCGTGGTAAACAAACAATCGTACAATGTTGCCAAAACGCGATAGCAAATAAAGTTTTTTTTTGTGAGCCACGGCAGGGAATTATATTATATAGGAACATTGAAATTTGTTTTTTCATAAAACAGTCTTACGATTGCCTTTAATAATTTAGGTATTAATAGTTCGTTAGATCATTGCAACTTGAGAAGTGATTCTTCACAAAATGTTGGGAAACAGTGACTGCGGTAAGCGATCACGATCACTATAGTTAGTTCCTTTCAAAACTTCCTCTTCAGCTCAATGTAAACACGAGACCGTGCGATATGCGCTAACAAGGAGGAAGTGGAAAAGAGCTGAAGCTTTACACTAAAGGAAAAAAATACTGTCGACAAAATGAGCAGTGATTAGTTTTCAAAACAAATCATAACATCATCAGTTTACAGTGATGCGAAACCTTCACTAGCAACGTTACATTTAATAGCAACGTTGCTTTGAAAGAATCACCCTTGTGGGACTAGTTAAAAATAAGATCGCAGGAAATTCATCACAACTTCTGTACTCAGATGGCAAAATGTTATGTCACTTTTTCAAAAAAATTGAATACCTCAAAAATTGAATTCCCATCCTGGAGTCTTTTTTTGTTAATGTTTAGAAGGTGGCAAAATGTCGTAAGTCTTTTTCTTTCAGTTTATTAGAAAAAAAAAGGTGGGAAAATTGTAACAAATCAAAACCCACTGAACCACATGTGGAATATTGAATCTTAAAATTGCTGTCACAAAAAAATTAAAAAAGTGTGTTATAACATTTTGCCATCTAAGCAGACTTATTCCCAGACACAAAAGCTCAGATGTTACCTCGCCATCTGACCGTGGTTCAAAATTGAATCAAGTTTCGAACTCAAGGCCTCCGATTGCCAATCCGCGACTCTACCTACTGGGTTACCACGGGCCCCAAAACATTAAAGAAACTCACTCAAGCAGACAGGTCTCGGCTCACCCCATCGAAGATTCACGGCTATAGCAACCACAAATCCCACTTGTTGCTTTTCCTCCCCGCTTGGCGCCAGTCCAGATACGTGTGAGCTCGCCAAAGAGAATAACCGCGGACCATCCAACACCAGCTTCCCCCGGCTCGGTCGATGTATCGATCCTGCGATCGTGCCAGACGGCTTGACGCTATCGAACGCCCTTCCCCACCCCCTGTCTCGTGCTCTCCATCCTCCCCCGCGAAAGACAATATGTTCCAAAGGGGGGTGCGGTGGAAATTATCACATTCGGAACGCGAGGAGGCAGTTACCGGGAGGGTTTGCGCAAGGCCACCCAGAAAGAAACGCGCCCCGCGATCTTATGAATAATTAAAGATTGATTGGCAACAAAGGTCTCGTTTCCAAGCAAGCACGTGATTGGAGATGGTGCGGTCGAGAGCCGAGAGTGTGGATTTCGAACCTGCAGCGTTGTCGCGGATTCTTCATCCACATAGGGAAGCATCGGTTAAGCCAACACACAAATACACTATATGGACAAAAGTATTTGGACACTACAGAAATTCGGAGGAGAATCCATCTTGGTGTGGGGTGGTTTTTCCTGGTTAGGACTCGTCCTATTGCTTTATGTATCTGGCACCATGAACGCTAACGTGTGTATATCTAACGTGTATCCATCTTTGTGTGGGGTGGTTTTTTCTGGTTAGGACTCGTCCTATTGCTTTATGTACCTGGCACCATGAACGCTAACGTGTATCCATCTTGGTGTGGGGTGGTTTTTCCTGGTTAGGACTCGTCCTATTGCTTTATGTACCTTTCACCATGAACGCTAACGTGTGTATATCTAACGTGTATCCATCTTGGTGTGGGGTGGTTTTTTCTGGTTAGGACTCGTCCTATTGCTTTATGTACCTGGCACTATGAACGCTAACGTGTGTATATCTAACGTGTATCCATCTTGGTGTGGGGTGGTTTTTTCTGGTTAGGACTCGTCCTATTGCTTTATGTACCTGGCACCATGAACGCTAACGTGTACCCATCTTGGTGTGGGGTGGTTTTTTCTGGTTAGGACTCGTCCTATTGCTTTATGTACCTGGCACCATGAACGCTAACGTGTGTATATCTAACGTGTATCCATCTTGGTGTGGGGTGGTTTTTCCTGGTTAGGACTCGTCCTATTGCTTTATGTACCTTTCACCATGAACGCTAACGTGTGTATATCTAACGTGTATCCATCTTGGTGTGGGGTGGTTTTTCCTGGTTAGGATTCGTCCTATTGCTTTATGTACCTGGCACCATGAACGCTAACGTGTGTATATCTAACGTGTATCCATCTTGGTGTGGGGTGGTTTTTTCTGGTTAGGACTCGTCCTATTGCTTTATGTACCTTTCACCATGAACGCTAACGTGTGTATATCTAACGTGTATCCATCTTGGTGTGGGGTGGGTTTATTTCTGGTTAGAACTCGTCCTATTGCTTTATGTACCTTTCACCATGAACGCTAACGTGTGTATATCTAACGTGTATCCATCTTGGTGTGGGGTGGTTTTTTCTGGTTAGGACTCATCCTATTGCTTTATGTACTTGGCACCATGAACGCTGACGTGTGTCTCGACGTTCTGGATAACTCGGCCTTGCCAACGCTATGATAATACTACGGCGATGATGGTCGTTTCTTCCAACAGGATCGAGCTCCATGTCATACTGCAAAACGTGAGCTGTACTGGTTTTCTGAAAATGAGTTGAATTTGCTTGACTGGGCTGTTCAGAGCCCCGATCTCAATCCCAGTGAGCACTTGTGAGCACAAACTAGAGCGACCAGTACGACACCACCACGCGCGCCCATCTTCACAACTATTTCTTCTCACAGCCTTGCAAGAGGCATATCAAGCTATTCCTGCCCAGACTTACAGAGAACTTGGGGAAAGTATGCCTCGACGAGTTGCAGCTATAATACAAGTAATACAAGGAGGTCCTACCCGTTACTAAATATAATAATAAACATGCAGTGTCCAAATACTTTTGTCCATATAGTGTATCTTAGTTTCTTCTCACTGACCCTATGGTTCAGACTGTTTCTCCATCCAAATCTTTCTGGTAATTGGCAATTATTAGTTAACGTCGTACTAGAGCAACATAACGGGCTATTGACGACAGTCTGGGATCAATCCCAATATCCGAGGACAACACCTTGTTATTTTGAACAACGGTCAGATGACGAACCAAACCTTTCTGATGTCAATTATATATATATTTTGGATGTTCTTGTTTACAACACGAATTACTTTGAAATATTATGACTTTGAATTATGTTCTATTTATTCATTCGTTTGCCACAGATATTTACTCATACATCGTTATTATTGGGTATGATTGTCATGTCGCCTATCTACATAGAATTGGCAGCCGCAAAGCCTTTCTGCAAGCTTTATAATCAGCCCGACTCTATGGACAGACTGTTCTTCGCTGCAAAGCAATGCAAGAAGACAGATTTCCCGATACTGGAGAGTGGATACACAATTTAATAATTAAAATATATATTTCACCTGTGCTGTACTGTAGCAGTTTATGTTGTATTTATTCTTTGTATCTTGCCCTGGCCTGTTGGAAATTTAAAAATAAATAATAATGAAAAACGCTGCCTTAGTTAATCACAAATTTTATAATAACAAGGTTTTCCAAAGTGATATCTCTCGTGACAGATAATCGTACTGGATTATTTTTGATTGTTTATTTTTTGTTGATTTACTTATTTTTTGTGACAAAGACCAGTGACTATATATTTACTAGAGAAAATCTGACAATACGGCCACGTTTGCTTCATGACTTCTACAAAACATCGGAAACAACAAACACCGAATTTTAAGGTTAAACATATACAACACGAAACCTTCAAATAAAGAAACGCTATTATAGAGATTATGAAACAAAGAGTCGAAAGAGAAATCCTTCCAGATTTAATCTGTAACGTTATATATGATGATGTCTGCAAGTAAGACACATGAAGAATAGCTCACTTATCTAATAATACAAAAAAGAGTTTCATTCCGATCAATGAAATTTTGCTTACTCCAATTATTAAATTGATAATAAGAAAGTAATCAAGCATTCCAGCACGCAGTCTTCTATTTTTAATCCTTTTCATATGCTTGATATGTAAAATCTATGAATTCTTACCCATTTACTTAAACATTAATCGTTCTTTTATTCCCCAGTTTCTGGGTTGCTAAGTACTATCAATTTCTAGGACAAATTGTAACTCCATAAAGATAAACTTGCACAGTTTTGCATGTTTCCAGACTGAATTTCACTTCATCAGTTCCTTATCAAAATAGGTTAAGTATTTTCATTGCAAGGAGGAAAAGTACTCAAAAGGTCAAAGCTAAAATCAGACTTGCATTTTTTATTTTTTAAATCTGGCATCATTATCTGTATTTATTGATTCACTCGTCTCCCTTCTGCAAAAAGCCACGCTAGAACTTTCTAGCTGCTCCTTTGAAAAAAAAAACTTCTTTCAGCAAGTGAGGGCGTGCGTTCTTTACAGAAGCCCCATTCCGCTTATAAATGACCCGAAGAACGTCATGCTGTGCTTTAATAGAACCGACGTTCAGCGGCGACGTTATTGTAAGCGATGCACAGTAGGGGATGCCCTTTGTTCTCTCTGGCACAAAGTCCATTTTCTCCACGTGCAGCAGAGGAAAAATTGTCACGGTACAGGGACGAAATTTTTATAGAGAAAACAAAGCTTCCGTGGGAGAAGCAGCTTTCTTTCCTAACAATTTTGTCTTTCTTATATGGAGGGAAGTTAACAATTTTATAGCCCCCCAGACACACTTTAAAGAAAAACTCGCCCTCTCGTTTCTCTTACCGGGGGCTTCTCATGGAGGCACAAACGTAAAGTGGTAGTAAAAATTTATGGCTTCTCTTCCGCATTTTGGAGGAGTGAGCATTTTACATCACTCCCCCTGTATGGTTATGATTGGGATTTTCTATGTTCTCGTTCTCAAGCTTGATGTTGGAAGTCGAGGGATTGCATGATTCGGGGCATTTACTAGACGCTCAATTTGTAAATCTGTTAAGCGTGTAAGGCAGTTATACCATCTTCAAAAATGATGGAATTCGTGACTCACTCGTCTTAAGTTATTGGGAATATCAGGAATGTCCTGATTTTTTAAAAGAGGACTAATCAGATCGATTAGGACAACGTTTGCCGTATTTGTTATTATCTATGCATAGATTGGATTAGGATGATTAACAGAATTGCTTCGTGGCCCAGATTTTTGGAACTCTCAAGAGTGTGTAACGTATTTTGTTACAAACATTTGAAGATCCAAATTTTGTGATCAGACAATGCGTTTACTGAAACTGATTCTGCACGCTGGAAGTGAGTAGTGCAATTCTCTGAAATTAGTTTTACAACAGTGTATTTAGATATTGATATTTAATATTTATAATTTTACGTTATGTTTGTTTATTAAAAAGTTTCAATTGATATTCCAGATTTAAGTTTTATAATTTTGGGATGAATGGACGTGAAATAAGTTAAATGTATTCATTTCAAACAAAGCTTTAAACATTTACCTCGCGTTTTCACAAACTTAAATTTTTTTTTTTCCATTTGGAACGAGGGAATTATGAACAAATTTCTACAAGAGCAAATTTATTACTAATATATACCACAAATGACAGTTACATTCTATATATAAATCAATTTCGAGTTTTTGTCGATATATAGAAGTAAACAAAACACGACGAGAAAGAAATATTTCTTTATTTCACTAGACCATGAAATGTCCGGAATAAACCTATCTATTATCATTTAAACTAGAGTTATAAATCATATTAACTTCTATTAATCTACGATACGGATCGAGTTCGCTGAGTTCATATTTTAAACATACGACCAACGCTGATAAACTTTAGCCATTAAGATACATTTACTTGACGAGACACAGAATAAAGGAATAAAATGAATGATCGGAAGGTGATAGAATTAGACGCAGTCCCAAATGCTGAATATTTTATAAGGAAATCGACGTACCTTTGCAATATCCAGTAGTAATGACACCATAGACGAAAATTACCTTTTGTAGTACCGCATTCATAATCGAATTGGCACCAACTTGGGCATTGGGCTCTTTGTTCTTCAATCGATAGCGTTTTATTGAGTTTTGAACATAGCAGCTCTTTCGATAATATCGTTTCCCAAAGGCGGATTCAGGGGTTGGGCAGAGAAACGTCTCATCCTCGACGTGCTTTTAAGAGAAGCGTAATCACCTTTGATTGGATCTAACAGAACACGCGAATAAACAATTGATTTCAGTAATTCGATTTTGCTGCGAGTATACCAAAAAGAAAGTAATAGAATAGGGAAAAGAGCCCATCGAATTGTCTTTGAAAAGAAAGCCTACCAAAGATCTGTTTCCATCGATTAAAAAGTTTGACAGTAATGAATCGAATTTTTTCCCTTTAAGGCGGGAAGATACTGGAACTTTGATGAAAATGCAGTTAGGCTCTGATGAGAAGGGGGGAGGGGTTTGATCTGATGGCACAATGATAGATTATTTGTTTTGCCATCCAGTCATTAGTGCTATATTTTCCGGCACCGAACGATAAATTGAGAGCCAGAATCTGTGATAAAGATGTCAACTGTGGAGAAACATTGTTTTCCTGCATTGTTGCCAAACATTGCAAACCCAAATACAACGATGTTCAAATCCGTGCGACTCAAATTTGCGAATAGGAATGGTTTGAGTTTTTGGACGTAATGCCCGAAATTGGACAAGCATCCTCCCCATTCGTTTTACAGAATACAATTATTGAATTTATTGCATTGGAGAAGAATGTCGTTGCTAAAAAAAGAATAAACGAAAATTTAAAGATTTCTGTGACAGAATTTTGGTTTAAGGTAAAATGGTTTCTAAATCATTCTTCGTGGTCTAAATATTCTGGATTGTTAAAAGAATCATACATATGTTTAAAATATTTGTATCGTAGTATCATGGTTCCAGACATTTATTTTTATGAATTACATGTTTCATGAATGAAAATAGTTACCATTAGGGGTAATGAAAACCGAATTACACAACGACGAATTAAAAAATGTTTATGAAATATCACGTTATGTCAAACAATCCATGCAGTACATAGACTTCAAAAGGAATCTGAGTTGGCAAATATGTTTTTTTTTTCATAATTTTTATGAAATATTTTAGTTTAAGATACTATCTTTTTGGCATATTCAAGAGGTTAGGTACGTTATTCGAAGTTCAAACATGCATCTCTCCCCCAACAGCTTATCTGACCTCATTGTCTTAACAAGTAGTCATCTAAAGCCTTAAGTATATCTCTCTTCAAAGGAAGACATTAAGTGGCACCTAAATTTAAGAATGTACTTCAAGTTCCGTCAGTGACGCAGAATTTGTTCTTTTAATAAGGTAATGAAACATGTAAAGTCATCTGCCTGCCCCATTATACGTCGTTCTCAACATTAAAGTGGCTTAAAAACAGAAAAAACGGCAATTAGTTTATGCTTTAAAGAGCAAAACGCGCTGTATTTGCAATGAATCAAAATTTAAGAAATGTGCCACATAATAAAAACTAGATTTAATTCTCAAGCCCATTTTAACATTAAATAAAAATGCAAAACTTATCCAAACAAAATGCAAAAAATACCCTCAAGCAATAGTAATTGCGATACAAATTCAAATAAACATTTCCTTATAAATTTTATATTTATGTTCAAAGAGTTGGGAGTATGTTCAAGATAAAATTTCGCTATGCATTTTTATTTATTGGTTTGAGATTGAGAGATTTTAACGATTCGAAAAAAAGTACTGAGAACAAACTCTTTACTTTCATTTTTTTAGAGATTACAGAAAAAGGAGATTCATCAGCATGTAAAACATACCATTTTATTTTCTATAAGCATTGAAGAAGCTTTGGTAAAAAATAGCTTACTAATATTTTCTCAATGCTAAGAAACTTTAATGTAATACTCTCCCAAATGAATGAAGCATAAAAACAATATGAATCTTCAAGGAAACAAAAATTTCGAGGTATTCACTTTTCTCTACTTCTGTTATTTCTTAGTTTCATTCTACTTACCAACTTATTTACACGCAAATGTTGATAAAATCATTACTGGTTAATTCTTATCATATGCTGTAGTTATAGAAGTTATCGAACCGACTGATAAAAACCTTGCCCACTAATCTCTCAAGAATTCGCCATAAAGAGTACAAATGATAACATTAGGAGAGTCCCGACAACTCTTATCTGATTTCGTAGACTACCCTGAAGTCTCGCTTAAATAAACGGGGGATAGAAAATATCAAAATGTCCTTTCTAGACTTGTTGAGTGGACACATCCAATCTATCCTTCGTTTAGGCCATACGCCATTTCCAACGAACTTAATATGCAACATAGAACAAGCCACCCCAAGTCTGGCCCATCTTCTGGCATTGTTGCTCTGTCAAGAAAAATCTCTATGGAATTAAAGACCTAGTGTTGGGTGTTTTTTCCTCATAGGATTTGGTATTGCTGCTTAGTTAGGCCTTAAGAAATAAGTAACAATAAATTTAATGAGGGTTCGATATGCATACTCGGTCATCATTTAGTTATATTGGATCGAGATAATAACTTTCAAAAATTAAATAGGGGATTACAATCTCACAAGAACACGTTTTAGTATCATCCTTATAAAAACAAGATAAGGCTATTAACCAAAGCAAGATAATTTTTTCGAAATACTTACTGTGACTACCTCCGGAATAGTCCGTTCCAGAGACATTTCGAATAAAAATGCAACTACAACGCAATTACTCGAAACGTGTTGTGACCAGATGTTTCTAAGCACATCCAACCCTGACCATTGATGAGTAGTCCATAAACTGAAGCTCTTCAAAAATTGTATTGAGTTTTGTCATGTCCTATCTTTGAATCTGCCCAATACCATCTCAAAAAGCAGTCAGTATCCAATGAGGGGGCATGTGGTTTTATACCATCCAATCAACGTAGTGTGCCTTTGAGGTCTTAGATCTTCCTATATACAATGATTGATCTCAGTTTAATAGTGAAAGGTATGGGATTGTCTTTGAGCTTGCGCGTTGCTCTGTAGAAAGGATTTACGACGGGAACGGAATTGTTCTGCTAAGCTCCGAACCAATCATAAAAGATTTAATAGCATTGTGGGTGATATGGGCTTGGGAGTTCGAAAAAATAAGTACATTGCAATCACTACCAATGTCCGTGTGTATCTTCAAGAGTTGTTATATCACATGTTACATTAAGTCACTGTCGAGTCACTTTGTACTTCATAATAAGAATAATAATAAAAATATCACAATCAGATTTTGACCAATTTGTCGAAGTAAGACAGAGGAAAGTACGAGAAATTCAAAAAAGTAATAAAAATATATCGATGCTTGCTAGAGTAAGAAAAGCGTTTCAAACAATTTTTTGCACAAATTACTCAATTAGACAAAAATTTTCCAAGCAAGAAAAATATAATTTTAAGACTGCAGATAATATGCGCATTATATGAGGATCGTTGCGAAGCTAATGTTAAGAGTTCCTTTGTTCTGCCAATAGTTGTAATTTATATCGCCAAATTTCAAGATAATCAGAAATTTTAGTTTACTTATATTTAGAGCCTAACAGGTAAAAACAGTCGTTAGGAACAGAATAAAGGCTAACTTTAAAATATAGAACGTTGCTTATTGAAATTCCTATGAACTGTTGCTACTTTCTAAAATACGTTTTCTGTATTTCTTTGATTGGCACTAGACTCCCAAGGGTACATCGAACAATAGTTTAATTGTTCCCCTAACCTACGTAATACAAAAACAAAAACAGATTTCGTGAATAACGTAATCTCCCATTAAAATTAGGAAGCAATAAAATTTTCTAGGGTCTAAAAACCGGTATTAAAATTCAGGTAAAAGCCGGTTGCGGGGGGAGATTAGTGAGAATTGCCGTTACCGAAAAATCATCAGTTGTCTTCTGAATTTTCGATAATTTTAATTTTATTTCCTTTTGATGTTTTATTGTTATTATTTTATCTTTATTTTAGGATTATATTTCAGAGAGCAATTTATACGTAGAGACAAATGCTGTAGGATTGATACATAATGTCGTCAGAAAGCTGATCTGAACCATTTTACCATGTGCGGACTAAGCATAAATAATCAGTACGGACAAGCTACATCCACAAAATGCGATCTTATTTGTTTATTTTTTTTATGATTTGTGAGATAAGAATTACTGTAGAGTTAAAAAATAAATTATATAAGGCAAAATGCGGGTTACAGGGTATATGCGTCCCCTAAATATAAAATCTTGAAGGTGTCCTATAAAATAGTTTCACCGCTAGAACGTTTCTAATTCCAGCAGGGAAGTTGCGAAAATTAAAGGGCTTGAATGAAATTATATGCTCTTGACCCACTCAATACTATCATACTTCAAACAAGGATGCCCATGGTATGCATTTTATCCAAGTGCCACCCCATAAAATAGCATTGGAAAGCATTTTTTAAATTATATCAAAGCTAAGTTTAAGCAACTAAAAGATTAAAATTAATAGTAAAAGGTGTGGGAGCGCGTAGCAAGATTATTTTTTTAATTACAGGGACAGAGAAGTTGCGTTTCTTGTGAACTTTGAAGATTTGGGTTCACACAACTCACTTCACTCTAGTTTTATTTTTGCAGTTTATACATATTTCCTTAATGGTAATGGTAATTTTAGTTAACGTCGTACTAGAGCAACACAACGGGCCATTGACGACGGTCCGGGATCAGTCCCTTAAGGGAAAGATCCGATGACAACACCTCGTAATTTTGAACCACGGTCAGATGACGAAACAACACCTGAGCTGCATATTTCCTTAAAAGAAGTAGGTCTGGACTAATGCCGCCGAAAAAAGATACTATCCTATTTGATGCTCCGGTATGCAAATCACTAAATACCTTTAGATGTTCTCCCGTAGAATGTTGTAGTGTTTAGTTCACGTCCTATAACCACACGGTCAAGTGTCTCAAGTTAAGGAAAAAATAAAAAATAAAAACGTGTGCTGAAAATTTTGGTTGATAGTTTGCCAGTAATGAGAATACCGGTAATTTCCAAACCCAATGGCATACTCATCTGGAATATTGAGTGCAACTGAACTGATGTAATTAAAGGTTAGTTTGGTTTATTTGAATTTAATGGCGCAAGGGCCATATTTGGCCATGCTGAGATTAAATTTATCCAACACGTAATTAACACAAGACATGCAATACAACTTTAAATAATTGACACACACAAAGGAAGCTCTGTGGTAATTTAAGGATGTGAATGTACTGAACGTAAAACAAAGAGAAGCAGAGTTACGAAATTCAAGGTCAGCAACAAAGAGTTGTAGTCACGATTACTGATTAAGGCCCGGTGCACGCATTCGGTTTTTCAACGTGCGGCGACGCAAGTGCAGTCTGAGATACATTAGATCCAATGGAGTAGTGCACACATGTCTCCGGCGCCGTTGCGGCGACGCACGTCTAACTTGCGTGCAATTTGTACCGCAGTTCCCCACGCCGCCGCACACGCTTCTTCGCTCTCAAGTACCTTGTTTTCATAAATAAATGGAACATAAATAATAATTAAAAAATGGTCGTATCCAGTAACGCTATTTTGTTTCAAAATATACTCTTTTTACACCAAATAAGTTAAATAAACACGTTTTCTTAGGTAGAATATTTGTCGCAAATGGCGCGAAATGAGTACTTGCGTCATTTCACGGTTATCTGTGCATAGTTGGGCTTCGGTGCTGCATTGAAAAACCGGATGTGTGCATCAGGCCTAAAAGTTACAGGGACCCAGTTATAAGAAATTGCGAATATGAGCATATAGAACAATTATATGTATATTAACCGCCCGAAAGTAGTTTTGCTTTACGCGTCGCTTTATTAAGCTTCCAAGAGTGAAAAAATACTCGAATGATCCTTTCCTGAGTCGCAAGAACAGCAGAAATATTCCGAAAGGCTGGATCTGGGCATCGCCTGGTACCACCTATACTTCATCCTCTACCCATTGTGTGGTTTTGAGAAAAGTAGTGTCGAGGGAGGGTCAGTGTTTGTGTGAAAAGGTTTTGAATCACTGCCAAAAGCGTTGAATACTTCCGTAAGGTTTCTCACGCACGAAACCCCACTACATTCGATTGTTATCCCGATAACACAAGCTTCGTAAACACGCTCTTTGGTTCTGGGAACACCTTGTAAGCTTGCACTTATATATTGGAAATGACGGATTGAATAGCGAGATTTTTCCAAAGGCAAATTTTGTATGGCAGGAAATGTTAGTTTGATTGGCTATAATCCTTTGCTGGTTCTCTTTTTGAATGGTTTCAGTCAATTTCAAAGAATCCTTCAATACCAAGGGCGAGGAATCTATATACTTCAAATCTTATTATTCATGATTTTTGAAAACCAAATAGCGCATCACTGAATGAAGTCTAAATGCTGGTAAAAGGTTTCTATCAAGCTCCACTCTCAGATTTCTACGCCCGAAGGCTGTGGCGCTTTTCAAGACAGTACTTTGGATGTCATCTTTTTCGTCTGGAAGTTTTCCGAAGTCCTTTCTGTATACTCTGTAGAATTTCTAAGCTAATGGATAATTCACCTCTTCAGTTGCACTGTTCTTGTAAAACCTCGACAGATGGCCGTTATTCGGAAAAAAGACGTTTTGTGATATCCAACGGCTAAAGCCACGTTTTTTTTATATTTTGTTTAGTATTCTTGTTCTAGAATTCTTATAACCTCGGCCATAAGAAACACTAAAACTATTTATGATTTTAACGTAATTTTGTTTTTAGAAGGGTTGGGAGGGAACTTTTGAGAGGAAACTTAGTATTAACGTGAGTTTCTTTCAATCATAAAGGAAGAAAAATTCATAAATAACACGTGCAAATATTTATATTAGTACTGTCATCCATTTTAATAGGTTAAGATGAGATAGTTTCGCTTGCGGAGTAAATGCGGGTAAAAAGCCCCTGAATGTAAAACCGTGTCTGTGATTAAAGTAGGGCTTGCTACTTGATGGAAATACTTGAAGGGGGATCATAGATTAGTTTCACCGCTAGAGCACTTCGAACTTCGGCAGGGAAGTTACGCAGACCAAAGAAGGCATAAATGAAATGACATGCATCTTGAACCATACACATTGCAAACAAGAAAACAGTCCGAATGGGGTAAATTTGACCTCTTAAGATGTCATTGGAAAGTTATTTTTCCAATTATATATATATATATATATATATATATATATATATATATATATATATATATATATATATATATATATATATATATATATATATATATATATATCAATGAACAAATAACAGAATAAACATATTAAAGGGTCTGGAAGTATGTAGTAAAATTGTGAAGTTTTTAAAAATTACTGCATAGTAGTAATTAGTTCAATATGAACCAGTGAGATTTCAATACACAATTACACCCCACAGCTCTTCCAGTTTTTTCTTATTTTAAACAATCTATTCATAAACCATCTTGTGCAAATCAAAGTTCTCTGAGAGACTAAACCATTTGTAATAATTTTAGTCTTTTCTTTATAAAAGAGAACATGGTTTCATTTGGAGACTGGACTTTATTGTTTTTTAATAGCTGATTTCAATATTCGAAACGTGGTTCCATCAAAAAACAATACATATCTTTTTTCTTAATTTGAATCCAACATTAACAGCGTACATCGGCGATACGGGTTTATTTTTTTCGAAATTCTCAAAAACCCTTAATTTAAAAATCACAAACGCATTAGCAAAAAATGTTTTCATCATTTCCATAATCTATGTCCCACAAAATTGTATTTTAAATTCACTTTTTGGATCGAATGTCACTGCCTGTGTTCCAGACATTATTGATTGGCCTCTCAGATAGTGAGATTTTTACCCCAACTGCATTTCAATCAATATTGTTAGTGGTAACCAATCACGAGACCTAACTACATACACTGTAAGCGAATATGTTTTCATTTCGAAAGATTGTTTTCTAAATCACTCGAACACAAGATGTACGACATCACATTTACATTTGAATCTATGTCTTTCAGTCTATGTCTTTGACGAAAATATTGAATTTAGAATTAATATGCGAGTTTTCACAAAAGAAATTTAACAACAAAACAATTTGTTTCTGCCATAATTACAAAACGTAAATTTGCATAGGAACTAGTCCACTACAAGCATTAAAAATAAGTATAAAATATTGAATTCATATTTGAATTTGTTTTAAATCTGTTCATAAAATAATCAAAGTGCAGAAAAGGAAAAAATAAATTTGAAATCAAGGAATTGCGAATCTATATATATTTTTTTTATGAAAAGAACATTTTAATGAACACTAAATTTACGCACAATATTATCAGGCTTTTTTTTAGACCCTCCCTGGACCCACTTACCGTTAGGTTTAGAGTGTATTTGTGGTCCAGGGGAATATTATCAGGCTTGGGAAAAAATGCACTTTATAGATTACTTTACTATACATCACATCCTGTGAACATGATTAGTTTGGCTCAGAGAATCCCTCAATGACTGATAATGTGTTAATAGTGATAAATTTTGAAACCCATGTTTATTTCGTTTATTCATTTTTTTAAAGTGGAGTGGCTTAATTAAATTTATTGTAACTTTTTATTCTAAATTAAAAATTAGTCAAAATAGAGGTTTTAAATTTAAATTCAACAATTTGCAGTTGGTAATCACGGTTACTACAAAGAAACATGCCTGATCTGAATTTGTAAGATAAGTTTTAATAGTAAACTAAAACTTGAAAAATTAGTGAATGACCCCTTCAATATATAAACGCATGGTCAATATTAATGGTATATATACGTACGATCAATGTTATATGGTATATACAACGATTTATTACGATCTGCCTCTTCTCAAGTTATTGATATTTAATGAAGCACCAAATTATAATTTCAGCCCAATTAAATGTGAAAATATTTCAAATGCCCAGATAATTTAATTTAAATGTGATTCAAAATCTCCGGCATGATTGTGTTAGAATCACCTATGACCTTACGAGGCATCGTGACAAAAAAAGCTTACTGTCAGTTGGCGTAATAGAATTATCTTCCACAGGAGTCTCGTTTCATCACGGAAGTAACATACCGCATTGCTTCTACCACAGGCTGTGAGTTTACCTTTCCTTTTTAATAAACGTGGTCCTCATTAATTACTGAAAGCATTATACAATAATCTTTTGTGCGGCAGGGTCACAGAACATTCCAGTAACTAACGATTTCCGATGTGGTTTCCCGACAAGGAAAGGAAAATGACTGGTTTTGCACATATATTTATGAAATAATTCTGTAGTAAAATTCGGACTCTTTAGAAAGATGTATGCCACCCAAATTACGGATAATTCTTCCGTTAATATGCAATTATTTAAAGTATAAAAAATCCTCACTATCAAAAGGTTAGGTTGTTTGGTTTTCATGGCGTAAAGGTCTGAATTTACCAACTATTACCTTACTATCCGAGATAAAATTATGTAGTTCAAAATGTAAACTGTTAATAGTAGAAATTTTTTTCAATTCAACGCGACTGCAAAAGGAAAAACATTGCAGTCACTGTGAATGAGTAATCACCGTGAATGCAGTGACTGTAATGTAGATGAGTCAGGCACGTTTTCAGAAAATATCATAGGGCACCCAATATTGTGATTTCTATTCCAAACAAATGTCCGCAATGGTAGGTAGTTCAATTAACGGCGTAGTGGAGCAATTCAACGGACAATTGGCGACGGTGCTGGATCAATTTCGAAGAGAAAGACCCGAGGACAACTCCTCGTAATTTTGAACCACGGTCAAACGGTGAGGTCAACGCATGATTTTTATTTCCTCACCCTTTCAAAAAACAGAATTCGTAATTC
This sequence comes from Metellina segmentata, assembly GCA_947359465.1. NCBI lineage: Eukaryota > Metazoa > Arthropoda > Arachnida > Araneae > Tetragnathidae > Metellina > Metellina segmentata. The sequence goes on from OX375874.1 coordinate 85,345,105, forward strand.
AGTATTCATAATCTTATTTTATCTGTTCATTCATCAGCTCATCCCCATCAGCAGTTACTGATAAACACATTCTCATATTTTATCATCACTTTCACAGGAATGCTAAAATATATATATATATATATTTGGAAACTCATGATAAGCATAGAATCTTTATTTAAGGGTTGGTCGATTGGATTTAGGTTTTATGGCGCAAGCCATTTTTGGCCACGCTTCAACAAACACAAGATAGACAATATCAAGTAATAGACATGCACACAATGGAAGTTTTACGAATACAAAAGAAATACACCCGATGAGAAATTGAACATAACATTTTATTTACGGGACTTCAAATATGAAGTTTTAGGGTTCTCAGAAACTAAAGTGAGGAAATAAACCATTAAATTCGTATTTATCAACTCATTTCGTAATATTTGAATTGAAAATAAAGAGGGTAGAGCAGGGCTCGAAATACCCGGGTGCACTGTGCACATGAAAATATAACTGTGCACCTAATTTTTTCCCACTGTACATAACTGTGCACCTAATTTAAAAACTTAGGTGCACCTTGTGCACATGTATTAAAAAACCTATTTCGAGGCCTGGGGTAGAGACTCTGAACGCTAAACAAGTGAGGTAATTTAATTTACGTTGCACTGGCTATTGTTGACGGTCAGGGAACGATTCGATAGTTACTCGTAACTTGTTAACAAGATCAGATGACAAGGTCAACACCTGAGCTCTGTCAACTCACTCTTCCACACCAAACAAACGTGAGGATGCTTGAGACCTCGACACATGCAACGAGCCCCAAGTACACAACAGTCTGTATGGATCAAATTTCGAACTAACAACGCTCCGGTAGCTTATCCACGACTCTATCAACTGGGCTACCACTACTCCCTGTAATCCTAATCCTAATAAAAAATAGTTTTGAAACTATTGAAAAGTCGAGTGGCATTTGAATTTTTCAATATAATCGAACCTTCTCTATAAATATGATGAAAATAAGCATATTTGAATTACAATTTTTTTATTATCAATTATTTTTCACTTTAAAAATTAATCCCAAACATAAAAATACTGAAAGCAGAATTCGAATCGAAACTTTTCAGAAATAGAATTGTCGTCTTTTGGTAAAACATTCTGCACGAGCGGTTGGACTAAAGTGTCCCATAATTTTGTTCTAACATTAAAAAAAAATCAAAATTTATGATTATAAAAACTATTTTTGAAATAAAATAATCTTTATGAAGGTTGAAACATTCGTGCATAAATATTTGTAGTTCAATGAATGAATAATAATCGAATGTTTCAAAACAATTTCCTGTGTAAAAGAGATATTTTTAAAACTACTTCCGGTGTAATAGACATACCATTTTCAAACTATTTCTGTGCAAAATTTATTCTACCTGTATTGCACTGAATTTATTTTTAAGCCCTTCTAGGAGTATAAAAATTTATAATTTAATGTAATTTTTATAGTAAATACGTGAATAAATAATGAAAAATTATTAAAAGGGACGTCAGATGTCCCATCGCTTCTGAAAAGGTTCAAGAGGAATAAGCATAATTTAATTCAAAATTAATCTGCAACCAGTGGCATCAAACAGAGCCCAGAAACGAGGCATTCCCTAGTAAAAATATTAAGTGATAAAACCTGAAGCGAAAACGACAATTTTCAATGCAAATTTGAAGGAAACGTGAGTTTCTGTTTTAATTTTCTTCATTATCACTTCGAAATTACAACCTGGGAATGCTGATGACATCCTTTCAACTTCAAAACGGATTTTTATTATGATTGTTTAATGACAATAGTCACGCGCAATGGGTACCTTCAATGGGTCAGTTTCCTACTCTACCCCATGTTGCCTAGAGACTAGCATAAAATCTATATAGTACGCTGTCTTTGATCATAGACTATTCATTTTCCCGAATCATGAAGACATACCAGGTCTGCTCAGAGTTGCCAGGATTGGGTTCAGGCTTATCTTTTGGGCTCCTCTCTAATTATGGGCTAAAAATAATGTGTATTATGGTGTTTGAGGAAAATAACGGATAATTTAGGTTGTCTTATAATGCTGTCTTTAGATAAGCAATATATTGTTTTTGCTCTGGATCCAATCTGCATCCCCTGTTATCGATGTTACCTGCGCTATTGCCTGCACCCAAGCGTTTTCTGTAAACTCAAACATAAGACAAAACAAACTCTAGATAAGATAAGATTCTCTAAGAAACATGGTGGTTAAGGCGTTAGCCTCTAGATAGGAAGGTTCCTGGTTGGTATCCGGGTCAATGTATGGATGATTGATTCTAAGCGTATGGTGTAGTCGGCTGGAGCACCTTAAATCTGTCGTGGTCGAAAGTCCTCACCTTGGGTCGGTGTGGAAGTTTGGAGAGCGAGATGCCAGGCCAGGTATTACCTCGTCATCTGACCGTGGTTCAAAATTACGTGGTATTGTCGTCGGATCTTTCCCTTAGAGGATAGATCCCGGACCGTCGTCAATAGCCAGTTGTGTTACTCTAGTACGACGTTAATTAAAAATAACCAAATTACCAAACATAAGAACTGGAGTATATTTACATTTCTCTCACAGGAAACCAAAGGAAAACGCATACATTAAAACAAAACTTCATGCTACTCAAACAAGCTTCTCTTTCCATTTATTTATAACAGACCGCTTTCAAGTTCCCCACAAAGCCGCCTCTGTACTTCAGAATCCACGGCTTTGCCTTCTCGATGACAAACTCTGCACACACTTATATCCCAGACATTAAAACACGCACCCCTGAACAGAGGTGGGGGCCATTATCCCGTTCCAACTCTCAAGTGACGCGTCGTGCACCTACTCACTCATGCACCATACGCTCCAGTAATCTCCCCTTGTTTCTTGATCGATAAGATCTCGTGCTGCCATGAAATGTCGGCGAGTTCTCGCTACGAGGTACGCATCCATCTGGTACTATATTCTCAGTCTCAACTCCCCCACCTGGGATTCAAAAGTTAAAAAAAAAAAAATCCCGAGTGGATAACGGATTGAATTTTTCGACTGTTAAGACTGAATGGTGAGATCCGAGTTTCACTGTCTTGTGCCGTCTAAGGTTCTGGTTGGAGCTTTTTTTTCTTCTGGATAGTCGTTACTCTGAGGCACCTTTTGGATCGATGAGGGAAAATCCCTTTCTTCCTGAGCACGTGAATGTGTGCACCCCTCCTGGGTGTTATTGTCTTGGAGGGGGAAGGGAAGAAACAAATATCTTGAAGACGGGAAGGGGAGAAGTGATTAATTTTGTTCCGTAGACGTGGCTGGATTCACAAGGGGTGCTACAAGTTCAATATTTCATTTCTTAGCATCTAGATTCCTCCTTGGGATTTCTCTGTTACGTGTAAGTAAAGATTTCCTTGTATGAATTGCATTTACTTGGCGTTGTTTGGCTCACACACAGATTGGACCCTTGTACCATAAAACTCAACCTACCAACCGGAATCATTCATAGAACGGCGAAAACTCACTATCAAAGTAAATAACCACTCTTCAAAAAGCTTTTAGAGGAATATTAAGGCTTGATTCGTTGGTCTAGGTCATGTTTTGTAAGTTCTGGAAAATTTGTATTCTTGAGATTTGCTTGCATGTGTGAGCTTTCAGATGATGCGAGGTACATTTTGCAACTTCGCATAGGAATTATCAACATAGGTTTGCTAAGGTTCAGCTGGAACAGCTGCTTTTTTTGTCTACAAAAGATTAAATAAATCTTGGAATATTCTGACAACTCTTCGATTGCTATTGAAATATTGTATGCACATATTTTATGTTTGTCGTAGGTTATTTTTGATCTTTGATAGAGCGTGAATTAAATAAAAAATATCGTTGGAACAGTTGAAAGACCAAAATATTTCTGTTTGAAAAATCAACATGGAAACGTCTCAAATGTTTAATACATTGAATTATATTTTAAAGTATTCTTCGAATTTCTGTTTAAGGGGGTCCGGGACACAAAAATAGTCAAATTTTCGAATTTTTTTTTATTATTTTAAGAAATTCTCTGTGTTTTTCTGCTTAAAATGACGTCCAAATCATGTTTCTATCTTAATTAGAACTAGAGATATAATAATTTTTGTGGTGCGTTGTTTTGAAAATCTAACACTCTTGACAGTTGTTGTCATGGCAACAACATCTGTCTTTAAAACTTTAAACGCGATTTTCTCCATGATACATTTTTTCAAGATTTCCTATATTCAAATTGCTATAAGTCGAAAACCGATAAAGTTTAAGGGTTGAAATTTGGAATATATCTTTTTCAAACATTATACTTTAATTTTGATTCAGCAAATTTAAAACAAATATTTACTTTTAAAAATATGACTTTTTAAAAAAAAAGTACCTTAAAATTTTCACAAATTTTCATTAAAATATTTTTCGTTTTTTATTAAATTAATATTTTTTTAATTCCTGAATCAAAATTAAAGTTAATAAATTTGTGAATAATTTAATGCAAGAATTTTGAAAATTGATCAAGAATGTTTTGAGCCTTAGCAATTTGAAATGACCCCTCTTTTTTCAAAAAATTTTAATTTAAAATTTGTAAAGAACTTTTGGAAAACTTTTGTGCTGTGATTTTGCTTATTAGTTAGATGGGTAATCAGTACAAAAAATTTCAAAATTCTAAATTAATTAATAAAAAAAAAAATTTCAATGTGTCCCGGACTCCCTTAAAACAGGTCCAGTCAAAGTATGCCGTTTTTAAGAGTAGTAGTCTTGTATTCCCTCTCATGACTTTTCTAGTCCATTAGTTATAACTCCGTTTGTAAAAGAAAGCAATGAAAATGTCGTTAGAAAGAACCACCTTAAGCAGATGACATCTTGAGCGTTAATTGCTCAGTAACCAACTGCTCATTACCAGACTCGCCAATCACCTATTCTCTTCGACTACATTACTAACTCCCGTGAAGAATAGCTGAAAAACAAAGATACCCCAACCCATTGTTAAAAATTCAAGAGATTCTGCATCCACGAAAGCATCCATCATTCTTACCGGCTTTATAATTACTCCTATTTTTGAATTCGATCCAGAAAGTGTCACGAACGTTGAACGATGCTTATTACAAAAGCGCCAAGAGCATTGAGAACAGACTTATGCTCATGTCCCAGCCCAAAAATTGATCTTCAAGATACACACACTTCCTGTCACGAACTATCGATCCTGGACTGCTCTGTGCAAGAGTCCCTCCCACCAGAAGGCTTTTTTATTTCCACCTCACACCACACCATTCATAAAAAAACAACTAATTATCATGAGATTAATTTCCCCCGCTACAGTTTTCCCTGAAAAATGTTCCGGTATGTGGCATCCACCCCTCAGCTAATTTACAGTTGCTTAAATGCGGGTTTAAATGCCAGAGGTTCGTGTGTCTGAAACTGGCAACGATGCCGATGTCGACAGTGTCTTATCAATCCGCCTCGTATTCGTCGAAAGTGCTTATAAATATTCATGGGGAAATAGAGCTTAATGCTCCGACAGTTCGGATTAGTTGCGACTAAATCTTTTTAAATTACACAGCAGCTCGGCTTGGTCATTTGTATGACAGTTGCATTCGCAGACTATTTAATAAGTCACAACGAAATTAGTTTGATGTCGTGCTTTGAATTCGCATAATTCGTAAACATTGTTCTCTAGTTAAGTAAAACGAGCAGGGATCCTTATGTGGACATACCATGGATAAGACTATAGATTTGTGCCTCATAGAACATGAAATAAATGAGTGAATTCCAAAGCCCAAAGATTTTACTGGCTTATGATACTTTTTAGACTATCGTTTATGAGTGCCACACTTATATTATCCACAGGTCTTCAATGACTAATATGAAAGATTTTTCACAACTTTTTGAATAAATTCGAAGAATTTAATTGATACTAAGTTTATACATCTCATAACCGTCTTATTTCTGATGGTGGTTGAGTTTCTTGTGACGGAATGGACATATTTGGTCAAACTGCATGAAGTACAAGGCAGTCAACATCAAGTAATGGGAATACACAAGATAAGTTTTGCTGACACAGGACAGAGAAATACAACTCTCACGTTGCTACTACAGTTGGCAAACCAATTGATTCATGGTGGGTCTCGCAATCAAACACATATTAGTTACAATTTCAATTGGAATTGTGCTTTTTATGACACTTAAGATTCAAATATGAGCAATGAAAGTATTTGTGAAAGCTTATTTGAGTTTATCATCAACTTAGAATTTCACTGAGGTTTTTCAATCCGATTCTTTCTAACACTTCTTTGACAACTGATCATAAAAGCAATCCCCATCTACATTTCTTGATCGACTTAACGTTAATGATTCTGGAATTTTTAAAAGTTTAAAATATAATACTTAAAATTTGAAAGCAGACTTTATTACCGGAATATTATGCAGTGTGTATAGATACTAAAAAGATGAAGGAAAGCAGTACCTAATGTAAATCTTAAATTACGGAAGAAATTCGTTCCAGTTTTATTCAAAATTTGGTTGTCTATATTCCTAGCAGATTGATTGGTTGGATTTTTATGCCCCAAAGGCCATACGTAACTCATTTACGTCAAACACAAGACAGACAACGTCAAGCAATTAAAGATTTACTGACACCGAAGAGAGAAACATTTACAGGAATCGAACCCTCTCCACACACAACTAACAGGTTTCTAGCGCAGTGGACAAACGAAATGAGCCACGGAAACACCTATTTTCAGAAATGCATTTTCTGTCCGGAAAAAATTCACTGAAAACCTCCTCTGCTAGATAAAATTGCTTCACTCTATTCAGTTTTATTAGATCTAAAACTATCTAAGCCTATATCATTCAATATATAAAAAGTCTCCATTAATAAATAAATTGGATTAGTCACATTTCTTATAAAAGTAAATAATAATAATGAGAGATAGATAGATAGAGATAGATAGATAGAGATAGATAGATAGAGATAGGTAGATAGAGATAGGTAGATAGAGATAGGTAGATAGAGATAGGTAGATAGAGATAGATAGATAGAGATAGATAGATAGAGACAGTAGATATTTTAAATTAACGTCGCACTGCAGCAACACAATGGGCTATTGGCAATGGTCCGGGATCAAACCCGATGCATACAGACGACAAATATTTGTTTCGAATTGTCTTCTCTTGGATATGGACATATCAGCGTCAAACATGGAAAATAAAGCCAATATATTACCAGATTAATTTTACCTATGAGAAACTTTTCATGAAAATAATTAGAGGAGAATCTATTCCATCTTGAAAGGGAAAGAGAAATGTTACGTTAAAAAAAAATGCTAGCCCCATCACTTACAAGAAAATCGAACCTTTCTGCATTGAGGCATTTACCAGAACATAGGCACGATAAATGCTGATAAACAAGTTCTTGGACGAATATACGAAGAAAGTATTTCACACATTCCTTGTTTCATCAAATTCTACCAGATCCTTCTATTCCCTCTGGAGATCAAGGATATGCACTCCATGCGAGACGGAATAGGATGATGCTCTGGAGAACAGGCATCTGAGAAGAAAAAGTTCCTGGGATTCCTGTGAAAGCGAAAGCAGGCTACACGAGTCTGGAATAGTAAGGGATTTTCCTTATTCTGCATTAGGGAAGATAAAAATAGCATACATAGGCAATATGCTGCTGCGTGGTAGAAATATGGATTGCTGTTCTTTCCACAGCTCTATCTGTATTTCGTTGTTTTCTTCACAGCTGTGGAATTTCATTTACCCAACTGTATTTTTGGACAGAGTACGATATTTTAAATGCGTTGGTTTTTGGGATTTGGTTCAAAGAGCAGAACAGACCAATGAAAATTCCATAAGCAAGTAGACCAGATCAGGTAAAAGCGAGAAAATAAATTATTAACTTGAGTTACTAAATAATTGCATTATTATTATTGAAATTAGAATATTAGCTAACGACTTATAGCTTAAAAAAGTGATTGAAGGCAAAACACCATCATACAGCTATTTAAGTGGGAAAAAAACACTTATAAAACTGTTTCCTTGTTTATATTTAGTTGAGTTTATTTTACCTTAAACAAGAGAAATAAAAAATAACTTCAATAAATATTAAAATATCTATGTATTAACTTTTATTTTTTTTACCCACGTCTGGGTATATGCTGGGATAGCGTATGAAAAGTGTTCTATAAAAAGACAGATTTTACAAAATAATTTCAATTTCACTGGTCGCGAAATCTCATTCTGAATCATCCTGAAGATAGAAGAAAACTAGGAAATAAAATACAAGTTGCATTTGTCAAAGAGCATGGGATTCGTTTAAATTCGGTTAATAAAATACCAAAATATTTTAAATAATCAGAATCGCGAGAAATGTACATAAAGTCCCTTCTTCATTCAATTAACTTTAGAGGAGCAAAAAATGTAACATCTCAGCCCGAAGATAATTAAAGATAGAACAAAGAAAAATATTACCAACTCACGTGTCTATCGCATCGTATCCTAAAATAATTAATTCTGTTCCACGGAACACAATTTTAAAATTGATTTATATGTGTCGGGAAAGCGTTCTTTGCAAATGCAATTACTCCGTCACTTCTACTAATAATCCATGCGGAAATTCTCGCCTTGACATCACAAGTTTCTGATTCCATAATTAAAATGAGGATCTTCCGAAACCGGAGTTCAAAATTGTTATAAAAGCAGAACGTGAGATATGGGGAACATTTTTTTATAATCGAAATCCGGTGACCGTGTCAAATATTGCCCTTTTTCTAAGATTAAATAACTTTACACAAAGGAAGTTTTAATTTTAGAAACTCAGCTTTCAGTTCAGAATTTAAGGTCAAATGATATTTTGAAGTACAACCTGAAGATCTTCTGAAGGCATAGTAATAAAAAAAATTGAGGCCACAAACTTGTTTACGTGAAACAAGATTTGTTGATTTTTATTTTTGTATTTTGCTCATTTAAGAAAAGGTTAAATGTTCTTGAATCTTTCTTTTTGTTTTTAATGATTGCCAATTTTTGGATACTTCAATCAAATTTTGACTTGTGGGTAGAATTATTATCCCGTTGTTCTTTGATATCCCTGACGATTAGATTTGAAAATTGATTTACAGGTTGCATTTTATATTCATTCGTTTGCGTAAATACCATCAACTTTTATCAAGAAAGCAATGTCATTACTTTTAGTTGAAATTTTGCTACCGTTTTGTCGCCAATAGCAGATCGGTTAACTGCTGTTAAAATAAAATAAAATAGAGAAAAAAATACTACTTATAGAATATATATTTTACAAACATGAATTTAAAGTTTAAGATTCTCATCAATAAGACATCAATTAAAGATTTTTTATGAAATTGCAATGTGTTTTTTTCAATCAGTGCGAAATAGATAAAACGCCGGAACAGTAATAAGCTATATTTTAAGGTTACCCGATTTATTCTTAACAAGAGCATTTGTGTAGCACAAGTAAAATCTTCGTATTTCGTCATGTTTGCTTATACTGAAAATCCCTCTCATATTAACAGCGGTTCAGGCAGTAAATAATTGAAACAAATGGCAAAGAGTTCCATGTTCAAAACTAGATTAAAGTGATGGCTGACAATTTTTTCCCACTATTTTTTATTAAGGTAGGTAGGTATTATAATTAACGTCACACAGTAGAAACACAACGGGCTATTGGTGACGGTTCGAGATGAATCCCAAAGGGATCTGAGGATAACCCCACGTAATTTTGAACCACATGTCAGATGACGAGGCAACCATGAGCTGGCACCGCCACTCTCCATACTTCCACACCCCTCCTAGGAGAGAACATTTGAGGCCATGTTAGATATAAGGTGCAGCAGCCCCATTTGTACACGGCGGTATTTGGTGGAATTCAAACAACCCTCCGGTAGCTAATCCGTTACTCTTCCAACTCTGTGGACTACTTTTCTATTAAAATTTGTATTTTTGGTAATGGCATGGTAGATTTTTAACGAAGCATCTTGTTATACATCATGAAACTTCAAAAGTGTTTACCATTATTACTTATATATAATTCCGTTTCACTTTCTTTCTTGCTGCTCTGCTCTTTCATTTGTCCAAATAAACCTTCGAGTTTGCGGTAAAACACGAGAACAAGGTACTATCGCTATAAACGGCGTAATTTGCCATCTGCAATTGATTATTATTCTTGAACATGGTAACCTCCATCCTATGCAATTAGACATTTGATGACGAAAATTTCAGTCGTCAGTTTGGGCGAAGGTCCAACTATACCAAACTTTCCTCCCTCGAATTTTTAAGTATTTTTACGCAACATGTGTGCTTTTGTTTTCCTTTGGACTCAATTACAACTTTTTTTTAAACATAGTGAAAAATTATAAATTTTATTTAATTCAGAAAACAGACTGCACTCTGCAGTGATACTGGTAGAGCCCCCGGAAAACCGAATCCTTTGGGAATTAATCGGATTGTAAACGGGACCTTTGAATTAAGACAGAGTTCCGCTAAGCGATATTAAATATTTAACGAATCGAAACCGAAACGATCGTAATTACGCGACACACGCTTACACAAAGGCAGTGTGGTTCTAACGGAAATTAATACAAGCTAAGAGGTGGCACCAAAGGCGATTCATTAACCAAGTTTCCTCAAAGGACCATTCCACAGACTGGATGATTTTGCCGTGTCCCCTCTCGTCTCTAATGGTGTGTGCTAAAACTGCGAGTAAAATGTACATTGAGCTAGGGTGGTGGAATTGCTTTGACAAAGCAGGGCCTGAAATGTGCTGATAGCACGAATGGGGACCAGTGATTGATTCAAGGTGGAACAATCGAACGTTTCCCCGTGTCTAAGGGAGGCATTTCCCTAATTGCTGCCTACCCCATTGACCGTTAGATAAGAGTTGTTAAGTATTAAAACAACGCTACTTCTTAGGTCTATCGTTCAACTCAGGAGAGTTGGCATTCGAGTCAAGTGTTTGTGAACGAGTCTACAGTTCAAATCAGGTGATAAGCTGGAACGTAAACAAAGCGCTACCACAACTGGCGTCTTTTCCACGGATTCTAGAACCAAGTTTATCGTTCCGTGCCGAAACAGATAATAGGGATAATGAGCTGGTGAAGGGAAAAACTCATCCCCGCCATTCATGCTTTTGGTAAGGCAACCCTTCTCCTAACGAGCTATCACACTCATTCACAACTCGACTGACCCAAGGTCGACTGTCTTCTCATCAGAACCACATTGTTGCATTCGAGTCATGGTTCTGACGAATCGATTCGTTAAATTAGGGTTGGTTGGGTTTTATGGCGCTGTGTATATTCGGTTAATCTGCACCAAACAACGTCAGGTAAATGGACACACAAGGTTTACTGAAGAGGGTGAACTGATCCAGTGAGGAATCAAACTCGACACGAATTGAATCTGCACTACTTTCAACTCGCAGGTATGCAAGCGTAGTGAGTGAAAAAACACTGAGCAAAGGCGATACTTTTATATTAAGTAACAAGTTAAATGTAATCAATGTGTTCTGGTAATTTGGTAATTTTGGTAATTTTAGTTAACGTCGTACTAGAGCAACACAACGGGCTATTGACGACGGTCCGGGATCAGTCCCTTAAGGGAAAGATCCTAGGACAACACCTCGTAATTTTGAACCACGGTCAGATGACGAAGCAACACCTGAGCTGGCACCCCACTCTCCAAACTTCCACGCCAACCCAACGTGAACAATGTGTTCTCATTATTGTCGAGTATAGCGTAGTTTTCGGTTCCGAGTTTATCATTCTATGGCGGAAGCCATAGCAGTGATTACGAGTTGGTGAAACACTCACATATGACGATTGTTATACATGACTTAGCGATTACGATACATGAATGGCAGCCCTTTCCTCCGCGAGCTTAAATACCTTGGTACACATGGACTTCCCCAAGTTCATGTGCCTTCTCCTTGGCGCTATACACCTGTAAAGTGTATTGGAAGATCACGCTAGATTAGATGGACGAATCCAAACGTGACTGAGTAGGATAAAGATGTGCTTTGGAACGGTGGGAAACTGAAATCAAGATTTTAATTTATGATTTCGTATTGCGTGCAAAGATTTTAGCTGCTTGTCTTCCAGAGGATATTCGTATTTGCTAGTAAAAGTAGAATCCATTTATTTTTTGTATTTACGATGGTTATCATACTAAAAAAACCTTTCGAAACGTGAACAAAGTCGATTTTAAAATTGTGTTGTAAAAAATGACCCCTAGTGCAACAAGCCGTAAGTCAACCCAACGGAGAGTAGATGTTGATGGGTTGTGGAGTACATGACCCTGAAAGGGACTTAATCTCTGGTGTTGAAAATAAGTCAATAGTACTACAACAAGGCAGTCGACTTTTGAATTGCTGAAAAGTTAGTCAGAAGAACAGAAGTCATCATCAAAAGCGTGAATGGATGCCGTGGATGTTTTTCCTCTGTCAACTCGTTATCACTGCGATCTCTTTCTGCACCGAACGATAAACATGGAACCAGATTGCACGCAAGCAATCGAAGAAGCCTTTTGTTTACATTCTAACTTTCCACATTATCTTAATAGACGCGTTCAATTCCATAACTCGACTGCATCTCGCCCTTTAACTCTTTTTTAAAAGTATCTACTTAATTTCCCTCATTTGCTAATCACAGCAAATAGCGTTTGAAACGTTGTGGACTTCAAAATGACAATTTTGACTGCCAATATGTTAACAGGAAGGTATTTACTTAATGTCGCACTGGAGCAACACAACGGGCTATTAGCAACGGCCCGGGATCAACCCCCGAAGGGAAAGATCCGTGGACAACAGCACGGACTTTTAAACCACGGTCATGACGAGGCATCACCTGAGCTGGCAGTCTACTCTCCAAACTTCCACATCATACAACATGAGGACACAATGTCAGATTTAACGTGCACCAGCCCTCTTTATACACGATGGTCTTGGTTGGATTCGAACTCGCAATCCTCCTGTCGCTTGTCCGCTACTCTTTTAAGAGGACTACCCCGGCCCGCCAACTTGCGGGAGTCAGATATACTGCACATTTAAGTAATTTAGGTTTCTTTTGTGCAACACAGTATGGATTTTTATCAGGTGAACATAAAATCGTAGGTAACTGAGACAATTAATCTTCTGTTCTTCGAAGGGAAATTTTATAAATTAAAAACGAAGAATAACCTCAAAAGAATTTAATATCCAATAAAGCAACATCCCCGTTTGTAGAACGAAAAAATAAAAAACTATTTTATTTAGGACTTTTTATCTGATACGTAACAAAAATAAAACCTGGTGCTGAAATAGCAATGGAAAAACGATGCCAACGGGAAATGGAATGCGATTTAATATCTTATCCGCCCAGATAACGCTGAACGGGATAAATATAACACTTAACGTCAAGTGATCAAGCTGCAATTGCCACCAAAGCAGCAAATTTGGAATAAATTGCATTTTAATGCAACCAAATGCATTCAGAATTTATCAGAAAAATAAATCTAGGGTAAACAAAACACTAAAAGAACCGATGGTGTCAAACGAAGACTACGCTGAAGTCGTTAAACAGTCGAGCCAACAGGATCTGAATCGATCAAGTCCTCTTTCATTTGATGGCCATCCAAGTTGAGAAGTTTGGGCACGAAACCATTGACATCTTCAGAAGAAGAAAAAACGGCCAGTCAAATATTTATGACAGGAATCATCTTAATGTGAACTAAATAGCAGCCCAACGTCGCATGTAAACAACTATAAACGACGTGTTTGAGCGTGGACACGCATCAGCAAATACTTGGGGTTTCATAAGAACGCTGGAAACCGGGTCACCACTGCCTCGTTGCTGAGCAAGCGGCAGCGGTGCGTGAGGCGGCGTGGATTCACGTAGGAAACGAGAGAGCTCTTATCTCTCCGCGATGGCCAGTCGAAGAAATGAGGCAATTTAGATGGAAGCGAAAGAATGGCAGACACGAACGTTTAAGCTGAGGGAAATTCTGTTTTTATGATGGGGAGGGGAGAAACGTGGGTGTAGAAAGAATGTGTGGTGAGAATGGCTTCGATTTCGGTGAAAGGCGATGAGCACGAAAGGCACTGATAGAATTGCAATAGCGTATCAACCACTTGTTTGCGAACCGTTTGCCCTATAATAGTATATGAATTCTGAAAAACATTGTTGGGAATCTTTCGCTCCTGCAATACATGGAAAATGAAAGTAGAGGATGTCACAGATCTGGTCTATCGGTGAACACAGAAGCAATATTGCCATGAATCATTTGTGCAATTCACTATCTACAGACCTCATTATATTATAGATGCACCATCCCGAGCGGACCTGGTCTCCGAACACTAAAAAATTCATAAAAAATTCGCAACGGGGCACACCTTGTATCACACTGTCCGGTCTAAACCCGGATATCGAACTCCTAAAATTACAGTCACCTCCGTACAACAAAGCATGGATCAATCCCGAATTTTCAATTCGGGATTGATCTCAGACCCTGTCGCTAATAACCTGTGTACGACGATAATTGAACTACACCATAGCAGTAGACCACAAACGTGTGGCCTCTTAGTCTTTTAGTAGTCTATCTCGTTTTGTTCTTTTTTCCCAACTCCCAACAAGTTCAAAGGGACCTCACGGGCCGAATCTTCTCGACCCAAGTTTCTCCTTCTGAGGAAAAGTGAAGTGAATCCCTACAAAGGACCAATTTTTTCCCAGCTTAATCTTCTAAAGGTACAATTTTAAAAAAGTATTTTTTTTTCGGTGAAAATCCCTCAATTTATTTTATACGAATGTATTTTGCACATAACAAAAATGCAGTTCTTTTAGGTGTGGCGAGACCCTATCGCCCACTAGACTTAATATGTATCATATACATCATATAAAATGACAGAATATTTACATACCTTATCACCCATTAATGGAATTAGATACTTAGCTTGTACTATTTCAAAGAAGTAGGGGGCACCTGATGTCTAACCAACCGTGTAAAGGTAAATTCCTTTGAAGTATGATTATATTTTTAGCGTTTAAGAAGTTTGTCCTTTTCAGTCATCTTCGAAACCCATCAGGTTATGTTATCAATATACCGATTAATTGGTCTGGTAGTCAGGGTGCTGGCTTCGATATCTAAAAGTTCCTGGTTCAAATCCGTGGTAAGGGTATAGATGCTTGTCTGTCTAGAGCATGACGTCTAGTATGACTTCTCTATAAAAGAGTTGTGCCTAAAATGTGCAGGTGTATGTGAGGTATAACGTGAACCCAACCCCAGTAGTGCACCAGGGTAATGCCAAGTGGTTCATAAATCTGCCCTTATAGAATCAATCATATTAAGTTCGACTGACCGGGCATTAGCGAAAAGACGTTACCAATAATGTTGAGTAGAAATAATTAAAGTTTCTAAAGAAAACTTAAAGGTTTATTTGGAGAAAAAAGAAATGTAGCAAAGCCTACAGAGTCTAACAAGAAGTGGAATGGAATGATCAATAAAAAAAAAAAACGTAATAGAAAATAAAATATCGTTTGAAGTTTTATGATTCGTTTCAAGATGCTTCTTTACAACTCTTCGATGTCACTATACAAACTTTAATGAAAAAAATATACTTACGGGGAAAAAATTGTGTATCTAATCGCGTCTCGAATCTGAACCTCTGCTTTCTTTATGTTACTTATCGTCTGCACATTCAAAACGTGGCAGTATAAATAACGCCTGATTGTAATAACATGCATTTCCTAGTTGTCATATCGCGCTCCTAGAGCATCGCAACTAAAAATAAAAAAGTTTCGAGGAGAGAAAAACCATATAAATTACTTGGAGTTGAATTATGAAACAGCTTTAATAATTAGATTAGCAATTTTTATTAACAATTTTTATTAGGTCAGACATAACTCTCCAAGAGACTAAACTTAGAATGCAGTTTTATAATTGTGAAATAGTTATAGAAGTGCGATGTGCGCTTTACTGAAATCTTATTTTTCTAATTTAAGATTGTCAAAACAAATTCCGCCTAGTTATGGTCTACTGTTTATATTTATCTTAATACTAAACATCTACATGTCACATTTGATCGTGTTGATTAGGGAAATTAGAAATAATATCAAAGGAAACACGTGCGCGATTTTTCTTGATATAAAAAGTTTAAAAAAATGGGAAAATAGTTTATTACTTTAAAAAAATTTCAGAATTGTACATATAATTATTTTTAAAATTATTTTAACGCGTTTGAAATTCTGTAATAGGTGCTCAAGGGAAGTTGAGTTGGGTCAAAAAAGTCAAAGTCCACCACCCAAACAGCATCAGTAACATAGATGCATTTCGAACAAACTAATAAATGTAAACATTGACAGGCAAATATAAGATGGAAATAATTTTCATTATTTTTTCCCGTTGATTTATCATAATTTGTGCAGTTAAAATTCTCGAGATTTGAGCAAAATGCAGATTTTCCACCCTAGTTGTCAGATAAAACATACGCGCAAGAGCTTCTTTTTCTTATTTGAGCCTGTATTTCGTTTGAATTGATAATCCTTAGATTGTAATCTTTGATGGAAAGAGCTTAAAATCCCACTGAATATTGCGACAAAAATAAAAACAACCAAGATTTTAAAGCCCTCGTAAGTTCACGTGTAAAACTGTGTACGAGTCATTGTATTTGGACACGAGCGTGAATTATTAAAATTCAACGATTAAATCTTCAAAGCTTTTAGACTGTGAAGCTTTACTTTCGTTTACTACAAATTGGTTTTGAATTCAAATACTTTTTGATTTTTCGATCCAATTTTTTTACCAACAATTAAAATTTAAATTAAATGCGAAAATCAATTTTGATACATTTTCTGTGTCACCTTCTAGAATGATGAACGTGAATAGGTAGATCAAGGCGCCCCTATATGTGCCCCTAGATCAAAGCCTCCACCCGAAAAAAAAATGTTCTCAACCACACAAATCTTTGTAGAGCATCGAACTAGAAATGTGTGATGAAAAGTTGATACCGCTCAAGTAAATTTAAGTTCAATAGTTGGATGTCGTTGACTTTACACTACTAGTAAAGGAATGTTATGGTGGGAAGGCAGATAACTTTGTGGGAGTAGGGAAAGGTGGGTCAGTGCTACATTAATATTACTGTTAGCGTTTCCGGCACCCCCAATTATAAACTCAGAGCCAGAATCCTCCGCGCAAAAGATGTAATTGGAAGAATGCATTGTTTTCGTTTAACCTGTCTCCTAATTTAAGGAATAGGATCGTCCAAAACTTAATGACTCTAATATCAACTCTCCTGAGCCATACTATAGATAATACACTACTGTCGTGACTCCATTGATGATACGCTATTGTCTTTGTACCACCAATCGGTTTTACGCTATTGGCACTGTTCCTTCCATTATAGTAAGCCAATGAAATACCTTAAATGTTTCTATACGTAGGTCTCGCTATTAAATATTAAATTGACCTTTTAGCTGACACTATTCTAAACTAAAACATGGCACCCCATTCACAATTTAACAAACACATCTGCTAAATTACTATGTAATCGACCTTCTGCTCTAAATGGGATGTCATAGCAATGAACTAATTTCTACTTTTCGTTACATTACTATAGTAATCATGCAATATAATCCCACATTTTAATGCCCTTAAATTCTCCGTTATAGGCTTCAGTCCATTTAGAGATATGGACCTGACCATGCGGTATGAATGCATTTGAATATTTATAACGTACTTTTTTCTGAAAAGTGGATGGATTGTAAATGCTGGCGAGGCATAAATGTCATATTCAGAGCATAAATGCATTATTCTTGATAATCAGAATGAAAATTTCCCAACCCCTTGTTTGAAAATGAATAATCACTCGATTCTTTTTGAAGCAACTCCGAACATTTAATGCAAATGTGGGAATAAATACGTTAAGTTCATCCCTAGGATCAGAAAAGACCTCACATAACGATTGAGGGAGAGTTCCCCCTTAAGCATAAATATTCAAACATGAATTGAATACGTCCCCAGAATATACAGAACGCTATATAAAAAACAGCTTTGCCCACATCATCGATTTAGCATGGAAATGGCTCATTATCTTCCCCCTTCAATATGTCTTGGAGACTCGGATTCAAATTTGTTGTAGCATAGAACTATAGCAAAGTTGGGTGGTTGATTGATATGTTGGGGTTTTATGACGCAAGGGCCATATTTGGCCATACAACTAGACTAGAGGAAAGAAACTAGTAAAGTTTGTAGTGGACTAATACTAGTGTATAAAACTTCCTACAAGAAAACAATGTTGAAAAGAAATATTGACAAACCTAAAGAAATCGGAAAAATGTAAGCTAAAAATTATGTACAATTTATATAATTGTAGTAAAAGAGTTACCATTTTTTTCTGAGATTCTAGTTTGATAAGTGATCATTACTGTCACAACAAATTGTTCTCGAAAGAAAATTAGAACTTTTTTTTATATCCACATATTTAATCACAATTTAAATAGCTTATTAGCAAAGCTCAAAATTAAACTAAAATGTCTTTTCCTGTAATTTATTTAGGTTTATGAGTTTTGGGCTGTGCCACTATTAGTATAATTAAAAATAAACTGAAACAGGATTTAACTGAGTAATACGTACAAATTTCATTTCACCAGATGTTGGTTGTAGAAACCACACAAAAAATGTTTGTAGTAAAAACAGTTGTGTTTCAATACCATCCCAATTATCAGAAGCAAAGCGATTTCGTCGGCTTAGAGCAGAAACTCCTTAAAAGACATTTTTTCGGAAGATACTAAATATTTATTTTAAGGATGAGAAACGTATAATCATGTTGAAATTTTATTAAAACATATATAGCACTTTCGAAATGCTTATGATTTTTATTATTGATCTAAAACTAATACTTTGTCTTTAAATAGGTATACAGAAGTCTTTTCTATCAGTTAATGAGTTTCTGAGCTAAGCAGGCGAAACAACGACCCCAAAATTGATGGTTTAACAAGCACAAAAATGTACTGACTGTGCAATAGTATTATTTTTAACGAAATACTCAATTTACCAGCGAAATACCAAATCCCATTGTACAAAAAGAGAAATCTTTGAGCATTTTATTTTTAAATCACTAGTTTTCAATATCGACCAAAGGAATACTTTTCAGTCTCTTTAAATGCATTCTAACTAATGACAGTTGCTACAAGACTAATAAGGAGTAACAAGCAGAGCATATGCCACGCGATTTCACTATTCGCTTTGTTTCAGAAAGCATTTAATTGGAGGTAGAAGAAACTCGAAAAAGAGATCTTTTGTTTTTCTGCCTGGAGGATTTTTCTGCCTGGAAGTTATTATTAATGTGGGCATTCGGCTTCTTTTTGGAATGTAATTACGATGAAAAAATATATATATATATTTTTTCAATTGAATGATGTAGAAATTCTAACAAGACTTTGGTACAAAATATCACAAAAAATAAGCTTTTAAAACATACGATCATCTGACTGAGTTGTGTAGCTCAATAACCAGTATACGTTGACTATAAATAAGATGTTCTAAAGCTGTGATTCTCAACCTTTTTTTTTGTCGCGGAACACTTTTAACGATTTCAAAATTTGGCGGCACACAAAGAAAAAGATAAGTTTAAAAGTTGTTTACTTACCTATAACACACAATGTAAAATAGTTTATGATAATAATTTTGAATGTAAAATAAAATAATATAATATGTACTACAAAAACAACAGTACGTTTATTAAGGGATTAATTACAAGGTAATAATAAGAATACTTTTAATGAGAAATTTGAGCTTGATGTTTTTTGATAATTTCATTTATATTTGGTCGTAAAAATGACAATGCTACTCTCATATCGTCTTCTACATTTAACAGTCTCGATCTTTTTTTCGTTTTTATGTTGGTTAATATTGAAAAACCGAATTCGCACAAATAAGATGTAGAAAATTGCAATAATATTTTAAAGCTTTTTTTGGCTATCATGGGATAATCACATCACGTTGGGGCGAATATTTCACTCTATGAAAGGTCACAGTTATCGAAGATGAAAACATTTAAAAATATGGTATTTAACGGTAAAAACAACAGTTTTCTTTTACAGTGTACTTTTCTTTAGTTTAAACAAACTTTACTCGTAATAAAAAATAAAAAAAGCATTATAATTTTTACTATATACATTTCTAAAATTTGGCGGCACTCTCTAAGAATTTGGCGGCACACAAAAGTGCCACGGCACAGTGGTTGAGAATTCACTGTTCTAAAGTAACACAGCTCTAGAAGAAAGAACACTGCCTAGCATGGAATTTCTAAATAGAGCAAGGCTGCAACCTAGAGTGGCAAATAGAAGGGTATGAAATTTTGGTATCCTTAACACCAATGAAAGAATAGTTTTTGCAATTTAAAATAGTGTTCTTATAGTTAGATTTGCGCACAATCGGCAAAAGGATGATTCCAGCCACACACTGACACTATCACAACTCAATAATTTCAGGATATGATGGTTGGTTTAAATTTTATCGCGCGAGTGGCATATTTAGCAGAGATGAGCCAAACAATGTCAAGTAAATGGACATACACATGAGGAATGTTTTACTAACAGAGAAATCAGTCACAGGAATCGAACACATAATTCCTTTTTTTTTTCAATTGCAAGGTAATTTAATGCAATTCTTAAACAATAAAAACATTAAACAAAAATGTAAAAAATTTAAGATTAATTTTTTATAGGCAACTTTTTCAACGTTTTCGATACTATTTCCATGCAGAATGAAAGTAAGTATCCTAAGAGCTCAAAAGAATTGAGAAAAGTAGCAAACATCTTATTTTAATTTAATAAGATTAATCTTTGAGATAGAATTGAAAATTAAAATTGTATGAAACATAAGCCTTGCCAAACAAAATTAATATCAAATAAAGAATAAATGAAATCGCGATCTCGGAAATGAGCCAGAGTTCAAGAAAATTTCAATTTAATTAAAATGGCGTTTGTACTTTCTCAAAAAATAAACGTAGAATAATAAATTCAATTCTTGTATTTGTGATAGAAAGGTGAAATTAAAAGTAAAAAGATATTAAACCCAGCCTTATTGATGTTTGATTAATAAAGTTTTCTAAGATTCACAATATGTGTCACAATATGTATTTTCCTGAATTACATTAATCACATAAAATTGAAAATGAAAAGGGGAAAACAAGTTTTAATAACAATTGTTCCGAGTCAGATGTTAAATCGCGCAACTATTGTATTCACTCAAGGAACTATTATAATGAATTACATTGCATTCAACTTAGCTTAAATTAAACAAAAAACTGTCTAAAAAGCCTACAGTGGATATTTTTATTTATGTAAATTTTGTTTACCTAACTTAAAAAAGTTAAATTTGTTTTGTTTGTCATTTTCATTGGGGTGATGTCTTTCACTGAAAAATGATCTTAAGGCATGTGAATACTACTGGAGAAATAAATTCATTAGATCTTTATTAATGCTCCTACAAGCTGAAACTCGTTTTGTTCAGTGTATCCCCATATGTACTGTTATGTCTACACCTATGACTTTAAAATTAAGATACGTTTGAAACGTTTAACCGGAAATTCATTTACCTCGTATTTCTACCTATTAGCTTCGATGTTTAATTTTATTAAAATGTTGAGTTCCTATGTTTGGAGAAATTTTACACTTCTGTAGGATTTCCAGATTCCAATAGAGCAGGGGTTCCATAAATTACTAAAGTCGTGGCACCCTTAAGAGAACTGGAATTTGCTCACAGCATTCTCGTGTTATAGTATATCTCTCTATATTAAAAAATGTTACCGCCGCCGCAGGATTGAAAACTGTGTTGTTTAGCTCGATTCTTAGACGGTTTCCCGAGAGAGTACTGATCGGAAAAAAATGAAATTAACATGCTTTGTTCTTCATCGTATTCCCTGCATAATTATTAAGATTTTTTTCCGATGCGGCTATTAGTTTAGGTTTTATTAAGTGTTAAAGTTGTAGAAGTGAAATTTCTTCCGCGAGTGAGCAAAACACATTCAAATTTTAAGTTCTTCCTACGCTCTGGCAATTTTATGGAATGGACGAATGTTACTTCCAGTATGACAACGCTCCGTGTCATGTAACAGCCTCTGTCAAGCAATGGTATCACGATATGGATGTAAAACGTCTTCCCTAGCCTGCCCAGATTCCCGAAATAAACGTCATAGAATATTTGTGGGACGAGTTAGAACGACGTTTACGGACCAGGGAGCCACGTACGAAATCTACAGCTGAGCTGGCGACATTCTTGCAGCAGGAATGGACACAAATACCCACACCTATGTATCAAAACCTTGTTGAAAGAACTAAGAAAGGTTGCTAGTGTAATTGCAGCTCGTGGGGACCATCATCCCCTTCAAAAGGAAAGTGAGTGGCCTTGACACTTTTGCTTAGCAATCGATTAGATTAGAGATTCAAGAACGCTTCGCGGCACCCCTCATCTCTCTGCGTGGCAACCCAGGGTGCCGCGGCACACACTTTGGGAACGCCTGCAATAGATCATTTATATGTCCTTTGCGTCCCAAACCAACCATTAAGGCATTAAAAATTAAAAGAGGGAAATCAATCAACAGGTTATAAAAATCTTTTCACGATTGAATATCGTATTTACAAGTGAGAATGTATAAATTCCAGGACACACAAAAATTTTAAATCACCTAGTTGGGATATTTATATAATCGAATACGTAACAGTATTATCGTATGAATGTTCGAATCCAAACATTTGACAATAGTATTAGGAATGTAAGACAGATACCGAAGCCTGCATAGTGTTAAACAAGATTGCGTTTTGATTTAATCAATTATTCGATACACTCAGTTTTATCGATCAGATTCTAATCCTTTTCATTGAAGTATTTATCTTCGGCTTACGAGGGTTACTGTCCAAAACCATAGTTCTGAGAAAAAGAGGGCAAAATTCTGCTCAGTAATCTAAACTCACTAAGCGTGTTTCTAAGAAATCTCAATATAATGGTAAGATAAAAGGGCTTAGTGAACTTCAGCAGTCTTAAAGCTCACTACATTTTTATCTAGAAAAGCTTAAAACTCGTATTAAAATTTTCAATTCGATGTGTTTCGCTGCAAGTCGACAGTACGTAACTTTTTCTTTTAAACTAAATAAGACAAATGAAACGTCAATCTCAAATGTCTGTTGATACCTAGAGTTTATACTCTTTTCAACTATGACTCGATTTTCTTGTCTTCTTTTTAATGAGTGACAGCATCCTGCAAGTCCACACTACCCGAACTTAATGATGCCTTCAAGATTCTTAGAAACGTCAATAGTCCTTTTAAAATAGCATCACAAAGAGTAAGACATCATAAAAACAATGAATTGAACCAAACGTAACATAAAGCGACATACGTCAACCTTACTTTTGTGACCTTAACCTTGACAAAACAATCCTATTCAATGTCACAGACCACGAGCACTAAATGACGCGAGGTGTGTCCTCGATGCTGTTTCTAACATTCTAAAAATGAAGAAGCAATCGAATGCCTACCAAACTCCCACTAAAGCAAAACGGAAACTTTTCTGACTAAGATAGGGTGATTGACACTCGCATTCAAACAATTTACATCAGGAGGTAGGTATGTATTTTAATTACCGTCGCGCTGGAGGAACACAACGGGCTATTCGTGACAACTAGAGGAATGTGAATTTTCACAGAGCTCTATATTTTATTAATTCAGGACACCAATATTGTCGCTGTTAGCAATATTTATATCATGTTAGAATGAGGCTACTACCGCAACTATAGATATATTGTTCAAGTACATTGGTCGAAAAATTGGTTTGGTATGGCTATGTGGCGCAAGGTCGATCTAAAATTAAGTGGCGCTGGATGCATGTGTGTACTGCTCCATTGGATCTAATGTATCTCAGACCGCACTTGCGTTGCGGCAGCGGCGCCGCACGTTGAAAAACGAACGTGTGCACCGGGCCTAAGGTAAGTCGGTAAGTATTTTTTAGAATTAGACCCGGTGCACACATCCGTTTTTTCAACGTGTGGCGCCGCTGCGGCGACGCACGTTCAACATGCGTGCAATTTGTACCTCAGTTCCCCACAGCGCCGCAGTTCGCCGCACATGCGTCTCCGGTCTGAAAAACCTTGTTTTCATAAATAAATGGAATATAAATAATAATTAATAAATGGTTGTATCCAGTAACGTCTATTTTGTTTCAAAATATACTTTTTTTTTAAACCAAGTAGGCGAAATTAACACTTTTTCTTCGATAGAATATTTGTCGCAAATGGCGCGAAATGAGTACTTGCGTCATTTCACGGTTATGTGTACATAGTTGGGCTTCGGTGCCGCAGCGGCGCCGCACGTTGAAAAATCGGATGTGTGCACCGGACCTTAGAGTGTGATGATCCGTTGACTGTTGGTTTGAGAAGGTCTTTGCAGGAAGCCCGAAGAGGGACGTGATATTCTGTGCGGTACTTCTACCAATGCCGAATTAGGGAAAGCATTTTAGCCCAAAGATGTATGCGGTGCGGCTCAGTTGGTGGAGGCAGACGCAGGTTATTATTTTGAAGTGAATGGTGAACCCGAATGAATAATTAACCGTCCTATGGGATGAGTACGAAGAAGAAACCTTCGGGTTATGGAGCAGTCTCCCAAAACAATTGTCCACCGACTCCATTAAGCCGACCACGTTCACATCCTGGCTTAGCCAATCATGGCGGCAACGGACTTTTCGAGCGGAGCGTCAAAGTGTCTGTTCATTTGTTTTCCTAATCGGGGACCTTCCCTGCTCTTGCAGCAAAATCTAATAGACTCCTAAAAGAAGTGACACGGAGGAAAGTGTGCCCCCAAATAACTGGAACTGAAAGGTCGATCTACCAAATTGAGCAATGTAACGTCAAGTAAAAGGTTTGTTCGTTTTTCGTGATTTTATGGGGAAAGGGTCATATTTGGCTATGCTGCACTACACAGAAGGCATGCAATATGAATAGACAGACACGCACACTGAAAGTTTTACTGACACAGAGAAATACATCCAGGGAGGAATGCATACTTGGTTATCCATATTTCCTTTTTTGTAATGTTGATCCCTTATATTTCGGGATCAGACCACAAATATTAACATATTTGGGCCCAACCCCTTAGACGGCACCACTGGATGGGCGTTTTGTCGAAATAACTTATTTGGTTCCTCATTGGTTGACGTGTTGACGCGCAGGTGGACATTGATATATCACCGAATGGTAGGTAGGTATTTTATTTAACGTCGAACTTGAGCAACCCAACAGTCTATTGGCAACGGTCCGGGATCAATCCCAAAGGGAATCACTGAATGGTAATTGGTGATTTTTAATTAACGTCGTACTAGAGCAACACAACGGGCTATTGACGACGGTCCGGTAATGGTAATGGTAATTTCAATTAACGTCGTACTAGAGCAACACAACGGGCTATTGACGACGGTCCGGGAACAGTCCCTTGAGGGAAAGATCCGAGGACAACACCTCGTAATTTTGAACCACGGTCAGATGACGAAGCAACACCTGAGCTGGCACCCCACTCTCCAAACTTCCACGCCAATCCAACGTGATGACGACGGTCCGGGATCAGTCCCTTAAGAGAAAGATCCGACGATAACACCTCGTAATTTTGAACCACGGTCAGATGACGAAGCAACACCTGAGCTGGCACCCCACTCTCCAAACTTCCACGCCAACCCAACGTGAGGACTTTCGGCCACGACAGATTTAAGGTGCACCAGCCGCCTCTACACCATACGCTTACAAACATCCATGCCCGGACCCGGATTCGAACCAGTAACCTTCTGATCTAGAGTCTAACACCTTAACCACTATACCAGTTGGTCGGCTCGAATCCGAAGGGAAAGATCTGAAGACACCTTGTAATTTTGAACCGCGATCAGATGACGATATTTTTAATTGAGGAACATTGATCATAATAAAGAAACAATAATAATGTTACAAAATATTGGTGATAGTAGTTCTTATTTTTGTTTGATTAACTAAAATATATTTCACTTGTTAATGCATTCTAAGCCAGATTCAAGAATAATTTTTTTTAATTTTGTCTAGTTAACTGGTATTAACTTATCTTGTATATGTGCGATTTCAACAGTTTAAGTAATGAAATTCACTGGAGTTAGAAACCTTTAGTAACTAAATGCACTAACTGTTTGTCAACACAAATTCAGTAAGTAAAAAAAAAATTTCGTCGTGCCACCAAGATTGTTCTAAATTATTTTTTAAATTATAATGTCACATAAACTATAGTAATTATATATGTATGTATAAAATTCTCAGAATCCTTCCACTTTAGATTGTCGGAACTATACTCAATAAAACAACATTTATAACAAATGAATTAATGAATGCAGAATAATTTACAATTAATAGAATTTACAATCTTTGATTGAGGTAAGGTAATATAAGGTATTTCAATTAACGTCGTACTAGAGCAACACAACGCAATATTCGATTGAATCAATTTTACGCATAAGCACCAATAATATTTTTTGCCTCAAGTTCAATATTGTTGTGTAAATAAATGCCCCTTGAAATGGTTTTAAAGAATATACATACTAAGATTCACACTTCAGATGCATATCGTTAAACTATTCGTACCTCCGAAAAATACCATAACAAGCATATGTTGATACACATCACTTTTGATCCTTTGTTTACATTCACGAAATTGAGCTAGGAAGCAGATTTAGACACATCACAGTTCAACATTCACAAAAAGTATGATCCACTTGCAGCATGCATGCACATGCAACGGTTAACAAACACTGGGGGAGTATTAGAACTCTCTCGCCTTACCTGTTTACTTCCACAAAGGCATTTGTCAATCTGTAGCACATGGCACAAAACACTTTTCGCGCAGAATTTGTTAGACTTGGATCTCGTAGCAATGCGTGTGTGGTTAGTTTGTTTTTAGTAGGATGACTATGAGAGCCTCTTCGGGCGAACTAACCTTTTTCAACGGCATCGGCGTTGTTGACAGTGCTGTGTGGCACAGATGGGCAGAAACGCGGTGTCTTCTGTGCGTCGATGTCCGTGTACTTCCATCGGCTGGAAAACTCTCCCGTAGCGATGCGCGCGGTGCAAGACAGCGTGGGGACAACGATCGTGACGTCACGGGAAAGCACCACTACAACGCCGATCACAACCGGATTTGGCGAGAAATCGCCTTTTTTCGATACTTGTGTTTTCAGAATAAAAAAAAGCAGGTAATCGTTTGCGAGATTTTCTTTGAAGCTTCATTCTTCGCGTCACAGAAAAAGCGAGGAATCGGTATTTTCAACAGAAAATACATGGAATTAAAAAAAAAAAATAGAAAATAGTTTTCGAAGTTTGTTTGAGATTTCATTTTTTAATGAGTAGACGGATTTATTCTATTCGACTTTTAAACAAACCATTGAAGCAAAACAGGAAACATGTAACTCTATCTTAATAAAGAGGCTGAAAGGGATTTTACAAATTCCAAATTGAAAATAAATATGCCTCCAATATTTTCAATCTTTTGTTAACTGTTTTGAGGTGTGTCACGTTTTTTGGAGTTATGGATTCAACGCTATTGTGAAGCATTTGATCACCTCACCTTCCAATTACTCTTTCAGATATTTTATTTTTATGTATAGTTGCAATTTAAAATGTAACCACATAAAAACTAGTTCTCTATTTCAGCTTTTCCTCAAAATAATCGAAAAACTATAAAAGGGTTTTCTAAACCTATTTAAAATGTAGCAGATAATATAAAGCTCACATTATTGGCTATTTTCCGTAAAAAGTACAAAAGTTAAGCAAAAGCAAAAAAAAAAAAAAAAAGCTATGTATTTTATCGCATTTTGTGCTACACCTCAGACTGCATTGCTAAAATATCACTGTTGGCCCCAGAAATGTTGGTTGGTTGCGTCACTCTGCAATCCGTTTTAGACTTCGAGGATTAATCAAACCAGGACCAGCAGAAAAAAGTGGATTCCGAACTTCTGAAAACATTCATACCTAGAACAGGATTCGAACCGGTAGCCTGTTGAATCGAGGGCCGAGGCGAAAGTCACAGGGCTACAACACCAGAAGACATTTCGTCATAAACTGAAAACAATGTCAATTTACTCTGCTTAGTATATTTCCAATGGATTTCACTGTTTTAGGACACACAAATTTATAGTTTATTTAGTGTCCTCACGAAGGCAATGGAATTGGTGGTATATTTTAAGGCCTGCTGATTTTTATATTAAACAATATATTTCTATCTAAACGCTGTGTTGGGTTATTATGTTGGACCAAAATCTACACTCAAACCAAATGTACTACCAATTTATTTAATTTAATAATAAATTAATTTAAAAATTCTTTTTAAAAGATCAATTGTTAACATTGAACTATAGTACTATTCCACATGATATACACCAGATGACAATATACATGACGATCATCACTGTATTTGTCACTGGAACAGTAACAGAATTATGCATTAAGTATTCTGCATACAATTTTCTTACTTTAGTATGAAATATAAGAACTCTTTAACTGCATTGAAAACCAATTTCCATTGTGAATGCAGCTCTAGTGTGAGTTCGGTAAAAATTAATATCCATGACACTGTCAAGTATATAGCATACTCTATAATGAGCGAGGGCTTTATGTCGTAAGAAATGTGATACAGATTGCAATGATTGTTTTAAATTCCAAATAAGGTGTAATAAAACTCATAAATGCAAATCCTTACCAAAACGTAAGTTTAAAAAAAAATAAAGTGAATAAGAAGGTGCTGCATGCAATTAAACCTAATTTACAACTTCCAAAGAGCAAGCAAACTGAAAAACATAAAACAAAAGTTAACATAAATATATCAAGCCTAAAAACATAAACAATGTACTACAACACCATAAAGAAATATTGCACACCACCATAAAACAATAATGTAGTAAACTGTAACGTCATAGCAAATTATATATAAGCAGCAAGTAAAACAATGGAAGATTGTTAAACATGTAAACACAAAAAACCCCATCAAAAATCAAATAGGAAATTAGTGGATTACAAAACGGCAATAAATGTAGCTTTATTGTGAACTTCACTGCAAAATATGAATAGCAAGTAAAACATTTAAAGTAATAATAATGCTAATTCTATGATATTCATTTAACCAATTTAGCAAGAAAGAGACTAAAATGGCGACATTAATGTTTCTTACACTTGGTTTCAAAAAGAGTGTCAAGAGTTAGGCACTGCATAAATGAGAATTTGCATTTTTAATATCACGTGCTTTGTTGCTAATGTGAATGTATAAAATGTAAAATCACGACTTTATTTCTTTCAATTTTAATGTTGGAAGAATATGTTTTTCGAAGCAATCTTAAACTATAAATGAATAAATCTAACCATATTTTCACACATTCATTCTAGATAATAGTTCCACCAAGTACAGGGTGTCCTAAAAGTTCCCGTACTCCAACTTTAAAAAAAATTATTGCGCGTTTTTATTTTTATTTTTAATTATTGAATTTTATCGTCTGCTTATAGTTTTATCGACTCTTTAATTTTTGTCGTTTGATTTTCTTCGCACTCAAATTGTTCGATAATAGAGTTCCACGTCATTTTGTTCTTCAATGCAAGATGAATCTATCACGCTTTCAGAGAATTGTGCTGTTTGAGGCTTATTTTGAATGAAAATCTCTCATATGAAAGATGTAAAAAATTTTGGCGACATAAATATCCAAATGATGCAATACCGAGTAAAGGTAAGCTATATCAACTTATTCAACAATTTTTTGCATTATTAGAAGTGAATGAACGAGACTCATGGTTCCCAAAAGACATTGCAACCTGCCATACAAATTATTAAACCATGGGCATGCTTCAAGATTTTTTTTGGCAATCGACTCATCTCAAGAAACTTTTAGCCACCTCGCTCCCTGATCTGCGCGTTCATTTCCTTTCTGTGGGGATATTTAAGGAACAAAGTTAGTGAAGATAATCACCAAACATCAAGCGGTCTTAAAATTGCCATTACTCAAAGTATACAAGAAGTCACTTCTAACATCTTGAAACGCGTTTCTAAAAATATGCGCAAACGACTTCAGCTTTGCCTCCAAGAAAAGGGCGGAAATTTTGAACACATATTATAAATGTAAGTTAAAATATTTTTTCCTACGTTAGGATAAAAGTGCTTTTCACCATTGGCATAAAAATAATTGTTTTAAAGTTTGTTGTTTTTGTATAATAAATTCAGGAATCGTCAGTACGGGAACTTTTAGGACACCCTGTATAACCTATCAAATCATATAATTTGCAAAATTGAACATCAATTAATGTTTTTCTTTGAATATTGTGGTGACACTATATCTCTCTCTTTCCAGCTACGCTTCCATAAAACATCGTTGTGATTAAGTAACATTTCTTACAACCTTGGGATGGTCGCCAAGAGAAATTTAACAAAAAATTTCCTTTTAAAAATAAAGTAATAAATTATGATTTTTAATAAAAATTTTAAATTAAGATCATAAATTAAAATTTAAAAAAATGGGGGAAAGACAATCATAGAATAGTCTTCAAATAAATGTATTTTCAGCAGAACATCCTTTATCTTTAGTTTGGTTGGTTGGATATTACGTTGCAGAGACCATATTTGACCAAGCTGCACCAAACAACGTCAGGCAAATGGATATACACTCACCTATAGCACTGGGTAACCTCACTTAGCCACGGGTCGTCATCTTATCTCTATACAATAATAAATATACTTACACAAATTTTTTTAGTAAGAAATATTAAAGTATTTATGGTAACACATTAGCCCGGGCTAATATTATATGCAAGATGTATGCAATATTTGAGAGTATGCAAGACTTGTGTGTTATTTAAAAACAGATATATTTCTTAAAGTTTTCTCATAATTTATTTTTTAAGGGATTCAACCGTTCCTTAACTTAATATAGATCTCTATCAAACTCAAAATACACTAGACTCAAAAGTAAGTCGTACAAAAAAGAAGTTGCATTGGTAACGAGATGATGAAACTGTCATTCAACTACCAACTGGTAGTATCTTGATATATAAACTAATGTAACACATTTAAAACAATAATTTATTCATTCATTCATAATAAGATTTATTCCAACGCAAAACATTATGAATTGGTGCTAAGGTGATTGACTAAAAAGATTTACACCTCTCTTATAGAAATTTGAAAGTTAGATTAAGCTCCATTTCATCAATTTCGATGTCTAAAGATTTACTTTTGCTTTCTTCAAGTGTTTGACTACTGCAACAGGAAACTTATCATCTGACAGGTTCACAGGCATATATCCGTTCTTTAGCCTGCAGTCTTGCCTGCAGACCTTTAAGAAGTTTTGATCTTCTTAGTCAATGGAATATTGTCTAGAAATCTTTTAACTAATTAGATGTGGGTATTCAGACATTAAAGTATGCCGGCCAACTGATCTGGTGGTTAAGGTGTTAGCCTCTAGATCGGAAGGTTCCTGGTTCGAATCCGGGTCAATGTATGGATGTTTGTAAGCGTATGGTGAAGAGGCGGCTGGTGCACCTTAAATCTGTCGAGGCCGAAAGTCCTCACGTTGGGTTAGTGTGCAAGTTTGGAGAGTAGGGTGCCAGCTCAGGTGTTGCCTCGTCATCTGACCGTGGTTAAAAATTACGTGGTGTTGTCCTCGGATTTTTCGCTTAAGGGATTGATCCCGGACCGTCGTCAATAGTCCGTTGCGTTGCTCTGGTGCGACGTTTATTAAAAATTACAATTACAATCAGTCATTAAATGTGATGCAAGGTAAAAGCAATATTACTCTGCTCGGAAATCTTCTGACCCTCAGAAGATTATAACTAATACAAGCCACACACTGGTCGAACATTAGTACTGCGACACTTAAATGGCTAAAATACGAATGTGTATCTGTATGTTTTCTGTCCAGTAACGAAATACGCATGCGCATGTGTATGCTTTATAACGTACTGCTCTAGTATGTGGCCAGGCTAATCGTGAGGGGAATAGATGAATCCAGTTATGATGGGGTAAATTTCCACTCTTTTCCGTAACGTTGGACCATATCAGACAGTGGCAGGGCAGTTACCAGAACTCAAAGCTGGTACAATTTTTCGCAGGCCATGGACCATTTCCGGCATATCTAGAGCGTTTCCACCTTCGAACTAGTGCGCTGTGTATCTGCAGCCGAGAAGGTGATCCCATCCACTACCTTTGTGACTGTAATTTCACGTCAGTGGCATTTGCTGAAACCTTCTCTGCAACACTACTTATATTGGTGCCAAAATACTGCCATGGACAGACACTGCCACCACAAAATACTTAAAGTGATGGAATTTCTCAGCTCCAACATTGATTACATCTGTGAGAGGTAAGAGCTGAGTCTAAGTTGAAAGTTCTCAAAATAACTTTGCTTTTCTTTCAAAACTTATATATGTCCTTTTGGATGTCTTTTAAACGTTCTGACTTCTGAATTTAACATAATTATTAAAAAAAAAATTTTGAAAAATTTTTTTATGTTCTGATTTTGTTTTTTGTTTATGTTTAGGTCCTTTATTTTTTTTTCTCAGTTTGTTCTGTGTCAATTTTTCAAACTTTGTCATCCTCTTCTTTTGTCATTATGTATTTTTGTACTTACATGTTTTGCCCTTCACTTGCCTATACCCTGTGTGCACTTAAATGTTCTATGTATGTATTGTGGATTGCTCAGCTCTCCCTTATCCCCGAATCTCCTCCGTAAGGCGGACTATACAGCTGAAAGTCGCACAGGCGATACAGTGTCCTCCTACGGGGTTCAATCCAATCCAGTGGAAGGGCAGTGGTCAATTGACGATATGCTGTAAGTAAGGGATGTAAAACAGGAAGTAACACACTTGTCATATGTATTCTTTAAGAAACCAGGGGTCGCCTCGAAATATGTGCAACTCTTAACATCCCAAGTCAGATAAGAACGGTGGTGTGTTAAAATTTCAGAACGAATTTGAAGTTCTTACTGTCAAAATTAACATACCTTAACGTTTGAAAACTAATTAACATTTTTCTCTGTGGTTATGTTTAATTTTTTGTCGCTATGTTTGTTCTATATACGAGTAATTTAAAGTTCTGTGTTTATATGTACTTTGTGTCGTATAGTTCTATTAATTTTTTGTCATTTATCTGTTGTAATTCTGTACTTTTTAATCATTTAGCTGTTATGTAACTGGAGTTTTCTGTTTGACAGTATGTATATAAAAAATAAATTTTGCACGCACAAACCAAATTTTTTGAAAAAATTTCACAATCCGCCCTTAGGTCTCGGTAACCTGGTTGGAAGAGTACCAAATTAGCAACCGGAGGTTCTCGAATTGAAAATCGTGACATCGTGTACATGGGGGCTGGTGCACGTCAAATCTGTCGTGGCCTCAACATTTTGAGAGTGGGGTGCCAGTTACTAGTCATCCGACATGGTTCAAAATTACGAGTCATTGACCTCGCATCTTCCCCTTCGTGATTGATCCCAGACCACCGCCAATAGCCCGTTGTGTTGCACCAGTGTGATGTTATTTCAATTTCCCACCTATACCATAACCCACACAACTCGCCCTTAAATAGAAGAGTAAGCCAGGGAAGTAAGGCCCGGTGCACACATCCGGTTTTTCAACGTGCGGCGACCTTGCCGTAACACAAGTGCGGTCTGAGATACATTAGATCCAATGCAGTAGTGCACACATGCCTCCATCGCCGCTGCGACGACGCACGTCCAACTTGCGTGCAATTTGTACCGCAGTTCCCCACGGTGCCGCACACGCGTCTCCAGTCTGAAGTACCTTGTTTTCATAAATAAATGGAATATAAATAATAATTAATAAATGGTTGTATCCAGTAACGTCTATTTTGTTTCAAAATATACTTTTTTTTACACCAATTAAGCGAAATAAACACGTTTTCATCAATAGAATATCTATCGCAAATGGCGCGAAATGAGTACTTCCGTCATTTCATAGTTATGTGTGCATAGTTGGGCTTCGGTGCCGCAGCGGCGTCGCACGTTGAAAAACCGGATGTGTGCACCGGGCCTAATTGTGAAGTTTGAGTGTAAGGAAGTTTCGCCCCACCCTGAAATAACTTCATCGCAGTACCATGATTATGACCTTTATCGCTCTTCCTAAAGTAAAATTCTGGATGCGCGCCTGAACGAGAGTAGTGTTTGGGTTTGTTTGAACATTTTTATGTCATAGAAGTTTCTATTGGCAGCCCCCAAGGGCACAGGCACTGCCCTAAATGCCGCCACCGGACTCAATCCCGATTCCAAAACGGATCTCGTGTCAAGTCCACAGTCGTGAAATCAAAAATCACCGCAAAGATATGCCTGCTTCAACGATCCAATCCCTGGGGGCAGTCATGGTAAGAAGTCTTCCTGTATCTCTCACCCCCTTCAAAATATTCCTTCAGAATACGATTCCCCCCTGGGCAGAGAGTATCGAGGAAAGTTCGGTCCAGACAGGAGGGTTCAAATTCCGATAAGGATGGTTCTCTGGCGGTTTTAAAAATGGGAGCACACTTCTGGGTCTTATCGCACTTTCCCTGTTGGGTTCACGCACTTGAAACCTGGCAGAGGAGACGCCTCTGAAGAAAGTTAGGAGTCCTACACTTGTCTCGCATCGGTGATCCATTTCGGAGACAAGGTAATGAGGGATCACGTAATATTGAAGCTCGAGTTTGTTGATTAATTTTTGAGGTTTTTTTTCCTTGCTGCTGATTTTCTTTGAAAATTTTGGTAGATCGTTGCCTTTGTTCTAGGCAGTTGCGTAGCGTGGCATTGATAACGGGAATGATGAGTGTTGGTGCGTGCCGAGTTGGATAATTCGTTTGCGAGAGCACTTCGATCTATGGGTTCGCGAATAATTAAAAATCGTCTGCAATTCAATTAACCTTTGTTTTCATTACTTAGTCATCAGTTGTAGCAACATTTAAAAATGTCTTTAGAATTATTGTTCGTGTTGTCGTTAGAACTTCCTTGTGTTTAGAATTGTTTCGAATAGCTTTACTTCGATCTCTATGCTTTAACACAATTTTCGAGGAGACGCACAGATGCATCATTCTAGAGCCACGGCCTCAGTTAAATTATTTTTGTTTTATTCTCCCCACATCAGTTGTAGCAACATTTAAAACAAAGCTGTCCAGAATATTTGTTTTTATCTTAAGAACTTCTCGTGCTAAGAATTCTTGCACTAGCTTCACGTCGATACATATGCCTCAGCACAAATTTCGCAAGAACACATTATTTTACAGCCCCGGCCTCTTAATATATATATATAATTCTCTCACATGGCGCATAAAAAAGAAGTTATTTGCCATCGTGTTTTGGCAACATTGTATGATTGTTTGTTTACTACGAAGCCTCGCGCCTCAATGAATTTATAGGGTTATCGGATGAAATTTTCTCTTTACATTAAAAAAAAAGTTACCGCCGTCACAGCAGGATTGAAAACTGTGTTGTTTAGCTCGATTTTTAGACGGTTTCCCTTGAAAGATCGGATCAGAAAAATATGAAATTAACATGGTGTATTCTTCATCGTGTTTCCTGGACAATTGTAAAGATCTTTTTCCGATGCGGTTATTAGTTTAGGATTTATTAAGTGTCAAGGTTGAAAAAGCGAAGATAAAAACAAAAGTTAATCGTGAGCCAGGCGAAAGTAAGCGAGCAGAGGGCGGAGCCCCCTAGTATTGAAAAAAAAAAAAGAATATTAGTCGAGCTGTTCCAGCTTACAAACAACATGCTGGGTATTCGATTTCCAAAGCAGCGCTCACATTTCGCATCAAAATTTGCTCAAAGTTTTCATTTGAATTCCAAATTGTTCGAGTTCAGATTCCAGAGGTACTCTATAACTTTTCTGTAACTTAACTGTACCGTATAACTTTTCTGGTTCGAAATCCCCTTTAAGTCATAGGTCCTGTCTAATTAGCCCTCGTGTAGCAAAACATGACCAAAGGACATACGAACCATCCCTGTCGAGTGTAAAAATAAGTATCAACTTTAATAAATATTTAGATTTAACACGAACGACTTACGGTATTCTGAGAAAGATGCTAAATTTTATGTATGTGCATCAAATAGTCTTGTAAAATGTGTCAGTATTGTTACAAGAAAAAACAAGTTTGTTTCTTTTTTTAAATAAGTTTAGAGCTCATTATGTAATTATCATAAATTATATCAGATTTGTTTACATCGATATAATGTATTTTACCTGTATTGTGTACGTAGGAAAGGTATAGCATACGGATAAAATCTTTAAGTTTACAATAGTTTATTTATAACTATTTAATTTTGTTGTTGTTGTCAAGAATGACTCAGTGTCCATGGTTAACTCCTTGTCGTTCAATCTGTGTTTTAAATGTGGTTCATTATCACTGATACAATGAACCAGGTATCTCTATCGCACCTTTGGAAATGAATGAAATTGAATTGATCCATTCATCAGCATA
Organism: Metellina segmentata; assembly: GCA_947359465.1. Classification (NCBI taxonomy): domain Eukaryota; kingdom Metazoa; phylum Arthropoda; class Arachnida; order Araneae; family Tetragnathidae; genus Metellina; species Metellina segmentata. Next base: position 85,381,552 of record OX375874.1, read on the forward strand.
AGATCGACTCTAGCATCTAATCGATTCATCGTCTGTCTACAATGCTACGATAATGAGGTTGAATGTCTTCTAACGGCATGATTATGTGCGCTACTTTGTACAATGAAAATGTGTGTGTGTGTGAAATACAAGTCAATTTTACTTTTAGTGATAGCAAAACGCAACTTCTCTACGTATAACAGGATTACAAATACAGTATGAATCTGTTAATTTCTGTCAAGAATTTCAGAACCGTTTTGAAATGAATGAACTATCGCATTTCCTCAATGGAAATACCATAACAGTTGAATACGAAACTCGGAATGTTTCTCATCCAATCTATAGCAAATCAGTAAAAACATCACTTCAAATTCACGACTCCGGTGAAGCTAAAATAACAGGTCATACTTTTTAATTGCTTGGAATGTTTAGTTTTTCAGTTGTTTGCTACTCCCAAGAGCGATTGCTGTAAAATATTGCAAGCATTCCAATCGACTTAAAAGGAAGCTTGTCGACATTACGTTTACAAAATGCTTTCTTCACAAAAATGTTTCTGGTGATTCATCTCTCAATAAAAGGTGTTTTGAAAAGCATGGTTGAGGAAATTAAATTAAGGAAGTTCTTTCAACTGAAAGAAAATGTCACTGAAAATTAGAATTTATTTTTCACACTTGTAAATTTGTTCAACAATTCTAAAGAAAATCTAGTTCTCTAAAAATATTTTTTTATTCATAGATTTTGTTTAAAAATACAAGGATGTTTCTTGAAACATTCATACATTTTTGGTCAGGTAAACCAGCCCGGAGAGCTTTATTTGAAACATGGCTCCTTGCATCCCATCCAGGGGGCCGTATCTGGTGTGCGGGTCATAGAAACCTATCTGGAGAGCCGTATATAAACTATTGGCCTATAAAATTTATTCGAAGGACCGGGTATAATCAAAATATGTGGAGGGCCACACCTGACCTACGGAACAGTCAAAATTTTTCGAAGGGCCATATCTGAGCTGCGGGCCGGTTTAACCTATCCGCAGGACCGTATTTGAAATGCGGACGCGTTAAACCTATCCGCAAGGCCGAACAAGACCGCGGGTTGGTTAAATTTATTTTGAAGACCTGGTATAGTCTAGAGGCCTGATAAAAGTATTTGGAGCCTACCAGGCCTGCGGAAAAGGTAAAACTGAGGCCATATCCAAACAGTAGGGAGGTTAAACCTTTACGGATGGCCATATATGAAATGCGGGGGCATTACACATAACAGGAGGGCCCTATCTGGATTTGCTGGCCGGTTAACCCTCCAAGCGATTTCAACGAGATACCCTGTTCGTTCATCAAGACTTGATCAATTTCACTCAAAACGAAGTATCTTGTCATCAAGATACTGCCAATTGTTTTTCATGATCACAGGATCAAGACATGATCGGTTTTCTTCTAATGACGAGATATCTCGTCCATCAAGGTCCAGTCAGTTTTGCTTAAGGTAAGAAACATAGTCGAGACAAACACCAGGAGGGTTAAAGCAATTTGCAAGGCCTGGTCCAGTCTAGATGGCTGGCAAAATATTCGGAGGGCCAAATCTGGTCTCCTAGCTAATATCAATCTATTCGTTGCAATTATTACGGGAGTTTTTTTGTGACGAGCTGGTTAAACCTCATCCCAAGAACAACTATATTTCAAATAGCTAGATATGGGCATTTTATGGCACTAACGAGACTTAGTATGCAAGAAGCTGATACAATCGGTAGTATCCTACACAATCCAAGATCCGAAACTAATGATACCTATGTTAAACCTTCTAGAAACAATCGGGGAAAATGAAATTCCGTTTTTAAATCCAATTTAAAAGTATTCCAACGGATGAAATTTATACCTCAACCACAGGGCACTCTTACACTGATCACCCTCTGCCCGCATTTTATTGAAGGTCGAACTTTTTATAGTGCATGTCGTAAATTCAAATGTCATTTGGGCGCCCTCTTATTCCCGGGAAACTCGGTGAAATTCCAGAGGCCGAGTTCGCAAATGGCGATTCTTTTTGAATTTTTCCACCACTTATCTCCTTTTTCTCGTTTTGGAGAACAGCCTTGTTCGAGAAATCGTACTCCGGGGTCCGTGCATTCTTTCCGATTGATTCTACTGTAAAAGATGATTCGCAGAATGCTTTGTTTAAAGTGTTCCACACAAAACAGGTGGCATGCTCTAAGGGTAGGCTGAATTTCTACCTAACTCACAAAACAAAACTACAGCTTCACAAAACAAAAAAACTACGAAATTACGTACACAAAGAACGTGAAACGATTTTTCGGTATGCCGTGATTCAAATGGGAAAATTTTGCAGGTGAAGTAATACCTCATGATCAAATTTTGAGAAGTTTTCTTTGTTTATACATTTCCCATACTTTTACCTTTCGTCATAAAATCCAACCGAATCCCCTATCCATATTATTCGTATTTATCTCTCATGTTTGGTAGAAAGGGTTCAATAAATAAAGATATTAAGATAGTGCACGCTGTTTAATTTTTCTCTACCCTACTTAGTTCGTGCAGGAACTTTTGAAACCCTGTTCTGTAATACTGGTTTTGCAGACAGAGGTTACACTATGCAACGAAGAATTTCTCAGAAGTGGACAAGACCACTCAAGCTGAAATCCTGCAGCAGAAATATTCTATTATGTTCCTTTTCCTTCCTTAGATTTAATCAGTCTGGCATACATTCTCTCACTTTGAATTTTTTTAATGAAAACACATTTAGTAATATTTACACGAAGGCCTTATTTTTCAATCGCTCTCAACGCCTTAAAAAAATTGTTGTTATCCCATTTTCGAGAACCAAAACAAGACAAAATATTAATTTTAGTCAACTCAGTTGCATTATTTTCCAAATATATACCGTGTGTCCCTAAAGTCTCTTTACGGTTTAAAAAATTTATTACAAAGGCAAATGAAAAGACCAATAAGTGGAAATTATACAAAATGAAACGAAAAATTAATGGGTTTTCGTTGCCTCATTTAAAACAGCGCTATATAGACACCAATAGTTGCACGAAGTAAATCAAGACGGTATTTGATTTCTTGCCATATTTGCTGTAGCATAGCTTCATCAATGGTAGTAATGGCATCAGTGATCCTGCTTCAGATTAGTGATGTCCTGGACCTTTGTTCCATACACCACCACATTGGGGACTGCGTGTTCGCGTGTTCCTAAATAAAACATTTCCAGACCCGTGGATTGGAAGGGTGGCACAATTCCCGGCCACCTCGTTCACCAGATTTCACTCCGTCTTCTTTCTATGGTGTTATGTTAAAGATATCGTGTATGTCATTATCATTACCATCCTTGATGAGGATGTGCTACAGCGAGCATGTCAAGAAATCGAGTACCGTGATGACATGCTTCGTCCAACTAATGGTGCCCATATAGAGGTGTATTAAATGAGTAAAAAAAATAACTTCAATGTATATCTCATTTTGTAATAATTTACACTTTTATCTGTGTATTCATCTGCCTTTATAATAACATTTTGAAATGGTAGACTTTATGGATACCCTGTATATATTTCTAAACTCTTCCCGATTCTCTTTTCATTTAGTTTTACAAAAAAAAAAGTGTTATAACGCTGTATTTTTCTTCAAGATATTTTTAAAAATAACATCACACGAAGGCTCCATTTCTAAGACGTTCAATATTACTTTTAAAAAAAATAGTTGTCATCCTATTTAGAGGAGAATCATTCTCCGTTTTCATACACCCAAACAAGACAAAATATTAATTTATGACAACTAAGGTGCATTACTTTCCAAACATTTTTTAACCACTCTTCAATTCTCTTTATTTAACTTTAAACCCCGATATCCCATAAAGCAGTTGAACCTTTATTAAAATAAAACACTCGTATATGGTTGGCTTAGAACAAAAACTCTCAACTACTATTTTCGGAGGACACTAAATACTTATTTTCATTATTAGAATTACAATATCATTAGAATATACAGACATAACTATCAAAAAGGTTATAATTTATTTTTTAAAGCCAAAAATCTGTCTTTAAACAGCTGCAAGTAAAAAAAATTATTCCCTGGGGTTAATGAGTGTCTACTCTAAGCTGACGATAAACCAACGCTTTACGCATATAACAAAAATACTCTTTAGCTGAATTGCGTTAAGTGTCCATCAGAGGAAGGGAGAACTAATTATTCCTTTCGCGATGTAGTGCAGGAAATGAAAGCTACTAAGCCATTTCAACCGTGTAAGTCCTTTCTACTGAATGTCATGCATGGCGAGCATAAGCCCAACGTAATTAAGAAATGGAAGTTAATAAATAGATAAGTGCTATTTAACGTTTCCAGCCATTTCGCCAAGTTCTACGCTTATTGTTATGAATATCGCTCATTGTGTAAATACGGTTAGTAGATTTCCATTCCATTGTACTTGTAACTTCGATTACGGCTAAGTATGGTTTTTTTCTAATAGATATTTGTTAGCTGTTGCGAAAATGGAAATACTTGATCTATATTCAGTCACACCATTGTAAAAATACAGCATACAAGTTTTTTTTTCGAATACACATAAAGAAAATTAATGTTCTTCACAGGTTGAAATAATCACTGATTAAATGTTGTATTCAGATTTAATTAATTTAATATAAAAATGCTTCTTCATAGAAAAAGGGAATCCGACCAAATTATAAACAGCATTTTCTTGATTCCAAAGATGCTTTACGTGTTTATCCATTTTTCTTTAAAAAAAATATTAAGGTAATACACTGTTTAACGAAATTCTGGTATACAGATTGTAACAAAAGGAAACTTGTATGAATTGAAGAAAATGGTAAATAAGAAACATATAGATTTAACAAAGCAAGTGTGTTATGAACCGTTACAAATTCATAAATTATTATGGAATAAATTAAAAATAATGCAAAGCGTGTAATGTGATGCGCACTCGATTTGCAAAGCATTTCCATTCCTGGTACCATTTTAGTAAATTTTACTATAAATTTAGGTTTGACAAAAATAAAAACCTTCTGTTCGTTTCTTCTAAGCTCTACAACAGGGATTTTAAGTCAAGAAACTAGAAGGTCTACGAAGATTTTACTTTTCAAATGCTCTCGCTTGAAACATATCAAGGTTACGTTAAAATGGAGTTTATCGTCGTTTTGGCAACTTTTGGCGTGTAATCTAAATGGTGTTGACGTATATATCAATTCGAAATTTTTGTATCATGGTATGCCAATATCCAAATTCACCAATTTTGAGTTGTGACCACAAATGATTTCTAAGGTAATGAAAGTAAAATATAATAAGTGTTTATGTCCTCCTGTTACGTTAAGAAATACTTTATGAAATAATATTGGAAAATATTTTTTGTATGCTATTTTTAAAGTTAAAAAAAAAATTACTAACGTAAGTGTTATTAAAACTTGCAAAATGGACACTGGTCCTTTTCCTCTCTACCAAGGTAGATTTATTCTTTGGAATTTTGTATTGGTGAAATGCTGAATCCGTATAAGAAACACAAGTCAATTAAACTTCAGGTTTAGAATACGCAGAGGAAATGTACATGACCGTAGAAACATGATCTCCACCTACATTTAGCATGGCAGAAAATATATATCATAGTAAGAAAATATGTTTCTTACAGTAGTTTATATTCACATAGCCTTATGTTTAGCTTTAGCACTTCACATTCAAACGGTTTGGTTGCTAACAGCGAAACTTTCGAAGGTAATTCGGGATGAGAAAAGAAAACAAAAGTCTGCAATCATAATAAGCTTTATTTTTTTAACTAGAAAAGTACAAGCGACGAGACAAGCACGTTCGCACTTGACAAAAACATTTGAGTCTTTTTAACAATTTATTGCATAATACACGTTCACGATGTCTCCTCGGACAAGGTGCAGTCGTTTTGATTTAAGAGAATATCCAAATACAAAAAGTGTTTCTTTAATAAAATGTCAGCCATTCCAAAATCCGTCGCTTCAGTTCGGCGGCTGTCGATGATTGCAAGCACACAAGTACGAATAAAGCTCTCTAAAAAATCACAAGGCTCTCTCAACAAGAGGAAAATATTCTACATAAATAGGACCGGATAGATAGCAATCTCATCGACCTCAAACGATATGCACTTCAAACGAAATTTAGCCTCGAACATTAGCTAACTGATAAAACCATTGATCAGAAAATAATCATCGTTACTAAGTGGAATACAAATTATTTACATTGAAATGTTTTAAATCCACGTGCACTTTATTTAATTAACAGAATGATTGAAATAATTCAAACTGGAAGGGTGAGATTTTCACTTCAATATACGAATTTCTGACTTCTAAAGTTTCCAAATCGTACCATGTCAATTCATAGATCCATTTTAAAACATTAGCAAACAGCCATCTTGAGAATAAAAATATTAAATTTTCGTATCTGTGTATTCATTCAAGTTGCGGTTAATTTGGTTTAAATGTCAAAAATAATCGAAGCGCAAAACGCTTGATGCAGAAGGTTGCAATAGTTGGAGTAAAATCCAAATAATACAACTTCCAGTATTTTCAGTCAGCACAATCTCGCATCACACACATACAGGGTTACTTGATTAAATAAATTAGGTGATAATCCATTCTAGTTAAAAAATAATTTGTAGTTCAAATAGCACAGATTTCACGTCACATTAAAATGAAATTTGATTGGAAATTGATGCTTTTCATGCTTTGTTATCAAACTATCATAACAGAACTTTTTTATATATTGCGAAATAATAGTTTATAATCAATATGCAAGCACTTATAAGACAGTTTTTGGTAAAATATAGTCAATATTTTGCGAAATTCGAAGAAAAAAAAGATCAAACTACAATAAAATTATCAAAATTCTTTGATTGCCAGAGATAATTATAAAAAAACTCATAACGTTGCAACCGTCTTTATCTGATTTGCAAAACATAAAAGGAAAACTTGCAATAAAAGGCAAATGTGTTTCTCAGCCGAATGAATTCTGCCAGGCGCACTACATCTCAACTCTTTCGAAAGGATGACGTCTACCTTTGGAACAGAATGCAAACACAGAAGCGGCGCATATCTTGTGAGTCTTGGAGTTCTGGTAAAGGATTCCGACTGTCATAAATACCACATTTTGTGTTTGTATGAATGGGTTTTCTCTGGTCGCTCATTGGAGCATGACGGGAAAGTTTGTTTTCAATGTATTCCTGGTTACCACATTCCCCTTTGTGTGTTCTCAAGGTTCCAGCCGATTGGGACATTCCTAACAAAGAAAAACAAAACAAAAACAACAAATGAGAAGCCGGTAGGTGGGAAAGCAAAACAAAAGAATAATGAAATAGTTACCTTAAAAATGTTCCAACAAAATAAAACATAGAAATATACTTAGTTTTCAATACTCATTTTTTAACAAATGAACAGAAAAACATTATCCATGTCTTTTTTACTATTTTAAGGATTGAGTTGAAATGGGTACAATAAATTAGCGATTCAGATGCATAATAACTTAGGTTTGTTGTTATTATGTACTCTGAATTCAAACAGGCTATATAAGTGTTTTACACGCGATTTTTGAAGATTCTAAGCCAAAATTCACACTTAAGAAGAACAGTGATAAAAGTGAAGACAGTTTTGGAATCTATGTAAATTGTATTCATGGTGTCTAAAAAATATCAAACCTTGAGAAAAGTGACTGAAAATATAAATTTTTTCATTTATCAGACTATTCTATACACTCGAAAAAGTCAGAGGAATGACATCAGTAACTAAGCAACACATTCTCAATAACGATATAATTTAAGAACTGGTAGAATTCGTTCCCAAAATCTGCTTACAAATTTTGAATAATTCAGTTCGTCTAAAATTTACTTTTCATGGGTAGCGTCACTTGTTTTGAAGGTGATACATCTAGAACCATAATTTCATAAAATCTGGTCACCTTATCTTACTGTATTTTAGAACTGTCCATCATGTTTATCACATTAATTTAAAGTATGCTCATATAATGCTTGAACGTTAATTCTATAATACTGTTGGCTTTTATAGATGATAATTATCCTATTTATGACATTGAAAAGTATATCTGGAAAATTATCGTCGAAAATATTCAAAATTTAACTAAAATATGAACAAAACAAATCAAACACAAAAACTAAATACAAACAAAAACTAAGTACACACAAAAACAAAGCAAATAATAAACTAATTCTAATGCAAATAAAAGAAGGGTTCAACTACATAGATACATAGGAAGGTAGTTCAACTACATGAAATGTTACACAACTAAAAATAAACAGGTACTGGATGAGATGCAAGATTTAGGAATCTTCTTTCATAGCTTATTTTTAAATTCAAATAACTTTTGGAATATCATCAGCTTTCAGTTTCTCATTTGCTTGGATTATAAAAGCAAGTAGTTGAATCTATAAAAATGAGAATGATACGAAATACCGAAATACTTTTTTCCTTTTAAGATTGAACTGGAGTATTTGTGAGACGCCAGTGGGAGAGGTAAATTCTACAATTGTTAGTGTCACATTTGGATGTGTGTTACTTTTGAAAGTAGGATGTGGCTTTAATAAATCTGAAATATAAATTTCTACTGCAATTCAAAACAAAATCTTATAACATGTATAACTGAAACCCATATGACTACTAGGTGGCGCTAGCTTTATGCGCCTTAACCAAATGTGGAACTGAACTCTAAACATCCTTTCGTTTAGAATTTTTAATTTTTCTTAGACAATTTTTTTACTGAATATACTTTGCGTATTCCTGTAACACATCTCAGCATAATACTCCAAATGTAATGCATATATTATGTATTAACTGGTTAACACTTATAGTGTAGTAAACAAGTTCCCACAAGTGAATAAGTATAGAAAATTGAACAGAGAGCAAAAAGAGCATTGGCACGCAAACAAATTCTTTTTTTCAGTACATTTAACATCTTTGGACAACGCAATACTCACAAGGAGAAATAATTAACTAAATCAATAAAAATTATTCTTAAAGTAAAGTAATAAAAAAATTTTCATGAACACATTATGCACATAATGTGTTCATGATGAAAATGAAAGTCCATAAAGTATTGGGGAACTTGGATTAAATGATTTTAATCCAAGAAAAATTCGAAACCGTGAAAGATAAAATTTATGTTTTTTTAACTTAATTTACACTTAATGACTTTTCCCAATCTATTTAGCAATGGTTTAATTTTTTTTTAACTAGCAGGCTCCGCCCTCTGCTTGCTAATCCTCGCCAACCCTCCGTGGATTGCTAAGCAATCCCATTTGGTTAGCTTTGCAAACCAAAACTTTTTTTGCAGAGTTAATCTCCTGCGACGGCGAAACTATCTAAATAATTCGTATTAACCTGATTTGACTTTCCGGTCCATGACATCACAGCGAGGGTTTCGCCTCCTATTAGCTTATGCTCGCCAACTCTCGAAGATTGCGAAGCAATCCAGCTTGGTTTGTTTTGCAAACCACACTCCTGTCACAGGTCCCATTTGGTTTGCTTCGAAAACCAACATTCCTTTCGCTGAGTCAATCTCCTACGACGGCAAAACTATCTTAATAATTCGGTCCATGACATCACAGCGAGGGCTTCGCTCTCTGCTCGCTGACGCTCGCCAACCCTCGGTGATTGGTACGCAATCGCATTCGCTTTGCTTCGCAAACCAATACTCTTCTCTGAAGTGAGTGCTTGCTTTCAAAATTTCATTGGCATCAGACGTTTTAGCCCATTTAGGGAAAATTACAAGTTTCTAACATGAAAATAAATAAATTTAATTAACGTCGCACTGGAGCAATACAACGGACTATTGAAGACGGTCCGGGATAAAACCAGAATGGAAAAGCACGATGTAATTTGGAACCACGGTCAGATGAAAATTTTTTTTTAAACTCATGCTTCCAAATTTGTAATGCATAATTTGATAAATAATATTGGATTTTAAGTGCATGCCTTTAAAGTACAGTTTATTGAATACGTCCTTGAAATTTGCTTTTTACTGCATTTTTTTTTTCAGAATGCTTTAATCCAATTTTGACAACTTCCAGCGTGAATACTTTGGATGGGATCCCGGACTTTCACCAATACTCCCATTGAGTTGTGGAATATATTTTATTTGTTAATTTTAATGTAATTTTAAGCTTTATAGTCCATTTAATAGTCATGATGCAGAATTAAATAAAGATACTTCAGCTTCGTGTTACTTATTTCGATGTAAATGCCCAAACATATATCGTACCCAAATATTTTTATACATAATATATATATGGTACCCAACCTTCCACTAGAGGGTACCTCCGTGCTGATCTCATCTCCGACCAATGCGCAGCCATACCGCGCATTCGAGAAACGCCGAGAGCCAAATGCCACTCAGAAGTAATCCAACGAAGCAAGTAAAAAAGATGCTGAAGTGGACGTAACCGCGACGACGAGCAGTGAGCGCTGACGATGGATTAAACGATTATGACGTGAACTTTGTTTTGCTAGGACTGTGCATTCTTCACGAACAAATGAACTAATATTTCATCGTATTGGCCAACCCAACATATTGTAAATATTCACCAATCTAATTAAATGTAATTGTTCTCTGAAACGATTCTTCATGTTAACAATTTCTCACGCCACCGGCCCCCACATATATTCAACTCGTAGCTGGATATTGCGAGAAAAAATAAAATTTGAAGAAAACTTGATCTGCCATTAATGATTTAATAGAGAATATCAACTTGGCAAGCATTGTCTTTGAAGAAAAACACTTGTATATTTCTTTAAAGTCTGTTTTCGTGGCTTTTTAGATTGTAACCAAAACTGAAATCCCTAAAGAGCAGCTATTTCTCCTGGTTCCGCGTTTTTAAAGTAGATAAAACGTTCGTATGTGAAAGAGGCGTATCACTCCTAAGGTTGTGAAAAGAACAGCAACGGAAAGAGAAAATCGAAAATAAAGACGCTTACACTGGCTTTTGATAAGAATATTATTGCGGTCTAAGCGATAGTATTTTGATAGACAACAAAAGCTGTAATTTTAAAGGATGAGAATTTTTTTTTTAGTATGGAACAAAATTTATTATCCGTTTTCTTCACGGGATATTGTTTTTTGAAAATTTCAGTAGCTATCTAAAAACCGAACTATAAATGCCATTCTACAAGAATGGGATTAACTTTTTAATTTAACATTTGTGGAATTTTTCTCCGGAGAAGATTACAATGCGCATATTTCAAATAGTATTAGAAAAATATTATTTAAATATTTAAACAAAATAAAGGACATGAATAAAAGTTTTTGATACACATTTGGAAGAAATACATCTATTAAAAGATGCATATCGATTTTTATAATTATTTCAAACCATTCGCTAGATTGAACAATTGTTTTTCATTGAAATACAAGTTTATTTACAATAGGACAACCATAGTTAAATTTTGATAAGTTTTAATCCAAATTCTAATGGAATAGCTACATCAACATTTTGCTGATATTTTAAATCGATTTGCAAAGGAAGCTTATTATATCCGATAAAATATATTTTGAATTAACGATTCTACCATTAAAAAGTGTATAGAAGGAAAAATCCATTTACTAATAAAGCTCATACGCCAGATATATTCACTTATATAATAAAAGGGATTTCAGAATAAACGAAAAAGATGGACTGCGAAAATTTCACTTCCACTACCCAAATACTCTCTTATAATACATTACGGGGTTACCTTAAAATGTAGTTTATAGGCTTTTTGGCGACTTTGCATCTATATGCTAGTTGCTCCGTAATTGATACGTCCGTTCCGTTTGAAGTTTAATATAAGTGACGTTGATTAATTATTATATGTGTTCGGAATTAATTAAATCTGAATTTTTTTGTGGCGATGTTCTGAAATCGTATTCGAAAAACAAGCCAAGTGATGTCATATCCGGAATACGTGTGAAGAATTTTTAGTGTTAACAAACTAGACGGTCATCAAAGATTGTAGTTTTGATACCCTGATATGTAATGCTTTTGCATAATACATATCAGGGTAACATTAAAATGTAATTTACAGCAAAGTTGAAAGATTGGCGAAGACTTGAAATCGTATTCGAAAAAGAAGCCGCACTAACGTCATGTTTAGAATAAGTACTCGAAATACGTATCGCCATAGATTCAATCCCACCATTTACATTTAGCTTGTCCGAAAAAATGCATTGTATTCAGTAACTGAAGCCTTCTTCAGCTCAAATCCATTCTGTAAATTCATTAAATTTGTCTAGTTCAAATATTCGGAAAACTTCGATAAACTTAAAAATCTGTTTATGCCCAAAGGTGTCAGAACCGTAAGATATGCAAATTCCTGCAACCAATTTCAGCTTTCAACCCTAATTTAATTACAAAATTGTTATGATTCCATTGTGAAAAGCATGTTGAAGGTATTTAAAAACGGCCAAAATCTCCGCGAAGAGGATACCAAAAAGAAATTCCATCAGCACTTTTAATCCCGTAGCAAATCAACAGACTTAAAATGGATCTTTCCGAATGGGCTTTGCTTCAGCGGCAGACCATCCAACAAGACACGGAAAGCTTCTTACAACAATCTGGTCAGGGCGCAAAGCATTAGAGAGAATTAGCGTGCTAATAGGCAAGTTTCCGCAAAATTCAATTTGACATTCTTAAATGTCAGGCAGCGCTCGCTTAATTAATGAAATTCTTCCCGCTTTGGGCCAATGACTGTGGAAGTAGACACGAGGCATTTCGGAGGCATTTACATGGTAAAGAGGGTTTGAATTTAATTCGCATCTTGCCGTTGGGATAAATTATTCATGTTTATTAAATGAAAATTGCAAGGCTGCCACAGCCAAGGCACTTGCGAAGTACCATTACTTACATAAATAAAATAGCAGCAAAAAAAATCTCCCCTTAAAGCCTATTTTGGCAGTAATTTTAGGTGCTCAGACACAAAACAAATCGGCGAAAACGCAAGATGTGCTTATTACGAATGAAACAGATGTTCTGAAAAAATTTAAATTTAAGAACTAAAAAAACATATTTTCTTAACAAGGTTCATACTTCATCTAGCAACCACAGAATCCTGCATTTTTTTTTTCATGGTTGTCCGGGCTTTCCGCCAAAACAAAATTGGCGTCCATTGGAAAATTTTCTTTCCAATAAAAACCTTCCCCTCCGCTATTAGTTAACAAACAAAAACTAAATATTCGTTGACCGCTTGTAAATTTTCAAAAAAAAAAAAGTCGCCAAATTTTTTAATTTAGTAGCTTTTGAGACAATTTTTCAAAGATACATCTAGTCGCCAAGGTTAAAAATAGAAGCAAAAATTCGCCTTTTAGTCGTCACCTGTGGCAGCCCAAAGATGCGACCTTGCAATCTGTAAACATTTTAATGCTGCAAATCTGAATCAGTGTTAGAAGTAGAGAACCCATCATGGTAAATTTGTGTGATAATTAGGGCAACTTTTTTGTTGCAGTAAAAATTATAAAAGTTGCATTTATCATTCCTCAAAGTTGCATTTATGGAAATAAAGTTGCATTTATTTTTTATTCACTAAATTCTAAAATAAATTATTCGTAAAAAATGAAAAATTCAAAATATATTGACAATTTTGGTCGTGCACAACAGTATTATAATATATACTGAAATACAGAAGAACGTTGAATGGCCGATCCTTGGTCAGTAATTTCTTTATCATTGAAAAATCGATAACATTGATCATATAATGTACTGTATCGGATAGTAGAAGCGCAAAATCCTTTCGCTCAACATTCAGATTTTAAATCGTCATCTTATAAGGCGAACAACATATTGATGATCGACACTCACCTCGAAAACTCTGTAAACGATTACACAAGTTTTCTCTGGATTATCAAGAGTGCCATCATCTAATGTGTTAAAGTACATCTTGCTATTTATTTTACTTTCGTCTTAGGACGAACACCTTCTTACCATGAACTTGTTTGATCCGCAATTCTTCGTCGTTCGCAAGATCAGACACACGTGATCGAAGGGTTGATGCAGAGAGCAAAAATTGAAATAGTAATTTGATATTAATTAATTTTAAGCTATATTTTAAAAAGGAGGTATCCATGTAGGAGGAATTTTGGTTTTAATACTTTACATGCAGCGTAGAACGCGTGAAAAAAAAGTTGAATTTGTTATAAAAAGTTGCCCTAGTGATAATTGAAGCAGCCTAAGAACTCCTTTCAGGTAAACAGAATCCCGTTCACCGGCGTCAATCTGAATCCAGCCAAATCGGACTGACGTAGTGGGGCTCCAATGGAAAGGCCGCCAACTTGGGTCAGTCGATTCTTGAAAAGATGTGAAAGCTGATCTAGAGTACCCAAAAGCATGAATGGCTTGAAAGGTTTTGTCTAAGGCAACTCACCCTCACTGTTATAGTTTTTATCGGTACAAACGATAAACGTGGAACTAGAATCCTCGACAAGGACACCAGTTGTGGAAGCTTTGTCACCGGATTTAAATAGACTCGTTCAAAACCACGTGACTCGACTACCAATTTCATTAAGTCGGACTATACTTTTCACAACAACACAAGATAGTTCAGTCCGAATCAAAGTGCTTTTGCTTTGTTCTGTTGCTCAGACAGTGCAGAATTAGTAATTAATATATTCTTTTATTTCGAAAGTGGCGAACACGAAAACGGAATTGTAGTATACGTGCTCATGGAATTAATCTTTAGACTACGGCCGGCACAGAAATTGTACCATGAACGCGCCTAGAAAGAATTTACAACGGACAGTGCATGAGTTGTATCTTGAAAGCTACAAGAATCGCGCCAAGAAAGAATCGTGCATGTTATATCTATAGCCGTTAATCCGGGGCATGGATGTAAATTGTGCTGTCCTTTGTTAGGGGCAATGGTGGTCCTTCTACTGGGTGCTCCTTCACAAGTGGCCATCAATTCCGGTCTTGTAGTGGCTAATGATTAAGTTCATATGTATATACTGGGATAGAAATTTCAAAACCTTGAGTACAGAAAAGCCAATTTCAACGCAGGAACTGTCATTCGGATTGACGAAAATTAGGTATTGGAGAATCAATGATTCGAGTGCACTGAAGCACAACGTTCCGGATTCAAACAATATGAAAGTTTTAGGATAAGCAAGCTATTTCTTACGGAAACGACTTTCCCCAAACTTTCGTTAGTGTCCACTGGATCCACATTGATTTGGATTCACCTAGATTCTGTTAGGGTGAAGCAACGTGGTTCTGGAAAAAAGCTGCAATCTATTTTTTAAGTTTAAAATATATAAATAATTTTATTGTATTTATTGCTTGGTGCAAATGTTTGAAGGAAAATAAAAATAATAAAAAATGTGCACGTCGGCATTGAGTATTTGGAATATACATTGTGAATTTAATAATGCGATACTGGAATACGTCATTTAAACTGATACTGGAGCCGTGCTCACATCGTTTGGCATCTAGACCACACTCCAGTTTCTGTGTACCGACACGCCTAAATTATTTCCTTTTATGTATCAACATAATTCACTTAGTATTGTATTAACTCTCCCTTTTTTCCTCTTTTTTGCACTTCCTTTCAATTTTCCCAGTTGAAATATTGCTGTCTCAGCGATAATTGCCCTGTTATCCTGAGGTTTACATGCTCATCCTCGTAGACATATCACGAAGCTCTTTCTGGCAATGACCATGATCACGACAGGATTTCAAAGTCGAGCTGCCACCTGCAGTGATGCGTGAACCCTCAATTACTCAATTAAATCCCTTAATACAACTATATAGTTTAAATCTAGTCATTTCTTTAAGCATATTTACGCGTGTGCTTTGGATCAATGGACTTTATTTACACATATCAACGCCTCCCCGTATAATCTATATATGTATGTATAATACTTATTCTCCATTCTTGGGGGCCCCAACGGATCCGGGTTCATCGGCGACTATGTTACGTCTTTCTGTGTTTAGGTCTAGTTATCTCTGTATTTAGCTTACCGTATAATCTGTATAACATTCAGCCCTTATCCTTTTGGGGGAGGTACAAGGGGGTTCGTTGGGTTTTATAAGCAAAAGAGCCGTATTTGACCTTGCTGCGCCAGACACAAAACAACGTAAAGCAACGGTCACGCACACAAGGAAATTTTAGTGACAATGAACAGAGAAAACATTCAAAGTGGAATCGAACATGCACTACGAACAGCTTGCTAGCGAAGTGAGCATAGGGAGAAGCAAGGTATTAGGATCCCTAGGAGTAATGTCTTTAAATGTAAAGGGGTAGAGATGTCTCCCACTTTGGTTGTCGCTTGAAAATAACCGAAAAATTAAACAAGTCTTATATTAAAATTCATTTCGAGCGTTCAAGAAAGCATTCAAAGAAATGTTTTTGAAATTGTTGTATCGTTTTACATACGCGTCAATTAAATTCAAATTCACTGACATTATTTTTTTTAAATTAATGCTCTTAACTAGTCTCGACTTGTCCGTCATATAAAGCAAATTTGCAATTACTTAAGGTTGCCTTATCACTGGAAAGACCAGTAGCCCTTATATTTTAGGTAGGTAAATGGATAAAATTGTAGGAAAAGTATATGAAAATAGGAGTACGTATAGAAGCACTGATTTACATAAAATAACTTTTCATTCAAATTTCTATTATGTTAGTCTACCCTCAATACATTTTCTGATTGATTCCATGCTTGAATTATCGATGGATAATTAGACTTATCCTAAAACTTCTCCAGTAAGCGAACTGAATTTAAAAAGTTTGATTTGTTTTTGGTTTTATGTCGAGTGCTCAAAACTACACGAAGTACTTTATTCTACAAGAAACGGACTGTAGCAATTATGGACAAACAAAAAAAGTATATAAAAATAGGAGTACGTATAAAAGCACGGATTAACATAAAATAACTTTTCATTCAAATTTTTTTACATTATTTTACCCTCAATGCATTTTCTGATTCCATGCTTGAATTATAGAAGAATTATCCTCAAACTTCTCAAGTAAACGAACCGAATTTAAAAAGTTTGATTTTTTGTCGAGTGCTCAAAACTACACGAATCACTTTATTCTACAAGGGACGGATTGTAGCAATCATGCAAATTCCATCGTGTCATTTTCTTAAAGAGGTATAAGGAATCACTCGATACCACGTTTGTATCTAAATCAGCTTTAATGCATTCGAAACTAGACAATTCGTTCAAAACCCTGCCAACGCCATAAAAACACTATTTATATAAAACACCGCTTCAAAACAATGACTACGACCGTGGAATTTCACTAAACACAATTGACCTCCATAGACTGTCAGACAAAAGGTTCTTAAATAATTCAAAATGGGGCTCAAAAATAAGTGATATTATGAGAAAAATCTTTTTAAAGAAACATTTATTCTTTTTACGATTCTCCACCGATGTCTTCATTGGGCTTTTCTCTGAAAACAACCTTGCTCCCAAGCTGCGATTAGATCTTTCAGCAGAATCGTTTAACTCAAAAGGCAGCATAAAAATAAGAGTGGTGGTCATGAGAAATTCCATTCGCACGCAAAGCTACATTCTGAAAAGATTTTGCATCATAAAAGTAAAAGAGGAAAAGTCTACGTAACCCTATTTCCAAGCAGAATCTTCAGGATATCCGGTGTTCATCGAAGCAATAGAAGCGGAAAATTACGGCGGAGGATCTAAGGAGATGTTTATATTTACAGAACATTCCAGTAATCAGACTTCTTGCAAAAATGTAGGCACTCCCAATGTTGCATGCTTTTTATAAAAGAAAAATGCTTCAGACATTGATTTATCAAAGTTGACAGCAGAGGATCTAAGGCGTTGTTTGTATTTACAGAACATTCCAGAAATTAGATTGCTCATAAAATTAAGCACTTAGAGAGTTAAATACTATTTATAGTAGGTAGAATATATTATACACTAGCAGAATTACCCGTAGTTACTCGGGTTGAATTGGTTAACCAACTTCCGATTTCGTTAATAAATTGTAATTCCTATACAGCAGATGTAACTACCACTCTAATCAAGATACAGAATTGTTAAATACCAAATTTCACAAAAGTAAATAAATGTCGTATTTCGCAATCTAAATTTTTATAGAATTTCATTTTTCTTTGAGAGAAGCTCTAGAGTACAATGTTACTCATGATGCATAGAATAATTAAGAATATACATATATGCCTTGTATGTCCTTTAAAAAACAATCCACGATCTAAACTGCCCAAGAAACCTCTCCTCTACAATAGCTAGGCTACGTACTGGACATTTCAAAGGCATGAAGATTTCACGAACTAATATAAAATCCTATCCCATCTGCAGGTACTGTCCCCAATCGCAACTAACTCCAGATCATGTTTTCGACTGCCAGGCCATTATTGGTTCCCTCTTTTAACTTGGAGCACCCCCAATCGAAATCCTCCATAGCCATCGAGCTCCAGAACTTGCAGATCTTGTCACCAAGGCTTTTGGAGGACTCTAAACTTTTGCACTAGTACTGTAAGCATAGACACGACAACAACAACATGTCCTTTAAATAAAAAAGCGTTCCCAAAAAATTATCACACATTGATTAAAAATGTTTTTAAAACTAATTAAACCATTACTTACATTGATTATTGAACGAAAAACATGAAATTGAAATTACAGAAATACATCTTAAAACAGATTTTAAGAAACTTCTAATAAAAAATAATGAATGTATCTCGTCATGCTAATTAGCAAAACTTGTAACTCTACAGTTAACGTATAGAAGTTACGCTAATTAGTATGACGATCTGTTTTTTCCCTACAAAATACATTCTTGGAATATAAATGACAAATATAAATGAAAGCAAACGATTAAAAATGTTCGTATATACTAGTACCAAGCAAACGAATTTTTGCACCATGCTATGCAATTTTATTAACACACATTGGCAAAGGACTTCTAACGATCACACATTTGATAATCCTCATATAATTACCCAAGGTTCTCAGGACCCTAGTACGGCATAGAGATTTTGAAAGCGGAATATTTAAATTCGTCAGAGTATTTTAGATTTTGCAACACAAAAAGCCTCTTTAATCACTAGATCTCAATCTAATAAAAATTAGAACACCGATTTAAAAACTAAAGTTATTTCCCACAAATATCTTCTAGCAACTATCGATGCTTTGCTAGACGTTGTGGAATATTGGTCAAACATCCACCTTCTCATTTCAAACTCGGATTCCTCATCTTATTAAGACGTTCAGCTTCTGTCGTAAAACAAAGGAATAACCTAATGTTTTAGGAAAATAAAATCTATTTTATTCTCAGTTTATATATTATGAACAAAATTCACCATATGCAGAACCTTAATTGTTGAATGTCTCATTATGAATAATTACTACAGTGTACTTTTTATTTCATAGGTAAAAGCAATGTTTTTCAATGGAGGAATAGAAAATGTCTTGACTTGTAATTTTAAGAGACTTTTCAAGTTGTCCCGAGATTCACTTTCAGAATTACAATAGTTTGACATTACCTAATCACGCCTTAGATTTCGAAGATTTGTTCGGAAGTTAATGTTCAACAAATCTTATTACATAAAAAACACTTACTTCAATTTTTTCATGAGCATTAATGTCGTTGTGTTTCTCAACTTCTTTTGGTTGAATCTGAAAAATAAGTCAATGGGTAAATTTCATGATTCGTTACTGTACAGGAACACACAGCTCCAAAGAAGGCAATTTGAATGTAAAGGATTGCGATTTGAAAATAGTACGATCGAAACACTTCGGGCAACTTAATAAACCACATTTAAAATTCAGTATAATAATTTTAAAGTTTAAAATTAAAAAATTATGATTTAAACCCTATTGAGGTCATGTTATCTTAAACTTTAAAATTTTATTCACTCATTCGAACAATCAGAAATTATTTTGATCTTGAATATTTTGTTTTTAATTTTTTTTCAATATAGAAATATATTTCCGTGGATTATTATTATAATGTTGCCCATAGCCCTTGCAATAACAATCCGAGTGTTGTAATAGGAACGACACACCCAAAATACTAAAGGAATTTATACTATTTACATAATTGAACAGGAATTTGTGTCCCGTGGTTGAAGGCACTGTAAAAAGGGAAATTTGGATCTTACGAGATTGACTCAAAACATCCGCCCGGTGACTCCAAGTAATAAATCTGTGCTCAGATAGCAAAATGTAATACGTCACTTTTATCAAAAAATTGACTAAGTCCCATCCTGGAGTGTTTTTGTTGATGTGTCTTTTTCTTTAAGTTTATGAAAAAACAAAGGTGGGAAGATTGTAATAAATCAAAAACCACAGAACCACATGTTGAATCTTGAATATTAAAATTGCTGTCACGAAAAATTGAAAAAAAGTGACCTATAACATTTTGCCATCTGAGCACAGATATATTCTCTTTTCAGTTTGAGTGTGTGTTCGAAATTTCTCGTCACTCCAGTTGACACAGAGGAGCACTTAACAATTAAAAGGAAGCCATCATGCACCCCTTAAAACCATTTGAGAAAACCTTGTAGGTAGATAGGTAAAATTTCTCAACCGGTAGTCAGTGGAAAACAGACAGGTGCTGATACTTGATCCCTAACCGTTAGTATGGGCGTTACGCTATTCAACTAAAGAACTTTCCTGCGAAGAGAAAAAGTCAAAATTGATTCAACTGACAGTCTGACATAAGTATGATACTGTAAAAACAAACTGTTCATGGCAAACAATTTTCTGATTATACAAAATGAATTTTCCATCTTGGTCAACTCAAGCCATTTCCAGTGGACCACTCTGAAAATGATCATGAAATTCTAAGAATTGTCCGAAACGTAATACGACGAGTTTGAAAACTATCAAATCACGAATATCCGATTGGGGCTCTGGATTAAGACAAGTATACTCAAACTAGGGGGCCTGCCCCCTGCTCGCTAACGCTCGCCAACCCCCGGAGGATTGCTTCGCTATCCTCATTGGTTCGCTGCGCGAACCTATGCTCGCTTCGCTCGCCTCAATGAAGACATTTGTCCTAGCATAAGGGATTGTTTACAAAATATGTTACCAAAAAAATGTTTTTCAAATCTAAATTTGCTGTATTACAGACAAAAATATATACAGTATCTCTAAAATCAGAATTCAAATGAAAACTTTGTGCAAATTTTGACTCGAAATGTGAGCGTTGCTTTGGAAATTGAATACCCAGCATGTTTTCCCAGCACTCAAACGACCCACACTTTTTCATTGAGTTTGTTGCCGAAAGTTGTAGTGCAAGCGTCTTGTTGAACTATAATTGTTGGCCCTGAAAAGAACCGTTTTTTAAATGGCCCTGAAAAGATCCCCCGCTTTCTTTGATTTCTATTATAAACTAACTGCAACAGCTCATTAAAATTTCCTTTTTTTTTCAATAAAATTTCATCCGATAACGCTATAAATTCAATCGATGCGCGAGACTTTGCGATAAACAAACAAACCGTACAGTGTTGCCAAAACGCGATTACAAATAACGTCTTTTTTGCGTGCCACGTAAGAGAATTATATATATATAGATTTAATTGTTTTTTGCGTGGAGCTGTTACCTTTTACCATTCACATACTAGCTGTTATAATAACATTGCATGTGTGAACGTGATCAAATTCCCTCGTTTACTGGATACGAGTAAACGAGGTCATTTGAGACTGATCTAACTAAAATAATACTGTGACGGATGTAAAATTCATTTGTTGAAAACACGAGTTTCAGATTGGTTGTGTTGTTTTTCTTTTGGCGCAAGGGTCATATACCAAACACAAGGCAAACAAAGTCAAGTAATGGACATGCATGCAGAAGGAAAGATTTTACTGGCAAAGAGTGAATATACCTACAAAGGAATTGAACTTGCGTTGCCAAAAACTCGCTGGTTGTGTTAGCGCAGTCTGTTTATCCAGAGCCACGAAACCCTTTCGGGAATTTAAGGATCTTAAACTTGAGGGATTTTTTTTTCTCGAGTCTCTATTGAGTTGGGGCTGATAGGTCTACTAAGTCTAATTCAATCTTGCCATACTTTTTGTACGTATTCTAAATTTGAAGTGATATTGTTGATTACATAAATTGCTAATTTATAAACTGTCTTATAATTTTTCAACTCATCATTCATTTTTGGATTGGTATGTACGCAATAGGCAGAAATTGTTCCATCAGTGCGGCTTTTAGACGTGTAGTTTAACAGGTATAGGAGTTAGGTAGAGCCGGAGCAATCCACTATGCAAATAAAACATTAAGGTAGGTAGTTGAATTTACGACCTATACCCCTGAAGCAATACAAAGGGTTTTTGGTGACAGTCTGGGATCACTCCCGATAGGAATATGAAACATTTACTAAATATCTACTGCAGTACAAAGTCCAAAATCCTCCAAACCTTGGCCATTCAGGATTACTGGCATTTTTTGTGGAAAAAAAAACACGTTAATCAAAATCGATGATTGGTTGGTTTGATGATGGCAAAGTCCATTGACGGTGCAAGAAAGGTGAACATCCATTGATGTAAAGATTATGCGTTTGTAATGTAAAGAAAGCTGAGTAATAAATTACTCAGGTTTTGTTTGTAGTCGCCAGGACGAGTAACTGAATTAGTAGCGCGAGGCCAACAAAATTCTTTCCCCCGTCGCTAAGGGACTGCGACGTGTTGAGTCGGACGTGTTAGCTGTATGGCACTACGTCTGGGATTCATATCTCGAGAAGGTTAATTTACTCAATCGCTGAGGTTATTTCTTAAACAAGTTTATTTAATTTTAACAAGGAAATATAACAAAGAAATCGAATAAATACGTTCAGAATACCATTTGATTCTAAAGAGAAAGAAAGCGTAGTACTTTAGCGACAGGAAAGGAGTTTAGTGGTCAGGTGTCCGCGCACTAGCAACTCGGCTAGTTATCCGCGTACTCACAAGCTATTTCGTGTGGTGAAAGCTGCGAATATATAGTGATGATTCCAAGTTGGAAGATAAATTGAGCTTTCACAAAAAGTGTGAGCAATGTGATGAAATTGCGTTGAAAATATCTCAATACCCATGGTTTCAATACAATGGGATGCCTCGTTTCCTGTAATAAGGCATCAGCCTTTATAGCAGCAGCCAAGGGCATGTTGTGTGTTTATTGTTATTGCTCCTGCAGAAAATGATCAGAGTGAGTTCCTTTCCCGTGTCCCATTTATTTTCTTCTTCGTATCTTACAGACTACTGACCCGAGGATTCCCACCGCATGGAATCGAGGAAAGAGATGGGACTGGAGCTTTTGATATTCTTCCGAGGTCATGTCTGTTGCACTTGTGTGCGCACTCGACTGTTCCAAAGTCATGTTCATCATTTTGTCGAGTTGTTGATCAGCATGACCTTAAGGATGGACGCAAAATTAAATGAAGTCTCTGGAGGGGTGATAGTTGGTTTCTGGACCTTACCTGAATGTAAAGACTATGCTGATAATCCCGCACCGTTGATATCTATGTACCAAAATCTTTCAACACATTTAGACCCGGTGCGCACATTCAGTTTTTCAACGTGCGGCGCTGCTGCGGCAACGCAAGTACCGTCTGATGTACACAAGATCCTATAGAGTAGTGCACACATACCTCCGGCGCCGCTGCGGTGACGCACGTCCAACTTGCGTGCAATTTTAACCGCAGTTCCCCACGGCGCCGCACACGCTTCTCCGGTCTCAAGTACCTTGTTTTCATTCATTAATCGAATATAAATAATAGTTAGTAAATGTATGTATCCAGTAACGCTATTTTGTTTAAAAATATACTTTTTTTACTCAAAAAAAGCGAAATAAACACGTTTTCTTCTATAGAATATCTATCGCAAATGGCGCGAAATGAGTTCGTGCGTCATTTCACGGTTATGTGTGCATAGTTGGGCTTCAGCGCCGCAGCGGCAACGCACGTTGTAAAATCAGATGTGTGCACCGGGCCTTAATGTACAGTTGATTAAGTCTTATGGTGCAAGAGCCATATATTTCCTAGCTCCGCAAAACAACGTCTTGTTTATAGACACTCAAGGAAAGCTTTATCATAAAAAAAGTGGAAAGATAATTATAAGTATTGCATTGAATGTAGGCTGTCCTAGGTTACGAATGGAGTCTTTATAAATAAACTGTACTCAAAATTACACCGATTTAATTTAACCCGGACTTTTGGTTTAAAAAAAAATTAATGATAATCCTTTCGAATTATGTAATCATGGCTCGGTTTTGTAATCGATTTTATTTTTAGCCATACAGTCGACGAAACATTCGACACGCGCATGCGCACTTAGTTTTCTGTACATAAAACATGACGGTGCGCATGTGTCGTTCTGCCTATTTGAGGTTATCAAAGCAAGAGTGGCCTAATTCACCAACTTTCCCAATGGAGATAAATACGATTTTCTTGCCACAATTTTTTTATATATTCTTATTTATCCACGAGATGGTTTGAGATTCTGAAAATTTGTTTCTCAGTGATCAGCACTAAGTTATTTTGTAATTTTAGAACACTTGAACCTTGCACATTTAAAAAAAATGAAAGGTCTTAATAAAAGATGATGCAAATTTTTTTCGGATTTTTGTGGGTTAGGCCACTTTTGCTCTAACAGCCGTTAGTACTAGTCAAATTATAGCGTTGAAGGACCGCTATATTGAAGCAATTTGACTTACCTAAGATAAAGTTATAGGATTCAACTGTTTAAAAAAATTGAACTTTTTAGGATACAACGAACTTGAAGTGTTCTCAAGCATCGAATGTTGGTTTGAAATATTCCTAAAAAATGGGATACAAATGTTGCTTAATGGTCTCATATCGGTTGGCATGGAATCAATGTAAGCAGAAACGAGCATGTGAAGTTGTGTAGAAATAGTTCATGTCACACAATCGTCGAATTCTAGTCTTTTCATGTAACCTTGCAACGATTTATGGAATGCTTTACATTACAATAAGATGAACAGATTTATCTAAGTTAAATGGATCAATTACCCTGTCCATGGCGTCCTCCATGGAGAGAAATCCGTCTCTCACGAGCTGAAGAAGCAGTCGAACCTGATCGTCTTCGGTTCCTGGTCCGCCCACGTCACCGATTTGCAACCTGGAACCTAGAACGAAAACACTATCACACACAGTACGAGAATAGAATCTATACATATTGGTAATTGTTTAATTAACGTCGTACTAGAGCCACACAACGGGTATCGACGAAGGTCCGGGATCAATCCCTACAATGGAAAGACCCGAGGACAACACCACGTAATTTCGAACCACGGTCAGTTGACGAGGCAACACATGAGCTGGCATTCCACTCTCCAAACTTCCACACCGACTCAACGTGAGGACTTTCGGCCACGACAGATTTAAGGTGCACCAGCAGCCTCTACACCATACGCATACAAACATCCATGCCCTGACCAGCCGACCAACCGGTATAGTGGTTAGCCTCTAGATCGGAAGGTTCTCAGTTCGAATCCGGGCATGGATGTTTGTAAGCGTATGGTGTAGAGGCGGCTGGTGCATCGTAAATCTGTCGTGGCCGAAAGTCCTCACGTTTGGTTGGTGTGGAAGTTTGGAGAGTGGGGTGCCAGCTCAGGTGTTGCTTCGTCATCTGACCGTGGTTCAAAATTACGAGGTGTTGTCCTCGGATCTTTCCCTTAAGGGACTGATCCCGGACCGTCGGCAATAGCCCGTTGTGTTGCTCTAGTACGACGTTAACTAAAAATTATCATGGAACATAATTAACATTAATGATCCGAATTCGAACCAGGAATCTTCCGATCTGGAAGCTAACACCTTAACCACCAGACCTTATACATATTAGATTAGCATATGACGGTAGGTAGTTAATTAACGTCGCACAGAAGGAACACAATGGGCTATTGGCGACGGTCCGAATCAATCCCGAATGGAACGAACCAAGGGCAACGCCTCGTAATTTTGAACCAAGGTCAGATGACGGTTAGCATATGGGTCGAGGCAAATCCTTTTTAATAAACGTAGTCATCGAGCCCAATGAAGATCGTTTAGATGTTGGGCAATTTTTTACTAGACGAGTCAATTTAGATTGAAAATTTCCATTTCTACAATGATGTAGAGATCTGTGAAGTAATGGCGTATCAGTGTTTGATGTAACGGCGAACAGTGTGATCGAAGGATTTCACAACTCCATCTTCATATCGAACCCCGGCAACAAGAAAAGTGACACAAGTCAAAAAATAAAATTTTTGATGTTATGTCATTGAAAAATATGTATGAGGTTCCCCAGGGTGTTATATTACTATTCTATAGAATATAATAGAAGTTACCACCATAAATACTCACCTAAAATTTAAAAGAAGATTATACTGATTCAATATAAGTTTTGTAATATTCTTTAAGTTGATGTTTCTCAAATTCTGCACTCTGTCACTTTTCTAATATTTGGAGCATCTAATATTTCCGAAAGCGTCGGCCTTATTTCTCGAAATTTATTGATTGTAGATTTTATTTCTTTGTACATTTCCACGTGTTTTGTGCTACAATACAAAAAAGGCACAGTACAAAAAACATTCGCAGAATGGTGGATGTTTTCTGTACTGATTTGTCTTTTACTTTTTATGGTCTTTTTCAACTGTCATGTAAATAGATTTCTCCATCTTAGAAAGAATCTTGCAGAACGCTGAAGGTTATCGAAGGCAGTCTACCTTTTGCAGCTCCCTTGGATAAATTTGAAACCTTATTTCTCCAAGGTAAATAAAACGAAATTTATTGAAGAATTCAACAAAAATGCAAATGCGACAGTGGTGGTTTTTTGTAGTTATTCAGAAAAGGATGCGTAAGGAAAAGGAACTACACAGAAATACCCTGTCTATAGCCCCCCAACGGGAATTTAAAAAACTTCCTTTCAAATCGTGTTAAAACCTTTAACTCCTGTAAGATAAACTATGATTAGTAAAGCTATAACTTGCAATGAGGAGTCAGGATGATAGGATGGATTGTTCCATTCGTTTGTAAACAAATTTGACTTCAGTTTCATCGGAGTCCTCTTTGAAATAGTTTTTATAAAAAATAGTTCTTTTACGTAAAAAAAATAGTTCCAGGTGATGGGTTTGAAGTTAACAGTTTTTTTTTTTAATAAAATAAATGCTAAAACCAGTTTAATCAGCTTAAATCGAAGTTTCTTTCCTCTGATAGGTGAAAAAAAACGCAGACATGTCTGAAAATAGTTGAAAAAATCAGCATACGAAGTGTTAAGGCGTTATTGGTTTTTAGAATATGGTAAGTCGATCGACAAAAAAAAAAGGCAATTCAATCTAATTCTTTTTCTAAATGTGATTACGGATGGTCGGAATTTACTCTAGAACGAGAGATAATATTGGCAAAGCTGAGCGAAACACAAAATATAATTATTGGAAATGGTAATTTTTCTACTGATCTTAACCTTTTGACTACGGCTATAGATTTAACTGGCGCGATTCTTACAAGATAGAGCTGTTGTATCGTCCATAGTCTAAATTTTTTCTTGGCGTTATTCTTATATTCAAGGTACAACTGCCTATACTGACCGAAGTCTAAATTCTTTCTTGGTACATGATTCAAGTTAGAATTACTGTACCGGCCGTAGTATCATTACTAGTGTCATGTAGTCATCATGTGGTTGGAGTCATTTAGAGAATTATTCAAACACTTTTACAGCGAAGACGATTGCTTTTAAAGCTTATGGCAGTTGATGAAGGAAAGCAGTGGGTGAAAAACATCAACCGATTTCGAATTAGGCAAGGTGCTCAGGAATCTGATTGGTCTCTGTCGCCATGCCGACAGCCAAAGTTGAATTTCCTCCAAGACTTGAAAGCGCAGCGACAGACAGACCGGGAGAAACACAATTTGTTTGTAATACGCATGCGCAATAGCGAAGAGACATGTCTTTTTGTCGCTGTCTCCGTTGGTGTGAAGCCACCATAAAGGTTAATGTAGAAATCGAGGTATTATGAGAGGCATTTCCAGCCAAGAAAGAATTTAGACTTACGGCCGTTACAACAGTTGTACCTTAAGTTGTAAGAATCGCACCAAGAAAGAATTTAGACAACGGCCAGAACATCAGTTGTACTTTGGAAGTTGTAAGAATTACGCCAAGAAAGAATTTAGACAACGGCCGTTACAACAGTTGTACCTTGAGTTATAAGAATCACGCCAAAAAAAGATTCGCGTTTATTAAATCTATAGTCGTAGTCAAAAGGTTAAGCAAGGGTCGGCGTAGAGCAGGAATAGCCAAGTTTCTAGGTTTTTTTCGATAGATCTATAGGAGGTTATAACGGTTTTTCTTTAATCCAGTAAAAGTAGAAAGCCAACTCAGAGATTCGAGGCGTCCTGGAATATTTTCCTTCGGGATTGATCCCGGACCGTCTTCAATAGCCCGCCGTGTTGCTCCAGTGCGACATTAATTCACTACCTACCTAGCATAAGCATTCGAGGACGCAAAGCCAACTTTTAAAGGATCGATGAAACAGCATCGACGAACAAAAACTAAAATTGCGAAATGTCCATTAAATCGAGACAATCAATATTGCGGTTCCTTGTAATGAACAGAACTGCAACGAAGCGAGGTTGATCATGATTCGTAATGAGGACAAAGTATGTGGCAAAGAAAAAAAATTGCATTCACTTCCCCAGTTACAAAGATGCTGGGACTGATGAGAGAAGAGACACCGGATGGGAGAAGTGTGTCAGATAAAGCAACGAAGCTAAAGAAATCATTATCGTACGGAAAGTAGCGCTTCCCTTCAGCGGTGTCATTGATATCCTTTGCGAAATAACCAGCCAGACAATACTCCAGCAATGTTCTAAGTGATATTTTGTATGCGGTAGTTGATCTCCAAGTACGTGTATTGTAATATTGCGGTTCATCAAGTGGTAATGGTAAATGGTAATTTTAGTTAACGTCGTACTAGAGCAACACAACGGGCTATTGACGACGGTCCGGAATCAGTCCCTTAAGGGAAAGATTCGAAGGTTCATCAAGTGGATGGCTGCAAAATATATTTTAATAACGACTGTAAAAAACCGACTTAAAAAAATGTTTTATGTTCTATTTATTTTTTGAATAGTTTCTGAATATAGAAGCGAATATTGCAACTTCCAGCATCAGGTTATCACAGTGAGAACAAACCAATCGGTTGTTTGATTGGGTTGTTATGGTGCAAGAGCCTAACACAAGACTATTACATAATGATTATGTGTAAAGTTTTACGAACACAGAAGATAGAATACCCCCAGGGAGGAGTGAAACCAGAACCACCTCACCTCACCGGTTGGCAGCCCAGTGGGCAAACTCACTAAGCTATGGCAGTCAAACAAACCAAACGGAGATATCACTTTTTAACTCAATCCTCTTGCATGATAGATACGCATTTCAAATGCGTAAATTTCAGCTCGTGCTGCCATCTTGTGTTAAAGAGGATACAGGTGCAGTTGAAATAAAGCCCAAAAGGGATAAATCTCTCAACTTAATTATTTGACAACTTTACTCGTAGCCGTGATCGTATAGTGGTTAGTACATTGCGTTGTGGCCGCAATAACCCAGGTTCGAATCCTGGTCAAGGCAAGTTTTTGCCGAGCTCTACACATAGAAACGACAGCAAGATTAGAATAAAAATTGTACGATGTGTGGAGTACTCTCAATCATTACAGTATTGTAATACGATAAATTATTTATTTTCCTCCGTTCAAAAATATACTTCGTATCAAACATGGATTAAAATACAAGTTTTCCAGAAAAAGCTGCTTAGCCAATTCATTTTTTAATTAAAACTTAATAACTTGTCTCGATTAAAAGTGTATTCAAACATCGTTAACTTGACAAAGAATATAAATGTTCAGCTTTCACCACAGGGTCCTCAGCCAGCTAGTGAGAAACCAAAGGCGTCTTCATAGTTTATAAAAAAGATACAAAATGAGAAAATTCAAGCAGAAAAATTGTATCGCTGTTTTGAGAATACTTTGTAAAACTGAAAGTTATATTTGAGGTATACATTTTAAAATCGTTAACCATCACATCAGTCCTTTGTCGTTTTACGGTTATATTTGCCCCATACAAATCGGACATTTATATTACACGAATGGTTTAATAATACGATGCTCCTTTGACAAATATTAGTTTTAAAAATTAATAGATGGGCAATGCTTGAGTTGTAACAATAATAAATCAATTCAAACTGTAGATTAATAGAATTGTACTTCTCGTTTTTTTTATCATTTCAAACAATGGCAACTTGTAACCCATTAATTTGTAATTTAAGCTTTATTAATTATTTAAGCTTTATTAATTATTTAAGCTTTATTAATTATTTAAGCTTTATTAATTTATTATTTGAGCTTTATTAATTTATTATTTAAGTTTTTTTATTGGTTAATTATAAAATTCGTTTAGTTGGTATAATTTTTTGTAAACTTATAAAAACATAAATTTCAATGTATTGGACATACAGCGTGGAAAGTCTACAAAACGATTACATAAAAATAATTAATTCCTGGTCAAAATAAAAATTGGAATGGCTATAAAAGACATTTGTTAGTCCTTTTTAAACCAAAAACATTTCATTGAACATTGATCGACACTGATCGTAATGCAAAATAAAACAGAATTCTTTAGAACAAGTTTTATTATAAATAGAAACGCGCGAGTGCAGGTGAAACTTTCATTTTTAATTTTAAAAAGACATTTGCATTATATAAATTGTGAGGAATATCCAAAATTAAAAATTCATCAGGAAAAAATAGTCTTTTGTAAATAATGGTTTACATTTGTACATCTTTTCTTAAATGAAACTTTCCTCTTTGCCAATAAAATTTCCCCCTACTTTCACTACTTAGAAAAAAAAATTTGGCATTAAAAAAAATGAGATTTGTAAAAAAGAATCTGAGATGCGAGGATCCCATATGAATGTCAGAGTATTTATTAAAATCTTTGGAGTTAATTCATTACATTGTACTGTTAGCCCTCTCGTTGACTTCATCTTCATTAAATCAGCGCTCGTGCTGACATCTATCAACAATGTTTAGCATTTAAACCAAGCTAATTTTACTTATGCGTGCCAGTCAACCCTTATTTATTATCTATTTATAAGTTTCAATAGCTATTATAATGTCGTATTGATAGTATAATGGTTAGTAGATTGCGTTAAGTTCGCAATAAACTAATTTTTTTAATGAAGATTAAACTAATATTTAATACAAACAAAATAAATATACAGACGAGAACAGGACCCACGCGTCAACTGTGAATAAATTCTCTGTTGTAAAAATATATGCAAAATTTGTTTTTCTGAAGAAATGTCACTAAGCCATGTATAACTATCGGATTTACAGAGGATAAAAGTAAATGTTCAAGGACTAATAGAAAAGCAATTTTTAAATACTTTTAAAAGTAGCAGATATAATATATTTTCAAAGTCTGCTTTTTAAAAGCTAGTTTATATAGAAAATGTCAACTTTTTTGTAAACTAATATTATTTATAAAACTGCTTAGCGAGTATTCCGAAAGGCTGAAACAAGTTAACTGTTCGTTATAATTAAGTTCTTATGGGAAATCAACTAAAAAGCATTGATTTTATGTTGAATTTGTTACTTTGGAAAGTAAATTAAAGAAACAAACAGAAAACAAAATCTACCTATGATTATTTCAGATTCTGTTTACCATTCAAAAAGTAATATGGAATCGATGCAATCGTTCTTTAATATTTTTTCAGTTTTTAAGTTGAGTAAACGATTGACAGTCAATTATATTTGAATTGGTCGTCCGTCCATTTTAGGCGTTGCAATGTCGAAGTTCAAAGCAATAGTAATTTAGCCGTATTAGATATGGTAACCGTATCACAATCTTGTTTAAAAAAGCATCTTAGTCGAAAAATATTTTTTATGAAATAAGTTCGCCGTTTATATAAAAAAAATATTTTTACTATTTAACAATTTATAAAAAGCAATACAATTAGATTTTGATGTGAAATACTGTACCAGTTGCGAGATGCAGACGCATACTCTTAACTTGTCTTTCGGTTGTGCTGCCATCTACAATTAAATAGAACAACTATTATTGTAGGTGTGTTTACCAATTAGACACACCTAAGGAGTTTGAAATTGGAGCAAGAAGGAAAGCTAATGGATCTGTTGTTTCGAAACATCTCATCTCTTGTAGCCGTGATCGTATAGTGGTTAGTACATTGCGTTGTGGCCGCAATAACCCAGGTTCGAATCCTGGTCACGGCAAGATTTTTTTTTTATTAAAAACACATCCAGTAAAATATTTTTGCTCAAAATGGATTGAAATATAATTCTGAATAGCTCACTTTTAACGAAAAATAAATCTCTTACGTTTCTTAACATAACAACTAAAGTTGAATTAACGATGACAGACGTCTTTATTTACAAATTATCAGATTCATATGAGTGTTTGGAAATTAAAATAAAGTAGTTGTTAAAAGTGTTGCGTGTGATTAGAACTTACTTAAATACTACTTAGTTTTTAAAATAAATGTTATTCTAGTTTACATGTGCATTTTGCTTTCACAAAAGATAAACAGCTAAAAAATACATAGATATATCAATAGGATGCAGTCGACTTCTAAATGAATTGATTTCAAATACTGTTATAATTGTTAAGTAGCGTTTTGTGTCTCAATCAAAATTTTGCGTTGAGCAATTTGCATTTTTTTCGTGGAGCTTGAAATTTTGGAATCTTTACACAAGGGATACTAGGACACACTTCAGGTCACCAATCAGGGTGTAGAAATTTTGGTTTAGAGTATTTTAGAGATTTGTTTTTTGTTCCGCATTCTCTCTCTCTCTCTCTCTCTTGGAGCTAAAAATTCAAGGATGTGAGTTATTCACATGTGTAAATTGACCTTTGTATCAAAAACGAATATTGCTTGAAAATGGATTGGAATTTTATATTGTCAGTGTCAATTCCAGGTTGTTCTGGGGGTTGAGTAAACAAAATATTCATGCGGAATTAAATAACTTATACTTTCAACTCAATAAGTATGGAGTAAAATTCCATACGAAACTAGATGTTTCAAAAAATGTGAAACTAGTTTAATTTTTTTTAAACTTTTTGATCAGTATATTATAATTACCTTTTGACTTGACTATTGTTTATAAATTTTTTTATTACAAAATGAATTGATTAAGATAAATATTTTCTGATAATGATCTGGTTAAACACGTTAAGTTGAAATGTTGAAATAAAATACGATTCACGTAAGAATGGCAGCGATATCCGTTCTTCAAAAACAAACGATAAGCTACGAACATTTATTGAACCAATATCAATAAACATATTTCGAAATTTAAAAAAAGCAACGATACGAATTGCTGGAATTCCATGGGAGAAGTTGTATCATGGTAGGTAGGGCGTGGAAAAAATATTGGACAATATGAGACAGTATTCTGTTTAAAACATTTTCAAATGGAAATACCTGTTTTTAACTACAAATATATCCAAAATTTTATTGCGACGCGATATAAAAGAACAAATTTTACTTAGTGTTTCCAAACAAATTGAAACCACTTTTCCAGAAGAATTAAAGACATTATTAATCGTGCTGCCATCTAGAGGAATAATTTACAACTAGCCGATTTGTGTCACTCAAATCACGATGGACAGAATTAGAGCATAACCGTCTTGGATTTTGGTTTCATCTTATGTAGAACCACACCTTCTATCGCCGTGATCGTATAGTGGTTAGTACATTGCGTTGTGGCCGCAATAACCCAGGTTCGAATCCTGGTCACGGCAATCGTTATTTTTGTTTTTCACGTAAAATTACAAAAAGAAATTTCCATTAATTTGTTTTTAATTTCTTGTACGAATTTCAATTTTTTTTTTCAAATTAATATGTTACTTTTTTGTGGAAGCATATCCTTACGTCACCTCATTTTTAACTTCAGTTGCTCATATTTACAAATTATGGATAGGATAAGATTTTATGGCTTTCGTAAAAATATTTATAGTATTTCATTACAATAGGTTTTTTTTTATCACCATCACATATTATTCTCATAAAATACCATAAGATTGCGAAGAGTAACAAAACTACGCTATAAATATTCAATTTGGATGTATGCACATTCATTAAAAATGACATTAAAAAAATATTGTTTTTAAATACAATTGAACATCGTTTGATTGATATATTTAACGTGGTTACAAATAAAAATTGAAATAGAAAAATGGTTTTAGTGAACTAGCATATATGCGCTTAAGTTTCTTCATTGTATATGTTAGATAGCAGTATACTGATGCATATTTCATTCATTACTTAACTCCATTCCTATAATATAAAAACATCGCCATGAAAGTTTCCAGATTAAATCAAATTGATCAAATGTTTAAAAAAAATAGCAGCCTTTCGTATTTTTTTGCTGGTATTAATTATTATTTCCAACAAAATGAAAGGCTGAAAGTGCATATCTTAGTCATATCCCCAGTTAGAACTTCTAAACGCTGACTTCAATTTTATCACATACTATTATTCAGAGACGTTTCATAAATAATGGTTAAAGCCTATTTTTGCGTTCGATTACATTTTGTTTTATTCTAGATTTATCATTCCCTTCTGTCATCCAATTCTATTGTTGAAGAGTTAATTCTATTTCAACGGTGAGTTTTTCCGAGCACTTTTAGAATTTGAGCATTGTGTGTGTGGGGAATAGCTCAAATCAAGTACATTTTAGTGAACTCAAACAAAATGTTTAAAAACGATATTTTATCAGCCAATTAAATGAACATGTAAGTTAAATTACCTAATTAAAATAATAAATAAAAAGATTTGGTTATAATTTTTTTTATTAAGTTTTTTAATTTTAACTAAAGTGTTTAAATTGTTAAATGGAATCTTAATGCTCTTTTTACGGTGAAACGTTTTGTAAAATGAACCGATTTTAACTACACGTGTTTACCAAATGCCAGGTGCTTTTTTGGGATACTTGTAAATGAGCTCGGAAAATAGATCTCAAAATATTTCACTAATGTAATTTGTAAACTACACGATTAGAGTGGCATTCTCGTAAGAACATAGTATAACTAACAGAAATAATAACCAATTCAAATTTCTTCGGATCACCAGCTCTCATAAACTACGAAAATTTCAGAAACATCTGAGTTTCGAAAAAATATACTAGAAACATTTGTTTGAATTAAATTAAGTATTTATGGTTGTCTAAAAAGTTTGGTTTTTGAGTCTATTAATTATACCGTATCACATTAATTAGATTTTAGTTTATAGTTTTACGTCATAATATTTAAAAATTACATTATGTAATTAAAATTACATTATCTAACTAAAATTATATACATTAAAAATTAATTAAAACTACAATTAGCTTGCAATTAACTTTAGACAGTTCTAAAAAGTTAATGAAAAGAACGAGCCCTTGCTTCTTTGTTAGTTTTCAACAATGGCTACCCTGCTACCGCAAGCTGCAAAGAGCCACTATTTCCTCGAATGGCGATTCTTATATTTTATAATTATCCTTTGGACGCTTCCACAAACGGAGTTAAGCGAAAGCCCATATGATAATAGCATTTTGTTCACAGTTCGGCAATGCCAATATTTTGGTTTAAAATTTGTATACTAAAATGGAAACTTATAATCTATCCTCAATTTTCACATTTATTCCAAACGCTATCTCCAACTTGAAGTTCCATAACCAAATGAAATAAAATAAAATATTCTCAGCAGCGAATAATTTTATTTTTTGTTGATTTTAGATTACGGAACGCTGAGGTTATCAGAGCGCAGTCAAATTGTCACAGCTCCCCTGGCAGAACGAGTGGATGAACAAAGCACGATTCTTATGTTAAAACACACGATTTTTCACAGAAGATTTGGTGCATGCGCATTAGTTGTGAGTGGACAAGCTTTAGGAAAAGACATTTGTGAAGAGAAAATCGGCAGAAAAATTAACGAAAGGAATTCTGCTAAGTTTAATTAGTTTATTTCTTAGCACCTCAATTACAAGGCAAAATTCAAACACTTCATTTTTTACCGTATTGCATGGAATGGTTAATTCGCAATAATTCTATATTGTCTTAATTTACATTTTTTGC
The DNA here is from genome assembly GCA_947359465.1 of Metellina segmentata. Classification (NCBI taxonomy): domain Eukaryota; kingdom Metazoa; phylum Arthropoda; class Arachnida; order Araneae; family Tetragnathidae; genus Metellina; species Metellina segmentata. Next base: position 85,417,576 of record OX375874.1, read on the forward strand.
TTTTTACTGTTTTGATTATCATTTCATATTATTATGATTTTGCACCTGCTAATCGTCTTGCTTCTTTTTTATTGCTAAACTTTGCTTTATTTTTGTCTCTGTTGAAAATTTTAAATTTCGTCCACTATATTTGATTAGATATATTACTTGATTTTTAATTACAATTTAATTTTTGCAGAGTATGATAATAAAGTTCTTCATTTATTTTTAACTGTACGAAATTGACCCGTAATTTTTGGATTAACAATTTAATAAATTTTACAAAAGTACTGGTTGATAATTAAATGTAGCAATTCATTAGTTCTATATAAATGAAATTTCGTTTTAGTTTATTAATATTGCTAGTTAATTCATTTGAATTATTATTTTTAAGTTTTATATTACTATTATTATTTATTATAATTAAGTTTGTCATTTATTTTTAACTACACGAATTTGACACGTAATTATAGATTAACAATCTAATAATTTTTACAAAAGTACTGGTTGATAATTTAATGTAGCAATTCATTAATTCTATATCAATGCAATTTCGTTTTAGTTTATTAATATTACTAATAAATTCATTTGTATTAATATTATTTTTTCTTAATCAGATTAGTTTAAAACGAACTGAATAATTATTTTAAAGAATCGGCATTTGATAATTTAAACATCACTTTCTTGGCTCCGTACAGATCCACGCGGCGATGGTATATTTGAAAACTTGACTTTCGTTACTTATAAACTAACAATAAACAGTGCTGCCATCTTGTAGCAATGCGAAACAGTCCTAAGCGATAAACGATCGACAAAATGGAGCGTGACTTCGGGGGTTCCAAAGTTTCCTACATCGGGTCTTATTCTGTTGTCGCCGTGATCGTATAGTGGTTAGTACATTGCGTTGTGGCCGCAATAACCCAGGTTCGAATCCTGGTCACGGCAATTTTTTCGGAATCTCATTAGGGCATGAACAAACTTAAATATTTATGGGAACTACTTTTAAATAAATTGAATGACGTTTTCTTTTTTTAACTTGCTCAGTAAGTTTTAATATACATTTTATAACTTTTTTTTTCAAAATAGTAATTTATTAATTTGCGAAGCCATGTATATTTTATCTTGGACATGTAATTATTTAGGCTATTTATTTTTAAAACATTACACTTTTCTGATAAAAACTTGTACAAATACGATTTTTTGCATCAAGATTAAAGGTTATTGAATGCCGTTTTGTTTTTAACTTACTCAAAATGTTTTAACATAAATTTTATAATATTTTATTCAAAATAGTAATTTCTTAATTACCGAAGACATGTATATTTTATTTTGGACATGTAATTATTAAGGACATGTAATTATAAAAACTTAGACAAATTCGATTTTTCGCATCAAGATTAAAGGTTATTTGTTTTGGTTTGTTGTTCTACTGACATTTATTGGAAATGCGGGTTCAGACTTATAAATAAAATTTGTGAGACACAACTCGCAATTTCTCATCAGATAAGATGCATCACTTCTTGAATTATAAAAAGTGGGTATTTCATTTCTCAAAATAATTTTATTTTCCTCCAGCATCGATACGAAATCGCGGTAACTGGAAGCATTCAATAATTTATTTGTGTAGTATTTTAGAACGTCAAAATCATGCAGTTGAATAGTTAAGAATCGCAGTACTAATCTTATAATGCCGTGCAGTCCTTTCATTTTCTAACCATTTCTTACAATACTATTCAGATAATTAATTTCAAGCAGTGGAACTGATAACACATTTGACTCATCAATTTTCAAAATCTCGAAACATTAAGAATATTGAAACAGTCATACTTTCAAAACATTTTTCACATTTAACACAAAGTTAATTTGGATGTTTCTAAAGAATTTAAGCTTTGACAATTTGGAAATAAAGTTTCCCACGGCCATCGTAAAGCAAAACACGTAATTTAAATTTATGAACTTGCTATCGCCAAAACAGGATGAACCAAAAAGAAGCTAGCTTCTCTGTTGCTGTCTGGTGTTTTGGTAAGAAAGAAATATCGGCTCTAGAAGGCGCCATGGATATGCATTGAAAAAATAAATAAATAAAAGAGAACAAGCCACCGAGTTCTTTGAATGGAGGCGGAAAAAACAATTTAAAAACTGCCGAATCGACAGAAGCGGATCGCTTTGATAAACCTTGCCAAAATTGTTCGTTATGTATTGCATCGAACAACAGCAAGAAATAGCTTTGGCTGGAGAGATAAGATGAACTGAAAGAGCTTCCTGCGTATATTAATGCAGTGTGTTTAGGAGTCTTATTTTTTGCTTCCATTTTATTGTTTCCCGCCGACCTTTGTTTTTAAAAGCTTTGTGACAGTTTCTTCTTCCCTATGCATTAATTTTGTTTGTCCGATTTTCGCGCTTTGTTTGATTCGTTTTGTAACAGCAAAAGGCAAACAAGTCTCGTGGGAGTTTCGTGGCATATTTTTTTGTAAATCCCAGAGTTTATTAAGTTCTGAAGTCTCGCGCGATATCTGGGGGTATTTCGCAGAGAAATATTTTGCTGTGAACTGATAAGACATGCTTTGAAAATAAAATGTACAGCTAATGAAAGATAAACCCATGAACAAAGAAAGAACACTGAAACAAATGATAGCAAAGCATGTCAAAGATTTAGGTAACTTTTTATTATTTATGATAGTTAACCCCAAACTTATTATTATCCGTGATAGTTGACCCAAAACGCTTTTCTTTATGATGGAAATCAGACCATTTTGGAGGATAAGAAACAACAACAACAGAATATGAACAGTTTTTCCGAAGATTTGATTCCTTTAAACTGCAGTTTCTTCCATTTCACAAATTCGCAAAGGTAGGTATTTAAGTTAATATCGTACTGGAGCAACACAACGGGCTATTGGCGACGGTCCGGGATTAAACCGGAAGGGAAAATTCCGAGGACAGCACCATTTAAATTTTAACCACGGTCAGACGACGAAGTCACATCTAAGCTGGCACCCCACTCTCCAAACTTCCACACCACGCCAATGTGAGGACATTTAAGGCAACGACAGATTGAACGTTGGATTCGAACTCGCAACGGGATACCACGTAAACAGTCGTTTAATTTATTAATTATTTTCACTATTTTGAATTACTTTTCAGGGCTTGTTTCGTCGTGGTTAAATAGATGGATGAAAAACTTCTAGAGAATAGCGACTGTCCAGATTTTGGACAATTGCGTTGTCCTTGAAAGCGAACCAGCATATATGATATAGAAGACGAATTACATTTTGGTGAAAATTTCATTCTGTTGACACAAAAGGCTTTTGAAGCTCTTTTATTCCCTTCATCTTTCGCTAAAAGTAATTTTTTTATCGTCGTTGCAAAAAAAAAAGAACTAAACGTTATAAAACCATGCAAGTATAAGACAGCGAGTAATTTAAAAATCGTTAATACTTATAAACAAAACTCATAAAAAAAATGTAATTTTACAATTCCAAATCGGATAACATTTTTTTAATCTAATGTTAGTTTGATTTGGAATATATGCTGCGATTCGCCAGATTTAAAATATTGCTGATACTATGATCACTCAAAAAGGGACAAGAGTGTCTTCATCTACCAGGTAAAATAGAACCACACTATCTCCCGGACAATCGTCTTAACCCTTTTGGTACAGATTCGTTTGAAAAAAAAAAGTAGTTTGGATTATCGTTTGCACATTAGTTGCTGTTATATTTTCGTATTATCGTCTGCGCACTAATTACTGTAATATTTTCGTATTATCGTTTGCACACTAGTTACTGTTATATTTTCGAAAATTTCATTAGAAAAGAATGGCAATAGTATGAGAAAGATCGCACAGCTTCTGATCTCCGCGTTCATTCCAAAAAAAGAATGTCTGATAACGCAGCCGTGTAAATATTTCTATGTATTGAGTCAGATTAAATAAAGTGTCTTTGTGCAGAGAACGGGGACTGATCCTGTACCGTCGTCAATAGCCCGTTGTGTTGCTCTAGTACGACGTTAACTAAAATTACTATTACCAATGTGCAGAGAACGATTGAATAATTTTATTCAAGGAGAGTCTTGTAACACAATCACTCTTGCCATGAACAAGAATGTACATGTTTAATTATGTCCTAGTTTGAATGACGAATTAGACTCGTCATCCGTAACTTTGGCAAAACAAGTGCATGACGAGTCTCAGTCGTCAAATGTACTCAAGGGGTTAAGATCGATTTCTTTAAAGTCTACATCAATAAATTAGTTTGATTGAAATAGAAATGCAATAAAGGCTTGTATTTGTGTGAGAAAACAGTAAATTGACAACTCGACAAAGTATAACAAGTCCACCGAAAAGCTTCTCGCGATCCAGTTTTGGTCCGCGTTCAATCGGTCGAAAGCGACTTCTAAAAACAGTTTCACTAGTATTGTTTTGCGTGATATAAAGGTGGGATGAGAATTCCGCAACTTTCCAATTCTTTCCCAGTCGCTGAAATCGATATTTAATAATTATCGGCACAACTCATGCACTACACTAGCGTGACTCAAAGTTGGAAACGAGCAACAATGTACTGACAGGAAAACAGTAAGAAAGTGTGTCAAGGCTAGAGTATAATAAACTAACAATCCACGTCGTGAACAGTCACTTTTAAATACGTGACCTACAGCGTTCACAGAGGCAACTGATACGTAATAAACATCAACACAAACTGCTACTGAGCAGACCAATTAAGTCTTTCAGGATGAAAATCTATTGGTAGATATATATATAGCCCAACATATACCACAACCCCATATACGTATTACTAAGGCTTCAATAGCTATACATACATTAGTATACGAACACACAGCTAATTGTATCCTTGAAATAACTTAATTATAAATTACTTTATTTTGAAAGTGTAACAGTATATCTGTAACAGATCATAAGTATAACACATATGCTTTATTACATTGTATATAATCACTCTTTATAGTAAAATGCGTTCCTTTATAAAAGTGGTATTGTTTTATTGTAAAATGTTCTATCTCGTATCTTGATTGGTTTTTATGGCGCAAAAATCCAAATGTAGCGAAATTTGTCAAAGCAGTGTTTTTTCAGTCACATAAATGTATTGAAAATATGAACTCAAATAAATACTCAGTGGCAAAAATAAATATTTGCCTTTCAAAGCAAGTAAAAAATCTGATAGCTCGACAAATATCACACTTCATAAGTTTACATTAGGATTCCGTATCCTTATGTAACATCTCTAATCTAATCATAAACTTTAAAACAAATAAGTCTTTTAATTAATCTTCAACCCCCATCCCTGTTTGGTTATAATCTTTCCACCAAATAAATGCCAATGGTGACATTGACAAACTACTACCGAGCGCCACAAATGAAACTTTGTCTCTTAGGATAAATTAGTTGGGAAATAACACCACACGTATACAATAGCTTTAATATTCTTATGCAAAACCTCTAATAATCAAAATTACGTTTTGAAAATGTTACTTTTAAAAATCTTCCTATTTTTATCACTTCATATAAAAGCCCAATGACTTTTAAGCCTAAATGATTACACGTTCTTTTTACCAGAAGAGGGAGAAAAATTACAGGATCTAAAGTCCTCGCTCTATTTCTGTGTCAAAAGTGTCCTTTAGAACAATTTTTATTCGAATTCCCGATCACTGACCTCTTCTATTCTCGGCACTACAAGAGGCGAACTGACGGCTATTTATAAAGGAGCATCCAGTGATTTGCAAAAGGGTCTCGACAGCGAAACTTAAAAAAAAAAAATTTTAGATGGTATTCGAAATATCTATTAATATTTTTGCTCAAGTATTGAATGTACACTAAAAGTTTTCCGAAGTCAGATTAAAAAATTTCTTTGTGGGTTGAAACTGGTATCTTCATACTTGGTTGGCTAAATACGTATATAACTGGTTTAAATTCAGCTTGTTAAAAGTAGCTTACAGAAAACATTTTCCATCTGAATACATTAATTCGAAAAAGGATGCATTTAAATAAATGTTATAAAAGATACTTATGAACCTGCATACTTAACCCTCCAAGTGGTTTTGTCAGACATATCGTCCATCAAGGTCTGACTAATTTTGCTGATGCGGATTTCCAGAACACTCCCTCTTGGGAAAACGTATTTTGCTCTTAATTTACATTAGAATATTCAAAGAACTCATCAAGGATGTATTTAGAGAGTAGCCATAAGGCTCAAATTCTCCCTAAACCGATTTCGGAATTAAAAAGACATCAAAAATACATGCTGAAGCATTTGCCATTTTGAAGCATACCAATAAAAATTGATGATTTATAAATCACACTGGTAAATTATATGCCTAATTACGCCAAGTCTAAAAACAGTCAAAAAAAAAAAAATCAAAATGCAGCGTTCATAAAATGGTAACTTTGGGTTTTCGGAAAAAAACTGGATCGTCTCCGAAATTAGTTTTTGGATAATTGCTTGAAGGGAATTTTTCTTTCAGAAAATCAATGGTTTTGAGAAGAGGGAGCGAGTTTTTGAGGTTTGCACTTTGGGATCTACCTCAGGTATGTAGGTAGTTGAATTAACGTCGCACTAAAGCAACACGACGGGTTATTGGCCAGGATAACTCCCTAATGGTGGCTTCACACCAACGGCGACAAAGACAAAAAACATGTATCTTCATTGATGCGCATGCGCATTACAAACAAATTTTGTTTCTCCTGGTTTGTCTCTGCGCTTTCAAGTCTTTTAGGAAGTTCAAGTTTTGTCTCCTGTTTCTCCTCGTAATCAGATTCCTGAGCACCTTGCCTAATCCGATTTCTGTTGATGTTTTTCACCCACTGCTTTCTTTCATCATCAGCCAGAAGCTTTAAAAGCAATCGTTTTCGCTCAAAAAGGAGTTTTATTAAACGCGGACGCGATCTGTCAGCCATCTTGCAGAATCAGAAATAAATGTTTTGCTTTCAAAAAAGAAGATTATGCGTTCACGGAAATAAATTGCTGTCGCTAGCGGTTTGAAGGCTTTTTTTAACAGCAACAGAGACAAGCGACATTTTGTCGCCTGTGTTTGTTGCTGTCGCCGTTGGTGAGGAGCCACCATAAGGATAAGAACGAGGATAAACACCTCAAAATTTTGAACCAATGTCACATGATAGCTAATATATCAGAAACGGCTGCCTGTGGTACAGTGGAGAAACAAATCTGGTAGAAACAGTACAAAAAATCTGGCAGAAGATCGAACTAAAGAGACGGCATCTACTTCTCTAATTCACCCTCAACCTAGTGATTATATCTTTCTCTAAAATAAATGTCAGTGAGATGTTTAGGAACAAGGACAGACGATGCCAGAAGAGCCCTGGGGTCTGTCGTAGGGGCTAGTTTAGCAGCCGATTTATTCCGTAAATAAATCATTAGCGTCACTGAAGTGAAGAGAGGAGTGATGCCCGAGGGTACATGTAGTCTACCCCTCCCTCGTTCTATTGTGAGTGGAGCGGAAATTAAAATGTGTCCTCAGGTAGTTTTTCCCCTCGCCCTGGCGATTACAAGGCGGCGAGCTTTGAGTTATGCTTCCGAAAACACTAAATCGCAAGACTACGACCACACGAAGAATGCGATTTACGATTGGGATAAGAGGGTTTTTGATTCAATGAGTTGATTCATGGGGGATACAAGATTACAACAACTCCGCTCGTAAGTTTCAGGGTTGCACAGTCGTAGATGTGTTATTAGGGGCTGTTTGTATCACACTCGCATAAATAACAGTAAAACGAATCAAATAATGACCAGTTTGAGGAGTGTAAATACGTGCCTTGGTTTGTTATTTCCTTTCTGTACGTAAATTCACCTTTCAAAGTAACAAAAAAGGAATTTTTCCCAATTGAAATAGGATGGATTGAATTTTGGAATGTGATTTGTTAACCAATTTGGTAAAAAATCACTTTGTTTCGAGATTTTAGAATATTTTCTTAATTTAACTGTATTAGTTTGTAGGTTTTTGCGTGCATAGTAATATATCCTGCCTGGTAGTAGTGATTATATCTTTCTCTAAAATAAATGTCAGTGAGATGTTTAGGAACAAGCGTGATAAAAGAAAATTTTTATTTAATACTTATCAACACCTTCTGAACAAATTCCATGAATTTTTTTGTTTCGATATTTTTGTGGGATAACTATTGATTTTCATTGTTTTTATCTTTTTTAATACCACATAGCAAAAGAAAATCAATTAAAAATTTAGGAAATTAAAACGTCAATAAAAATTGTTTGTAGAACACATAAAATTTTTACTATTAAATGAATAGTTATCGTTTGATAAAAAATAAATTATAAATTTTGAATAAATATCGTTTGGTAAAATATATTGCTGGCATTTTACTCATTACAAATTGTCTGAAGATTCATAAATAGATATGTAAGTGCTTTTTTACTGTTACAGTAACTGCGCGAATCATGATGATTATCAAAGGTATTCAGGGGTTCGATTGCGTATTAAAAATTTCAAATGGCATTTTCTACAGGAAACGTAACATTATTCATAAAAGTGCCTTTTGATGAAAAGGCTTTCAAGAAAAACTGCTTTAAAAAAAGTTCACATTTTCTTCACCTATTCTAAGTCAATTAAAAATCATTTCTCAAATCGAATTTATCAGAATCGTTTGTGAATATGTTAAAAACGTATTCTTTTCATTAATTTATTTCACAAGTGCAACGTCATCACTTCAGTACGTTCAGGAAGGATCGAAAGGAATCGAAAAAAGTTACAAAATTGTGCTTTAAATCCAGACATTTCCCCTGCTAATCAATTTGTAGTGTTTTAAAAATTATTTGAGTGATTTCAGTGTAAACAAAACGGTCTGCGAATATTTTACTTCAGTCGAAATGGACTCGCATGTTACATATAGGAATAGAAGTTACCTTAAAGTGTAGCTTATAGCTGTTTAGGGAAACATTTTCCCTTTAATCTAATCGGCGTTGACTATCATACATCGATTCTGAATTCATTGTTTGGAATTTTCATTGGCAAAGTCTAGAAATCGTATTAAAAACACAAGTCAACTGACATGTCCAGAATACGTACAGGAAACACGTATTGGCACAGAAACCACTACCACTACCACTATTCATCCTGACGGAAAATTCCCATCATACTTCATTTGAAAATATACCATAGTAAGGTCATCCAAGAAATATCTTAAAAATCAAGCATCACGATAGCGTTGTTTCAAAATTTATTGTTCTTCCAACTTGCACGTTAGTGTTATTGAGCACACTCAATGAGCCTTACCTTCCGCTAGGTATTTGACGTTCAGCTGATGCTGGTGTTGTGGTTTGGCACATTTATGACGGGGCGAAAGCTTTTCTCTATCCTTCTTGGGACCCAAGCTCCTGAAGAGGCGCCCGAGGGGCCCCCTCTTCTTGTTATCCGATGCATTCTCAGAGTTCAAATCTGAAACAAAGGTTACGTAAATCAAAATGGGATTTTCCCTGAGTAAATTGCAAACTGTTCGGAAAAAGAAATAAAAAATGCACGATTAGTTGAAAAACTTCGGTGGTTTCTCTGAATATGGAAAAAAATAGGTCCTTCCATGTGCATTTCAAATTTTCAATTGAAACTCTTCAATAAATATATCGAGAAATCTCGTCCAAGATCGGGTCAATTTTGAAAATTCTGGTTGCTTGGGATTTTATGACTCAAGCGCCATAGTTAGAAAGCAGTGGAAAATACGTGACGCACATGTACCCAAGAAAGGCCATGCCCAGGGAGGAATCGAACCTGAGCCACCTGCATTTCGCAGGTTCTTAGCATAGTGGGCTAACCTACTGAGAAAAACGGCGATCTTCATCAGATCAAGTAATGGTTGTTCGTTTTTTTTTTTGGAGCAAGAGCCACAGATGGCCAAGCCGCCAAGCATGACGAAGCATGGCCAGCTACACAAGACAAAAAAGTCTAGACGAAATATAGATTAATATAAAATTTATCTATTTACAATTTCAAATTAAGACTAGCCCAATGTTTAATATCTAAATAAAATTCGCAGTAATGGATACACAAAGTTCCACTGACATACAAGTGAGAAGAAAATTTAAAGTACGCTTTATGTAAACCTATCGAGTTTACAACTTCTATGTTGCTAGTGGGAAAGGCATATCCATTGAGCTACTGTGGCCTGTGGTATTAGGAAGAGCTAGCTTTAGAAATGCAGTATTGAGGGTTAACGTTTGTCACAACGCATAGCATTTAATTATCTGATGACTTCACAACGCTTGCAAAAATAGTTAAATAACCCTTCTAGTGGTTACCATGGTCTACGAGGTACCTCGTCATTAGCCAAACTGACAAGATCTTGATGCACGAGATTTTATGGTGATGATTGCGATATGGTAAATCCGATGCGATAATATTTTGAGAAAAGGAAATGCTATGTAGTTACAAACACAACTTTATTGAAAAGAGATCTGCGAGATACTATAGACTACGTTCGTTTTGCGAGTGCTGTATGTTACAAGAACAGTTGTTCTTGTTCTTGTAACATACATCAATACAAGAACAGTTGTTCTTGTATTCTAGTTGCTACTTATTCTAGTAAATGAATATCTATCGATAACAATGCACGAATTCTGATACGATTAAGAATATGAAATATTGGATATGATTGCAGAAAAGAACATGAATTAAATACAATTATTTTACAATTCGGAATGAGGCGTTAACACGAGATATCGCGTTATTGGAAAAAACTTGACAGATCTTAATCTCGTCATTATACAAAAAAATTGGCAATATCTTGATGGTCGATATATCTCGGGTAAACTACTTTGAGGGTTTAGCACTCAATCAGTTTGTTGAATACTCATACTGTTTAATTTTGTTAAGTATTAGAAACTTATATACGGAGCATATAACAATCGTCAATTTGCAAAGGACCAAACTAGGTTTGGCTCATTACGTTACCATCACACCAACAAGGACCTGTGACACTGACTTCTTGATTAGCATATTTCTTGACAATGCTTAGAATGCCACTTTTGTTGCGCGTGAGTTTTTCAACCTCTGGAAATCATACCGAGAAAACGTTCGTTTTCTACGACGCATGATTTTGAACAAAAGAACACAAGCACAATAGGCAAGAATTTCCAACATTCTGAAAAAGGTAGAACGGAACCCATCGTATACGAACTTTGACACTTGAAGAATGCGTGGAAAAAACACACGGAAGTAAAAAAATTCCAATGGTTCAATAACATATTTCACCCCGTAACATTTACAGGTATTTTGCACCACGCCGCCTCGCAAAAATTTGAACTTCTGCAAGGTTGCGAAAATGATATTTTTCTCCTCACTAAATTCCTTGCGCGCCGATCCTGCAGGTTATAACGTATCGTTCCCAAAACAGAATGGTAGAAAAGATTTTAAATTGGAACGCGCCCGGTGTAAGAAAAGTATGGAACGAAAAATACGAGAAATAGAATTTTTTTCCCTTCAGTCCGGAGATATATTTCATCGCTCAAATCGTTTTCAACTGTTGCCCAAGCCTGCTCCTATACCAACTAACTGCGGAGGAAATATATAATACATCCCAATGGATAGAGTAGGGATTTATCATCGAGAAAAAGAAATTTCAGATTATTTTATCATTTTTTAAAAAGTTTTAGCTTTAACCATGGAACAAATTTTCTCCATTACTTGGAAAAGTAGGGACGATAGTTCTATAAGAACTTTGTCTGCGAAAGGGATTTTTTCGAGTTTATGATCTGGTTATCTGGGTGTATTTAAAAATGGTATCGGCAATTGCATTAGACTTTGACTACAACCAAAATGCATAATTTTCTGTTTGAAAGTTCCCACTTCCTGTCAATTTAGAAAGCGAGATCGATTTAAGATTCTTTTAGATGTGGTACAGGATTGTCCGCAAACTGTCTCTTAAAATCATTTATAGATAAAATAGTTTCGAAAGGAAAATAAACGAGATTAAAACAATTCTCGATGCTCCTTGATAAAATTACATTCATTCAAAAATTTCATTTAGTTTTAAAAATTTGTTTCCACTTAACTTTTCGAGCAGTTTGGATTCGTCATTATATTTTAGGAATATATTTCCATTACAAAGGACACGGCAGAAAAATATCGCTTATTACGATTAAATTATTTTTAAAACGAAAGTGGTAATTTAAAATAACCTTTCAAAAGCGTAAACAACAGTGTTTGTATTTGATTCAGATATACGACGACAAAATAAGGATTGCGAAATTTACATTTCTAATGATGTTGATCATTGAGATTTTCTATTGCCTTCAATAATTTGAACAGGCACATAAATTAATTTAATTAAGAAATATCTCCATTTTGGGTGTTCCAGGCATTTGCCGAGATTATTATAAAATGTTCGACACAGCGTTACTTAATTCGAGAGTGGAAAAATGCTTCTTCATACAAAAGTGGGATAATTGCTCTTCAAAAATCGCTCCAAAGTTAATATTCTGGCGTAGAAGTACACTGAATATCGTAATTAACTCGTGTATCATGAAATTCAGATACGAAGACAGAAACATACAGCTTGAAAAGATTTTTAAAATAGTTTTCGGAAATCGTACTTGTTAAGAGACCAACTAATGAATTATCTGCACAAATTTTTAAAACCTCATAAATTTTATACAGTGAAATAATCTAGAAAACTAATCCATTTCATACAAATATACTATTATTCTTTTATACAAAATTAAACATTACAGTTACACATATGCTCAAAATATTTTTGTAGCTGTAAATTTATATTTAAAATATCAATTTGTTATCTTTGTTGTAAAAATATTTGCTTCTTAACTTATCTTAGGCGTTATTAATTCCTGAAATTTCTTTTCAGACGGAAATTACAAATCTTAATACATAAAGGATAATATTTTTGGTACTTGCAATTGTTTTAATTAACGTCACACTGGAGCAACACACCAGGCCATATATAAGGGATGAATAATCAAAATAAAATCTGTATTCTAAAAATTATTTTAATATGAAAAATGCTACTTTAATCCATGGATTGCACTGTAAAAAAACAACAGTTTACAACATTGCTGCATCCTTTATAGAGACATGCTAATTACTTTTTTAAAATGATCTGATTCATAATGAAGTATATAAAATTAAGAATATAAGTAACTTCTCTTACCTGCGGCAGGAAAGGGACAAGGTTCATAGAAATACCTAGATCGGGGACTGAGACATCTGGAAAACAAAGTAACAGTTTTAAAAATATGATTCATAAACAAATTTTCAAGAATAAAACATGCCACTAATAAAGTGATAATTTGCTAAAATGGCTTTTATTAAAACACTAGCCACTGTGTTGCAAGTGCCAGTTGCTTTTGTAGGGTTATTGGTTTGCGAAGCAAACCAATTGGGAATTCGTAGCCTATTGGATAACAGTTATAATGGAGTTGGCCGTGAAAGTTCTTTTCGTGGGGCTCACATTGCCCGTGGTGTTGGTTTGCTTCGCAAACAAAATTTTCCACAAATTTCGAATGCGTTGAAATTTTTATTTTATCGTTAACGATCGCCTAGATAGAAAAAAAAAGCACTAAAGAACGTCAGTGATAACTTTAATAATTTCTTTTGCTTCACTCGAATCTTTTTCTCAGGAAATCAAAACGAATTAATTTCGAATCAAACGAATGTTATTCGAATCTGTTTGCCACCATTCCTATTTACTGCGAATACAAGAAAGACGAAAAATATTTGGCATGGTTCCAAAGGATGACGTCAATAGTGACGTCACACAGAGAGAAAAAGTCAATATGCATGTGGTTCTTCATTTCCAAAAAAACAATGAAGAAAAACTTATTAAATTCATTAAAAATTTTGGTAATTGAATTTTATAATTCGCCGCGACTCAAAAATTGCAAACAATTTGGACTACCTGTGTGCCAAATCCCATTACTGTAAGTGCCATAGATTCATCAGGACTTTGATAACAGGAAACAGAAATCGGACACTTCCTTTTATAACAGTAGAGATTATTACTATAATACAGTTATCGGGCAAGTTTGTGTTTGTTTTATCTATTGATTAACATGCATTGATTAAGTTCAGCCACGATACAAATGAATTTCATTTGCGTATACTCGCTCAATAGAAGAGAACTGCCCACTGTAGCATAATTTTTCAATATACCTTGTTTTTTGCATATAGATAAGAATTTTGATGTTGTCGACATGTTGAATTCAACATGCCACTCATACTGTAATTGCGCCACAATAGCTTTCATTAAAATATCTTTATTGGACGAAAACAGATAATTGGTTTTCGTGTACATTATTGTTCGACATTTTCTGATGAATAATCCGCAGATTGTAATTTGTTGATTAAGTTACGATATAAATGAATTTCGCTATTCATGAGAGTTTTTTTTTTTGTAACTAGGGGGCTCCGCCCCCTGCTCGCTTACGCTCGCCAACCCCCGGGGATTGCTGCGCAATCCCATTTGGTTTGCTTCGCAAACCAACACTCCTGTCACAGATACCATTTGGTTTGCTTCGCAAACCAACATTACTTTCACAGAGTGAAACTATCTGAATAATTCGTATTATGCTGATTTCACTTTCCGGTTCATGACGTCACAGCGAGGGCTTCGCTGCGTCTCGCTTACGCTCGCCGACCCCGGGGATTGCTATGCAATCCGTTTGGTTTGCTTTCTCAAACCAATACTTCTTTCGCAAGTGATTTAACTTTTTTTTGCTTTAACACTTAATGCACCCTAAACTAATAGCCGCATCAGTAAAAAATCTTCTGCATCTTGTTCCCTGTACAATTTTAACTAAACATTGTTAATATCCAAACTTTACGATCTGTACTTTGTCGGTAAACTGTCTTGAAAACAGAGGGAAAAAAGCGAGCCTTTTTCCTCGCCAAATAAAAAGAAATCGTTTTTATGGCAATTGTTGCTACGATAAATTTGATATCTGGCAAACCCGATAGTCAAAAGTGTAACCCACTACTGCTTTCGGAAGCAGCTATGCGAACTGAAAAATACGAAATTTGTGTCACCAACTTTTGATTGCATCGAATTTATTTATGAACCAATTTTAAAAATAATTGTACCGTAAGAAAGAGTATATTCTGAGGTATACTGCAATATTTTTAAAATTAAAAATTAACAGTAATACTATACAGATATGACCATTTTAGTTTTGTATCGGAAGTTACGATCTGAAAGTTCCGAAAATTGTATGACCCACTTTTATTTGCATCGATTTTATTTGTTAACCAATTTGAAAAATAATTGTACTATAAGAAAGAGTGTAATGTAATGTATTCAGTGATGTTTTCAAATTTAAAAAATAATGGCTTTTGCCGTAGACAAAACGGTTTTAACAATAAGTAGCGAAAATATCCAAAGATTCCGAATTTTGTATGACGAACTTTTGATCGCATCCAATTTAATTATTAACCGATTTCAAAAATAATAGTACCGTAAGAAAGAGTATATTCTGAGGTATACTGCTATATTTTAAAAATTAAAAACTAATAGTAATTAGATATAGATATGGCAGTTTTAAAAAAAAGTAACAAAAATGTCCCGATTTTTCCTGAATTTCAAAAAAATATTATCAAGAACCAAATTTAAATTTAAAAAAAAACTCGACGAGCTGCAAAAATTTACGTTGAGAGGTACTCTTAAAAAAAAACTCACGACTGAAGACTGAAAATTTGAATGTGTTTTGCTCACTCGCGGAAGAAATTTCACTTCTTCAACTTTAACACTTAATAAAACCTAAACTAATAGCCACATCGGAAAAAAATCTTAATAATTATCCAGGGAATACGATGAAGAACAAAGCATGTTAATTTCATTTTTTTCCGATCAGTACTTTCTCGGGAAACCGTCTAAGAATCGAGCTAAACAACACAGTTTTCAATTCTTCGGCGGCGGCGGCGGCGGCGGTAACATTTTTTTAATATAGAGAGAAGTTAAATGTTAGGTGAGTGGTAGTAATTTCGGATGGAGCATGCTTCCTCACGTATTCCGTACGTGGTATGTTTTGTTTTCTTTTCGAATAAGATTTCAGTATGTCGCGAATAAAAATTCAAAAGAATAAATTTCATATTTGATTGGGCAATGCCAATTAGAGTAAACTCCAACTTAACATACAACTTAACCCTTTTTTCGATAAGGTATCTTGTTATTAAGCAAAACTGATCAGATCTTGGTATACTAGAAAAAATTATCAGAGGAAAACTGACCAGATCTTGATCTCGTAATAAAAAAAATTGATAATAACTTGATCACGAGATATCTTATAATTAGCAAAATTGGTCTCAGTGGACGAGGCATCTCGTTTAAATCACTTGGAGGGTTAAATCTCCATTTTCTGTCAAGTTTGGAAGACACCAAAAATCTTTCCCATAGTTGCTCAAGAGAAGATACAATTATCTTCGAAAAAACGATGTTTCTATTCCTTGAAAAATAATTATTTTCTTTTTACATAGAAAGTTTTAATGGTGTTACCATGTTAAATATTTAGTTTTTCCCCAGAGTTAAATATTGTATGTTGTTTGTGTGTACATATCCCCAGCACTCGAACGACCGACACTTTTTTATTGCGTTTGTTGCCGAAAATTGTAGTACAAGCGTCTTGTTAAACTATAATGGTTGGCCCTGAAAAGGACTGATTTTTAAATGACCCTGAAAAGATCCTCCGCTTTCTTTGATTTCTATTAAAAACTAACTGCAAAAGCCTAACTAAATTCTTTTTTTTTTTTCAATAAAATTTCATCCGATAACGCTATAAATTCAATTAATGCACGAGACTTTGTGGTAAACATACAATCGTACAGTGTTGCCAAAACGCGATAGCAACTAACGTCTTTTTTGCGTGCCACGTAAGAGAATTATATATATAGATTCTTCTGAACGTTATGAAAGCCTTATTACACACATGCAACATGCAGTTTCGTAGACATGTCTCCCATTCAGCTTTGACCTTTTAAATCAATCGAGTTTTTTCTGCAACATTTCAACCGGTAGATATGGCTATTTGGTCAATCAGTATGATGTAATCCCAAAACAAATGTACTCTAGAAATCTCGTTTCGCTCAGGACTATGAAGGGTGTTTGAAAAATTTCGGTAAAAACTCAAGGCTTACAAAATTATATTTTTACGGTACTGATAATTCACTTCTGGGGAGTACTTGACTAAGTGAACGCCCACTATCATACACCGTTTGACGTACATCCGACTGTAAAAAGTTGATCCCAAAGAACAGAAATGTCATGAAACGTAAAATGATTTATTAGAAAATGGCCCACAAGGACCACATATTTCCCCACCAAATACAGCCACTCAGTACGAATTGGATTTCGGAACGCATGATCGGAAAGTCTCGATTTATCTCGACGGAATTCGGAAGCGCCTCGACACCTCCATCCCCGGTCGACACCCTCCGGAAGTTTGGAGATTCGGTCCCCCATCCCCGAGCATCGGATATTAATTTCACGGGTCTCCGGTGTCCGACCAATCTGTCCCTCTCTGAGTCAGCTATTCCTCCACGAAATTGAGTGTATTCTTCTCGATTCCACCCTCAAAAGTTATTCATTTGCATAGGCAAACACCTCTGTAGACCAACCACCACCCCCTCGAACAAAGCCTTCACTCAGTTGTTGGGATTAAGAGCCATTACAAAAACCGGCGATGGTTTCCTGCCGTTGGTAGAGCTCTGTGGCCTTTTCTTTCTTTCACCCTTTTCATTACAGGAGATTGCCTCGGGTCTAATTGGGAAACATGGGCAATTTGGGACATTAAATAGTGGCGGGGCGTACGTTTTTAATGTAAGTTTTATGTAGCTGTGTAAGCCATACCAGTAGTTGGTTGACTGCTTCGACTTTGATGAAAGACCAATATGAGGTAAAAATATATAAAAAACAACTGCTGTCATAATTTAATAAAATGCGCTTAAATATTAAATACATAAAGCGGATGCATTGTAGAAGATAACCAAACAAGGAGTTTGGGTTTGTTGTTGAATGGTGCAAACTTAAAGATTGCTGGAAGGTAAGGTGGAGTATATGTAATAGTTACTCGGGTATACATGGTGCGTTGCTCTAAGATCACTTCCTGATGCGTTAGTGCTACTAAAACTGGGATCTACAATTTAAAAATAAATACAGAGGAATTGGACGCAAAATTGCCTTGTGAATCGATATTTGCGAGATTTAATGTAGTTAGCTTCAATGCAAAATATCTAAGAGATGAAGGCTTTTTTAAAATATTAGAAAACACTTTTCATCATCGTTTAGTACAAGACTTGATATTTATACCGAAACCGATAATAAACTTTAAACACATCTGTCAGGTTAGGTTGGTTGGGTGGATATTATGACCAAGGATCACATATTTAGCCAATCTCTACCAAACACAAGACAGACAACGCCAAGTAATGAACATGCACACACAATAAATAGAATAGAAGTGAATAGGTTGTTTGAGAAAGCTGCTTCAGTTTCGAAAAATGCTCTCATCGCACAACTTTCTTCGATAAAATTATTCAAACTCGGATAAAACTAACTAACTTCAAGACTGCCTGAAACCTAGTTTTAAAAGTTTTCCGAATCCTGCTTTGCTTCTGTTATAAAACTAATTACGATTCCACTTAGTGGGATGGAATGACTTTGCAGATGAAAGAAATTCCAATAAGATTTCCTTATGTGCTGTAATCGTGGTGGGTTATACAGAGAATAGTACAATGGATCCCTTTTAAGACATTTAATAAACCACATATTTACATATAGAAACGACAGCAGATCTGAATTCTTTGATTTTAATTTTACACAGCTCGGGAGCTTCGTTATACTAGTCCTCGATCTTTTGAATTTATATACTTTTGCACTTTAAAAAAAAGTTCTGCAACTTTAACAATTCAAATGTTTGGAGTTCGTATAGTACGTCTCACGACTGGTGTTTGATTGTAAACTGTTGAGAGTGATCATCCTTTTGGTCTTGAGATTCAGTCAGATTGTGGAAATGCAGTCATTAGTTGAGTATAATGAGTTTGAATGCCTTTTCTTCCCCATGTTGCTTTTATAATTCCAACAGTTGATAAAGTGTGGTCAGCACAGTTGAGATTATGGTGAAAAGGAATCTGGCGTATTAAATTATTAGCCCAATAAACAAAGTTTACCTACAATTCAAGGGGTAGGAACTTTCTAGAATGTTTTTATTTCAGATTCTACTTGATGAAGTCTGTCTAAAATGGCTTACATTATTAGATCTGATGGTAGTCTAGTCTATGGTGAAAATTGTTTACCAGTGGCAGATCAAAATTTGCTTAGGACCTAGTGGATAGAACCAATTTCTTTCATCCAAGTTAGAATTTCCTTGTTTTTCGACCAACACGAACGCAGATTTAGACTTTCACTGGAAAATAACATTTACATAAATCACACCCAGAATCTCAATTGGATGTATGTGTGACTGCAATTTGGATAGAAAGCTTTTTCAATGAAAGTTTTTTTCTTATTATTTTGTGTGTCAACTGGTATTAGTGTAAAAAGAGCGCGTGAATCTAAAATTAAATTTTCTTCCTTGTACTTCACAAATTTCTTAAGCTCAGTAGGAGGTCTTTACCATTCTTTTTAATTTATAAACAGCACTATCCTTCCGGAACGGTGGTACTAAATAAAATACTTTCTAAACTCTGGAGGAAAAAATTCAATTATTTGCATTTGTATCATTTAATTTTTTTTTCGTGTAAACTAACTTAAGATAAAGGAAAAAAAAATATGGTTACAAATCGAGTGTTAATAGAAAATGTTCGAAAGAACTGCCCACCCATTAAGAAAACCTTAAGCACCTCAATTTCTCAACCAGTACCAAAACTTAACTACGTAGTTCGGATCTAAACAAAAAGAAAATTTTAAAGCCCCAAACAGAAAGAAAAAAAAGTTCACCTAAAAGTCGTTGAACACCATAAAAAAACGACGTCGACAAAAACTTGTATGGGCTGAGTTGTCTGAGACAACAGCGGTAGGTACGGAAACGGGTTGCACAAAAAAGTCCAAGTGGATGTAAAGTCCACTTTCCCCTCTCTTGAACGAAAGTGAGCTCTCAGCTCTCAAAAGCCTCTCTCGATAAAGGTCCTCCGAATTTTTTTTCTCCTTCTCTTTTTAAATCTCTCCACGAATGTCAATACGATCTGGCTTCCTATAATTAACCTGATGCCTGGTATTCGTGACAAGATTCTTTATGACTTCCCTGAAAAAAGTTTTTTTCTCATCCTCTCTTCGGAGTTCGCTCTGTTTTTAAATTATTCTATCGTGGTTCCTGAGAGTTCGATTTTTTTTTATTTTGAGTTTCTTTTTTCCCACTGAGGGGTTTCGGAGGTTCGCATTGATTTTTTTAACCCACGCACGGGAAGGTGAGCTTTCAAATTAACTTCGAATGAAATGAAGGGTGACAGCAATTGGAATTATGGGATATAATTTGCATATTGCGGAGGTTTTTAAACATTGCAATGTAAAAGTAGTTATATTCATAGCATAAGGATGATCTCGCAAGAGTTGTTCGAAAGTAATTTCCCTATCTGTTCTAGAGAATCATCTTTCTGGCAATAAATCCATACTTGTATTCACTAAACAGGTTGGTTGTGAACGTATTTAAAAAATCTGCACCAAACTCAGTGCAGACATCGCGTAGGACATACACACAGAAATATTTACTACACTGAAGAAAAACACATCTCGGTTAAGCTACAGAAATCGAATTTGCATCTCCTACTACTCCAGAATGCTAGTGTTGGGGTAAACCCACTGAATCATGGTAGCCATTTCACTAAATCAGAAGTGAAATGTTCTCATTGTTTTCAATGGAGACAAGAGTTATCTGAAAATTTCAGCGCTGTTTGTCTGATGGGGTATCATCAGAAACTCGAGATCTTGTTTAAGTTTAAAGTGAGATTTTATGAATCTCTATATTAAAAAGAAGTTACAGCCGCCGCAGGGTTGAAAACTCACTTTTTTTTGCTCGTTTCTCAGACGGTTTCCCGAGAAAGTAAGGATCAGAAAATTGAGAAATTAACATGATTTGTTCAAAATTGTAAAGGAAAATAGTAGGAGAAGATTTTTTTCTGATGCGGTTATTAGTTTAGGAGGCATTAAGCGTCCAAGTCGAAAATAGCGAAATTTCTAACGTGAGTGAGCAAAACACGTACACATTTTCAGTCTTCAGTCGTGAGTTTTTTTTAGAGTACCTCTAAATTCGATGCAATGAAAAGTAGAGTATGGTATAGTATTAGTACAGTAAAAGAGTATTTTGAATGTACAAATTTTTCATTGCAGAGATGAAACGTTCGATCGTTCTAGCTGGCCTCGTGAAAAAAATATTAACCATATCTAAGTTATACGTTTGAATCTCAAAGATTTTGAAACAAACTTATTTTGTTTGTGTAGTAAAAAACAATCTGAACACATTTTATAATTGTCGGACAACTGCAAAAGCCTGTTTTGAAAGTTCACTCTCTACATAAGTGGTTTCCACAATTTAAGCTGAAAAATTCCAAATCAAATTGGTTCTCATTAAATTTTTGAAGGGATGAAATACAGCAAATTTTTTAAGCGAGAAATTTTCAAGAATTCCAAAACTAGAGTGTTTTATACACAATTCAAGATGTTATCTAATCTAAAGCTTTCAAGAGCATGAAACATTCATACAATCATTCTTTTGATTCACTGGAAAGTTTTGTTTTTTATTATTTAAATATCGGCACAGTTTTGTCATTTTCGTGGCTTATCACCGTTGCCCGGAGTTAAATTCATCAAGGGAAAGTGAATATAATTTTCCAAGGGCTCCTAATTTGTAAACGCAGTCTTAAATTCTTGCTGCCTAATCATGGGTTCCATTTCAGAAATTATTTTTAAACATATACATATTCCCGTCAAAAATAAATTACAAATACAACTTTTAAGTACTATACTTTAATGAATACAGCCAATTTAGAATGAATAAATACACATTTGAGTCTATTGAGTGTTATGTAATATAAAAGTTTCACAAAATCGAATTATTCAAATTATTTCTCAAATATTTCAAATTGAGGGCATGCCAAAATTTGTACTTCCATTCAAAATTGTTTTTGATTTCTCTTCATATTTATAGATACGATTTCTTACATTTAGAATGTCATTCGATTAGTTGATGTCAATTTCTGTGTCCCTTGACGAAAAACTAGTCACGTCCTTTTACGATAAAAGCATCTGTACGAATACGCAAACTCTGATCGACGAAAGCGGATTAGCAACATTTAATTAAGTGCTTTGAATTAAAGACAGCTTTCATAATTTCCTTTCATATCAAAAGGAAAAAGCTTTCATTCACTGAACTTGCCATATTTCTACAAAGACGACTAATCAAAAATTTCCTTCCGAGGATTGCCATCCCTTTATTAAGAACATACAATTATTCTTTTAAATTATCCTACAGAAACGTGTTCCACATATATAATCAGATCGGAACGATGCAGATTCTTCACCAGTTATAAAATTGGAAGGATGCTGCGAAAAAATGCAGCCAAATAAATAAGTTTTTAGTAGGCCAATAATGGCAATTAATCACTAGAGTTTAATTAAAATTTTAAATATTCACGAGTTCAATCCCATTGGGCGCAAACCATTAAATATACTTTCCTCAACCGCGCTTCTTTGAACATCTCTTTTCAAAGCCCTCACAGAGAGAAATAGGAGGGGGGCTTCCGCTAATGTTCCTTTAACTAAATAAAGGCCTAGAAAGTTCAGGCAAGCACGTGGGTCGTTAGACACATTAAATACGCTCGCGAAAGAGCTTTTCCCTATTCAATGTCACGGAAGTTTTTTACATAATCTTTCTTTCCCTAGTTTTTTCTTCTTTTTTATATATATTTTTTATTTGTTATTGCTTTTTTTTTATTTTATATCCCCCGATGCGATTTCAGCGGGAAATCTCCGGCAAGAAGAAACTGGTGGTACATCTAAATGTTCTAATGGCGTGCGCTGGCTTCTACGGGGCTTGGGCAAGTCATTGCACGGGCTAAATGGCTTCCGAGAATGGTTCGGAATTTTAATATTTCGGAGAGGGGAAAAAGTTTTCACGTTTTCTTATAACGCTTTCGAGAACGATCCGTGCGTACAACTTTCATGACCAAAAGGAGAACATTCTGGATTTTTTTTTGAAAAATCGTGCTTTCGCAAATTGAGTTTGGGTATCAAGTGAAATTTTTCGTAGAGGGAATATTTTTTTTTTAGTTCTTTTTCAATGATAGAAAGTACTGGAATGAGAAATACAATAACAGAATAACGTCCATTTTTTTTATTGGAGTTCGAGAAGGGTAAGGTCGCCAGAGCTGGAAGTTGAGGTAGTTTTTACAATAGCTATTCTCATAAAATTTCCATAGTGAACCACTACAAATACAAGGTAAAATAAACTATAGATGCACGAAACTTCGTAATTGGACAAAAGTTTTCGCATAGCAAAGAAATTTCCAAAAATATTTGAATTCTTCAGAACAAAAAAAAGAATGACACCAGGACATATTGGACATA
This sequence comes from Metellina segmentata, assembly GCA_947359465.1. NCBI lineage: Eukaryota > Metazoa > Arthropoda > Arachnida > Araneae > Tetragnathidae > Metellina > Metellina segmentata. Next base: position 85,441,091 of record OX375874.1, read on the forward strand.
TATAGCTTGGGATAACAAAGAAAAGGCAACGAGTCCAAAGATTCACAAAATAAGTCACTCGGCTGGGTTTTTGGAACCAAGCTACTCCAACTGTCGAGTAGACACTCACAAGGAAAGTTTTACTTACACTAGAAGAGAAAAATGCTTCCAGATAAGAATTGAACCTGCACCACCTACAACTCGGGATGTTGCTAAGGCCGCGTTAGCACCGGATTTGCAGATAAATTTCTCTCCCTTTTAGTGTCGAGGACGTTGTTTATGTTCCCCTATGGTGACCTCTTTTCGACCGACTTCGGTGTAAACGCTTTGTGGACTTTATCGGCAACCATCCGAGCTCACTATTCTCACCCCTTTGTAGGGAAAGTGTGATCACTATTCATCAAGATGTCGAGTGTGGAGGATGTTATGCTTGTAACAGTGTGAGCTATAACGGTATGCCGAAGGGCAGAGATTTTTGCTAAGCAATTATCTGGGAGAAATGTCCCCAAAAAGTTGCAGTCTTTTGATCTTTTTCGACTTCTGGTGGAAAACAAATTTGGATTTGCGAACTCTCCAAATTGCCACCCTGACTCGATATCTTGACGATAAAATTAAAACTGTTCCTCGGAATAACTTCAATGTTTGGAGGAAGAAAAGTTTGCAAATCCAGTGTAAACGCGGCTTAACACAAAGGGCAAATCCACTGATCCACGGTGACCTGTTTTAATTGAAGTCGTCATATGTGTTTTACTGAAAGTTATAACTCAAAACATACATTTGTCAGTCTCACAGGCCCAGATCAACCGATGAATGGTTAATATACTTCCTTAACCTATGCCAATGCCCATCAAATATTAAGTCCATAAGACAATGTTATCAGCTAAAACCGTGTTTATTTGAAAACCATAAGGACTTGGGGTATTTCCCTTGTGAGCAGAATATGCATCCATGAAACCGTTTCTTACAGAAATTGAATACAGTTTCAGATATACTTTGTGAAGAATAATTGAATATTTCATAAAAAAATAGTCATTAACCGAAGGACAATAACTACGCGAAAACAATTTCTACAATAAGCAAGTGCATATGGCCACTGCTCACTCACCCCTTCAGTAGTATCAAACAATGACACAACAATTCACCAGAATTTTATCACAACAGTGTGGTAACATGATGAACATCACATCAAGAGACAGATTCACGGAACGAGACTCATCAACCCTTTTCTAGTACAGGCTCCTATATTTCAAGTCCGAGACGGATCAAGCTGGACGACAGCTGGTCACTCTATCTGTGTAGACGACGGTCACAGTATTATCTTATACGACAAGCCATACTTCTAGCTTATAAAAGCGTTACTACCGGCTCATACGACAAGCCATACTGACAGCTTATGCGACAGGCCATTCTAACAGCTTATTCGACAAGCCATTCTAACAGCTTATTCGACAAGCCATTCTAACAGCTTATTCGACAAGCCATTCTAACAGCTTATTCGACAAGCCATTCTAACAGCTTATTCGACAAGCCATTCTAACAGCTTATACGACAAGCCATTCTAACAGCTTATGCGACAAGCCATTCTAACAGCTTATGCGACAAGCCATTCTAACAGCTTATGCGACAAGCCACATTAACAGCTTATAAGACGAGTCATACTGCCAACTTATACAAGCCATACTATCAGTTTAGACGACGGTCACAGGTTCCAGTCTGGACGATGTCCTCAATTTTGGCTTAGAGGAAGGGCCACACTAGCAGTCCAGACAGACGACGGGGTGCCTCTATCAGATGACGCTAAAATGCAAATCTTTCTTTTCCTTTGCACGGCTTTATTATATGTACAATGAAAAGATTTGATTCACCTTATAAAATACTGTACCATTACACTACAAGAAACATTTTCCATTCCCATAGCAACTATGATACCGGTGCTTATCCTCTAATGCAAGGAGCCCTATACTAGTAACTGAGTTTGGGATCCCGACTTTAATATGCGAACTTTTGGAAGAATTGCAGTTCAGCCCTGCAGGGCTCTTACATGGTAATATGAAGCCTCAAGCAGCCTAGTTAAAAAAGGATCCCAATTCCAGCAACTCAGAAAACGGTGAATGAGGTGATCCACGTACATCACGATCTCCGGCATTAACACACCTTAAATCGCAGACCGTCATTAAACGGCTTCCACTCGAAATACAAGCCCCCGCGAGTACAGCAGTAAATTTCGTCTCCAAAAATTGCCTTTCCACCAAGTCCCAAACTTTTACAACGCTTCACTCCAGAACACGCTGCAGCGTTGGATTTTCCTTCACGGGGGCTTAACTGCTGATGATGGCGCTGAAAGCCCTTGCCTCTCTGATTTTTATTGGATTCCGAGCCGGACTTTATCGCTTTTCTCAGCGACGAATAATTTCCGAACAGCGAATCTGAGAGCTTTTAAAAGAGAGCTCAGATACTCGTCTTTTATACTTCCAATCAATAAAGAGAAGAGTGTTATTCTGGAAAATTCCGTCCATGAACACGGAAATTTTCCCATTGTTTTTACTTTTGCAAAGGCCTTCCCTGCAAGGGTGAATTCGGGGCTTACAATTTTGGGGAGAAGTATCGGAATTGAGCGAACGTATACAATATCATTCCTCTGCAAAAATGGAGGCGATGATATAACGGTGGGAAGGATAGTTCGTGAAAACGATTGAAACTATTATTTTACTCGTGGCAAGAGCAAAATACGTTTGTTTATGGTTGTAATGATTACCAAATCTCTAATGGCGCACGGACACAACGGTGAAAAGGACAATATTTATCCATCTTTAAAAATCAACCGTTCATTGACATGAAATAACTCAATATAAATTTATTTTGTCAGCATAATTTTACGATTCTGTCGTGGTTTCAGCTACCAGACAACGAATATTCAAAAAAACCTACGACTCTAGCCTATGAGATATAAAGTGAACTTCAACTACTAAGACAGTGAGTTTATTTGTCTATTTTGCAAGCTTTTGATCGCAGCTGATTTAATTATATTTATTCCTTAATCCCTTCCGGTACGATTTAGGCCCGGTGCACACAGCCGGTTTTTTAACGTGTGGCGCCACTGCGGCACCGAAGCCCAACTATGCACACATAACCGTGAAATGACGCAAGAACTCATTTCGCACCATTTGCGATTAATATTCTATGGAAGAAAAGGTGTTTATTTCGCTTACTTGGTGTAAAAAAAGTATATTTTGAAACAAAATAGACGTTACTGGATAGAACCATTTATTAATTATTATTTATATTCCATTTGTTTATGAAAACAAGGTACTTCAGAACGGAGACTCATCTGCGGCGAACGTACGGAACGTGCGTAGCCCCAGCGACGCTGGAGGCATGTGTGCACTACTCCATTGGATCTAATGTATCTCAGACTGCACTTGCGTTGCGGCAGAGGCGCCGCACGTTGAAAAACCGGATGTGTGCACCGGGCCTCAATTAACCTTTTGACAACGGCTAGAAATATAACCGATATGATTCGTTCTCGGCGCCGTTTTTATAACTTTCAATGTACAACTGTTGTACCGGCAGTATTGTAAATTCTTTCTTGGCGCGATTCTTTTAACTTTCAAGATGCCACTGGCTGTACTCATCATTACAGTAACTTTAGTCGCATGACGAGTGCAGATCGTCATTGTGCGGTATGGCATGAAAAACCAATTACGAGATAGACTCGTCATTTTACCGTAAGGGGTTAAGCGTACAAAAAATGTTTTGAGCCATTCATAATGCATTAACAGGACATTCTCACTTTTCTGTTATATATATCATTATATTGAGTTGATTTGTGGACATAGCTCAAAAACAGAGAATTTGGAGTCTCATTTTCTACCAATATACAGATTTGTACCACCGAGCATTCCAAGAAACCTATGACTACCACACTGAGCAAAAGTATACTGCACTATTAAGATAATAGGAGCTCATTTATACTTAACATCTTGGAAAGAACTAATTGGAATGGTCTACACGGACAAATGTATATTACACGGTTCCATCCTGATCATATCTCAAACACGAATAGACGTTATACATAAAAAAACATTCAATGAAAAGTCAGTTAAAAGCATATGCCTACAGGTTTATAGAGCGTAAAGATGCTTCTAATCATAGAATGCCGACTTAGGGTTTTGAAATATTGATGAGAGGCATTGATGGTCACTATTACTAACCACATTGAAATAATTTCGTTTAATAAAAGTGAATGCACAACTATTTAAGCAACTCATAAGTGTTTTAAAATTGATGCCAAATCTATGCTATTAATCACATCGTTAAGATATTCTTTCCAACAGTCTTTTGCGTATTTAACTATCTTTTCCAAAGTCATTGTACGCTGAAATCAATCTAAAAAGCTTTTATCTGGATTCTTTGATCAACACTTTTAAGTTTCCACTTTAGTCTTATTTTTGATACCAGGAGGTGTGCTAACGATCTTTAGTGAGCATTTCAAAATACTAGATGTTTCTGAATAGCAATAAATATTTAGTTCGCTGTGCGAACTATACTTTTCAACAATGAGGGGAAGAGATTGCTTCACAATCATTCCCCATATGGATCGCTGCTGGATTGATTCCGGACCTCTAGAACGACGTTAATAGAAGGTTCACTTTCCATTGCGATATTTATCGCATGCACCAGAGTAACGGAAAATTGCCTATATTTTTTTGAGAGATTAGCGGATGCTTATATAAGCCGACTTTAGCACTTCCGCTTTAGAAAGCGTTACAAAAATTATCGGCTCATACACGGAAGTATAGTGTAAACAAAAACGAAATGTTTTTTAAAATGTCTAGCACAAAACATCTCATTTCCACATAACAAATGAAATATTTTAGCATAACATATTGTTAAAATTCCGAGGAAAAATCTCATATCATAATTTTAAATGTTTTGGCTAATCCGTGTTGTTTGTAGAAATAGTACTTCTTTATATTTTCATATTCGATTGTTCCTATGGAAACGCCGACCAAATTTGCCGGTTCTTCTGAAAACATTGCAACTCTCTAGCGCGTGCTCTCAAATTTTATGAATGAATGAATTAAAAAATATAACTGTGTTTATCGTCTGCGCGTGCTCCAAATTCATTAGCCCGTTGAACCACAAGACTCGCTATCACGTGATTATTCACGCTATTACCAATCAGAAAACGAATAAACCTGAAAAAGATTGACATTTTTTTTATAATAGAAAAGATTAGAGGAAATATAAACCTCACTGAAAATTGTTTTAACACAGAAAGACTTAAAAAGCCCCAAACTTGTAATAACTTATCCTTCCGAAAGCCGACCAACCGGTATAGTGGTTAGCCTCTAGATCGGAAGGTTCCTGGTTCGAATCCGGGTCCGGGCATGGATATTTGTAAACGTATGGTGCAGAGGCGGTTGGTGCACCTTAAATCTGTCGTGGCCGAAAGTCCTCACGTTGGGTTGGCGTGGAAGTTTGGAGAGTGGGGTGCCAGCTCAGGTGTTGCTTCGTCATCTGACCGTGGTTTGAAATTACGAGGTGCTGTCCTCGGATCTTTCCCTTAAGGGACTGATCCCGGACCGTCGTCAATAGCCCGTTGTGTTGCTCTAGTACGACGTTAACTCAAATTACCATTACCTACTACCTTCTACCCTTCATCAATGTCATGAAATTTATCTAGTACAAATAGATGGCTATGAATACGTGGATCTGTATCGTTAGATCCAATGGATTTTTTTTCTCTTTAGGATCGGATATAAATTTATCAGTTCATCCATCCTGTTCTAAAAATAAAAGATAGATTATTACAAGTATTTTTTTTCGTTTTGTGTGTGGGGGGGGGAATCATTTTTCAATACTGTCAGGCAGAAATTCCATCCGCCATACGCATCTGCCTCCAGAACACGAGAAAAACAAACAAAACTTAATCTCTCCTCTCTAAGCAATTTGAACACATTAAATTTGCTTTAAACTTCAATTTTCTTCCAACCCTTTTAAAGAAACGCCGAACAAATAAACAAATCTCCTGGGAGACGCATAATTGTATAAACACGCATAGACCCATCCGATGGGAAGGGGAGACTCGAAACTGAAATATGTATATAATGCGAGGCGCTTGGGCAAAACGGGCGATCAACCAGCAAAAAAAGTAACCATAAACACTCACTGGAGAGATATTCGTGAGAAAACTTTATTCTTAATATGGTTAGTTCCACGGGAAAAAGATAGAACTCGGGGAATGCGTTTATCGATTCTGACTGGGGGACGAGATTACTTGTATTACGGGAAATTAATCATTCGAAAGTGTAAAAGAGGTAAACGATAAAAATAAAAACGCTATCGGAAATATGGCGCAACTAAAATACTTCCGAAACGAAATCGGGAAAAAGCGAAGAGATAAATAAATAAACGAAGAAAAAGCGAGTTGGGTAAAGATTTTAATAGGGAATTTTTCTCTTCGCGCCCTCTTAAACACCCCCTTCCCCCACTCGAGTGCAGTTAATTAAGTACCCACTCCTTCCACCCCCACGCCTCCGATTCTAAGTGTTTTCTGAGGAATATACTTACACCTGAACGCCCCTAAATGACTGTTAATCTCGACACCTAATTAACTGGAAAAGTGGCGAAATTGAAAGAGGCAAGGCGGCAATTACTTCAAATTGCGTCGCTTACAGAAATTAAGGACAGCCCAAAGGAACGCTGAAGTGTGATATGCCCCCTACCCCACCCTCGTCTCCAGGTTTTTTAAAGTCCTAACTAAACTGTGAATCTTGGGTTAATGTCTAAAGAATATGGGCGATTCTGGAAGCAAAGGGGAAGAGGAATGAGAAAGAAACCACACCCAAAGTGGTACGTTTGTGTCTTGGGAAGGATCTGTTTTGCTTCGAGTGGAAGCAAGGGCTTGGACCAGTCTCATTCGCAAGGGTGATTAGGGGTGCGTTGAAGTTAACCAGCTGTTAGGCCAACAGGAAAGATTATGTTTGGGCATTTGATTTTTCTGACAACGTTTTAATGGGGCCATTTCAGCGGCTGGATGCTTTCTGTGTCATTTTTTAAAGCGTAAGCAGCTGCGAGTCCTGTAATGTTAAGAGCAAAATAAAAATGGTATTTTCGACTTCTTTATCATCCAAAAGATTAAATTTAATGAAGAGAATCAAGTCTAACACATTCCTAACTGGAATCCTTTTTCGTAGATATTTTTTTACAAAGTATTAATGTCAACGGCATGCCAGCACTGAAAATTAATTTAGTTTTCATTTATATTTACATCCTATTAGGCACGCGATTTTATAGTCTTCATATATTTTAACTTGTATCTCTCTATATTAAAAAAAAGTTACCGCCGCCGCCGCCGCCGCCGCCGAAGAATTGAAATTTTTGTTGTTTAGCTCCATTCTTAGACGGTTTCCCGAGAAAGTACTGATCGGAAAAATATGAAATTAACATGCTTTGTTCTTCATCGTATTCCCTGGATAATTATTAAGATTTTTTTCCGATGCGGCTATTAGTTTAGGTTTTATTAAGTGTTAAAGTTGAAGAAGTGAAATTTCTTCCGCGAGTGAGCAAAACACATTCAAAATTTCAGTCTTTAGTCGTGAGTTTTTTTTAAGAGTACCTCTCAACGTAAATTTTTGCAGCTCGTCGAGTTTTTTTTTAAATTTAAATGTGGTTCTTGATAATATTTTTTTGAAATTCGGGAAAAATCGGGACATTTTTGTTACTTTTTTTTAAAACTGCCGTATCTATATCTAATTACTATTAGTTTTTAATTTTTAAAATATCGCAGTATACCTCAGAATATACTCTTTCTTACGGTACTATTATTTTTGAAATCGGTTAATAATTAAATTGGATGCGATCAAAAGTTCGTGATACAAAATTCGGAATCTTCGGATATTTTCGCTACGTTTTGTTAAAACCGTTATGTCTACGGCAAAAACCATTATTTTTTAAATTTGAGAACATCACTGAATACACTACATTACACTCTTTCTTATGGTACAATTATTTTTCAAATTGGTTAATAAACAAAATCGATGCAATTAAAAGTAGGTCATACAATTTTCGGAACTTTCAGATCGTAACTTCCGATACAAAACTAAAATGGTCATATCTATATAGTATTACTGTTAGTTTTTAATTTTAAAAATATTGCAGTATACCTCACAATGTACTCTTTCTTACGGTACAATTATTTTTAAAATTGGTTCATAAATAAATTCGATGCAATCAAAAGTTGGTGACACAAATTTCGTATTTTTCAGTTCGCATAGCTGGTTCGGCAAACAGCAGTGGGTTGCATTTTCTACTATCGGGTTTGCCAGATATCAAATTTATCGTAGCAACAATTGCCATAAAAACGATTTCTTTTTATTTGGCGAGGAAAAAGGCTCGCTTTTTTCCCTCTGTTCTCAAGACAGTTTACCGACAAAGTACAATGTATTGATATTAACACTGTTTACTTAAAATTGTACAGGGAACAAGATACAGAAGATTTTTTACTGATGCGGCTATTAGTTTAGGGTGCATTAAGTGTTAAAGCAAAAAAAAGTGAAATCAATTGCGAAAGAAGTATTGGTTTGAGAAAGCAAACCAAACGGGATTGCGTAGCAATCCCCGGGGTCGGCGAGCGTAAGCGAGCAGGGCGCGAAGCCCTCGCTGTGACGTCATGTACCGGAAAGTGAAATCAGCATAATACGAATTATTCAGATAGTTTCACTCTGTGAAAGGAATGTTGGTTTGCGAAGCAAACCAAATGACATCTGTGAAAGGAGTGTTGGTTTGCGAAGCAAACCAAATGGGATTGCGCAGCAATCCCCGGGGGTTGGCGAGCGTAAGCGAGCAGGGGGCGGAGCCCCCTAGTCTTACAAAAAGTAATATAATACGACGTAAACATGATAGATGTGTGTGTTGTTGTTGTTCAAGTAAATTATTTTTTAAGGTCTGGAATTTCCGATCGACACAGAAATATACTTCATAGGTCAATTTCTTGTTGGCTATCATGGAATCGTGTAAGCACAAGCAACATGACAGACATTATTTTCATTCGCAGATCCCATTTAGGCCCTGTTCACATGAAGCGTGTAAAACGCGCGTTTGGCGAACCTATCAGGGTCCCGCTCTTCAAGGTCGCAAAGATAGATACTTGAATTAGAGGAATATATAAACATAATTTAATGGCGGGACCTTGTAAGCCTCGCCATACGCGCGTTGAAACGCCTCATACTCGAGCAACAGTTACATTCAATTTGTTGAGGTTTGGGTGCCGCAAAAATCCAGCATAAACAAAGTCGCAACTTCTAACATCTTGTTTTGACTTCCGAGCTAATTAGAAATCAAAGTATTGATTTTCCCTAGAAATATACTAGTGCTGGCCATTGGGCTTCGTTTGTGGCTCTACGGATCACTTTTTTCTATGCAAGAGCTAATAAAACACTGAAAAGTGAGAATAAGTTGTTTTGACGATGCACAAAAAATTGATAGTATCTCCTTTAATGTATAAAATTCAATGTTACCATTTGTGATAAAACAAACGAGTCGGGTACAGATTAACTGTACAATTGTTAATTGTTTATAAATACGATCATTCTAAATTTATGCATTTAAGTTTGCTTTATTTTAATTCATATTTCGTTTTTTTTTAAACATTTCAATACCCCAGAGGAGTTAAAATGAAAGTAGGCGGATACATACTAATTTTTTTACCATAGTTCCCCCTTGATAATCTGCAACGTAAATGGTAGAACGATGAGGCATTTTCTGTCGCTAGGTAAGTTGGTTTTTTCTTTCCAATACGATTTCAACCCAACTTCGCCATTAAAAAATGACATTTGAATTGATATGCTAGTTGATTGGTCAACACCAATTATATTAAAAGCCAAAGTTGTCGAAATTGCGATGAACTACATTTTAAAGAAACTCGATACGTATTACGCAAGATAATTTGAGTAAGGCGCGGAAGTAAAATCTTCACGTTCCCGTCTTGTTGTTTAACTAAAAAAATCCTAATAGTAAATAGGTAACAAATGCATTGAGGTAAAATAATAACGTTGAGATGATAAAATAGGAAATAATTATGGGTAATGCAGCAATGAGAAACTTGCACGTTTTTTGTTTACAATTTTATAAAATAGAAAATTAAATAATTTAATGGAAAGTATGTTTCTTTTTTACTTTTAAGCCCGAAAAGGTAAAACAAACAAAATTTCAAGTTCGCACTATTTACTTCATTTCAAAAACGCTAGTTTTTTCCTACGCCGCTTCTTGTGACGTCACTATGACGGTTTGTTTATTTTGATAGCGACGTTGAAATAGCAAGAAAAAACATTTTGATTGTTTAAAAATTAAAAGAGCAAGCAATATGAAATTTCAACGCGCTAGACAAACGTAAACATTACATCGTGATGCACAATGACGTCACGTAGCGTTTTGAGGTCATGTGCTTTTGTCGTACTTTTCGGTAATTTAAAACTCGAAATTTTAATTAATTAAGTCCATTTTATGGGTTATAATTATCGTTTTTGAACATTTTGACGACCAATCTATTAATAAAACACAGAAATGAGCATTTTCCTCACTGGTGTAAGTTCCTCATTCGTAATTTCTCATTTATTGATTCTTACGCTTTGCCAGTATTGAAGAATCAACAAGCTTTACTAGTTCTAACATTAAGACACATATATCTACAACCCCAGCAATTCGTAATTTTTCATTTAATGATTCTAACGTTTTGACGGTTTTAAAGAATTGACACGTTTTACTTCGGCCACATCGGTCATCTACATATTCGATTTCAAGAGAGCGAAAGCAAACAAAACCTCTGCAAGATAAATTGTGATAAACATCGTTGGTATTCTGTTAAAATACCCCATTCCGCCCCATTTCTTTTATCAGGCGAGCGCATTAGGCACGACTTCGCAGCAATTTAAACATAAAAAAACCCCAGCAATTGCTAACATTCCGCATCTTGGAGGACGGTAAGGCAATTTTAAGCAACTGCCAATAACGACGTCTTCACGCTTCCACCCATAACCGATTCTTTTTCAATGGTTAATTGCCGGTCCATGATTAATCGCTGTTTGGAGAGAAAAGTTCCCAGGTAACGAGTGTCAAAAACACTTAGACGACCTTCTTAATTAACTTTATGGGACACCGATGAGTTCGTCTCATGCTTCTGGCCAGAGTCAAAAATTACCACGAATATTTTTGAGAATTCGCCATTCTGGCCATTAGAGGGTTAATTAATAAAAGAGTCTTCGAAAGAAACATCTGCCGGTGGCGAGATGTGAGGATGAGGGTGAAAACAAATGGCCGCAGCTGAAGACATTTTTGAGTAGGATTTTTCGAATTTTTGGGGATTTATGGGGAAGAGGGTCCATTATTTTCGAAGGAGGTGAGGAAGAGCATTAAAGCAAGAGTGTGCTGTTTTTTTTTTTTTTTTGGCTCATTATCTTCGATCACTAAGATTACGTGAAGTGGAAAGTTGTGTGGCCAAGTCCATTCTTTCAAAGTAAGTGAATTTATATTATCGCAATTTCAGACTCGTTCACACAATGGGAGTGAGGTATTCATTTTTTTATGCTGGAACTATGGTATAGTTCTTTTGAAACTCATTGCAAAATGTTTATTTAGTCTGATGAAAATAATTGAAAAAATCTTTTAATGTCGCAAACTGGGATATCCTAGATTGCCTAACCATTGGTATAGGATTTGTGTCATAAGTATTGTTGGACCTTATTATCACCTTAAAGTTTTTCCTGAAGGTCACACTGATCACCATTCATCAAAATCCTCCTTTGCAACCACATCTGGAATATTATTAGCTCAAAACATATTTGGTAACAGACGTTTCAGTCAACAAGTTACACAAGTGGTTGATCAGATTTAGTTTTTTTTAGTAAGCTCTCTTTATCTCACATTGCAATATTCTAAAATAACGGTCCTCGGACAGAACGGGGTGTTATATCCTTGTAGCACACCTGGAGAGAACTTGAATGTATTTATTCAGGGAATAAACATTCAGCGTGAATGAGGATGAGCTAGTCTGTTAGACCTGGAGTGATCTATATCAGACTCGGAACCTCTCCATATTCTCAAACATTCCACTCTCTTGGGACACCAGAAATACAATGTTAAACTTAGCTTCACATTTGTCAATGGAACAATTATCTTACACGAACTATATACTATTAAGGATCACACTAATAAAATATGTAATTAAATTAAACCAAACTGAGAGTAGACGTATTTTTAATAGGTATAAATATGAATGACTACTGTGTAGTTCATGCAATGATTATAATAGTCAGTACATGAACTGCAGAGAATAAGCTTATGAGCTCATACTTTATTAAATATTTTCCACATATTTATATTATTCATTTTGGACAAAATCATAATCAGTAAAACGTTCTGAACAGTACAGAATCTGACGTATCCAAATCGCTAGCAGTTTTAAGTTAAGCCATTGAGTTAAGAAATTAAGTACCAACGCCAGTGGCGAGAGCAGTTCCAATTTTGTGAACCGACTTTGAAAGTTAAACATCAATTATCTTTCCCTCACTTGTGGTGGTATAGTATGTGGTGCGCCGATACTTATTAAATAACCAATCAAACTCCAACAAAATCGCGAAGTTTGAAGCGAAAGAAATATCGAGTTTCATATTAGTGTCCGCATTCTCGATAGCCATCGCCCACGGAAGAGTAAATATTAATTATGTCCCGAAGGAGGAAGACATTTTCAAAACAAGCATTATCTCCGATCAAAACTACTTAAGCAAATTGAGTGTTAATTAGAGTGAGGTACAATGCATTTTAAAACAAGGATTTTTGAGAGGAAGCTTTTACACGTTGCAGAGGAAAATTGACGACCGGGGTTACGATTTTGTTAGTCTATTTTCTGCATGATTATTCTCTCGCCATTTTAAATATTTGAGGAGATTGGAGTTTGATCCTCTAACGCCATGGGCGTTAGAGAATCGGTGGATCTGGGAGGAATGGTAGACATGGGTGTGTCGCGAAGTTTACTTGAAAAGTAATGAATTAGATGAAATTGTTTTGATGGCCTGACTTGTTTCTTTGTCCAATCATCTTTTAATAGTGGTTATGAGAAAAAGCTGTCATGAACCGTGAAACAATTAGTGACTTTGCACAGGATGCGATTCGGTTAACCCATCAAGTGTTTTGACGAGATATCTCGCCAAACTGGTGAAATTTGAAGAAGCAAAACTGTCCTATTACTCTAATTGAATGGAGATCAAAGTAGGGGAAAAAATTTCCTACCTACCTAGGACTGGTGATAGCTAGGAACAGATTTGTGCACCAATTACTGGCCTCCACAGGACAGTTTTCGATGGGAGGATAAACCACCAGGAGGGTTAAAAAGGATAATGTAATTACATTTGAAGTTGGTTACTGTAGCATTAAGAGCAATAGAAAACGCGTTACTTGGAAAAATAATTTAAGGTACATCAAAACTTTTTTTTGTATTTTCATACAAGCTCTTCGTAGGGTTTTCAAATATGGAAAAATCTTTAAAAGATCAAAACTTAAAAAATAAGCTATAGAATTCAGTCATTTCATTCAATACAAAAACTTCAAAGATTTTTTATATTTTATTATTGCTTGATTTGCAGTGTAAATTTTGTAAATGCTACAAAAAATGCATGCGATTTGTTATTAACAGTATCCTGAAGAGCTATAACTGCCGATGTTTCAAATTTTTCGATACGACTTTCTTGTAAAGCCACCACGTGAGCAGTGTTTCTGGGTATCTAAGATTGAGACCAATTAGTAAAAAAAAAGTAATTACCACAATCATTGACGGGTTTTTGGACCCCTTCTTAGGTTTTATCTTTAATATATTTGCTTATGCCCGTTGTATGGTTAATGGGTTGATTAAAATTTATTTTCACTGAAATTGCAACGAATTATACTTTGTATACTATGTAAATTTTCCATCAATTGTAGCAAAGATAGAAAAGATATGCACTAATATTTGTAAGGAATAAAAAAAAATCCTCAGGGCATTATATTTCTATTTTGAACGATTAGAATAGAATAGCCAGTTATGTTAAATGAAATATGTGTCGCACTGCTCTCTACGACACTTTAAAATTCTAGAAACATTTTTTCGAGCCATCACGAGCCATTCTCAAAGCATTATTTCAACTTGGGGGTTCTGCCCCCTGCTCGCTTACGCTCGCCAACCCCCTTTTTCCCACGCCAAAAAAAAAATCGTTTTTATTGCGATTGTTGCTACGATAAATTTGATATCTGGCAAACCAGACAATCAAAAATGCAACCCTCATTTTCGTGAGGAACAACATGCCCCACGATCTAAAAAATACGAAATTTGTGTGACCAACTTTTGATTGCATCGAATCGGTGGCAACTTTTTCTAATATAGAGAGATAATGATGATTCCCTGGTAAATTAGAGCAATGTATTTTTCTTAGGGAATCAAAAATATTATGAGGGGGATTTTCAGTGTCAACAAACCAGATGGAAAACTAAGATTTTTATCGCCGCTTTGCGTTTAATTTATTACATCAATTCATTGTATAGAATTTCTATTGACAACGTGCTGAAATTGTATTGAAAAGTAGGACAAGTGACGATACGTTTGGATTACGTAAAAGAGCAAGTTCCGTCACAAAAACACCACCATACATTTAGCTTGGCCGAAAAAGCCTCTTATAGCATTTAAAAACAAAAACTGCATCTCTGGAAATGTAGGGATTAAACATGCTCTATCTGTGAAGACATTTGAGCACGATTTTAAAATTAGAATGCCTGCATAAAAAGTTCACCAATAACTATTTAAAATCAGATTGTGGACAAGGATGGACAAACTTGTACTAAATTAAAAGCCATATGGTCACATGAATGATACATACAATATTTATTTCGGACAGACATGCTTCCCAAATGGATCAAAAGCAGACAATACCAATCAACAGGGCACTATAAATGTTTTATAAATTAAACTATAAGGCAAAAGTTAAATACATTCAAAGAGCTTTTCAGATGTGATAGCTCATCACATCTACAAATGCCTGCTTTGTTATAATAGCTTTATTAAAAGACGTTTGAAAAGAAAGGTTAGATTCAGCAGAAAAATACAAAACCATAAAGGCGGTTCCGCCGTAAAAGGTTTTTGAACTTGTCTGTTTTAAAAGGCAATTGCTCGGAGTGTTTTCTTTTGGAAACTTAAAAACAATTCTTTGTTTGGTCCCCATTGATTTTTATATTTTCTAGCACAAAGAACAATCAATCGACAACAATTCCGAGTTAAACCGAGACTTTTCGGTGTTTTAAGAGAAAAACAAGTCCCTTACAAACGATGATACGCCATTTTTATTTGTAGGATCAAATTCGGGATGTAGGTTTGGCATGCCAAATACTGCCTGCTTGATAGGAAATTGGGATAAACTCTATAATTAAATGTTTAAAAATATTATGTTATTCACATAGAAGCGGAGATTTTATTACACATGCTGGTAAAAAAATTAAATAAAAGTAAATACTATAGCATAGATTTAAACTAAATTATTCAAGTAGATTTTTAGCAAGCTTTAAAATTAGGAATTTAGAAAATGTGTTGATATAGTAAAACATTAATCACATTCCGAGTTCGCAATTATTAATGGATTTTTTTTCAAATATTTCATACATACAGTAAGTAGAACCTGGATAATATGAGCACTGATTCACTGAGTGCTCGTGTTATCCGAGCCAGATTCGATACCGATATATTTTAAGCTTTAACCATCTGGACTTATGAAATTTCCATGTAATGTAGTACCCCCAACACACATGCCTAGATATAACCACATCTATTGACGGAAAGAATACTAGAAAATATACCTTGGTGAAGAAAATTGTGTACTTTTATACTCGAATAGTTTGGTTTAGCGGGCCTCAAAAAACTGCAGGTCATTACATAAGAGTAACTCGTAAAATTATCATGATAGATACTGACACAAATTTGGGTATCGATTATTTTTCCCTTGCTTTAAAGTTCTATCAGATGTAGGAGTAGTAACATAAAGTACAGTAAATTTTCTGTATTTCATAGAGGATGTTTTGTGTTACTACGTCCGCGTTTTCGGTTATTCGAGGTGGCGTCAGTCAATATTAACTCGGGTCGGGTAAAAAAACACTAGATTCTCCGTCTCTCTTCTGTAATTCCTGTATTTCTTTTAATTTAACTTTAAAACTCGATACATCAAAGTATAGTTCCATCATTATTAAAAGGATGCATTCAGACGCATTATAAATGGACAAAATGAAATAACTTGCCAATATTTCAAACTATCGTTCCAAAAGGATTTTTTCATCACTTTAACAGAGACTTTCAATTGGGATATTTTTATGAAAATTCAGATTAAAATGATACTTTTGCTCAGGTATATAGACGAAATAAAATAACTTGCCAATATTTCAAAATATCGTTCCAAAAGGATTTTTTCATCACTTTCACAAAAACTTTCAATTGGGATATTTTTATGAAAATTCAGATTAAAATGATACCTTTGCTCAAGTATATAGATGACATAAAATAACCTGCCCCTAATATTTCAAAATATCGTCCCAAAAGAACTTTTCATCACTTTAAACAGAAACCAGAAACTTCTGATTGGGAAATTTTTTTAAATCAACTTGTCATTATCGAGAGGAGAGAAAGTCTAAATATAAAACGAACGACGAAAAAATAAGAGATGCTGGAGGGAATATTCGAAAATTCGATTTGTGGGAAATTCCCGTCAGGAATGGTAGATACTGCCATAACAACGTTTACACACTTTTTCCAAAGAAAAACTTCATTTCGTGGATGTATTAGGTGAATCAATGTTTCCCACAAATTCTTTTTTTTGTAAAGTATTACAAATTAAATTCGATAGAATGTTAGAGAGAAAATTTTTTATTTCCTAGAAATACCTTTCAATCCATGAACTACGATCGGTTTTCTTAGAATAGAGAACTCTGATTCCAATACAAATATTTTCATTGTGAATTGAATTTTGAACACTTGATAGATATTTCTATACCGACACTGTCATAAAAATGCAAGACTAAATATTTACGGCTCCAGTTTAAAAAACACACCAGAACACGACTAAT
Source organism: Metellina segmentata (assembly GCA_947359465.1). Lineage (NCBI taxonomy): Eukaryota > Metazoa > Arthropoda > Arachnida > Araneae > Tetragnathidae > Metellina > Metellina segmentata. The sequence goes on from OX375874.1 coordinate 85,458,200, forward strand.
TTTTTTTTCCATTTACGATTCAAACGAAGTTTTTATTTTTCGACAGCTCGGGTCAGAATTTCGAATCAAATTTTCCTGTAAAGAGAATTCTCCTTAAATTTCGAACCAGAGATCTGGAAGAATCGTTGTTCAACCACAAAAGTCAAATTTACATATCAATAAAAAGGCTCCAGATATTTTACGACTGTGTATACGGAGTCTTCGATTTTTAGCTACTATGTATCAATAGACTTAAAGAAATTATTCATGGAAGTTTCTTCTTCATTTTCCATTTGCATTGCTCGAAACGCTTTGGAAAATGTAAAACAGCGATATAAATTTGATGACTTGTGCAAGACTCATTCCTTCAAAAGAAACGTATCACTTTTATCGACATTCGTATTTTATATGTATCGGTATTGCTTTTCAAAGCCTAGATTACAAAAAACGTGAAGAATTATTCTTATCGCGATGTTTTTTGCAAGCAAATTATGCACGTTCCAATGCAAAAAAGGAAGACCGTGATCTACATTTCACTGCTTTTTCCATAAAATGAGTATGCAGCTTGTAAATTATATTTTCAACATTTGAATGTTCTGGGAAGCATCAACACATCTCAAGATATCATTTTATGTGAAAGACCGAAAGATGAGAAGGGAAACTGAAAATCTAAAGGGTTTTACATCAACTGATAGGAACGCAGATTTTGGGTTTCTTCTAGCTATTTTGTTATCTACAGATTATGAATTACATATTGTGTTTCTTCTTATTATTATTTTGTCTCTTAAAATCTACAAATATCTTGATTGGTTTGTGTTTTAAGGCAAGATCCGATAGTGGAAAAGCTGCGCAAGATTTAATAAAATTCAACATATAAAGGACAACACCTAAACAAGCTTTCTGTTGTAGATTAATTATCTACACCGGATAGAATGAGGGAGAGGAAATTTTTCTCTAGTTTTAACAGAAAACAAAAACTATGTACACTTTATTTTTAGATCTTGTTTAGTGAAACGTTTAATGATGCTAAAATGTAAACACTTTGAGGTAATTTTTTCACATTTTTATAAATATTTTGGGTCATTTTAATACATTTTTATATCAACGCAATCCGGGCCCTGAAGAACACGTTATAACACCTGCCATTATTAGCTTCAGATAATTAGAAGTTGCTTTAGAAGCGTCGATCAAGCCGTTACGCATGAATTGTTATCGTGTCTATTTTTTTTTTGTTTCATTACGTCATCCCATCTTACACGTGGGTGTCTGAGCTTTCTTAAAATATAATACACATTATGTGCTCGCCTTATGCCGCAAAGTTCTAAATAATCTTTTTGTTGAAACCATAGCTGTCAGTTCTCGAATGCCTCAAACTGTTATCTTTGTGAGGATTATCCGATGTCGTAAGAACGTCATTCCAGAGACGTGTGAGATCAGATGTCGCCAGGGCGTGAAAGACGCGTTGTGAAGCCATCCCGGCCACAACGACAATGAAGGGAGCGTGAGAAAATAGAATCGCCGAGCACAAGGACTTTCCTTTGTTCCCCAAACAAGTTTCGTGGAGAATATAAAAATGCGGTATTCAAGCACCAATTAAGGCGTCAATACAACGCAACACCCATAAAAAAACACAAATTTAGAATTTTGTCTTCAGTGCTAACATAACAAAATATTTAATATTCCATTGATGTACATGACTTAAGCAAGATGTGTGGAAGAAAATGCAACGTTATCAACGAAGATGGACTAATTTAATTATTTCATCCTCTTGGTGTTTGTATCGATGAGGTATCTCGTCAGTATCAAAACCGATCAAAGCTTGGTGGGCGAGATATCGCGTCCATTAGAAAAACTAACCAAATCTCAATTTCGCATTAAAAAAATTGAAATTTCTTGATGACGAGGTATCTTGTCATTAGCAAAATTGGTCGGATCTTGATGTCCAAGATATCTCATCGAAACCACTAGGAAGATTAAAAAAAAGGCGCAAGATGGAAAATTATTTACCAACAAATTATGAACATGATACACATTATAAGCGTGGGTATGGCGGCTTCATCGTCTTCTATAATCGTGGTAAGTCGTCTCTCTGTCTGTCCATGTGTCTCCGAAGATGTCAGAACAGTGACCTGATGTTTTAGCAAGTTGTGTGAAAGACAATTCAACTCTGTCTAACAACAAATACTTCATGGTGAAGATACTAATGCTTCATGGTGAAGATACTAATACATCAAGGTGGAGATACTAACACATCAAGGTGGAGATACTAACACATCAAGGTGGAGATACTAACACATCAAGGTGGAGATACTAACACATCAAGGTGGAGATACTAACACATCAAGGTGGAGATACTAACACATCAAGGTGGAGATACTAACACATCAAGGTGGAGATACTAACACATCAAGGTGGAGATACTAACACATCAAGGTGGAGATACTAACACATCAAGGTGGAGATACCAACACATCAAGGTGGAGATACCAACACACATCAAGGTGAAGATACCAACACACATCAAGGTGAAGATACCAACACACATCAAGGTGAAGATACCAACACACATCAAGGTGAAGATGCCAACACACATCAAGGTGAAGATGCCAACACATCAAGGTGAAGATACCAACACATCAAGGTGAAGATACCAACACACATCAAGGTGAAGATACCAACACACATCAAGGTGAAGATACCAACACACATCAAGGTGAAGATACCAACACACATCAAGGTGAAGATACCAACACACATCAAGGTGAAGATACCAACACACATCAAGGTGAAGATACCAACACACATCAAGGTGAAGATACCAACACACATCAAGATGAAGATACCAACACACATCAAGATGAAGATACCAACACACATCAAGATGAAGATACCAACACACATCAAGATGAAGATACCAACACACATCAAGATGAAGATACCAACACACATCAAGATGAAGATACCAACACACATCAAGGTGAAGATACCAACACACATCAAGGTGAAGATACCAACACACATCAAGGTGAAGATACCAACACACATCAAGGTGAAGATACCAACACACATCAAGGTGAAGATACCAACACACATCAAGGTGAAGATACCAACACATCAAGGTGAAGATACCAACACATCAAGGTGAAGATACTAATACATCAAGGCGAAGATACTAATACTTCATGGTGAAGATACTAATACATCAAGGCGAAGATACTAATACTTCATGGTGAAGATACTAATACTTCATGGTGAAGATACTAATACTTCATGGTGGTGATGCCAATACTTTACGGTGCTATATATAATACTAAACTGAATTTTTGTAGTGGTGGTTAAATTCAACACAATAATCCACCTCCAGAATTTAGCAATGGCTGAATTCGATAGATTTTTTCACTAGTTGACAGATTGCCGGTTACGTCATACCATGAGAGCTATATTAACCTTTAGACTACAGCAGTTGTAGCTTGATCGGACAAAAAAAAAGAGTTTCGACCACGAGCAAATACAGCAGTTGTACCTTGAAAGTTATATGAATCGCGTCAAGAAAAAAATCGCTTCCGTTATATCTAGTCAAAAGGTTAATATTGGACGTTTATCCACATGCAAGATCGTGCAATAGATGATTTGACTATTCTGTGTAACCTTTAGCAGCCGATTGTGTCACTCTGTGTAAAGAGAAGGCGAGTGGAAACGAATAGTGAAGCCGTGATATGAAAAGAAACAGTGCCTGTTAAGGGTTTCAGACGTTGGAAGTGATTGACACCGAATTGGCAATTGAACTTCTCACCGTGGACCATCCATTGAAGTGCGTGTTAACAGTTACAATTGACAACTCGTCTTTGTCAGAAGCGCCATCAGAATAATTTTTGAAAGTGCGTATGCTAGAAAAAATGATTTTGAAAGTGTTTATAATGAATCCACCAATTTAGCAAGATGCGTGGAAGACAGTGCAATGTAGTCTACAAAATATTACTTAATGGCGGATAAGCTGCACAAGAATACTTATACTTCAATATTGTAAGTAATTCTTGTAAGGGGTGGGTATGTTCACCACAATGACTTAAAGTTCACTATCAATATGACAATGAGTAGTTTGAATAATGAATATATCGATGAGTATCAGTGACGAAGTCAAAGAGGGTTCAGCTCCTTCCAGAAACAAGTTTGGTCTCTTATAATCTCCTTACAAATTAAATACCATAATTTCACACAACTATAGCTCTAAGTAACCACTATTGTCTAATTAGCCACGCGTACGGAGACATCGATAGTTGAAATAGGAACTACTAGTGTACCGTTTAAGTGCTAAATGGCAGGACGGAGGATCAAGTGATAATGAGTGTTGGAAAGCCTTTTGTCCGCCATGTTTACTCACTCGTCAACTGTTAGTGCGATTTACCTATTACACCGAAACTATTATAAAATATTATCTCAACTATGAGCCCTTATTGATTTATTAAAGCAAATATTTGATGAACCAAAGTTATGTGTAACGTACACAACTATGGTGCAGAATTTGTGAAACATAAATAAAACTTAAAAAATTGATATTGAACCCTTTTGTCATTCTATCTTTCTACAGGTAATATCAACGAAAAAAAATCCATATTCAAAGGATTTTTTGAACTACTGAACTATAATTCAGACTAATCAGGTCCACCTCCGAAACATAATCTAGGCTACGCTACTGATGAGTATAACGTACTATTTTCATTAAAATTTAATGAAAAAGTGTCGATATTCATGGAATGATTTCTAAAACCAAAGTAAATATTTAGATTTATATAATTTTAACTCTACAGTACCGATATACACTCGTTTTGTAAGATTATCATAGTTAGAATATTTGAAAATCATAAGGGTAATTAAAGTGGAATAAGTAAAACTGAACCAATTTTATCAGGATAAGGGTAAAAAATAATGCCAGATAAAGTGTAATTTGAAATTTTCTTTTGAAAAGAGTTGTATGATGCTATTTTATTATAGATCTATTATTATAAAATAAAGAGCTCAGAAGTTCAGAAATTAGAGTTACATCAAGAACACTTAGGGATAAGTGTAGGTTTTTGGATGAAAACAAGCGGTTGAAGTGGAATAAAAAGAGTTTATCTATTGGAAATGATTCCATGATCAAATTCGCATCGCAGAATAGGGATTGAGGTCATAGAATATAGAAAATAAAACGGTCTAGTACTTAGGAGAACTCTACCGGAAATATTTGGGAAAATTTTATGTAGTATTATAACATAAATGTGCACCCGTCAAAAAAAAAAAAAAACGACTCACCCGATCGCAATTGCACAATTTACATTCGCAGAACAAAACGGAAGGTAGCAATCGATAAGGATGAATGTTTTCTACAAATATCAATATTTAAAATTTGTCTAAGGGGCCGTCTTCATATTAAATTGGGTGCTTGCTCCGAAAATTTCTATACGAATCCCCATCTTTTATTACAAATTTAGATTTTACACACAATTTCAGGCGAAAATCAAAAAGTTACATCAATTTTATTGGATTTTTCACCGATTTGTAAGTGTTTGAAAATTAGATCTAATATTAAATTGGTGTTTCACGTTTTTTGTTATATTTGCTAAAAACATGAATTTTCCTTGGAAATTATTTTTCCATCCTTTGCTACCCAAAAACCCAAACGCAATCTAAAGATTTTAACTATCAAACTAAATTTTACTATTTTTTATTAATTATGAAATTAATATTCATAAAAATTATGAATAGAAATCTAGGAAAATTTTGACTCCATGCAATTCAACTGTTACTGAAACATCGGAATTCCAAATTTCGGCTCATCACGAGCATAATTAGTAGCGCAGTGAGACTGTTTGCAAAATTCGATGGTTCTTATCGTTAGTGGGGATTGTTCACAAAGTGAAAACAGAAATTTCTGTCAACAGATCCTGGGATTCAATCTGAATGTATTCAGACTTTGTCACCATCTTAATGGACTACATACCAAGGCGCCTGCAATAGGTCATTGAATACGACGGTCACTCTACACGTCTTTATTAATATTTATAATGTGATTGAACTCCGAACATTTACACGCTCCCTCGATGATTTTTAAGGATTTTTGCGGTCAATTTTACGTCGTTTTTCATTATTTTTTCATCAAATCCGCCTGAAATTGTGTGTAAAATCCAAATTTGTGATAAAAGATGGGGGTTCGTATTGAAAATATTGGAGCAAGCACCCAATTTAATAGAAGACGGCCCCTTAGACAAATTTTAAATATTAGTATATGTAGAAAACATTCACCCTTATCGATTGCTACCTTCCGTTTTGTTCTGTGATGTAAATTGTGCAATTGCGAACGGGTGAGTTGTTTATTTTTTTGACGGGTGTTATTATACTATTATATTTGTATATACTATTATACAAATGTTTAGTCTAACATACATGTGCATTAAATATTGGATACAGTTGAACAGTTATCTGTATTAATATTGACAATACTTATCTTCGAAATCAAGTAATGTCGAAAAGGATGTTAGAAATTATAATATATTTAATATTGAGCAATTGAAACAATCTAAAATTCAGCAGTAACAAAGGCAATAAAATTCGAGGATGTTTTTGGCATTAAAGATCATAAAGGGTAGTCCTGTGAACAAAGTTCTGTGATTATTTCTACCACATTACGGAAGGAAAAGTGCTTGAAAAGAACGTAAAATATTAAATTAATGGATGCTCAGTAGCCAGACTCAAATAAAATGGCACGTGACGAATCGCACGTTAAGATTTGACGAAATCCGGCAAAAAGGAAAAGAAAGAATTATAGAATTTTATTACGAATCCTTGACGGGATGGCGGAGATGAAAATGTTACACGCCAGTTTGGGAAATGGTGGGGGAGGTTGATTAGGTGTACTTTAGGGGGAAAGAATAAAAGAGAAAAACCAAGAGAAACTTCATTAGGCCCTGGACTAGAACACGCCATTTTCTTTTACCATTTCCTTTGAAACAAACAACTACAATGGAGCGTGCTGCGCGTAGGAAATGAAAGAAACCCAAAGCTTCTTGTGTATTGTACCGTGAATTGCCCAAAATGACCTCCTGCCTTCAGCCATCTTGCTGAGAGCGCACTAGAAATACGAACTTCAACTAAAAGGCATTAATATCCGCAAAAAAACAATCGTAATTACGTAATGTAGAGCCATTATGTTAAAATCAGAGATTCGCTGCTTTTGAATTTCTAAAGGGAATACCATGGGATTTTAAATAAATGTAACATTTTTTTTGGAAGTGTTTTATTACTGTAGTTTGACCTAAAAGGAATTCATCGATGCTGCAATCTTTCCCTGAAATTGTAAGAATTTAAACTACGTAGTTTCTATTGTGTTTGTTATGCATTTTAGTCACTTTTTTATATGCTTAAGTATATTCCATATAATTTTACATTGCTTAACTTTTTTTATGTAACTTTTCTCAGTATAATTGTGTATACGTCTCAGTATAATTGTGTATACGTCTCAGTATTATTGTGTGTAAACGTTTCAATATATTCTATAATTTTGCACGTTTCAGTATATTCTATAATTTTGTACGTTTGAGAATATTCTATAATTTTGTGCGTCTCAGTATATTATACAATTTTATACAAGCGTCTCAGTATTTACAATTTTATATACACGTCTCAGCAGATTATACAATTTTATACAAGCGTCTCAGTATATACAATTTTATACACACGTCTCGGCAGGTTATACAATTTTCTACGGTTCAGTATACTCTATATAACTTTGAACGTATCAGTACATTCTATTACTTTGTACGTTTTAGCATATTCTATAATTTTTTTATACGTTTTAGAATATTCTATAACTTTGTACGTTTTAGCATATTCTATAACTTTTGTACATTTTAGCATATTCTATAACTTTTGTACATTTTAGCATATTCTATAACTTTGTACGTTTTTAGTGTATTCTATAGCTTTGACCGTTTGAGTGCATTCTATAAAATTTTTTGTTTTAGTTAAAGTAAAATCTTTAACTCTTTATACGTTTAAAAATGTTTTATAACTTTACACTAAAAATTGACAAGATACATGTATTTAAGAGTGGTACCTACCTCTGCCTTGATGACGACGTCCTATGAGGCTCGACAGCAACAGAGTTGGAGGACGGGGTTTCGGAAGCAATATTTGGTACACCTTCATACAAACAATAGATACTCTCTTCCTCGTGGTCACTCAGACAACTGGACGGCTGAAAGACAAACAAAAAACAGGTTAAACGCAAGATCATAGAAGCATGGTGTTTCATCAGCGTGCCATTTTTTGTATAAGGTGCCATTTTAATCTACACACCACTACACGAATAGCAAACTGTAAAGTCCTAAATTTTATGCATTAGAAATCCAACTAAACACGTCTTTTTAAATATAATTATTCCCTTTGAGAGATGTAGTACCAAAATTCCACCAATTCAAGGGCACCGGGCAGCAGAGTCATAAGTCATACATGACTTATGACTATGGTGCCCGTCATAGTCGTAAGTCACTTTCAGTTAGCAATTTTCAAGTTTTAAAAATACTAAAATTATAATTGTTTGACAGTATAACCTTGAATAGTGAATAAACTTTCAAGTATATTACGCACAATTATAATCCTTTTAAATCTTTAAAAAAAATTTCCTCCAGAATTTTCATTCAGTAGCTTATCATTGTCTAGAGCTATTTAATTAATCGAAGCAAAGTAATAAATAAATTTAATATCAATGAAATATCTTGCAAAAATAGAAAATAGAAACGTATCTTAAGGAAGTTTTGGAAAAGTGCGCTTGAAAGAAAAGGTATTTCGTAGAAAGAAAAGTTCTTTACACCGGAATTTTAATCCTGCAGCTTATCATTGATGTCAAGAGCTATTTAATTAATCGAAGCAAAGTAGTAAACAGCTTTAATATAAAGGAAATATCTTGTAAAAAAGAAAATGGGAACGTATTTTAAGGATGTTTTGAAAAAGTTTGCTTGAAATGCAGAACAGGTATTTCATAAAAAGATAAAATTTCAATTGCCATATATATTCGAAGACAAATTAATGTCTCATATAATATCTCCCCAGCAAACTTGCAAGATACAATAAATATTATTTGGTTTATTTCAACTCTCTTTGTCACTTTAAAAATTTTAAAAATCTTACATTTTATACTGCTTTTAAAATTATTACCAAGGGTTTTATATAAATAAAAAGTGACGTTCTAAAAAATACTAGGTCAATTCATTTCATAAAATTTTGAGTTATATCATTAGTGACGCAGGAAAACAATTCTTACAACGGTGTTTCGGGGAATAGTTACTTCTTTTTTCTTATAGGATTGAATCGTTAAAATAAGATGGTGCACTTTACCTCACTAGCGCCACGCATCCATCTTGAAGCGAGAATTTTCACACCCGTTAGAAAATAACGTGAGTGGGGGAGAAAGAAACCCAGATAAATTGTCAACATTGCAAAAACAGCGATAATACGACGCATAACGGGGCATTTCTGGAAACCCGAAAAAGAAAAGAGGGAATGTAATTATTGCAGCCCAATTTTAATACTCTTCTATACTTCACACTGTATTCCTCCCTAATTAAAAACTATAAATTTAATGCACTATTGAAAACATCGCATAAAAGTATCTAAAAGGTGCAAACATACTAATTATTCTGTTACAGTGATTCCTACAAATTTTATAGCAAGGTTTTGCACATGCCTTCTTACAATGGTTTCGGGCAATTAGTTACCGCTTTTTTTCTAATAGGAATGGATCGCCAAAATAAGATTGTGCACTTTATCTCACTAACACCACGCAATCTCTCGAAGCGAGCATTTTCCCTCCCGTTAGAAAATGACGTGTGTTGGAAAAAAGAAACCCAGATAAACTGTCAACATTGCAAAAACAGCGATAATACGACGCATCACGGGGCATTTCTGGAAACCTGAAAAAGAAAAGGGGGGAAGAGGGAAGACAAGAGATCCGAAAAGCGGGAAAAGTCTCAAGAAATCTCTTCTGTAATGAAACGCCAGTCTTCATTTGAACCCAGGTGGCAATGAGAGACTACAATGCGAGAAAATAGCACCGCCAAGTGCGGCAAGAGAAGAGTCTTTCCCGAGTTAATGTATTCAAACAAAGCATTTTTTGTACTTTATTTTTTTGCTCTTGGTTGGAAAGAAGGGGATGATGAGACGTGGATAGAAAGAGATCCCCTCGCGAGAAGAAAACCCCGAGAAGAGAGTGGAAGAGTGCATCAGTTGGAATTTTCATGTAATCAAATTTTGTCCTTTGAGTTCACACCGAATTTCTTCTCCCATCTTTCAAGTATCATTATCAGCCTTTATAAACGTGTTACCCCAAAAAAGGGGTAGGAAGCAGGAGATTCCACGTGCCATGAATATGGAATCTCCTTCCCGGGCCCTTTGTTTGGTCCCCTGGAACTATCCATGGCTTGCGCAGACAAGGGCCGTGATTATGCTCCATAGACATGGCGCACTGTCTTTCTTTTTTACCTATACGGGGCATTATGTGTTTGGAAAGTGAGTTTTAGTTTCAGAACCTCTTAAGGGGTGCGAAGGTTTGAGGGAGGTGCGGGGAAATTTAATTTCGTTAAGGTGTTGTTGCATGCCCAAGAGGGTTGAAGGATAGAGGATGGGTATTCAGAGATGGCAGGCACGAAGGAAGGTGAGGAAAAAGGGTCCCCTGCTAGGCCCTTCCAGAGAAATGTTCCGGAACCTTTCAAATCCCTAATTCGAACCGACACTTTCATCAAATACCCTTTCTTCCTTCCACCTACTTTTTTTATCTTCAAGCGATACTGTTTGGGGTTTCGAATTCTCGCGAATTTGCATGAATCTCATCTTTTTTTCAAAAGCACTCTATCGGGGGTTATAATACAGGCACTATACAACTGCCTGTAAAAATAAGAGGTTTACCAGTTTAAGCATAGCGAACGAATCCAAGATACTTGGGAATAGGTAATATGAAGAAAGGGCTCAAATCTTCAAAGTTCATACTGAACCAATTACTACTATGTTTATCTAAGGTTTTAAAAATGCAATTTATTTAAACGTACCACATTCATATAATTTTTAATATACGCATTCTTTCTAATGGTATTTGATGGGTTCGCACTTGTCTACATAATGGGGCGAGTTATAATATGGACTGTCTTATTGTTTGCAACGTGCGAGTGGGGACAAGAACACATTTCATTTCTGCACCTCTTTGGTCTGATTAACTTCCCTGCCAAAATTCGAAGCGCTCCAGAGGTGAAACTAATCTGTATGACTCTTTCCAGCAGGTGGTAGGCTCTACTTTTATCAGACGCGTTTTACATTCAGTGGACGCACTTACCGCACCCAATACTATCTTTCACTTCCCAATCTTTGACTGCGTTTAAAATAAGCGAACAAAAAGTGATCTAACAGTTCTATGCTTAGTCTATTAACCCTCTGAGAGTCACGTGACTTCAGAGTAGTGTAGTATTACTTTTATCACACAACACACATTACGAATATGTTGTAAGGATCCAGGATAAATTCTATAGGTCCTGAAAATTGGTTGGATTTTTTTTGGACATTTTTGTCACCACGACCTTTTTACCTCCCTTTAAAAGATGCCAACGGCACGCGGTGTTTTGGTTGGATTAGGTTTTGGGTGCACGGGTCATATTTGTCCAAGCTGTGCCTAACATTAACAAATGGACATACACAAGGAAAATATTCACTCATGGCTATCCCAACCACAGGGCTAAATGGGCCATACCCCCGGGGCGCCAGGCTTTTGGTGCGAATCTTGTTTGCACTCAAATTAGTTTGACGGCTGGAGACCAGTTCGTGACCGACTATATTGACTTTTCCTAGTCTTGAAACTTTTAAAACTTCACCGGCCACCCATATCCCGTGTATTTTCTTATAAAGATGGGCGAATTATCGTTACTAGCCCACGGGTTCTAAATATCTTAGGACTGTCCTGGGTTAACTGACACTAAAGAGATCACCATAAAACCACCAGAAGTGTGCCCCACCCCGTAACTGTAATTTTAAGGGACTTGTCAGTTTGATGTGCATTTATGTGTACTGCATTTAGAAACAAATAAATTAATTTAAATTACAAAGTGGGGATTTTGACAAAATATGGGCATTACATTACTTTTGTTTACTACACTGGTATTACAACCACTTGAGTAGGAGTGATTACCCACTAGAAGAAATAGAACCAGAATGGAATGGGGACACCTACAACTCTCTGATTACTAGTGCAGTGAACACGGTGACCCCATTGGTAAAAAAAATCGGAACTAGTTAGAAGTCAACAGGGAAGATTTCAGAAAGAATGTGGTATGAGCTTCTCCAAGGGGTAGGTTGTATTATTTATTCTCTTTTGCATGACAGTGAAGCGTTGTGATTGAGCAATTGTGCTATGAGAGCGCTGTAGCCTTATATGGAACACACATTGTCCTCCCACTTGATTTCTTTTTTAATTACGCTCACTACTTTTATTTGGGTTTCTGGTGACATGGCCTCCTGAATCCCAAGCAGCGAAGGTCGAGATTTCAAATTAATGATCAGTCGGGAGTCCTGACCGGGGAAGAGTAATGATATTTCCATTCCATTTCAAAAGTATGACAAACATTTCGCCGCTCCTTTCCCCAATTTATTATTTGCATTATCCCCTTTCATTCATTCGCTGTCACCGGAATAAAACGCGGTAATTCATTTCCCTTTTCGCTCCATTCTCTTTAATTTATTTCGGGAGATTTCTTTATTCCGAGTCGCATGCATGCATGCATGGGGCATTTCCAGAGTAGGATATTTCTTTTTTGAAAGAAAAGTTGGGGGCATAAGGAAACATTTTATCGGATGATGGAGAATAAAAGTTTTTATCTTCCGGAGTTTGTTGGATTTGAGTTGAAAACATGCCGAAGGTTAGGAAATGTTTTCTTAAGCTGGAATTCGTTTTCTGAGCTGCTATAAAAGACTATTTGATACACTTTTCGAGATCATTTTAAAATTAAAGTGTGGCCGTTCTTATCAACATTGTTACATAAATTCCATTATGTATTAGTTAATTTGCGCTGATTCGTTATTTGGAATTTGTTTTCTGCGTTGCCATAAAAGACTATTTGATACACTTTTGGAGATCATTCTAAAATTAAAGTGTAGCCGTTCTTATCAACTTTGTTATATAAATTTTATTATGTATTAGTTAATTTGGGCTGATTCTTTATTTGGAATTTGTTTTCTGCGTTGCCATAAAAGACTATCTGATACACTTTTGGAGATCATTCTAAAATTAAAGTGCAGCTGTTCTTATCAACTTTGTTATATAAATTCCATTATGTATTAGTTAATTTGAGCTGATTCGCTTTTTGGAATTCGTTTTCTGCCATAAGACTATTTGACACTTTTCGAGATCATTTTGAAATTAAAGTGCAGCCGTTCTCATTGTTACATAAATTCCATTATGTATGAGTTACTTTGGGCTCATTCGTTTTCTGCGTTGGCATAAAATGCTATTTGATACACTTTCCGGGATCATTTTAAAATTAAATTGTAGTTTTTCTAATCATCCTTGTTACTTAAATTCCATCACGTATTAGTTAATTTGGGCTGGTTTCGTTTTTATTTTAAGACTTTGTTTGCTTTGATAAGGGCATGATTGGCTCACTTGAGACGCAAAGGTCAGATCTGTGACAAGCGAATGTCTTTTGGTCAAGTAAATGGACATACACAAGGAAGGTTTTTAATGACAAAAAAAAATAAGAGAAATTTTTCAGGGTAGCGGAAGAAATTGAATCAACGCCGCTTTCTGGTTGGTGGTCAAACCTACTAAGACAGTGACTCCTGATAAGCTTTTGAAACTGGGTAGAAAGAATTCATGTCTGAAAAACAATAAAGGCACATCGATTCTCATGTGCTACTTAAAGTTTCATCAATCTGATCAGTAAATCTAGGCACCTTCCCTGAAGACTGGTTGATTGTGTTTTATGGCGAAAGGCCATGTTTGGTCAATCTGTAACAAACACAATATAGACCAACGTGAAGTAATGGACGAACACACAAAAATTGTACTGCCACAGAAGATAGAAATGTACTCAGGGTAGAATGCGGGAACCAAATCTTGAGATCTACAACTCGTAGGTTTTTAGCGCAGTGGGCAAACCCAATTCGTCATGCCGGCCACGAAGACATCCGGGAATTCATTTCCCCTTGTGTTTTGGAACGATTAATTCGGTTCGAAAAGAAGTTCTTCCGGATCGAAAACGATATCTATTCTGCCCAGCTTCGCCAAAACTCTTTAGTGTCCAAAACTCTCTACTCAATTCTTCCAAAATTGGATGTTTTGCTGCTTGGGACAAATGAATCAAATTCAGCAAAATATAACACCAAAAAAGTTTCGAAACACGCTACTAAGTCACAGAAAAGTTAAATTGTGTAAAATAAAGTTTTAGCTTTAATTCTCATGTGTAATAACATCACATAATTCACAAATTTGCATCGTCTCAATTTTATGTCGTGCTTTTCGAAATCTACCCAGTCTTGTTATCAAATGATGCTAAAATTTAACGTTTTACGTGTTAGGTAAATAAATGATTAACTATTGTAATAATTTTTTTTATTTCCAAGGCATGGGATTTAAATGATTTTTTTTTAAGTTCGGACACCGAGAATTTTCGGAATGTGCAGGGTGTTTCCAATCTTGTGTACAGTGTAACTATTATCAATTGTGATAATTACTCACGTATCATTGGTTTTGTCAAATTTTTCAAGACTGAGCTGTGTAATGCACATTTTACAGAAGTCCTTTATAGGTCCTTAACATTACATTTACTATAAGAGGTGCCGAAACAGACTTACCGAATATTTTCCTGGCTTGAAGCTCCTACTTGTTTTTAATGTTAGACTATCACTTTGATGCTAGATAAAGGAGTAATAAAAATAAATCAATTATAAGCAAACACAAAAAATGTCTACTTTAAACATAAATTATAAATAAAAAATGCATTTTTTTTTTACAAAAATCGCTTAAAGAAAAAGAAAATACTACAAAATCATGCAAATTGTAAAATATGAAAGTTTTTTATCATTACTATCCTATATTTATTATTCTTAAAATAATAGTTTGCAATTAGGAATTAATTACTGATCGTGAGTTACTTTAATACTGTTTTGAGAAGATAGTCAAACATCCTTATTCTTGTGCATCGATTTAGAAGTTGTTTGCGATAAGCATATTTTTCCTTCGGATTAATCTGTTGATAATGCCTTCCAACACAATAACTTTAAATATGCTAATAAAATTATGCAATGTCATGGTTTTAGTATAAGCTCACAGAGAGAAGTTTAATAAAATAAACCCTTCCAACATGTATTCCACAGTTATGCTATTTCTCACTTCTCAGTGGTTTTCTTTTGAAGGAGAGCCTTTATTTTCACGTAAGTTTCTTCTTGAATAAATGTCTTTAAAGAAATATTAAGAGCATTAAAAAAGCATGCCAAACACATATAGCTTCATTTTAAAAGAGAATTTCTCTGAAAGGTTTTTGTGATTCATAATTAAAAAGTAAGTTACTTTCAGATCTCTTGACTGTTTTACACGACAGTTTCTTGGCAAGCTTTTAAAAAATTACCTTGTTTTAATGTTTTGGTTTTGCAAAAATACCTCAATTGAACGAGTTTGAAGAGATTAATTTTTATTTCAGTTTGAGGTTATTCAATAAGGAGAAATGAAAATATTACCAGAAATTTGACACTCCACTTCAATCAAATATCAGTTTATTCATATTTTAACCATAGTTACAAAAGCATTATTAATATTAAATGGATATAATTTTTTTTATTTACAATTACAATTTCATGTAACTACATAAACAAATACACAGAAATTTAAATGAAATCTGCTTATGACAGCTCTTGTTTTGCAATCTAGCTCAGTAGTTATAAGGAATTTAGTTATTGCAGCCCAATTTTAATAATCTTCTACACTTCAAACTGTATCCCTCCCTAATTAAAATCTACAAACTTAATGCACTGTTAAAAACATCACATAAAAGTATCTAAAAGGTGCAAAACATACTAATTATTCTGTTACAATGATTCCTACAAATTTTATAGCAAAGTTTTACATAACACCATATCCAGGACTTGATTACAGTTACTGGTACAGTTGCTCAAGTTCGCCAAGTTGGTGTCTTATCAGCAATGCTAACCATTACCATTGGCTTGGGGACAAAAATTAAAATCAACGCCAATACTGTACTGTGAAGTATGAGATTGCACCCATCTTCTTTTAGCCTCATTAATAAACCAATTGAAACATTCTATTTACAATAAAGGACTTGCCAGCAAGAGTTAAAGATCTGCCGTGCTCTAAGGTTCTTAGCCTTATGTTTAATAGTTTTAAATGTTTGTTTGGAACAGTCCATGTCATTGTGCCATGCATGTAGTCCACACATAGGTTTTCATGAAGTCTTGCAACTACATATAATTAGAAATGAAGAGCTATCTTTGTAAATTTAAGAAAAAAAAACTTTCTGCATTGGGTTTAATGGGTTTCTGCAAGCTGGTTGAAGACCACTGACCAAGCGGTATTTGTAACATTTCGAACATATCTCTCTATCGAGTGTAGAACTTGACACCGATCACACCTTCAGAAGTGGCACAACGTAACTTAGTGAGGGTTGGTTAGATGGGTTTTATGGCACAAGGTTCAAAACTTATGGAGTAGATAATTTGGCTTGTACAGACCATTTCCTTTTGGTTTACACAATGCTAGATCTATACCAAAGAACAGTATGGATTTTATCGACGTTATGGGAGGCAGTGATTTGTTAGTGTTTTGAGAGGGGGTGTCTTACCGGGAGAGGTGGGAAATCAATGGCGACTCGTCGTTTCCGGATCTCTTCAAGCCTGGCAAGGACGTCTTTGTAGTGGGTTCGAAGCTCGTCGGCGTACCTCGTAGCCAAGCTCTCTAGGTGACCGCGGCTGCCATCCTGCAACAAGAAGCCGACATTAACACAAATGTAGGTTGGTTTTAATGGTACGAGGGTTATATTTGGCCAACCTGCGTCAAACTAAGCTGCGCAAATACATCAAATTGCTAAAAATATCTTCTTAACACGTCTTAACATGTTTCGAAGCTGTTTCAAATTCAATTTGTGACCATTGTGATGTGTATTTTTTTCAAAACTACTACTGAGGGTTGAATTAACCAATTTTTTAATTTTAAGTAGTGCAGATCTACAACCAATGTAATCTATAAACAAAACAAAAAGGCATAAATCGGAAGAATCAGGAGACTACAGGATGCAGAACAGAAAAATGGGAGTGAATCCCTCGGGGTGAAGATAGTCATGATATTCTCAAATATTTCAGAATCCAAAAGGTCAATAACCACTACTTTACAGTTTTGAATGAAATTGATATACGATCTCTAAAAAATGAGAATGTCTGAAAATGCTACGATGCGTATTCATGAACAAATCATCTTTCCAATAAAAAATGCCATGGAATAAAAGCGGTATAAATAAATCTAGCTGCAGTTATTGTTTTCTGCATCTATCGAAAAAAGTAACTACTTTAAGACAATGTAACTGGTGTAATGAATTTATGGAAGGATATGTCATCTTCTGGGACAATAAAAAACTACCCAGGACATTAATGAACTTCATGTGCCAAACTAATAGAACCTTAGAGTACGGATTTCCGCTTCATAAGGGAAGTTTTGGAATATCCAGTGAGCGCTTATTCCCCATTTGAGAACCCAGCGAACCTTAACCCAGGATACATAAATATGCCTAAAAGACGTGGGACCGCCATCGGTGGCCATAAAATATCCATCCCTCGATGTGGAAATAGCACGAGTCAAAACAGTGCTGCATACTAATTAGATACGGAAGGGGACGAAATCCACCCCATCCAGAGATCTGTTCTTAAAGTATATGTTCAGGATAAAGAAATTTTTGCGAGCGCTCAATTGATTTGTGGAAATCTGGTTTTTAGCGGTGCATGGATAAGACCCAGCCAAACACTACATATGTGAATATTTTAAACACAAAAATTAAATATATGCGAAGAAATGAATATAAAATTACGTTTTGATTTCAGTAAACCACGAGGTCAAAGTGTAAATTCTAAATGGTTCATAAAATCTATTCTTCGCCACGGAAAAGACTAGGTTAGACAAAAGGGCAGGAATGAAGTGAAGTGTTGCCCCATTGAAAATACTGTCACCATTGAAACAAAGAAAATAGTCCATGGTATGAACCTGACCCATTAAGTGGAACACAAACAAGTGCGAACCCATAAAATAGAATTGAAATGTATGTTTTAAAATGTATCAATGGTTAGTTTAAACAAGAAAAATATAATAGTAGAGGGTTTAAACGTGTGTGCGAAATGGGAAATTTTTAAAAATTATTGGGTACAGTAAACTGAACTTTGAAGTTGATAGGGTCGTGCTTATGGCACAAGGGCTACATCTGGCAGCTTCTTTAAAATAAATTAAGTAAATGGAGTTACACCCAAAGCTTTATTGACATAAAAGAGAGAAATACAACCAGAAACCAGTAGTGGAAAAACCCTTATGAGCCACAATCCCGTTGATGTACTTTAAAGATTTGGGTTTGACTATTTGCTACATCCTACCTATCTTACTTTCGCCGTAGATATTTGAAAATTAAAGTTAACAATCAGTATATGAATGGCAGTGATAAAATGATTTTAAAATATTAAATACTAAGAGGCCCGCCAACCACGGGAGGATTGCTTTCGCAATCATCATTGTTTCGCTGCGCGAACTTATGCTCACTTCGCTCGCATCAATGAAGACATGTGTCCTAGCTGAAGGGATTGTTTACAAAATAAGATATTCCAAAAAAATATCCTCCGCTTTCTTTGATTTATATTATAAACTGCAACAGTTCAACTAAAATTCATTTTTTTTCCGATAAAATTTCAACCGATAACGCTTATAAATTCAATTGATGCGCAAAGCCTTGTAGTAAACAATCGTACAATGTTGCCAAAACGCGTTAACAAATAACGTCTTTTTTTGCGTGCCACGTAAGAGAATTATATATATAGATTTAGAATTGAAGAGAATAGTTTCAGGCTATACTAACAAAAGTGTGGACGCGCATCACAAATTGTTATAATTTACCGTAAATCTGAAGAAGAAAAAAATAAACTTGTTAAAATTTTCGACATCTTATCGCATTGCAAGCAGATCAATTCACTCGGTTTAACTCTGGGTTGTTAGTGCAACGTTTGCCTGAATGTAGTCTGTCTCATTAACCGATGTGAAATGATACTCTTGTCTGCTTGAAGGGTTCCAAAATGCATAATACGGAAAATGCGTCAGTATCGTTTCCCAAGTTCAAGACAGACATGGGCATTCGAATTTTCTGAATTTCTCAAATGCACTATTTGCTTCTTGCATTAAATACCAAACACACTGTCGGCATCTCGTCAAAGGCTTTGAACGCTATAAGAAAATGTGCAGTATATGTGTAATGAAATATCTAAACTCTTCTCTTTAATGGAATGCATATTTGCTGTTCTCTACAAGCCATGAAAATAAAACGCAATTATGGTGCACCAAAGTAACTCTAAGTGGCACATAACTCCGCCCATGAAGTGCCATGATGAATAATGTTCAATGGGCAGGGTATTAGAAAAATAAATGCTTAATTCGTACAATT
Organism: Metellina segmentata; assembly: GCA_947359465.1. Taxonomy (NCBI): domain Eukaryota; kingdom Metazoa; phylum Arthropoda; class Arachnida; order Araneae; family Tetragnathidae; genus Metellina; species Metellina segmentata. The sequence goes on from OX375874.1 coordinate 85,477,888, forward strand.
GCTTATTCCAAATCAATAATGAAATGTAATTTTTAAACGTAAATCTCAGTGGCACAGATTCGTATAAGTAGACGGTAGGTAGTTATATTTACGTCTCACTGAAGCAATTTTATTGACTAATAGCGACCGATCGAGATGAATCCAGAAGAAAACGATCCGAGGACAACACCTCATAACTTTGAACCATGGTCGAATGACGAGGACACCTTAATTTTGAACCTGCCAAATGAGGTTAGAGTTGTCCCTACCATTCTCCAAACTTCCACACAGTTTAAGTAGTCGCAAACCGAAAAAGTTTGCAAATAAAAATAAATTGTCTATTATTTTTACTGAAGTTGAAAATCACACACACACAGCTGTGTGTGTGATTTCCGTCAGTGTCTAGTACGCCGCAAGGTATCACATTTTAAGTGTCTAACCAATGGCTGGCGCAAGAATCCTCAGGTGACAGCCATTCCACGCCAAGGCAGAAGGCATCTATCGATTGCGTAGTTATGGCCACATTAGTAGCGCGGGCGCCATGGAAAGAAAGCATTCCCAGAGAAAATGCTAATCCTGGCTGCGAACTGGATCCCATTTAATGTGCAGCTGATAGAAGAATTCCGGCCGCCGGAAGAAGGCAATTATGCAAATGAGCACGACGTCATCGGGACATGCATGTTTTCAGCTTACGAGATTATTCCAAACTCTTCCTTCGGACGGAATTAAGGAAAATTGACATAAATACATCGAGTTCCCTCGCTCGGAATTTTATCGCGAGCCACTTTAAGAAGGGCAAAAATAAAGATAATAATCACACGAGAGTTATTCTATTCTACATGCGCCATTTTGCAATTCTTTTCAATGCTTTTTTTTAGGTAGAAGAATGTAAGTGAAAGGTTCATGAATACGAAGTTCTTTTTCCACGCTTATGACGACCCCAAGAAACGTTTTTGTGTGCACATCGTAAAAAGGCCAGAGTAAATCGAATTACGTTTTCACTTGTATTTAATAAAAAAGTGTTCTCGCCTGAGAAATCTATGGAGTTAAAAAATAAACGAGACTTTTATTTTATTCTTAAGGATTACGGGTTTTATGTGAAAAAGGAAAATTCAAATTTGTATCCGTCACAGAACTATCTCAGAAGTTTAGGGGGAGCGGATTTTTTAAATAACGGAATCTCGTTTCGCGTCTAAGTGGATTCTGTCTCCCCTTTACATACTTATCAATGAGTTAAAAAGCATCGGGAAGTACCGTCGTACACAGTTGATACACGAAGAGGAAGTTCTTAAAATTTAATTTATTGCTAGTCTGAAGTGATTTTAAAGCTTCAAAAAATTTCACGATTTAATAATAACAAGTCCTAAAAGGATAAACATTTAACATTTTCTTTTTGTAGATTATGATTTTTGAAGCTAATTAAAAGATTATATATTTGTGTTTCATGTGAATCTGTAATTTTTTTGTACTCTTAAAAAATGAAATGGCAAGAAACGGGAAGATAAAAAGTTTATAGGATCTTTGAAGTACTATTTGAATAATAAAATATGCTTTGGTACACGCGTTGGTGAATATCTAATTTCTATCGGAGTCTTAATATGCTGCTTTTTGGATTCCATTCGTTTTGATTTATTGCTGAACGATATTTTTTGCATTAGGTCTAAATGGAGAAATTTTAAATTGTCCTTTTAGGACAATTTTTTAAAGACAAGTCTTTAAACAAAACTTTTTCTGTAAGTTGCATATATGGTGCGCAATGACAAATTGCTAGATCACATTTTTAACTTAAACCAAAGCTGATTGTGAATTGTAATGTAACCAAATTCACAAGCGTGGACGACATCCGAACACTTTGTAAACGCCCATTTACACTTGTACGTCAATCTGTTGAACCACTGTCACGTTGGGTTGGTGTGTAAGTTTGGAGAGTGGGGTGCCAGCTCAGGTGTTGCTTCGTCAAATTACGAGGTGTTGTCCTCGGATCTTTACCTTAAGGGATTGATCCTGGACCGTCGTCAATAGCCCGTCGTGTTGCTCTAGTACGACGTTAACTAAAAAATTACCAATAACCGTTGAACCACTGAGCAACGAGAAATTGATTGATTAACAGATTCATCTTTCTCGTTCACGTCGCTCATTCGTTTGACGGTTAGAGAATTCGGATTGACGCACAAGTGTAAATGGGCCTTATCCACAGGATGCGATCCTATCTGTCGTCGGTCTTTAGGTTCTCACAGTAGGATTATGTACACCCGTCAAAAAACAAAAACAGCTCACCCGTTCGCAATTGCACAATTTACATCGCAGAACAAAACGGAAGGTAGCAATCGATAGGGGTGAAGGTTTTCTACAAATACTAATATTTAAAATTTGTCTACGGGGTCGTCCTCATATTAAACTGGGTGCTTGCTCCGATATTCTCAATACAAACCCCAATCTTTTATTACAAATTTGGATTCTACACGCAATTTCAGACGGAAAAAAAAAGTTCATCAATTTTATTGGATTTTTCGCCGATTTGTAAGTGTTTGAAAATTAGATCTAATGTTAAATTGGTGTTTCACATTTTTCGTTACATTTAAAAACATTAATTTTTCTTGGAAATTGTTTTTCCATACTTTGCTACCGAAAAACCCAAACACAATCAAACTAAATTTTACTACTTTTTATCAATTATGAAATTAATATTCATAAAAATTATGAATACAAACATGGTTAAATTTTGACACCATGTGATTCAACTGTTACTCAAACATCGGAATTCCAAATTTCAGCTCATTACATGCATAATTAGTAGCGCAGTGAGACTGTTTTCAAAATTCGATGATTTTTATCGTTATTGATGATTGTTCAAAAATGAAAATAGAAATTTCTCGGAATTGTAAATCCACTGCAAATTTGCATATTGTTGACTGTGTAGAAATGTTGTCAACAAACTATCAGCTGCCTGTAAGAAATAGTAAAATCATTGACTGCGACGGCCACTACACATCATATTAATATTTATAATGTGATTGTATAGTATTATTAAATGATTTATTGTAAAGCATTTGGATGAAGGGTATTTTATCACGCTTTGCTAGGCATAATTTAACTTCATAAATCAGATATTTCTGAAACATAATTAACAACCTACTTATACTACTATAGGTTAGGTTTGTAACAATCTACTTATTGGACACAACGACACTATCTACGTGTTACCCTCCAACAAACCTTCCTCAAACAGTCGTTGAAAGCGACACATACTTAATGAATCGGACTATCTGATCAGAATCTGACCTTTCTACTGCTGAGTTCAATTTTAACACACGCTCTCAGTGGTTTTTATCGATTTTTTCGGTCAATTTTACGCAGTTTTTCATTATTTCTTCATCAAATCCACCTGAAATTGTGTGTAGAATCCAAATTTGTGATCAAAGATGGGAGTTCGTATTGAAAATATCGCAGCAAGCACCCAATTTAATATGAAGACGGCCCCTTAGACAAATTTTAAACATTGACATCTTTAGAAAACATTCAACCTAATCGATCGCTACCTTCCGTTTTGTTCTGCGATGGAAATTGTGCAATTGCTATCGGGTTAGTAATTTTTTTGACGAGTGTACGTTTAAAGAGTTGTTTGATAGTGTACGTTGCCTCGAACCGAGCAGTGTCCCTTTTAAACACACCACGGGATATTTTAACATGTGAAAAATAAGCTTTAAAACACTAGATTTGTTTGTTCAAAGCGACTGCTACAAGCCCTCTGGACGTACCATCCACATCTGATGCTGGTTACATGTTAAAACGCGACTGACTCATGGTATAGAGATGAGAGTGGCTTTTTTGAAAAGTAAGCCCTTGAGCATCTGAAAGCTACGTAGAAGTACGAATATGCCCTTTTACCTGCTAGCTTGATCTAGGCATAGTGGAATGGCCTATACGTCTTTTGGTGACCCTACCGAAAAAGTTCATCACCCATTCTGTCCAATGATACACCCCGCTGCGTTACATTACATTGGCCAGCTAGTTACAGGTTACAGCTAGCTAGTGAGTACATGGTTTAACTTGCTCTCACACAGTTTATTTTATCTTGTATTCTTCAAATATGATTTAACTGTTATTCATAGACAGATACATTAAATAATGTAACAATATAATCCTAGTTAAATATAAATAAGTATTTAAGAAAACCATATGGGAAGAACAAAATACATTTTCGTAAGATTTCACATTCTAGAAAGCTTGCGACTACAAGATTTCCAAGTGAATAGAAGTGTTTGAAACTTAAGTGAAAAGAGGATTAGCAACGCGTCGAAAGATTCAAGTGCATAAAATCTCGGATCTTAGCACACCTAAGCAATTTACTGCTCAGTATACGACGAGCAAATAAATCGTAAATTTCGTTCAAACCTATTTAACAGGTTATAAAACGAGTTTTACGAACTGAAAAACGCTGCTCTACGAAACGTAAGGAATAAAGCAGACAAAAAAAATCAGGTTCGAGAAAGAATTTATTTGAAAACTATTGATTCGTGAAATCTTTTCACTCTATCAAATTAAGGAACGAGAATTTCTCAACTTTTTTTATTCCCTCGCTTAAATACATTTAGTTGATTAACTATGTAGATTGATTTCAAATATCAAACAATTTAATGAGATGAATAAAGCAACACAAATTATACATTGAAGTATTATTAACAGTTATAGATTTTTAAGTTCAAAATTTATTTATCAACCCTCCTGAGTGGTTTATCTTTGCGTCGAATATTGCTCTCTCGTGCAAAACCCTGCTCGGAACTGTCACCACTTATGTTCAAACAATTTGTTTTTCCTACTCGAAACTTCATTCCTTGTAGCTTATTTCAATCAAGCGGATATCGATTGCCATCTCGATACCTATATGTGAATTTTTAATTGTTTCAAACATGCACATTAGCTCAGGATTCCATTAGTATGCATCCGCTTTTAAGATTAACCTATCTCATCTCTCCACATTAAAAAAGCGTTGCTGCATTAAAAAAGTCGCAGGATTGAAAACTTACTTTTTTCGCTCGATTCTAGGACGATATACCGGGAAAGTAAGGATCACAAAATTACGAAATTAACATGGTTTGTTCAGAATTCTAAAGGGAACAAGAGGGAGAAATTTTTTTCCGATGCGGCAATTAGGTTAGGGTGGATTAAGTGTCAAAGTCGAATAAAGCGATATTTCTAACTCGAGTGAGCAAAACACGTACAAATTTTCAGTCTTGCCGTGAGTTTTTTTCGAGTACATATAAACATAAATTTTTGCACCCTGCCGAGTTGTTTTAGAAATTTCATTTTGGTTCCTGTTAATATTTTTTTGAAATTCGGGACAATTTCGTTACTTTTTTGTTAAAACTGTTATTTTTGCTTATTACTATTAGTTTTTAAATTTCAAAACATCACTGGAAACCTTAGAATGTACTCTTTCTTATGGTACAATTATTTTTGAAATTGCTTAATAAATACATTCGAGCAGTTAAAAGTTGGTCTTGAAAATTTCGGAATTTTGGAAAATATTCGTTATTTTTGTTAAAATTAACATACCTATAGCTTAAGACCATTAGTTTTTAAATTTGAAAACATCATAGGAAACCTTAGAATGTACTCTTTCTTATGGTATAGTTATTTTTGAAATTGGTTCATAAATAAATTCGATGCAATTAAAAGATGGTCATACCAATTTCGTATTTTTTAGATCGTATTTTCCGACACAAAACTAAAGCTGTCTTATCTATAGCTTAATACTATTAGTTTTAAATTTTGAAAATATTACGTGAAAGCTTAGAATGCAGTCTTTCTTGTGGTATAATTATTTTTTAAATTGATTCATAAATAAAGTCGATGCGATGAAAAGTATAACTTTGCGATAGAGTACAAATTGTTGATCGTGGATATGAAACGGAAAAACAAAAAGTTACATTTCTATCTAACGGATTTGCTAGATTTAAAATTTAATCGTAGCAACAATTACCATAGCAACGATTTTTTTTAGTATGACGTTGAAACTCGATGTAAAGTCATCGTCCGTTGTACAAAAGGCTCAACTCGCTTTTTTCGCTCAATTCTCAGAGTTTCCCGAAAAAGTACAGATCAGAAAATTACGAGATTAACATGGTTTACTCAAAATTGTACAGGGAACAAGACGGACAAGGTGTTTTTACTGATGCGTCTATTAGTTTAAGGTGCATTGAGTGCTCAAGTAAAAAAAAAGCGAAATCACTTGTGCGAGAGGAGTGTTGGTTTGCGAAGAAAACCAAATGGGATTACGTAGCAATCCCCGGGGTTTGGCGAGCAGGGGGCGGAGTCCCCTAGTGCCTTTAAAATGTATTGTTTAAAACTCTCAAAGAATCGTTGTCGACACAATGAATCATTGTCGACACAATGAATTGTTGTCAACAGAATGAATCTGTTGACGTTATAGTAAAATTTTCAGAACTAATAAAAAAATTTAATTATTCAATTATACATGTTTGATGGTTGGAGTTATTATGGCTCAAGGGCAAGATCGAGCCAATTTGCGCCATCTTATGAATAATACCATGTGTAATCAATATTTCCATTAAAATTATTCTGACCACTTGTCCTAACTTCCTTTTCCATTTCGATATGAATAACCTCAAAGCAATCTACACTGAATCCGCGTCCAATTCTCTCTATCCAACTAATTCAAACCCATACCGAAGTTTCCGAAAGAAACCACTCGTGTCTCATCAGAAGATAATTACTCTTTTTCCTCCTCTGCGTCCACCCTCACAAGGCGGTAATAAAACCCCAACAGACAATTCCAGCACGCCTCCCCAAGCACGCGTCCAGAGACAGACACAGATAAGTGGCATAACCATTTTTACGCCTCCTTTAGCACGCGACATCTAAAACAGGCCCGTTTTCGTAAAATCCGCATAAGTGTTATTACCCGGCTGTTTAATGCAATCCAAGGGACGACCGCGCTGAATAGTTAATGAACGAGTAATGGTAATTGTGAAGATGGCGACGCTTGTAGAAACGTAATAACCTAGACACAATTCCCGTTGCCTCCTAGATAATAATCATAATGGCTAATGGGAGCCTTCGAAAGCTTCATAGTCCTATTATAATCTCGTCCACGCTGGCGTAAACTTTACTTCACGTGCATTTTATAGAGTCGTGATTGCGCTGGATTTCACATAACGTTGTTTGCTGTCAGCCGTAATTCTGTTAGGTTCTGGAGGAGGGGGAAGGTTTGCGATATTTGCCCAGGGATGGCTCGATGCCTGAAACATGCGCTAGGCCTTCGGGCGCTTTGTTATACCTCGCTTATTAATCCTGCACGTTTCAATGCACCCATCACTAACAATGTAGTATAGAACTCTGGAGTATATTATATAGATTGAGCCTTTAACGAAAGACCGAACACAGTACGTCCAATCAGTTCCTGGACTTGAAAACGAAATATTTTAACACGTTATCCTCTTTTAAAAAATAAATATATATATTTTTAAGTACATAATTACGTTTGACAATATCGAAAAAGAACTTTTGTAACTATAATAAATCCTGTCATTTTGAATCTTTTTAGGGTAAATGAAAGAGTATTCAATTTTTAAATCAACAATTGATGCTCATTGTACTTTCTAAATGATATGAGATTTCTTAATAGCATTTTTCAGCTATCTATTTTGATGCTAAATATATTTTTGTTATTTCTAATGCCCGACCACTGAACCTTCGGCATTAAAAGGAGCGATTTGACAGCTATTCGTGAAGGAGCAACAAGTGGGTTAGCCGCCATTGCTCCCAACAGGAATCTACATTTATGCGCCTACAAATCCAAATTGAAATTGAAGTTCGCGACACGCTGGTAATTTGGTAATTTTTTTGTTAACGTCGTACTAGAGCAACACAATGGGCTATTGACGACGGACCGGGATCAGTCCCTTAAGGGAAAGATCAGAGGACAACACCTCGTAATTTTGAACCACGGTCAGATGACGAAGCAGCACCTGAGCTGGCACCCCACTCTCCAAACTTCCACGCCAACCCAACGTGAGGACTTTCGGCTACGACAGATTTAAGGTGCACCAGCCGCCTCTACACCATACGCTTACAAACATCCATGCCGTGACCCGGATTCGAACCAGGAACCTTCCGATCTAGAGGCTAACACCTTAACCACTATACCGGTTGGTCGGCCGCGACACGCTGGATGGGAGACAAACTTTAAGACCATTATCCCAGAATAACACTATATGTGTATAAATATTATTAAATTTTCTTTTTCAGTTCAATGGAAATGTATAAAATATATATATTTTAGGGATACCTTGTTGTGGACCAGCTTTGTAGCGTTAAGACATCGAGAACGATTGTGTACGTAAAACAGCAGAATATCAGAACATTTGTTTACCTCTTTTATTACAAAATTTTAAAAATAATTTTAAACAACTTTTCTTTCTTTGAAATTTTAAACAAAATATCCCCTTTCATGGAAAGTTGGCGACGCACATTATTTAATCACAATGCACCTCATCGCTTCTACATCTCTTGCTCAAGTACAATTACATCAACCAAAGCGTATCACCAAGTTTCATGTCATAAATTTTACATGATGTGTTCACAAAATGTCATATAGTATATTCGATTTTAATTTTTACTTTTCGGTTAAGTTTTTGCTATTACTCATTAGATTGGGACCTTACTTCAAAAGTAATTCTGGGTCAATTCTGAACCGGAACGAATATAAATGCCTAAACCGGGATTCTAAGCCCATCGCAATCGATGTCAACACCGCTAAACATTCAGCTACCTAACTGTTAATAGCTAACGTACAGCGGAAATTCTTTGTTTTATACGATGTGATCTTGTTGAAATCAAAGTAACATTCCATCAAATAAAAATTTCATTAAATGATTGTCGTTATGTATATATTTATATTTCTTTACACTCATATATTCAGAGTAGCTTATAATACATTTCAGTCCATGAAATCATTCGTATGAGCAAAATCCAGATTCTACTACGCTTACTTCAAAACTCAGTTAATGATTATTTATTAAAAATAAAGACAGTAAAATAATCACACACATGTGTTTGTACATTCTATTCACATACATCCATATTTCCATTTTAAAATTACTAGGATGTATAGTAATCGTAACCCCTTTGCTACACGGTTAAAAATAATGCTTTAGCAATCCGGAATGAAACAGTGCAACTTTGTATCTCCCAAAAAGTACTTTATAGTAGAGTTGGGTTATACTGATATATATACTACTCACAATCGTAGGTTAATTTTTGTAGTGGTAGCTAAGCTCGCTAAAGTAACAATACTTGTTAGGAGTTCACATAACATGAGTTCACTAATATAATGGGATACGAGGACGTAAGACTCTCCCAGAAACCTTAAAAGTATAAAAATATCCTAATTTAACCAATCGATCTCTAACATTCGGATATGATGTTTGCGAAATTTATCCGTTGCTCAAAACAGATATTACCCATTATATTTTGAACCGATCTACAAAATTGACATAAGTTAAGGCTACAGGAGGGCTTTGACATATGCTAGAGAGGACTAGTAAAAACTAGTGTCCATCTGTGGATTTTATCACCAAAATGATCCTTTAGGCCAGTGGTCCCCAACCCCCGGGCCGCGGACCGGTACCGGTCCGTGGATCAAATGGTACCGGGCCGCCAAAGGAACATTAAATTATTTTCATTTTATTTACTTTGGTGTATTTATCTCGGGTTTGTGCGGTTCTAATCTATGAAATGTCCACTCAAATTAGGAGGCAGTAAATCAGAACTTGAAATTTGTTCTGTTACTAGGGCTTCAATTATGAATTCTGTATGTCTCTATTTTCTAATTTTGACAAATGTGTCAACTGTTTTCAAGTTGTCAGACAAAGTAGCTGCATTTAAAGCCAAACTGAAGTTGTGGGGACGGTGCTTGAACAGAGGCATTTTGGACATGTTTCAGACATTCAGATCACCTGTCTTTGCTTAAAAAAGAGTTCGAGCGCGTTGTGGGTATTTTGTGGTTGGGAACCCACAAAATACCCACGAACTAGTAAGGAATAGATCCGCAACTCATTAGTCAAAAAATCAGGAGAATCTAGCATGTCTGTGCAAGAAGAAGATCAACTGCTTGAGATTGCAAATGAAATCTGCCTTTAAACTACGTTCGAGACGACAACTCTGCCGGTGTTCTGGATTAAAGTCGTGGTGGAATACCCTGAGATTGCCACCACAGTACTTAAATCCCTATTGCCATTCCCGACAACCTATCTGTGATAAGCGGGGTTTTCTACAGTGACAGCAATCAAAACAAAACAACGGAATAAACTGGACATGAGCAACACACTTCGGGTGTCATTTTCTCCTATTCCCAAATGAAACCGTCTCGTTGCAAAGAAACAAGATCAGGGTTCTCATTGATTTAGCATTCTAGTGAGTTAAAATGCTAAATCACATTATATTCATTTTTTGGTGTAACTGTATTTTATTCTGAAGGCATGTTTAAATACAATTAAATTAAAATTATTAAATCAAAACAATCTTAAATATAAACAATCAATCCATATTTGGCTAAGCTTGGTTGTGTAGTTTTAACTGTGCTAATCAAGTTCAAGATGGACTCTGAATAACACAAATTCGGATTCATCGATTTAAATCCTGTACGACAGATGTTCAATTCACAACAGCGTCCGCCTTAATTTCATTATAAAATACAAGTCGCCATAATCATTACAATGCAATTTATGAACGCGGCCTCCACTGAAATATTTAAACCCTTTTCGGGGTTAAAATTGCTCTTAATGCCACGTTCTTCCGCCGCTTATGACTTAATCCCGACTGCGAATGATTGTGTCAGAGGACACAGATGTGATCATTCTCGGACATAACATTCCCTATGAGCGATTGTGGGCAATTTCAACCTCAGTTAAGGGCTACACTAAATTATTAATAAAAGCAATGGAATTACATAGGGCTGGGCATGATTGCTTTACAGAGTCGCTTGGTCCCGTGAATACTGAAGTGGAACTCTGACATTGATTGGGTGAAAATTATTCACGTTAACTATACTAAAGAGGGATAGAGGTTCAGGTTATGGATGAAAGTCAATAAAACTGTATTAAATTGATATTATTTTTAGAATTTGAAGGACATTTAATGCTTTTATTTTGCACAGTATATCTTCATTCGGCTTTTATCCATTAGGTAGTTCCATTATATCATAACATTGTTTATACTACATGTCGCAGCATTGCTGCAACACCGCCACAACTCTACTGAAATCTATAGAAATGATTGGTTTTGGTTTAATGGCGCAAGATACAGAAAAGGATAAGCTGCGTTAAGCATAGTAGATATGATATTGCTATTTTTAATTTGATAGATACTGGTGTTATATTGAAATGTAGTTTATTGCCATTTAGAGGTAATTTCATGTTAATTCTAATTGGTGTTGACTAATCAACTGTCATATATTCAATTCGCAATTTATTCTTCGAAACTTTCATTTGTGAAGCGCTAAAATCGTATCGTTCAGAATACATATAAAAAAATATGTATCGCCATAAAAATACTAAAGAAACAAATTTTGAACTCGACAGAAAATTCCTCTCATACGATGCGTAAATTGAGTAATTATAATATTGAATAATAAATATGATTTTGAATATGATGAATACTAAATATAATACTGAACATGATGAATACTAAATATAATACTGAATATGATGAACAATAAATATGATTTTGAATATGATGAATAATAAATATAATATTAAATATGATGAACAATAAATATGATTTTGAATATGATGAATAATAAATATAATATTAAATATGATGAGCAATAAATATAATACTAAATATAATATTGAATATGATTAATAATAAGTATGATATTTAATATGATGAATAATATCGCCATAGAAATACTAAAGAAACAAATTTTGAACTCCACAGAAAATGCCTCTCATACAAATGTGTAAATTTAATAATTATAATATTGAATAATAAATATGATTTTGAATATGATGAATACTAAATATATTGAATATGATGAACAATAAATATAATATTGAATACGATTAATAATAAGTATGATATTGAATATGATGAATAATAAGTATAATATTGGATATGATGAATACTAAATATAATATTGAATATGATGAATACTAAATTTAATATTGAATATGATGAATAATAAGTATAATATTGAATATGGTGAATAATAAGTATAATATTGAATATGGTGAATACTAACTATAATATTGAATATGATGAATAAATATACAATTTTGAATATGATGGATAATAAATATAATATTGAATGAGAGAAATTTGAAACTAAAATATTCCATGTTAAACAACCTTGTCGCGTTTTCAACACCTTTCTTTTATAAGCCATATTTTCCTCGTGGCATTCCGTATATCCGCAGTGACATAAGCTAGTCGGATTCTAGGGACCTCCCCCCAAATAGGCACTTGGAACTGTTTGATACTTGGTGTTTTCATGTTTTATTCATTTGTAACATAAAGAGGTATTAAAATCCTTCTTCACAGAAATGATAGTCGTCATTTTAGAAAGCACTCTGTATGAAACAGACGTATCAGCATGACTTCAAAATTACACTGAACGAGCGAAATTTGAAAACTAAAACATTCCAAGTTAACAGCCCGGTCGTTTTCAACACCTTTTACCACTCGAATTTATAGTGCCTACTTGAAATGAAAAATAAAAACTCTTCGTGACACTTTCCCATCATTCACTATAAATCTCAAAATTCCACCCCGTTGATTCCCGAGTAGAAGGGGAATGGAAACAAAATGAAAAATAACCAGTCCAAGACCCATGACCAGTGTTGGCCTCAGGGCACCGAGAAAGAAACCGATAACATTTTTCGGAAGAAAACTTATTCCACGAGGCGAAGTCTTCGACGAATCAATGCATAAATGATTCGAAACCACCCTCGTATCGCCCTCGCACGAAATTCGAAAGCGCAGGAAAAATTTCTTAAATAGGGGCGAGCTTAAATGTGACATTTATGGATCGATCCATGTGATATTTCTCCCGAAAAACTAAGGGGAAAAAGCGTTCGCACCGATGCCTGGGGCGTTATCATTTTTCAATCACGCACAAAAAAAGTTGAAGCCCTCGCGACGTGAAACAGGAGGTAAATTTGTCCGATTTCACTTCAGACCAAAACACGTAGGACAAAGTCAATTTTTATTGATTTCTTCGTTTCCTGTTCCTCAGAGCTGAGAGAGTAAATAGTTACTGCTCTGGAAAGAAAATTCTCCGAAGTCGAGAAAATCGTTGTGGCATAAGAGATCAGTTTTTTTTTTAGCTTTTCGCTGTGAGTTGGTTCATTTTAATGGAAGGTTTTATTGGTTTTAGCATAAATTAGAATTAAATTTGATACTTTTTAAGCAGTGGATATATTTACAAAAATAAACTTTGTAGTTGTTTGTTGAAGCTTTTTCAGTTTCCTTATGTGATAATGAAAAATCTGAAAGTTTCTCTAGTTTATTGCACACAAAAAGGGAAACTAGATAATACAATATAATTATTTATGTAGCTAAAAATGGTCGGTTTGAACGGGCTTTATGGACAAAGTCATAAGAAAAGTGAACTAAACGACACAGATACTGGTTGTCACGAACGTTAAACTAACCAACAAACGGTTCTTAATGACTTTTGCGGACAAAGTCCAAGGAAGAGTAGGCGAAGATTCCCACAAGAACGTACTGAGAATCACAAGAAGGTATACGCAAAGAACAGTTACTTAATCTAATTGTGTTTGATTGACTAGGTCCTGAGGACAAGCGAAGAAACCAACAAGCATATACAGGGAATCACAAGAACGGATATATAAAGAATCGTTGGAGGCTTTGAGTTTTATGGAAAAAGTCCAAAGAAAAGGTGAAGAACCATACGATACGCGTTGAGAATTTTCTTTGACCGAATCTTCGAACGTGTAGAAATTACATATTGAGCGAAATACGGGATATGTACACACAATGAGAAGGTTTAAGAAAATCTCCAAATTCACACATAATGTTTTGGTTGGAAAAAATCGATTGCAATTGGGAGGTACGATTTTTTAGAAATACATTTTTGAATTTTTATTTGGTACTAGCTGAATAACCCGGCGTTATTCGGGTTTTAAATGTAACCTCGACAGCTAAAATATGACCGCGACATTTTCATGTGTTAACTCAAATACACAAACCCTGTAGAACGTGTTTCCATGTCCATACCGATTTATTGCAGGAAAACAAACAAAAGATTTTAAAATTGGGTCTTCAAGGAGCACTTTTAAGACTACCTGTGTGCCCATTTTCATGGCAGAGATTGGTCTGTAGACAGGAAAGAAATGCTCTATGTTTTCCGCAATGTTCTGAAGTATGTATACCAAATTTGGTGTGGATTGTGGTCAAACGGTGTAGATTTGTATCAAGAATATACACCCACCCACATCCTTTCTTATATACATGGATGAGCAAGTGCAAAGAGATATTAACAATTTAATCACCATTTATCGATGTTTTTAAAATTCAGTGAATTCAAACTTTTTTCCCCATTTCTTAAAACTGGTTTAGCACCTAGTGATGCTACATCGACAGCAAAACATCGATGCTCAAAATTGAAACATCGATGTTTATAATGCATCGCCCCCAAACTTTCGATGTTTTTAAAATTCAGTGCATTTAAACGTTTTACCCCATTTCTTATAACTGGTTTAGCAACTAGTGATGTGACATCAGCTCCAATACATCGATGTTTTTTTATGAACCATCAATGTTTTGAAAACATTGACATCGATGTCGTATCCCTACTTTTCAGACCCTTCATCTTTGGTCACTTTGGTCTAAAAGTATGTTCAATTTGCTGATTATGATTGGTAACTTTTTCGGTACTTTTTTCATTTAAAAATAAAACATCGATAACGTAAAAACATCGACAAGTATAAACATCGATGTTACAAAAACATCGACCCCAATACATCGATGTTAAATACATCGATGTTTTTAAAAAAACATCGATGTTTTGAAAACATCGACATCGATGTCGCATCCCTAATATCGAGTCATCAAAAAAAGCAATACCACACATTGGTTTAAAAAAAAAATCACCGAGAAAAGTATCTTCTGTAAACATAGCTCGTTGAATCATCCACAAAGGTCAGAGCGTATGAAGGGAGAATCCATAAAATATTTTTTTTGCCATCAAAGGAGGGTCATAAATCAAGGTCGCGTGGCAGGTCGCACGCGACCTTCGGCAAGGGCGATCCCCATCTTCGCTTCGCAGCTTGTTTACCATCCGTAAGGTGGGGAAAATGCATAAACAGAGGTAGACGCCCTTTTTCTGGCAGAATGTCACGTGAATGGGCTGAATGAAAACACCGGAATTTAACCAGTTTGTTCATAACTGTCGCTGTCTTTTGATGCGATGGGATCCGTTCTACGCAGCACGGAGTTGTGAATAGCGTAGAATTGAATCTTTTTCCTTAACAGTCACGATTATGTGTGAAGTATTGCGTATACATTGTTAGCATAATGACGACACCTGAACAGAAAGGCTGGACTGACCAAATGATCTTGGAACACTATTACCAGTATAAACGTATAGTTCACAGGTCTTTATAAAAGTTCCTTAAATAATTCCCAATGTGATTAAACAAAATTGAGGCGTTACGGATACAAAGGGCCAACTTAACAAAGGCTGGTATCCAGAAAAACGCATTTAAACGCGGAGCTCTACTGCTCTTAGTACATAAAATAGTTACTGTCAGCCCTAGTCTGACTAATGTTAGGCACTAATGTAGGCATTAATGTCTGACAAATAAAAATTTAAACGCAGAGCTCTACCGCTCTTAGAACATAGAAGAGCTACTGTCAGCACTAATTTTATAGAGTTAGAAAGGGCGGACTCAACAAAAAAGTTAATATCATTATTCACTAATGTCTGACAAATCAAAACACGGAAAAAAATAATCTTCGCCAATGTTGAGTACGCCCTTTGTATCCGCAACGCCTCAATTGTTTCGATCTATTATAACTAATATTAGTTTTCCGATGTTCGTTAAATCTTATGTTACGTATGCTAGAGGGTTGGATTGAAATGCATAGATGTTCGGAATGAGCTTTATGCGTAGACCCATGTCTTTAAAGCACTCGTGTAAAACAAAAGAATTGCAAAGTGAGAAATCAAACTGGAACATTAATATCAGGTGCATTTAATTCAAAAATCAAGACTAGTATTCGTAAACCAGCGATAAAAGGTACCTCAGTAATCTTGCCCACTCCTGCATTTCTATTTTCTAGTAAAAATTTCCTTGTGTACGTCCATTTACTTGATGTTGTTTGCGCAAATTTGCTATTTCGCTATAAAACACAAGCAACAAATCTAAACTACTGGGAATCGAACTAGAGCCTCCAAGGTAACCGATGTTTTGAAATCAATGCATCCATACTACACTCCGAATCCTTCCTACTGAACTCAACCTGGATCGATCTTTCTTGTGGATCCTAACCAGGATCAATATCCCGACCACAGCGTCAGAGTTAATATCAACCAATCAACTATGTCTGACGTCTGCAATCATTCATTCATCACCTTGGAGCCAATCAGTTTCTCTAGTCTTCTGACATCGAAAATCATCAGATCGAATGCAAAATTGAACTATATATAACTACTTTTAATTAACTATATTTTGATTGGCAAGGATCAACGATTTAACGCTGTTCCATGTAGTTTTACTTCAATATATTGTTTTTTTTATAGCCTGCGAAAAAGTAAATAGTTTACAATTATTGTTTACCTTAAATTAAAAGAAATTCATACACGCTTTTTTTTATCAAGCATTCTAACCACCTCATTTGAGGAAGCTATTTTTTGAATTCCAATAAGAGCCACATAGAACTTAGTATTGCTTTGGCAGACATTTTCAAAATTGAAACAAAACAATCGGTCAGAACAAGAATATTAACTGTTTTAAAAGCACTACAAATAAAATTTTTGTAATTATTACATTACACATTTTTAACATGGATTGTGTAACGAGAACGTAGATTTTGCTGAAGTACATAGTCATAATTGAAAATAAAATATTTGGTAACACCAAAAATGAAACGCGTTCAATGACAAAATATATGTTTAAAAAGTTATCACACGAGACTAGCGCCCTTCTAACGTTAGTGTATATCCTTAAAATAAAACATAAAATCCAAAGAAACTAAAATTTCAACGGCAGACGTAAAACAATTTATGCGTGGTTTAATTTTTAAAACATTCTTACAGTGAATGTACAAAAAAAATTAGCTTTAAAAATGTTAATAAACTCGCAAAAATCAAATGGTAAATAATACGAAAGGACGAGAAGTTAAATTGAGCAAGCTTGCCCTATGTACCGCAAACAAATAACTTAAAAAAATTCACACTTTTGCCTTCTCGTTTCATCAAACTTTATGGAGACAAATTAATGAAAAGTCGTCAAAAATCGAAAGCAACGTGTGCGAAGAACAAGGGAAAACTAATTTCAATCCCCTGAAGCGAGTTTTTTAGTACCCTTCACGCCACTTACAAAAAACTTATAGCTCAATCGAATTAAATGTTTACTTTTAATTACTTAACAAAACCCGAATGATTAAAAACAATGCGTATCTAATTTATCAATACCTCTTTCAAGATCGCAGAAAAATTAATGAAATTTCCGTCGATGGCAGCAAAATAAAAATAAAAACTCCAACTCCAAAAGCGTTTTTCAACTTGAATATAATTAATGAACAAGAAACGGAGACCATGACTTGGGCCACTCATGCCCCATCCACGGTATCAGACGTAATTGCCCCTATATCCTGCTGTTATGGATGGCACGAGATTCCTCCATAGCGTGTCACTGAATAAAAGCCGCCCAGTGATTATGTATCCCTGTAACTTCCATGAGTAGGAGGCACCTCTCTGCAGTATGCGGTTAAACACTTCAGCTCCGATTGCAGTGATCGTACCCACATTCTTCGGTATTGATTGCTTTGTCTTGGGAGCATGGCCTTCTGCTTTTTGCGTGGCTATCGTATTTCGCTTCACACGGGCTGTTTTGGGAAAGCAGTGGAGTTGCGCCGTCTGTTCGGGCGGAGGTTTGGTCTCGATTTCAATCTTTCAACTGGTGCAGTGATGACCGATTGCAATAAAAGACGCCTCGTTACTCAGTAGTCCGATTCACGTTGCAGAATATCTTCTGCGGTAATCTCGAACTTGTTAGTCTCGTGGCCCATTTCCAATAAAAATTCATCCCCATATCGTGATGCAATCGAGAAGAAAATAACTATTATTGTTTATTATAATTGTTTTCATCATCTTACTAGCAGAATTGTCCACGCTGCTCGGGTTGAATTGGAAGACTAAATAAGTGTACTTAAATAATAACTGTAGATTAACTGTAATAACTGTAGATTAAATAAGTGACCAAATTAATCGCTTTTCTCTTTCGTAGAATACCAACATTTTTTCAGTGCTGGAAGATAATTTTCAAACTGCTTTCGACATTTTAGTAATTTCTACAACTTATTTTGGACACACAAAACAAAAACATGCCATACCCATACATTCCCAAACTCATTTCACCTTCCTTAAATCTCTTGTATGTCAAAACTACAACTTGACAACTGCAAAAATTTATTTCGAGTTTGGAAATAGTAAATTCTCCTTAAGTTTGTTTCCTGTAAAATTATATCAACTCAATTTGTAAAAATGACGAGTCTTTGGTGAATATTCTGCACTTAGTTTTCCTACCATTTTTTTTACTTGTGCACCATCTATGTGACGTTTTTGTATTTTACTATCTTTAAGAGAGAAGAATGATAAACTAATTTGATACACTTTGACTAATTTTTTAAGGTAAAACGTTTGTCGTGAAAATTGTATTTAGTGGTCGGTGCTTGTTAGAGAATAACAAAAGAACTTGTTTCAAAATTGAATATCTTCAGTACGTAATTCAACGTAATTGGTTACCATTTTAAAAAAATACGATTTGAAAACAGTGTTTTTTAAAGAAAATCACTGACTCAACAAAATTTTAACAGGTATAAACTATTTTAGAGTAGTTTCAACACGTAAAGTAAGCAACCTTGACTTTGTTTTATTTGCTAAAAATAACTTATTTTTTAACCATTTGAGTTTGCGGAACATGCATTGTAGTCATTTAGTCCTTTGAACAATGGATATATATGTATAAAATTTTTATTCTTATCATTTGTTTTATCCGAGAGGATACGTTTCTATTGCTTTAAAATATTTTATAACCAGCTTTTCAAATGCATTTTCTGTGAGAGAACAGAGCGAACACATTAAGGAGGTTCATTCTAAATGCATAGTTAGCTTTCCACCAGTAAATGGCTACTTTCTCATTGCTTAGTCCATCATTTTTTTTCAAGTCTACAACACACCTGTTTCTTTCATCGCATGGCTGACACTTTTTTTCATAAGTATGGCGCATGTGATCTATCAGTAATTACCACAGCTAAGTGTAAAAAAGGTTTTCCCCAGTGTTTTATTTTATTTCTAAAATATTTCAGGGTCTCTTATTGGTTCAGTTCAATGTCATTTGCTAGAGACCAAGATAATCGCTTTATAATGCGGAGTCAGACACTACACATCCTGACCAAAGAAAGGTAAAATGAAAAATTCGAGAAGTAAACTATATTGGAAAGGATTGCACATGCGTACGTCTTAAAAGAGGATTGAAACAATGAGAACATGTCCACGTATCGTGGCTTGGTTATTGAAGAAATTTTGTCACATGCCTTTGAAAGAACAATTTTCTCACAAACTATATAGTACGAATGAAATAAAACTCCCTATTGGAAGATTTTATGAATATGAAACAAAACCAGAGTAGTTTAGTAGTATGCTAAGGCGTGGTCAGATTTCGTCGAAGTCTCCTAGATTTATAAACCTTCCTTCCTCGGAATTTTTTTCCTGGTCTCCTTGTAAGGGCAGCCTTTCTTATAACGGGCTCTAAAACTCTTAGAACAGGAGAAATATTGGCAATGTCCCACGAATCTCCATAAGGGATTTTGAACCATTTTGTTCATATTTACTCCGATTTTTTCGCGTTTTACGAAGTATGCTTAAATTTTGGACATTAAGGTAAGAAAGTAAAAACCGCGCACTGGTAAGGCAATGTTTTCGTGTGTAAATCCCAATTGAGTGCTTAAAGTAAGAATTTCACTAAATTCTCAAACCCTTCCCTCCTCGAAATTTGCTTCTAGGTTTCCTCGTTAGGACAACCCTGCTTATGACCGCTCTAAAATTCTTGGAATTGGTAGAATACCGACTATGTAGCAAAGTTCAAGCTGGAAGGACAATGTCTTGTTCACAATTGAGTGCCTCCGTCTTGGAAGTTCTAATAATTAAGTTTATAGTTCATAAAACAGTTTGACTGTAGGTAATGCACTATATGGACAAAATACTATATGGTATTGGACACTGCAGAATTTCGGTGGTGGATCCATCTAAGAGTGGGGTTGTTTCTCCTGGTTAGGACTCGGCCCATTGCTTAATGTATCTGGTACCACGAACGCTGACGTGCACCTCGACGTTCTGGTTAATTCGGGCATGCCTACACTATGGCAATACTACGGCAATTATGGTTTTCTTCCAACAGGATCTAGCTCCATGTCATACTGAAAAGACGTGGTCAGATTGTGTCAAACATGTGCTGGACGGGTTTCCTGTAAAAGAGGTAAATTTGTCTGACTGTCCTGTCCAGAGCCCCGATCTCAATCTGATCGAGCTCTATTGAGACAAACTGGAGCGACGAGTACGACACCGCCACACCCATCTTCACAACAATCTCTTCTCAGCTTTGCAAGAGCCATGGCGAGCTATTCCTGTCCAGACTTAGAGAACTTGTGGGAAGCTTGCCTCGACGTGTTGCAGCTGTAATACAAGCAAAAGGAGGGCCTATCCGCTACTAAATAGAATAAAGCACTTTTTCGTGAAAAACACGCAATGTTCAAATGCTTTTTGGTCTATATAGGGTATAAAAACACGTATTCACAAACTTTTCCCGTCTCTTCAGGTTGTGGTGACATCTGATTTACAATCCATTCAAGACCTAGCTTTCATTTAAGTGCTAATATCAAAGGAAGTTGACATTATCCACCTTTTGCTCCGAACTCTCTCTCCTCCATTCCCGAACTGTACACCTTTAAGTGGCAGCTCTCTTCTGTCACATCGCATCTCCTGGCCAGAATACAAAGCGTCAGGGAGAACGGAATGTGACACATTGTTATCTCCTTCCCTCCCATTTCAGCATTCCGCACTGTTGAAAATCCATTTGCAAATAAACATAAAACAACACCGAGAAAAACGTGTTCCGAAAGCACCGAAAATGCCATTTACTTGTGTGTTCGCGTAACGACGTATTTCTACGACGCTAAAAAAACAACGTTGTTTTCTCTAACGCTTCGGAAATTCTTCAACTGATGTTATTCCCATTTCCAAAGGCGTTACTAGATATACATCTTTGTTTTCCCGGAATCATTGGAGAGGGTCTTTTTCCTGAGTTCTTTTTTTTCTATATTTTTTCCTCCCATTCCATTCGAGATGCGTTCTGTAGTTTTCCTTCACTCTCCATTGACTCGAGAGTGCATTGTTTCCTCTCCAGAGTTCTCTCTTCTGCATCCTCTCGGGCGATCTAAACGTTGCGCTACAGCCAGGCCATTTGGGCTCGGCGGAAGGGTAGTGTGCATTTACGATCAAAGGACTCATCGATTTGGCATGACAGTTTTAATCTTTATCGGAAACAACCCGTTCTTTTGAGTGTTTTAGCAAGAAGTAATCAAACGGTGCTGATGGAAAAAGAAGCTGTTTATGTTCTAAAAGCGATTCGATGAAGTTTTAAAAAACAGTTTGCGCGTGAACTGAAAATACTTCATTATGACTGAATAACATTGTTTACTTAGAGGTTTATTTATGAGTCGCTTACAATTCAAGACTACCGGACATAGTTCAGTATTCCTACAGTAAAACAAGCAATTACATTTAAGTTATTCATAAAATTAGTAGTTGATCAGTTGGGAAATATTAAATGAAAACTAAATTAATTATTTTAATACATATAAATATCGTTAGCTATAGAGCCGCGGCAGCTCAGTCAGTAGAGCGTCGGGCTCGCATCGGAAGGGTTGTGGGTTCTGTCCTCAGCGGAGCCTGCAATTCTGATGGTTGAGAGATCGGCGCTTGGACCTGGCTAAAGACCGTCGTGTACGCTAATGGTGGCTGGGGCACGTTAAATAGGTCGTGGTCACAAAGTCCCCCATGTTTCCATACCAAATCAATACCTCTGGGGGTACCTGATCAGGGGGTTATCGGCCTCTGATTTGGATCTAAATTACGATATGTGTGAGTGAATGGATGTGTGAAAGGGACCTTCCTGTAAAACGGATGTGTCATGTACAACCCTCCGGGGCAATGGCATCCCCGATTGGGCCATATATGGCCCGCACGACAACAACAACAACATCATCGTTAGCTATGACATATCTTTCTATTCCCGTTCTATCTATTTACCAGTCTATCTACCAGTTCAGTTCTATCTACCAGTTCTTTCTATTCCATGATTCGTTGTCCATAACTGTCCACGACAGGTACAATTATGTTTCTGTTAAACCATTAGTGATTAAATCACATCACTGTTTAAATCACTTTCGTGAATAACAAATTATAATTCATGATATTGACTTCTATATAATACGCATCTTCACTTTATGCTCGAATTCGGTGCTTAAAAGCACAAACACTTTCAAATACCTAAAGAACACTTATTCCACTGGATTCCTATATTGATGAACAAAAAATAGATGTGTATAACCTCAACTAGAGGTTAGGAAAAGCTTAGCAAATTCACATAAAATATTTTGCTCTAACTGCAAAATCATACAAAACTACTCGAAAGGTGGAAACAATGTGTTTCTTTGTTGATTTGGGTGATAGCACAAGGTCTAAAAATAGACATGCTGCACCACAACAGTTCTGAATTAACGTTATAGATTATAAAAAGCTAAACAAAAATAATGACATATTTTGAATTGCATATAATGAATTGCATATGTATGACATCAAGCTTATCATGTTAGGATAAGCAATATATCAATGAGAGAAAAGCGCAAGCAAAAAGCATGGCAGTATTGCATGGCTGCAATACTACCAGGGCTCAAATTTTTTTTCTAGATTTAAGTAAAGACAAAATTCCTGCTGCAAAACTTCTACAACCTCCTTCTACTGGAGCCTTAATTGCCCTCTACTGGAATCTAGTTGTGGCAATTTACAGCACACAAGCAGGACCATGTAAATCTTCCTACTCATAAAATTAAATATTCATTTGTCATGGCGGTATTGCAACCAGATGGATGTTAGGGTATTATGAAGCAATGTCCAAAAGCGGACAGGCTGCGCTATGTGTAGATATGGCATGATAGGCGCGACACAAAAAGGATGCTGATACGACATACGACAACCTCCGCATGATAGTATCCATCATAAAAACCCGAATTACTTGATCGCTGAAGCAGTATTTAAGACTGAAGGCGAAGCTTAAAAAAGAAAACACCTCAATCCATGAACATTTCATCTTTGAAACAAACTTAACGAGCCACCAATATCCCTCCTCAGAAGATGCTACCATTCGATTACCGCAGTCCCAGAAAACCATTTTTAAAATGTGGGGTATCAAAGAGGGAAATAAACTGGATGAGAAAAAAGCCGCAGCATGTAGAAGTGAAGGATTGCGTGGGTGGGAGGCTAACAAATCACCTGACAGATAAGGAGTGCACCAAAAGCATCCGATATCTATTACTACAGAAGGGAAGGAAGCCCCAGCAAAGCCAATGGTGCAAGGGAAACCCGAATCTTCCAGCCCCTTCTACTAATAATTTATCCGTTATCCATGTCCCCCCGCCTTAAGGTTGACTTTACCTTCCTCCAGAGGTGGATGATGAAGCCAGACAAATAGGCTGCCATACACCTGGTTGGACAACAATGACATTTATCCCCCGCGCAAGAAAAAATGACGGGACACCGGAGAATGCGATCCGTCATTGGAAAGATGAGCTTATTTGGAATAAATAGGGCTCGTCTTTTCGTTTTTTCAGCCCCAGTCGGACATGCAGATCATAGTCGGCCGTTTCTTGAGTGATGTATGGGTAATTCTAGGAAGGGATTTATAGGATCTCACGACATGAAGCCGGGTTGGCTGAACTCGCATTTATCCTTCCTGCCATCTGACACTATTTCTCGAAGCGGAACCCTGAGGTATTTGCTTGGCTCCCCGAGACGAAAATATTATCATTTCTTTCGTTGATTGGATGGCTAGGTTTTAAGGCGCAATGGCCATGTAATTAAATGGACATACACACATGGAATGTTTTACTGATACAGAAGAGAGAAATAAACCCAGAAGGAATCGAATACGCACCGTCTACAATCTGTAGGTTGTTTGCGCATAGGGCAATCTCCTTGAGCCAGGGCAACAAGTCATTTCCTTACGATTCCACTCAAATGGTAGTCTAATGACCCTAATCACAAGGTAGTGAGTTAAATTAGTCTTAAACTATTACCTAGTCAGTCTTAAAACTATTAGCTAGTCTTAAAACTATTAGCTAGTCTCAAAACTATTACCTAGTCTCAAAACTATTACCTAGTCTCAAAACTATTACCTAGTCTCAAAACTATTACCTAGTCTCAAAACTATTACCTAGTCTCAAAACTATTACCTAGTCTCAAAACTATTACCTAGTCTCAAAACTATTACCTAGTCTCAAAACTATTACCTAGTCTCAAAACTATTACCTAGTCTCAAAACTATTACCTAGTCTCAAAACTATTAGCTAGTATTAAAACTATTAGCTAGTATTAAAACTATCAGTTAGTATTAAAACTATTAGCTAGTCTTAAAACTATTAAAACAGTTTGTCTTAAAACCTTTCCAAATGACACTGCAGATCTCTATAGTACGAGTAAATACAAATACAATAGGAGAAGAACAAAACAGTTTATCAAACATTATTGCTCTAAGGTTACTAAAAGATTTCACTAAGACAAACCATACCCATTGGTCCAACATCAGTAGTGTAATACGAAATAAGTTGAAATGCACATGTGTATGTTTTGGTAGAAAAATAGGGTATGTTTGCGTATGTCCGATCAATGTAGGCTTGCCTAAAGCTGCTTAATAGGGTTGGGACCTAGCATGCCCCCTTGATGTTTGTGAACTATTTTTCCGTCTATATCAGGAGCTCCTATACCATTTGTGGTTACAAAATCTCTACACTAGTATGTGAGTAGGAAGTCACGGGACTTGTATGAATGTGCAAATATAGTCGAAACTTTTGTAACCAACCTTTATCTTACGAACACATGATTTTACAAACTTTCAATACGTTTCATCCAGGTATCGTAGAACTAATGTTAATTGGCACGATTTTCTTCAACAGGTCATTTGATGTTTGGAGTTTCATGTCGAAAGAACCATACTATACTATAATTGGCAAAGCTGTGCCAAATACAAGAATGTGACGAGGGAGGGGAAAAAAAGCTAAAACCAGAAGAGTAGAGGAGGGTGAAATAGGAGATCACTCGGGTACCTCGGAGCTGTGGTGACCGTAAACACCTAACGATGTGCCTCAGAAGGCTACTCATTTTAAGAACAGAACGAAGTAAAAATAAATTGCCTCTGCAAACATTTCTTTGAGAATAAAGGAAGCAGTTTTCTGCCCTCCAAATTGTGCTGTCTCTGTCTAACTATGCGAGTCAAATTTGGGAGGGGGTGGGGTGGGGTGGAGTGGTGAGCTGGTCAATGAGTGATTATAGGAAGCGTACCGTTCAACGCGACATAATTTGATCCGACTTAAACCTTTTGACTACGGCTATTATAACGGAGACGAGGCGATTCTTTCTTGGCGCAATACTTGTACCTTTCAAGGTAAAACTGATGTAATGGCCGTAATCTAAATTCTTTCTAGCCGCGATCAAAGTGCAATTGCTGTACTGGTCGTAGTATAAAGGTTCACCTTTTGGCTACGGCTATAGATATAAAACGCACGATTTTTTCTTGGCGGAACTTATAACTTTCAAGATACAACTGTTATACCGGCCGTAGTCTCCATTCTTTCTCTTGGCGCTATTCTTATAACTTTCAAAGTACAACTGCTGTAATGGCCCTTGTCTAGATTCTTTTTAGGTGTGATCATGGTACAACTGGCTGTACTGGCCGTTGTCTAAAGGTTAATCAGCAACTTTGAATGAACGAATTTTCATTCATCGAACTTATCGCTCGTAAAACCTAGTGTCGACTGGATATTCATGTCTGGAATATATATAAATTCTTTCTAGGGGTGATCAAGGTACAACTGGCTGTACTGGCCGTTGTCTAAAGGTTAATCAGCAACTTTGAATGAACGAATTTTCATTCATCGAACTTATCGCTCGTAAAACCTAGCGTCGACTGGATATTCATCTCTGGAATATATCAGTTTAAATGAAATCAGCCAAGTACATACTTATGGGCTTAGAGAACAGACATGGAACGATATAGTATAAAAAGTAACTTTCCTTGTTGACCAACTCGTAAATTACTTGAATGGATACAGAACTCCCTCCCAAATAAAAATTTAATCACAAATATTTTTCATGAATTACCTGTACGGTAAAAGGTGCAAAGGATACGCGTTAAAACGGTAAAATGCGCATAAGAGAGCAGAGTAAAAAAATTATGACTATATATAATCCTATCGATTAAAGTAAGTCAGTAGAATGCAATGAAAAAAATTAATCGATCAAATCTTAGCCATAATTTTGAATGATTGAATCTCAAATTTAATCAGGAGAGGGATTTGCTTGCTTGATTGATCGAGGCACTTATGAATTGCATGAATACCAAGTTCCCTTTTTAATGAAATTTAGATCAAGAGTGTGAAATTATAGCTTTATAACTATCCAGGTTGGGAAAATGAGACTTCGAAAACCAGACAATTTACCCATGCAGAGCATTTACGCTGAAATTTCTACCAATATCAATTGATGGCAATGCGTTACTCATTTTCATGCTTCAAGCTCATTTTTGTATGTACAAATATAAGCATCGATATGCACATATTCATGCCTACCTAATGAAATAAAACTTTTTAAAATAATTGAAGCTGAATTCATGCTCTTAAGGGGGAGGGAGGGTTAAAATTTAATTCCTATACAGTGCGTGTCAAAAGTTTATACCTCTGGTATATTATTAAATCTGCTTTCGGACGTCCGTTTCTCTTAATTGATCGTGATTGACCATTCATTCGAAAGGTCTATTTGGTATATATTATCACCTAAACCTATTTTCGCAATCGTTCATGTTTTCTTTTCTATGTTTTTTGGATTTCTATCTTCCATATTCCTCATTGCATTTTGTCGTTAGACGGCTAAATAATTTTATTAGATCAGCGAGCTCTTTCAAGTATGTTTTCTTACAGTATTTTATTGCTCCACAGCTCCAATCAAGCACATTTAAGCGAACCGACAAAATTTGCACCTGTTGATTTTATATGGTTTTCGTATCCCTTTTTATTGCTATTATCCAATATACAACTAAAGTCGATTTGCGTGCCAAGTCAGTGAAATATATAGGTAACCCGTCAAAATTAGTATTAATCAGAAATTGATTTAAACTCCTATTATTTTTTTCGATATTAAAGAGTTGGTATTTTGGTATTTTAACTAACGTCGCACATGAGCAACACAACGGGCTATTGGGGACGTTCGCAAACAATCCCCAAGAGAAAGATCAGAGGACAACACCACGTAATTTCTAACCACGGTCAGATGCCGAGGCCATACCTGAGCTGGCACTCCACTCTCCAAACTTCCACAACACGCTAACGTGAAGACATTTGAGATCCCAACAGATTTAACATGCACCAGACCTCTATGTACTCGGCGGTCTTCGGTTGGATCAAACTCTCAACCCTCCGGAATCGGGCTACCGCGGCCCCTCGATATTAAAGAGGAGGTAAGGTAATTTTAATTAACGTCGTACTAGAGCAACACAACGGGCTATTGACGACGATCCAGGATCAATCCACTAAGGGCAAGAACAAAGGACAACACCAGGTAATTTTGAACCACGGTCAGATGACGAGGCAACACCCGAGCTGGCACTCCACTCTCCAAACTACCATACCAAGCCAACGTGAGGACTTACGCCACGACACATGCAAGGTGCACCAACCACCTCTACACCATACGCTTATACACATCCATGCACTGACCCGGATTCGAACCAGGAAACTTCCGATCTAGAGGGTTACACCTTAACCACCAGACTGGTTGGTCGGCGATATTAAAGAGAAAAGTAAGGTTTTATTTTAATGTTTCGGAATTATTGATGCGACATTGATGTCGATGTTTTCAAAACATCCATGTAATGGAGCCGATGTTTTTTGAACATCAATGTTTATACTTGTCGATGTTTTATTTTTAAATGAAAAAGTACCCCATTATAAAAATTAAAAAAAATAACCAAGTAGCATACTTCGGATAATTAGAAAATTGAACATACTTTTAAATTAAAAGAGGCAAAGGGTGAAGGGGCTGAAAAATAAGAATGCGGCATCGATGTCTTCAAAACATCAATATCTTCAAAACATCGATGTTTTATAAAAAAACATTGATGTATTTACCATCGATTTATTGGAGCCGATGTTTGTTTAACATCGATATTTTAACATTGTCGATGTTTTATTTTTGAATGAAAAAAAGCACCATAGAACAAATTAAGAAAAATAACCGTGCAACTAAGTATTTGTCAGTGATGGCGACACCTATCCCATCGAAGTCGGCTTAAGGTGGAGAAAGTTAACAAACTTCTTTTTTTTACAAACTGCAAATAACAAATATTAGGGCGTATAATACTTATAGGCCAAAATATGTTTTATTTACAGTAAATAAAAAATAAGTTTGTTGTGCTGCCCACCAATAAGTTGATAAATAATTAATAACTAACAATAATTATTGTTATAAAAACTACGATGTTTTTTGGGTGATGTATTATAAACATCGATGCTTTAATTCAGAACATCGATGCTTTAATTCAGAACATTGATGCTTTAATTCAGAACATTGATGCTTTAATTCAGAACATTGATGCTTTAATTCAGAACATTGATGCTTTAATTCAGAACATTGATGCTTTAATTCAGAACATTGATGCTTTAATTCAAAACATTGATGCTTTAATTCAGAACATTGATGCTTTAATTCAGAACATTGATGCTTTAATTCAGAACATCGATGCTTTAATTCAGAACATCGATGCTTTAATTCAGAACATCGATGCTTTAATTCAGAACATCGATGCTTTAATTCAGAACATCGATGCTTTAATTCAGAACATCGATGCTTTAATTCAGAACATCGATGCTTTAATTCAGAACATTGATGCTTTAATTCAGAACACCGATGCTTTAATTCAGAACACCGATGCTTTAATTCAGAACATTGATGCTTTAATTCAGAACATTGATGCTTTAATTCAGAACATTGATGCTTTAATTCAGAACATTGATGCTTTAATTCAGAACATTGATGCTTTAATTCAGAACATTGATGCTTTAATTCAGAACATTGATGCTTTAATTCAGAACATTGATGCTTTAATTCAGAACATTGATGCTTTAATTCAGAACATTGATGCTTTAATTCAGAACATTGATGCTTTAATTCAGAACATCGATGTTTTGTTGTCGATGTCGCATCCCAATTCGGAATCACTACAATCTGAATAACCAATCAAAACGCATAGGTATTTCAAAAATCTTTTTGGGAAAGAGATAAACTATTACTCGAATACAGCGGGAAAATATTTTCCCAGTGTCGGGTCTATTAACAATGATTGCATAGCCGAGTAATCGTTAAGCCCTTCTTTCGGGAATAAAACACCACCGAAACATATATTTTGAAACTATAAAAAAAAAGAGGGGCGCGGCCGACAGCCCATAACGGCCTTCTGATAATGACCTGCGAAATAATAAAGAATAATACCCCTGCCGCTCTTATTACAGCTGCTTCAGCCTTGCTGACTGATGGTGTTTATTCCTGTTGCTGCAGACGCCGCCCTTTTACAAAACTCCCAACTTCCAGGCGTGGGGGGTGGTTGCCCCGGCCACGTCACGTGACACCGGGGTGCCCTCGGAGGGAAGTTCGATTTACAGGTGTCGGTTTCTTCACCGAGGGAACCTCAGAGCTGCAAGTGTGAAGGGGGAAGAGAAAAAATGGTAACTGGATACAGGTATTTGGCATAATGGCATTCTAGGTTTTCCTGAAGAGCTTTGCTTTTACGGAATTCTGACACTTGTGATCTGTCAGCTATAACGTTGCTAGTGAATAATGAGTGCATGAAAATCGCATTGGAGATCGTGTTAACAAGATATTCTTTTTAGACGGTATCCATCAAATGTCGGCGTATTTCTCTACAGGAGGGGAAGAATTCGTTGTGAGTATGTTGACGTTGATTTGCGCAGTTGGGCCGAATGTGTTTCCTTCCCCCCATTGCTCAATAAAAACCAAATTCAACCAACGATTCAAATATCGTCTTGATTAACTTCTAAGAGCATAGCAAATTACAACACTGAATTGTTTGTGAAACATAAAAAAATAGCTGTTCGAGTGAATGTGTTTGAGTTATTTCTTCCACTTAATGTTTTTTTTTTTTTTTTTTTTTGTGATGAATCAAACAACAAATACAAATGATTCTGAAACGTTGATGGCAATTTTATTTCGGTTTTTGTCAGGTCAGTTTTTACTGAGGGTTTATATTTTACTTTATCTCACCCTCAATCCTTTCAGAGGTACACAAATATCCGTTCGTCAACCTGTCTCTCTTGCATGACTTTTAACCATTTTTCACTTTCCTGGCCAATTAATATTTCCTAGGAATCTTGCAACCAATAAGTGAGGTTTTCTAGTAGTAGTACTGTAAAAACAATACTATATTACTCAAATATTTTGCCACTCAGAAGATCAAGTGTACCCTATGTCCTAAGCTACTTCATTCCCCCCGATTTTTGCATATTTGTATCCTTTCAGGTAATCGTAGCACCATCCAATTTCTTTGTCTACGGAGGAAAATTAGAGACAAAACTGGATAAGACATTTAAAATAAACCCGAGGCGTGCTTCAATCAGATATACCCAATTAATTCCGTCTCAAGTTGACCTCAAATATAATAAAACGGCCGATAGACTTGCCAAGGAAGCCTTGACCGAGCTTTTTCCCACACCTTGTTCACTAACCTACCAAAAGTTATAAGCCATAAAGAGCTCATATTATAAAAATTGGAGTGATCCGACATATCACATCATATGCATATGGCATCATAAAACATTTCTTGGTGCTTCGCTCAAATATACGGGTGACAGTAAAGACAGACTACTGAGCGGACACATTCGATCTCATTCCTTCATTCAGGACCAAAGGTATTTAACAGCTTGCCTAAAATGTAACATTGAGCAAGTCAAATCATGGTAAGTCTTGGTCAGGTAAGTGGATCTCTTTGGATTGGTAAGTGGATCTCTTTGGATTGGTAAGTGGATCTCTTTGGATTGGTAAGTGGATCTCTTTGGATTGGTAAGTGGATCTCTTTGGATTGGTAATATGTTATTTCAGGTTTCATGACTCAAAGGGTCATATTGGCCAAACTGCACCAAACACAAGACGTCAAGTAAAAAACGTTGTGAAAAGGGGGGGGGGAGATAAGGAATTGGGAAATAGAGTAGAGTGATCAAAGAGAGCTGAAATACACTGTCGAACCAAAACATTATGATCATCCCCACATTTTTCAATGAACTCGTCTAGATGACGTGGAGAGTACGTGATTAATTGAGAATGGTATTTAACTGCTGCTGGAGAAGGTAAGTAATCATTCTTGCACTTACTTTTGCGAATGATGGGAAAGGCTGCTGATCTCAGCGAATTTGATAGAGGGCAGATCGTAATGGCCCGAAGATTCGGAACGAGTATCACCGAAACTGCACAACTGGTAGGTTGTTCACGATCTGCTGTTGTTAGTATTTATGCAAAGTGGATAAATGATGGTGACACCAGCAGTAGACGCCAAGGTGTTGGTCGTCCACTTGTCATCAAAGAAAAAGGAAGTCAGAGACTGTCCCGCTGGGAAAAACAAAATCGGCGCGAGACAGTGGCTCATCTGACAGACCAATACAATGCAGGTCCAAGCGCAAGTGTTTCGGAACACACAATTCAGCGGACACTGTCGGATATGGGACTGTGCCTCAAACGTCCCACTCGTGTGCCTCTGTTGACAAAGCGTCATCGTCAACTACTCCTACATTGGGCCCGGTAACATCGAGACTGGACCATGGATGAGTGGAAGAGAATTGCCTGGTCAGACGAATCCCTATTTCTCATTCATCACGTCGATAGTCGTGTCAGTGTATGCTGTCTGCCAGGCGAACAGTTTCTCTCCTCTTGTACAACAGGTCATACACAGGCTGGTGGTGGCGGTATTATGCTTTGGGGGACGTTCTCATGGGCGACTCTGGGACCCGTAGTTGTGGTAGAACAGACCATGAACGCTGCGAACTATCTGAATATCATTGCGGATCAGTTGCACCCTTACATGGCGTCTGTCTTCCCAACTGAAAATGGAATCTTCCAGCAGGACAACGTCAAATGTCACTAAGCTCTGATTGGGTTGGAGTGGTTCGAGGAGCATACTGATGAATTCCACTTAATGTCCTGGCCACCTAACTCGCGGAATCTTAATCAAATAGAGTATATTTGGGGTGTCATGAAGCGGCAGCTCAGAGCTCAAACACCACCATGTCCGAATATCTCAACTTTGCTTGACCGCTGCTTAGACATTTGGTACAACCTGTCTCCAAGAACTTGTGGCATCTATGCCCAGGCGAGTTGCAGCTGTTTTACAGGCCAAAGGATGCGCAACGCGTTATTGAGAAGGTGGTCATAATGTTTTGGATCCATTTTTACTAAAGACAGTAAATCTAATAGGTACAACTTGTCTACGCTTATAGCGGTTGCAACGACCTTGGCACTTTTTTATGGCGCACTTCTAGTAGCGAGTTATGGCAGGTTAAAGCATCCCATATGTATAAAGGTTATTGAGGTTCAAGAGGAAAGTTTAAATTTTCATTTTGAATATTCTAGAAAGTTCTTTCAAAATCCGTTAAACTATCGTTCGATTTCATTGGTTCATTTAAAATAATTGTTTCCTTGGCAACTTTAGACGTGTGCCAAGAACGTTGGCACTGCTATAAACGTAGACTGAATCTGTACCAACCAATGGAATACTTCGGAACAGTGAGATCCGTACAAACATACCTTTTAACTACGGCTATAGATATAACTGTCGCGATTCTTATAACTTTCAAGGTACAATTGCTGTACCGGTTCGTCACCTAAATTCTTTCTTGTACCTTGAAAGTTAAGAATTGTGCCAACTGCTGTACCGGCTGTCGTCTAAATTCTTTCTTGGAGCGATTCTTAACTTTCAAGATACAACTGCTGTACCAGACGTATTCTAAAATATTTCTTAGCACGATTCTGATAACTTTCAAAGCTCAACTGTTGTATTGGCCGTAGTTTAAATTCCTTCTTGGCACGATCAAGGTAAAACTGATGTACCGACCGTAGTTTAAAAGTTAAAAGGCGATGTGCCCCTGATGGAGGATCTCTTTGGAAGTCCATTGTGTTGGACCTTTTGACTTTTTCACTCATGGCTAGCTGGCCTAGCCAGTCTAGTTGCTTAACCAGACATTGAGGGATAAGTAAAAACAAACTATACAATACATTTGATTTGTGAACTGAATATCCTTTTAAAGTTAGTCTGTGTTATCTTTGACTGCCCATCACGGAAGGATATAACTACTGCGTCCATTTGAAACGAGATTGATTTTAATGTGTTCAAAACCGTAGGAGATACCCGATAGATAATTACATCTTTCAATTTCATAGTTAAAATAGGAAGGATAACTTAAAAAAACTTCCATATACCACAGGTGTAGGTGCAATCTTTCGCTTGGAACAATATTCGAGTATTCAACAATGTTAAATCAGACACCAAATTAAATTGCCTTTATCTTTAATATACTTTAAGAAAACAAATCCCAACCTCTAGTAAAATAAAATAAATAGGGTATCAGATTCATTACATTACTTTAAATGCTTTTTTTTTCAAACTGGGACATTAGCTAAATTATTGACTCGTGATTCAAAAGAACGCATCGGGAAAGAATCAGAATTCACTGACATCTTCACAAAGTGATTGTAACTAAATTAAAGAGGAGAATTTAATCAACGAATACAGGAGGAATGAAATCCTAACAAAATTCCTCGTGCAATTCGACACAGGAAAAAAATAGGGGAAAAAAAATCCACGATTTTTTCATTCATTTTTTTTAAGTGAAAAAACAACATTCAAGAAGGCACAGCGTATAATTAAAACGAAAATACGACGGCATTGATCATCGATATAATGCCATTTCGAATCGGAATCCTCCAGGGTTAGAACTTCATTAGCAGAGAATCAAATAAAGAAAATTCCGAACGGGACTATGGCAACGAGGCGGTAGCGCTTCTTGCGATGACAGGAAATGAACCGTACCGCTATTGCTTTATTACCAGAGAAAAGCTGTGTGAATTAAGAAGTTTAGAAACTAATGAGGATACTCGGTGGTCATGACTATTACTTTATTCTTACGTATTCCTTTCATGAAGCTCTCGGTGTTTTTTCTTCTAGTTTCAATTAAGTGGAGGAAAGGTATTTTTTTAAATCTTATTGTCAGTTTTTCTGTTCTGTCTTCTCGCTATAAGTGCTTTAGGCGTTGGGCGATATAAAAATGCGCCACAAAAAATGGGCGGATGTTGTATTGAAGAAAAGAGGGAAAAAAAAGTGGATCTTCTTTCTGAATGGTTCTCTGCATTCACAATCGAGTTACATCGAAAAACTATCTTCGAAACGTTCAAATTCATCGAAAAGAAATACTTTTTAAATCCCGGGGAATGTCACTTCCTGAACATGTCAGATTCCGAATTAAAGTGAAACGCAAGCTTTTCAATCAAAAGAAAGCAGCGGAAAAAAACCCAAGAAGGTTCAAAAACAGATTTAAAAGGAGACGATTTTCAAATTTAAAAAGAAAACACGATGGTATGATTTGAAAAACAAACTTTTAATGATTTATAAAAGAAATGGAAAAAAGAAAACGTACTTTATTTGTAATATTTACAACGTACTCGTATTTGGGGAAACTAGAAATGGAGTAAAAAGGATTGTGGTACATCATATATAAACATAATCCAATTATAAAACAACTTAGATCCTATTTCCCAATTCTTCCTATAAATAAATGTAGTATCAAAACCAATTTTTAAACATAATTAAAGAAATGTTTTTTTTTTAACCTATCATTAAAGTGTATAGATATTTTGAAAGTATTTGTTTAACCTATGCAAAGAAAACACATCTTTTTAGCTGTCTCATCACAAGTTACTGAACTGTGCAAGAGGCTTGCTTCTTAAGACACTCATTAGAATTCATTACAATACTCCAAAAGGAAAATATTTTTTACTCGATCGTTAATGATATCACGCGATGCGAATGTGAAAGGATTTCCACATCTTATCATTAAAGAAAAATATTTAAATTTATGGTTTTGGAAACTCGTTTCCCGTATCCCATGTTGACTTTTATAGGAAGGGGAGAATTAATATCTTAGATGGTGGACTATCGACACTGGAGATCCAATGACTTTCATAATCAATAAAACTAAGCTATGAGGATGGACTTAAAGAAATATTTTAGCTCTAGCAGGCCCTCTCATATACGTTTCGGGCCACAGGACTTAATTAAATACTTATTTCCAGTTGTATTCAATGTTTTATTTGTAATAAATGTAATAAAAAATCTATCATTCCTTAGGCACATTACCCTTTTTATGAACATAATCGAAATATTTAGAACTTTTGACATGAATACATCCTTAAAATCGGAACGGTATTAGGTGGCGTGCATAAAAAAATTGAGCATTAAAAAAAAAGCCTCACTAACACTTATTGTCACGATTTCAGAACTAAAAAAAATTCAGAAGATAAGTATAGCGTCGAATAGAAAAAGGATGTCTACCTCAAATGAACTTTGGACCGAATGCGCAGGTGCACTGAGAGCGAGGAGGGGTCCGCAATGTGTCGAAATTCTACGGTGCTGGGCGAGGTTTGGGCCAGTGTAACTTTGGATTGCGTGAGGTGGACTGTGTAAGGGATGTCAATCAATAGATACCGAATTATGCTAAAATCACAGGACTTTAATCAATAAAAGTATCCAATTCATATCAGACTGCACTTTTATCGTTGAAACTGTAAATTAATTGTAATATTCGCAACAAAAAATTGTTCAAACTCTCTATGCCTGATTCCTTTATTCCACAATCCAACATCACGTCAGAGTATTTACGTCAAAACTACGGTTTGTGTTCTCGGCCTACCAATCTTGAACTTTCTTTTATTCAATGCTAAAAGACGGAAGACTATTCAGTTCTCTTCTTGCCGTCCAGTGGATCCACGAGTACCTAACCCATTTGGAAGGAAAGGTGTTA
The DNA here is from genome assembly GCA_947359465.1 of Metellina segmentata. Taxonomy (NCBI): domain Eukaryota; kingdom Metazoa; phylum Arthropoda; class Arachnida; order Araneae; family Tetragnathidae; genus Metellina; species Metellina segmentata. Next base: position 85,514,539 of record OX375874.1, read on the forward strand.
GTTCTCAGCAACAGCAGATAGACATCACTTACAGAAGGATAATTTTTTTCACATTCCCCGGACTGTTATTATCCCCGGATCTCAGTATCCTATCAGAACCCCCTCCCCTCCTTCATGTGGGGCCCTGCGTTCGAAATTGCTGTAAAAAATAAGAGTCAAGAGTAAGACCTTTAAACTATATTCTTCCCTCTGGTACACTTGAAAAGGTAACCTTCATCCAATGATACAAAGTACGCAAGAATTATCAAGCCTACCACAGAATTACAAGAGTATAATATATATTTTTATTTTTGTTTTGGAAAAAACCAACGTTATTCGTGTTACTGTCTAACGTGAAACAGCTTTCTAAAAGGGTAAATCTAGTATAAATTAGGTATAAGGATGTGGGCTTGGCATGTTTAACCGTTTATGAATAACTAATATAGCACCAGGATATAAAAGTTGTGAGCGCATGCTTTTGCTTATAACAAATTTTTCGTTCCTAGATTACTAAGTGGCTATCCTAAATATTTAATGAATCACAGTATTTTGATCTTAAGGGATTATAAGTATTCTGGACAAATTTCTTCCGTTGTGTTTTTATATATATTTGTCAAACTATTTTAGATCTCGTGTGAACAGAGGACCGAATCATTTAAATTAATAAGGATATGACTCTTCCTCAAATTTATCTCTATCTTCGAGACTGTGACATCGTGAGAAACTTCGTTGTTCATGACCTATAGATTAGGTCACATGCAGGGCAGGTGCCTACTCCATTGTGTCATCGGAATGCCGAATATAATCTGATTGGTTAGTGTTTAGCGCCAGCTGCTGTTCTTTCGCCACGCGTTTGACAACGACTTGACAAGAACAGGTGAAATAGAGCGTCGCTGCGGGTGTTGTTCGTCCAGATGATCTCTGATCGGTTTTGACTTTTATGATGGGTTACTTTTAGACTGCGGCAGAGCACCTAGGAGACGATGGTTAGAGAGTGTGAGAAGCAGTGGATGAGGCTTGTTCACCGTGCTGGACAGGGAGAATACTTACTTTTATGCATTGGAGTAATAATGGTAATGTAATAATGTAAACACTGCATATTTTTCTTAATATTCTTGGAATAATAAGAACTTAAATATCTTAGCTGTTGGTTGTCTTGTCCTTGTGTACGATTCGTACTGTTTTCACGCTACTATTTTTCAGGCGACGACACCATAAGACCATTAAATTATAATCTGATTAAGATCAGTGAGTAGTCTGAAATACGATTTTTTTTAGTTTTAAAAATTACGCCTGTTTGATAGTTGTTATAGCATATAGTCTGTCAATCAGGTCCTGATTTTGAATTCCGTTCCGTTAGAGCTTGGATGTTGGCAACTGTCCTTGTTATAAGGCTCATTCGCTGGGTGCCCCTTCACAACTAGCTGTCAGTTCGCCCTTATAGTGCAGAAGAGGTCAGTAGAAGGAAATTAGGAATAAAAAAAAAGACAACATCCGATTAAAAATTAGTATTACAAGTTCTCATGGAGAAGTACTATTAACTTTTTTTGCTGAGTACATGTCAGAAATGCAATGATAAAATTTTGAATTATAAGTGAATTGTGTATAGTATAATTCTGATTAATTAAACATTCAGTCAATTCAAAATTTTTTAACAGAATTGTTAATTAAACAATTGCAAAAATGTAGTTATTGAATTGACAGCATTAAGAAACTTTATCAAGAGATTTTTCGTTCATTCGGGATTAATCCCTAGTAGCATTCAAAAACTGAATGGAAAAGAATTTGAGAAATGTTTAAAAAAATACTTTGTCGTCGAACATATAGAAAGGTTATTCCAACAATATTAATGCCTTAGGTCTCAATTCCGAATCCGGATAAGATCTTTTTTCATCTATCTCTAGTCCCCCATTTTTCTCTATAACCTTTAACAAAGTTTAGCGTTGTGTCCATTCTAACTCTTCTTTTTTTCCATTTGGAAATAGTTGTAAAAGGAAAAGAAACGTTGATTCAATTTTGTGCGTGGTATCAGACATCCCCAACAACAAAAAAAATGTTTCCGCAAAGGGGAAGAACACGAAATAAAATCGCATACAGAAAAAGAGCGAAATATTTTTTGTGGGGAGCATTACTATTTCTTACAGAGGATTACATTATTTGTCATCTTTCCCCAGGACGAGCCCTAACTGGTTGTCAAAGCGTCCCCATTCCTGTCTAGTATTTCTTTTCCATGGGCTGCCAAACAATGCCCAAAGAAATTTGTGGAAAGTGTAATTCTTTTGCAACTAGGAGTTTTCAGACACTTAAATATTTTGTCCAAGATCTTGTTTCTTTAGGTTTTTTTTCTTCTAGGGATGGGCGACGAAACTAAAAGTTAATTAGTGGAATAAGATGTCGGATGCATTATAATCTGCTGCATTGAAAATACAGTAGCTCAATTTATGCTTATGATTTATTGTATTGATTTCCAGTTATTCGTTGGACTTACCCGAATGATCTTATTATCTGTCAGTAAAACTTTAGCATAAACCATGATATCTAGATTAATTGAAGTCATTCTTCCTTTACAATATTTTATTGTTTAAAGAAATATGTTATTTTGTTTTGCTTTTACAAGCTAAATCATTGACATCATTCTCCATGAGTATGGTTGGTTGGTTGGTTGGTTTTTTATGGCACAAGGGCCAGATTTGGCCATGCTGCGCCAAACAATAACTAGTTCGTTATTAGTTTTTAATCAGAACGAGTTAAAAATCCATGTAATAGAAATCAGTACAATTGTGAATGAGCTATAGTCGATATGAAAACTAAATATAGTTTAAGAAACCAATGTCAGTAAGAAATAAAAATAAATTCTTATGATATGGGTCCATCAACAAGTCTGTTAAGCTAATACGGGAGCTACTAAATCTGTTTAGTCTGTGATAATTAAAATTTGGGCATTCTGTCAAGATGTGCTTTATGGAAAAAAGACTATTGCATGATGAGCATGAAGGAGCAGGTTCTCCCAGCAGTAAATGTCTATGGGTAAAAAAGGAATGTCCAATTCGGAGCCTTGTTAGTTTTACGTGATGATTTCTATTTAAAGTTTGTTTTGCTGAATCCCTTTATAGATGGTTGAATATCATGAAGTTTATTATGATTTTCTAAATCCCATGTGGATTGCCAAGATGAATTTAAGGCATGGACTAAAACTCTATCAATGTCGTCAATCGGGACATTAGCATTTTCCATGAGTATGAGTTTCAGTAAATCTAAATTACAATTGACGCATTTGAAGAAGATATTCATTGCGAAGACAAAAAGAGCTATTCGAGTTTTTCTATTTTCGCGATCGTTAAAGACCGAGTGGAAATTTCTACGGATTTGAAATTTGCGGAAAATTTTACACTAGATCGATACCTCAGGTAGTCGAAATTTTATGAGAATTTGTGTCCGTGTTATGACGGGTGGAGGTGGGACTCATTCTTATTGTTTTTTCTTTTAATGTTTTCAGTATCATTAAGGACTTGAAAAGAACTGTCACTGGCCTGCTTGTATCCGACTATTTTAAGAAAATCGCTTTCTTCCCGCTGAAAAAACGTTAAATGGGGTAAATATTTCGAAGTGATAACGTTAAATGCGGGATTTTTTATTATTGAAACTATAGGAAATTATTTGGGACCAATGAAAAGTGACGTTATATGCGGGAAATCGATAAATGCGTTTTACGTTAAATCGGGGTTTCACTGTATATATTATAGGTACTTAGACTTGTTTCAGTCGCCAAAGGGAAAATTAAATAAAAGTTTCAATATCCATTATTTCATATATAGAGCCGTGGACATTTCATCGAAACTGTCTAAGGGTAACATACTAATTCGATTAAAGTAATCGAAATCGTGTTTTTTGACATCCCATTTACTGAACAAAATCAATACATATTCGTGCTACATTTATCGGCAGTATATTTTAATGCAAGAAACTGAAATATGTTGGAGTTAAGGGATCTTATTGGAGGTTATGTTTAAATTTACTACTGTATCCGTACTAGAGGTCACACCTAAAAGAATCTACACTTCCTGACAAACTTCGTACAGCGTATTTATGTAGTTTTTATAAATTAAGTATACAATTTTTATAATTTAATTTTAACAGACATTTAATGTCTGTTAAAACAATCGAATTAAATCTGTTGTCCATAGTTTGGCTAAATTTGTCATTATGTGGTCCTTTAAGTATAGGAAGGTGAATTAGACCATCTTTTGCCAATTTCATTACATTTTAGGAGAGTTAAACAAAGGTATTTTTTAAAAAAGCAACCCATGTTATATATATTGCCTGCCTTAACACACACTTCGTTCACTGAAACTGCGGATAATTTTTGCGATGCTAACAAAATACTACTCAAGAGCAAGAACAAAATGAAAACGGCCGAAATCATAATTCATCGATATAAACAGACGGTGCTGAAACAAGTAAATTATGCTAAACCTATTCGAGGTAAAAATCATCGCATAAAAACGTAAATGACTTTCACTCTTCCATTCTTCGGAGCGATAATCGACGTCTAGCCGATGGTGACGAAGCTGAATAAAAAAAAAAAGGTTGAAACAACGGTTGGGTACAGAAAGTAAAAATAATACATTGAAGCCGATGGAGACAATTACTGACTCCCTAAACGAGCTTTCAAGAGAAAAAAAAGTAGTCGTGAGATGAACAATGCGAAAAAGATTTCAGGCAAACCGTTATTGTAGTAAAAATAATCCCATTCTAAGAAGATCGGGGATGGATAGCATGAAGAAAAGCGGTTTTGGGAAGCGTCAAGTGTTAAAATGTGTTCCATTATGGCATTGTTCCGTTTAATCACATAATAATACTATCTTTTTTTATCCAAAAATGCTGATGGTGTTCCCAAATAATGAACTGATCCAGCTTTATATTTCAAGGAGGTAGCGGAGCATGTTACCGTCCGCAGTTTCATGGCCGCATTGACCTGGATTGTTGAGAACCATCTTCAACAATTGAATTGCTTATTCAACGAAAGTGCTGGTAATAAAAAAAGAAGGAATGTTTGATGATCTTTTCATCGATAATAAGTGGCAACTCGAATCTTTAAGAAAGGGTGTTTTTATTTCATGGCTGTGGACGAAAATCGTGGAATATGCAAAACACGAGCCTCTAGGCATTTTTCTGTTGAGCTGAAAGCTATAGCAACTGAGAACGAAAGCTTTTGAAATTTATAGTGAGCTTACAACACTCTTTTTGTTTTAATAAGCTACCTCCAAATGAGATTTAAGAAGGTTTTGAAAAAAGGTAGAAATTCAAATATATTTCCAATAAAAAAATAAGTTTTATACCAAGAGGACAGTATGTCCAAATTTATTTAAGGATTAATTATTGTTCAAATTCTAAGCATAAAAGTATCGCATGTCTCATTGCTCTAGAAAATTAAAGAGCACACTCAATTAACAGTTGTTTAAATGTTAATAAGTACCAACTCATAAGGACCAAACTTGAAGGTATTGCCTTTTAACAATCCAAATGGCTTCGACAAGACATCTCGTCCATCAAGGTCATAACAATTAGTGCTAATGGCACGTTAAATCGTCATCAAGATAGTATGGTTTCATTGATGATCACAAGACAAATTCTGGCCAGATTTCTTCTTATGACGAAATATCTAGTTTAACACAATGTGCTAATGGTTTTACTCATGTCGAGTTATCGCATCAAGAAAACCGGCAGGAAGGTTAAAATATACATATAACAACTATTTATATTACATATTTATTAAGTTTTATAAGTATTTTTTATCATGTTTATTTTTATGTACGAATTATGCTTATTTGGTACAAGAGTACTGGGTATCAAATCTTACTCCAACAGTAGCTAATACCTGAAATTATGACGTAGGACTACGTTTAATTCCGCACGGATAGCATGAGGCGACTTACAACCGATCTCCTACCACAAAAACAAAAAAAAAGATACAAATTGAAATCATAAGATTTCTAAAAAATTCGCCAAACAGTAAACGTGTTAGTATATTTGTAAACAGCATGAAGTCCGATTCGTATACTGCGCAATACATCGCTCCCCCTCCTCTTCAGGTGCGGGGGAAATGATTTCTATGTGGGGCGATGCATTTGACTCTGTCTATCTTGGCAATCGTGAGCGCAACATGACTGCGCGAGGTATCGTTGCAAAGTTCGTTGGTTTTCAAATGTAAGAAATTTTCTCAGTAGTTTCAGTTCAACATTATAAAAACTAATTTCCTGAGAACAGAATCGATGAACACTTTCAAAATATCACTGTTTGTCTAGACAATACTAAGCACAACACGACTGAGCGGGTATCATTTTAAAGCTCTCAATCAAGATCTACTTAAACATTAGATCAAACAATGGCAAATCTTCTTAACACTTTAAAAAATGTTTATTTCTATAGCGGGAAACCTTTTTTACTGCAAATCCTATAAACGCTTTAAAACAATACTCGACTAGTTCATTTCAACTCTGACCTGTAAATCGCAGCCTACACTCCAAACTGACGACTCAATCCAAACAGAATCTATTTTAATGTTAATTAATCAAATTCCTTGTGAACTAGCTAACAAGAAGCTTCAATGTCATGAGTTCTTGGAATTTGTAGACTGATAAAAATCATATTAAAAGTGTGTACTGCTTTATTTACAAAGTCTCAAAAAAATGTCTCGCGCTATTAAAATTCCAAGTATGTTTACGAAAAACCAAGTATGTTTAAAAAATAATGCAGGGTTCCTATGATGGAAACGTGCATGTAGTACAAAATCCATGTTTCATTACGAGTTCTGCCTGGTAATATATAAATCATTACAACGTTGAGCTCATAATGTCTTCATTGTACGTACGCCAATATATTAGCACATTGTCACGGAAATTGCCCCTGGGAAAATGCAGCGGATGCCATGACCATAAAAACCGAGCGAATCCCTTTTTACACAGTACATAAAGCCGGGGAACCCCCTTGATCGTAAAAAAGAATTAAACTAGCTTCTGCCCGATTGTTCCAAGAATGACAAAGGAGCTCTCGCGACCCCATAAAACCCTTCCCCCTCTCGACTTCATCTACCTTCAAAACCGAGTACAAGGGGTGGTGCGAAAAAATTCCATCTCGAAGAAGAGCTATCTGCAATCTCGTCCGCTGAAGTATCGTCGCTTCCAGAGCACATCATGGACAAGGAGCAGCAAGGACAAATTAGAGCGGTCCCGCATCAATATTTCAAGGGAATCGTCCTTATCGTTCCAGACAGGGGGATATGATGATGATCGGAAGTGTGCTCTCTCCCCAACAACGGCCACGTACAAATCAGCCCCTTTTATTAGCGCCCCGCGGATCATACTAAAACGCAGCCCTGGGGACGCTCCGATACGCTCACCGGCCTACTGTTACGCGAGGAAGGCAAGGAAATAGAGATTATGATTACGATACTGCAGAGGAGTGGATTGCAGGTTTACGTAGCTTGTCTTATTACAATATCATTAAGATAAAATTTGATATCAATTCCATTAATAATTCTGAAATCGGTAGTTTCAAAGACGGACAGAATCGCGACTCAATTCATTAACTTGAATGGAAGTGTTTGAACATAACACTTATAAAAAATAGATCTAACCCTCAAGCGATTTTGGGGAGGCATCTCGTCCATCAAGATCTGACCAATTTTGATAACCATCGAAAAATCGGCAATATCTTGAGATAACGCGTCATTTTGGCGAGGCATCTCGTCCATCAAGATCTGACCAATTTTGATAACCATCGAAAAATCGGCAATATCTTGAGATAACGCGTCATTTTGGCGAGGCATCTCGTCCATCAAGATCTGACCAATCTTGATAACCATCGAAAAATCGGCAATATCTTGAAATAACGCGTCATTTTGGCGAGGCATCTCGTCCATCAAGATCTGACCAATTTTGATAACCATCGAAAAATCGGCAATATCTTGAGATAACGCGTCATTTTGGGGAGGCATCTCGTCCATCAAGATCTGACCAATCTTGATAACCATCGAAAAATCGGCAATATCTTGAAATAACGCGTCATTTTGGCGAGGCATCTCGTCCATCAAGATCTGACCAATTTTGATAACCATCGAAAAATCGGCAATATCTTGAGATAACGCGTCATTTTGGGGAGGCATCTCGTCCATCAAGATCTGACCAATTTTGATAACCATCGAAAAATCGGCAATATCTTGAGATAACGCGTCATTTTGGCGAGGCATCTCGTCCATCAAGATCTGACCAACTTTGCTAATCATCAAAAAATCGGCAATATCTTGACGAGATAACGCGGCCAGTCCGTTGATATTGCCAATGTTTTGGTGATGGCGAGATAAAGTTCTGGTCCGTTTTCTTATAGTGAGATAACTCTTCCATGAAGATCTGATGTACCTTGATGATGGCTGAGTGAGTTTTTTGGCGCAAGAGCTATATTTAACCAAGCTACGACAAACAGCAAGTAAATACACGCAATGAAAGGTTTGCTGACAAAGAAAGATACATCCTGGAAGGAATAGTATGTTAGGAATGAGAGAGAGAGAAATCTACACCCCTGCAAATACAGGTTGCTAGCGTGGTAAGCTAATCGACTAAACCACGTGGACCCCATAAACACCAGTCAAAAAAAAAAAAAAAAACCACGACTCACAAGATTGCAATTGCACAATTTACATGCTGAACAAAACGGAAGGTAGTAATCTATAGGGATAAATGTTTTTTACATACATCAATAGTTAAAATTTGTCTAAGGGGCCGTCTTCAAATCAAATCGGCCGCTTGCTCCGATAATTTCAAAACGAACCCCTATCTTTATCACAAATTTGGATTCTATACACAATTTCAAGCGGAAATAAAAAAAAGTTCATAATTTGTATTAGATTTTTCACCAATTTGTAAGTGTTTGAAAATCAGATCTCCTAATGTTAAAATGGTGTTTCACGTTTATTGTTATATCTGCTACAAACGATAATTTTTCTTGGAAATTGTTTTTTCCTACTTTGCTACCCAAACATAAACTTAAACATTTTAATAATCAAACTAAATTTACTATTTTTAATCAATTATGAAATTAATATTCATAAAAATTATGAATATAAACAGGTAAAATTTCGACACCATGTGATTCAACTGTTACTGAAACATCGGAATTCCAAATTCCATCTCATTACGTGCATAATTAATAGCGCAGTAAGACTTTTTGAAAATTCGACGATTACTATCGTTATTGGGGATTGTTCACAAAGTGAAAATAGAAATTTCTGCCGGAACGGATCCTGGGATTCAGTCAGAATGTGGATTCTGACTTTATACCATACCAAGGCGCCTGCAACATGTCATTGACTGCGACGACCACTACACGTCTTTATTAATATTTATAATGTGATTGAATTCTGAACATTTATACGCTCCCTCAATGGTTTTTATGGAATATCTCGGTCAATTTTACGCCGTTTTTCATTATTTTTTCATCACATCCGCCTGAAATTTTGTGTAGAACCCAAATTTGTGATAAAAGATGGGGGTTCGTATTGAAATTGTCGTAGCAAGCACCCAATTTAATATGAAGACGGCCTCTTATACGAATTTTAAGTATTGATATTTCTAGAAAACATTAATCCCTATCGATTGCTATCTTCCGTTTTGTTCTGTGATGTAAATTGTGCAATTGCGATCGGGTGAGTCGTTTTTTTTTGACGGGTGTACATTGATGTTATCTAGTGTTACTTTTCAAAGATCACAACAGAATGCTTTAGTGTCGCTATTCTGATAGTTTGTTAACAGACAAACTGTAAGGAAATCCATTTTAGCAATTCAATTTTTAATACTAGTAAATGTAAATCAAACTTAATGGAGCAGGGTCTAAAAATATGATAAGCTGCACCAGACACAAAACAAAAACCTGGCTTTGGAAATGTAACAATTAGAGGGAGTCGTTTAGCACTCAATGTTGGCGAGTAATTTATCAAAGCGAGAACTGTAGTTAACAATTTTTATTAACTGTACGTTCTTTGAGTTTCAAGAAAACACCAAAAATTGCGTAGTAACTACTACGTTCCTAGTGGTTTGCTGACAGCACACACACACACACAAAAACCTTTCTTTTATATGAATTTTATACGTTCGTTATTAATAAGTCAATTTGAAGTAAAGATTTTAATTACCACCTCTAATAATTAACAGGCGCCGACCAACCGGTCTAGTGGTCAAGGTGTTAGCCTCTGGATAGGAAGGTTCCTGGTTCGAATCCGGGTCAGGGCATGGATGTAAATTGTGCTATCCTTTGTTAGGGACAATGATGGTCCACCCACTGGGTGCCCCTTCACAAGTGACCATCACTTATGGCCTTGTATAAGGCTACAATGACTTCGGTCAATTCTGTACTGTACTGTATTGTATTATGTATTGTATTTGTCTTTGGAATCCGTACCCAGCCTTGCCATTGGAAATAAAAAAATATATATTTAACAGGCAAATATTAAAAATTTTTGCGATTATGATTTCGGAGAGTTAACGTAGCCTTACTCTTTCCAAATTGAACAGTAGCAATCAATCCCAGCAAAATATATAGTTCTGAAAATTGGAAACTAGTTGCAGAATTGGACTAGGTGGAATTATTGTCATTTCCTTACATAATTCTATCCCTAATACATTTATAACACTGGTAGCCGTATTAACAATATCATCAACAATTGAATTGGGCTTATACGAAACTATACAAATCGGAAGAGTAAGGACCACCTTTTCAGGAAATAAAATGAACAATACAAGTAACGCTTTTGTAATGCAATCAATGGGTAGCGTGGTGAGATACTTGCACTTCAATCCCAACCGGGGAGATAGTCTTTAATAGCTACTGAAGCCAAACGATCTTTAAGGGCTGAGAGCCCTCTCAAATCCGATCGATATATCGTATGGGTGACATACAAGGCTCGTATCCCCCCACCATAATGGTCAATAGGACCTAAGGGTCTACTTAAGTGCCCATACAATGTTTAGGCACGATACGATAGGGGATTCCTCACACACCGAAGCATAGATGGTACATACGACTGCTCACAAGTTTATCTGACCGCTGAAACCTCTCGGTGGTTGGTCGGCGTGGAATTTTTCCGGACCAACCGGAAAGGTTGGTTTGTATCCTTCCGGACCAACCAGAAGGATCCGGACGCAAGAATCATATTTGGCCAAGCTGTGCTAAACAGAAGACAGACAGACAAAGTTTTTGTCGTTATAGAAGAGAGAAATACGCCCGGGATAAGCTACAGGTTGATTCTTTTTAGGGTTCACTATATTAAATTTTGGTCGCGGGTCACTCTTGGTGACAAGTGACGGACAACCAATGTTGTAAAGAATGGACATTCGGGCAAATTCCAAAGGCTGTCGAATAAAGCTTAAGTAAACCAAAGGTATTCATATCATCAACTACAATGAAAAAGAAAATAACAAACAGCTTAATGATAATTCTAGGTTGGTTAGTTAGGGTTTTATAAGGCGCAAGGCTCTTGGTAACCAGTGACATTTTTGGACGAACAAACCTGGCAACAAAAGGAATCGCCACTCTTTTAACGTATATCTTTTAACGCTATCTTTTACAATAGTAGAGATGGTGGCAAGGACCATATTTGGCCAAGCACAAGATAATACAAAGTAAAAAAGTTCGTAAAAGGAAAAGAGCTATTGGGGAACAAAGTACTGTTATGAAAGTCAAAAAGGATTATTAGGGTATCGTGGAAGTGCGGCCCCAGTGTTCACTAAAGACCGTAAACCTCGTGGGAAAATGAAAGACCATCAGAACACCTTGGGTTCATAAAGACCACATTGAAAGGCCCGATGGCGTTTAGTTACAGGAAACAAACCTGCGCGGTATTAAGCACGTTACTAGCGCAGAGAGATATATCACTGAGCCAAGCGAAAACCTCTCGCTCTACTGTCAAATAATACTAGACTAAAAATTACTCATTTTTAGGAAAAAGTAAACCAGCCAACCAAAAAGTCCAGTTTTCCAAGATGTGGAAAACAGCTGCTTACCTGAAATCATTACAAATCTCTATATTGCATTTCTCTATCAATCTCTAATCTGTTTAATTAAATTTCATGGCAGATTTAAACTCCTCATACTCGCAAATATCCCATAAAATTTTAATTCTTGTTCGATTTCGGAACACCGTAATATTCCTTGATACTCAGGAAGATCAGAACTGAACTCGAACATTGGTTGTTTTATGTAAATTGTACTTTTGAGTTCCATTAGTATTTTATCAGTATTACATCACCTAGTGTGTCACGGTACTTTCTGATGTTACATTTTTTAGTGTACCTAGGCGGTCCAGGTTCGATTCCTTAACCGGCTCATTTATCTTCTGCATTTGTAAAACTGTTGTAATCTGTTCTGTATTTGTATGCATGTCCATTTACTTGACATTGTGTCGTGTTTGGGTGAATATGCTATAAAACATACCATATTAGTTCGTGACAAAATAGTTGAGAGCGACAAACCTAAAAATACTTCTAAACAAGATTTAATATTTTACTTGATGACAGTTAATGTTGTAAAGAATAGGCATTCGGGCAAACTCCAAAGACTGCGGAATATAGCTTAAGTAAACCAAAGTAATGTTCGATTATCTTGTCATCAACTAGTGAATAAGAAAACGACAAACAGCTTAGTGATGGTTCTAGGTTGGTTAGCTAATGGTTAGTTGGTTTGGGTTTTATGGAGCAAGGCTCTAGGTGACGTAACATTTTTGGACGACCAAATCTGGCAGCAAAAGGAATTTTTATTCCTTTAACGTACGGAATAATAGTGTTTAGGTATCCACTTATATCGAAAAGAAGTGCGAAGAAATTGAACAAATCGCGTGGTTAAAATGAGCTCGTACGTACAACGTAATAGCAAGCAATTAATTTTATAAAGGAATAAAGAATATGTAAAAAAATTTAACGTTCTAATTAAAAAGTTATTCCAATAGAAAACGAGGCTCTCTTTCATAAAAAAAAAACACACCCTGTGCCGGTAAAAATGAAGGATTATATACGAGATCAAACAGCTTTTTGATGTAGAACGACAGCTAACTCGAACAGGCAGTGATGATATTTACGATATTCCAAAAGGAAATCACGTCAGCGGTACAGAGAATCGCAACTTAATCTACGACGCTATAAAACCATCATAGTCAATGTCATGATCTGCTCGACTCGTATTTCACAGGATTTGGTACGCAAACCTTCGTATATTCTCGATATGGTGAAAAGAGAGACCAGTAAAAATGGCCCATAAAAACCAGCAACCCGAGCCCATTTTAAGCGGCGTTGAACAAAGCTATCGCCTTGCACAACCGGGGATTTACACAGGGAGGTGGAGCGCGCACACACACGGCTAATCTAGGGAACACCTATAGAGATAGCGACTAATGCTCCAAACCAGAGTAATGCGACGGGGCTCTCAGAGGCGACACATACCACCCATTACCTTAAATCAGAGCAAAAATAGAGTCTCAGGAGGGGCAAAATGTGTAGTGACTATCAGGAGTAAGCAAGATAAATCGGGCGGCGAGAGTGCAGCCCCCGCATCAATATTTCACGGGGGCGGTTATCGGGCGGCAGGGGCGGATGACAATGCACTTCGCGTGTGCTCGCGAGGCGGGCGTTTTCTTGGCTTATTAGCTGTTGCCGATAGCACGGACCTTCTGCTCGGTGCCAGGCCACTTAAAGGTGGTTCCAAACTCCATTACACGCCGGGAGGAAGCGGGGTTCTGTGTCTTCGTCTGACGGCATCAGTGTCGAGTTGGATGATGGGGAAACGAGGTCTTGGGGCTCTCCGGTTGATTATACCCGAATGAAGTCCAAAGCCATACATCAGATACGGAAAGTGGTTTTTTATTATCGAAATTGGAAGGTTTCAGTTTACTTGAAAGCAGATACAACTTACCCTGCCATGCTAGTCAAGGTCGGTCGGTTGGTTTGGTTTTTATGGCGCAAGGGCCACACATGTCCAAGCTGCGCCAGACACAAGACAAAAAAAGTCTAGACGAATTAAAGATTGATGCTAAAAATTTATCCATTTACAATTTGGAATCAAGACTAATCAAATACATAAAATCTAAATAAAATTCGTAAAACCAATGTTGGAGATAAATAAAAACATTTATTATAAGGACTTCCTAAAAAGTCTTTTAGGTTTGGGTTTGAAACTCCAACTAGGACTAGTCTGTGGTGCTAGTCAAGGAGGGAATCTCCAAACATCTCGAGGTATTAGCTTCCAACATTGCAAACACAGCTACCACCCACCTGTTGTCGGAAACATTTGATTTTCTAAAAGGACGCTCTTCATAAAGCATGTGTGCAGAAAACTAATAATTTTAGCTGGTTCAGATTCTTTCTCCTGGTTTCACTAAATGCCGTGATCTCAACTATTATAAAAAGAAGTGTTTGTGTGTCTATTTTCAGACGATCTATGCCACTTACAGTTCTGAAATCTGGCTGGCAGGTAGTCCTAATTTTGTGCAAACCCAAAATTTTGAAATTTTTTTTTATTATTATTAGTTTTCCTTAGAATGGCAACAGCGTGAATATATCAGATTCTAAAATTATTTTTTACTTTCATTTCTTGAGCCCATACAATTCCAGCGAAGCGAAACAAATAAAAATCTTTGACTGGCGTTCATTCCTTTTTTATTCTTTAGTCAAGTTTCTACCTTCGCGATCGTTAACAATGGATTGAAAATTTCAACGGATTTGAAAACTGCAGAAAATTTTACACCATATCGATGTCATCTAGTCTGAATTTTATGTGAATTTGTGACACGCCCGTGTCATTTTGGGTGGAGGCGGGACTCATTTAAATTTTTTTTTTTTTTTTTTTTTGAAGTTTCAGCATTAGTAAGGACACGAAAATAACTGTCACGGACAACGCCGTGCTGGCCTGCTAGTGTTGAAGTGTTCGATGATTATTTGGAGTGTTTTCAGACAATGGATGGATATCACAACCCCGAGGTGCCTCAGTGATGTCCTTCGTTCTCTTTTACACTAACTACCCTTCTGCTTTGTTTTTCCCTCCCTCGTTGATTTGTGTTTGGCCCAGCTTGTGACCAAAGATGGCCCTTGTCCCATAAAACCCAACACCAACCAGACAATTGACGTGTTCAGACGCATATTTTACATGTGGCTCATTTACGAAACTTCTATTTCTCTTAACTACCTTCAGCATGAATTTTTAGCATGCATTAGATGTAAATTCCAAAATCGATTCGGGAAGTATTCTAGCCCTGTGGGCTCTTTCTCTGAATACATCCCTGTCCTCGAAACGTGCTTTTGATGATCTAGTATAAATTTAGAACGGATAAGTATAAAATTTTAAAATACCGGAAATCATTTATTGCTGGACATATTTATATTTAAATTTGGGCATATTGCGTCTTTCTCATTCCACAGCTTTTATTTTTCCCAATTAACGTAGAAGTATACGCCTAGAACACCACTCAGAAACAGCCGTTTCCAAGTTTGATCTTCAAATTCTTGATTGTTACAAGCTGTATAGGAAGCTGTGAATTTTTTGAAAAAGTTCATTTTAGACTTCGAAATGTTTCCCCACAAATGTAATCTTGCCAACAAAATCAGAAAATAACATTACAACCTATCGAAAACTACATTGCACAGAGATCTTATCTATCAAATCTTAGTTAAATAAAGTATGTAATTTCACAAGATCAAAAGAATAAAAAAAAATCTTCCGAAGTCTGTTTTACTTCTCAATTAGAATTATTTAGCATTCGCATACATCTGATTTTACAAGTTTATAGAGTATTGTGTAAAATCTTCATTCATGTAGTGTAACTTCTCAAGGTACAACATGTATATAATTTATAAAATAATTTCTTATGCAATAAATATCAATAGAATTAATAAAAACTGAAACTATATCCTATGAAATTTAGATTATTCTACTATATGAAGATATAGGAATCAAAAATGCACTTTTAGAATATAAAAATAGCCAAGAGATCTTACTTGAAAATGAAGATTCAAACTCTAAGCTACAAAGAATATCAAATACTCACCTGTAAGGAAAAAAAAATTTGATTAGCTACCAGAAAAGAATGAAAAACAGAACTAAATGCATCATGGAAGCTTAATTAAATATTAAATTCAATCTTAAAAATATCCAATCTAATTTAGATTATTTTTTGATTCCCTAGTACATCACACAAACAATGGAAAATTGAAATTTACTTCTGAGAATTAAAACGGTTGGTTGGGTTTTATGGCGCAAGGGCATATTTGAACAATGTACATCAAACACAAGACCAACAAGTAATGGACATTTACAACAAAAGTTTTTCCCACAACGAGAGAAACACAATCTGGGTAATCAACAAGAATCGAACCTACGCCACTTACAACTCGCAGGTTTCAAGCGCACTGAGAAAACCTGAGTGACAGGGCTCTCTTTTTAGAAATGACAAGTGCACTAAAACTCGTAATTTTTGTTACTAAACATTTAATTAAATCTCAGCGTACAATGCAGACAGCCTTCACACGCTCCTTAATATGACTGAAATAAAACACGTCTGACACCCCATGAATGAATCTATATATATATTTCTCTTACGTGGCACGAAAAAAAAGACGCTATTTGTTAACGTGTTTTGGCAACACTGTACGACTGTTTGTTTACCAAGAAGCCTCGCGCCTCAATTGAATTCATAGAGTTATCGGATGAAATTTTTCAATAATAAGGACCAACAATTATAGTTCAACAAGACGCTTGCAGAACAACTTTTGGCAACAAACTCAATAAAAAAGCGCGGGTGGTTCGAGTGCTGGGGAAATGTACACAGAAAATACATGCTGGGTATTCATTTCCAAATCAGCGCTCACATTTCGAGTCAAACTTGCTCAAAGTTTTCATTTGACTTCTAATTTCAGAGGTACTGTATACATATTTTCTGTAAAACAGCAAATTTAGATTTGAAAAACATTTTTTTTGGAATATCATATTATGTAAACAATCCCTTCTGCTAGGACATATGTCTTCATCGATGCGAACAAAGCGATCATAGGTTCTCGCAGCGAATCAATGAGGATTGCAAAGCAATCATCCGGGGGTTGGCGAGCGTCAGCGATCAGGCCCCCTAGTAATGAATAATATATATATATATATATATATATATATATATATATATATATATATTACCGCTAAAGTGCAGTAATCAGTTAATCTACAGATTATCTAGATAATTTGCACATTAACTAGGGTAATCCGTTAAAGTGTCAAAAATTGTTTCATTTCTCAAATTACTGCGTAATCTGCACATTGCATTCTAGGCACTCATTAAAGTGAAAATAAGATCTTTACTGGAACAGCAACGTTTCTGTACGTATTACAATTGAGGCCGCAGTAAATTGTAGACGCTATGAAAAAGTTAAAACGCGTTAAAAAGTATTTTCCGTTCAACTTAAATGATTGCATTTTTCTATGCAAGAAAAGTGATTACTCTAATTCATTTTTCAATCAACATTTAACCACTTCAACCCGAGGAACGCCCGGTTATTCAGCTAGTGCCCTTTAATTAGCAAGTCTTCGTCATAAAAAAAAAAGAGTCAACATACTCAGAGGCGCTTATTCTCTCCCAGACGGATCCATGACTCTCCCCTTCGAAAAGAACAATGGCCGACGAGTGGAAGGGGTAGGGGCGTAGGGGTATCTCCCACCACACAAGGAAAGGGGATGGGTGAGAGGGTCGAAGAAAGGGAAATAATGTCACGCGACCTGGCCATTTACATAGAATTTCATCCACTCTGTCCTCGTTGAAGACGGCTTTGATTTATGAGGCATACTTTGCATAATATTTCTTCTCGGCCTGTAGTGGGCGATAATGGAGGAATGGCTCGCAAGTTTCAGATGTATGAAGACATTGCTCAATGAGCCGGGATCGACTTCAGCTGCATTGGTCTAATAGATTTCAATTAAAAAAGATCGTTAGTCGCAGTTTGCACAAAATAAATTAATTTCATTTTGACAGCCTGGTCTTTGGATCCAGTCGTCATTTTTGACGCCTAAGTTTTTTGAACTTTTTTTAGTGAAAATTTATGAGGCATACCTTGTATAATATTTATTTTTAGCCTGTAGTGGGCGATAATGGAGGAATGGTTGGTTTGGGGTTTCATTTCGAAAAAGCGCCATATTTGTCCAAGTTGCGCCAAACAAGGTAGGCAATGTCAAATATTTGTGAAAATATATTGTTTTAATTGTAGTTTCTGAATATTTTGATGAACAATCTACTAATAAAACACAGAAATGAGCATTTTCTTCACTGGTTCAAGTTCCTCATTGTGCAAATACTTTATTGACATTCTTAGGAAAAAAATAGGTTAAAAAGTAGTTCAGCTTGAAATAATAAAATTTATTTTCAGATACAACTAACCTATCTTTTCAAACAGGGACCTAATCAGAGTAGGGTATGAGAGGGTCCTCCTTAAAAATTCCCGATTACTTAAATAATAAAAAAGTGGGAACCAACGGGTTGAAAATGATAAATACATCTGCAAACAAAATGTTCATCAATACAGCAATTCAATTGGCTGCTGATACAAACCTACGTGCTCGTATGCGACTCTGAATGGGAAGTGTTGGTTGCGTAGGTTTTATGGCACAAAAACCAAATTTGGCTAATTAGCGACAAACACAAGAAAAACATCGCCAAGTAATGAACATGCACACAAGGAAAGCTTTATTGACACAGAAAGGGGTTGGTAGTAAAATTGACGTTGTACAATTCAACGGGTTATTGGATTCGGTCAGGATCAAGCCTGAAGGTCACAAGGACACAGAAGATAGAAATACACTCATAAAGGAATCGATCCTGCGTCAAGGGGAAAGGGGGATACATTACGGTTTGAGCTCCCCTCAGGATATATTTGAGGTTAAAAAAAATAAAAACAAGGTGAGAGTAGTTTAATCTACGTAAATCAAAGTTTGGTTAATCATAAAAGTAAAACATAAGTATGAGAAATCATACACAAAAGTAAAACTAATTACAAGACTGTATCATCCTTGAAATAACATTTTGAATGCATGTTCAAAGTTTTTCATCGTATTTTTCACTTCGGGTTGGAACTCGGACCATTACCAATATCCCGTTATGTTGCTCCATTGTGACGTTAATTAAAAATACCTACCTACACAAACTTTTTTGACTGAATGCCATTTTAAAAGACAATTTTATTTACGGTCGCTCGCTCGGGAAAACACTATTTCAACTTACAATAATTTACAAGTGTATCTGCATAGAATTTTGAATTTCCCCAAAACAGCTACATAGCCGTTTGAGTGTAATTTTAAAATTTAAGAAGCCAGCTTTTTAATAAATCTTTGAACTGAAATTATAAGTATATTCATTAAAATGAAATAACAAAAAAAAATTGTTATTAAACACACTAGATTGATACTAATCACTAATAATGATAAATCAGTAAAATTGAAAATGATCAGTAATGAGAAGTATGTGAGCATGGTGCTGTGCAACTAATTTGTCTTATTGGTTCTATTTTTGTCAACAATATCCTTCAATCCCTAGTTTATTATTTGCAGACACATGATTCGTTTCAGTTAAAGAATAAATAGAAATACATCACTGGAATGAGTATCTGTGGATAAATATTTACTTCAAAAGTTTTTAGGCGACCAATTTACTAACAACTTATTGCCCAAACCTTGTCCTTAATGCCCCCTATCGTATTTCCAGGTCCCAGCAATGCCCTAAAGGTTCCTTCAGTGCGCACTTTGTGAAACTGTGCTCTAACATATACAAAACTTAAGTGTCTTTTGAATGAACAATGCGTAAAATTTATTCCTATCACATTGTACATAAGATGTAATCTTGGACAATACAGCTCTTTAAGTAGGGAAAACTAATACCGACTTTTTTGTACCTAACGTTCCACGAAACGGGGCGTTGTCCCTTTGTACGTTGTCCCAACGTCGTGATTCGGGTTGATTCAGTCATACTCTTGTACAGGATTCAATGAAGCCATCACGGATGCCGAATCAGCCAAGTGTGGCCTGTTTAGTGTTCTGGATGCTCAGTTTCCGCCATCAATGGCGTCTAGAATTTTCATAGGGCCATCCATCATCGGAAACCAGCTAGCGTGCGGAATATAATAGAACCTGGACGTTATCAGTGCAGATTATGTTACCCAGAGAGGTTTTGTTTTGCAAAGAAAAACACGTACAAAGACATTATTACGTTGTCCCCCATCGAAAATCATGATGAAGTTCTGATAAGAGCGTATAAGGGATTCTGAATGAGTACCTATTAAAAGGTACAGTACGTGAGAATTTTTCGAGTTTGGTTTGCTCAGCATCCGAACACTAAGTTGTATGGGTTTTGTTTTTGTGACATACTGGTCATATTTACCCAAGCTACGCAAACAGCATGTGAATGGACATGCGCATAGTGAAAGTTTTACTGATACTGAAAAGAAAATACACTTAGGAAAGAGCCGACCCTAAAAGGAAACGAAATTCCGTCGCTTACAAATGGAAATTTGGTCCAGACACGGACAAACTGCACCAATATAAAACAAAATAATTAGAAAGTCAAAAATAAAGGAAAAAATACCAAATTCAGAAACAAAATAAGAAGTGTCATTGGTAAGGATTGAAAGAGCATCATTACTTAACCATCTGGAGGTTCAAATGCATATAGATTCGACTTAGTCCAATCTTTCAAGATGAGCTTTTTTGTTTTCTTGACCAGAATGTGGTGATTATTACTAATTAAAGTAGTAATTTTTTCTTTGTATGAAATTTAGAATTCTTGAGAAACACAGTGAGTATATTTTAGTGAGAAGTATTTTCCCCATTCGTATGCTAGGTTTATCGACCTAGTGCTTCACGTATAAGCCGACGATATCCGTTCTGTAACTAACATACCCTTTATGTAGTTTTGACTTTATTTTAATAGTTCTTTCTACTACAGTTATTTCAACCAATAGGTCTAAGTCATTGTGTGTTGTGGTGGGCAAATAACATTACTCTACTCCGAAAGTTTATTATAAGAGGATTAAAATACTACAAAAGCAAATAAAGTTATAGCATCAGTTTGCTATGCAGTAAATTATTTTCTAAACACGTTAATCAACGTAATTTTATAAGTAAAATGATGCATTTAAAACACATAGGCTTATGATATGAATGGGAAATATTAAGAAAGGTATTTTAGATGTAGAAGGACATAAAAGATAAAAACGTTACGTATCAAAATGCCAATTTAATGTAAGTTTGCAGATTTAGATATGGAGCTAGCTACCTTGCAATAAAATATTATAACTTAAAATTTTTACTAAAACATCTGCTGGTGATGGTTAAGTATCAGGGTAGACTTCTGTCTGGTAAATACTTTGAAATATTGACATGTATTACTTTAAACGGAAATTTGCTTACTTTTCGAAAAAGCATTCCGTGCTTCTTTGCCCTATGAGATTTGCATGATTACCGTCTTTTACTTATTCAAAAAATTTTAAATTTCCAACTTGAGCATTTAATTTTGGACTCTATATTTTAATGAAGAGTCCAAGATTCAATGAAAAAAATATAGAAGCCGAATATGAACTGATATTTATGGGAATTCAACCAATCTCTATAGCTACTGAAGAAGTTTCTACATCAGATTACACAAGTGTAAACAATAAATTAACACTTCAGACTTTTATATTGCCGTCATAATACTAATATTGATATTATTCATAAAAAGTATCAAGTAACACAAATAACATTGCATTAAAACATTCAACTAATTTTCTTAAAGACAAATATCAAACTTTAACTTTTGAACATTTTTATGTAAAGATACTTGCTTGCAAATGAGTGAAATCTCAAAATAAAATAGCTGTTCACCTGAGCACCTGTAAGAGTACTCTGTAAATTGTACTAATTAAAAAGACAAATGATCATCGTCTTTTTAATAAATATAATTTATGAATTTTAATCACCAAAAAAAGAGATTTGCATTCATTTCTACATTTTTACAATTGGTTAACTTGAATCAAACTAGGAAACTAACAAAAGGCAGTAACTATGGATCTTGCTTGGTTTTCAAGTTTTCAAGAAATGGCTAATAAAAAGGGAAGTAATTTTTCACAACCATATCTCTGAAATCAATTAATACTTTTATTTATTACTTCACTTTGGAATGAAAGCACCAATAATCCTGTTAAGTTACAACGTCTGAAATTTCGTTCGATCCCCTTTAATTTATTCCTAAAAAATATTCTACCTTCTAAAAATATGTTTCCCAATTTTGATCTACATTTGGGTGTGATTCCGTATAATTTGTTGACTTCCTGGGGAAAAGTACTATATCGTTTGCAATAGATCAAAATCGGTTTATTTCAAAGAGAATAAAATCTATCAATTCTCTGCCATGTAATACTTAATATACTATCTTAAAATGAGAAACCAAACTATATAGAAACTTCAAGCAGAAAGTCAGAAGTCCACAAACGTTCCCTCGTTTTCCAAAATATTCCATTTGGAAGTTATTTTAAATAGTCCACGTTAGTCCCAAATCCGGATGTCAAAGTCCAGACGTTTAGCTAACAGGAGTTGTTTTTCTCGCACACATTTTTCTGTCTTTCCGCCTAATCCTATCTTCATTTTTTTTTTTAAACAAGGCGTTCAACCTGGGGAAAATTGATGAAACAACGCAAAAAAATAAATACGGGCATGTTCAGAGTAAATACCACACAGAAAATTGAGAAAATCTGCAAGTAAAATTTATTGCATTAAAATTTTTTTTCCTTTTAAAAAAATTATTCCTACTTATATTTGCTATTTTAGTATTGAAAACGCGTTCCGGACGTAAATAACATAAGGGGGAGAGCGTTATATTAGGGTTTTTTGACAAAAAACTGCAAATAATCCGAAATCCTTAATGGCAGAGGTTTGGAGGATTCCGCATTTTGGACTTAGTACTGTATTTTGTTTTCGTGGATGCATGCATAATGACTAGAGACAAAGACTTTGATATACATCTTTAAAAAAGTAACGATTGTGAGAAGATGGTTGGTTTGGGGGGTTTAATGTTACAAGACCAAATTTGGCCAAGCTGTGCCAATCACAAGACAGATTACGTCAAGCAATGAATATATACACAAGTTTGACTGAAAAATAAGAAATACACCAATCAAACCTGCACCACCTAAAATTCACAAGTTGATAAAGCAGATCTTTTTGAGTCACGGCAACTACGATTGGTAAAATAAACGTTCGGTATTTGCAATCAAGCAGTGAAAAAAAAGAATCAGGACTCTAAAATGACGACTTAATTTGATCATCAAAACTTAATTTATATGGTGGTTGGTTTTTGTGGAGTAATGTCTATATTTGGCCAAGCTATGCCAAACACAAAACTAGAACGAAAGTCTCAAATGAAATTTATTGATGCAAAATAAGCCTTCGACAGCTAATTATTTTACCCTACTAGAAACAAGAGACTACATTAGAGTATTAGACACCGCAGGTGTCCCTCTTATCCCCCGTCCATGGGACAGGTAAAAGTGATTTTTTGCGGATGCACTGCGGAAAAGTGGTTGGAGCCCACCAAGACTGAGTGTGACAGCTTCAGGCTAACCCTTGGCTGTGTGTTTTAGCTTCAGGACGGGGACGCTACTAACTTTGTTGACATGGTGGGAACTCCTCATGTGAGGGAAGAAAATAAAATTGTAGTAATGATAAAATAAAGTAAATAAAAGAAACATCAAAGTTATGTTAGTTAAAAGTTAACAAAAAAGGTCTAGATATAATTGGAAAACCAAACGCAATTCTCTCATCCAATATGGGTGTATCACCATCCCATCACTGGGGAATCTGTAAGCATTCAATCGCAAAATTCCACAATCACAACCCTTCGAGGAATCCGCACAAAGCGGTATTTCCCGAAGCCCCTGTCAACACATATTTAAAAGCGCAAATAAGACTATTTGAGTAGCTAACGGATATCATAAGCGTACGTGGGATTGGTAAGGCAAACAAGTTAAGGGAAAGGCGCTCACTTCATCTTCGGAGTACTTAATGCATTTAACGAGGCACGACACTACTTGATCTTGCAGGATAAAGGGTTAAACGAGGCGTACTGCCGCCGATACGACATCCTGCTAACTGGGCTCAACGAGCTGGCTCGGCACGATCCAGGTTCGGGCACGAAAGGAGGATCAAGATGAATGCCGATAATGGCCGGCGTTGAACATCTTCGCGAACACGTCGTCCAGTGCCAAAAGTCAGCAACTTTCTCGGGATGAATTGCCGAGTTCTCGGGAGGGGGGGGGGTGAGAAGGGATCGCGAAGCCGGCCTCTTCCTGTGTTAAGAACGTAATTCGACTTTGAAATTGGAGATTTAGAGGGACTGCAGCGACTTCGTTTTAAAACATGCAAATGTGAAGGGACGTTCCGACTGTTTTCAGACGTAATTTTCCATGTCTCTGGATTGTGTTGGCTGATTTCAAACGGGTGATATCAATAGTTAGATTCTTAATTTCTTTCCAGTCTCCATACATTACAAAAGATAGTTTAAGAATCCTCCTTTTTGTACCACATAAAACCATGTCTTATGTATCTAGACCCATCCCCTACAACACCATACTTTGTAATTACGTCCCATATCGATCCTTGCCCAATAGTATTATGTCTTTTAGTATAATTATGCCCTCTGTTGATCCATACCCTTGAATATCATTTCTTGTTATTATGTTGATCGTGCATTGTAGTAAAATCAATATTTTTTTATCTTTTAAGTAAATGAGATGATGGACTTCTTTCCAAGCGTCTTGCAAACAGATGAATCCTCCTAAGGTTAGGGACAACGGCTATCCTGGTGTGCTATTTGAGGTAGAGGGTATGGATATTCTGGCTTCTTTAAATCACAATTATATGTCTGTATTATGTTGGTTAATTTCTAACTGGGGATATCGATTGATACTAACCAGCCTTCATACATTATCCAAATTATACCATGTGATACCATGTCTTGAAAACGTGTCGCATGTAGCTCTATTCCCTGTAATACCATATTTTGTATATGTTGATCACGTATTAAATGAAATGTAATTGCATTTATTACAAGTAAATGAGATAGTGGACTCCTTCCCTGGGAAGCCATCCAAACCGATGAACTCTACTTTATTCTGTCTACTTTCAGCCATAATTATCTATATCGATGTTTAATTTCAAACTGGTGATATCAATATGGGATGCACAACTTGCCTATATTTGATGGCACTAGAGCAAAGAATATTCAATTAACAAAAGCACTTTTGAAAATTTGGATGGTTTTGGACTTAAGTTTGTAGTTTGTCATGTGTTTTATTTAACACGTTAAATTCGCAAAGAATTCGAATCAAATAACAAAAGTAAAACAGAAACACCAAGTAAATAATGTTAATTTAAACAATTTTACAGCTGGACAACAGCAGATCAAAATAATGTTTTTTTCTATACTTCATTGCTGCAAAAAATACTGAATTGCTATCACGTGAGCGTCATAGGTTAGTTTTTACTGTCTACTGTATTTTTTTATACGAAACCGTTATAAATTAGGACTTACTTAAAGTATATTTCGAACCATTTGGTCTGGACCAAGTTTGTCAGATGGATTTTATGGCGCAAAAGCCTTTAAAATGCTCTCCCCAGAATTTGAACCCAAAGTCTGCAGGACAAGATCGAAAGAACTAACCACTCTGGTATCATGGCGATCAGAAACATTTCATAGAAATATTAACAGACTAATAGAAGCAAAATTAAATTCTATAACGGTTTGTGGATTTTATGGTTTAAATTCTATAACGCTTTATTATAAATGATTGATAGTCTTGTCTGCACTATTTCCAAATTCGGGCCACCGCGACTTAACAAATTGCAGGTTACTAGCGCATTGACAACGGAAGATTCAATTGTTACTACACCCTAGTTGTATTCATCTCTTCTGTGTCAAATTTCCTTGTGAAAGTATGTCTATTATATAACGTCTTCCGTCTGCTTGGCCAAATGTAGTGCCATAAAATCCAACCAGACCTTTCAATGTACAGAACCAACTGCGTCAATAACCTTAAAAAAGATTTTTAACTGAAAAAGATATTTGCAATGTACTAAACTGATCATTTCAGAAAAAAAAATGCATGGCTAGATACGACTCTTGTGCGAATAAAGATCAACTAGCCATGCTCCAAATGGTTTAAGGTAGTTTTCAAAATGTATCTATAATATAAATAATGTTTCAAATACTCGAATTAAATTGATGTTAATAACCGAGTCATTGTTGAATTGGACTCATTGCATTCCTATAGCTGTTATTTCAATTCCTTACGGGTTCAATATTTTCAAATTCTCTGGTGTACCAAAAAAGTATCTATTAACTTCAATGTCAGTGAAGGAGAATATTCGTCAAGGCAATTTCATTTCCCACAAGAGAAAAGGATGCAAATATTTTTCATAAACAGCTCAAACATCATTACTATTACAAAAGGAAGCGTTTTTCTGTCTGTGTGGACTGTCTTGACGAATCTATGGCACTTACAATAATGAGACTTGGCACACAGGTAGTCCGAATTTTTTGCAATTTTTCTATCGCTCCCGAATTTTAAAATTTTATCTAGAACATTATATTTTATTACTTTTCCTGTATTATGAATTTATTAGTTTTTTTCACCATCCTTTCTTCTGTTCCGTCGAATTTTTCCATCCTAGCTAACAAATACGAGCGCAGCTTCACCAAACATGGCTCACGTATAGTAAAAAACAAAATCGTGTTCCAAATTTGAAAGATATTTATTTTCAGATCACGACAACGAGGAACGATGTTTTAAGTAAGCAAACTAAATTGACACGTTTATATGTCATTATTGAATTGGACACACCTCACATGTACACAGAACTATAGTTCCAATTCATGATGAATGAAGTACATTATTTGATGCTGTCAGTCGTATGTGCATGAAGCAGCTTGGTCAAATATGGCCATTGAGTCATAAAATCTAACCAACGTTGAGTTGAATATTTACAAATTCAGGAGTACCATAAGTATTTAACTACAATGTCAGCGAGAGAAAATTCATTGAGGCAATTTCTCTTCCACAAAAGAAAAAGAAAGTAAATATCTTTCATAAATAGCACAAACCAGAGAGCATAAATAACACAATGACAGAATTCTTCGTAACAAATACGACAGATGACAGATTTGATAGCAATCCTTTAGAATCAACAACCATGGATGAAATATGGAGCATTAATATATAAATTCGACATTAATTTGTTCAAGATAACCAAAAGACATACAATATCGCACACTGATTTCTGAAGGCCTTCGTATTTTATCTTTCACTGAAAGTTGTCACGGTGAATGATAATTTCCTAAGCCTGGGACATAAACTGCCTGCTTAAGATCGGTTTAATGCCTGTCTGAACACATCACGTGTTTTATGTCCTGTTTTTCTTTTCCCTCATTTTTTTTATGTCTTAAAAATCCGAGACCATGGAATGCAGCAGTCAAGATCAGTGAATATAGTCAGGAGGATGAAACGAAATAAATATTCATCAGCCAAAATGGCTGCGAAAGAATAATCAAAGCACTCAGGCCTTGTTGAATTGGACACATCGAATTCACAGAACTAGTTCCAATTCCTTATGAGTACATGTTTTCAAATTCAGGGACACCAGAAAGGTATTCATTAACTACAATGTCAGCGAAAGAGAATATTCACCAAGGCAATCTTTTTCCACAAAAGAGAAAAGGACGTAAATATCTTTCACAAACACACAAACCTCAGAGCATAAAGCACACAATGGTAGAATTCCACCGTCAAACAAATAGGAGAAAGCACGGAAGCAATCTCTCAGAATCAGAAACCATGGAGAAAATACAGAACATTAATATCTAAGCTCGACATTCATTTGCTCAAGATAACCATAAGACAGCCAATATCGCAAACCAATTTCTGAGGGCCTGCTTCGTATTTTTTCCTTCGCTAAAAGTTGTCACGGTGAGTGATAATTTCCTGAGCCAGGGACATGAACTGCTTAAGATCAATTTGCTGCTTGTCTGAACACATCACGTGTTTTCTGTCCTGATTTTTCTTTCTTCCCCTTTCTTTCTTTTCCTCGCCTGTGTTTTTTCTCTTAAGAATCCGGCACGCCATGGAATGCAGTAGTCATGATCAGGGAATACAGTGTCAGGTGGGTGAAACGAAATACCCGGAGTTTAGTCAACGAAAATGCTTTTTACTGTTTTTCCTTCTCGCGCAGTGATGGATGGATGATCGGAGAGAATATGATATTTTAAAGAAATGGCGGCTTCGGAATAATTTATCAACTCAGTGGAGTTAAAGTAAAAGCTATCGCACTTAAATTTCTAATTAACTTTACTCATTTATCGTGGCCAACTCGGATATTTATATTCAGCGCTTGAAATGATTATCCCTCCTGACTGTGATGAAGCGCTCTTTTATTTAAATAGCATTCTGTTTAAATTGAAATTAAATATATAGTTACGAAAGAAAAACGAATCTGCATAAGCCGAATCTTATCACTTCATGATGCATCAATTGATATTAAAAGAGTGCGCGATTTCAATCGAATTTTCAACGTTCAGATCAACTAATATATCCCATGCCGAGAGGAACAGAACTTAAAATAGCCAATTTCAATTGATTTATTCATCTTTGAAAGATATGAATCTTTCAAAACTGATTAATAGCTATTTTATGTACTGAAATAGATACAGGCATTCATTTGAGTTGAATGGGAAAATGAGTGAGAGAACAAAGGGTTTTCCTGCATCCAATATATTTTTATAAAAGAAAAATTTTGCACAGCATGAATGTAACCCGTCATGAGAATTCTAATGCTACAGATGGATTTTCGGAATGTTAATTCATATTCAATGTTGTAACGATGCGGTTCTATTGAGCACACCAGCCTTTAGCTAACCAGAAATATCTGAAGATGCCCCCCGTGTGATGGGTTCAAAATTTGACTCAAAAACAGCACAATAACATTCCTTATGGTGGCTCCAGACCATCGGCGATAGCAAGACAGGCGACAAAATGTCGCCTGTCTCTGTTGCTGTTAAAAAAAAAGCCTTCACACCTCTATCGGCAGCAATTTATTTGCGCATGCGCATAATCTTTTTGAAAGCAAAACATTTATTTCCGTTTCCGATTCTGCAAGATGGCTGACAGATCGCGTCCGCGTTTGATGAAACTCCTTTTACAGCGAAGACGATTGCTTTGAAAGCTTCAGGCTGATGATGAAAGAAAGCAGTGGGTGATAAAAAACAACCGAAATCTGATTAGGCAAGGTGCTCAGGAATCTAATTGGCTGTCGGCATGGCGAGAGACAAAAGTTGAACTTCCTCCAAGACTTGAAAGCGCAGAGACAAACCGGGTGAAACAAAATTTGTTTGTAATACGCATGCGCAATAACGAAGAGACATGTTTTTTTTGTCTTTGTCACCGTTGGTGTGAGGCCACCATTAGTGAATTACGCCAACCTTCTAATGAAATAGACGGAACATGAGGGTGGGGATTCGTTTTCATAGGATATCACGTAAGTCCCGTAGGTTAACGAATCGCCTTGGGTCGATCGAAGCGAAGACTAGTACTGGATAGTTACTTTAACCAATCAATAATCTATTTCATTAGAAGGTCGATGGTATAGAGAATCAAAAGTTCTCAGAAGTGCAGGTAATGTGGGCTTGGGAAACGAATGCTCGATTGTATGTTGATGCGAAGCTAGTGTTCCGAACTACGTTCGCGCGCGTCAATTAGGCTAACATTAAAATTCGTGTTTCTTCCAATACCAAGTGACCGCGTATCCAATTCATCCGAAAACACACATAAACCGATCGATCCAGACCATCTATTTCATTAGAAGGTCGATGGTTAGATAATTTTGTACCTTAGTAGAAAAGGGGCCAATGTCCATTTTGCTAGTGTTTAGCAACAGCTGACTTACTTTCAATTATTTTTGTTTTTAATACAGCGTACAAAAATACTTTCATATGTTTTTTCTCTCCTTCATTTAGATTGTATTGTCAAGAGGACATTTTTACTTTTTCTATTATAATCTTCATTACCTTAAAGCGTTCGGTAACATCACTCAAAAGCAGCGAATGTGGACACTGGCCCTATGTTGCCAAAGTACCAGAAGTATGTCACGGAATATTTTAGAATTTCCAGGTTTTTGTTTTCCGAATAGTTCCATTTTCCATCGAATAAAGTACCGCGGTTTCATTTGAAATTAACGGATTGGACTGTTAAGACGTGAAGAAAGCAAGACAGGCGTCCAGAATGGCTATTAATTAACGTTGCTCTGGAGTAATACAACGGGCTATCGGCGACGGTCTGTGATATATTCCCCATGGAAAGATACAAAGACAACGTGTAGTTTCGAGCGACGGTCAGATGACGAGGTCAACATTTGAGCTCTTCCCCCCTTCCACACTCCAACTTCCACCCCATGTCAACCTGAGGACATTTAAGGCCACGAACAGATTTGACGTACACCTATCCCCTTTGTATTCGACCGTCTTTGGTTGATCCTAGTTTCGAGCTCGCTATCCTCCAACCGGGCTACCGCAGTCCTCAGGCGTCGAGAAGTCATCTGTAAACGTAATCCTTCCCATGGCCAGAATTGTTGGAACATGAAGTACCAGAAAGACACTTCCGCTTCCAATTCTGTATCTTTCACATTTATAGAAGACCTTGGCACATATAATCAGTTTGCCGCTTTTTCATCCCGTAATGCTTGAATAAATCTCCCCACTACACACAAGCTGCATTAAACTAACTGAACATTCCTCAGAGGAGACCTTACAAGTTTTCACAGGAAAATGAAGTTTCCTAGCAACAGTAAAATGCCTCCAGTTGAGCAGAAAATAAAATCGCATTTCTTAACAGATAGCGTCCACATGGGGAGTTTTCTTTCGTTGCTTCGCATCGGCAGGTATCCACTGTTGTTTCACTTTCGCCCAGTTGTTGAAGACCAGGAGCTGGAATTGCCTTAAATGGGCCATTCGCATTCACGTCCACTTCCCGGAGCATCCGAAAGCCGCAGTATATTGAAGAGGAGCTATTTCAGTTCGATCTTCTAACATCGGTCTTCAGTTGAAACGCAATTCGGTTCCCGTGTTCCGCTCTTTATCGATTGCTGCTTTTTCCCTTTTTATCAAGATAGAAGGAAAGCTGCTTTTTAGACAGAAACAGATGCCAATTTTTTCAGGGAGCAATAAAAGGGGATGGGATTCAGTCTGATTATTGGAGAGAAAAGATGCATCGTGTATTTTAGGATGTATGAATTTTGATGCAATTCATACATCAGACAAGATATTTTTCCATCTCAAAGTATCCTTTAATCTTTAGGAATCTGTTTGGGAAAGTTATGTTTATACCTCTAGATAACTTGAAGAACGAATCATTTGTGGTTTTTATTGGTGTTGATACGAAAGTGTATTTACTCTGCGGAAAATTCAGATAATTCTTTTAATTCGATATTTATGTGTCGAAATGCTCAAATATAATAATCTTAAATACATTAAAGCACAATTAGTTTAGATTAGAAATATTTTTGTCAGATTTGCCATAAAATTAGATGGATGATTAATGAGATAAAGAACAATTTTGAGTTCGTCGATTCTCTACAAGTACATCAGATTCGTCCAATTAAACATTCTTGATCTGTTTTAAAAGTTGATTCAAATTCACAAAATTTTCAATTGACAATATCCACAACACAGTAACACTTGAGAGCAAATATAAATGAAAACGTATTTCGTCTGAAAAGTAATATCTGAGCATTTTAAATATATTAGAATATTTAAGCAAGTTTATTTAGACTATTTAACTTACTTAATATCCTGATGATTTTTGCCAGTTGTATACTTGAACCAAAAGACAAAAAAAAAATAATACATTGAAGACAAAACTGCTCCCTTCAAATCTTAAAAACTTGCTGTTACCTATAGCAATTGGATAGCACCTATAGTAAGAGGATTAATACAATAAGTATTAATCCTCTTAAAACGCTACACACAAGCTTTTCTGAGTAAAATAATTTCTATTCTTTTCCATTTGTTAATTTCTATTTTTCCTCTCGTTTATTTTGTTAATAATGAAATGCTTATTTTACAAGGCAAACATCACAATCTGAGGTAGCAGTGTATAATAGACTAAAGGAGCTTTCTTCTATAGATCTTTGTTCGTTTAGGGTTGTACGACGCAGGGGACATATATGACCAAGCTGCACCAAGCGCAACAACCACACAAGGAAATATTACTGATACAGAAGAGAGGAATGCACCCTGGGGTGGATTCGAATTTGGTCGCCTACAACTCGCAGATTGCTACCACATCGGGTAAACTCATAAGCAGCTCGGTAACCCCTCTTTGCCGTCGAATACGCAACTGTAACCAAGCGAGCAAAACTCATTCTTCATCCTAGAATAAATTTCTTGCTCACTCCCTTTCACCTGTTATCACCTCCCCGACTTTACAAAATGAAGAAGTTCGAAACATAAGTTGCCTTTTTCTCTTTCCACGAGGGGCAGCAACACCAGCAAAAAGCAAAAACACATCCCCACCGATATTGTGAAACTATAACACCGACACCTTGAACGTTCCCGCTTCTTGCCCATCCCCTATAATAGCCCCTGAATCCGAAAAGATTGAAATTTCGCCTGACAACTCAATCTACATCCACAAGAATGAAATCTCTTCCTTACACTCCCTCCTGTACGCTCCCTCAACCCCCTTTCTCGCTTTTTATCTCTGTATCTTATCCATTCATATATACAATATACGGCGATGTGTGTTCAACTTTCTGTTTTTCCATGCAGCTGGCTTGCTGTTTTGTGGATTCTTCCCTGATCCTCCCTGCTCGATCCAGTTTTTCCCATCAAGTGAAATCTCTTCACGTGTTCTGTTTGTTTTCCAGAAATGCATTCTACGCAGAATTTCCATTCTTTTTTTTCCTCGGGATTGCTCGCTGTAGTAAAAAAAGAGGATGGCTTCCGTGGTATTGGGAGAAAAGGTCTCAGCCCCAAGAATGTCTTTCTATTTTGATGTTTACAATGTGGGGAGAAATCTACGCAGGCGTATTAGTTTTGGTATCGTTGTTTTCTATACAGATGTATAGTTTGCTTCTTGGTTTCGGTTTATTCTTCTTTCTTCTCGGTATACTCATATTTTCAAGCATTCCTTACCATGTAGTTTGTTTCTGTAAATCAAGACAGTTCAACTCATGCAGTTACTCTTAAACAATGTTTCGTCTGTTTGAAGCAGAAATCCAACAACTTTTTTTTGGGACACTGAAAGTAAGTAAAAGATTTGTTTCGTCAATGACATCATTTGAATTCTATACTAAGCTCAAACTCTAAAAAGATCACTTGTTCTTGAGAAAGCAGTCACTTTTTGAGTTTTAGAGCATACCAGACAACATCATGAAAGACAATGCATAAAATATTACCGTTTTGGGTGATGTTCTCCTAAAACCAAATGATCAATGAGATCATGGAAAAACTGCTCTGAGCCTGAAATACCCAAAATTAACACCCCTTGGGTAAAAGCTTATAAAAACATTGAGGGAAATGAACAAGCACATCAGCGAAATCTACAGCAACTGTGATGTCTGTCTTATATGATGACTGAACTCATCAAATAACCAGCCCTAAGTGACCTAGAAGCAAATTAATACGCTCAATTGATACGTTGATCTTAGACCAATAGCAAGCGAAATGGGTGTTTCTACAATATAGACCCTTACCAATCCACCGACCTTAGGCACCAGGACTCAAAGCTGGTACAGCATTTCACAGGCCATAGTCCATTTCCATCTAGAACGTTTTTATTTTTGAACAGATGCACTGTTCATCTGTGGTGAGAAAGTAATCCCGTTCACTACCCTTTTGACTGATTGCACAAGTACATAACTTCTTTTATCCATAATTTAGAATAATTTAAGAAATTTTGCTCTTGAACCCTTCAATGAGTATGTATTCTTATTCATTGTGTAATTTAATCGCTCGCATAAATTGTATGTAGCTAGTATTATTTTGTTCTATGTAAATTTAACAAATTTTGTAATTATTTTCTTACGTCAGTATTTCTGCGCATTTATGTTTTGCCCATCACTTATCTTGGGTGTTTCATGTACTGTTTCTTTATTTCGGAAGTTAAATGTCATATACAGTGGATTGCCCTCCCTAAACCCTAAAATTCCTGTTAGGCGTACTATTGCTATTCCTAAACCCTGAAATTTCTGTTAGGCATACTATTGCTATTCCTAAACCCTGAAATTTCTGTTGGCGTACTATTACACTCCCTAAACCCTAAAATTCCTGTTAGGCGTACTATTGCCATTCATAAACCCTGAAATTCCTCTGTTAAGAATACTATTGTTCTCCATAAACCTTGAAATTCCTGTTAGGCGTACTATTGCCCTTCCTAAACCCTGAAAGGCGTACTATTACCCTCCCTAAACACTGAAATTCCTCCGTTAAGAGTACTATTGTTCTCCATAAACCTTGAAATTCCTCTGTTAGGCGTACTATTACACTACCTAAACCCTGAAATTCCTCTGTTAAGCGCACTATTGCTCTCCCTGAACCTTGAATTTAATTCCTCTGTTAAGCGCACTATTGCTCTCCCTAAACCTTGAATTTAATTCCTGTTAGACGTACTATTACCCTCCCTAAACCCTGAAATTCCTCCGTTAAGAGTACTATTGTTCTCCATAAACCTTGAAATTCCTCTGTTAGGCGTACTATTACCCTCCCTAAACCCAAAAAATTTCTGTTAGGCGAACTATATAGCTGAAAGCCGCACAGGTGAAACAGTGTCCACCTTCAGCGTCCAATATTGAACTCGAGCTGTTATCCACATATATAAACTAGAAAATCACCATGATAATTATCGTATATCCACTCCGCGCCGGAACCACGAATATTCAAAAGTACAATTCTGTAATTAAAGCCATTGAATTAATTTTATTGCTGAATTTACAAACACGAATGCAATTGATATCGATAGCAATTCACCTTAACACCAACAAGTCTTACAGATGCCGGTGCAGAAGACATCCCAATAGAGCGAGTAGATAAATGCGAGCACTTAGTTTCCCGGAGCATTTTGCCAAATCCCAAATGGGACTTCCGTTTCGGCTTCCGTCCTCAAATTCCATTCGACACAAATTTCTGCATCCTCCCACCCTAGAGGGGGCAGCATGCGTGCAGTTGGCGAACCAACTCCCTCCGGAGCACTATTTTCGAAGGTTTGTGGAACATTTGTCGCCTGGGAGATGACAAACGATAATATTGCAGAATCCACTGTACGGGACCCACGTATGTACTCCATGTCCATTGGGGGAAGCTGAAATTATGACACTCTAGTCATTACATAACAAACCGAACCTCGACGCATAGAGAGAATATTTAGACATCATTGTTGGAGCCATCCCGGATCAGTATGAATTCACTCAAAGGGAACACTATTTTCAGAAGGAATCAAAAGAAAGGGATCATATAAAAGTTGCCGTAATGGCTTTACAGTAGACAATTTCATTAGTAAAACTAATTTAATTGTTTTTGCTTTAATTCATTCCAACTTTAGTGTTTGCTTTAATTTTTATTCCAACTTTCTTTCGTAAAATAACAAATATTCACTATGTTCTGACTGAATAATTAGGGAGACAACCAAAAGTGATAAATTAGGTTTTCCTTAAATAATTATTTATATTAATCTCGAATTGTTTACAAATAAAAAGTACAAGGTAACTACCCCCCCCCCCCTTTTAAAAGTTTAAACTCTGAGCGTCCCAGAATTTCCGTGAGAATAGTACCGCTTTTACCCTATTTCGCATTTAATGACTAAATAGTCACGCATGTTGGTATAGACTCCTAAGAAAAAATACCAGTCAAGAGAGAAATAATGCAAAGAAGACTACAGGTTGTACATCGGATGTGGCGTGTGATCCCTTAGAGGGTTAAGCAAGGAACAT
This sequence comes from Metellina segmentata, assembly GCA_947359465.1. Classification (NCBI taxonomy): domain Eukaryota; kingdom Metazoa; phylum Arthropoda; class Arachnida; order Araneae; family Tetragnathidae; genus Metellina; species Metellina segmentata. Next base: position 85,550,581 of record OX375874.1, read on the forward strand.
TAAATCAGGCATAGTTCGTATAAAGTTCTGCACTAAGAGAAATATATTACAGGAAAATAAACCAGAAGAGAAGTTTAGTCATTGTGTTATTAATGTTATATTACTAGTATTAACCATGTAGTTTTAGGCGCTTTTAATCTTAATTACTTGCATAAACTGATACTTGCATACACATTCTGAATCAACAGGAGGGTTCATTTAAGTAAGCATTAAAGCAGTCTCTTCAAAACAGACTAGACAACGATGTTTCATGCCTTAATGTGATCCAGACTATTGAGCTATAAGAAACGTTTGTACTTAGCCCAACGGTTAGGTAGGGTTTGTTTTTGTGGATCAAGGTTCAGAATACAGACAAACTGCATCAAACGTAAGATGAAAAATACCGAATTCAATGAAACGGAGAAACACCGAATTCAATGAAAAGATGAAACACCATATTCAATGAAAAGATGAAACACCATATTCAATGAAAAGATGAAACACCATATTCAATGAAAAGATGAAACACCATATTCAATGAAAAGATGAAACATCGAAGTCGTTGAAAAGATGAAACATAGAAGTCGTTGAAAAAAAGAAACATCGAAGTCATTGAAAAAAAGAAACATCGAAGTCATTGAAAAAAAGAAACATCGAAGTCATTGAAAAAAAGAAACATCGAAGTCATTGAAAAAAAGAAACATCGAAGTCATTGAAAAGGTGAAACATCGAATTCAATGAAAAGGTGAAACATCGAATTCAATGAAAAGGTGAAACATCGAATTCAATGAAAAGGTGAAACATCGAATTCAATACAAAGGTGAAACATCGAATTCAATGAAAAGGTGAAACATCGAATTCAATGAAAAGGTGAAACATCGAATTCAATGAAAAGGTGAAACACCGAATTCAATGAAAAGGTGAAACATCGAATTCAATGAAAAGGTGAAACATCGAATTCAATGAAAAGGTGAAACACCGAATTCAATGAAAAGGTGAAACATCGAATTCAATGAAAAGGTGAAACATCGAATTCAATGAAAAGGTGAAACATCGAATTCAATGAAAAGGTGAAACATCGAATTCAATGAAAAGGTGAAACATCGAAGTCATAGAAAATATGAAACATCGAAGGCATTGAAAAGATGAAACATCGAAGTCATTGAAAAGATGAAACATCGAAGTCATTGAAAAGATGAAACATCGAAGTCATTGAAAAGATGAAACATCGAAGGCATTGAAAAGATGAAACATCGAAGTCATTGAAAAGATGAAACATCGAAGTCATTGAAAAGATGAAACATCGAAGTTATTGAAAAGATGAAACATCGAAGTCATTGAAAAGATGAAACATCGAAGTCATTGAAAAGATGAAACATCGAAGTCATTGAAAAGATGAAACATCGAAGTCATTGAAAAGATGAAACATCGAAGTCATTGAAAAGATGAAACATCGAAGTCATTGAAAAGATGAAACATCGAAGTCATTGAAAAGATGAAACATCGAAGTCATTGAAAAGATGAAACATCGAAGTCATTGAAAAGATGAAACATCGAAGTCATTGAAAAGATGAAACATCGAAGTCATTGAAAAGATGAAACATCGAAGGCATTGAAAAGATGAAACATCGAAGGCATTGAAAAGATGAAACATCGAAGGCATTGAAAAGATGAAACATCGAAGGCATTGAAAAGATGAAATATCGAAGGCATTGAAAAGATGAAACATCGAAGTCACTGAAAAGATGAAACATCGAATTCAAGGAAAAGATGAAAAGCGTTACGTAAAAGTTGCCATAAAAACATGAAAAACAGTAAGGCAATAAGCATAGGCATTTAAAATTGCGTAAAATGTTCACGAGCAAAGAAATAAAAAATATAGCAGCAATAAAATACATGATCGACAAAAACAAAGAAGCCAATGGCAAGTAAAACGTCGAAGGTTTGAGTGGGGGGAAAAGTAGGGAATAGCATCCTGAAGTTTTAGTAGAATTAAAGTTCTTAAAATGTTGGTTATTTCAATTCATTCCAAAATGGCTCTGAAGGTTATTAAGTCTCTCTCTGTGGACGCAAGAATTGAAGCCCATGAAAGAAATTTTATACCGATAGTCCGAAACAATAACAAAATCTGACTTATGGATACAAAATTTAGTGATAGTTTTTCAAAATTGTTTCGTACGTAAACAGAAAATTGAACCATTGTATTTAGAATCAAATTTCATGCACATGATACTGACATTGTTCCGTCCCTGCAGCTCAAAAGAATACATAATTTGGGGAGAATGTGCCAACTTCGTGCAACTTTCGTAAACATTGGTCTTCCTATTGACTGCACAGTAGACCGTTTATGGAATTAGTATCTTCGCTTATTCACCAATAGGTCTGTACGATCATTAGGAATTGTTAAACTTGGGCGTTCAGAAAGGGGTGTTATGGTGACCATTCCATTTCCCTTGAAAGGGTACGAACAAAAATAATGGATAGTTACACACAAAAGAAATTCACCACTTTCGTGAAAGCTTAACCAGCATGTCGTCTCATCAGCAAGCACGCCATCGTTGTAGATCATTTGGCTCTAGGCTATTCTGAATTTATCAAAATATTTTTCTTGCAATGACAGCCTACGCATAGCTTATTACCGAACGTCTAATTCACATATTTGGGACGAAGCCAAACACTATTTGGCACGTGTTTTGATATTTGCATACTCTAATTGATGGCTTTTGTAAGTTTCGCGTAGTAAAATCCGCTATAGTATAATGCGCTTGACTCCTAAAAATTGGTTTTATGCCTAACATACGGAAGAGTGTAAACTGTTCGTGAATATAAGAGAAAACTGTCTGGAAACCAATACTAAAATATAGAGTAGATCTAATTTTAATTCAATGTCAAAAAATCCATTTGGATTTGGGTGCAATCAATAGGGCCCAAGATGGAAATCATGCTAAATTTCTTAAAACCAGTCATAGCAGCCAGCAGCTATACTGTGTGGCTAAGTAATATGTCGTTTAAGTAGGTCTTAAATGATATGCTGGGCTTCTACTTGCACGTAATTGAATTAAGCTTGGCTTGTCATTCTGTGGCATTATTTTACAACATAAGGATTAACTAGGCTGAAGTATACAGGGAAATACAATAAGTTAAGACCACACAAAAATAACAAATTTTCAAGTATATAAAAGAATATAAATTGTATTATCAAAGTCTGGGACCAAGTAATCGAATCGCACCTTTTCTGCAACACCACCATACCTACAAGAAATGCATCTCTAGTTCTAAGTGTGGATAGACCGTAAAAGTGACGGCACACGGGGCGACGTGGGAAGCTCTATTCAGATCTTTCTTTTCTTCGAGATTTGGCTCAAGATCCAGGTGGCAGTGGGTTTGAGACACAGATCGTCAAACGTCGCAAAAAATTTGGTGAACCACGCTACCCAATCTGGTAGTAGCAGCAGCAAAGTATTCACCCAACGGGTCACTACTCATGTCACCTCGTGTGTCATCCATGTTACTGTAAACTTCTGTATGCTGCAAAATTTCCCTCTATAGTGCACTACTCCATTGGATATAATGTATCTCAGACCGCACTTGCGTTGCGCCAGCGTCGCCGCACGTTCAAAAACTGAATGTGTGCATCGGGCCTTAACCTCGGGTGAAGGTGGGACTCATACTTAAAACTATTGTTTTTTCCTTTTAATGTTTTCAATATCAGCAAGGGCACTAAAAGAACTGTCACGGGCAACTCCGTGCTGGCCTACTAGTCAAAAATAAAACAGTTTCCCTTTGCAGGATTACAAAACTAGAGAGGCTTACATTGCGATACTCCAGTGCACACCGCAGTCAAAAGGTTAAGTCCACCTGCCTAAACGAAACTTGCCATCTGCGTGTTGCAACACCGATCCATATCAGTTGGAGCAAAAAGCTACGCGAGAAATCGCATGTGCGGATAAGATATGGGGGGCTTCCAGCGATCAGCCCGATACCCCCCCCCCCCTCCGCTTACCGAGTCAATAGTGCCCCGAAACCGGGCCCTTTTAAATCATCAGGGAAAGAGAGGCCTGAATGGCGTTACCCCGTGTGTGCCCCTTTTTCACCCGAGGTCCGAGACAAGCGAGTATTTGCATACCGTGCCTTCGGGGAGCGGTGACGCATGTAACCCCCCGTGTAACGAGCTACAACCTATGCATAATTCATGACCACTACCCCCGGTCCAGTTCCAGGGGGGGGGAGGGTGGACATTGAGCTTTTTTCTCTCTCCTTCCGGATATAATGACGATAATAAAAAGGAAGGAAAGACTGCTACGGACTCTTCAACTGGGGTGGACGCATTCGGTTTTTTGCGCAGGGGTAAAAAAAAGTAGTGTTAAATTACATATGATTAACGAGCAATGGACTTAAATGAGTAGGCGATATGAAAGTGCAACTACCGGGCTAGACGTACACGTTCGTCTACCTAATTCTCCGTTCTTTTTATTATTCTTTCCTTACTAGAGTCAAACGGTGCGTTCGAAAAAGACAAAGAAAGCAGTCTTCGAAAGGGGAGATGAGTTGTTTTAGATGCGAGTAAATTATTTTTATTGGGGACATATCTTTTGATCAGCGAGCCCCCAAGGTCGTAACTATGCACGATGGGGTATAATAACCTTCTAAGGATCTTAATTAACATTGTTAGGTGGAGGATTGGAGTGGAACCTCTGGTTCTGGACGTTTATATTTCAGGTAAGAATTCACATTAGTGTGCGAGTGTCTTGAGGAACATCGTAGGTCTGGTGTTCAGGTATGTTGTTTGTCTTGGATTTGGTTCGACGACAAATAGTTAATTGATAGCTGAAATAGTGTGTCGTATAATTTCGAATTCACCCAGTCTATGATTAATATCATTGATTAGTATCGAGTAAATGGTATTTAGATATAGGGAATTAAAATTGCGTGATCTTGATATAGAAGATTTATTTATTTTTATTACAAAAGAATCAAACGATAAAAAATTATCTTAAAGTATGCTTTGTTCTTCAAATAGAAATTTTCGGAGTTTACTTACATCTTTTCTTACATTCGATTTCCATAGCTTGTTTGAGTTTAATAAAATCGTTTATTAATCGATAAAAGTAAGATATTCATATTATGTTCTGAAACTTCTCAAGGCACCACATTTATAATTTACTCAACAATTTCTCATGTAGTAAAAGAAATTGAATTGGAATGTATAAAAACTAGAACCATCCTATAAAAATGTAATTATTCAAAAGAAATTGGAATGCAAAATGCATTTGTGGAACACTAAATCAGATAAATCTTACTTTAACATGTCGACGCAAAGTCTGCACAGATAACACACAGGTAAACTACACAGGTAATGTCAAGTACTCACCTATAAGAAACGAAATTTGATTAGAAACCAGACAAGCATGAAAATACAGTAAAATGTGACAAGTAAATTAAATGTTAATTTAGATTTTCTAGTTCTTAAAATTACATAATCTAATTTAGATTTATTTTTATATTTTATAATACACATACGTCTAAAACTTAATAATGCTATCTGAGATGAATCCCATTCGATATACCTGCCATCGAAGTACTGTAAGTGACCAATTAACATTACAAATTATGTGAAATGAAATAAGACCACGCAAATGTCTCGTGATGTCACTGGGAACTCTAAAAAATGAAGGAAGATGTTTAGGTGAACTCATAGTAGGTTTTAGTTGTTGAGGGAAGAAAATATTTTTTGCTTTGTTAAAAGCAACTGAAAGTAATTGCCTCTGGCACTTTCGTAGTTCTCACAATGGTAGACACACTTTCCATAAGGCTGTCTGATCTCAAAGTTGGTTGATTGGGGTATATGGCGTAAGGCAGTGTAGCACATAGGATTAGGTTCTGGTTGTGTGTGTGTGGGGTTGACTTATCATGACCAACATCACCATATTTTGAGAAGGTTGCGATATATGTCACAAATGCAAAGCCACCGTACTTAATCAGTATAGTCGCTTGCATTATTTTTATTTTTTTTTACTATACCTATAAACGTTAATTGCCATTTTTGGTTAAATATTTAAGTAATCAAACATTAATTTACAAATCTTACAACTTTTTTAATTCCACCGTGTGCATTTAGGTGGTTCCCAATTAAACTTACTTCATTCTTCTGAAATATGCTTAATAATATTAAACTAAAATAATAAGCTTTGAACTGCACTGAATAAATATTTTGTGTAGCGAGCAAGAGGAGAGGGATGTCAAAAATGCATCCATTAAAACATGTAAATACAAACAGTATAAACCATAAGTAAAATGGTTATTATAGTCTAAGTTCGAATCTTCAAGGCTTTTTTGCCAGTTCATCGAGAACTTTTCTTCGTGTACTGAAATATTTTGATGATTGTACAAAGCAATCCCGTTAAGTCTTTCCATACCAGTTGTGTTCCTTAAATACGTTTTTAGCAATTTTAAAGTCGAAAATGACCTTTCGGGAGTACAAGTTGTAACAGGTTGGTTTTGGGGGGTTATGATGGCGAAAGGGACATATTTCAAGTTGTAACCAGAAAAGTTACCGTAATGTGCAATAATTCATAAACAACAGAAAATAGACGTTTGTTGTATCGAGTAATATTTTCAATTGTACATTTTGGCGCTTTATCTAAATTAATTTAAGATTTAATTAATTTCAATGTTTGCAGCCATTAAGTGAGCTCACCATCAATATTTGATGAAAGGTTGTAAAAATCAGTTAATTCACTCATGTTCACTCTTGGTTCTTTTTTATCCTTGTGGCATAAATTGTTATGAGAGAATGACTGAAATGATCATGACCGTCTATAACAGTCTTCAGGCTTATCGGCAAGAAATTTACTGTTCTTTTGTCTGTCAACAACTCTCGGTGTAGTAATAGACACAATCATTTTAAGGAAAATGCCTTCAAGTGTTTGATAAACTTCTGAGAAAGAAACTTCAGCAGCGTCTCATTTTCTGTAATGACTGTTTAATATTCATGGCAGATGAAACAGCCAAACTAAGATCAAGATTTTGCATGGGAATGAATCGATAATAAATAATAACTTGTAATAGGACGAAAATATTCACTAACACTCAATTTTTATTTATATAGATCACAAGGAAGATATTTTGTTGTTTAGAAGTTAGGAATACAAAGTCTGGCGTGAAAAGCGTCAAATTAGTTTCACTCTCTCAGTTGCTAAATTATCCTACTTTGGTGCAGTTTCAAAAATTTTGTTTTCCTAGATGTGTATAAATGAATGAATTCTAGAGATTATTTGTATTTATGTGCTTTTATTTTATCTGGGAGCTCTTTTGTTATAATGCATCGCTTGTTTTGATTCACAATAGATCGTTGCATTTACAGAAATGATAGAGTAGATTGTTAGGATGAATAAACGCGATTCTTTGGAATTCGGGTATACAAGTGAAAATATTCAGAAACATTTGGCGTGTGACAAAAAGGACGTTTAGATAACAAAACTAGATTTTCCATAACAAAATTTAAAGGTGCAAAACACGACTAGCAACAGCTAGTTTTAACCACATTTATATTTGAACTTTTTAAGAGTTCGTGTGTAGCTACCTACTGGTTTATATTGAGAAATATATATCAAAATTTCAAACTGTTTCTCAGCACAATTTATTGCTACCCCATTTCGATAAATTCAAGCGGATCAAGGGAACCATTTTGCGCTTCTGACAGTATCTGACATAAAGATGGGGGAGAGACCCTTTAATCCTACCTTCTGGAGCTTGAACTCCTCTGCAATAAGTATTTTTCAAGTCCTGTCACTTATTTTTGTACTTCACTTCTCCCGTCAATGAATAATGCAATATGCAACAAGACGATGCTATAAAGCGCTTCTTGAGCATAAATTTTATTCGCTTGGAGTAGTATTGGTCTATAGAGAATATCGGCTCACTAGTAAAAAGTTCAAGTACTGGTTTTGAATTGTTACAGATAATAGTTGCATATAGTACAAAATACATAAATCAGTTCAGGGATGACAATTTCTTTACTGACAGTTCAATGTCTGGGTTTATCACTTTTGGAAGACACCTGGTTGTCCTTCGGGGTGCAACTTGACTCCAATTTACTAAAGATTTAGCGATTACGTGCATTAGCTTCTCCAGTAGATGGTATTGAAGTTGTAAGGAAACACACCTATTCCAGGGGCCCCTTCGGATGCTTACTGACAATTCAATGCCTGTGTTTACGACTTTTGTGAGACACCTGGTTGTAATTCGGTGTACAACTTGATTCCAATTTACTAAAGATTTAGCGATTACGTGCATTAGCTTCTCCAGTAGATGGTATTGAAGTTGTAAGGAAACACACCTATTCCAGGGGCCCCTTTGGATGTTTACTGACACTTCAATGCCTGTGTTTACCACTTTGGGGAGAAACCTGGTTGTCCTTCGGTGTACAACTTGATTCCAATTTACTAAAGACTTAGCGATTACGTGCATTAGCTTCTCCAGTAGATGGAATTGAAGTTGTTAGGAAGCACACCTATTCCAGGGGCCCCTTCGGATGCTTACTGACAATTCAATGCCTGTGTTTACCACTTTAGGAAGACACCTGGTTATCCTTCGGAGTACAACAAAAGGGTTTTAAACGGGTTTTTTTTTAATAGAGGACACATTTTTATTTAAGGGTTCCGCACAGCAGTGATAAGGCACAAATAGGTTACGTAAAGAAAAAATAAACGAGAGGATCAAAAGATTTTATTATTGTTTGAATGAGTGCGGAATACTTTAAAATTATTTAAGGTTACACAACCGCTCGAACGATTGACAAACCAATTTAATTTTAAAATGAAAATTTAATAAAAATTTTAATACCAAAATTTAAAAAAAAACCTTCAAAATTTCTCTCCTGAGTAAATTTGTGGGTTGCCATTATGTTGTCATACATACTTTTTACGTATTTGATAAACTTCACTTGAAGCACCTTCACTAACCCGTCGTCGAAAAAGCAAATGCGATGATTGAAATCATGCCTATTTCCCGTTCACCTCACGTGCTCGCTGACAACACACATGAATAGTTTCGTCCTTAACTACTCCGCTGAAAAAGAGATTAACGAGCACCGAAATCTTAAAGATAACCTATCCGTACTCTTTGACAGTATTTCATACCTCAAGTAGCGTGAGTGACGCCTTCAAAGCTATCCAACTGAAAAAAAGGTCACTTTTCACCTCAGCGACTCCCAATCCATAAGTCTGGAGGAACAAAAAAAAATTGGCAAGCCCTTTTTCTCTTAGGACATATTTATCCCCAGAGACTATTCCAAAGAAGATGCGATTTTTAAAGAACTTATTTTATTTTTATAAAAAAGGAGGATCCCCCATCATCTATTTTGAGGTTTTACCGCGCGTGTTGGCTTTTATTTTTTTTCTTCCCATCCCTTGGCAACTATATTGAATCCACTTTATTTTCCACGCTTCGGCGCTTGCTTGATAAGAGACGGAACCTTTGGGGTCGTCCCGTTAAATAATATAAATGGAATAGCAGTCGATAAGCTAGCTGTAGCTAACGAACAGGTAAACGATGGAAATTGTTGGCGATAAAAGTGATTTTTCGGTGTGGTAATAAGAAATAACCTAACTCGGTAAACCATTGTCAACTGTAGCTTCGACCGGATATTATATCGGATGGTTGGGTTTTATGGTGAGAAACCATTTGGATCAACGCAAAAAAGACATCGTCCAGTAATGGACATACACCGAAGAAAATTTTTACTGATACAGAAAAGCACAGGGTTAACCTTTAGACTACGGCCGGTAACAGCAGTTCTCCATGATCGAGCCAAGAAAGAATTTAGACAATGGCCAGTACATCAGTTGTATCTTGAAAGTTATAAAAATCGCGCCAAGAAAGAATCGCGCCAAGAAAGAATCGCACTTGTTACATCTATAGCAGTAGTAGTCAAAAGGTTAAGTTATATATAAATATATATAGTATATATATAGATATCTCTTACGTGGCACGCAAAAAAGACGTTATTTGTTACCGCGTTTTGGCAACATTGTACGATTATTTGTTTATCACGTAGCCTCGCGCCTCAATTGAATTTATAGCGCTTATCGGATGAAATTTTATTGAAAAAAAAAAAAGAATTTTAGTTGAGCTGTTGCAGAGTTTATAACTAGAAATCAAAGAAATCGGAGGATCTTTCCAGGGCCATTTAAAAAACGGTTTTTTTCAAGGCCAACCATTATAGTTGAAAAAGACGATTGCACTACAACTTTCGACAACAAACTCAATGAAAAAGTGTGGGTGGCTCGAGTGCTGGGGAAATGTACACATAAACAACATACTGGGTATTCAATTTCCAAAGCAGCTCTCACATTTCGAATCAAAATTTGCTCAAAGGTTTCATTTGAATTCTGATTCCAGAGGTACTGTATATATCTTTTCTGTAATTTACCAAAAATTTAGATTTAAAAAATATTTTTTTTTGGTATATGATCTTTTTTAAACAATCCCTTCTGCTAGGACACATGTCTTCATGGATGTGAGCGAAGCGAGCATAGGTTCGCGCAGTGAACGAATGAGGATTGCAAAGCAATCCTCCGGGGGTCGGCGAGCGTTAGCGAGCAGGGGGTGGACCCCCTAGTATATATAGATATATCTTACGTGGCACGCAAAAAAAAAACGTTATTGGTTATCGCGTTTTGGCGACACTGTACGATTGTTTGTTACAGCGAAGCCTCGTGCCTCAATTGAATTTATAGCGTTATCGGATAAAATTTTATTGAAAAAAATGAATATTAGTCGAGTTGATGCAGTTTACAAACGACATGCTGGGTATTCGATTTTCAAAGCAGCGCTCACATTTCGAGTCCAAATTTGTTCAAAGCTTTCATTTAAATTCCAAATTGTTCGAATTCTAATTCCGGAGGTACGGTATAATTTTTCTGTAGTACAAGAAATTTATATTTGAAAAATATTTTTTGGAATATCATATTTTGTAAACAATGTCTATATTGAATCGAGCAAGGTTCGCGCGGCGAACCAATGAGGATTGCAAAGCGATCCTCCAGTGGTTGGCGATTGTTAGCGTGCAGGGCGCGGGCCCCCTAGTAAGAATAGAATCTGCCCCACCCATAACTCGTTGAGCAGTGGGTAAGTCCACAGCGACCAATGATTTCACTTCGGAAAAGGCCTAAAGTTAAAATAGGAATTTTTTTAGGCAAAGCTATGAGCCTATCACTTTCTTAAAAAATTTTTTGCCACCAGACTGGAGGTTAAAAGGATTACTGTAACCCATAACGAGCGACTCCTATCATTTGATAAGTGAATGACCGTACAATCGTTGTTTTCCCCAGAAATAAATATAGAAAAAAATTACAGTACTAATCAAACCAATCTCTTGTAATTCACTTTTTCACTTTTGTATCTCTGTAGGCTGAATGATATAATACGTAGATGTGTGAGAGAGAGGAAGATGGATTAGCGTAGAAAAACAATACCCTAACTTATAGTTTCCCAATTTCGTAATGAATCATTCACCTGTTATGTTATTAAATAAATGCAGCCTAATTATTTCAAAAAGAATGAATTATTTTTGGAGAGCATAAAAGCAGTTCATGTATTTTTAGCATTTAATTTTTTGGGATATTTTAGATATCATTTCCGACACTTTAATTTGGTTGAGTTTATGACGCAATGCCCCTATTTGCCCAAACACAAGACAGCGTCAAGTAATGGACATACACACATAAGGTACATTTTACGCACCCAGAAGAGAAAAATATGCACATGGTAATTCATAGAAGTCGAACCTGCACCGCCAACTCCTAACTAACCGGACAGGGGGACTCGGAACCCTAGCCTCTCTCCGGTTACGCAACTATTTGTTAATTGTAACTAAAAGGAATTTGTTTATGACAAAACTCCTCACATTCCATTTTACAATTAACAGTAGTTACCCACATAAATAACATTTATGAGTACATTTTAAAATTTGTTTTGGGGATTCTAACCCACAGTACAAGAGTAACCCATAGTATAAGGGTAACCCCATAGTATAAGGGTAACCCCATAGTATAAGGGTAACCCCATAGTATAAGGGTAACCCCATAGTATAAGGGTAACCCCATAGTATAAGGGTAACCCCATAGTATAAGGGTAACCCCATAGTATAAGGGTAACCCCATAGTATAAGGGTAACCCCATAGTATAAGGGTAACCCCATAGTATAAGGGTAACCCCATAGTATAAGGGTAACCCCATAGTATAAGGGTAACCCATAGTATAAGGGTAACCCATAGTATAAGGGTAACCCATAGTATTTGGGTAACCCATAGTATTTGGGTAACCCATAGTATTTGGGTAACCCATAGTATTTGGGTAACCCATAGTATTTGGGTAACCCATTGTGTAAGGATAACCCATTGTGTAAGGGTAACCCATTGTGTAAGGGTAACCCATTGTGTAAGGGTAACCCAGTGTGTAAGGGTAACCCAGTGTGTAAGGGTAACCCAGTGTGTAAGGGTAACCCAGTGTGTAAGGGTAACCCAGTGTGTAAGGGTAACCCAGTGTGTAAGGGTAACCCAGTGTGTAAGGGTAACCCAGTGTGTAAAGGGTAACCCATTGTGTAAAGGGTAACCCATTGTGTAAGGGTAACCCATAGTATACTTACACAAAAAGTAAAACTACAAAAATAATTTTATGTCTGGACAATGTTATCGGAAATATGATTCGTCTCATTTGAGATAATGCTCAATTTCCATGTTTTAAAATCTTGAGTAACAGGAGTCCAGTTGTCAATCTGAACAAAATGTAAACATTAGCCCCCCCCCCCTTCCGACGTATAAATAAATACATTCCCCCAGTTTAAAACCTCTAAATAAAAATAAAATTTTCAACCATAAAATAGATTATAAACTAATGATTCGCTCTAAATCTGATTAACTGTCCCCCATGCACTTTACATGCTGCATATTTTTTTTTAAACTTACTTAATGTATAACTGAATTGCTATCATAATCGAGAAGCGTTTTAATACAAATACACAACCCTAAGCTAAAAAGTATCTAAAGCTTTGTGAAATATTTTGAGAAAATATATAAGACACACAAATTGAAAATATTCAAACCACAGAAATCTATGCAAAAAAATAAAATGTGAAACGTCACTACTTAAAAATGTGCTTGTCCCCCCCGTCAGTATCTATATATATTTCAAACTATAATGTTCAAATTAAAGGTAGTTTCTGCGACGAGTGTGAGCGAGCGGAATTCAATTATTTTCGCATTAGTTAAAATGACAATATCATCGATTTCACTACAGAAGTTGTAAGTGACAGAAAGCAATTCACATAATTACTCCAGTAATTGGACACATTTAATCTCAAATCAATTCACCGTGGAATTAAATAACTTTCGCTTTCCATATTTTAATTATTTTGCTCCGTAACCTGAAAACCATCAATATTTTATCCTTTTTCAAATATTATTAGAGTTAACTGGGGGAAATTTTAGCAATGCTATTTTTATTACTCTTTAAGGTTTTCATTGACAGAAAAGAAAATCTTTAAAATTACAAATTTCAAGCGAAAAAAAAAATATATCGTCTCCTTTAATTGTTTAGTGACCTCAACATCATCTTGAAACGCTTTTGCTTGTTATAATACAAAAAATGGGTCGTTATGGAAAACGTTCACTTGACTTGAAGTTATCAAACTAATTTTTTCTGCGATTCAACCACAATACAATTTTGTATTGATTGAATATATTCGCACCATTGAATTAATAGAAATGAAAAAATGCCATTTATGTGAGATAATCTGTGAAGCCGTGATAGGAATTATCTTTCAGTGATACTAGACAAGTTGGTACAGTGAAACTTCGATTAACCGTCACTCTTTTAACCGTCAGTTGGTGCTAACCGTTAGTCTGTTATTACGGAACATTACCGCTCAGAACGCACGAGCCTCAAATAAAAAAAAAAGTTATTTTAGAATTTGATGTATAAATACGTCTAAAGCGTAAGTTTATACAACAATGAGTACTATACTGTACTGTACTTAATGTGAATTGTGTATTGATTGTTTCTGTAAAAAACATGCAAGTATTATACATGTACGAACACTTCCAGTTCGTAAACGTGCATTTTTTTTATCATTCGTTCATATGCAATGGATATGAGTGAGTTGTTGTTTAGGGTTTTTCTGTTATCCGAGGATTCGATTAACCACATCATAGTCCCGGTCCCAACCCTGACGGTTTATCAAAGTTTCACTGTATTTCATGTTTGAAATCATTCGAAGACGGTGAGTTGTGCCATATGGCCGGCGCAAGGACCATATTTAAACACGACTTATAACATCAGATACAAAGGAGAGAAATACAGTGCAAGATAGGACCGAAACTGTGACTCCAACAAGCTTCAAATTTGTAGTGCAGTGGGCAAACCCACTGAACTCCGATCTTTCGAAGAAATAAAACTTAACCATTTGGAGTTGCAATTTCATGCATCATAATGTCCACGTCAAAACATCAAATGAAACATAATTTTACCAAATCACTCCAATTTACGCAATTCACTTAATTCAATCAGATTCCTCGAAGACATCAGTCAGCAAAATTTACGTGAAAAAATTCACCCTTATGAAAAACGAAAAGACCGGCGACAGTTTATTCCAAAAAGAGAACCCACAACTTCAAACTTCCGTCCCTGTTTTCGGTCTTCCAATTAGACGAAGCGTTAAAAAATTGTCGCAAAAGCATCACAGGTCTTAGAGGGAGTGCGAGGAAAGTAATGAAAAAGCTCAATCACACTCAAAAAGAATAAAAATATTTCCCATTTCGAGCCTTGGAGTACAGGTAAACGTGTCAGAACGGAGTGTGGAGGAGATTTTTTTCAAGCACCTCATTAACAAATTTTGTTAATTAAAGATTTGTTGTGACAGCTTTCCGTGCGGTGTAGCGGTTTCCGCCCTTGCGAAACTTCTTTCCTTAGAGCCTTTTTTTAAGCTTCAAATTATAGCCCACCAGCATATCATTTATCAGAGCGAGAAGGCGAGATTATCAGCACCGGGCTTTTGAGTGATATAAAATAAATGAGCGAATGTAGGGGGTTGGGGCAGACGCCATTTCCCAAAGACGGAGACATTTCTTCAAGATGGGGTGGAAAAAATAGATTTATCTTACTTCAAGCGCGCTCTTGCGACACATATAAACGTATCGTGCCGCTTTCTTGGGGATTTTTATAATGTAATTAGTCATTTTTTATAATGACATTACTCCTTCTCAGTTGATTACGTATGACACTTTTCAAAATGCTCTTTTGGAAGTGCTATCACATTTCATTCGATGTTTCTCCCCTCTTTTGTCAGCTATCTCAAGAAAAGTAAAAGAAAACTGAAAAAAATTTATATAATCCACGAAATTTCAATAGATATTTATCTGCGTTGGAAGTGTCAAAACTTCTTGCGTTGGTTGGTTTTGGTTTCATGAAGAACGCAAGACTGAATCGACGCAGTAAAAAATGGCTAAAACACAAACAGACAGCCTAAGTAATTAAAACTGTAGTCTAAAATTTAGGTATGCACAGTAAAAATGACAAAATTAAAAACATTCATAAGGTTAGAAAACGTTAGTAAAGAAATGAAAGGTTTTCAACAAAACAAATGGTAGGTGATTGTTCAAAAACCTAAATTAGATTAGAAACTGCGGATTAAAATATATGACTAATGAAAATTTTAAATAGAATTTAAGAAGCGTTTTTATGTAAAAAATTAAGTGTTTGAATGGTGTTGAATAAAATGTGGTAGGTTTTTCTCCTGTTCTTGGAGGGGGCTTAAGAGTCACAGTATAATATCTATTTAAAAATCTAACCGATTTTAACGCTAGTAACGAGATGTTTGAAATACCCAAGTACGGCAGGAGGCCCACAATAAAATATAACACTTTCATAAATGCCGAGTTTTATGAAAACAGTAAGTTCTGATGATCCCCCATAAATAGACACGGATTATATATATATATATATATATATATATATATATATATATATATATATATATATATATATATATATATATATATATATATATATATAATTCTGAAAGAATAAAATAACTACAAAAATAAAATAGTATAATCTAACATAACATGAAGATGGAGTAAAGAACATCTATTTTTATCCTGTTAACGCTGTGGAAATTATTGAACCACCTTATAAGCAGTATGTTTCTTTATCCAGCCATCGTGTGGAAATTTAGTGCTTCATTGGGCTTAGACTTAGTTAAATTCTGAATGTTTCATTCAGATCACGCTACAACACATTATTAATTGCTCGTGTCTGCTTTTTTGGTTTAGGAATATTCTCTAGTTCTAACCACCAGTAATATGCAAATTTGATAAGGTTCGTGGCTGTTCCAAGGCCAGGAAAATACATTTGATGTTCGATTTGTTTGACTTTTGCACCTGAAACGCAAAAATGAAAGAGCAAATTTCGCGAAAACTAAATTTACACATTATACAGCTGTAGAAATATGCAATGCATACTTAAATAATTGATATTTTGGCTCAGATACCAGGTGCACCATGATGCTGAGAATATCATAATAGATATCACATGACTTGTATCCGATAGAACTCTTCAGACGGCAACGAATGTTCTTTATGTATATTTCAGCATTCAATACATACCACCCATAAGATAAAGTCTACCTACACATACACTAAAAATGCATCTCTAACGGATTTGGATGGGCGGAAGCTTCCAAGCTCTCCAAATGCAATCAACATCCAATTTTCGAAATTAACTATCACCCTTTTTAGTAGTCTATGGTCCTATTATTGTCCTTTTACCCACTTGAAGCGAACTGATTTCATCTTTGCTACAGGCTGGTTCTAGTGAGTGTAGACAGAAACAGTTCCGATACCTTATCTGATCTCCATACCCGACGCTTACGCCAAAGATCAGAACCGCTTGGATTATGCTCATATTCCCATTCTAAGACAATCGTTCTGATTAGTCCAGATAGAAATGCAGAAAGCGTACCAGCCTGCCTACAATGTCAGAACATCTTGTATAATACTCATATGTCTACAAGAAAAACCGACAACTATGTCTACCAAAAAAAGTCGGAAGATATCACCAATTATTGGTGCCTTAACTGTTAACCAATTACGATACATCTCTTCAGTCTTTTCAAGCTGGAATACTCCATTCATGGTTACAGGTAACAGGGTGCAATGTTTATTTCCATCCAGAAGAGTCAAACTCTTAGATCATTGCTCCTATTCCAATCTATAAAGTTAGTTTCTCTGGTTAGCCTAAACTGAAATCCAGAAAAGTAGGAAGCTATTTTTAACGATTGTTATCTTCCACACTTCCACAATAACAGTTACGAAGCACATATCCATAGTTTTAACGTCAGTAGGATTCTTCCAAACCAATTTCGTTTCTGGTCATGTCTGTGAACCATAAAATTTCTAACCGGAGCATGTTCATTTTCCAGTGTACACTGCTTCTAGTTAGTCCATATTGAATCTCGATAAAGTCGGAAGCTACACAATGATTGGTGAATTACAAATCCAATATTTGTGAATAACCCCAATAAGAGTTATGAAACACATCTTAGATTTTTAAAGCAGGGTAGAATCCATCCACACCACATTCGCTACTGGTCATACCAGTTAACAGTATAATTTCCAACCAAGATCATGCTCCTTTCCCAGTGCAAAGTTAGTGGTTCTAGTCAGCCGAGACTAAAATCCAGATAAAGTCTGATGGTATATTAAGTGATTGATACCTTTTCCCCCAATAATAGTTATATGAAGCACATCTCCCCAGATTTTTAAAGCCCGGTAGGATCCATCCGCACCACTTTCGTTTCTGATCAAGTGCCAGTGAACAATATTATTTCCCACCAGAAAAAAACACCTGCCTTTTCGAAAAAGCTAGCGGAGGAGCAAAATGGTGGTCAAAGTAGCCATTAGGGGAAACCGATGCCCAGGCAGTTGGGTATTTTGGAGCACAGGCAGTTATGGCGATTTACTGCCTCTCGCTCTTTTAATGCGGGGAGTAAATTTTAACGGTCTTTGTTTTATGCCGGCAGCTGGTGGGCCTGCCAGCAGCATTAATAGAGGCCAGGAAGGCCTAGCTCCCTTTTTCCGGACCTTTTACGGCCAGCCATTATTACAGAAGTGCTGAAGATTTAAAAGATCTTTCCATGCTTTAGTCGCTGGTATTAGGTAGCTAACGAGTTGCAGCGGCCATTTTTTTCAGCCAGTTCTCCTTTTTAGTCTTGTAAACGGGCTAATAGCTCCAACGCTTCACTTTAGTGGTGTTGAGTTACAGAACTAACGTTAGGTCATGGTATCTCAGCTAGTGATATTGTACACAGCTTTTGTAACTATGGGTGCTATGGTTTATAAGGAATTTCCGAATAAAACAAAGTAAATTTGAAGGACAATTTATCGTTATTTAATGAATTTATGCGAAACTAATTTTTTAGTGTCCGTAGCATTTGTTCAGAACATTGTAAAATGAGCAGGGTATTGCCTTTTCTTAGCTATGTTTTTATTCTACTTGTTATTTTTACTACTACTTACATTTTTTTTTCTGTTCGTTTTGTTTTTAGTCTTGTAAACGGGCTAATAGCTCAGACGCCTCACTTTAGAGGTGTTGCGTTACAGAGCTAACAGTGTGCCAGGGTATCTCAGCTAGTGATACTGTTTACATAGCTTCAAAAAGAATTATACAACGACAACGAAAATTTCCGAATGATCCAAAGGATATTTGGAAGACAATATATCGTTATTTAACGTATTAATGCGCAACTACTTTTCAAGTATCAGTAACATTTATTCGCAGTCTTTGTTGTTTGGAATATAATGATAGACATGCATTTTATTGTAATTTTTATATTTTGTTTATAAAATTCATCTCAATTTGAAATTTTCGCCAATTTGTACTTCCATTTTTTTTTCAAATGTCTCCTCCATGTCAATCAAATGTCCAATCCATGTCATTTGTTCGCAGTCTTTGTTGCTTGGAATACATTAAAAATGAAGGCCCTGCATTTTATAGTAATTTTTATATTTGGTCATAAAATTCTTCTAAATTTGAAATTTTTATCAATTTGAACTTCGATTCTTTTCAAATCAAATGTCCCCATAATATTTTAAATAAAATCTTTTCACCTACAATTTCTTATTTAACACTTAAAGTGTCTTCGACGAGATATCTCGTCCATCAAGAACTGATCAATTTTGCTTTTGACGAGATATCCCGTGATCGAGATATTACCGTTATTTTATGAGATAAAGATATGTCCAGTCTTCTCTAGTAACAAGATAATATCATCCATCAATATCTCCTCAGTTTTTCTAATGACAAAAGATCCCTCGTCAAAAAAAAAAAAAAAAAAAAATTTAATATTTCTTTCTGCGCATTTCGGTCAGTTCCCATGGATTCCGATCAAGCTGAGCCCATGCGTCACATTCCAGAAGCCATACATCAAGTGTTGCTGGAGTATTATACCGCTATAAACGCGGCTACTCTGATCAAGCCGACACAAAGCAGACATATCCAGGAATTCCCTTATTGGAGATCTTAAATTCCTTTCAAGTGATCAACTGTCTGTAACTGACCCTAGAAGTACTAGTATAGCACTCCATTTGACATTACATCGGGAAATAAACCCTCTTCTTATGACGTTACACTGACATTACGATCTCGTAAATCTCAAGCCTCTTGAGAACACTCAAAATTCCATCGACATCTGGCTTTCAGTTAAAAGCCGACCTAAAAGACGCTAGAATTTTCCAGAGATCACCGAGAACTGAGAGCGAGAAGACCACGCTCGCTAACCTTCGCCGAACCCTTCTTGTCCCAAAATATCTGTAACCTTGCCGTAAATATCTGATAAGCTATATGTAATGGGGTAATTTTTAATTAACATCCTACTAGAGCAACACAACGAGCTATTGACGACGGTCCGAGATCAATCCCTTAAGGGAAAGATCCGAGGACAACACCTCGTAATTTTGAACCACGGTCAAATGACGAGGCAACACCTGAACTGGCACCCAACATTCCAAACTTCCACACCAACTCAACGTGAGGACTTTGAGGCCACGACAGATTAAAGGTGCATCAGCCGCCTTAACACCATATGCTTACAAACATCCGTACCCAGATTCGATCCAGGTACCTTCCTATCTAGAGGCTAACACGCTAAGCTGTAGGATATTAGAATAAATGTTGTAGTGGTAATGGTAATTTGAGTTAACGTCGTACTAGAGCAACACAACTGGCTATTGACGACGGTCCGCGACCAGTCCCTTAAGGGAAAGAACCGAAGACAACACCTCATAATTTTGAACGACGGTCAGATGACGAGGCAACACCTGAACAGCACCCCACTTTCCAAACTTCCACACCAACCCAACATGAGGATTTTCGGCCACGACAGATTTAAGGTGCACTAGCCGCCTCTACACCATAAGTTTACAAACATCAATGCCCGGACTCTGATTCGAAACAGGTACCTTCCGATCTAGAGGCTAACACGCTAAGCTGTAGGATGTTAAAATAAATGTTGTAGTGGTGAAAACCCAAAGATCTTATTCCTCTACGCTACCATTTCATCCAGTACAGTGTCCTGGCCATTACCTGGCACATAATACGAAGTCCAATCTCACCTCCACGTCCAACAAGACACCGAGAACACTGGCCAACGTCCCCCAGATCCATTCGCTCCTCCAGAGAACCCACCCAGCCACATCAGTCGTCCCATAATAGACTTAATCACACCACCTAACTCTTTAGGGCCGGACCCCGGGACACACTCGGATGCCTCAGAGAGGTCCGAGGACGCCTTTTAATCCCATTAAGAAGGCATAACGCCATTGACGAAGAGCACACACGCGGCGGTCGGGCCTATTTGAATATATGCAAATGAACATAACATAAGGGTCACCGTAATTAGGTTGCATTAGGGCGCTTCCCGTTCGCCGGCTGTTCGAGCCAGTCGGCGGTGGAAGTGTGCCTGTTTGTATGGGTACTGAAGAGGGGCCCGAAAACCTGCGGTTCGTTGTTAGTGCTCGCAATACTTTGAAATTATAATTAAGAACGTTGCGTCGACTTCTTTCGTGCATCGATCCTGACAATGGAATCGACGGGGCATGCGCTCGCAGTCTCGTGTTATTTCTGCTGATAGCTCGGTTCGAAGATCTGTCGCGTGAGGGAGTTGAACTAACGGGGTAATGAAATATAACGGCATTTTGGAGACAGTCCATTATCAATCCCGAAGGGAAAGAACATAGGAGCAACACCTCGCAATTTTGAACCAAGATCAGATCTGTGCTCGGATGGCAAAATGTTACAAGTCGTTTTTTTTATTTTTTCGTGACAGCAATTTTAAGATTTGAGATTCAACATGTGGTTCTGTGATTTTTGACTTATTACAATTTTAAAACCTTTGTTTTCTCATAAACTGAAAGAGAAAGACTTACGACGTTTTGCCACCTTCTAAATATTAACAAACCAGACTCCAGGATGGGACTTTCTCAATTTTTTGGGAAAAGTGACATAACATTTTGCCATCTTAGCACAGAGATGATGAGGTTAACTTTTTGACTACTCCTATAGATACAACTAGCGCGGTTCTTATAGCATTTAAGGTAGCTGCTGTACTGACCGTAGTCTAAATTCCTTCTTGGTGCGATCAAGGTACAACTGCTGTACCGGCCGTAGCCTATAGGTTAATACCTGAACTGGCACCCCACTCTACAAACTTCTACACCACGTCAACGTGGGGATATTTGAGGTCACGAAATTTAGAGTGTACCAGCTCCCCAGTGCACGACGTTCTTCAAGTTGGATCGAGTTTCAAACTCGCAATCCTGGTTACCTCGGGACTCCCGTGTTTATAGAAAAACGCATGAATCCTAATGTGTATTAAACTATTGATTGGTCAAAGCGAATATCCAGAGTGATTGAAAACACTAGTATGAGCTTCGATAGCCAATCTGCCCAAGTCGATTCGTAAGCCAACCTGACTTACCCTTCTTGTATGTAACAGCAACTACGCCCAAATGCTGTCCATTTCGTAGGAAGGTCGGTGGTTTTTGAGTTGCACTTTGGTGTAGATCTCTATATTCCCTATCACGCGATTTTCAATAGGTGTGCAGCTAAAATGGCATTAGTGTGCCTTACGGATGATGAAAAGGTTGAAATTGTGTAATATTTATTCCATTTTAATTTTGTTCACAATTAATTTTAATACCTTTATTTTTACTAATACCGTGTAATTTTGAGTATTATTTTTTTATTACAAAGCATCATAAATAAAATATTTTCAAATAATTATGTTTTATGTAATTATTTATAAATAATTATGTTTCAAAAAATATATTTATTTTTTTATCATTTAGGAAAAAAAGTGTAGTTGGTTATTTTTTGATGAATTAATCAAAATTTCTCCTGTTTTGTTAAATTGACAAATCTTTTGGTGTTGCGTAAAATTTTAGCATTTAGTTTATGTATGTCATGAGATGAAAAAGGTTTATCGCTGACTTACAGTTATTGTACAAAGAGGACAAGACAATGAAGACTTCTCCAAGAAAGTTACTTTTTTTGAAACAGCAGAGGTAGTCAAGATTAGATTTTGGGTTTTAAGGCCAGGGCCCTAAAACCAGCAAGCTACTCCAAACGCAAGAAAATGAACTGTTTAGGCCAAGTAAAAAGTGACTGTTTATATGGACACCGATGAGGTTAGAAAACAAAACTGAAATTATAATCATTGTTTTATATACTGTACTTGGGTGTAGATTTCTGTATTTACCAATTCCTGTATGAAGAGACAGTGAAGACTTCTCTGAGAAAGTACTATCTTCAATACCGCCATTCTTGTAAAAATTAGTTTGGATTTTGGGTCGTATGAGCAAGAGCACAAAACGCAAGATATTAAAACTAATGTAAAAATATAAACGGTAAAACAGCGAGTACAACAAGATCGAAATACAAGTTAATGGTTAGTATTTTTGGCAAAGATGCCCACCGAGCCACAACGAACCTAGGCCTAATAAAAGACCAAACTTTAAATGGATTCAGAGTAAACAAAGACTTTGGCATTCGCAAAATTAAGAACTGGAGAACTTTTGCCCAAAACATATCGAGGTGGAACAGAATCATCGAGATGAAGGCCCATATTGGGCTGGCCAGACAAAGAAGATTAAATGTGCACTAGAGGCTCCTTTCTCATGCATTTATTACGCTTCGTAAATAAACTCGAATTTTCCTAGGAAATGATAGTCAAAGATAGTAGATTTTAGAAATTAACTTTAACTGCGTTCCCCATTATCAGCCCCTCAATAAAGAATTGCTCAGAGTTAAGACAGCGACGGGCACCAAGATCTCTCCAACGAAATCAGCATCGGTAAATTAACATTAGCGATGGCTCTTTTTACTCATCGATAATAATTTCCTTTATTGAATCGAAACAAAAGAATTACATTTGTTTAATGTGAGCGAATTAAATAGACTAACGGCCGAAATTAACATTTACGACGCTCGCTTTAATCCTGATTTAATCCAGGAAAAACTTCTGATAAAGGAGACTCATTCACGCTACCCTCAGTGAGGAAATTAATCCCATCCAATTATGCCCTTCGAAAAGCTTAGAATTTTATACTGGATCGATTAAGCGATTAACTGAGTTGCGATTCACTTTCAGTTTCTCGACGCGGGCTCCTAAATAGGGATTTAAATTTATTCAAATCGGAGGAAGCAGGTCTTACCAATGTAACAAAAGGATGATTCGTTTCAATTCAAATGCTAACTATATCAACGAAACCTTTATAAACGCGTTACTGCTTTCACAGTTAATGAAAACAAATTTCACGTAAATTTAAATGGGTCCTTTCATCTGAATTTGGAGAAATTAGTTTTAGATCCAGATTTTATTGCTCGACAAAGGAGGGCATCTCAGTCATTTTAATCGAATAAACACTAGCGCCTCAGCGTACAGCGTAAGTGTCCGACAAGTTGACTCTGATTGGCTCCTCATATATATGTTGTATGGTTCTTGTTAGTAGTATTTCTCGCCAACTTATACTAAGGGAAAGCGAAAATTATGTGTTATTTTAAAGAGCTTCTTTTCGTGAAGCAACGATGGCCTAATGGCTAAAGTCACCTACTTTAGATTGGCGTCGGCAGCGGAGAATGACTTCCCGAGTTCGAACCCAGCTGGCGGAAAAATTTTTAGATCCTCCAAATTATTCTTAAAAAATTCCAATTTAATTCCTTTTGATTCTAAATTACTTTACCTAATTTATAATACCCTTTTTATATTTTCCCAAGCTTCCGTTGTTTTTACATAAATAATCTAAGAACCACTCCTGAACTCACTACCAGCTCATATTTTTCTGCCCCTCTGCCGTCCCCTCTGCTTTAGGATGACGGTGTCGTATCCACCAATGGTTTAGGACCATTCTGATGTAAGAAAAAGCATACATAAAATACTAACTTATATAATTATTAACTTATATAATAAAAGGATACAATTTTCGGTTTAAAAAAAGTTCACAAAAAGGTTCAAACTGTTAAAACCTTTCGAAAACCGTTTCTATCAGTCAAAGAGATCTGCGCCAAAACGTAGATAAATAGCCAAATGAAACACCTTTACGTCTCAGAGGTCACATGATCATACCAGCCAATCAGAGTCAACTTGTCGGACACTTACGCTGTACGCTGAGGAGCCTGTGAATAAACCTCCTACTTATTACGAAATATTGACAAAAAGAAAGTTTAGAATAATATCTCTTGAAAAATTACCCTAAACATAGCTGGTAGGGTTTTAATGGCTCAAGGTACATATTTGGCCACGCATCGGCAAACTCAAAACGCCAAGTAATAAACAAAGAAAGTGTTGCCGATTGTTCAGTAATTGGCAATTTTTTTTTATTAACGTCGTACTAGAGCAACACAACGGGCTATTGATGACGGCCTGAGATCAATCCCCCAAGGAAAAGATTTGATGACAACACCAAATAATTTTGAATCACAGTCAGATGACGAGGCAACACCCGAGCTGTCACCCCACTCTCCAAACTTCAACACCAACCCAACGTGAGGAATTTCGGTCACTATATATTTAAGGTGCACCAGCTGACTCTAAACCATGCGCTTTTCAAATATCCATGCACTGACAACGGATTTAAACCAAGAACCTTCCGATCTAGAGGCTAACACCGTAACCACCAGACCTGTTGGTTGGCACCGGCTGGTGTTAAGTCTTCATGTATGTAATTTGTAAATAAACGCGATGTATAGCAATATTGTGTTTCTCTATATATATTTGTCTATTAATACCCCACCCCATGGTAATTTAGTTATAACCTGACAATATGTTACTATATGAATGGATAGTTTATAGTTCGATCAACCAAAATTAAATATAGAGGCAAGAACCTTATGTATTTGATATTTTCATTAACATAACCATATCTCATCCCAACATCAAAAATGACAGAAAATATTAAAAAATGCCTCTCGAGAAATAAAACTTGAATAATTACTTAATGCTACGTAGCTGTCGTTGTAAATATTTGGTAAACACAACCACTGTGAAGTGATTTCTGTACTAGGATAGATTAAGATGACTCACTTTATATGTTAACAGTAATTTCTTACCTTAAAATTAAATATAGTGACCAACTATAAAGACTTGTGCATTTTTTAAAACATATTATAAAGTCTGCATTCTTATTTCGCATAGAAATTGTACCTGTAACTTTGGACCACCATCGACACGAGGTTCTGGCTATGCTTATGGCGAAAAGAACATTCTAAATTAATATGAACATTCATTGCCAGGTCAAAGCTATTAGTCTATTCTAGTTTGACAGTTGTTTAAGTCATGTGGAGAGAAAAATTATGCTTCTACGAAACTTGATAATAAGAAATTATTGAGTAATGAGCCGATTGGTCGGGACTTCAAACAATGATGTAGAAAACTAAGACATTTTTATTTTTATGAAAACTACAATTTTCGATCGTTGCTTAAGAAAAAAAAATCACTGCACCAAATGTTATGAACGAATTAGTTTACTAAAGTAAAACGAATTCATTCATGTTAACAGTAGCAAAACTTTTAACTGTGCATTATTTATGTTGTTAATTCCCCTTTCGCTTTGAATTCCAAGGATGAACAACATCTTGACGCAATATCATTAAACATACTATTGACACTTTCAGATGTGGCGATTGGAAATTATGATCCCAGAAGGTAGTTTTTCAACATTGCGCTCCCATGAAGACATTAAATGTAACTGGTCTAATTAACAGATGCTTTTATGTAAAGCTAAATGTAGATGGCGCTAGCTTCTCTGAGATGAAACGTGCTACCTGTATATATTTCGTATTGGGCAACCGGAGTTATAAATCTTCGCCTTACTGTGCTTACACTGAACGTCCCTCTCATAATAGCAGAAAATACAACGGCAAAAACATACTTGATTGCAGTTTTCTACAGTGTAATCAAATGAACTGCCACAATTCGAGAAAATATTTTATAAACAATGAAATCCCACTTCAATTAGACAACTATATGGAAGCCATAAAAGGGAGCCTGGGTGCCTAAATCTCCTTAAAAAGTTTGTTTATTGATATTTAAAATATCTCATTTATATGATAAATTCATAATTGGTGAAATCGTGCGACTATGATGCATATTACTTTATTAAAGTACAAAAGCGCATCGTGATTAACTATCCAGGTGGTTGTCTCCACGACGTACCTCCTCATTAGCAAAACTGACCAAATCTTGCTTGACGAGGTAACTTGGCATTAACTAGGCATGTAAACTCGTCATTAGAAAACTAACGAGATCTTGGATTGGATTGGATATGGTTTTGTGGCATTGAGTCCTCTTGGTGTGATTGTGAAATTGTATGTGATATATAAACCCAATGTCATGTAAAAAGCTAAAAATATTTGGATGAGGATTCTCTCCAAACCTAGGTATATGAATTAAAATGTTTAAGTCGTTAACTATTAAAATGAGAACATTCTATTAAAATGTGTTTCACTGTTAGTAGGAAATTGCAGTAATTGCAAATAGGATGATCTTCTCAGAGAAGGAGGTGTCTATGGTTTATGCGAGTATATCCAATACGGAGGCGTGTTGATATAACATTTTGTCTTCTTAAAGGTAGTGATTTCCATCGAGTAATATTTGGTTTAATAGCGTAGAGTTTGTTCTTCGTTTGTTCAATCCATTCGTTTTGCCATTTTTCTTCCAAAAATTTGTAAATGCTAGATTTTAAATCAACGATGAGGGATGGTATGGTCAAAGTTATTTACCGCCAATTTGGACGAGATCTTGATCGATGAGGTAAGTTGTCATTGGAAGATCAGGATCTCGGACCAGATCTCGATATTGTCACAACGAAAAAAGGCAATATCTCTATCGTTCAGAACTCAATCATCATTACTGATGAAGAGATGCCTCTTCTTTTGTGAAATTGGTCAGAGCTCGATGAACGAGATATCTCGTCGAGACCACTTGGAGGGTTAATAATATGAAGGTAGTAAGTAAAGTGTGGAGGATAAAGCGATAAACTCCAGAAATGGTCAATTTAAAAGTTTTCAGCGCATACCAAAATCCTCTTTAAGATACTGACTTCATTCGGTGTGTCCACACATGAAGCCGAGAATATTTTCTCTTCCATAGGAATAGTTTAAAAAAAAAGGAACGCAAGAAATATAATTAACGGAAATAAATTAATTACCTTTAACGCGAATTTTAGATTGTATTATGAAATTACTACCGCTGCAATCATCCACACCCGATATCAATCCCCCAGACATTTCAGGGAAAAAATTCCCCTTATCAGGTAAAAAAAAAAAAAATCCTTCAAAATCAGAGATTATTCAGTTTTTACGTTCTTTCACTCTTGCAACTCCTATTAAAGCGAAGGAAAAACACAATTCCCAAAAGGCCAATCCAACGCTTAATCTCGTTACCGTCCGATGTTGGACGGAGAAAAAGGAGTTGATTTAGTTTTTAAGAGAAATCAGATTACGCGCGATAACTCTCAGGAGGGCCACATTCTTCTAATTAAAATAAATTCAACGATTCCCCCCTTTTTTTAGACTCGCGCCGCAACACGTTCTAAATGCGACGTGGAAAATGCATCCTTAGTTTTTATAGTTCCTCGCCTTCTAAAGCAGAGATCAGTGGAACAGACAAGAGGTAAATCTTGAATAATTTTTAGTTTACACATGTTGGAGATCTTTATACTTCGGGTTATTGGTGTAGTATGTAATCAAAATTGTATTAATTTGGATGAAAGGTTTCTCATTTTAACTTCTGTTGGGAGTTCAAATGAGAGAAAAGAACTGGATATCTTATAAACCGTCAAGTCTAGTCGCGACTTAAATTTTTCTAATTATCATTATCAATTATCACAGTTCCGATATTCCATAGTTTCTCTTTTCCATAACTTTATTTCGTAGTCAAAATTCAGGTGAATAGTATGAAAAAGTTGTTGCATCACAAATCAAATTTGATATCTTGAAAGCTGACATCAGCATACACAATGGCAACAGTTTTAAATGAGTGTCTGGGATGAATAGAATAAGTCTATCGTGTGGCATGTCTCTCTATCCATGTCATGCTATACATTATTTTACATCGCATATACATTGTGATACAATCTTGTAATACATATACAACATGCATATTGAAAGGCAATGTCTTAGGATTATCGAATCATGATAAGTCTGAATTTAACCAAGCCAATATTTTTTACTCTTGAGCTTTTGTTAGAAACAATGGTGACGATTCAGGCGATTTTAAGATGGTCTGTAGATGTCTATATGCCATGAAGCTGTAAGGGGACTGATGTACTGCAGACTTAACTCCATCATGGGATACAGACACTTGGATTGGGTTTACGGTAAACAAAATTTCTCATGACGTGAAAGTGGCCAGATGAGAAAAGAAAAATATTTTGGTGATCCAAAGCAGAAATTTAAAGTCAAGAAATGCATACGCAGGTTCTGTCCTAATAAAAGTTTGCTATGAGGTTATAGAGGCAATTAAAGTGTTGTAGACAAAAAGTGAACCTAAACCACTTGTTTAAGTTGAAAACCGCTTGTCAAACTCCCTGGAGGCCACAAATCGCACGATTTGTATTATTTTCCTTTGAAGCAAGGGATGAACAGACAGGCGTCGTAGCAACTGAGGATGTACTGCACACATGTATGGTGCTTAAAAATTAATATCAGCTATGTTCAATGTAGATATGGATGTGAGAACTTCTGGACGTTTGCTCAATCAGTTTCCCCATCCTTAACTAAAAATATTGTGTTGATAACATTCATCCTGAACTACGCAGCTATCGCCAACCATCCTCAATTGTAATTGCTACTTTTGTTTATCAAGTCTACAAATCCTACATTACATGCGTCTTTAATTAATTACTTTCTGTCTTCCCGTAAACCACCGATGCCGTCATTCTATCTTTTCTACGAGAGCTTTCTAATTTTACCGAATTATTTCACTTAAAAAATTTGTTTGACACGTCCAGGCGCTTATATTATTTAAACAATCGTAATGGAATTTGCTTGAGCTCAAATTTTGTATTCTCTGCACGACTTTTACCCGTTTTCGTCGATAGATTTCTGTGATCCATAGGAGCATAAACAATTCAGAATTATTTTGTTCTTTGGTTTGCCATGTTTTGTCTACATAGTTGATTTAACCCCTTGGGTACATTTGATGACTGAGACTCGGCATGCACTTGTTTTGCCTAAGTTACGGATGACGAGTTTAATTCGTCATTCAATAAATTATTAACTAAACATGTACATTCTTGTTCATAGCAAGACTGATTGGTGTTAAGAGACTCCTTGAATCAAATTATTCAATCGTGTTCTCTACAAAAATACACTTTATTTAATCTGACTCCCTACATAGACATATTTACAAGGCTGCGTTATCACTCTTTTTTCGAATAAACGCGGAGATCAGAAGCTGTGCGATCTCTCATACTGTTGCCATTCTTATCAAACGAAATTATACGAAAATACAGTCCAGTCACATTAATGTGACCACCTGTCAAAAGCCAGAATAACCACCTTTGCGAGACGTGCAGGAAGAGAGTCAATTAGGTTTCTGAAGGTGTTCACTGGGATGTTGAGCCATGCCGTCTCCAGTGGCGTGGCCATATGCGCTAGATTACGCGCTTGAGGATCCATGGCGCGAACAACTCGATAGAGGTGGTCCCACATATTCTCGATTGGGTTTAAATCCGGTGAGTTTGCTGGCCAGGGGAGTGCGGTAAACTCATCCTGGTGCTCTTCGAACCACGCACATACACTGCGAGCTGTATGACACCTCGCATTGTCCTGCTGGTAGATGCCATCATTCTAAGGAAAAATAATTCGCATGTAGGGGGGGACATGGTCCGCAAGGACAGATGCGTACTTGTGCTGATCCATCGTGCCTTCCACAATGATGAGTACACCCAGTGAATGCCAGGAAAACATTCCCCAAACCATAATGCTCCCTCCTCCAGCCTGGATCCTTCCGGCAATTGTTGCAGGGTGTTTGCTTTCAGAAGTTTCACGCCATATACGCCAACGTCCATCTGTCCGATGGAGCATAAAACGTGATTCATCGGAAAAAGCCACCTGTCGCCACTCTGTGTACATCAAGTTGCAGTACTGGCGAGCAAATATTAGCCTTCGTCGCCGATGAACAGCAGTCAGCATAGGTGCTGACTGCTGTTCGTCTGCTGCGGAGGCCCATGCGCAGCAACGTTCGTTGAACCGTTGTTGAGGATACACTCTTGGACTAGCGCGTCTTTCTAGTAATGGCTCTTCGTTACGTGGACGATTCTATTTAGGACCGTGGGGAGGACAGGCGCCTCAATCCCATGATAGTACTTTACGCAAGTCCAACTTGATCGGCTAATCGGATCACATGACCTAGATGCGTATGTCATCAAGGTTTATAGTTGTTGGCGATTTATCTCTTCCTTTCTGCTTTCTTCTTTTCTTTTCAGATCCATGGCTATGGGTGGGTAGAGGTGGGAGCCGAAAATTGTATCCTTTTATTATATAAGTTAATAATTATATAAGTTAGTGTTTTATGTATGCTTTTTGTTACATCAGAATGGTCCTAAGCCAGCGGTGGATACGACATCATCATCCTAAAGCAAAGGGGACGGCAGAGGGGCGGAAAAATATCAGCTGGTAGTGAGTTCAGGAGTGGTTCTTAGATTATTTATGTAAAATCAACGGAAGCTTGGAAAAATATGAAAAGGGTATTAAAAATTAGGAAAAGTAAATTTGAATGAAAAGGAATTAAATTGGAATTTTTTTTTAATAATTTGGAGGATCTAAAAATTTTTCCGCCAGCTGGGTTCGAACTCGGGAAGTCATCCTCCGCTGCCGACGCTAATCTGAAGGTGGGTGACTTTAGCCATTAGGCCATCGTTGCTTCACGACAAGAAGCTCTTTAAAGTATAAGTACCCTTCCATCAATCATACATTCCATCAATCTGCTTCAAAAAATCATAGAAGACACACAAAAAAAAGACTACCAGACAAGTAAATAATCATAGCTCACTGTAGATCAAATGATCAAAACAAGTTACGAAAGAATCAAACTGAAGAATCGATTCACTTATCACGAGTTTAATATCTACCGACCTCCCTACGGTCCTAAATAGAATCGTCCACGTAACGAAGAGCCATTACTAAAAAGACGCGCTAGTACACTCTTGGTAGCCCCTTGGTTCATCTGGGCGGTCAGTTGACCAACAGTTGCACGTCTATTCACCCGAACGCATCTCCGTAGCCTTCGTTTCGCCTCTGTCATCTCTAGCCCGTGGTGCACCACATGTGCCACGCAGCTGATTTTGGATAGTGCCATTTTGCCATGCACGGTATACTTTTACCACGGCGGCACGCGAACAGTTCACAAAATTAGCAGTTTCCGAAATGTTTACACCCTTGCTCGAAAGCCAATAATCATGCCCTTTTGGACGACGGATAAATCGCTACGTTTCTGCATTACGCCAACGATTGAAATGCTTTATATACACTCCACTGCAATGTGCTGCCACTTGCCTTTTGTGATTGGTTATTTCACGTTAACGTCGAAAGTAGGTGGTGGTCACATTAATGTGACTGGACTGTGTATATCATCAACTAGTGTGCAAACGATAATACAAAAATATAACAGTAATTAGTGTACTTTAGTAATAATTAGTTTAGTGTTTTTTAATGTTATACTTTAGTATAATTTAGTTTCGTATATTCGTACAGACGATAATACGAAAATATAACAGTAACTAATGTGCAAACGATAATCCGAACTACTGTTTTGCAAATAAATCTAACCAAGGAGTTAATACAGTTGTTACAATTTGTTAAACTATTAGAGACCAGGTAACAATATGAATGTATAAGATATAAAGATATTCATACCATCCCTAAATTCGATTGATTGGTAAGAACTGAACTGCGGCACTGAGTTATCTCGAGACATATTGTACCAAGCACACCCAAAAAATTTCTATGAGTTCAAAGTCAAATTAAATTTTTTAATTATTACTTATCTACGACTTGAAAAGTGAGCAAAACATAACAGAAATTAAGTAGCACCTAAACTGTTAATTGTATTTGCTAGGGTATGTTTTAAACCTTTTGAAGGTTGATTGTGTTTTATATCGGAAGGGTCATTCGATTAAGTCAACGCCATATCATGAATACACACAAGAAAAGTTTTACTTAAGCAAAGAGAGAAATATACCCTGTGTTAGTTTCAAGAATCGAATATTCGCCACCTACAACTCCTTTTGAAGGATTATGCAGATTCGAATTGCTGCAGTCGACAACCCGTTTCAGGTACTTAAATTTCACGAGCAACATTCAATTTCCGCACCTGGCTTAGTAATTGACGAGAACCGTTTCTGAACCAACACAGGTAGCTAAAAGCACCTTCCAAAATTTATACCCGTGAAGAAAGTCACGTAAAGATATGTGAAATTCTCCAGATTAGACAATACCAATGTATTTCTACACTCCGCGTCCCCCATAAAAATGCCTTTTTGCCATAAAATGCGCGACGCATTTTTCTCGCAGACAAATGCGTATCACAGGGCATGACTAATGCATATCTCTCCAACTGGCACTCCCTCACGTGCTATCTCGAAATCGAAGCGGTTGTCACCGACAGAGCGCTGCAGGAAGACAGAAGAAAAAAGCACCACGTCTCTGGAGATAGGTATCTTGAAGACCGTCGGACAATAACTTCGACTTCCCTAAACTGCAAGTGACAGCGTTATCTTGTAAATGTGTCTTACATCTCCGAATTCTAAGAACTCGACGCAACATTTGTCTGCTTGATTTGCTTCTTCTCTCCCCTGCTTCGGTCTCACGGTGCGGTTGTGGTACGCTACAAGAGGAAAACAGATTTTCTTCTTATTGTCGGGCTAAAACAGGAGGCACATGTTGGTCACGTTACGATTCAAAGCAGGAAATTGGACTTGACAGTTGTAAGGCAACAGAGAGGTCGCAAAGTCAAACCGCTTCTTGCTGAAACAGCGTCTTGTTCACTGTGTTAAGGGGATTTTATATTTGTGTTCTGCAGAGAAGTGTATAATGGGGACATAAAAGTGGTACCTTATCTCGGTTTACTTCTACGAATTGTAATGCCTCGAATTGAGCAACATCCGTGCAATCTCTGTTAATTTAGATTTTTGAAACTGAAGTCCTTTTATATTAAATCGAAAATTTAGCAAATATAAATGGAATTCAATTGATTTTCACCTCCCTGTCCATATAACAGATTGTAGCACTCTTCAGGTAAAATAAATATTAGGGTCTTTACAAGGCTATTTTCATGCGGCATTTCACTTAGATTGTGAGATTACTGTAACTCTTAAGTCACTGATGAAGAAACTTTCACAAGAGCTAAATGTGGGTCTGACACAAATCATTAAAAAAAATATTTTCTTAACTAACTTGTACATATTAGGCCACCAATTTTTAATGACGCTTGACCTTGGACGGGTATTGTTGACCTCAGTTTTTGAATGCATATTGATACGCAGTGTTTTAAAAAAATTAAGGCTTTTGAGACATTTCTTGTCAAAACAACACAGGATCATTTTGAAAACTCGACCTTTTCTAATTTCAATGAAATTTAGTATATATGTGGCATAAGAAATGATATATGCTATGTGAGTCATATCTAAATTATTTTTCGATTTACGGGTAATTTAAAATTTTAAAATTTGGGTCACAATATGTAACGAATTTTGTAAAATCTCGAGTTCCACTTACGCTAAAAAGCATAACTCTCTCTCTCTCTCTCTCTCTCTTTCTTTCTCTCTTTGCTTTATTTTTTAAATTCACGCAAGTTTCTAATTATGTGTGATATACTACCAATAACGTCATAAATTTTTTTTTTATTCAAGCCAAGTATTTTTTTAACTTAGAATTTGTTTCAATCCAGTTTAAAAATTTTGAAAATTTAGGCCCGAGTGCCTAACATATGCTGTAAATTTAGAGTTTATATTTACATAGAGCTAAATAATATTTTATAGCTTAGTTTATTGTAAACATTTGCTGTAGCAAGTCTAAGGCCTACATACTTCTGAGGAAAAAAATGGAACAAATTTGTATATTGCCCATTGATCTCTATGTAAACTTTTTAATTAAAAACAAAATATAATTAATGTCTTAAAATATTTTTCGCGTTCCAACTTGAGAAACTTTTAGAGTTAAGGCTGATATGAAATTACATTTATTTTTAAAATTTTAAAATGTAGGTTTTATAAAAAAAAAATGCTTTTCTAAATTTTTGAGAAAAATACTCGATTAAGTTGCATAAAATCCTACACTCCTGTTTAACTTTTGTTTGCTTAAGTGACACCAAAAACATAACAATATATTAAAAACAAAGTTATTGCAAAAGTTTAAATACACATAATTACAAAATTTTATTTTGTGTGTGTGTGTGTGTGTTTTTTTAAATCCAGCAATTGTTTTAAAAATTTGTATACTTGGTTTACTTAGTCCTCACGAATTTTAGTTGAAATTGGCAAAATGAAATTCGAATGTTGTGTTGAATTGACATGGAATGACATTTTAATAATCCCTTTAAAATAACATTATGGGACTTTCAGCTTATTGACGCTTTTTAAAGAGTTCTTAACAGCTAAGGCCTGATTCTGCACTTGAGGCCCGTAGTAACTCTGTAGTAGAATACTTTTTGAGGTTTGCAAAGGAAAGGAGTGTAAATAACATTCATTTCGCTTCTGCTTACAAAGGATTTTGGACCTATTTCCAATCTTTCTTGTTTGGAAAATATTAGATATTAAAAACAGACTGTTCGAAATTCCATTTTCAAACGACTATATCCCATGTTGAACAAACTTTAATTTCATTTAATAAAAGTTTAACGAAACAATTTTGAAACCAAAAACTGATTCCAGCAGTTAGTTCGAAGAATCGGAGATTTTTTTTTCAGATTCGACAGAATATATAGCGTTTTCCTTTCACGTAACAAGTCATTTTAAAACACCTTTAAATTTTAATTTCGGATAATCAATCCGAACTTGTTAAAACACATTTTTAAACTTAAGGAGTTCAATGTATTGGCAGGGTAAGCTCCCCCATCAAGAGACGATAGTAATTCTCGAATCAATGCCGAGGAAGGCCCGGTGCTTTTGCACATCCTCCCCAATCGAATTACAGAAGATCCAATTTAAACGGGAGCACAAAACTGTAGCGCGTGCCCTCGCTCTCCTAATTTATTTCAAATCGATGCCTTAAAACAATAAGGTAATCGAGGATCCTCAAGACGCAGTCTTCCTTATCGGCGAAAAGTTGCCCATCATCGATTGAGGTGGCATCTTTCGGATCCAAATTCTTCTTTGGGCTGTTTCTCTGATCACATGCCGGCCCACTTTACACATCCCAGATGTTATTCCCGCTCTCTTACCTCAACAGGAAATCGATACAAAATATCTTCCTTGGTGCTATCTCCCACCGCATGCCTTTTCCGGCCCTCTAACTCCCACAAGTCTTCCCTGTTCTTCTTTAACATATATTTATATATGTACGTGTTTTTTCTCCGCCTTCCCCCAACTATCTTGGAACATAACATCTTAGCAAATGAGACCAGGGATGAGTTTCTGTTATTATCCAGACAGAAACGGTGGTAACAGTCGAGACCTTCCAAAGGGTGTTGACTTCTAGTTGGGTCTGTGGAATGATTGTTGAAATTTCGGCTCCAAAGCAATTCAATGTAATTAAAAACAAGTCCACAGTTAGGAAAAGCTGCTCCTCAAACACAAGACCAAATAAAAACAAAAACTGAATAGGTATAAGAGTCAAAAGTGCTTATGAAGCTAATTCAATGTCACATTAAAATTATAATTAAAATTTAAACGCTTTAGTTAATAGTAACATATTAGTAAATATAAGACTAAAATGTATTGGTCAACATGCAAATGATAAATAATTAGATATTTTTAATGCAGATTTTAAGGATTGGATTGGATATGATTTTGTGGCATTGAGTCCTCTTGGGACATATTATGCCAAACTCAAGATAAAAAAAATCAGATACATAATATAATAATGAAATGAGATATGTTAAAACATAATGAGTAAATACTATATAAAATTATACGTGATGGATAAAACCAATGTCTTGTAAAAAGCTTACTAAAATGAATACTATATAAAGTTATATGTGATATATGAACCCAAAATGTCATGTAAGAAGTTAAAAATATTTGGATGAGGATTCTCTCCAATCATGTCTTCTAAAACCAAAGTAAAATAATTAAAATGTTTAAGTCGTTGCCTATTAAAATGAGAGCATTCTACTAAAATGTGTTTTACGGTTAGTGGACAGATACAGTAATTGCAGATGGGATGATCTTCTCCGAGGAGGAGGTGTCTATGTGTTATGCGAGTGTGTCCAATACGAAGGCGTGTCAAGATAACATTTTGTCTTCTTAAGGGTAGCGGTTTCCAGTCAGATATATTTGGTTTTAAAGCATGAAGTTTGTTCTCGGTTTGTTCATTCCATTCGTTTTGCCATTTTGTTTTTAAATATTTGTAAATGCAAGATTTTAAGTCCCGATAAGGAATGGTATGACTAATATGATTTACTGCCGATTTGGCGGCTTGGTCAACAATTTCATTTCCTGCAATCCCAACATGGGATGGGATCCAACAAAATAGTAAGTTAAAATTTTTGGATGAAAAATGATAAATTCTTTTCAGTGATTCTAAAACAATGGGATGACTGTCATGATCAGGATGTTTCAATGACTGTAAAACGCTTAATGAATCTGTAAAAATGATACATTTTTTATGACAATGATCGGATATATGTTCTAGTGCTTTAAAAATGGTCATTATTTCAGCGGTAAAAACAGAACAGGAAGAATGAAGTTTAAAACTATGACGGGAATCATTAATAGTGAACGCAGCTCCAACATAGTTTTCCCTTTTAGACCCGTCAGTATAAATATGTATAAAATTTGAGTAATTTTCTATATGGTTTTGAAAGAGTTGTTTATATATAAAATCAGAGGTATCTGCTTTAATAAAATTTTGGAACGGGTTTTAAAATTCAAAATCATGATTAAACCAGGGAGAGAAATAATACAGTTTTTTCTGGGTGACGTCAAGTGAAGAAAGTTCGGATCCGTTTATTAAGTCCAGCATTCTTAAATGGAATGTAGGGATGAAGGATGTTTTTGCTTGATAAAGGCGTTTTAAATATGGGCTGTGATCAATGGTATGCAATGGGTGATGAGGGATTGAGGAAATTCTAAAATAGTATTCCAGTGATAACAACTGTCGTCTGAAGTCCAGGGAAGGTTCAAAAGATTCTACGTACAAGCTGATTACGGGAGTAGTCCTAAAGGCACCAGAACATAAACGTAAAGCGGTGTGGTGGATAGTGTTCAGAGTTTGAAGAGCAGATTTTCTTGCTGAACCATACACCACGCAGCCGTAGTCCAATTTAGATCGAATTAAAGCTCTATAAATTTTAAAAAGGCAAGTTCGATCTGATCCCCATGATAGTTTTGAAAAAACCCGTAAAATGTTAAGAGCTTTTTCGCAACGTTTGCGTAAATTTAAAATATGCGGTTGAAAAGTCAACTTCTTGTCAAATATGATGCCTAAAAATTTTAAATTGTCCACAACATTGATTAAAATATCTTTGAAAAATATTTCAGGGTCAAGATGAAGATTACGCTTTTTGCAAAAATGAACACAAGAGGTTTTAGAAGGTGAAAAACTGAAACCATTTTCATTAGTCCAATGTGTGATTTTATTTACTGCCTGTTGAAGTTGTCTCTCTATTAAACGAATGTCTTTAGCTGCGCATGAAACTTGCAGGTCGTCAACGTAAATAAGACCTTTAACTGATGGCGGCAATTGAGAAACAATATCATTAATTTTTAAAATAAATAAAGTAACACTTAAAACACTGCCTTGTGGTACTCCCTCCTCTTGAATAAAAACATCTGAAAAAATTGATCCAATCCGTACTTTAAAATATCGTTTCTCCAAAAAATTTTGAATAAAAATAGGCAGATTTCCCCTTATGTCGTTTTTAAAAATATCCTTTAAAATTCCATGTCTCCACGTTCGATCGTACGCTTTTTCTATATAAAAAAATATCGAGACGAGATGTTTGTGCAGATTTTAAGGATCTTCATAGGAAAAGATGATATGAATGATTATTACATACAGAATTTATTTAAAAAAAATCGATACAGCGTAATGATGAAATGCTACATATCCCCCTTTGAAGAGAAGCATTTCAATATCTTTATTCAAATGCAATTCATTAATGCAAAATCCCTTGCTTTCTTCAATAGAGGAGCTGTGACGTCAGCTACACTAGTGAAGAAAAACGACGTGGAAAGATAACTAATAAATTAATTTAAAAAATGTTCTAGATTAAATTTTAAAATTTATGCTTCGAGGTGCATTTAGTCACATTTAGGACTACCTGTGTGCTAAATTTCAGGACAGTACGGGCATAAATTTGTAAGAAGACACCAGACATACAAACCCATACACAGACACACAAACAATTTTATAATAGTAGAGATTAGGCAGCCTTTGAAAATGGTGCATTGTATGCCCCCCCCCCCATTAACTAAGTAAACACCATCTAAACTTCAAAAAACACTTCTCGGAGGTCCGTCTGTTTCAGAACATACTATGCTTCGCGATTTTGCTGCAAATCTCCTCGTCTGTCTATCCGAGTTCTAATGGACAGAACGCGTGTGTTGATTGCTTTATTGTGTTGGTGATTTGCTTTAACTAAACACGTTTTAAGCTCCATAAAACGCTTCTCAGAGGTCTGTCTATGTTTCAGAATATACTACGCTTCGCGATTTTACTGCAAATCTCCCCGTCTGTCTCAGTTTCTAATGAACAGAACGCGGGTTTGTTAATTGCTTTATTGTGTTGACACAATGCTTTACCTAAACACACGTTCTAAACTTCATAAAACGCTTCTCAGAGGTATGTCTGTTTCAGAATATACTACGCTTCGCGATTTTACTGCAAATCTCCCCGTCTGTCTCAGTTTCTAATGAACAGAACGCGGGTTTGTTAATTGCTTTATTGTGTTGACACAATGCTTTACCTAAACACACGTTCTAAACTTCATAAAACGCTTCTCAGAGGTCTGTCTATGTTTCAGAATATACTACGCTTCGCGATTTTACTGCAAATCTCCCCGTCTGTCTCAGTTTCTAATGAACAGAACGCGGGTTTGTTGACTGCTTTCTTGTGTTGACACAATGTTTTACCTAAACACACGTTCTAAACTTCATAAAACGCTTCTCAGAGGTCTGTCTATGTTTCAGAATATACTACGCTTCGCGATTTTACTGCAAATCTCCCCGTCTGTCTCAGTTTCTAATGAACAGAACGCGGGTTTGTTAATTGCTTTATTGTGTTGACACAATGCTTTACCTAAACACACGTTCTAAACTTCATAAAACGCTTCTCAGAGGTATGTCTATGTTTCAGAATATACTACGCTTCGCGATTTTACCGCAAATCTCCCCGTCTGTCTCAGTTTCTAATGGACAGAACACGGGTTTGTTGACTGCTTTCTTGTGTTGGTGATTTGCTTTAACTAAACACACGTACCACAACACGCTTCTCGGAGGTCCTGTCCGTCACTGTTTCGAAATCCACGTTCAGAGATTAATCGCAAATCTCCCCGTCCTTCAATCCGAGTTCCTTATGCTCCGAATAAACCTCAAACCTGTCTGCATTTGGCTGTCATTTTAGACTTCATTCTCCCCCCCCCCTCTTTTAATATAAAGAAATATTGTAAAAAAGCGAAAATAGAAACACGGGGGCAAATTAACTGTCGCTTGCATTGGGGGAAAAGACAAAAAAATTCATAAATCCGAACCCTGGCCATGAGTCTCTACCACTTATCTATTGCTGACAAGGAGGTTATAAAAGCCCCCCTCTCTCGAAACCACCCAAACAATTTGTGCGTACATTGTTAGACGTTCCCACCTTTCTCTCAACTCCCCCTTACAGCATACACACAAGGGGGATTTCCAGGGTCGCTGGGTGTTTATATTCCGCCTGACCCCACCCCTCACAGAATATTTTCCTTTGCAGGGGGAGGCGCTCGACTTATCAACGGGGGAGGAGAAATGAAGGGAGAAGGGATCGATCCGCCATTTTGATTTTCAGTACCCCCCCCCCCTTTGCCCTGCCACCTACGTAACAGCTGGTCCTGATGGCAAGGGGGGGGGGATCATGAAAGAAGCTGGGGTGGGGTCAGGGGAGTATGAAGGTCATGAGATCTTGCGACAGCTCCCTCCGTTAATTCTTGTACTCGCAAGCCCCCCTCCCCTGCATCCGTGAGAATGTACACGATTCGCAGTACACGGAAATGTATTTCGGAAGGTTTTTTTAACACCACTCCCTCTTTTTCGGCTATCGAAGTTAATGATTTCCGACTTTTTTTTTCTTCTCTTCGCTCACCCCTTCGATCAGTTTTTTTAACTGTCTCCTCCCGTAGAAAGTAATATAACGCTTCAGCGGATAAATATTCTTTTGATTTTTATGGGGAGTTTTTTCTGTGTTTGATATTTCTTCGGTGGAGCGAAAATTGAAGCTAAGCACGAGTCGGGATTTGTGTGTTTTCCGATATCAGATATTTAATTAGTTGAAGTAATCGGGAATATTACGCTACAATGTTTGCGATTAGGCACACCAACAAAGAATCTTTTTTCCTAATTCCATGGGCTATTTGTAGGTATAAGAAGTGACTAAAAGGATTGAAACAGGTGAAACAAATGGTCTATAACGCTTTTTTCTGCGAAACTAAACAATTCGCAGAAGAAAATTAAAGAAAAGAACATATATTAGCAGAATTACCCGGAGTTACTCGAAAAGAATGAGTTTAACGTTGATCGAAAGTGTTGAGAATAATTATTTTACTCTATAATAGACAAATGCAAGCACAATTTGAGTGGCAAAATAACTTTTTAAAACTCCATTTCGACATTTTTTGATTCTACAATTCAATTGGGACGAAATGCGTAAATGCTTGCTTTATCCATCCGTGTAATCCATTTCAAATGCATTACATTAAAGTATAAGACTAAACTACAAAAATTGATATTGAGGTGACTACTGCAAGATCTTGAGTTTTGAAGTGATTCTTTCCTGCTATACCGGCCGTAGTCTTTAATGGCCGTAGTATTATGGCCGTAGTCTATAATGGCCGTATTCACCAGTTAA
Source organism: Metellina segmentata (assembly GCA_947359465.1). Classification (NCBI taxonomy): domain Eukaryota; kingdom Metazoa; phylum Arthropoda; class Arachnida; order Araneae; family Tetragnathidae; genus Metellina; species Metellina segmentata. The sequence continues at coordinate 85,592,374 of OX375874.1, forward strand.
TTCGCGCATCAACGTCAATCCCCGGGTTATCGAAAAAACCGTATTCACAATTCCTTATCCGTGGTTTAAACCGCCGTTTCGGTGTTACATTTTGATCCTCCGGAATTGTCGAATTAACTTTCGGTTTAGAATTACGCATGCGCAGTACTATCTATACTGTAAACAAAATGGATGACACACTTCATCATATGCTAAATTACGGTGTTATTCAAACGACACTCATTCACCTGATCTTATATGAATCGGAACAAGAACAATATTACATTTTCTATAAAATGGGATATGCCTAGATGTGTTCTGGTTTTAACTATATTCTGAGTCGCCAGAGTAGAATTAAATGAGAGAGCGAATGGTAAAATACGACCATGGAAGATGCAAATTCGTCGAGGAACAAAAATTATTTTGTTGGTTTATTACGAAAATAAAAGAAAATTGGCAATGCAAGTGCACAACCAAGTTGAAATGCCGTATGCGTTCTATTCAACCATAATTTGGAATCAATTCAGCTGACGAAGTACGTGTATGACTAGTATGAATGCAGATTCGGCCGTCGTAACAAATATAAACAACGTCACGTGATCACGAGGAAACAGTAGTAGATAATCTCAGAGAGGGTATCATTTTAATTCTTGTATCACTTAACCCAGGGTTGGCCAACCTTTTACTTACCATGCGTCAATTTTTTTTCACACATGATTTCAGATGCGCCATACAACTCAAGCACCTTTTCTACCTTCTTACGTTCATAGTCCTGACATACCCTTAATAACTTTTTTTATAAAAGTATATTTACTGACATAATTAACATTTTTAAATGATTTAACTATTGTATGCAATACAATATCTATCATAGCACTTAAGCATTACTTATTATTAATGAGACTTATAAGCCAGTTTGGATTTCGCTAGTCTTTTAATGTTTTAAATAAATGCAACTTTATTTCTATAAATGCAACTTTAGGGAATTATAAATGCAACTTTTCATAGTTTAACTGCAACAAAAAAGTTGCCCTACTCATGAGTAAGAAGGCTGTATGAATTGAAATAAGAGCATTCTGGTGTTGATAGCATGAAGATGAATTCAATTATGGTGCCTATTTCAAAAGAATATGTAGGCACAAGAATGCAATGCGCCGCCTGTAATCATCCAATGCGCCACGTTTGGCGCATGCGCCACAGGTTTGCCATCCCTGACTTAACCCGTCGTTTGAGAAAATACGGTTCTTGATGATCTGCGATTTAACTCTGACTCGGGGATCAACTGATCCTCGAGTTAACTCGAGACTAGTAAATATGACCGTAAAGGTTAAGGATAAAAATTTTAATATTTCTAAGTTATTGTTAACTACGTCACACTAGTGCAATACAACCGGCTATTGGTGACGGTCTGGGATCAATCCCGATAATTGGGTAATTTTTAGTTAACGTCGTACTAGAGGAACACAACGGGCTATTGACGACGGTCCGGGTAATGGTAATTTTTTTTTAGTTAACGTCGTACTAGAGCAACACAACGGGATTTTGACAACGGTCCGGGATCAATCTCTTAAGGGAAAGATCCTAGGATAACACCTCGTTATTTTGAACCACGGTCAGATGACGAAGCAACATCCGAGCTGGCACGCCACTCTCCAAACTTCCACACCAACCCAAAGTGAGGACTTTTGGCCACGACAGATTTAAGGTGCACCAGCCGCCTCTACACCATACGCTTACAAACATTCATGCCCGGACCCGGATTCGAACCAGGAATCTTCCGATCTAGAGGCTAACTCCTTAACCCACTGGCTGATTATCCCGCGATTTCCACGGGCAACTCAAATGTAGCAAAATTTGCTCATCCCGCGATTTTCGCGGCCAGGTGTTTTTCTATCTTTATTGAGGAGCGCATCCCGCTTTTTCACCGTTTAACCAATGAAATAAATTACATACAGTGTTAGACGTTAAATTTAGATTTTGGTCAACAGTTGTCGCTAGTCGTCCACTAAATTGCGGCATTTGAAGATACTTTGTATTTACCGCTCTAACTTCGCGCCTTTGTTTGGCGCCTATTTCTAATCAGAAATGGCTGCTAGAAAACGTTCAGCGATTGACAGAGTATATATTCCTGATGATTTATCAGATTCTGAAAGTGATTTTAGTTTTGATAGTGATATAGATTTTTCGGACATCTCCTCAGCTAGCGATGAATCCGATCATGATTCAATAAACTTGAAAAGCGTTAGGCAGTGGTGCAAAATTGATATGAAGAATATTCCTCCTCCAGTTCCTATTCGTGGAAATCCGGGAATTACTGTGCATATAGCTAACAATAACTTCTGACAGTTTAGTTTCTCATGATAAAAATCTATATCAAAAGTCTTTTCTAGAAAGAAAAAAATGCATATTTCAATTATCTAATATATATAGATTTTTATTATGCAAAAAAAAAAAATACACGATTTTTGTAGCGATTTCGGTCTACAAATTGAGAAGTCAGAGGGTTAACCACTATACCGGTTGGTCGGCAGGGATCAATTCCGAAAGGAATGATCATTTAGAATGAAAATTAGGTAGATATTTGGCAGGAGTTTTAATTAACGTTGTAACTGAAGGTATAATTTGAATCTGTTTCGCTTTAGTTTTGGCGGACTTAGTAGATTTGTTTAAACATTTTTTTATCTAGCAATTCATGCACAACTGTGGCAATTCTGGAGTGTCATAAAAGCAACCAATCCCAACACGAATTTCACTCATTTTCGAAGTTGCAACAAACATCGAGAGATCTCCCATTTCATATGGATTTTCAGTTCAGCTGGAACTAGTTAACCAAATTCCCATCAGTTCATTATTTGAGACAGTGAATTTGTCACGATGGCTTCCAACAAGGAAGCAATTCATATCGTCCCTTGTAATGCGTCTTCCAGAGCACAGTGCATGCCACCCCGATAAGCTTTTCCCATATGAGTTATTGGATGCAGGGAACTTCGCTCACTCTCATACATCATGGCAATTTGTTACGGTACTATTTTTACCTCTCATTGCACCGCGGAAAGAACGAATGTATGTGTTACGGTCTTGGTGATGTTAGCAGTGAGTGATATTAAATTTCTAATTAGAAAATATGCGTCAAATTCTTCGGCCCTTGACAGTCAGTAACAAGCGTTACCTCGAGTAATGATGCGAAATATAAGGTTCGTTGGATTTTTTTCCCCCCTCTCTGAGTTAGACTGTCTTGGAAGAAACTTCTCGAGTCCTCGGTAATTGTCAAGGGGAAAGGATGATGTAAGGTGGATTTCATTTTGATAGCCATGAAAAATTGCGGTTCTTTCTACGTCCATGACATTTTCTCGGATTTTGAGATGGACGAAGCAACGACATCCTCTGTCTATTACAAAAGTCTTTTTTTAAGAGTATTTTAAACCATCCTTGATTATTTTTTGTTAGAATACATAAAAGGCTAGGATGACCCTGTTCGAACCACACTGTCAAATAAATTAGTGGAGCAACATATCCACTGCTACTAAAGTATTTAACTTATAACTATTCTTCAGTGAATCGATTAATACCAAGCACGAAATCTATTTTATTACGGGACTACCCTGGCTCATTGTGTCAGCCCACTATGAATTTTAGGTGGCACAAGTTCGATTCATGTTAACCTTTATGCTGCAGCGCTTAGATTTTATCGATCGTCTCATAGAATGGCTCTTTCGTCTGCATGTCCGACCCCCCTTTCCTAATTACCCACCTTGAGCGAGTCTTGAGTGGCATTTACTGAAAATGTTCCGAAGCCGCCATTTTGAATGTCCGCCATTACTGTCATAAGTGAAATCTGAGATGGCCTCATATCCAAAATTAAATCTTCATATGTGTAGTATATGTGCCCCAAGTTGTATACTTCTATCATTAAAGGCACACACACACAATTCTAACAATATTTTGCACGTATCAGCCGTACTAATAGAGAATTGAGTGGCATTTACGACTGACGCTTTCCTTTCATAGTATTTTTTGGCGTATCGTTTGGCGTGAGATAGATATCACCGGAGTGACCTTCTGCTTTCCCCCCAAAGCGTTCACACCTCACGGTCGACAGTGTAGGGTACCGAACAAAAGGAGGAACCCTCTAGAAGGTCAGTCGCTGACAGCTCATAAATGGTGATCGATGGCAGCGGTCACTTAAAAATGGGATAACACCCACAGTACACAGATATATATGTCGCTGGTAAAAATGAAATTTTAGTAATAACAACTGTCTATCTGCCGCAGTGTAAAGATTAAACATCCTGGGTGTATTCATCAGTAAAACCTTCCTTGTGCGTCATGTGTATCTCCATTATTTGAGTTTTCTGTCTTGTGTTTGGCACAGCTTGACCTAATGACCCTCGAGTCGTAAAAACCCAGCCAACCTTTTTCATAACAGCCTGTAACTTTTCACTTCATATCATTTTTACTCTTATCTATGTGAAAGGAACTATCCTTGATAAAGTCTTAGTTATCCCTATGATAATAGGCTCTCTCCTCTCTCTCTCTCTCTCTATTGTGTATATCTTCATACTAACCACACCACAATGCAACCCATTACAATTTTATCTGGTGTGCTTATTAGCCACGAACAATCTTACCTGTTGTCTACGAATCGCGATTACTATAATTTCATCAAATTTGCATCTTTGTTCGTGTGCTTCTGAAGTAAGAGAGCTCTATCAAGCTTTTGAGCTCGAAACCAAGGAACACGACGGAAATCGAACTCCATTCCTGTAGACAAAGAACCGCGATACCATCTCCAACAGCATTCTCTTGAAAGCGAGCTGATGAAATCAAATCAGATAATGGACCCCGTAGTACTTGTAAGCACACGGTGTGTCTATTATTTCAGATCTCCAAAAGTGCAAGCTTCTTAATGGGTATCTTTCGATACATCGCTGTGTTACGTTTTCCAATAGCTTTCGAGCCATTTTTGAAACCCTCTTTGTTAAAAGAGGAAGAAATAAAAGGTTTTCCGAAGACATCGAGAGTCCTGGCTAAGTGTCACAGGAAAGGGAAAAAAATTCTCGTATTTCTGACCGTATAGATACTCAAGCTAAGTGTGTCATTGCTTCAATTTCGTTTTTGTATTCTCTTTTTGTCTCATTTCTAGTTTTGTTCACATTTTCTTCTAGGAGTTGTTCTTGTTTCACATTAATAAATTCTAATAAATGACAATTGCAGAGTGTCATACGTACACCGAATGCCACCTGCTCTCTCCCATTGAAACATTACCACACAGTATCCTACTTTGGAATAATTTAGAAGAGATGTATTACAACTTTCGCGTCTATTTGACAAAGGGAAATGTTGTATCAACGTTTTTAACTTTTTGCAAGAAATCAATGCTAGGCATCATATCACACATTTTATTCATTATTCTATTTTTTGATACTTTAATCTTATGACTGTGATGAACCATATTTTACCTTCTTTTTTATAGATTGTATAATGTACTATTAAAACATGTTTCGGCTATAATAAACAAATTTAGTTTTTCGCTTAGGAAACTCTAACCTAACCAATATATGATATATAACCTTTACTTTTTTTGAACTTACGTCTTGAACGTGTGTTTAAACCTGAGAGGATAACATTACAAGTCGGGCACATTGAAACAAGTTCTAGTAACAGTAAAACCAAGAAAGCATTTTAATACTGTACCAAAAGGAGGATTATTCAAATTATTTTGCAGCTGGATTTTCGGTGAAATTCACATGCCTTAACGCAAGCTTATACGAATGAAATACAACTGATCTGTTCCAAACACTACATTATTTTACTAGAATTTAAGACGGTAAAACTAATGAAAGAAATACCAGTTAAAAAATATTTATCAAAAATACGATTCCGTGTAAGAAGGCGAGTGTTTTATTCTCAACATATTGAACTAAAATACAGGTAATGGCATAGTTTAAATAAAACTTCAACGGTCATATAATTTTTGTTACGAATTATTTCAGTTTCGTGGTGTTTGCTTCAGACATGCTAGCTTGAGGAAATAATGCTTGCGTATTATGAATAACATTATTTCTATAAATTTAGTTGAATCAACCTCACAGTATTTTCTCAGAATATTATAGCACGTATGGTCGGAGAATGTATTACCTTGATAAATATTCTTTGGAACTAATTTTATTTAAAGTCAGGAGTAAGAATTTATGGGCATTTATGTTGGTTGGGTTAATTGGATTTTATAGCGCAAAGGTCATATTAGGCCAGTTATGTCATATTAGGCCAGCGAAACTTTTGAGCTCAGTGTGTCAAAAACCGCAAAAAATCTAGCTTACCTCGGGTGTCTGTCACATCTAGAAATATTCATAATTTGCAGCCTTAGTAAAAAAAGTTATATTTTTGATATTTGTTATTGCTTTTTAATAAATAAATATAATTCTAAACATTAGTGACATGTTTTTGATACTGAATTGAATTTGCTATATCGTCAATTGAAGGTTGGTATTTCGTGCACTTCAAGCCCAAGCAAGCGCAACTAACTTCGTCTGTCAGTCGGTTTCTTTTATTGGTTTTAATATTATTTAACGCTGTTAATAAAGTTTCGACGAAGTACATAGAGGGAAAAATTGTGATTAAAGCCATAGTTAGATGTTTTAGGGTGCTCAAAGTGTCCGGTAGTCGGTTCCAAGTACTCCAAATTTCCTGGTCGTAGTGGCACTCTTCATTCTCTTGACGCGATCTCTTTCAAGATTTTCAAGTATGGACCTCAAGTGGACAAACGCTTGAGACCAGATGCTTGTCTTGAAATTCTGCAAGTACCATATCCAAATCATCAAGTTGCATCTATTGGAAACCATTTAATTCCAAAGTGAAAGCTACTACATAAAGATAAACTTAATTATTCAACTGTCTGTTCCAGGCTTCTAAATTGAATAAATCTTACGCCGAATTGGTCAAGCAAAGAACTTACAATATGCTGGTACTTTATATGGATGGGCTCCATTTCATTTTGTACAGTTGTGCTAGCCTTCTGGAAACACTTTTTTACTCGAGGAAAGTACTTTAAAAGTGCTCTCTGAAAGTAAACTTTGAATGTCATTAAAATTTAAATTTACTGTTCGTAAAGTATACTTGTCACCTAAAATGTCTAGCCATGTCACCTTTGACATTGGTGTCATAGGTTCGCCATCACTGTATTAGGCTAAACTTCCGAACAATGTCAAGTAAATGGACATGCAATTAAAGCTTTACTAAAATATTAGAGAAATACACTTAAGGTGGAATCGAACAATTATCCATACAACTCACAGGTTGGTAGAGCAGTTGGCAAAACCACAGAGCCACACGGGCATTTGTCTGTAAGAGTCAAGACAATAAATATTTCTGTGACAGTTAATTAAGCATACTGTTTGGATATTGTTAACTTGGTTCATGTATGTCAAAGACATTTAAATGGCTTGTTGGAGTTTATTGTGCAATGGCCATAATGTGGCCCACCTATGCCAAACATAAGACATGAAATGTTAATAGACATACAAAGATTTTTACTGACTCAAAAGAGAGAAATACATCAACGGTAAACATTAAAAAATGCTAAATAGGGGTGCAAAACTTTAGTTATATTAGTAGATTTGATTATAAAAATATAAAGTACCTGCTCTTCTACTCAACGTGTTTAAACTTTATTTTATTAAATTAATTAATTTTAAAACCAAATAGAAACTACACTTCTATATTCGAAAATAAAAGTAAGACGAGTATCAAAGAAATGGCTGAATTCAATAAATTAATAGTTAAATATTTGTTAAATGTGTTTATTTTAAGTATTAAAGGGACAGAAAGAAATTAAAACCTTGAGATAAAGGAACAAAAAGTTAAAAAAGGAAAAGCACATTCCATTTTTGCGATGTAATCACCTTAAAATAAATTACATTTGTACCTTTAACGCAAAAGTGGTATGCAGTAGCTACTAGAAGGATATGAAATGTGTTATTTTTGCACTCAAATTCTTAATTGCATTTTGTTTGACAATGACAAAATATAACTTCGAAAAGGAAACAAAGTTTTTATAACTACTTTCCTTGCAATGGAATTTGGAGCTTATTTACAAAATTGACAGCATTAAATCAAATATTTGTTGAGGACTTTTCTACTTCCATTGAAAAGAACTGTTATATAAAGGAATTAAATAAGGTATTGTTAAGAACGCGTAGAATGCTATAGAAATTACAGAAGCAAAATTAAACAGTCAAATTACCATTGATTCGATTAAGAAATGAATCGAAAGTTTACTTTTATTTTCACTTTATCTTACTGGATATACGATGACGGATAACCACAAATTTTTCTGCCTGCTAGATTTCAGGATAAACAGCCCTTCACTAAATAGGCAATTAAGTGTCTGATGGAAATTGTAAATTAAAATGTGCGATACAAAATTGAGTTAACTTTCACCGCTTTCTCGTGAAATGTTAATAAACCGTTTTTTAAAAGTAAAGAAACCGTTTTTAAGCAAACACACAAATAAAACGCTTTTATTATTCCTTTTACGTGTACTTAGAAATTATGGACATGAATGGTGTCTAATACCACAAAAGGATGTAGATTTTATGATTAAATTAGTCAACAATTCCAATTCTATAATGACGTTGCCGAAAGAGAACTTTTGTTAGAGGATAAAAAAAATATTCGTGTCAGCTTTAACCTTTAACTGCTGTCATGGGTCTCACAGACCCCGAGTCATTTTTGACAGGTCGTTTCCACCCCTTAAAGTGAATATTAGTCCCTGTCCAATTCAGTACCTTCCTACTACGTCCAACAGAAGCAACATTCAAAGACTGGTTTGGCTGCCCCAACTATTTCGTATTATACACTATTTGTATTTCCCGCGTTGTCTCTTAGACCCCCTTCACAACATATGCATTACCGTTCTTGTTGAATGAAATTGTCTAAGTTTGAGCAGGGAATTTCAGCAGAAAGCCTAAAACGGCAAAAAGAACTTTGGTAAAAAACGACCTGTGTATCTTACACAAAAAGGAATTCATTATATTGTTGATAATTGGTCGGAAATATAGTACTGGGACAGTGAAATTTTGGATAATATTATTGAAAGCGAACAAGAAACGGATTCGGAAATTGATGAAGACATTTCAAGTGAGTCTTCACAAGAAGAATATTTCTACGGAAAAAATAACTTCAAATGGGATGCCCGAGGGGGGGGGACCTAATTGTGCCGTTAGAACACCAAAACACAACGTAGTTTTACAGTTTCCAGGGTTGAAACATCCTGCAAAATTAGGTGAATAATCTAAATTTAAAATGCATAAATAATAATTATCTAAAGAATATTTCATTAATATATTATATTAATCAACTTTAAACGCACTTTAGTGAGCGAGGTCTGAGAGACCCCTCCACACTAGTTACGAGACGGTTAAGGGTTAACACAAATTATAACATATTGGGTTCACTGACAGAATGAACATTTATCTTTTTTTTTACTTGAATAATGATTAATGTTTGTTTTTTATGAGAGCAAAAGGGGTCAGTTTGGGGGTTTTATGGGGAAAAAACGATGTTTGGCCAAGTTGTACCAAATACAAGACCGATAATATCAAGTAAAACCCAAAAGGTATGTTCCACTGACATACAGAAGCGAGATATATATCCATGGAGGAATTGAACCTGCACCACCAACAAATCAGATTTCTATAGCAGTGGGCAAACTCAGTGAACCACGGCAAAAATAAAGCGTTATACATAAAATCGATGTACCGACAGTTTTTAGTTTAAATGTTTTACTGACGAACTCTGTCAAATTATGTTTGCCGACGAAGGAGATGCAAGAATCCAGATAGGAATCCTTAAAGAAAACTACAAGAAATTTCTATACTTGATGTCAACTTTTCTGAATATCTTCACTGTAGGAATAAGTCTTCACGAGCGAAAATGCGACTGTCTAATTTGCGAAGAGTGAAATCACACTGTGCATACGTCACACGTGCAAAATAATGTAGGCATTTACAAAAACAAAAATCAAAACAGTGAAGTATGTCATTTTAAAATAACTATGAATTATTTTCAATTCGCGTGTAAGGCTGGGAAAATGTTTTTTAACACGCCCAAGATAAATTCGTAGTGTTGATAGAAATATATTTTTAAAGTGAAAGAATTCTTTTTGTAGTACAAATACGAGTAATCAAGTTAAGTTGCCCCGAAATATGACTATACTACGAGAAGTCATACATTGGTTCAACATCAGTCCTGCGACACTAATTAGGCTGAATTAATCATGCATACACACATGTTTTCTGTTCATCAATGGAGTGTGCATGTGCATTTTGAGTGTTCGTATCACATGCCGATTCAATGCGTGGCTTACTTACTGATTGTCTCTGAATAATGAAATCCGCTGATGAACTTGAATTGTGATATCAAAATATTAGTTTGTTTGGAAACAGCTTCTAATATGTTTCTGCTTAGTGAGTTGGTTGAATAAATATGAAATATCGGGACTTATATTTTTAAAAACGCCACCTATCTGGATTTGTGGCTATATAATTTATTTGCCACTCTGTTATGATACCGGTTTCTGTACATAGATCTTTGAAATTGTTCCTTTTGGGAACAACGGAGGTTCACCAACTGGTTGCTCCCTCAAAATTTCTTCACTTGTTATGAAGCATATCAGTCGATCCAAGACAAGAAATAATAAATCATACCAAATCATCCAGCCATGTTGTCAAATCGAGGACATTTTAAAATTCCAAACTTAATCATAAGCCCAATTAGTTCTCAACTATCTTGAAATCTCGTTCCTTTTCATTATGTTACGTCATTTTCCTTTCCAAGATCGACTAGCTATATAACCTGAACGTAATGTTAAAGTATTGATCTTTCCCGTAGTACTTAATACTCGGATTGTTCTAATTTTAAAATTTTACAGATTTATAATAGTAAGAGGAAATTGATAATTAGAGTTGAATAAAAGTAGTATGTTCATGACCAGTTAAATAGATTAAAATTGAAATAGAAGGTTGAAACATTAGTTTTCCTATGAAACAAAATCAAATTTTACAAGAAACTTGAATTATAATCGAAAAAAAAATCTTTGTTTCAGCATATCAGTAAACAAAAGGAAACAGCATATATGTTAAGTGTAGAATTATAATGACTCTCCTTGAAAACTTATGGCCACCCGCAATTTACATGGAAAAATTGTTATGGTGCTTGCTTGCAGAATCTGTAGTTTCACTTTCTTAAATAGCACCATGAATTAGGGAGATGTGTTTACTGTGATAAAACAAAGGCGCATAGTTTGAGCTAGATCCATTTTGCAAAGCGAATTTTTAAGGGGAACTTTTGGACCTTAATTTATTAAGGGTTAGATTTCACCATATGCAGGTTAGGAAGGATTGTAAAACGAAAATATCAAAAAAATAATTTATTAACATTACGAGAAAAATTTGTAGGCATTAAGAAAAATTAAACTAAGATAATTTCGACGAGTTTGTCTTATCATTATCCTTCATCTAGAGCAGACATAGTTGAAATAATCCAATATTTTTGAGAGTGTAGGTATGAGCAAAACTATAAAAATAGATCTTACAGGATCTAATACCTGACAAGTTTAGAATTTAAACACAAGTTCAAGCTGCCTGATAAGTTTAGAGCTGAATATAAGTTTAAGTTCATCAATCCTAGTCGAGATTAATATTTGGATTTTTCTAGTTTTCTCTTGCGCGCTTGTTCTTTCAAATATTCATCTATGATTATTATTATTATTCGGATAACTGAGATTGTTTCAAATTCTTCAAAATATTAGATTCAGGCTTTAAAATTAGGACGAAGCAGAGTCACTGGTACAAAAACATCTTTCTCTAGTTGCCAAATAGTTCTGCTTGAGTTCAATTTCAGATTTATTTTGTTTCCTTGGTTGCGTATATATCGTAATGACAAGGTTTAAACTTTGACATCCACGTTTTAGAATAGAGTAAACGATTTGTCGGACGGAATTCGTGGCAAAATATTTTCGAAGGATTACGTGATATAAATGACGAATTAATCCAAAATTTCGATAATCAAAACGAAATTTATTGATACAAAATGCGACTAACATGTTATATTTAGAACCCTTAGATAATAATTAAAATTGATTACTTGTTGATAAATGAATATCAGGACAAGGATTGCAATTCCTCTGAAGGATGAACTAGTAATTTCGGACTAAAGTTTTTATTAAGCGACACATTTAAGTTCGGACAAATGTTTAGGTGGCATTTCAGAAACTGCAACAAAATTATTCTTATTTCGTTCAACAATGAATTCATGTATAATTTGGGTAACCAGACTTCCGTACAAGTATGGAATTTGCGTGCATTATCCGGATTACTCTAGAAATTTCCCACATTTTTCAGTGATATCATCGATTCAATGCATGTTGTATTGCTTGAATCACTTTGTGTACAAAAATATATTAATCTAAATGCAGTTCGCATAACTATGCATCAAGTCATACTTTTTCACTTAAAAGGTATTTGTGTTTACTGGTATACCTTGTTTGTAGCATTCTTTATTTGGTCAGTTCAAGGTAAGTTTTCTTATCAATCCTATCGAGATATTTTTTTTTGTCTGGACTGTCATAAATTATAATTGAGTATTTCAGAAACCTTCATTTATAGACTAGTAAACCTATGTATAATTTTCAAATGTTTACTACACTTAAATTTTAGCGACCTAAAAACTGCAACGTTAAAGAGAATTATCTTTCAATTCTTGGAATACTTAATATATCTATATCCAATTACATAACACGTGAGTTGCTTTAGAAAGATTTTTTCAATCGAAACGTTTTTTTTTTTATTCTTAAAAAAACGTTTAGATTCGGATGACACATTTCAGAAAAATCAATGATCGATTTAACGCATCCGCAAATAGCTTCTTTAGATTTTAAAAGCATCTAAAGTAAAATCGAAAACCCTTTGTCCAGCTCGAAAGTGAGAAAAAAAAGCTACGCATTCCTGGAGTAAAAACACTTCAACTTGAACGCTTCGCCCTTTATTGTGTCCCTAATTAGAATGAGCAGTGGTGGAGAGAGAAAAAATAAATTTAGGAGTGAAATTGGTTTTCTAGATTGCCAAAGAAAAGACCCCAAAGAGCTAAGGGGAGAAAAAAGCAACAAAAAATTGGAGTGAAAACTATTCTGAGAAAAACCAACAAAGGGGAGGACAACTTTGTGCCGTTCACGACTCTGTGCTATTAAAACAGTGCCGCTTCTTATGGTCCGGGCCAGAATTCTTTAATTAAACAGTGAATTTAATGACATCTTCTTTGTGGCAAGTAAATAGAAGGGTTTTATTTTGTTTCTGCCTGATCCTCCCTTTCTCCCTGAGAACTTTTGTTCCGTTTCCGGAAGTTATGTTTCGGGGAAGAATAGTTGTTCCTTTGTTGTCCGATTTTCTTTCAAGGAACTGACAGAATATTCAATTCGGGTTGCACCATTTTCTTTTTAATCTGAGCCTTAACTTTTACTTTTGTAATTAAACTTCGCAGAGGAAAGCGATGATAAAAATCTTCGGAACACATAAAATGGAATTTTGAATGAAAAAGAGAGTACTAATTTAGGCGTTATGCATCAATTATTCATTTATATTGTTACTCAATGAATTTTGTTAAAATTTCTGAAGGCACAGAATGAGGAATAAGTTGAGAGTTCTTTATTTCAATTTCGTGTTGCAGAGTTGAAGGGTGTAATTAAGATCTGAGGCATTATTAAAATAAAATAAGATGGAAACGTGAATTCAATTATTGGAATATAAAATTATGCATTAGAATTTTGAAACAAAAATTAAAAAGAAAATTTCAGAATATAATGCACAAACTATATTTTGCTTGGTTTAACCAACTTCCGGACATATCCGGAATTTGCGTGAGTAGCCAGAATTCCAGAGGGAATAATAAATTGTCCGGATTTTTCAGTGATAGGTTGTCAATTAACGTCGTACAGGAGCAACACAATAGACAATTAGCGACGATCTGGGATCAATCCCAAAGGGAAAGATCCAAGGACAATGCATCCTTATTTCTAACCAGTCATATGAAGAAAACACTCAAGGATTATTTTTCCTGTATTAGACTTGAATCTCATTGGGCAGCAAAAATATCAGTCGTTAACGGTAGTTCATGAAATTGTATGTGTCAGGTTCGATTTTTTATTTAATAGGTATTTTTTTTTATTAGCAATATTTATTTCTTGTTTGTACCAGTTTATTTGACGATTCCAGTGTAAAAGTTTCTTTTATTATTAACCCCATATATTTGAGTTTGTTCTGACCTTCTCTGAAAAAAATTTTTCCCGAATATAATTGAGTTTTTCAGAAACTTCCATTTTTAGGACGACAACTCTGTTTAATTGCGTCATGAGTGAACAGTTGAATTTCAATATACCATTTTAAAAATGCCAAAATATACAACTCAATGTAAAGGGCAACAATGATCAGTCTTGCACAATGTAATGAATTTAATCAGAATTAAATTAACTCAACTGAAAGTACAAAACACCAAGAATAAAACATACGTTCAATGAATGGAAGTTATGAATTTAAAAGAAATTTTTATAAACGAGATCACGTGAAGTAACGGACTTATAACAATCGTTGGAAATCTAAACAAATTTGTATCAAGATTCAAGAACTAAATCTAACTAGAATATTGAATGTTTCCATAGCACTTTAAATCCCACAGAACAGCGCAAAATGGCAGCAATTTTGCCCGAATTCCAAAGACACAGAAACGAAAACAAATCTATAATATATAAAACACTAACGTACGTGGACCCGAAATCGACGTTAGTTGAGTATCGTCAAATAGCAACGATGGAAAGCTACAAGAAATGCTAAAGATAGAGATCGGTTAAAATATTTATGTTTGAACTGACTTTTTATTTCTTCCCTTGATGTATAAGTAATTTATAAATACTTGATTGAAGAAAGAATTTTTAAAACATTTAATTTTACACTAAAGCGTAATTTTGCTACTCGGTATCTGGCCACTTCAGAATTAATATTATTTACTTTTTTACTTTGATTCAGAATTCCGTTTTGGGGTATTTGAGTTGACTGCGAGATGTTGCGGTCATATTTGAGGATTCCCAAGTATTATAAATATGTGTTCTTTTTGTTAATAAAACATTATTGTCTTAGTCGTTGAAGAGTCTTTTGTCGCATTATTCTATTTCACAATATATGCAGGAAGTCAAAATTCAACACGTTTGAATAGATACGTATGTTTTTTTTTCTTCATAATTCTGCATTTTTTCAAGGATTGTAATTTTATTTTTGTTGCATTATGTGTTCCGGTATATTACTTATTACAGAAACATTATTTAGGAGATAGATTTTAATGATTTGTCTATTTCCTGCAAAATATCACTAGACATAGGTAATTTTGTAGCGGTATATGTATATTTCGACCAACTTTCCTTAAATATTTGATTGAATACGTAATGATTTGAAGAATTATGTTTCATAAAAATAAATAAAATATACAAATCAAAAAATGTTTAATTACGGTGTGTAAAAAAGTTAAAAAAAAAAGCACTATTACAAACCGCCGAGCGCTAGCTGGCGCAGCCCGGCTAGTTGCTTAAAAAAAGACGAAACATACTGGATTAATAAAGCCATCCCAACTTATAAAGCATAATTGGAATTTAAAAATAAATTTCTTTTCATTCCTTCGCCCAACACGAAAAAGAATCCATTCTACTCTGAAGAAAAAAAAGAACCCCATCAGCGTCGAGATAGATTTTCGGAATCTGCCGTACAGCCAAGAGATACTGCAACGGAACAAAAAGCACGGACAGAAGAAATATTTCACTATAACGCCCAATGTTTCCTTTCAATTGCACTTTCTCTCGCTCCACTGCATTTATTCGATTTTTCTCTATTTTACAATTCTTAAGTTCAGAATTTTTCCATTTTCTAGGCGACTTTTTCCATTTCCTTCCGTGGGTAAAAGGGTATGGAAGAAAAGGAAACCCTTTCTTCCTGTGAGTAAAAAGGGAAAATAGGAATCCCGACTGATCAGTCATACAGACCACGTTTTTCTCTTATGCTGTGCCGACTTTTGCCTCCGTTCACGCAGAACACGTACAGATTTCGCCTATTAGCTATCCTCCTGTTGGGACTTTCACTTACGGTCTTTTTTGTTCCCTTTCGAGAATTCCATATCATCCTATCTCGCTGTCACCTATTGCTGCCGTTTATCCAGTTTATTTGATTCGTACGCTATAATGTTGGAAATTACGTTTGGTCTCATGGATGGGAAGTTGCTCACGTTTCTATAGATGTTCCATGGAAGGTTGGTTTCAGCTGCATAGAGTTACTTTTCTTACCAATTTATAACCCAACGATTTCTGTGACATTAATTCGCAGGGTGCATCGTCAGCAAAAAGGGAAGAAGGCCGAAAGAAGGTGGAGTATGTTTCCAAATTTAAATAAAAATGTCAAGGAATACGTTTTCCGTATTATTAATTTTTACACGTTCTTTGTAGGCTCTTCTTGCGACTATAACAAAAGGCATTTAAGCTGCATGTTTTGATCAAACTAGTTTTGATCAACTGTTTATATCGCTAGAATATTTCACTAGCTGTTCGCCGAAACAAAAGAAACGTAAGGACTTGGAATTGTATGAAGCAGTAAAAACTCTGTTGAAGTCGCGTAGTAAAGCATGAAAAACAATGGTAAATTCTTAAAAAATAACGTCGGACTAGAGAAACACACCGGGCTATTGACGACGGTCAGGGATCAATCCATTAAGGAAAAAATCCGTGGACAACGCAACGTAATTTTGAACCACTGTCAGATGACGATGCAACACCTGAGCTGGCACTCCACTCTCCAAACTTCCACACCAACCCAACGTGAGGACTTTAGGCCACGATAGATTTAAGGTGCACCAGCCGTCTCTTCACCATACGCTTACAAACATCCACGCACTAACCCGGATTCGAACCAGGACGCTTCTGATATAGAGGTTAACACCTTAACCACTAGACCGGTTGGTCGGCCAGCAAAGCTCAAAACTTGCTTCGTTAAAAACTGCACGTGGAAACATGAAACATAAAAAAATAAAAACCGTTTGTCATCCGAACTCGAGAAAACAACTAAATCATTTTGATGGTCCACCAAAACTTGCTAGAACGTTATCACAAACCCGTTCCACCGTTTGTAATTAAAAACGATTCGAATTTTAGGGGTGGATGTTAAAACTCCCCAGTCAGGACACACTAATGAATGCGCCCCTTTTTAACCCTGAAAACTCGAGGGTGTAACAACTGTCATCGCGTACCGCCCAACCGCTCTTTTTCAGCCATTTGCAGCAGCACAGTTTCTTGGACCATTAGGGTACAAATTACATCATTAATAGCTCGTTCTGCCGCAGATGCGATTTAGAAAGGGCTGCAGAGTTAATGATTTTCGACACATTAACTCCAAGAGAGATTCGTGTTTCTTTTCCATTGGCCTTTCATTCCACAGCTGTGATCGCCCGAAATGAAAGTATTAAATTCACCTTTGAATTTATGGGTCTGCGAAATGTCCTTAACGGCTAGTTTCGAATGACTTTTTTAGAGAAATAATATAATGCAGCTCATTAGTAGTCCCGCGATATTTTGTAACAAAACAGGAAATATTAAACGGGGTGGTAGATTTCCTATGGCATTGAGATTTAACTCGCAAATGAGTTCATTCATTAGCTCGCGTTGAGTCTTGATAGTATGCAGTTGCATATTATTGCCTGTGACCCATGTTATTTGCATTAGTCTCCCGATATTTTGTAACAAAACATAAAATATTAAATAGGAGTGTGAGATTTCCTATGACATTTAAATTCAACTCGCGAATGGGCTTCTTTCATTAGTGCATCTTGAGTGTAGTTTGTAGGCAGTTCCATCTTAGTGCGTCACCCATGTTGTTTGCTTACTTTCGCGATATTTTGTTACTAAACAGGAAATATTAAACGGGATGGTAGATTTCCTATGGCATTGAGATTTAACTCGCAAATGAGTTCATTCATTAGCTCGCGTTGAGTCTAGATAGTATGCAGTTGCATATTATTGTCTGTGACCCATGTTATTTGCATTAAGTCTTCCGATAATTTGTAACAAAACAGAAAATATTAAATCTGTGCTCACAGATGGCAAAATGGTATAATTTTATAATTTTTCATGACAGCAGTTTTCATATTCAAGATTCAACATGTGTTTCTGTGGTTTTTGACTTATTACAATTTTCCACCTTTGTTTTCTCATAAACTGAAAGAAAAGGGTTTACGACATTTTGCCACCTTCTAAACATTAACAAACCAGACTCCAGGAAGGGACTTACTCAAGTTTTTGGGAAAAGTGACTTGTGACATTTTGCCATCTGAGCACAGAAATAGGAGTGTGTATTTTCTATGATATTTAAATATTCAACTCGCAAATGAACTCCTTTCATTAGTGCGTGTTGAGTGTAGTTTGTAGGCAGTTTCATCTTAGTGCATGTCACCCATGTTATTTGCATTAGTCTCGCGATATTTTGTAACAAAACAGGAAATATTAAATTCCTATGGTGATTTTTCCTATGGCACATAGATTTAACTCCCAATAAAAGTTTATTTTATTAATGTGTTAGGTCTAGTTCAGTTGTATATTAGTAGTTGTATACCAGTACAGTTGCATATTAGTGCATGTTACCCCTGTTACTGAAGTGTGATTTATTCATGTTTGTTTCTTTCGGGTCCCGATTGTTGCTCTTCTACCTTAGAATTTTAAATATATGAAATAACGATTTGTCGAACATTTGTTGCCACATTACCACAATTAACATTCAGGAAAATGAACCTATATAAAAATATGAATATATAATCTTTCAATTATACTTAATTTATTTTTTAATTTTAGTTAAACTCACCGATCTCTCTCCCCCAAACGGTTTCTATCTTAATTTAGAAATTATCTTTTTGCACATAACAAAGTACGTATCCTTTGCACATAACAAATCACGTATCCTTTGCACATAACAAATCACGTATCCTTTGCACATAACAAAGCACGTATCCTTTGCACATAACAAAGCACGTATCCTTTGCAAATAACAAAGCACGCATCCTTTGCACATAACAAATCACGTATCCTTTGCACATAACAAAGCACGTATCCTTTGCACATAACAAAGCACGTATCCTTTGCACATAACAAAGCACGTATCCTTTGCACATAACAAAGCACGTATCCTTTGCACATAACAAAGCACGTATCCTTTGCACATAACAAAGCACGTATCCTTTGCACATAACAAAGCACGTATCCTTTGCACATAACAAAGCACGTATCCTTTGCACATAACAAAGCACGCATCCTTTGCACATAACAAAGTACGCATCCTTTGCACATAACAAAGCACGTATCCTTTGCACATAACAAAGCACGTATCCTTTGCACATAACAAAGCACGTATCCTTTGCACATAACAAAGCACGTATCCTTTGCACATAACAAAGCACGTATCCTTTGCACATAACAAAGCACGTATCCTTTGCACATAACAAAGCACGTACCCTTTGCACATAACAAAGCACGTATCCTTTGCACATAACAAAGTACGCATCCTTTGCACATATCAAAGTACGCATCCTTTGCACATATCAAAGTACGCATCCTTTGCACATAACAAAGCACGTATCCTTTGCACATAACAAATCACGTATCCTTTGCACATAACAAAGTACGCATCCTTTGCACATAACAAAGTATGCATCCTTTGCACATAACAAAGTCCATGCCCAATCATTACACCATATATTTGATAAAATATTTATGCTCCATTGACACTTAACTTTGTATTCCTGGTTGCAACCCCAACTGTAATAAAAAACACATCACAAACCCAAGACTTCTTTCCAACTGGTGTCAGTCACCAGGCAATCTTAACTCATCCCCAGAGCCAACGCTTTTTCACTCACCTCCCATCAGAGCTGCTCAAAGGAAACTCAAACTCCAAAAGGGGCCAGAAGCCGTCCAAATCGATGACTCCCACACCAAGAAAAATGAAAGCCGGGGTTAATTGTTCGTAATGCGAGTAAAATGAGAGGCAACAACAGACACGTGGAAAAGGGGGGAAGGCGGCGACATCGTCATTCAGTAATTACGCCATTCCCCCCCGCCCCCAACCCAATCGACGCATTAACCCTTGTGTCTTTTCAACGCGCGTCTTTTCGGAGCATTAATGCATATAATGCCTTCGCCGGGGTCTGCGAAAAGGCAAAAGACGCCGGATCCTATTAAATTTAGCGGAATTAACTCTGTGCCCGGGTATCAATAGCCCGGGTGTTTTCGTTTTGGGGTAATCTGAGGGGGAGGGGCACGCGCGGGAGGTGAATGGGAGCGAGGGGAGTCAAAGCGGATGTTTTTGCAAAAACACTCGTTTGATGACTGGGTTCTTGGGGGGGGGGAAACATGCGGGACAAAGGGAGCCGTGATTCGGAGTTTTGTGAATGTGCTGCCTTTTCTTGTCCTTATGAGAGAGTAGTTAACTTTGTCTAACATAAAGGCCAATCGTTGGGAAACCATTCATCTCCAATGACTCAATGTGTTAACAGAGTGGGAATAATGAAACGAATTCCTCTCAATAAAATCAAAATTTGTCAGTGGTCGTAAATTTTTATAGAGGTGGAAACAAGTTAGGTGAGATAATTTCTTTCTGTGAGATTATATTTAAAGAGGAATGGGGATACTGTGGCTCAAAGTCCCTGTTAGTTTATTTTCGAGGTATAAGGGATTTTTTTAGCATACATTTGGCTTCCAAAATTTGAGCAGTTTGGTTGATTCGTCTTGCCACGGTCAATTTTCGCTGCTAGAATTTGAGGAAGTCTGCGAGATAACTAAAAGCAATTGATGCTTAATGTGTGAAATGGCTTGTGTGCGTATACATTCGGCTATATACTCTACAATTTGGGCTCATCATCTACTAATTGCAAACATCCTGACCCTAGAACATGCCATCCATCTCTAATGAGCTTTAAAAAGCAATCTACTGATCTACCTACAGAAGCACCATTTCACCTCCTGTAATATACCTTAGATATTGTAAAGTGCTTAAATTATGTAGAAAATAATAGCCATGGGAAATAATTTGGTTTCATGGAGCTAATTCACGGACAAAATGATACAACAAAGCCGTGACATCATCAAACAAAAGCTTAGAAAAAGAAGTATAAATAAGGTAGATATGTAGGTATTTCAATTAACGTCGTACTGGAGCAATACACGGGCTATTGCCGACGATCAAACCTCAAGGGAAACACCTAGGAACACGCCACGTAATTTTGAACTATGCTCAGATGACGAGGCAAAACCTAAGCTAGCACCCCACTCTCCAAACCTCCACACCAACCCAACGAGAGGACTTTTGGCCACGACAGATTTAAGGTGCACCAGTCGCATATACGCCATACGCTTACAAACATCCATGCACTGACTTGGATTCGAACTAGGGACCTTCCTATCCAGATGCTAACACTTTAATCACCAGACCGGTTGGTCGGCTAATGTAAAGCGTGAACGAAATTTATAAGACTATAACAGTAATAAAAGGCATGATCTATAAAAAAAAAAAACTAAGTATACACAGGTATCAATAGCCCGTACCAATAGCATGATAAGATGATGGTAAGTAAAAAAACATTTAAGTATTTGGATGAGGTTTAGGCCCGATTAGGTTAGAATATTTTATAGCGGATGTTTATATGAAATTGATGTTGGTTCTCTCACTCTCAGACTATCAACCTCGATATAAGCAGATGCGAACAATGCCCAAGACTCCAGCTTGAAAAATTGGAGAACACTTGGACATATATTGCAATGAAACATTGCGCGATTTAGTTCAAATTATAAAAAATAAAAATTACTTTCTAGGAGGGGGAAAATACTCGCGTCCGAGCAGTTTCCGTGCTTCAAAATGCAGTTGGTTGATTTTTCTTATGATACAAGGGTCAGATCTGGGTAACTTGCACCGTGCCATGCTTTTCCCTTCCAAATATATGGACAAATAAATGAAATAATGGAAGAATGGTTCGTCAAATACATCACAATTTCAAGTAAATCGACACACAAAGTTTTACTGCCATAGAAGAGAGAAATATCCAGGGTTGAAGAGAGAAGCGCAAGGAATCTAACATTTGCCTCTTCAGCTCGCAGATTACCAGCGCATGGACAAATCCACAGAGTCCTTTGAAGCAAAGGTTTGGAAGTTTCATGTGACTAAAAAACTGTCTTTTTAAAAAACTTCTCTAAGGTCATATACGATATTGTTTTCCTCGTATCTTTTTGTTAACGGGCGTGTTTTCTACAACTTTTAATAGTTAAATCAATGAACTTAGTTAAAATGCTATTTTAAGTACGATTTATTCAAATGCAACTTTTTTTTATCAAGGTAAGGCCATTGAGATTTACGTTTAAATAAAAGCCGTAGACCAAAAATGTTTGAAAAGCGCCGGCTTAGGACATTTTCGAAGAAAAATTCGAGAAATAAAAATACTTTGCGAAGCGTTTTTTCACATTGTTACTAAACATGCATTCTCTCTCGTGTATATATACAATTTAAATACCCAATGTAAAAATTCCGCGGACAAGTGGAAAGTCAGAAGTTATGTAAAAGGAGAAAAGTCCCAAGCGCACTTTTCGATGTTTTTGTTATGGAGTAAATCTTTTCAGTGCGTGATTATACTAATATACTGTCAACAAAAACTGAATAAATGGACCTTGAATTATAGTAGGAATATTTTATTTCAGGTATTAAACAATGGTTCATTGTCTTCTAGAAAATTTCGGAAAACTTATCTGAACTCTAAAAGGTAATCAAGTTTTGAATTTTTCGTTCACGTAATTTTAAAGCCAAATTTCTTAGACAGTCGAACATCGCTGTAGTGATCCCAGTATATAGTGAACTCTCGGTGATAGTGAACTTTTTTTATTTGTCCCGACTGAACTATTTAACTAATGTTATTTCAAACGCTAAAAGTGAACTCCTGAGAAAATGTAAGTTCGCTTATAGTGAACTGAATTTTCCCTTCCACAGCTATTTTTTCTGATTTTCAAAGGTAATTAATTCTAAATACTTTCTTTTCTACGGAAAATGTATACAAAAGAAGTATGGAATCATTCGTAATCGTCGATAAAAAAATTGATGCTGTACTTAAAATCGAAATGTACCCAATATAAACTAACGAATTTTTTCCATAAGTAAAAATAAAAGTAAATAAAACTACTGAATTCGTTATTTCTAATAAACATGATAAAAATTGTTTATTTAAGAATTAAATAATTTATATTTTAGTAAATTGTGTTTTATCCCAATGAATGTTTTCAACAAAACCACCATCAAATGCTAAAGAATTTTTATGTGTCAACAAAATAGGATATAGTGAACCATCTTTAAAATGAACTTTTTATCTGGTCCGTTGACGGTTCACTATAACGGGGTTCGACTGTATTATTTTTTCCTTATTATAAAAAATTACATTAGAAAAGTCTCGTTTCAGTTTGGCTGAGTTATCATAGCGCAATTGCCATATGTGGCAAAGCCGTAGCCCAAACACGAGGCAGACAATAACAATTAATGAACATACATATACAAGGACATTTTCAGTGACACCAAAGAGAGAAATACATCGGAGGAAAAGAACCTACGCCGCCGCCTACAACTCGCAGGTTACTAGCGCAGGTGCCAAACCCTCAGATGGCCCAGTTTCATGTTAGTATGTGTAGAAATGTAGAAATAGAACAACCGAACTTGTAAATCGAACACTTATGTTTTCTGCAACTATGAGGGAATGGGCTTGAAAACGTATCAATTAAATCTCAACGAGAAACATTTCGTGCATATCTTTACTATCACTTTACATCAGTCACAACTTAAGATCATGCTCAGGTAGTTGTCATTGAAAACACACACACACACACACACACACATGGCCTAAAAACAAATCCTTTGAACATGAAACAAAATTGGCATTTCAAATCTAAAGGATTAAGGTTGTACACATATGCCCAAAAATTAATGATAATGTTACCCCAGATTAATCCTCTTCCATCTCCGTGGTTTGTTCGTGTTTAATTGAATCGTTTGTGTTAATCCAACATGTAAAATCATTATACATTGTGTAATTTCTCAAGGTGCAACATGTATATTATTTACAAAACAATTTATAATGTAATAAAAGAAATATAACTATTATGAATAAAAACTAGAGCCAGACTATAAAATTGGATTTTTGTAAAATAAATAGGAATTCAAAATTCACATGTAGAATACTAAAGTAGCTAATAAATCTTACTTGAATACGACAATGCAAACTGAACTACAAGGAATGTCAAGTACTCACCTGTAAGAAAATAAATTTGATTAGAAACCATATAAGCACGAAATACAGAATTTAAAAAAAAATGACTTGTAAGTTAATTAAATATTGAATCTAATTCAAATAAATCTAGTTTCTAAAATTATCTAATTTTTTAATTCACATTTTTTTTCAAATTCATGTTTAAAAATAAAAAATAAAGTAACCAGAGAATAATCCTATGCCAAGTACCCTCAAATAACAAACGAATATTCCATAAGCTATGACGAATAAAACGAGAACATTCACATCACTCGCATGATGCTAAGTACTAAATAAATAAAAAAACGGTTAGGTGAATAAATACAACATTACAGGCTAAGTTGTTGAAAAAAATATTTTTTCCTTGTTACGAGCAACCTTTTAGGGAATATGCTGGTCTGATCCAAATGCAGACCTCACAACGCGCAGACATGCTTTCTGGCAAGAGTTTCGTGGCAAGAAGTTCCATTTGTTCAGTAGAGCAAATCTGTGTTCTTGTGTGGAAACTTCATGGTATTTTATAGATGATACGATTTGTACGATCTCCAAGAGCATCCCGAGCATGTTCTAATGGATTGTATTAAGGTGACCTTGCTAGACATGAATTCACTTATTATCATAAATTTTTTGGACATAAATGCTTATTCTGTGGATTTTTTAGTGAACGAAAAGACTTTTTTTAAATGCAATTGGATTAGATGATGATAGTTTTTGTTGCAACAAAACTAATATTTTATTTTTAAAGAAAAGGCCCTTTTCACTCAAGGCTTCATTGAAACAGCTTAGAATTAAAGGATACTATACAATGCTCTTAAAAAGTCATTCTGTTCTTTCTAATTGTACAGCAATTGATTAGGCTGTAAAAAATAGTTCCATGAAACAATTTTTTTTAAAGTACCAGTTAGTTCCATTTTCCAAAACTTTATTCCTTTTTACAAAAAAGATATTACGTGAACGTGACGTCGATATTTTTTAAAACTTTTAAAACATTCGACTACTACAGAAATTAGGCCCAAATTTCTAAGAAAAGGTCATAAAAAGGGTAACCAAGAGATTGCTCTTAATTCGTTGCTGTAGCATGTCTTTTCTTTTTTCTACTCTTAGCTCTAACTATTACTATTTTCAGACAGTCTTCTCTAAATACCTACTTTTTTTTTGCGTTTCTTTTTCTTCTTTTTCAGTTTTCTCTCAAAATCTCGGTTTTTCCGCCCTAACTTTCAGTCTTTTCACTCACTTTTTTCATTGCAAAGACTGCTTTTGTGTCTGCGTAGTGTTCTTATTGTCTGGCACAAATTCTTGCCTTTTCATCTTGACAATGCCTCAATTTTTCAATTAGTGCAATTTTAATTCCCTTTCACTTTCATTATGGCTGCTGGCTGTTTTTATAAAGAATACAAAAAAGTTATTTCCTTCTTAATTCATAATAAATTCCATTTAATACAAAGGAATCAGACTTTTTGCTACAGACGTAATTTAAACATTTGAACGTTCTCAACACTCGAAATTGAACATTTAAACTAGAAACCCCAAACTTATTGAACGGGGGATCTCATTAAGATATTCAAAATACTATGCAGGAAGGATAAAGAAAAAAAGACCTACACTATTCCATTATCTCTAATATTATAAAAGGAAGTGTTTGTCTGTTTTTTTTCGCGGCAGCAAAATCCTGACGATTCTATGGCACAAACAGCAATGAGATTTGACACACCGAATGTTTTATAATTTTTGGGTCGCGGCGAATTTTAAAATTCAATGTAGAAGATTTTTAAATGAATTTAATATTTTTATTCTCCAACGCGTTTCTACCGAAGAGAGAAGAAACACCGGAATCTAGACTTTACTACCCACGTGACCTTCCATCCGGTTTTGGAATCATGACTAGTTTTTTTTTCATCGCGGTAGATTATAAATTTGTTTTCTTTCTGTTTCCGCTTTCATTTTGCGCAGAGGAATGATTTTCCAGCAGAGGATAAAAACAAAGTTCAAACTTCAGTTCTTTCTTTTTTATCTCCAAGACCGTTAAAGCTAAAGTAAAAATTTCAACGGATTTAAAATTTGCGAAAAATTTCACTTTAGATCGATACCTAAAAATATGATTTTCTTTAAATAAATAATTTTTAAATTGAATATATCTTTAATATTCTCGCATGAGATTGTGACGTCACATGAAACAGATTGCATCTTCTGCCCTTCTCGTTAAAGGAAAAAGAAACAGATTACATTTCCTGTTCTATTTCAGGGAATGAGATCAAAAAATAAAAAACATTTTGACTGGGATTGTTAATTCTTTTTTGTAAAATCGGAATCGCTAAAGATAGATTGAAAATTTCAACGGATTTGAAATCTGCGGAAACCCATTGGCAGTATGTCATTCACGTAATTTTTAAAATTGTTGTGTGAGAAGTTTCTTTCTACTAACTGCATAACTTATTTCAGTTAAAAATTTTAGTAAGATAGTTCTAGTATTCGTATATGTGTTTTTAGTGATAAAGTAACAGAAAGGGAGCGTTCCTAAACACGAAGTGGAAATTACTGAAACTGGTTTCTGAATGAAGACGAACCTTGGCACACAAGTTTCTAACAAAACGCTTTTATTTCATTCTAATTAAAAATTTTAAGAATGTATTCTTGAATTATTTCGTACTAGTAAACCTCTGCATAACATCCAAGCTGCACTTTCTTAATTACTTATAGTCATTAATTGCAAAACGTCGCATTACTCACATTTAATCGTTCAATCTATTTATAATTGTTATAAATCATTCTTTTTCAAGTGAATGGAATGTCGGGTTTTATGGCGCAAAGACAAAAAACAGACATCACACATGAATGGATTTCACACCTCTGAATGAAATAAAATTATTCTAAAATATATATTGTAACAACATTTCGTTTACTTTTGCTAGTGTTTATCCTTGTTTCCAATAAAATACACCACTCAGTCATGTTAATCCAATTAGATTTTGAAAGTTAATTTCAAATTCATCTTATTCTCTTGTTTAAAGGCTATTCGGCTTTTTCTTAAGCTGAACGCATTTTTCCCTCACATTTTATTTTCTACGCCTATTTCTATTTTACAAATTTCTCATTGCTATCTGTAAAAAGACTTAAGACTTTGATTGATGTTGCGAGCTCTTCCGTTCAGTTTTAGCAATATTATGCAGCTATAAAGCTCGAATCAAACATGTTATAAAATAAGGGGCAAAATTTATGAATGAATCCCATAACGGTCGATTTAATATTACTTTTTCCGCTGTCATTCACAACACAAAACAAATAATGTCGATGATTATTGTAAAAGAAGGGGCAAAATTGACGAATGAATCCCATAACGGTCGATTTACTATTGCTTTTTTCCGTTGTCATTCAATACAAAACAAATAATGTCGATGATTATTGTAAAATAAGGGGCAAAATTGACGAATGAATCCCATAACGGTCGATTTAATATTACTTTTTCCGCTGTCATTCACAACACAAAACAAATAATGTCGATGATTATTGTAAAAGAAGGGGCAAAATTGACGAATGAATCCCATAACGGTCGATTTAATATTACTTTTTCCGCTGTCATTCACAACACAAAACAAATAATGTCGATGATTATTGTAAAATAAGGGGCAAAATTGACGAATGAATCCCATAACGGTCGATTTACTATTGCTTTTTTCCGTTGTCATTCAATACAAAACAAATAATGTCGATGATTATTGTAAAATAAGGGGCAAAATTGACGAATGAATCCCATAACGGTCGATTTAATATTGCTTTTTTCCGTTGGCATTCAACACAAAAACAAATAATATCGATGATAAATTGAGTATAGATTTTATCAATGTGTTGAAGACTGAATAATTTTATTCCTGGGGCTGGATCTGGCCTGCTGACCGTAGTTCAAGATTCGTGGTTTAAACTGTTCCATCAACACCCCCGACGAGGAAGAGATTCACACAAATGGCGAAACGTGAAATGAGAAAAATGAGTTTTAAGAAAGAAAGCACAAAAAGCCAGACACGATATTAATAGCACAAAAAACAGTTTTCACCCTCCTTCAAATCTCCAATACGCCGTGTGCGCTAACATCGCGTAAAACAAGATAACACACGATTTATGGCATTGTGCACATATGTGGGCAGTTAACGGGCAAAGGGTGGCCGACGCTACAACGCTCGAAAGCTGGAATGATTTATTATTATGGTGTTGATGGTAAACATTATGCTGAGCAAAAAGAGTTAAATATATATAACAGAGCACCTAATGGCTGTGATGTTTGAAAAAGAAAACTGCAACTATTTTAGCCACACAATACAACTATTTTTTCTCTCCTCTATTATTTATGTTGAAAAGGAAGAAAAATGCGCCAAATAGTGGAAATATTTTTTAATGTTGAAAAATAAAGATATATTCAAGCTGTGAAATGGCTTCAAATGGCATTGTTTCGCCCACGTTTGTTGACTGGTCTTTATGGGCTCTAAATTCATAAAAGAACAAGTGGTTTCTTTTGCTTTTTGTATACAGTGCTGTACTTGCATTTTTGAAAGGCCGTGAAATGAACATTTTGACTCATCTAATTAGATAAAATGAAATATATTGGATACTATTTGAGACCTGAATTCACATAAGGTTAGTTTTCTTTCCGGAAGAAAAATAGCGATGGAAATGATGTGTCTTTCTCAAATTTGTAGCTAGCTAAAATGTGTTTTGTCCTTCGTAACAAAATAAAGTAAATGTGTCAATGGGGTTGACAGATTTAATTGAGAAAGCGCCAGATTTCGCCAAACACTTTAGGTGCTTTGTCTGTTTTTCAATGATTGAAACAAACCTCCAGAAGACAGGAAATATCCCGTTAACAATTTATTTAATTTTTTGCCGTTTTGGGCGATGTTTAGTGTTATTTTTAACCGATGCCAAATTTAATTTTTTCATGCGGGAACAGTGACAGCCATACTTTTTGGAGCATTTGCAACATATCTTTGGCCATGTTTGCAAAGCCATATCCAATATATAAACGTAAGGAGAAATCAAAAATTTTTTTAATAAATTATTGGAGAATATTTCTGCAAAGCTAAATGTAGACAGTTCTTGCGTTTTGTGGTGGAACGCGCTTTATATACGTACTAGCCACTACGTGGCCACCACAGCGTTGCCCGTGAGAGTTCTTTTAGTGGGGTCAAATGTGACCACTGCTTGCAAACCTTCGGTGCCCATGGTGGGCTCGTCATTGTCAAATGCGGCCAAATTTGAATTGCGAAGAGTTCCAATCTGCGTGACGTCACAATCTCTTGCAAAAACCGTGACGTCGCAATCCCATGGGTAAACCGTGACGTCGCAATCTCATGCGGAAACCGTGACGTCACAATCTCTTGCGAAAACCGTCAACGACTTTGGCAAGTAGATGATGCGGGGTGGAACGTCCTTCGGGTCCGGAAAAAAGGAGCTCGTTTTACGTTCCATTCGGCAACACTCTCGTACTTTCAATAAAATTCCATTAAATTAATTTTAAAATGTTCTAGATTGAATATTAAAATTCAGGGCTTCGTACAAAAATTGCAAAAAGTTCGAACTACCAGTGTGCCAAATCCCATTACTGTAAGTGTCATAGATTCATCAGGAAGTGCACATAACAAACGCTTTATTTTATAATAGTAGATTCTGTATTGGATTAATTGAAAGTAACATGCTGACCTGATGTGTTTTTGCTCTGACAGCAAAGCCACATCTAGTAACCATGAAAACATTAGCAACCTCTATATTTACCTTTACAGAAAACCCTCTTATACCCATGAGTATGTATAATTTTTGTATTAACACTTTTAATCGATAAATATAACCAATGAAAATGTTTTTATATTTTATACACAAATTTCAAGAGTGTGATTCCTTTGATTCAAATGATGCAATAGAACATATCATTTTTAGCTTTCAAATTCACCCAATGCTAGATATTTCATCGCTCAACAATTTGTAGAAGAAACAATCGTTTCAATTTTGGAAACTGTCTTTAAGAATGAATATTTGGCGAAAAAATACATATAGAAAGCTAAAACTAATTAATTATAATATTAAATACTTAAAATATAATGTAGGAAATGTTTTCAGAGAAATCAGACTAAATCAGCTAAGGAAAAGTATCAGAATGTCAGATGAAGTGACATAAGAAAATGGTCGTAATCAGAACAAGAAGTCTGATGCATAAATTCTAAAGCCAATAAACGCCAAGAGCAGAAAAAGGTAAATGGATCAAAACTAACAGTTTTCGAAATCACTAATTTCAAAGGTTAATATTAAACTGCCAAACATTAAATTGAACTGTAAGAGACAAGGACAATTTTTTTAATGGCGCTGTCACAAGTGAATATTAACTTTACCTTATCCTCAAACATGTCTGACAGAGTCACAATCAAAATATATGTTTCCATTTTAAACAATACCAATGATAAGACTATTTCAGATTTGTTTTCTCTCATCTCAATTTATTTTTAACTCTACTAGGATTAGCTTGAAATCGGACTGTAAATTTACTCATGTTTCAACTGAACCTTCCTACATCAATTTTCTACCAACGTATCCAAGTTGGTTGAATTTTAACATACAAGGACCATATTTGGCCAAGCTTTGTTAAACACAAGACAAACAATGCCAAGTAAACCATCATATCAGATGAACTTAAAAAATACAAGTGGTAATTTGATAATTTTTAACTAATGTCGTACTAGAGGAACACAGCGGGCTATTGACGACGATACGCGATCAATCCCCTTTGGGAAAGATCCGTGGACAACAAGTAATTTTGATCCATGGTCAGATGAAGAGGCAACACTTGAGCTGGAATCGCATCCCACTCTCCAAACGTCCACACCAACCTAATGCGAGGACTTTCAGTGCGATTTTTAGCGATTTAAGGTGTACCAGCCGCCTCTACACCATACGCTTACAAACATTCATGCATTGTCACGGATTCAAACCAGGAACCTTCCGATCTAGAGGCTAACACTTTAACCACCAGACCGGTTGGTCGACCAAAAAATATAAGTGGAACAAACAAATTCTAAACTGCAAAACAATAACAAAGGGTATAAGATTCAGGTAAAGTATAAATGGACACAACAGTATTTTCTTACACATATTAAAAATTAAACGATATTATTCACCGCAGAAAAAACATTCTTTTGACCCAAACAGCGTGTGAATAACTTACGAGAACTGGAATGAAAAATTCCATTATACTCTATAACAGTCAAGAAGTTTCAGCATTTGAATTAAATCAAACAATGCGAAACGTTTTAATCTCTATGAATAATTCGCAAAAGAAGCGAAGCGGCCTTTTCTAGTCCAGGTGTTCTGCTGAGGCAAGATAGCAGGATGATTAAGAGTGGCACTTATTGGGAAGTGCAGAATACAGAATTCTACGAGTGCCTCGAGAAAATGTGCAGGGTACTTAAATCATAACCGAAGGCGAGTACGTGTGAAAAAAGCAATTTGCGTCTCGTATTGGAATGTTCGCCAAGAAATATGGATGCGTTTTTCCTTCGTCATGTGTTTCCCTCTGACACATTAATCTCTTACTTAAAACTCACTCTTTACGGGGTTGGGATTTCACAAATATTTACTGCTAACAAGGACTGTGCTTACTCAATTATTTATACTAAAATTTTCTTTTCGACTTGAAAGAAGCGTGTAGATAATCAATGACTAATGGATAAACACTCCAGAAAAGATTCTATTAGTCTCAAAGCGTTGGGTTACTACAATTTTAAATAAATTTGATCAAACGAGATTCGATGTGCTTTAGAAAGTGCACTCAAAACAAAAGTTTATAATACGTAAATATTGTTCGATTCCGACAACAATTCTTTTCGACATAAAAGCAGCGTGACGATAATCTATGACTATATGCTCCAGAAAATATTCTATTAATCTCAAAACTGTTGGGTTACTTCAATTTTAAATAAATTTGATCAAACAAGATCCCCTCCCCCACGACAGGTTTTAGGAAGTGTATACTCAAAACAAAAGTGTGATGCGTAAATATTGTTCGATTCCTAACATTAGTGTGTCTAGAATATCTTACTCTTGTGATGTGACTGGTAGTTTAAGTGGAATGCATTTTCTCAGGTATATTCTTAATGCTCACGACACTTTCACTGAACTAATATTATTTACGTAAAAATACGTGTACAATTCATTATGGAAGCGAAGATAGGGCAATAAATGTTTTTAGTACAGGCGAATTTAGAATTACGTAGCTTTCGTACTTGGGACTAACACCAATCAGCCTTACTAAAAATATATAGAAAATTCTCTGGTATGTTTTTTCTCTGGTTTATTAACGTTGCACTGGAGCAACACAACGGACTATAATCAATACGGTCTGGAACCAATTCCGAATGGAAAAATCCAGGACAACACCTCGTAGCTTTAAACCACGGTCAGATGATGAGAACACCTGAGCTAACTTACTCTCTAAAATTCCACAAAACATCAACGTGAGGACATTTGAAGCCACGACAGATTTAATGTGCACTTGAACCCGTGCACACGACGGTCTTTAGCTGGATCTAGTTTTCGAAATCGAATCTTTCCAGTTGCTAATCTGTGTCTCTTCCAACTGGTCTACCGCGGCTGATATTTCTTTGGTACTTTCAACCTTTAGAACACATTTAGCTAGATTTATTTATCCTTTACCACCAAAAAATTATTTATATTTTGACACAACTTTTCCCACTATCCTCAACTGTCTCTGACAAGGCTATACGGTCACATTTAGCTACACGAGGGCTAACTAGGATACACGATTGGGATTCCCATAATCCGAGTTTAAGAAACTGGTTTGGTCCAGTAAATCATCAAGTCGTTCATCACCGAATTTCAATGACAGTATCGCCCTGACTACTGAATCTCATAATTATTCTAGCATTTCACTTTTAGTCATCTTCTCTAAGACGGCTAAAACATTCCATAAGTCTTCAAGCATAACTTTGAGCAGCTTTAACAACTTCTGTAGCATCCTACCGTATGATTGGAATCTTCTGATCATTTTAAGATTTTGCAATCCCAATACGAACAGAATGAGACACCTTAAGTGACACTAATTTTAGGAACGCCATTGCTCTAGGTCATTCTTCCAAAAGAATTAAACTATTTCTCAGACATATTCCAACATTTCCCGACACAAAATCAACAAACTCTGCTAATACTACGAGGCCACAACCAAATGTGTATCAGGCCACTCCGTGATTTGAATCTCTCGATCGTTTCAATCTTCCACAAACACAGCCCAGAGTGAGTCCAGCTCCAAGTGACACTAAATGAAGGTAATGTTTTAAGGGAACGGTAGACTTTTAAAATTATTATCCAATTGTTATGTTCTGTTGATGTTCTGCTAAAAAGCCAAAAAGTTCTCTGGAAGCTATCACATAAAACGTGGTCAAAAAGTTTGAAAAATTAGCAAAATTAAAAGCAAGAGCATTCATTTTCCATGTTATTATCACAATATTTTTTTTATTCGTATAATAGTTTATATATACGCAAGTTAAATGTACTTTATTTTAACCAATTAATTTTCAACGCTAAAATAAATAAAAAATTTGATAGACTTGAAAGTACTGTCCTCAGACATAAAAAAGCATCTGCTAACACAAACTAAACGAAGTAAAGACAAAGTAAACGTTGACTTTCGTATATATAAACTATTATATGAATTGAAATATTGTCTCAATATTTTAATTCATGTAATAGTTTATATACACGTAAATCAAATGTACTTTATTTCAACCAATTAATTCTCAACGCTAAAATAAAAAAAAAATTTGATAGATTTGAAAGTACTGTCCCCAGACATAAAAAAAAAGCAACTGCTAACACAAAGTAAACGAACTCAACCACGACAACACAGCTTCAACACCGCGTTCACACCATGCCATTCGACGATTCGAATCTCACGATAGTTTACAAGACCCCACAACAGAGAATGATCCCATACACAGCACTAAGTGGCAGTAACTCAAGTGACGCCAATGCCTCAAGCCACTGTTCCCCAGAGACAACTGAAACCTTTAACCAACACAAAACTATCGAACTCAACCATGGCGGTTTCAACCACACGTGTATCATGCCACTCAGCGATTCGGATCTCGCGATCGCTTCAAGATTCTGGAAGCGCACCACCACAGAGTGGGCGTCGGTAGCCATCAAGGCAGAGGACGAACCCATTAGAAACTAGAACCACGGTCTCCAGAAGTCGCCCCCTCCGCCATCAGGAATGATCGGAGGACCTCCCTCCAAGTGATTTGCAAAAGCAATTTGCCAACTGGGGGTTGGGCGAGGGCTGTCACAAGAGATCAGATTTTATTTCATGCCCCCATGACCTCGTTTTCCATTCCCTTTTGATACCATATCCGTCCACCTCATTCCCGCCTCCTTGCCATAGACAAGAGGCATTCGGAAAGTGGCATATCTGGAGTCTACCGTGGCGGAAGGGAATCTTGATGGAAGGAAGAATATCGAAGAGATCCGTTTTTTAGAGAAAGAGGGAAGACGCAAAAGGTGGAAAATAATATCCCAAGTTGCTTCGTGATATGAAATATAGCAGCACGTATCGATCTAAGTAGCCGAAATGGTATGAAACTTATGGGGAGAGCGGCTTGGGATTTAATTTCAAAGAACAAATTTAGTTTTGAAGTCTTTTATCACGGGAGATTTCACTCGGCGATGAAATAGGGGGAAATCATGAGCGCGCACTGACTGATATATTTGATACAGGCTTTGTAATATTGATCCCCGGACGTGCGTCGTTTTCATGCATTTCGTAAATCATGCGAGCCTACAGTGAGTGCGTCCTTAGCAGTGCCACTGTGATGTAATAAAATATTACATCGAGTCCAAAGTTTGCACATCAGAAAGTTGCATGTTCAAATCAATTTAATTCCATTTCAAATTCTATTTTTAACATCCATTTATTAACAATGACAATAAAATAAAGAGAATGGGCAGGTCCATTCCAGCGTGGTCTACATTCGACCACGTTTCAAATCAATCTGGTGAATTCCCCATTGGGTAGGGAAGATGAGCGTTTCAAATTCCCTTTGGTAAGGATTATCAGTGGCTAAGTTGCCACAGCCACCATTTTAAGAAATTCATATTTTTAAGAGTATTTACTAAATTACGTATCATTACCAAGAAAATGTTTAATAATTAGATAATATAATGGAAAATGTTTTAAAAAAAATCAAGATCGTTAAAAGGACGCGCGTCAGATTTCAAGCTGTACTCTAGTACGTGAATACCGGAATTCCATATTTACATTTGTATTGGAGATATACAGATGACTAATGGTTGAGCGAGCGAAGGAAGGAAGGAATACCGTCCTTCAGATGACGTCCCACCAAGTATCCTGATTTTCACGGCAAAGCATACGCGAATTGACGGTTGGTAGGGTTTTAAGAGCGCAAGGATCATACTTGGCCAAACTGTGCGAAAAACATCAAGTAAATAGACTAGAAACAAGGAGTTTTACTTACATAGAAGAGAAAATATATCCAGGGAGGTAGATAGTTAATTAACTTCGCACACGACGGGCTAGTACATCCAGGGAGGAATCGAGCTCGATATGAATTGAACCTGCGCCATCTTCAATTTGCAACCACAGTGAAGAAACTTAATGGAGATCCCACGGACAGACGAAAAAGTTTCACGGAGGTAAATGAAAGCAATGAGCTCAGAAATATTAGGTCGACGACATAAACTGTATCAATTTAATTTGTAAATAACCAGCACGAACTGTTCATCCTGAGCTTTCTGTTGAAATCATTAAAACAGTATTGATCCATACTGACGTACATCCTCATTCTTATAGTATGAAAGTATGTTAAATTGGATAGTTGATCTCCAGTGTAAAATGTGTTCGGTACTAGTGAAAAGTAGTGTCGCGAGCTGATATAATAATTGAATCTTCATATTTCCAAAAATGGTCCCTTAATTTTTTTTAAAATAGGGAGTTTTAATGATTGGCATCATTCAGAATTCTTCATAGTTAATAATGTAACGACGAAGGCCAAATGGAACTGGACGTACAAATACTCAAACGAACCGGACTACCCAAACATTCACTTATCCATTTACGAAACGAGGGAACGTACACCCCTCCCCCATTCGTACACATCGTCACATTAACTAACACCAACACACACTCCCGTGCCTAGTGTCGTGAGACACTGGATCAGTTTAAATAAGTGTGGTTGGATGAGTAGAGTATGCTATCGAGGTGAAATGTCTACCCAGAATGTTAGAGCAATCGTCAAATTAATCATAATTACAGTAAACTTTATTTTGCCCACACACACTAACCTAAGACAAGACTAATTACCAAACCTTTACAGCGCCAGTTCTGAAAAATTCGGGCTATTGCAAAGTTTTGAATAGTTTACTAGTGTTCAAGTGTCGTTTCTTGAAATTTAAACATCTTATTAAATTTTCTCCCATCACGACCTATAAGTATATTATTCCTAAATGCTTACAAATATGCTTTCACGCAATCTAATATTAAGATTTTGAAACCATTGCGAAACATATTAATTAATATTTAAATTGCTAGACACTAAATTCTATCAAGAGTTCAAAACGAATATAAATCTGCGTGAAAATTTTAGGAGTTTAACTCTATAACGCATTAAGAACAGCTCGAATTATTCAGTACTTAAATGTCTTAGAATTTTACTTTTTTTTATGATTATACCATTTCAATGCGTAATAGTGCTAGAACAAAGAAACGTTCAAATAAAGGTCAAAATTGATAGAAACAATTTATTTATTTGGATCTAGCACCTTAAAAATGACAAAAATACAGAACCCATTTTTTTGCTTAAAAAGTTGCCTTATACTGTTTAAAATGTTGTTCTAGAAAATCAGACTGATTCTTGTAGTTTTTTTTATAAAGTTATAACGAATTTTGTGAGTGTACACAAGTGCGATCAGTGTTTCGAAACCGAAACTAACCGCATTTGTGCGTCTGCAAAGCCTTTATATTTATTTTTGATTATTTAAATGAAATAGCTTAGAAGATGAAACGTTTCTTTGTAACTGTTACTGATATCATGGCTATTTTTATTTACATCCGTATTAGCGCTGTACGAGTAAATTATAGCGATAATTTGAGAAAAAAGGATTGCTGTTTGATATCTGTTATTCTGTTTCTTTTTCTGTGTTTATACGTTATTATTAACTATACTATAACGTTATTATTAACTAACTAACTGTATATACAACTTTACTTTCGGATGGGGATGCCAAAACATTTAATAATAATTTTTAAATATACCGGCGTCTTGCTTCTGATGAACTTTTAGAAGGATGTTGCGAGGTCCATGACAAATGAGAGTCAAAACAACATGATTTGGTCCAAGTGTCCAAATGAGAATTTTGTGTAAAAAAAAAACGCGTCGAAATTTTCACATCAGAAGCAGTTTGCGAGTATAATATAGGGGTACTTTCAACTATTTAACACATTCAGTAAGCTGTTGGGATAAGTTATAATCCGATACCTTAAAATGTGGGCAGATAATTGATACTCGAAAGAACTATCATCGAAAAAACAGTTTAAGTGCCAAATTTCAAACGTTCGAAAATTAGTGAAAACTGCAATCAGAACAAAGGAATTGGCTCTTAAAAAAAGAAGGGATCACTTATTGTCCAGTGAGGTTTTAAACTTCCTTTATATGTAGAAATTAGCTATAGAGTAAAAATTTGAATAATTTTTATTTAAAATTATTTAAGCATAATTTTAATTTAAAAAATTTAAACTGCTTTTTCTTCTTCTTCATTTTTGTATATATCTTATAATTTCAAAATGCAAAGGCTTTTTTTAATTTCTAATCAACTGACTCAAAATTTTTTTTTAAACATAAATATGCAATAAAGTGACGTTTTTAGTGATATTTTACGTAGCGTTTCATGTTTTATTTTTTATCTCAAGGTCTATTCAATGTATCTTCAATTCCATACCTGTAAATTTAGATTATATTTAAAGGAATATTTAAAAAAAATTCAAGCTTATGTCATAAAAATTAAAAAAGATAAAATAAAAAAGATCAAGAATTTTTAAGTGTAAAATTGTTTTAGCGTATTTTGAAGCAAATTGATAGTTTTACTTTTTATGTAAAATTTTCTGGCATACGAAACTGCAAAAAGTTTGTCTAAAAGTGTTGTGAGTAAAAAAATAATATTTAAGGTTCCGGGTCGCCTTAAGTACTAAACTAGAAGTAAAAAGGTAAAAGATGAGGTTTCTTTACCTTTTGAGTAGAAAATTCCTTTTACAAGAACGTCTTGATGATGAAATTTTTTCCATCAAATTTCATGATTCACAAAACACGTCACATGTCCAGAGCTACATAGCATTCAAAAGCAAGTTTTTCATACACTGAGAGTGGAATCAGGCATAAAAACAATTTCTCTGATGACCTGATACATTTAACTTTTAACGAACTTTCAGTTACTTCGTTTGTTTGTATGAAATTATTAAAATGTATGCAATCAAGTTTCCGTTTGTAAACATAATTTCATACATTTATTTGAAAATTAATCTAGCTTATTTTTTTACAAACTACGATTGGTAGTACGCGTAGAATGCAACAAAAATATATTTCTTTTTAAATGCCTCTTTTTCCTCAATCCCTGCCCCAAATCAGCCCTCTCGTAAGGGGTGGACTTCCGGAGATTAAAATCCACCGACTCAAATAAACACCTTACCACCAGTATCAGGGCATTAAATTGCTGCCGGTAACAGCAAATCCCCCAACCATTCCTTTGAAAACTTGAAGCCAAGTTTTAAATCTGCGATCTTCCAGGACAGACAGTTATCAGTTACCGGTCCCCCAGAAAGGAATCCTGCTGGCAATCTCTCTTCCGTCACACTCTCTCGACATCGATTCGTGGGAAGTTTTCAAAAGGCGTCACTTTTTCTGGCACGTAATTTTGGAGGCTTCAAACTCTCCGTAAACCGAACGGATTCAATCTAATTTGCCCTCGACTGCCACCGCCATCTGCTCCCGGGCTTATAAGCCCACCTCCCACTCCACAGATATCCGGGCTAATTGTCCATGCAGTCATTAACCCTGGAATCAGACCCAGGGCACTCCTTGGGAAAAGCATTCTTCAAATCGACTCTGCCCGGTTTTTGCCTCCAGCGATGGAACGGTAGTTGTGGTTGGATGCCTTGTACCAGTTAGGCGAGGTTAGGAAAGTTTTCAATGGAAAAGTCTCCAAACAGTATGGAAAACTGATTGAGAAATTGTATGGAGAGGTTTTCAATCGATGGAGAAGGTATAGTTGCTGAACTCTTGCGCCAGGTACGACTGGAGTAAATTGTTGAATGCTGTGTGGCCTTCTCTGCGTAAACGCTCAATTGGTGACAATACCTTTTTCAATTACCGATCTCAAATTGCCTATATATATTTTTAATTAATAACTTTCAACATTTGTTGACATTGTTCAACATTTGACCCACAAGTTGCGCAACAGTTATGAACTTTATTTTCTGTTAAGCGTACACTTTTAGAGTTAAAACTTGTTAATACACCTTAAATGACGTGTCAATCTAATCTGCAGCCCACGAAGCAGCAATAGTATGGAAAACTGATTGAGGATGGAGAAGTTTTCAATCAATGGAGAATACATAGTTGCTAAACTCTTATGCCAGGTTCAATTGGAGTAAATTGTTGGAGGCAGTGTATCTTCTGTGTAAACCCTCAATTGAACCCTGTTCGGTGACCAAACATTTCAATAACTGTTATTAATTCAAAACGTAAGTAATTTGATAACTTTCAACATTTGCTATGACCCACACGCTGCGCAATAGTTATGAACTCTTATTTCCTTTTCAACTGACTCCTTAGAGTTAAAATTTGTTAATACACCATTGCTGAAACGTCAATCTAATTTTCAGCCCACGAAACAGTAGAAGCTTCTGGCTACTAGAACAGAAGAGCATGCTGAAAAATCCTACCTTTCTATTTCCAAACTATCCACTTTCACCGAAATTCCTATATATAATCGAGGTTCTCATGTCTAACCAGCTTAATTCACAAATGTATCTTATTTAACAGCAAACTAAAGTGTAGCGACCAAAACTATTCAAAATTATTTTCTGATAAGCTGTCAAAAATTTACACACCTGTTCTTGGCTACGTACGCACATGGTCACGTGGAAACAGGGAAATTTCCAAAAGTATTTCATAATTACGATTTGTTATTTACGAAACCTGGTAGTGAAAGGCGTTGAACTAGTCTTACCTAACCCTGACGTTAAATTAAAATCTTATTTAATTGTAAACAAAACTAATCAAAATTGCTTAGATATGTTTTAAAAAACTTGTATCATCGTACTTCAATACCTGTGAAATTTACATGCTTCTAAATACATGTCATATTTGCTATTTGTCAGTTGAGTAAGTGGTAATGAAAGGCGTATAACCTGTTTTCTAGAACCAAGACTAAATATAATATAAAATGAAGGAAAAAAATAACGATATTAATTTGGTGTATTAAAATAGCAAATACGTACCTCTAACACTTTTTATTTACTAAAAAACAATTGGTAAAATGACTAGTCACAAATCGAAATTACGATGAACAAATTAACATCGAAATCTCAAAATGTTTTTTCTATGGTTATCTTCAATAAGAGTATAAGAGCTAAATAATTTAAATTTAACAGTGCTAAAAAACATGAAAGATTATGTAAAATATATTAGTTAAAAATATCTCCAACTTAATAACACAAGTGAAAAAGCAGATCAAGAAGTTTCTCATGTTGCATAAAAACAGTTTCGCATTCATTTAATTATTTCTGCACGCATACACATACAATACACCCCAATTGTTTACATATATGTAAACAATTGGGCCGAATTTTGTAAAATTCGGCCATGAGAGTAGAGAGAAGTTGAAAGCTTCAATTCCGTTGATCTCGAACTTAAAAATTACTTCCAGGGAACCCAAAACTATCCAACAGCTCTCAAACACTGAAACTGAGCCTAATTGTGAGAAAGACTGTTTCCCGTCGCTTCAAAGTGCGCAAACAACGTTTCCTTAAAGACGGCAAAATAAACACGCTCCCCAACCCGTGCGAAAAGAAAGCAAAGAATCGATACAATGAAACGGAGATAACTATCTTTCAAGTGCAGAAGATGAGCTCCTAGCGCTGTCTAAATAAATCCAGTCGACGCATACTTCCCCCACTCTCCGAACACCACTGTGTGCTCTCGGAGATTAGAACGGAATATTTTAAAACTCTCCCACTCCCCAAGTCCTTAAATGAGGATTTTGGCAACGCTTACGGGGGCAGCTGATACCATTTACTTAATAACGTTCAATTATTCAGGGGACAGGCTTTAAATGCCTTTATCGGTTGAATATTGATGATTAGATTAATAAATTCGGAAGGAGGGATATAACAGGTTGAATCGACATGAAATGTTTTTAGGGAGTGGAATCGGGGTGTAATTGGAACATTTGTAGCTTTAGAGTATAGGTTAAATGTATTTAGGGGTGGTTTGGAGGACAACTTTTATGCTTCACGTTCCATTACTCGCTGCATTAAGAGTATTTGATGCGTTCGTATTTCAGAACATTGGATCAATATAAAATGGCGTTGTAGGTGAGGGTAGTTTCATCAGGGTTCGAAAACAGTGGTCGTTTTGTTGGATTTGACACCTAATGGTCGCCATATTTGACACCTAACCTATATGAATTTCTTTCGCTTGTACGACACTTTATCAAGGGGCTGTTGTAGCTCAGTATATGCCAGTTGAGAGTTTTAAACGTCAAAGGTTCAATTCCTGTTAGGTTCGATTCCTTCCTGGGTGTACATGTCTTTTTGTGTCAATGAAACTTTCCTTGTGTGTCCATTACTTGGTGTTGTCTGCTTGTCTTAGCCAAATATGGCCCTTGTGCCATACAAACCAATAATCCAAACATAAACTGACGTCATACAAAATTCAATATCAAACCTTCAAAGATAAAATCTCTTTTCAAAAATGAGGATGTACATGAGATCTCCAAACTGGGTGAGGGTAACAATAAACAATTTCAGAAAAAACCGTTCTGTTGATTTTGATTCTGAAAGTTGCAATTTGAAAGAATAAAAAATTGTTTTTTCTTTTATAAATAGACAGCTAAACCAACCTTAAGCAATAAATGCCTTAAGGAGAAAAACTCCGAATGCAAATGCCAATGCAGTCGATAGTCCATATATTGCGTGCAGTGCAGTTTCAATTTCATTTTGTTTAATTATGAGCAATTTCAAATTCATTTTGTCACATCCATGAACAAATTGAATATGAAATTGCACATAAGTAAAGTGCGACTAGAGTGAGGAAGGCATGATCTTAGGGAAGTCGAAATTGTACAGCAGTGCATCTCTAAGGAAGACTACAATAAGTAAAAACATATTAGGACACCACCATAGAGGATTATTGTTTGCTAAATCACAATCACTGCTATCACTTCCGATAGAGAACGATATAG
Source organism: Metellina segmentata (assembly GCA_947359465.1). Lineage (NCBI taxonomy): Eukaryota > Metazoa > Arthropoda > Arachnida > Araneae > Tetragnathidae > Metellina > Metellina segmentata. The sequence goes on from OX375874.1 coordinate 85,635,277, forward strand.
TAATAGGAGTTGGAATCTGCAACAAAAACGATAATTGTAGAGACGAATAGCTTAGGTTTAACCTGTTTCCTAATTGAACGAATAATCTTATTTAAAATCACGTAATTTAAATACCAACTCGGCAGAGCCGGACTTCGTTGTAACTAAAACATACGGAACAAACACCAAGTTGAAGTGCCAATGTGAGAATAGTGTTGAAGGAATAAAAACAACGAGAATTGGTTTGATCTAATCTATTCGTCAGTCTATCGTTTTTTGCTGAAGGTAAACTAAATAGAAAAACCAGGTCATCAATAAAATCAGATTTTAAATGGCTTTGCAAACAATCGTTTTGGCTAACAACCACAACAAAGTCATCCTTATCGATGAATTTCTATTCGAAAATCAAATTCACGTGGTTATCTGAACTTGTTTAGTCGCTCAAGATTCATTTATATAAGAAAGGTTTAATTATATTAACTAAATTTCATAACTTCTTTTACGTTGTCTTACATGATTGGTTTGCTGTTATTTTTGCAGTACGAATGCAAGACCTGTACATATGTTGGGGAATTTTAATTATTATGGTTATTTTTCTGGAATAAATGCACATAATAAACAGGCGAGATAGATCTTACACTAATTTTGTTTGTTTTTATTACAGATCAAATGTATCAGGGAATTATTCTCTAAGAATATGTTTGTCTTCGAAGAAAAATATTAAATTGGCGGAATTTGAAGAATGCATAGATTCTGTTCCAGAATTCGAAATCCAAAAAACCAACAACCGAAGTATCATGAGAAATGAAAGCAATTGAAATTAGAACTTTTAAGATTAAAACTATCAATGGGAAAAAAACACCATAACAGGCATGTATTTCTTGCTAATAAATTGCCTTTAAATTAATTTTATTAAATCCAAACGACTTTTTACGCCTCGCAGAAGGCATCAACTAAATCAAAAACTGCAATGCAGTTATTAAAAGAAGCATCAAATTTGGCGATTTTACATAGGTCTTTCAAACATATTAAAGAAACAGAATTAACTGGCTGTCGAAAAAAGAAAAAGTTTGTTCCAAGCCCAATGTCATAAACTGAACATCAAAAGAATCGCATCGAAAGCAACCAGGAAAACACAACCACGCCGAACGGAAAGAAAGAAAACAGTCAGAGATTCTTTTAGTACTATTCCAAGGAATAACTTAAGAAAATAAATGGAGAAACTCCCCCTTTGATTCTCTTCAGAGGAATGGCGAAAAGAAGAAAAAGTTTGAAAGCTTCGACTTCAAAAGTACCTATTGCCGATTTTAATTTTGATTAAAGGAAACATTACAGATAATGTGAAAAGGAAGGCACGCGCGAAAATCTGTCGTTAAAAAGACGCAAAGTGATGGAAACAAAAGAAAAATTCTTTTCGTAAAGTAAGAGCACAAGAATTAAAAGGGGTTTAACGGAATTTTAAGTTGTTCGATGGGAAGGGGTTCCACTGGGGCCTCTCCTTTCGCGCACTAATTTCGACGCAAAAGAATGTTCTTTTCTTCCGTTCGATGAAGATTAATGAGACGTCGTTTCGCGTTTCTTCATTTCGATTAATCGGAAAATCGATATATTGACAGGTGAATGACTAAAGGGCCCGCATATGCGTGTGAAGGGAATTTTTTCTTTTTTTTTCGCCTTGGAATATTTTTGAAGAGAATTTGAGTATTTGTTATTTCTCAGTTTCTACATTTCAATACACTATCCATCGCTCTTATTAACGGAGAACATTTATCTTTCGATATACTGAATCGTACAGAATCGAAGCTTACCAGTATAGTGCTCTTAAAAGTCGGAGATATATTTTCACAAATCTTGCCATCTTTAAAAATTTGCTTCCTCTTACAAGAATCAACTTATAAAAATGTTAACCACAAAATAGGCTAGGTTGATCACTCTACGGTTATTTTTCAACCTAAGGGTAACTTCGATCGGGACATAAGGTTCAGGTGGATTACAAACCACTTAGCACGAATTTTAAAATTTAATCTAGAATATTTTAAATTAATTTAATGACGTATTTAATTATTATTATTTTCCTTAGAGTGGCAACAGCATAAAGAGATGACAGATTCTAAATTTATTTTTTTCCGTTTCCGTTTGATTTAGCGAAGGAACGATTTCAGCCGACGAAAAAGAGAAATAAAGTTTCAACTGGAGTTAGTAGTTCTTTTTCTATCGCCTGGATCTCGATCATGAGGAAAATTGGTCAAATCTTGATGGACGATATATCTCATCGAAACCATGTGGAAGGTTAACGAATTTCGGAACCTGAACTCGGACATAAAAATATGTACTTCTCCAGTTCAGCTTGCTGCCAAAATAGAATGACCGATGATAAAGCTTAAAATATTCTCATACCGACGTACATCCTGACACATCCACGTAATTGTGATTGAGCTGATATAGCTCCTGGGTTAAAATTTCTTCCCAGATGAAACCCATCCTCAAAGTAACCTCCTCGCCATTATAGCAGTAATGTTCTAATAATTACTCATTAGCTTTCCAATATCGTAACCCTAGAAAATATCTTTAAAATATTTTTTTTTTGTTAGTTTTGCTTGGCAATTTTTTTTTGTCGAACCTCGTTGGCCTGCGCCACACCTTCCCCCAACTGTGTCGACGTAATCGCACTTGATTGAATTTAGATAAAACTGTTGACACGGGGTTTCTTACTTAAGGTCGCCCAATCTCAGCATCGGCATTTCAGTCGCCGAGGTACGACATAATTATGGACGCACTTGCTTGATGGCTGAAGAGGACGGCTAATCAAGTTAACCGGTGTTTTCCTCTCTGGAAGGCGAAGGACTACCGTCCATTAATTATTTTTTCCTGCATTCTCTGGGACTAATTAGTTTGAAAGCTAAAAGCTATTAAAGGTATTCCTGTTATAATAGGTAATCTCATTAGTATTTGTTGGTGGCAGGACAAAAATTGAAAGAACTCCTCTCAAGGACGCTCTTTGGCTCTTGTCAAGAGAGCATTCACCGGAGTTGATTAGGTGGAGTAAATATTTTAATAAGGGCACAGGAATCGAGAAGGTTAATGTAGTAAAGCATACATCCGACGTTCTTGAGGGGAGCGTCGATAACGATCGAAGCGGGTAGAGGTTTGTGCTCAAAACTGCTATATAAAGAATAATTTACCATGGGTAATTTATATCTCGGATTCAAAATTATGAAATCTGTTAATTCTTTTACAGAAGCAGGAAACAAGGGAAGGAATTAATGGAAGAAGGAGTTGTGTGACATGGTTGTAGTTTCGAGATATTTGGCCTCAAAGTCAGTCATACAGGGTTCCCCACTTTATTTCAGAAATAAAATTTCCTGACTTTTCTAGGTTTCCAAGATAATAATTATTTACAAAATTTCTGGCCATACTTAAGCAATTCACGACTTTTTAAGAGCCACGGTAGCTCAGTCAGTAGATCGTTGGGCTCGCATCAGAAGGGTTGTGGATTCTGTCCTCGGCGGAGCCTGCAATTCTGATGATTGCGAGATCGGCGCTTCGACCTGGCTAAAGACCGTCGTGTTCACTAATGGTGACTGGGGCACGTTAAATTGGTCGTGGTCACAAAGTCCCCATACCAAATCAATACCTCTGGGGGTACCTGATCAGGGGGTTATCGGCCTCTGATTGGGATCTAAATTACGATGTGTGAGTGAATGGATGTATTAAAGGGGCCTTCCTGTAAAACGGATGTGTCATGTATGTCGAGCAAAGTCGGACTTCATCCCAATGGGGCTCAATAACATGGAAGGCGCACCCCCTCGCCTCTTGCCGTCTTCGACGTGCCTGGCACTCCTCTGGTCTGCCAGTGTAGGCATGAGAAACAACAACAGCAACGACTTTTTAAAGGAAGTTTGGAGAGTGGGGCGCCAGCTAAGGTGTTGCTTGATTTAATTGCTTAAATTTCTTGACAGTTCCAGGTTTTTCAGATTATTCCTGACCCGTGGGAACCCTAGCTGATACAAGAGTTGAAAGGAGTTTGGAATTGGTGTTGGTGTAAGTATCCGCTAAAATAATCGATGGATTGCTCTAGTTGTCAGCATAAGTCATACCTCACCCCGAAGCAACTTCAATAATCTCCAAATGTAAACAAATGTCACATAACCCTCTTATTTCTCTCACCCCTTCAACTGACACACGATAACCAAAAAGAATACTAACCCTGTTAATCAAGAAAACAGTTTGTGCATATGGGTTTTTCGAGCTTTAACGCGCTTTTCATGTCTAGAATAATAAAAATATCTACAACTAAACTCTAGATACACCGTTATGGTTGTGTTTGATGGTGCAAGGGCCATATTTGGCTAAACAGCGCCAAAACATAAGACAAACAACGTCAAGTAACATTCACTAAAGTGAGTAAACAGTTTCTAGACACAGAAGAGAGAAATGTACCCAAGGATATATCGGACCTGTGACGCCTAAAACTTGTAGGTTGCGAGGGCACATCATGAAAATCCACTGTGCTACAACAGCAACTGTAGCATGAGTGATTGGTTTTCAAGGGCTGTGTGAGATATATTCTTTTATAAGCATTTATAGTACCATTTAAAAGTTTACGTCTGCCTGAATTGAATGCGGTAAAGACTACATTTGAAGGTTACGCGTGTCATCACCCTACCTGATGCAATCTTTGGTGGTTCTTCCATCAGCTCCCAACTGGGGAGGGGGGGGTCTTCTGGCCATCCGCAGATGTGCTGTAATTCCTTGTGGCGTCCTCTATGTGCATGGTCGTCTGTGAGAACCGTTAATGTTGTGATATTACAATTAAAGTTTTGTGAGTGAAATTTTGGAGTTTTGTGTCTATTTGGCTTTTACTGTCTGCAGTGATTTACGTTAAATAGAAGCATATAACAATTTAACTTCAAGGCCAAGCTTTGAGGTACTGCCTTTTTGACTACGTCAGCATGTTCCATGAATCAGTATTATACTACACGTATAATCAAAATACTTTATTATTTCTTTTGTACACTCAGGAATCTTTAAGAGAACACCCACAATAGCATTCTAATACAGATGCTTTCGAGGTAATTACAGATGTCAGATAAGCGCTACTGTAGGTTGCTAGAACAGTAGGAAACCCCCACTGAGTCGAAACAGCTCAACATGTTTTTCGAAATTCCGAATCACCGAAATCATTTTAATGTATTTAAAAATAGAACTCTGAGTACGATTTTAAATAGCTTGATTAAAAGTACGTACATCATAAAACAGTTACCAATTAAAGCACAATAAAGTCAATAAATGTTTATCCGTCAAAATGTAAAATCTTATTATGTGTCATGCAAGCACAAGACAGAACACCAATTCTAAACCACAGTTTTAAACATTTAGCAGGCATTATCACAGCATTGTGAAAAATATTGTGCAAAACTGAAGGTATTTCTAGGCTTTCTACTATTTTATGTGCAGAAATCATGCATAATTTTTTACAATTTAATTACACAACATAATTATTTACATACACAATATGAACAAAAGTATTTGGACACTGTATGCTTTTCAGAAAAAGTGCTTTATTATTCTATTAAGTGACGGGTAGGCCCTCTTTTTGGCTTGCATTACAGCCGCAACACGTAGAGGCATACTTTCCACAAGTTCTCTGCGAGTCTGGGCAGTAATAGCTTGCCATGCAAGGCTTTGAGAAGAGATTGTTGTGAAGATGGGAATACGTGGTAATGTCGTCGCTCTTTTGTCCAAATGCGGCAAGGCCGAATTATCCAGAACGTCGAGGTACACTTCAGCGTTCATGGTACCAGGTACATTAAGGAATGGGCTGAGTCTGAACCAGGAAAAACAACCCTGCACTAAGATGTATCCTACTCTGAATTCCTGTAGCGTTCAAATACTTTTGTCCATATAGTGTATAGCCAAGCTGCCAAATAACGTAAATGTACATACACATAAGGAAATCTTTTGCTAACACAGCAGACAGAAATACACCTATGGAATTATCAAGCCTGTACCACATAAAATTCATGTTGCTAACAGTGGGCAAACCCACTGAGTCACGGTGATCCCAGGTGAAATTTGGAAAGATCGAGGAAAGCGTGGCCAAAAATGTGGACACACTCACTCACGAAATAAGTGATCAGAATTTACGAATAAATTTCAAAACACTCACAAATATAGGTACTAAAAATACTTAATAGGAGAGCGATGTATGTAACATTTAAGAAATGAAGACCTTATGGATGCTTTAAACTGCCTGATACTGATTACAACGGAAATACGATATGTAGTAAGCCGCTGCATAAAAGCTGTCACTTATTTCTGCAAGTTGCAGCATCAAAAAGCAACAGAATAATTAAACGTAACAACTTTCTTTGAGGCTTCTTTGTGATAAATGAACGTGACTCTTTTGGGGTTCAAGTCTTGCAGAGGATACAAATGAAAGTGAATCGTGAGTTTCGTATCAAAGACTAAAAGTTTCAAACACATTTGATATTTATCTTTCTTGGAATTCACACGAAATCTGATATTCGAATTCTGAATCTTAAAGCAATACACTCTCGGCCACCAAAAGTTTTTAAGAATGGTATTTTTATGTATGAAAGGGACGCCATGGATACGCTGAGAAAATAAATTGCTTTTATTCGAATAGAAATGGTACTTCTCAGATCTACTGTTCGAATTCCATACAAAGAGACTTCTTTTGTAGAGAAGGTGCCGTATAAATATAAAGTTTCCTTCCTCTGCTGGAAAAATAGGGTCACAGATTTAATATCTGGCAAAGCGCCATACTTTGAATACCGAAGAGAAATATAATTTTCGTTTTCCCTCCGAAGAATTTATTCCGGAATTTCGGACAATCTGATTACGAGACCTCTGGAACAGTAAACTCTAAACTTTTTGTAATAAGAGATTTAGTTGGTATTTTTTAGTTACTCTTTCGTCAGAATTGCTGAATACTTAACTAGAAATATGACACCCTTACACAACACACTCATATTAGGTTATGCAACTTGCATACATTAGGAAAATGAAGTCTTTTTAGCTTTGAGTACGTAGTGTATTTCTGTGAATCCAGTTAATCGAAAACGAAAAAATTTTTTTGTATTTTCAAAGAAACAGCCGTTACTATAGCTATCTTAATATATTTCTAAATTCTTTCATAATGTATAATTTTGGAAAAATTGTGCAACTTAATTAAGAATTGCAACAATATTTAAGGAACTTTAAACGAAATAGAGCATCTTCTTTTGATTTCCAAGTCTGTAAACACTATCATACTCCCGTTCACGATATCGTGAGACACTACCAATTTATATGGGTGTGGTTGGGGTGCCAACAAATGCTATCAAAACATTGTTTTTATGTCACGTATAATTACAAGTATACATTGGGTCACACTACCTTATTCAGTGTATGCAAGATGCACATTAAAGACTATATCTTAGGATTATTAAAGACTTATCCTGATCAGTATGAATTTCACGTTGATACTAATGTCTCTCGAGTCCATGCTAGAAGCAATGTTCTTGAGCCACGCGATTTTAAAATCGGCAGGTTTCACCATATCATACTGCTGTAAGACGGCAAACTGCGATGCAGTGCAGAGGTGTGCCAATTTCATCGCAGGAATTATTGTCTGTTCATTTTTAAACCTCTATCCAGAGGACGGAAATTGATCATATTCAGTGAAGAAATTCTCATCTTTGATGCAAATCCAACTTGCGGATTTCACCGATAATCTTGGTAACATGAACTACTGTCCACACCCCATCTTTCCATTTAAAACTAATTTGTCCATTACACCAAATATTTTTACCATAATTTACAAAACATTAAAATTAAACGACATGACTAACAAAATTTTAAAAAGGGATATTGTATACGTGTTATACCCTTGTAAGTAATGAACCCGAAGCAGTGTAGGTGTCCCACGAACCCGAAGCAGTGTAGGTGTCCCACGAACCCGGAGCAGTGTAGGTGTCCCACGAACCCGGAGCAGTGTAGGTGTCCCACGAACCCGGAGCAGTGTAGGTGTCCCACGAACCCGGAGCAGTGTAGGTGTCCCACGAACCCGGAGCAGTGTAGGTGTCCCACGAACCCGGAGCAGTGTAGGTGTCCCACGAACCCGGAGCAGTGTAGGTGTCCCACGAACCCGGAGCAGTGTAGGTGTCCCACGAACCCGGAGCAGTGTAGGTGTCCCACGAACCCGGAGCAGTGTAGGTGTCCCACGAACCCGGAGCAGTGTAGGTGTCCCACGAACCCGGAGCAGTGTAGGTGTCCCACGAACCCGGAGCAGTGTAGGTGTCCCACGAACCCGGAGCAGTGTAGGTGTCCCACGAACCCGGAGCAGTGTAGGTGTCCCACGAACCCGGAGCAGTGTAGGTGTCCCACGAACCCGGAGCAGTGTAGGTGTCCCACGAACCCGAAGCAGTGTAGGTGTCCCACGAACCCGGAGCAGTGTAGGTGTCCCACGAACCCGGAGCAGTGTAGGTGTCCCACGAACCCGGAGCAGTGTAGGTGTCCCACGAATCCGAAGCAGACCTACTAAGTTTTGAACGAATATTTTTAGTGCACATATGGAATGCAGTCTTCCCGACCTTCTCGTGGATTTGCACAAAGTTCAGACTACAGTAATGGGCAATGTACCACTAACATTTACTTCGCATTACTTAACGCCGAATTTTAAGAATCCAGGCGAATTCTTCTAGCTATACATTTCACTGGGGCAAAACTTGCTGCTAAGAGTTCGTTTTAAATATTCAAGGGCTTAAAGCATATAAAAAATATTTGAGTAAGAAAAGTGTCACAAGGGGCCAGCACCTTAACTGTTCTCACTGGTGTTGGAATGAAATCGATCTCAAGTTCAACCTAATTGATCAAAACTGTTTGTGTGAAAGTATACGTGTGGCTTAACGACAGAATTTCATAAGCAACACATACCACCTCAACTAATCATGCAATAAGAGCCAAACTTCCGAAGATAATTTATATCGCACTGGATGCCAAAGTTGAGCGAAAAAGAACACCCAAAATGCCCGAAAGTATGTCTCCGCTGGTTATTTATCCACTAACGTAATCGAACCATCGAACAGGTAGTCGAGAATGAATTCCCAAGAATTCCGACCAAGATTCTTCGCCACCCCTCGCCTCGTATGTTCCCGGGGCGGCCAGCTATCGTAATTAATGCCCACCCCCCGGTGCTTAATCTCCAGCGAAGAACAAAAGCAAAAATAGGTGAGTGCAAGGAGTTAATGAAATACCTGAGACTAATAGACTGCGAACTTGGCTACAATATAGTCCAAAGAATTGTCAAGATTAACGCCTCGGATGAGTTTTCTGAGGTTAGAACAAATACAGGAGAGGGCGATATTATTCTTCTGACTTCTTAGATGGCTGCTATTGACAGAAACGCCTTCGCAAGCGATTTATTTTCTTTCTTTTAGAAGTCTTAGATCGAATCTTTTGATATATTAAACCTTATCGATAAGAGTATCACAATAAATCAGAAATTGCGCCAAATCAGTGGGATGGATCGTGTGTGTTTGTTGACAGATTGGGAAAAAAACGGTGCCGAAGGGTCAAAACGAGTCGTATGTAATTTTTCAGCAAATCGGTGTACTTCAACGGAGGGAGGGCTCTGGTCCTAAAACTCCCCATCTGAATACACCACTACTATTTTCGTTTCAAAAATCCATTCCAGTCGTGTGAATTAAAAGAATTAAGTCAATGTAATGATAAGCTATTTTTTCAAGAGAGCAATCCTCAAGTTTAAAAAAGTTTGCAATTATAAAAGGGTTTATCCACAAGTTAGTTATGTTACATTAAATTTTTTAGATACTATTGAATATTTTTCTTTATTTTTTTTTTCATTATGGAACATATCTCCGTGACTCATTACAATATTGCCCGGAGCCTTTCAGTTGGAGGGCTACCTCAAAACTTAACCCTCTCAGCGTCATGAAATTTTGCAGTATACCCATTGCCTTTTCCACACAACACACATAATTACACCGTATCTCTTGGTTGAAAGAATACAAGGAAAGAATGTATTGGTTGACTGGTTTTTTTTGGCACAAAGGCCCGTACCAAAACCGTCAGGTAAATAGGTATTACACACAAATAAAACTTTACTGATATAGAAAAGAGAGAAATACACCATGGGAGGAATGGAACTTCAACTGCCTACAAATCGCAAGTTTCCAGCGCAGTGGGCTTAACCATTGAGCCCTACGACTCCAAAGATCTTATTGCTTAACAAGATCAAAACTGGTTCGAAGTCATGCAGAGATAGCAGAACGGGTTCTAATCGTGAACCTCCCAGAAGGTTAAATGAGGAAGAATAGGAGGATTTACTTCGAACCTTTTTATTTTAGTTTAGGTAATGCGAAAATAAGAATGCAGATGTATCGGAGGTGTTCATTACAGTATCTAATTTTCCCCTCAGAGACACATGTAGGGTTGTCGCCAATGGATCCTCCCTACAACTCTCAATCATTCACCATTACTTGCACGGCCAGGCCGCTGAGGACCCGTAGTTACCTCGAAAGAAATCAGGTTTAGGACCGAGACAGAACGAAAGAACAAGTAAAAAGAACGAGGAAGAGAAGAACCGAATCCGCAACACTCTTGTAAAGACTTTATTCTCAACAGAAATGAACAAATTGTTATTTTTTTCTCTCCCCTCACCAAGGAACGTGTTAGGTGGGAAAGAGAAAATGGCAAGAAAGAACTGCACCAACTTTCTGGCAATCAAAAAAGGGTGACAAAGCTTATTCTCCTGAAACTGAAATGGGGTAAAAAGAAGGAAATGAATGTGGTGGAAATGTTATAGGAAACAGCCACGTTGCGTGTTCCGAAGAGACCCGTTTTAAAATGCAGTGCAGTTGTTTCAATTGTTGGAACATGCTTGTCGTAGAGAATTCCACCGGTGGTCTTCAGGGAATCCTACCAGTAAGTGCTTTTCAGGGTATAGTTGCAATGCATAGGTTTAAAATTTAGAAATTGAAATCATTGCGCGACTTTGAGATGAATTGGGTATTAAAGTGAAAAAACTACTGAATATGGTTGTTTGGTTGGCAAGAAAGGACACAATCTGGTACAACCATTGATGATGAATATGCTGTCACTAAGATGCAGTGCAATAGGCATGGCAGCTTTGACAACTTTACAGTAATTTACCTATGAATAACTTGATTAAATATTTAAATATATGTGGATACCATTCAAAATGAAAATCCAACTTCATTCGTCAACATTTAAGTTAACTGGGAATTTGTCATTATTCCATAATTAGGATTTAACAGATTTAAGATAGGGGTGACAGGGGCTAGTTTGAATAAGGGGTAAGTTGGCATTCACCTTGTATTTATACCAGTGATTTCAGAGCGGTGATATTGCCACTATTTAACTTCACGTGTATGTTACATCAATTGCATCATCCACTCTAGTTTCAGTGTACTCAAAGCTTTCGGATAGAAAAAATTACGGATTTGTGTAATTTTGCCGTCTTTTTTCTTTAATTGAAGGTTCTGGTGTCTTATGAAAGCCTAGAATATGTTGAGGAGTTTTCAATGGTTGTGTTGGATAGAGTGAACAATAACGATTGTCGTCATGGACTGGAATTGCTTGTAAAACGTATGTGGGACAGCCATCTTGTTTCAAAAGTCCTGGGTCCTGGTGGACCATGTTGGCATTTAAGTCGTGGTGCATAGGAAAGATAGTAGACATCAACAGTGATTAATTCTATATTTTCACAATGGTGAAAGCACAAACTTTGCAGATGGCCAAAAGTCACGGACACAATCTGGTACAACCGCAATATAATTTTGCGAAAATCAAAGCTACCGATCCGTGGACGATCGCCCTACTTTTTTGGTGAATATGAAACGTTAAGATTCATATATTTTTGTTTAGTTTATTTAGTTCTTATTTTAGATCACAATATAAGTTTTAAAGTGCATTTCATTTAATTAACTCGCATTATTGTTTAGATCCTATCACAATGACATGCTATGGCAACTGACCTCAAGGTGTTATGCGAACCTGCCCTGCATTAGGGCATCAGTATTTAACGAATAAACTATACTAGTTTTAGTGTTGTTTTCTTCATTAATTTGTAGCCAATGAGTTCCACTATATGAGTATTGTTTATATTAGTTGAACGCATTACTGAAAAAAAAAACTATGCCAACTAGTCCCATTCTCTCCTAATGATCAAAATACATGTATCCAATTAATTCCATAAAGAGGTGAAATAGTCCCAGAAAGTTCATTTCAGAAATTCCGTTTCAAGTCTTCGTAATAATCAATCCTTTCGTGTCTCCAGTAAAGCACTGAAAACGCAATATCTCGATTACTTCCTCTGGCAGGAAAGTAACAATGTCATAAATCCAATATCTTTCAACAGATCTTTTCAATTAGCTGCTTGTTGTGGCGTGTGGAGGTAAACGACTTGGCATTTCCTCCCTGCATTCAATTGACAGCTTTTTCCTTAACTGAGTTTAGAAAGAGAAATTTTACCGAACAAAGATGCTCATAAGTCAATGCCCAAAGATCTGAAGAGTTACCAAATTTTATAAAAGGTAAGGTGGTATTTTTCTTGGAGAACAAATTCATATTTGCTGTTTACAACATCAGCCCCAACCATGTTACTGAAGTCCGTGTACTTCAAACCAGATTGCTGCGTACAACTTATTCAGTACCCCTCTTGGTGAAGATCTGTCGAAAATTATGATACAGGACTTTTAACCAGTGTGAAACTGTGGGGAAATACACTCATCACTCATGATTTGCCTGGTGGCCAGATTGTTTAATTCATTAAAACTTAAAAAACGAATGGGGCATGTGTAGTCCTCAAGCCTGTAACTCGTTTATCAAAGAATGAATGTTATTTTATTGGTTTTAATTATTCGGTCTACACATTTGTGTATTTAACTATTTTGACATAGCTTTCCATAGATCTGAATGTATAGGACCATTGTACATAGAAGACAAGTGGGGTGAGAGTTGCCCTATAGTATTTCGCAATGATTCAGCGAATGTTTCCCCGTTTAGGAACGATTACCTACCAATGACGTTCAGTGGTTTCACATTGTTTTCTTCCCTTAACAGTCTTTTACAAACATTCTGTTTCCCTCCCCAGATGTGAGCATATAGTGAACACTCTTTTGGCGGCAGTCTTGTCTGACATATAAAGACACATTGAATATGAACATATGGTCAGTATCATAAATTTGCAATTTGAATCGATCATCTACTACCAAATGTAATCTGCCTACTTAATACAGCTCAATATAAGAACGCGAGGTCACGATAGCCTCCATCCATCTTTCTAAATATGATAAACTTTCCGTCTTTTAATTTTAACAGTGCAACCTGAAAAACCTCCCAATTTAGAAAAAAATTCGATTTTCCAAAACATTTGTCCTTGTTGAGTGTCGAATATTTTAATGTTAACTAATAAATATGCATAAACTCAAGTGTCTTTTATCACATCATTGCAAAAACTGAAAATATTGATGAATAAAATATGAAAACTAACAACTTTTATTTACAGTTGGAGGCATACCACAGCCGTCTTTCGGTTGCCCTTATTTTTCTGATAGCCATAATATCAAGATGAACATCGTCAACACACTACTCAGGTCTACTTATGACAAATATTCCTGTCTTATATGTAACTCAAACATACGAATTTCGCGATGTAAGCCAAACGTAGTTTGGAAGAGCATTTACCCCACAACACGAGTCTTAATTCTACAGCAAAAGCTGTAATGAATATCTATCGTCTACGCTTCAGGTAAATGCCCATTAATTTTATTTACGAGACATTAACATTTTCAGCGTTTTACCGACTTTATAATTGCCCGTGATTAATGCAAACCAAGAATTTCATTCGAGTTTGGCTTTTAAATAAAAATTGCCAATTCCAGTTTTTTTCAATCCCATCATCCTAAAAACACTTCAGGAGCATTCATTTCTTTTTCAAAGAAACTCCATTTTTTATCTCACCCCCTCGTGTTTATTAAACTAATAACTCCCCGCAATTACCGACCTTACTGGAGCCGTGGATGCTACAAGACGTGGAATCTACACGAGAGGAAGAACCCCATTCACTAAAAAACGACTGCATTTTTCTCCATTAAACTTAAGCAGCGTGTACAACAGAGAAATGGAATTCCCATTTTCCCAATTCCGATAAACGCCCCTCCGCGTTTGGTCTAATGTTCACCGGGGCGCAACACAACTGCGAAACAATGCGAATGGACCCTGCAAAAAAAAAAGCCCCAAACACACAGGCGAGAGAAAGAGAGCATTTTTAAGAGCCCATAAAAATTTTTCCCTCTGTCATTTATTATCCTGCATCACTCGTAAAATATGATTGTGACGATCTCTCCTTGCTTCTACACCCAGAGGTACTACCACCCCCTCGATTTGCTCGGGGCGAATCCATTCCGGGACGATCTTCTCTGGGGGGCTGTCATCACAAAATCAAGATGGATGGGGGAGGAGGAGCCCCCATCCCCCCTTTAGGGCCCCACAGGGGGGACTTCAGCTCGGCAAAGGTAGCAAGGCATGTCTGTAGGGGGAAGAGGGCAATAAGAGATAGGAATGAAGGTAGAAGGGATATTCGTCAAGGGAGGTCTATCTTTTTTTTCTTCCGTAGGGGGTGTTATGGCACCCTCTTGGCATATTCCAGATGTAGTTCATTCCGATATACGAAGAGAAAAAATGGATAAAAATTCACAAAGAAAATCACTGTTATGCTTCAGAGATCTTCCCCTATAGATATGTGTTAGCATAGGGGTGCGGTTTGGGCAAAGAAGCATTCAACTGTTAGTATAAGGCAAAAGAGACGAAATGTCTGCGATGTCAAGAAATAAGCGTGATGGGCGTTTTGCTGAGGTTCGATTTATTCGAAGGATAAAGCGGAGAGGTTTTCCGCTTATTTTTAATGGGATAGTTTGCAAGCTATTTGATCAAGATTTGAATCAATCAATAAGGGATAAGATAAACTCGCTTTAATAAACAGTTTCGGGAAATTTAGGTCCATATTGACCTCGGCCTGGATATGAGAAACGCATGCTTTAATTTAATCGGGGACAAACGCCTAAAATTGAATTGATAAGAAACTTTAAAGAAACATTGATGATGGTTGTGAGCGAGTTCCACGAAATGTTACAATAATTTGCGTGAATTGTCCCGTAATAGCATGTACTTTTAAAAATTAAATTGAAATATGTGAATATAGTTTTATGGATAGTTTCTTTGTTTCGTTTATTTGTTAAATCCTTGAGCTGGTAAAAGCTGGTAGTGTTCGATCTGAAAATCCTCGAGTGTTCGGAAATAAAGAATTTCAAATAGAACGTTTAACCTCGAATAAATATAAATCAGATGCGAGAAATGTACGTACTTTTAAGAAAAATAAGCGCAAATTATACATCATATATATATTAGATGTTTTTTGCTATAAATTATGTGTAGAAATAAATACAGCAGAATAGTTTTCCTTGTCACTTCTGATTTTTCTACCTTCGTTTTGGGATCTGACAAGAACTTTAACCTCTTAACTTGATGATGTCCGTAGTTGACCCTTCAAAATTTCACATTGCAGTACAGTGCCAACTGAAGAGACCTAGTCTGAAATACGCGATACTTGGTCTCACAATTCTTAAAAAGGATTTTCTCTGCTATTATTTTTACTTGTCGGTTTATAGTTAGACAGATAAGTTATATATCGAGGTCGATATAAAGAGAGCTTATTGTACAAAATAAAGGTACCTACGCGTTTTTACTACAGTAAAAACTTTGATATTATATTTAAATTGGTTGTTTTGGTTTTATAGCGCAAGGGTCATATTTGGTCAAGCTGCGTGAAACACAACAGACAACTGACACACATGGAAAGGGAAACACAAGAGAGAAATACATCCAGGGTATGTTACAGGAAATGAACCTACACCGCCTTTACAAAAATTACATAGGTCCCAATTCCATTCATCTGTCGTTCCACAACGAAGTCTCTTCAAACGACTCATTCAATAAAAAAACTAAAAATTAACTCCCCGAACTTGAGAAGAACGAATCGCATCGAACTCAAACTTGATATTTATTTCCGAGAGCAAATATTTCATTCCAAAAGGATAAACTGATTAATAATCAAGAGCACTTAAAATAATCCAACAGTGCCTTTACAAAAGCTACATAGGTCCCAATTCCATTCATCTGTTGTTCCACAACAAAGTCTCTTCAAAAGACTCCATTCAATAAAAATACCAAAAATTAACTTCCCGAACGTGAGAAGAACGAATCGCATCGAACTCAAACTCGATATTTATTTCAGAGAGCAAATATTTTATTCCAAAGGATATACTGATTAATAATTAAGAGCACTTAAAATAATCCAACAGTGCCTTTACAAAAGCTACATAGGTCCCAATTCCATTCATCTGTTGTTCCACAACAAAGTCTCTTCAAAAGACTCCATTCAATAAAAATATTAAAAATTAACTTCCCGAACTTGAGAAGAACGAATCGCACCGTACTCAAACTCGATATTTATTTCCGAGAGCAAATATTTCATTCCAAAAGGATAAACTTATTAATAATTAAGAGCCCTACTAAAATAATCCAACACCGCCTTTACAAAAGCTACATAGATCCCTATTCCATTCATCTGTTGTTCCACAACGAAGTCTCTTCAAACGGCTCATTCAATAAAAATTCTAAAAATTAACTTCCTGAACTTGAGAAGAACGAATCGCATCGTATGCAAACTCGATATTTATTTCCGAGAGCAAATATTTCATTCCAAAAGGATAAACTTATTAATAATTAAGAGCACTATTAAAATAATCCAATGTTCTCTCCCTCAGCCGAGATCCAACTCGATTCATCACCAGCGACGAAAAGAAATCGAATGCCTGCCTCTGTGTTGACACACTCCACAGCAGATATTAAGCCATCCAAGAAGCTGTTCACCATTCCTCCGGAAGAGAGATTAACGCACTTTCCCAGACTACAGCCCGAGGGCTCATCAGGAAAGGGAACGGGAACGCACACACAAAAAAAAGAAAGGCCAACAACGGAAACACCTTCTCCTTCGAACTGTCCAAATAGAAACGAAACGTAATTTATTTTTCGGGAATTCCGAATTACGATTCCTCTCCAGGTATTTTTCAGTTCCTAGAGAAGGAAGCATTAGCGAGCTTTGAGGGAAAGAGACAAAAGGAGATGGAAATCCAAACAGTCTCGAGGACGGGTTACTGTCGATGGATGGTGTGTGTGTGTGGGGGGGGGTTGCACAAACAAATAACAGTTCGAACGGGCACGTTTGCGAAGCCACGTGCAGTTAGGGGAGTGGGTAAATACAGCTCGGAATAAAGGATCGGGAATCTTGGGTTCAAAAGATTCGGGGCTTTTCCTTTTAAATTTGATGAGGGGCTAGAGGCAAATAGCGAGACTTAACGAAATGCCAAGTGGCTGGAGAGACTTCCGGGGCAAATTTTTTGCAAAACATCATCCGAGTGGAATGAAACGAGCGTTGTTTAGAATTGGGCTGTGCAACGACTTTTTCCAAATCTAGGAATCATCAACCTTCGATTGCATCGACTTTATTTATTAACCAATTTAAAAAATAATGTACCACAAGAAAGAGTATAATCTAAGGTATTCAGTGATGTTATCAAATTAAAAAAAATAATAGTATTAAGCTGTAGATATGACAGTTTCAACAAAAAGTAGCGAAAATATCCAAATATTCCGAATTTTGTACGACCAACTTTTGATCGCATCGGATTTATTTATTAACCAATTTCAAAAATAATTGTACCGTAAGAAAGAGTACATTCTGAGGTATACTGCAATATTTCCAAATTTAAAAACTAATAGTAATGAGATATAGATATGACAGTTTAAAAAAAATAACTAAAATGTCCCGATTTTTTCCGAATTTCCAAAAAAATATCAGGAACCAAATTGAAATTTCTAAAAAAACTCGACGAGCTGCAAAAATTTACGTTGAAAGGTACTCTTAAAAAAAAAAAAAAAAACTCACGACTGAAGACTGAAAATTGGTATGTCTTTTGCTCACTCGCGGAAGAAATTTGCTTTTTCAACTTTAACATTTACTAAACCCTAAACTAATAGTCGCATCGGAAAAAGATCTTCACAATTGACCCTTTGAACACGATGAAGAACAAACCATGTTAATTTCGTATTCTTCTGATCCGTACTTTCTCGGGAAACCGTATAAGAATCGAGCTACACAACAGTTTTCAATTCTGCGACAGCGGAGATGTCCTGCCACGCCCATTCAATAGTATCATAAATGTGTCGGCACCCGAAAATGCTTCATTTCACAACCTCGAATTGGATCAAATCATTTCTTCGAAAGTTTTGATTTTCTGATTTTCGCGGCAGAGTTAAAATTGTACTCGCATTAGTCTCCCAGAAGTTAGAGTTGATATCGATCATAAAGAAAATATAATGAAATGAAATAGAAAAAGGCTTGAGTCGTTTCTGTTAAAGCGTGCGAGTAGGTAGATAGTTAACCGTAACACGAGCACTGTAGCAACACAGCGGATTATTGGAGACGCTCCGCGATATCAATCCCAAAGGGAAAGATCAAGGACAACGCATCATAATTTACCATGGTCCTATTAGTCAGATGACGAGAACAAACAAGATGGCACCACACCCTTAAATTCCACTCCACTCCGACGTGAGGATATCAGAGGCCGACAGATTTAACGTGCACCTGTCCCCATGTACACGACGGTCATTGGCTAGACCTAGCTTCGAACACGCAGCCCTCCGGTTGATAATCCGATTCTCTTACAACTGGGCTACCAGTTGGGTAGGGGCCCTACCTTAGCCCTACCGTAGGGCTAAGGTACGGCTGAACATAATCCTATACAAGTTAGAACTAATGGGTCCATGAGTCCTATTGTTGAACGGTACGACTGTTTTTCCAGGGTAGTTTAACAACCAAGTACTACATTTTTCGTTAAGTGCAAAATAAATTCATGAGAAGTAGTCTTCAACCAAAGCTTTCTTTAAGAATACTTTTTACAAGCGATGCTCTTTAAAAAGGGTTAAGAGTTATTATTAACCTCTACGCTGCGGCGCTTAGATTTTTTTCAATCGTCTCACAGAACGGCTCTTTCGCCTGCATATATCCGACCCCCCTTACCTAATTACCTAACTTGAGCGAAAATTCCTTGTGTGGCGTTTATGACAGACGCTTTCCTTTCATAGTGTTGTACGGCGTTACGTTTGACGTGAGATAGATATCAACGGAGCGACCTTCTGCCTTTCCCCCAAAGCGTTCACACCTCAAGGTCGACAGGGTAGGGTGCCGTAAAAAAGAGGAACCTCCTAGAATGTCAGTCACTGACAGTTCGTGAATGGTGATCGATGCCAGCGGTCACTTCAAAGGGGGATAACATACAGATCTATACCATGCCGCTGGTGTAAACGAAATTTTAGTGGTAACAACTGTCTATCTCAGGGCTCGAAATCTCCAGGTGCACTGGGCACATGAAAATAAAATTGTGCACCTAGCGTTAAAAAAAGAGGGAACGTGTTTTTTGTTATTTTGATGTTTGAACAAAATATTAGTATAGACCTCTCTCGCTCTAAAGGAACGTAATTAAAATTTCTAAATACACACTATGCGAAAACAAAATAGCTGGGCCGTAATGGGTTTATGCAGGAGGAATATTTACGTGTGCCATGCCACCAGAACTTTCGGATGATCGAAACATTTTCCAGATGGCTCTGTTGAAGCGATTGTCGCGACAGCCGTGCAAGGGAGAAGGGAGAATTTAGATGTTTAAATAATTTTATTTACTATCTATTACTAAACTTTCTAAACATATCCAAGTAATAAAGTAGTTTACATTACATTAATACTCTTATATTACGTTTTTTTTAAATGAGCACCTAAAATATAACCTGTGCACCTAATTTAAAAACTAAAAAATCCATTTCGAGACCTGGTCTATCTGACACAAAGTAAAGGCTAGTCACAAAAATATTCCATAACGAAAATTTACGTAATGCTTTGAAAGTTGACATGGCATAGTCACAGATGCACGAAGCTACATATTCACCAGCACGGAAACTCAAAAATAAATATTATGATATTCCTCATAGAAGTAAAAAACCCAGCATTCGTGAAGATCCAGTAATTAAAAGCACTGAACAAACGTGGCAGTCACCCGTTCCAAACAGTACGGACAGCATTCCTCTCGAAAAAGCCAGTGTCGAAGGAGACAAATGCCCCCAAATCACACCCCCCTACAGCAGTGGGGGGGGGGAGGGAGGTTCTACGGAGCAAAAGATTTAAATGGAAATAAATTTCACCCCGAGCCACCCGGAGAAAGGTACGTAAATCACGTGGTAATTCCACGTACCCCTTTGGGTACGCGAGCGCAATGAACGTCCCCCCCCCCCATGGCACACACCCCTCAGAGGATCCGTACTCATGAATCACGCGGTGAAAAGGGTAGTCGGGTGAAAACGAAGAGTGCTGGAGCAGATGAACAATCAGTCAACTTCCGCATCCTCCCGGAGTTGGGAAGAGAAAGATAGAGTTTCGTTAGGTACGCGCGCGCGCGGCTGAACTGAGTCTCTTATGCACGTAGGAGCTTCAACGTCTTGCATTCGAATGCCTTCATTTCGGTACTGTGCAAAGCTGGTTGCGATTAAGGGCTGATAGTGAAAACAAGAGCACCGGATTTCATTTTGGGAGTATGTTATGTCTTGTAATGTAGATACGAGTGTAACTCCAACAAGACATTTAATAATTATAAAAAGACATCGCAATAGACAAGCATGAGGACGTTACGAGCAGCGCAGACTCAGAGGCAACTGCTCACTTACTGCGCAGTATAATAGATTGCAACAACCAGTAGTAACAGATGGGTAATTTTGGTAATTTTTAATTAACGTCGTACAAGAGCAACACAACGAGCTAGTGACGATTGGATTGTAACAGATGGGAATACGTATACATGAAAGCGTAAGGTAAACGCATGAAATCATATGCAGGAAAGAGTAATGTATAAAAAATGGTGACTAACAGCACTCATAATATAAACACACAAAGGAAATATGCAACAGAGTAGGGGAAGGAAAGTTGCAGCACAGGTAGGTAAATAAATGTTTAAATTAACATCGCACTGGTGCAATACAAACCTGGCTATTGTCGACGGTCCGGAATCAAACTCTAAGAGAAAGATCCGAGGACAACACCGTAATTTCGAACCACGGTTAGATGAGGTCAGTTGCCGAGTTGGCACCCCACTCTCCAAGCTTCTCCACCACGCCAACAGGAGAACATTTGAGGCTACGAGATTTAACTTGCACAAGTGGCCACGGACACTAGTCTGGTTAGATCTAACACTATTTTAGTTAGACTCACAACCATCCGAATGCTAATTCATGACTACCAAATAGGCTACCACGGTTCTTGTCACGTAATGCATATAAACTCACAAAAAATTTGACGGAAACAAAAATTCTCTCAGGTTACAGAAATTCAACCTGCACTTCCTTGAATTAACTGGAAGTTAGCTCAGTGGGCATATACTGAACCCCGCTATTAACAAAGTAATTCCATTCAAGGCAATATAAATATTTACTAGATATTTTGAAAACAAGAATTTCCATGAACACGATATTCCTTCCAAAGGGCTGCCCAGATAAATAAGGCACGGGAATGAGCCGTCACTTTAACCCACCCCATCTGCACGGCCCTATTTGAAATTCTATTAGACATTTGATACCGAAAAGCACTGAAACAAGTACAGTATACATTTAATCGCAAATATTAAAAACTATATATGCTATAGTTAACGGAAAAAACACGGAACAGTATTGATACAGAACCTATGTATGAATGTATTGAAACATTGGGCATAAAGTCCATGGATTACGAACAACCCACATTGGAATAGAGAATGAAGATCAGTGGAACCAAAGGGGGGAACGATGCGTTTCAATCTTGTGAAGTTCCGATTCACAATTTACGTAAAACCAAAAATTTGAAATTTGTGGTAATCAGAATTTGTAAAACGTTTCTGGGAAGCTATCCATAAAATGAGTTTGTAATTAAGTCTGAATGGGGGGAGTTTTGTACACCTACATGCTTGCAACTTAATGCCAGAAAACTATTTTGTTTAACTCTAAAATGTGTACATTTACTTTTAAAAAACCGTAGAAGAATGGAAACGAATGTGGTTTCGAAATGTGGCAATGACTAATTTTGCACCTTGATGTAAAAAAATAGATTATTACTCTTGAAAAGATAACTCACAAAAACGTATACTTCCTATGAAAATAATTCGAAGTCAAATTGCAGGGAAGAGAAGTAGAAAGCTAAAAAAATAATATCGCGTAGAGTATATTGTTACAAAGTAAATTAACCATCAGTTTTCGCAGTGCGTCAAAATTAAACTCCAATGCAATTTAGTGTTTATTATTTTAAAATATGATAGCAAATAAAATTCTTCAAAGCTTTACTGTTTAACTCATGCAGATGAATTCATTTTTTTTTCATCTTAGTGACACTTATTGGTTTGTTTTGTCACTCTACGACCATTTCTTGCCACGAGGCAACGCTTACAAAATGTTTAGCGGACGAGTGAGATGATTCAGAAACCGAAGACTCCAAATAGCTTCGATGACTGCTTTATTCACACCCTAAATGAGTGATATAGGGAAGAGATATATTTATAACCCTCACTCTCTTGCTGAAAAGATAAGGCTTCCCCTGTAGGATGACAGATTGAATTGCGAGTATTTCAAGCGTCGGTAATGGGGAGGCGCAAGGAGGCGACGAAGATGCTCTCTCCAAAGCCATTATCTAAAAATCGCAGATTGAAGGAAGGTACGAAATTGTTGCAACAAATCAATCACAAAAATGTTTGGTAAACCCGGAGTCCCATAACAAGCTTCAACGATTAAATTGCATCTATGTGTGAACTTGACTATTAATTATACAGTTCAAATAAAAAGTAAATCAGTCTGATGCGCCGAGATTGTCATATGGATGGTTTAAAGCTAGGTGAAAGTCACTTTTTCAAAAGAAAAAAGACAGATACAGAAATCAGATATAATGTAACCAAATTTAACTAAAGATAATTGGTTAGACACAGAAACCAGATCAAGATAAGTCAATCTGTTAACGGAAAACGTGAAGTAAGTCGGATCTTCATTAAACTGCCAACTGATGGCAGTGGAAGTTCTGTCTTTTCTTTCTTCGAAAAAGTGACTTACACAACTAATTTTAACTCGTCCTTATGCAACGTTGTCTACCCAATGTTGTCTACCCTATGTTGTCTACCCTATGTTGTCTACCCTATGTTGTCTACCCTATGTTGTCTACCCTATGTTGTCTACCCTATGTTGTCTACCCTATGTTGTCTACCCTATGTTGTCTACCCTATGTTGTCTACCCTATGTTGTCTACCCTATGTTGTCTACCCTATGTTGTCTACCCAATGTTGTCTACCCAATGTTGTCTACCCAAATGCTGTCTACCCAAATGCTGTCTACCCAAATGCTGTCTACCCAAATGCTGTCTACCCAAATGCTGTCTACCCAAATGCTGTCTACCCAAATGCTGTCTACCCAAATGCTGTCTACCCAAATGCTGTCTACCCAAATGCTGTCTACCCAAATGCTGTCTACCCAAATGCTGTCTACCCAAATGCTGTCTACCCAAATGCTGTCTACCCAAATGCTGTCTACCTAAATGCTGTCTACCTAAATGCTGTCTACCTAAATGCTGTCTACCTAAATGCTGTCTACCTAAATGCTGTCTACCTAAATGCTGTCTACCTAAATGCTGTCTACCTAAATGCTGTCTACCTAAATGCTGTCTACCTAAATGCTGTCTACCTAAATGCTGTCTACCTAAATGCTGTCTACCTAAATGCTGTCTACCTAAATGCTGTCTACCTAAATGCTGTCTACCTAAATGCTGTCTACCTAAATGCTGTCTACCTAAATGCTGTCTACCTAAATGCTGTCTACCTAAATGCTGTCTACCTAAATGCTGTCTACCTAAATGCTGTCTACCTAAATGCTGTCTACCTAAATGCTGTCTACCTAAATGCTGTCTACCTAAATGCTGTCTACCTAAATGCTGTCTACCTAAATGCTGTCTACCTAAATGCTGTCTACCTAAATGCTGTCTACCTAAATGCTGTCTACCTAAATGCTGTCTACCTAAATGCTGTCTACCTAAATGCTGTCTACCTAAATGCTGTCTACCTAAATGCTGTCTACCTAAATGCTGTCTACCTAAATGCTGTCTACCTAAATGCTGTCTACCTAAATGCTGTCTACCTAAATGCTGTCTACCTAAATGCTGTCTACCTAAATGCTGTCTACCTAAATGCTGTCTACCTAAATGCTGTCTACCTAAATGCTGTCTACCTAAATGCTGTCTACCTAAATGCTGTCTACCTAAATGCTGTCTACCTAAATGCTGTCTACCTAAATGCTGTCTACCTAAATGCTGTCTACCTAAATGCTGTCTACCTAAATGCTGTCTACCTAAATGCTGTCTACCTAAATGCTGTCTACCTAAATGCTGTCTACCTAAATGCTGTCTACCTAAATGCTGTCTACCTAAATGCTGTCTACCTAAATGCTGTCTACCTAAATGCTGTCTACCTAAATGCTGTCTACCTAAATGCTGTCTACCTAAATGCTGTCTACCTAAATGCTGTCTACCTAAATGCTGTCTACCTAATATTGTTTAACACTGGATCATTCAACCAACTGGTGATCGAGTGTCCTCTAATTGCTGTCTCACACCAACAAAATAGAGGTCCTAAATCTCCTTGAATCCAGTAGGAACCGACTCACGAAGATACGGGAATGCCGATTTCCTAAAAAATACACTATCCTACAATAATGGACCGTACGCCAGCGGATTTGCATAAAATCCGACTACTTTTTTGGAGGGTGTTTTTCGTGGTATGGCCTGGGACCTTTGCATGTAGTTACTGGAAAATTGAACGAAGGCACCTACACGAACATTTTGGACAATCAGATTCTTCCTACTCTCTGGCAATTTTATGGAATGGACGAATGTTACTTCCAGTATGACAACGCTGCATGTCATGTTGCAGCCTCTGTCAAGCAGTGGTATCAATATATGGATGTAAAACGTCTTCCCTGGAGTGCTCAGAGTCCCAACCTCAACATTTGTAGGACGAGTTAGAGCGACGCTTATGGACCAGGGAACCATTTCCAAAATCTACAGTTGAGCTGGCGGCATTCTTGCATTAGGAATCGACCCAAATACCCATAGCTGTGAATCAGAATCTTGATAAAAGTTTGCCCAGAAGAGTTGCTAGTGTAATTGCAGCACGTGGAGGACCATCCCACTATTAAAGCAGGTATTCATTATCTTATACCATCTCATCTTTCTGTCCGGTCCATTATTGTAGGGTAGTGTAGCTCGTTTGTTTCGAGACTTTTCACTCTTCTGGAATCCGGTGCGTTTCGCTTCACCTGAATCTACGTTAGTCAGTTTTAAGATAGGTTGGTTGTTTTGGTATTTCATGGCGCAAAAGCCATA
Organism: Metellina segmentata; assembly: GCA_947359465.1. NCBI lineage: Eukaryota > Metazoa > Arthropoda > Arachnida > Araneae > Tetragnathidae > Metellina > Metellina segmentata. The sequence continues at coordinate 85,660,856 of OX375874.1, forward strand.
TTTGGACAAGCTGCGACAAACACAAGACAATGTTAAGTAAAAAAAAAAATGGCGTGACAGCGAAAAGAGAGGGATTGTGTAAAAGAAAGAGGGATGAAACCAGAAAAAGATAGCTTGAGTACCTCGGGTGCATGTCCTTCGCGTTTACTAAAGACAGTTATCACCTTGATTGGCTGATTTTCGTTTTATGAGGTAAGATCCAAACAAAAGTGATGCGACATCGACAGAAAAATATCGATGTTTTGAAACATCGATGTTCAAAATTAAAACATCAATGTTGATAATACATCGCCCCAAAAACATCGATGTTTTTAAAATTCGGTGTATTTAAACTTTTTTTCCCCCATTTCTTAAAACTGGTTTAGCAACTGTTGATACGACATCGGCTCCAATACATTGATGTTTTTTTTTATAAGACATCAATGTTTTGAAAACATTGACATCGATGTCGCATCCCTACTTTTCAGACCCTTTACCACTTTGGTCTAAAAGTATGTTCAATTTGCTGGTTATAAAAATTTTGCTACTTGGTGATTTTTTAAATTTTTATAACGGTACTTTTTTCATTTAAAAATAAAACATCGACAAGTATAAACATCGATGTTACAAAAACATCGACTCCAATACATCGATGTTTTGAAAACATCGACATTGATGTCGCATCCCTACTATACATAGATAAGCTGTGCCATGCGCAATAATAACCCCGGAAACAAAAGGATCTCTCTCCGTCAAGCTCATACACATCTAAAGGAGATCTTGCCCTGACGGCTCTACTGGATTAGGATTGTCCCGGATTCTGTTGGTGTGAAGCGGCTTTCCAGCGTTGAGATGAAATACTTTTAAACGCACCAATTGTGTCAATGGTTAACCTTAAAGACCAAATTTAGACGTACTGTCTTCTTCACAACCACGGCAGAATTATAAAACTACTACTTTTTAAAAGTATCTTAATTTAAAGACTAATCAAATTTAAGAAACAGCGAAAATATTTAAATCGGAAAAGCATATACACTTAAACACTTGAAAATTAATTTTTAATAGCGTTCACGAAGAGTTTTAACTAAACATGACCGAAAGTACTTTTTCGATAAACTTCTTTCAAGGTGAATTATTCAGAGAGATACTCCTTCCCGAAATGAAAAAGCGAAACCAACATTTTACCAACACCACGTACGAACAACCGAAGACCTATCCATTAATAACTCAGCTAATGCATTTCGCTAAATGGAGCGCACGTGTGATAAAAGAATTACTTCCAGATCCATTTTAATTAACACAAAAAGTCACCAAACGAGAGAGACGCCGTGTTATCCCCCATGTCTTAACGAAAGCGTCTGTAGCAATCTTTGTTAAAAACTCCCATCCATGAATCACGGACCTACAGAAAAGCCGCATAATTAAAACAAATACCACGTCATTACTCGGCAAATAAAGATTAATAATCTCTACTTTTCCAGTTCGGAAAGATTAATAATAAAATGTAAATTTTTTCCCTCGGCCTTTTCCCAACTCTATCCCGAGCATCAATTTTTAATATCCAATTACCGCTTCTCTGCGAACTCATTTCTGGAGGAACAATTATTGCTTTGGCCTAAGGTCTTAAAATGCAGCGATTTGTAATGGTGCTTCATTTATTTAGGAAAAGGCCAGGCAGTACGACACTTCGGGGAATAGGGCTCGTCGTTGTCAACTTATTCTGGGACTGGGCAACATTCGGAGATAATGAGTGTAATATATTTCTGGTGGAAGAAAAATGGCACCATTGCAGAGGACTGAAGCCTTGTTCAGTAATGTGAGGAGGGAATTGTTTTGATTATTTAGTAATGTAGGGACATTGGGTAATTGGTATTTTTTCGGCCACTGGGATTGCAACGAAAATAGACGCTGCGTCAAAACCGTAATACGTTTATACGAAAATTTAGAGTTTCGGAGACTAAGTTTTCCAAACAGTTTTGAGGTATTTTTGTTTTAAAGCCTTTTCTGTAACGAAAAGGTAATTGAATTGTTTGATTACTTACTGATGTAAAATTCATTGATGATGTCATAAGGTAATTGCTACTTTTTGGTAACTGCATATTTTGATTGAACGCGATAGTAAATTAAAAATGTTAAGTGGTATTTTTACTACTTTAAAATGTTTTTTTTTTTAGTTTCTTTTGAACGTGATATAAATTTAAAGTCTGGATAAAACTAATGTTTAGATATGGAATTTTGTAGGCAGAATAATCTCAGGTATTTCTGCCAGCTTCGTGAAAAGTTGGTGCGTATGAACAGAATGGTTTTTTTTTTTTGCTAAAATAAAAATATTTTCAGACAAAATACTTTTATTTTCTAAAAAATTACCTATAAAAATTAAGCATTTTGCTTTATTTATGCTATGAATTTTATTATAGCTTACCAAAATATCATTCATACATTCAACAATTTGAATCAAATATAAAATGTATTTCAAAAATTTGTTTTAATGCAACCAAAGACCTAGGTGAGAAACAACGTTGAAGATTAAACGAATAAATACTGAAAATTTGTACGTTAAATATTTCAGACATAAAACGCTATTATTTTACATTCATTTAAAGGAAGTGGACATTTGTTTCTTAAGAAAGAATGTAATAAAATTTTATATATTTAAAGTAGGAGAAAATCAAATTATCATGCATTTCAATAATGCAAATGGTAAACTTACTGTTATGATACACATGCATAAAGCAAGAAAACTCCACAGGTAAAAAGTAGTATGGCACTTACCTAAAAAGAAAGAAAAAATATAAAAAATCTATTTAATTTTGCAGAACAAAACACGTAAAAGTATCAAAAGTGTTACAAAATGCATGCTAACTGCCTTAATCTTGCACATCAAACAGAATCAAAATGTAGTAAAGATTTTCTAAATTTGTAAATTTGTTAGAGGTAACTAATTATCAATTCAAAATATTTCTGAACAACGAAAAAATAATCAAAATTTTTCAGTGTATAAAAATAAATAAAGAACAGAAAATTAAACAAACTTCAGCTTCCTCAAAATACTAACCACCTGTGCATGAAACTATCCTCGAACTTAGATAATTATTGATTCTTGGAGTACATCCTGAAATTATTTTTAGAAGTCAATTGCTCCTTCACACAATAATTCATTACCAAAAATACTTGGACATTTTTGCAGCAAGATATTTCAGTCCTCTTAAGATTCCGTTTACCGGTGATTAGCGCAGGACCATTCGTAATTACCCATTTTTATAGGTACCTCATATTCAGGTACTACACGAAAGCCTCCTGGTACTACACGAAAGCCTCCTGGTACTACACGAAAGCCTCCTGGTACTACACGAAAGCCTCCTGGTACTACACGAAAGCCTCCTGGTACTACACGAAAGCCTCCTGGTACTACACGAAAGCCTCCTGGTACTACACGAAAGCCTCCTGGTACTACACGAAAGCCTCCTGGTACTACACGAAAGCCTCCTGGTATTACACGAAAGCCTCCTGGTATTACACGAAAGCCTCCTGGTATTACACGAAAGCCTCCTGGTATTACACGAAAGCCTCCTGGTATTACACGAAAGCCTCCTGGTACTACACGAAAGCCTCCTGGTACAGGAACAAATAAAAGTTATGTTATTTGATAACGTCCGATCATCTTTTTTCCTATACAATGCGTTTATTACGGCGGGACCAGCAGCTAAATGAAGATTCAGAACATCCATACCTAGACCTGGATTCGAACCCCTACCATGCTATACCAAGGGAAGAGTATTGAAAAAGTCGGAATTACGAAGGGAACAATAAAGAAATATTTCTCAATACCGTGAAATTCTAGTTCGTTTATTGTTATTTTTCAATAAGTTTACAACGAATCTTTTTTTCAATAGGTTTACAGCGGCCCTTCTGTTTTTTTTTTTTTTTTTTTTTTTTCAATGGTGAAATCTATCACGACTAATTACGAGTACATTTCTCACTGCAGTCACTTGATCAAAGTAAATCCCTGAGGTAATGTGATTCTTTTATTATGTCCCTGAAAGTAGACAGAATATAACTTATTTAGCCTGTTTTTTTACAGGATTTCGGGCAATTAATTCCGGAAAATTTATTGCATACCCATTTATCACCGACAAGCAATGAGCTGCAAAAGAATTTCATTTCGTTACGGCTACACCACTAGCGGCGCCGGCTAAAAGAGCAACAAGAGCCTTCCTTTTTGCAAAGGGAAAGAGAGGGGAAATAATAATAAAGAAAAAAAGAAACTTGTTTAATCTCAGATCTCACTTCCACCTGCCCGAGAAAAGGAGGAAAAAAGTATTTTGTCAGCGATTTTGTCCAACACGGGGCAGAAAGCTAGAAAGAAAAAAAGAACACAGAATGAGTGAAGCGAAGTCTCAGGAAGAGGGAAAAAAGGGAAAGGGGAGGGAGAAAAAGAAACTAAATGGAAGTCGAGAAAGGTAAGAGGAAGAAAAAAAAGAAAGGTTCCGAGGGAGAAAGTCATTACGAATTGACCTGAACGCCGGCGGTAACCATAAGTCATCGCCAAAAGATGGACACACGTAAATGGTGTTTGCTTTACAAAAGGTAGGGCACGAGAAAATGGATCTGACAGCCATTGAGTTGCTTTGATGTACTGTCGCAGAGTCTAATAGACCCGTATTGCCTGCTCGACAAAAAAAGATGTGAGCAATTGGGGAGAGATCGATATAATGTAAAATTCTGCCACGTGTGCAAGGAATGATTGATGCAAAGTTGAATAAACACTGTTGTATCAACAGCACTGAAAATCATTAGGGCGATGTTCTGGGATTAAGATGATCACTCACATCCAAAGTAATATTGAAATATTATGGGAGGGTAATGGATTCCATTAGCTTCTTTTCACATTTGAGATAAGCGTGGAATTCAACAGTGAGGAAGATTAATTCTTGCAGAACATGCTTTAATATTCTGAATGAGCCATTTGATATTGACCATCCATGTTTACAAATTAGTTTCACCCTTGAAAATTTCATGAAGTAGCTCGACTTCCATAGTTTTAAGCCAATCGAACTTTATGACATTCGCAGGTTTGGATAATTTATAAAATACTATACTATATTATTAAAAAAAACTCATTCTCTCATTTTTACTGTAATCGAAAGTTTAAAAAAATGGCGCTGTTGAGAGTATTAGTCGTACTTAACATCTACAAGGTTCAGGTAAATGAATCGGTTACTTGAGTTTTTATGTCACGATGGCCAAGCTTGTGAATAATGCATGAATAGTGACCATATTCAGCACGTAAGGATGACAAGTAAAACCACCAACTTACGATTTTGGTTCAGGATGCGGGAATGTGTAGGTAATTCGAGTTTTTGTGGAAGTCGATTAATTTAGATAAAAATGTTTTTATTCAATAGTAGGTTTTCTCAACAAAAAAAAACTTTCCTTCCACATTATTATATTTAACATCAAATGAAAGTATGTATGGATTCCAGGTTTCATTCTTCTGAATAAAAAAAGCAGGTATAAACAAAAGGAAATCTATAAACAAGAAAATTTCATGGCGAGGGCAGTTACAAAACGAAATCATAATGTGTGAGTAACTGTAAAATGACCGTCAAATCCTGTCTAGTGTTGCAATACGGGAAGAATTTCGTCCGAACCGGTCCAAAAGTTCTCTGAAAGAATACCACATGTAGACCCTCAAAATCATTAAAACGCTCTGACAAACCAACTTCCACAGATGTGTAACAAACTGGAATCAACCATCCGGGCCTTAGAAAGAGATGACAGCTTGACGGAAACCTCATTGTTCAGAAATAATGGACCGAGCAGCGGCCATAAAGAAAAAGCTCGAGCCTAACGCAAAAAAAAATTAATGCTTGCAAAAAAATAATAATGAACACAGCCGACCATACTCGTTCACTTCTCATACACACAAGGTCATTGGCCATTCATCTGCATTCCACAACCAAAGCTAACAGTTAGCGTTTAAAGGTAAGCAAAATGTATTTTAATCTTTGGGATGAGACGGCAAGGTGAGGCCTTTTGTCTCGGAGAAAGTCACAGCAAACTGCGGCCTTCACGGCGAAACCCTGATAAGGAATCCATCTTCATCACTGTGCTATTATTATCCAACTTGGTTGAATAAATAAAACGCATGATAGATGCTGATGGAACACCGCTTTCTCTTTCTGTTCGAAAAGTCGTCCGACAGTTCGGTCAATACCCGCCCCAAGAGAAAAAGGAGATTTTAAACACTTTAAAAACCTCGAGGGTTCGAAATGATTTCGTATCCGAACAGACGTAAAGAGAATGATAGGTCCAAATTTTCGATGAACCATCGTGTTCGAGTCAAGAAGCGATTACAGTAATGATTTAGCAGGGAATTAAAAAGGGATAATCAAACTGGTCGAGTATTTATTAGATTTCCCAAAGCAATTGCCTTTTTGTGTGGTATGCATTCATTACATCAATTTCGTAAGGTGCAATGGCCCTTATTTGTACCCAAGAGAAGGCCACCCTTTGGCTTTTCGTTATAGATTGCAACTTCGATTAAATCTGAAATAAGTCTAAAAAATGACCAACGACCACTTCTGGACAGAAATTTTTTTTTATATTTCAATCAATTACCTCCTTTAGCTACCTCTCGCTTTGTTGGTGTGGAAGTTGTGGGCTGCCAGCTCAGATATCGCCTCGTCATCTGACCGTGGTTCAAAATACGTGGCGATACACCGAATGGCCTAGGCTGGGACGGTGGTAAGTAATTGAATGTACCCCACTTCGCTTAGATTTCAGCCAACTCTTAAGAGCACGATGAGTATTATTATGTCCTTAAAAGATATCCTAATGTAATTGAATTTCATTTCAGTATTGTATTATAAAATTTTGAATTTTGAGAGATAAACTACATTTAAAACCATTACCAGTATGAGGCTAGAGAATGAAGAAAGTTAGATTAATTTAAAATAGTAAATTATTTCCAGTATTTTTTATTTATACTCTTTTTCACAAATACGTGGGAATTGAAATCCATTCAAGACCTGCAGTGTAATGTAAGTGTACCCATGGAAACATAATTTAGTATTTGGGTGTAGGAAATTAAGACTTATCTTTACACATCTCAACTGAACAAACTGATATTATTTTAAAGTAAAAAGTATAAGTTACCGTAAATCTGCTCACTTCAAATACATAAACATCCCATTAATCGCAAGCGAATGGTTTTTCAGAAAAGGCGTGTTTAAGATAATTCATTACATTAAAACTGGTTGAGTTTGATAGGTACTCTCGTTGAGAGCAACTAGATTTCTCTTTGTACAGAAGCAATGATTGGATTTCTTCAGTTTAAGGTTATATTTATCCCGTACAATAGTATAATATACAATGCAGATGATATGTTCAACTTACTAATATCAGTGCCAATTCTTATTGTTAAGAAATTCTTTATAGAATTAAGAAAAGTAAACATGAATTTAAAACTAAAGGAAACCAATTAATCTGTTATAGGGGAACAAATAAAAGACCCAGTAATTACATTGCTGGCGTTACAAAACTCGCAGATTCATCCATTCTTTAGGTGCAAAATACGTTTGTAAACAGGCTTTACCGTCAGGTACCTACTGCATTGACGAATATTTCGCTTTAGTGAACATTGCGGTTTTTCAGTTAAAATACTCCTCGGAGTTGCTGTGTTGTATTGATAAACAATCTTATGTGTGTGATGCCTGTTGTCAATATTCAGAAAAGTAAGTACCTGTCGAGTGTAATTCTTATAAGTAGCCCAAAAGTAGCATAAAATTCTCAAATAGGAAATCCGAGATTGAATTTGTTCTACTATGACCTATGAGTAAATAAAAAAGGACGAGTCGGTTATTTTTTTTTCTTCTGCAACTGTAACTCAAATTTCAAAAACAAGAATATTTTTACTTAAAAGTTTGTTTTTAATCCCGATTTTTTTTAAAATCTAATTTGCTTGATTTTTTTCCAAGCTGACCGAGATAAATTTTAAACAGGATATACCAATTTAACTAAATCATTTCCAGAATAATGCAAAATTCCGAAACATTTCAATTGGAGTCTAAGATGTAAATTAAAATTCATTAGTTAAGTCATTTCAACTCTATGTCTGGATGTATAACAGAAATACAGGTCTGTTATTTTCAATTAAAACATATCCAAAAATATTTAAATTCCAGGATAGAACAGCTCAAAGTTTTGTTTCCTAACGTCTGACAGATGGAAAGCGTCAGCGACGTTGGGCCAATTTAAACCAGACATTCCCTACTTCGTCCTGCAAAAATTTGTTGGAAAAAAATCCGAATCAAAAGCGACGCGATTTTAACGAAATCTGAATGGTAAGCAGTTGGCAAAACGTCACACAACAGCAACACAGTGTGTTGTTGGCGTCTGTCCAGGCTCAATGCCGAAGGAGACCTTGTAATGTTAAACCCCGGTTAGATGACAAGATCAACACATGTCAGGTGGCACCCTTCTCCTAATCTCAACGCCAACGTGGGGACATACGAGACTACAACGGATTTTACCTGCACCACACAATCCCACACGAACACGTTCTTTTGTTGGATTGAGTTTCGAGCTCACAATCCTGCAGTTGCTACTCCGTTACTCTTCCAACGGAGCTACCATGACTACATAAACCTGAATACGATATAACTTTCTACTAGGGGGCCCGCCCCCTGCTCTCTGACGCTCGCCAACCCCCAGAGGATTCCTTCGCAATCCTCATTGTTTCTCTGCGCGAACCTATGCTCGCTTCGCTCGCATCAATGAAGACATGTGTCCTAGCAGAAGGAATTGTTAACAAAATATGATATTCCAAAAAAATATTTTTCAAATCTAAATTTTATGCTGTTTATCAGAAAAAGATATTTACAGAACCTCTGGAATCCGAATTAAAATGGAAACTTTGAGCAAATTTTGACTCGAAATGTGAGCGTTGATTTGGAAATTGAAAACCCAGCATGTTGGTTGTGTGTACATTTACCCAGCACTCGAGCCACCCACGCTTTTTCATTGAGTTTGTTGTCGAAAGTTGTAATGCAAGCGTCTTGTTGAACTATAATAGTTTACCCCAAAACGGACCTTTTTTTAAATGACCCTGAAAAGATCCTCCGTTTTCTTTGATTTCTATTATTTACTGCAACAGCTCGACTAAAATTCATTTTTTTTTCAATAAAATTTCATCCGATAACGCTACAAATTTAATTGAAGCGCGAGGCTTTGGGATAAACAAAGAATCGTACAATGTTGCCAAAACGCGAAAACAAATAACGTCTTTTTTGCGTGCCACGTAAGAGAATTATATATATAGATGAACATTCTTCATTTTCACCACAGAAAACCAACCAGAGAATACCTGATTCCCCATCCTTTAAGCCTCTAGTAGTTTCTTACTATGATAATTTATTTTATGGCGTGTCTTGGGCGACGGGCACTTTCAGCATTCTTCTCTCCTACCTGATAATACCTACAGATGCTAGCATCCCGTGCAGATAATATGCGTAGTGGGTCCTTGTACAGACCTATCGCTCTTCTGATATCTTCGCCTTTGTAAATCAAGTCAGATCAGAATGATCCAACATAGGTCTTGCAAAAATAAATATACTAAAAAAACGCGTGTGGATTACGCATGCGTATGACGTAAGTTTATCGCATATTTTTCTCCAGTGGGGTGGCAGGGTGTCATAAAGCTCCAAGACAGCGATTGGATCCGTAAATTTTAATTAACGCCTTACTAGAGCAACACAATACTAGAGCAAACACAACGGACTATTGACGACGGTCAGGGATCAATGCCCTGAAGTAAGATTAGAGGATAACACCAAGTAATTTTGAATCACTGTCAGGTGACGAGGCAAAACCGGAGCTGGCACCCCACTCTCCAAACTTCCACACTAACCCAACGTTAGGACTTTCGGCTATGGCAGATTTAAGGTGCATCAGCCGCCTTTACACCGTACGCTTACAAACATCCATGCTCTGAGCCGGATTCAAACCCGGAACCTTCCAATCTAGAGGCTAAACTCCTTAACCATCGTAAAGGATAGTAAGCGCAGCGTTTGGATCATCCATGGTTAGGTGCATTTATGGTAGGTGACAGAATTAACATTACACTGGTGCAACAGAACGGGCAATTCGAACCAGGGACCTTCCGATCTAGAGGCTAACACCTTAACCACCGTACAGGATGGTAGGCGCAGCGATTGGATCATCCAGGGTTAGGTGCATTTATGGTAGGTGACAGAATTTACATTGCACTGGAGCAACACAACGGTCAATTCGAACCAGGAACCTTCCGATCTAGAGGCTAACACCTTAACCACCGTACAGGATGGTAGGCGCAGCGATTGGATCATCCAGGGTTAGGTGCATTTATGGTAGGTGACAGAATTTACATTGCACTGGAGCAACACAACGGTCAATTCGAACCAGGAACCTTCCGATCTAGAGGCTAACACCTTAACCACCGTACAGGATGGTAGGCGCAGCGATCGGATCATCCAGGGTTAGGTGCATTTATGGTAGGTGACAGAATTTACATTGCACTGGAGCAACACAACGGTCAATTCGAACCAGGAACCTTCCGATCTAGAGGCTAACACCTTAACCACCGTACAGGATGGTAGGCGCAGCGATTGGATCATCCAGGGTTAGGTGCATTTATGGTAGGTGACAGAATTTACATTGCACTGGAGCAACACAACGGTCAATTCGAACCAGGAACCTTCCGATCTAGAGGCTAACACCTTAACCACCGTACAGGATGGTAGGCGCAGCGATTGGATCATCCAGGGTTAGGTGCATTTATGGTAGGTGACAGAATTTACATTGCACTGGAGCAACACAACGGTCAATTCGAACCAGGAACCTTCCGATCTAGAGGCTAACACCTTAACCACCGTACAGGATGGTAGGCGCAGCGATTGGATCATCCAGGGTTAGGTGCATTTATGGTAGGTGACAGAACTTACATTGCACTGGAGCAACACAACGGTCAATTCGAACCAGGAACCTTCCGATCTAGAGGCTAACACCTTAACCACCGTACAGGATGGTAGGCGCAGCGATTGGATCATCCAGGGTTAGGTGCATTTATGGTAGGTGACAGAATTTACATTGCACTGGAGCAACACAACGGTCAATTCGAACCAGGAACCTTCCGATCTAGAGGCTAACACCTTAACCACCGTACAGGATGGTAGGCGCAGCGATTGGATCATCCAGGGTTAGGTGCATTTATGGTAGGTGACAGAATTTACATTGCACTGGAGCAACACAACGGTCAATTCGAACCAGGAACCTTCCGATCTAGAGGCTAACACCTTAACCACCGTACAGGATGGTAGGCGCAGCGATTGGATCATCCAGGGTTAGGTGCATTTATGGTAGGTGACAGAATTAACGTTGCACTGGAGCAACACAACGGGCAGATGGTGGCGGTTCGAGATCAATCCTGAACAGATAGATCCGAGGACAGCGCCTCGTAATTTTAAACCGCTCTCAGATGGCGAAGTCAACACCTGAGCTAGCACCCCACTCTCTAAACTTCCACACCACGCCAACGCGAGGACATTCGAGCCCACGGCAGATTTAGCACGCACCGACCCCCACGCAGTGTCTTTAGAGAGTTCGATTCTTCCAAACGATCCATCGAGGTGCTTGGGCTATTTTCATAGCTTGGAGATAAAATTGATTGTGTTTTACCGTTTCTGAGAATTACCAACGAGAATATAGTTGAATAATAAGGTTACTTAAAGCTGTGCATCAACATTTCTTTGCCTCCGATCCAATCACCACATTCCCAGTTACGAAAGTTGGGCTGAGCTAGTAGAAAGCGCGCACGTGAAATTGAATAAAAGCGAGTTTCTCTCCCAAAAGAGAAGCCGACTGAAAGTAATTAAATCAATCGATGACCGCTTGCGATAAAGGCGAAAGCAAACAAATTTCCCGGGGTCAGGAGGTGGGGATGGATAGAATTTCTGTCCTCCCTCCTAACCTCCCTTCAGGAATCTAAAATCTAAATCTTTGCTTTTGATTTGCCAAAACCGGTCCCGTCCCCACGTTACGGCCAATAAATTATTTCTCAATGGCTGCGCTTTTTCCTCTTCTCTACCATCCTGTCTGCGGTGGATGAGGTTAGACCTGATGAGACGCGAGGATGAGGTTGTTATATGGGCTCCACGTGAGAGGCATCAAATGTACAGCCCATATTTTATCTGTATTCCCTCCCGGTTTTTTCAAATTAAGTTCCGATTGATAAACTTTTGATACAATTGAAGGGTTTCGGATAATGTAAGCCACCTTTCAAATGTTTTTTAACTGGTTGGTTTCAGTTTAATGGCGCAATGGTCGAATTGTTTTAGAAAATAAATTTTAAAATTATGATGGTTTATATCGCTACCTTGGAGGAAAAACGGCACAGGTCGAAAAAGGTTTCAGAAAAAATCCCATTGAAAGATTTAACCAAAGTTTAACTGCATATCACTCAATCACGGATTGTGAATTACTTTTGTGACACTCTTCCACATAAAAATATACCACATTTTCGTTTTGATTATGACATAAGCCAACAATTGCAATTTTTTTAGTTATGCCGGTTTTCTTCCAAAGTAGCGATATACTGTTGAAAAGAGCAAATACTTACAAAGTGACCTCTTAAAGGAGTGATTGTAAACTTTCAAGTATTACACTCATTCAGAGAATAAGAAATTCCTTTAAACCTCTTAAATATTTTGTTTTAAAATTTTTTTAATGCGGAATTTTTTTGTGTGGATTATTACCATGTTGTTCGTACTCCTTCAATCGTAACGGCTCATCGAAAAACATCAAGACATTTTTACTTATCTAAACAATTTTACCAGAAGTTAAATTTTGTAAACTGAATAGAGAACGTTCAGTTTTGTTTCAAATAAATTTAAAATTCTCATTTATTTGGTATGATGTACCTAAATCAAATTATAATTTATAGGAATTCATGAGTTTATTACACGAGCTAATTACTGCTTGAAATACATTTCGAATCTTTCTTAAGAATTCCCTTCTTAGACTGGGATAAATGAGAACTTCAAACATATTTGAAGTTCTCATTTATTTAGAATGATGTATCTAAATCAAATTATAATTATAAGGAATTCATGAGTTTATTAAGCGAACTAATTACTGCTTAAAACGAATTTTGAATACTAAGAATTCCATTCTTAGACTGGGATTCAAAACTATTTAAATGAAGTATTGATGGTTGTAAAGCGTGTGTAGCCGACTTAATTTAAGTTATTGAATTATATGTGACAGAAGAATTTCCCCCAAAACATCCGACATTTTTGGGTATCTCGATAAAAAATAAAACAGAAGTATTCTCGATATTAAAGATAAAAACTACATTTTAAAAAAGCTAATATAAAATGTTTTTGATTTAGATTAAAATTTCTTTATTCATTCCTTTATTTTAAAAAGACGCTATTTCTTTTGATCCAAGAGCTAAACACAGAAAGTAACAAAAAATTGCACAACGACTTTAAGTCTGAAAATGAGCATTAACATGCATCAATTCATCAGAGCATCCAAATATTTCGGCATCGTAAATGAGACGAAAGACGAAAACAACGACAAATGTAAGTGAAAAATCATTTTGATGTGATTCCATCTGAATTGTTTTGGGGACATATTTGTCATGTGGGAACTTCGAGAAGAAAAGAAGAATGCTTCATCTGGATGCGAGCCAGGGAGCAAGAAGAAAAGAATAATGGATCTTCCCCCTCCCTCCTTATTTATGAAGAGGAGTCACAGCAATCCTTGAAAAGAGCTATGAATGCCATTTAGAGGAGTTAATGCCGTTTGTGGCATTGATTCACAACAGATATCAAAAGAATTAACTTCTCAGGATTCCAGGAAAAATATCCGCTTTTTGTGTTTTCATTACAAAAGAAATATTTTTTTTCTATTCGCGTAGAAGAGACGAATTTGTTTGTACGTGCAGACGGATATTGAAGAATTCCTCTTGATACTTCTTACAGCCAACCTCCGTACCAGATTTATTTTTATAAATAAGCCAACCAATGTGTTTAATTTATTTCCTTAGTTCCTCTCCATTTCTTTGGATTCAAATATTCTTTGGATTCAAAATTTGGGCAAGTTATAGAAGATGATAATCTGATGATGTATGCATAAATGCGACGCGAAAACATTCTCTATAATTTGGTGACACTCATTGGTCTGAATATTGCAAGGCAACAATCGTTACTCTTTCTAGAAAACTTGCAGAACCTGAAAACAGAGGTTGAAAAATTCAGGCTTCGTCATTGTAGTAGACTGCGACAATTTACGAAAATTCTTTTGTTGTTGCTGTCGTGGGGGCCATATATGGCCCAATTGGGGGTGCCATTGCCCCGGAGGGTTGGACTTCTTCATGCATGACACATCCGTTTTACAGGAAGGTCCCTTTCACACATCCATTCACTCACACAAATCGTAATTTAGATCCCAATCAGAGGCCGATAACCCCCTGATCAGGTACCCCCAGAGGTATTGATTCGGTATGGGAACATGGGGGACTTTGTGACCACGACCTATTTAACGTGCCCCAGCCACTATTAGCGAAGACGACGGTCTTTAGCCAGGTCTAAGTGCCGATCTCGCAACCATCAGAATTGCAGACTCCGCTGAGGACAGAACCCACAACCCTTCCGATGCGAGCCCGACGCTCTACTGACTGAGCTACCGCAGCTCAATTCTTTTGTTTCAATCACCATAAAATAACATCAATATTTACGTTGGGATGGGCAAGAATGGCAGTTCTATGACGAGACAAGAATAAGACAAATGAGTCAACTTAATAACATCCACCCCTCCCACAAAAATATGCGATTGTTTACTCGGCGGGGAAGTGTAATTGTAAAACTTACAGAACGGGCATTCATTTAATTTCCGATCATGGCCATATGGTTATGATCATAACCATTCCGGTGGATATCGTTACAAAAATAGCAATCATAACGAAAGATATTTAGCAGCAGGGTAATCAATTTTAAATGTGGAAAGTTTAAAATAAATAAATTATAATACACAGAAAGTAAAAAAACCTCCAAAACAATGCCAGGGCGCGTGTAAATGCGTAGTCAAGAAAGTTTTAGCAACACTATTGCTAACCAAATATTTAAAATTGCGATTCCTGTCGTGACTTCATTGCAGTGAATATCTTGCTCCACCAAAATGGCCATCGACAAACTTTTCTAGACTTATCGTTTTGAGGTTTTTCATTTTTTTTAATCATCAGTTTGACTAAATTTTTCAAATTGATTATAAAAAATGAAAATACTTATTCAAATAAACATTGTCTTTTTGCAAAACCGAAATTTTGGTGCATCAGATTACTTTGAAATTGAAAGTCAACTTCTCAAATCTTACTTCATTTTAATGGATCGTGGCCTAAATACGATAAGGTAACTCATTTTTTTGTATTTTGAAACAAAGGATTGGTTGTTTTGGAGTTTTATGGAGCAAAGGCCATATTTTTGGCCATCTGAGCCAAATACAGGACAACGTCAAGTGAAAAATGTTGAGAAAAGGGAAAAAAAGAATTGGGGAACTGTAGTGGAATGAAAGCAGAAAATTATCATTTGGGTATCCCGGAAGCGTTATTCTCTTGTTAACTAAAGACAGTAAGCCCCATGGGAAAAGAAAAGATCACTGAGGTACCTCGGTTTCTTGAAGTCCGTATAAGTCTGAAGCAAATGTGCTTCTGAGAACTTGAGATAAACGAAAAACAGTTTCTACGGCCAATGTCAGTTTCATAGAAACCTGTATTTTTCATTCGCCGATGGATGAGCTTTAGTGGTCTGAAGTTTTGTATGATCTCAACTACACTATTGTTACGATTCCCTGTCTTTCATAACGTTGGTCGCGAACGCAGATAGATTGCAAGAACAATTGTTCTTGTGTTCTAATTTCTACTTGTTCTAGTGGACGAACATCGATGGATGACAGTGCACGAGTTCTGATACGCTTAAGAACATGAAATGTTGGGGGCTATTCTGAAAAAGAACACGAATAAGGTTTAAATCGTTTAACAATTCAGAGGAGTCAGACGTGTTTTTGTACCGGACATTGCGGCGTGTCTATTTGAAACTTTATATTTTATTGTAAATAAATGTCACCCTCCAATTTAGGTGTGCAGTGTCCCTCTGTTCTTGGCCACTACTACACACATTGTCAATCAAATTAGACATCGCTCGGTCACTCTAACAACTATGTACAACTCAAAATGCAGAAACTTTCGGGTTTATGCATTCTGGTGACGATATTACTTCAAGATTAGGAAGATGTAACCAGAAAATAACAAGTCCTTTCCCTTAAAAGTGCAATATAAAACTATCCAACTAAAGCCTTTCCGCCCTTTCCCAGTTTTCCAAACACGTTTGAAACTTTAACACAAAAGGAAAACGAGGAGCTTTTTTGCAACGGGATGGGAGGGTAAGGAATTGACGATGAATGATGAGCGCAATCGCCGACTTCAAATTTAAAGTGAAATAAATTACGACCGTATAAATGCAAGAAAAGAAAGAGAAAACAGAAGATATAGAATTGAAAGAATTTCGATTTCGCCGAAGAGTTCCGAGTGAAGAGGGCATTTTTTTTGTTGCTGTTGCCGGCTCCAGACAAAGAAGGAACATCGGGTAACCTATCCCAATCTGTTATGTCTGCATGTCCATTCCAATAAAGGAGGCCCACAGGTCCCGCTCTGTGATTTCCTTAACAGCCCGAGTTAATCAGTTCTCGGAGATGACTGAGGCCAGCTGTCAGTGACCGCATTAACTGTTGCCCGAACACCTGGTCACGATCGAAGGTTCGTGTGCAAATATGAAGGGCCCGGGAGATGCGAGGGGAATTTATTTGCTCGACAACTCGGTGAGCAGGTGATGAGCCCGGATGAATAATTCTGCCTTGTCTTCTCTATGCAGATAAGAGTTTGTTTAGGACTTGGCGCCCGGTAACATGTGGATCAACAAGCGGGGAAGTCGAGGAGAGAGGAAGGACGCTTTTATGTGCAATAGATAGTAGAGGGTGCTTTCCTTTGAGTTTGAAAAAGGGTACGAAACTACCATCTTTTGTAATAGTTAATTGAAAACACTGTAAAGCACTGTGATGAGTTTTTCGAGTAAAAGTTTCACCGAAGTGTTCTTAATTTCAGTTTGGATGCTGTTTGTTACAATTAACTAATAATCAGAAACTCAACTGACGACCTCCAAATATAAACGAAAACTTATTTCACGTTCCGAGTGTGTTTATTGAAAACTCAAGACGACTCAGAGAAATATCGGTATATTGTCTCAGGAGGCCAAAATTCAAATAGAGCTTGGTAAAAGGTTTCGAAAGATAAGGCTTCATTGTAGATATCGGTTATAGTCGCGGTGTCTGATTGCCTTCTGATACCTTTCTAGTTCAACAAACGAAACCAGCAACGAGTTGTGAACTTTCAATTACGGGTTTACTTAGTAGCAATTACTTTCCTCTAGTTCCATCAAGAGCGAACCAAGTTTTAAGTGTTGACAGTCGGTCGATTAATCAGGCACAGTCGGTTGGGTTAGGGAGGGCTCAAGGGCCATATTTAGTCAAGCTGCGGCAAATAGATAGCGTCCATTAATGGACATATAATGAAGGACAGTTTTACTAACAGAGACGAGAAATGCACCCCAAGTAACAGGAATGATTTACCGCACGGTTAAATCCTTTCGTTTATAACTTTAAACGTGACAAATTATGTTCACGCGTGCTCCGTTTCAGTACAGTAAACATGTCAGTACGCATGCGTACTTCAGCCAACTTGGCGACGCATGACGTGGCAAACCAATGTGTGGTTTGCTTATGGTAAATTTCTCTCACATGGCTTCAGCTATACTCTATATGGACAAAAGTATTTGGACGCTGCATGTTTTTTAGAAAAAGTGCTTTATTATTCTATTTAGTAACGGGCAGGCCCACCTTTTGCTTGTATTACAGCTGCAGGAGGAATACTTTCCACAAGTTATCTGTAAGTATGCGCTAGAATAGCTAAACATGCTTCTTGCAAGAATGCGAGAAGAGATTGTTGCAAAGATGAGAGTGCGAGGCGGTGTCATACTCGTCGCTCCTGTTTGTCCTACAAGTGCTCGATTGGATTGAAATCAGGGCTCTAAACAGACCAGTCATGCAAATTCACCTCATTTTCAGGCAACCAGACCAGCACACGTTTTGCAGTATGACATGGAGCTCGATCCTGTTGGTAGAAACAACCATCATCGTCGTAGTACTGCCACAGTGTAGGCAAGGTTAAATTATCCAGAACGTCGAGGTACGCGTCAGTTTTCATGGTACCAGGTACATAAAGCAATGGGTCGAGTGTCCTAACCAGGAAAAACAACCCCACACTAAGATGGATCCTCCACCAAATACTTTTGTCCATATAATGTATAAACTTCTGGATTGACACTTCGAAACAAAGGCAAGTCTTCATTAGTAACGCATTGGTAACGTATTTAGCGATACTTCTTTTAAAAAACCGAAAAGTAATAATAAAGCTCCCCACGTGTGATTCCGGTTTGATAAAGAAAGAACCCAGAATTGAATGGGAGGGAGCAAAGGAAACCTCATATCCCCTCCAAACTCCGGAACATGTACGTCGCAGGAAGGCCTTCACGAGTGGGTATTTGTTCCCTCATTTTACGTAAGGCAATCTAGAAGTTATTGTAAGGAACCCGCAAGGGGGCGAGGGATATAGAAGTCTCGAGGAAGAAAAAAAAATGGAGGGAGGAACATTTTTCTTACGCTACATTAACGACAGAAGTGAAACAGAACGCTATTTCTCAAAAGGAACGGGAGGGGAAATCACGATCATAAAGATTTGGGGCGAAATTGCCAACGATTTCAAAGACTTTTCTGAATTTTTTCAACTATTTCTTTCCCACATTTGAAAAACGTATATTGTACTTAATGTTGAAAGAACAACGGGGTTTTTTTTACAGAGAACGCAACCGACTTTCAATTCCCGAGTCATGCGTCTCTTCACGAGTCAGCATTGAAATCCCGGGAAGAAGGGATTCTTGACAGTGATAAACGTGAATCCTTGTGGTGGCGGGGCCGCCGAGTCTTTGTGGGTAAGCCCACTAAGTTGTAGGCGGCGCAGATTAGATTCCAATACCTTAACCTGGGGGTGTTTCTCTCTTCTCGGACAGTAAAACTATCCTTGAGTGTACATGTCCATTTCTTTACGTAGCCTGTTTAGTGATTGTCACAGCTTCGTCAAATTCTCTATTAAGAACCCAACTAATCCTGTAGTGGCTATGAAAGGAGTTGCTGCTATTCCGTAATGAAACAGGGAAAAATTATACTTATCACGATATTGAAAATTATTACTCGGTAGAAGTTTACCAATTTTTCTCTGAATCATTACAGAATAGCAGCAACTCCTTTTATAGCCACTACAGGATTAGTTGGATTTTTATGGCGTATATGACCAAGCTAGGCCAATCACAAAACAGGCAGCGTAAAGTAATGGACTAGCCTTGTTTTTACACCTTTCGGAACCTGAAATTTGATGCGACTCATTTGTCAATCTAAAACTTTCATATTTTTTAGATTACTTTTAAAACGTGCAGTACATAAAATTTTAACGATATTGCAAATTATTACTCGGTAGAACTTGCTTGCTAGGTACTGCACCTTTTTCAAGTAATATAGAAAAATGAAAGTTTTAGATTGAAAACTGAGTCGCATCAAATATCAGGTTCTGAAAGGTACCAAAACAAGGCTAGTCCATTACTTCAAGTTGCCTGTTTTGTGATTGGCACAGCTTGGACATATACGCTATAAAAACCCAACTAATCCTGAAGTGGCTAATGAAAGGAGTTGCTGCTATTCCGTAATGATACAGAGAAAAATTAGCATAATTCGTCCGAGTAATTACTTGCAATGTCGTTATAACTTTATGTACTACACGTTTTAAAGTATTTCAGAAAAATGAAAGTTTTAGATTGTAAAAAGGAGTAGTGTCAAATTTCAGGTTCCGAAAGACTAACATCATGTCCTTGTTATTTCACGTTACTGATTTGGGTAAAACTAGGCTAGACAAAACACTTAATAACAATGAATCTAATGCCTATAAACAATTAGGTGGCAAAAATTGCGAGAAAATATATTACAATAAATTGTAATTAGAAACATCACGGGAGCAAACCTAGAATCAAGGTTTGGGGCGGATTCGTGATAGCGTAAAACTCGCAAGATTTGCTGAAGGAAGATCATGTTTATATATTTCACGCGTTGAGAGGGTTGAAGGGGAAAGGTCTTCCTCACGTTATTAAGACAAATTAAGACTCTTAAATGCTTTTTTTTTTTCATTGTTTCAAGGCTAAATTTTATACATTGATGCTATGTTTGGGTCTTATGAACCCAGTTTTAAAGTATCAGCTTTTAGCTACCCAGTGATTTTCAATCTTTTTTCATCTGACGGCACTTTCAATTACTAAAATTCTGCAGCCTACAATGAAATGTATTATCTTGTTTGCCAATACAAATATATAACTTTTATTTATTTATTAAAAAATTCCAACCCTTTTTGCTGTATTGAATTGAAATAAACATAATTTAAACCATTTTACCATCCGTATTGCACACTAGTGCCATTCTAGCGGCACAGCGATTGAAAACCGCTTAGCTAATAGCTAAGGGTGCTATAAATACCATGCCCATCGATTTCCTAGGACATTTAGCTTTAGACGAGTATCACTGACCTTGTTTTTTAAATGCAGGCGGAATAAAACAGTATTCTTGTAAAAACTAAGGCTTTTCAAGAAATGTTGAATCCCTTAATAGCTAAAAAGAAAAACAATCAGGTCTTTACAAAGCCTGTAAAAATCCTGGGGAAGAATGGCTAATAATAAGATTTATTTCCAAAATTTAATCCGAGACTGAAATATGGTACAGCTTTAAACACTGAAACATATTACAGCTGCAAAATTGTTATAGTTCAAGAGATAAAATGAAATTCCAATACATTTGAGAAAGAATAAAAGATTATTATACGAGGAATTTTGCATAAAAAGTTTTAGCTTCCATGCTTCGAATAATACCATTGAAACTGAAAAGGATGGGAAAAAAAAACCTAGCAATTTCATTCACGAAACGAGTCTAAGTACTGGGAACTGCAAACCTGCAAGAAAGTAATTCCAGTTAAGCGTAGTTAATAAAATGAAACGGTTCAATTAACCACGACTAATGGCACATTACTCATGGAAACAGATCGCACAGTTGCATTTTTTCAGCTCGGTTTCATTGACTGCTTCACATTATAATTGGAAAACGCAAGGCTTCTAATGATAATCATGGAGAAAAATGCATTACGTAATGACCAGTTATTTGGAACAGTTTACAAATGTCTTGTTTAAAGATAATTTCGCTGATGTAGGAAAGTTTTATATACCACTGTATCTTTGCATCAACCTATACATATTATGATCGGCATCAGAAGCAGTTTTCTTATTGTTCTAATAGCAGAAGAAACATGAGAATAACTTTTTTGAAAATCCTGTGTGTAGAAGACATCATTGTAGCCGTTGTTTAACGTCAGATCACGTTTTTGCTAAGTTTGTTTTAAATTTACTCCCAAAAATCACAGCTTAATTCACATTGCTGTGGAAGATTGACAAGCCCAAACGTAACTTTTCAAATTTCATTATCAACTTGATTACAAACTGATCAACTAACAAAATTGTGATTTCATACCATCGCCTATTTTGACCAGAGCTTCAAATGAAGAATCCAAATCTTGTTTAGATTCCAAAACTACGTCAACTTTGGAGTTCTTGGATTTTATTTTCACGCATGGTCTGTGTAAGTTGGAGACCCATTAATGAATATATTTGGTGAGAATATACCAATATCTTCCAACTGAACTACAATCACTAGATCGCTTTATCAATGTTGATTAAATTACTGCGAATTGTTCCAAAATATGATCAAAATCATTATAAAAGAGTTTAATTACAATTTCTAATTCACATCCAGTATTCTTTATTTCTATTACAAAATACCGTAGTTTATTTTTTTGTGGTTTTAACTTTTGAAAACATGCTACATTCATAGTTAGTATACAAGAAATTGCGAAATTTCAGAATGAATTTTTTACTGGTGTCATTAAAAATAAATTTGTAATTAATCTAAAAATTTGATTTAAAAAAATTTGCATTTTTGAACATGTAGCTTTTATTTGTTTTTAGGATAAATATATTGGAATAAAAAGTACGGGAGAGGACCCAAGACGTTTACTACATTAAGAGAAATGTAGACATTTATTTTTGAATTCAAGAGGCACATTCCACCAATTCCAGATAAAAGTTTAGAAATATTGCTGTTCCCCTACCTCAACGGCCCACCCTAGTGTAGGGATGAATACTTTCTGAAACTATCCATATTTTAAGGTGGATAGTTCTAGCAAGACACTACATAACACACGGGCACTAATCGTAAGTAATTGGTTCGAAAGAAATGTCTGAGAAGAGTGCACCTCCATCTCAATAAATATGAACATTTGTAATAAGACCAAAGGAACATTGGATACCAAGAACCGCTATAATATCGCACCCCGGCAAGAAAAGTGACAAGTCAAATAAAAAATTTGATGTTATGTCATTAAAAATATGTATGAGGTGCCCCAGCGTGTTATATTAATATTCTAAAGAATATAATAGGAGTTACCACCATAAATACTTACCTAATATTTAAAGGAAGCCTATACTATTTCAATATGAGTTTCATAGTTTCCTTTAAGTTAATGCTTCTCAAAATCTGCAATTTTGAGCTGTCACTTTTCTTGAAGGGGTGCGTAAGTTCTAAACTATGCACATGAACTAAAAGTTGCAAATCGAGAAGAGACTTACTATTTCTAGATTTACCAAACCAAAGAGAAACGAATTAAAAAAGCATTGACAGTAAGTGACGACATATTTCTGGAGGTTATAATTCAACCATTCAGTTTACTGAATCATGTAAACTAATAAGCCCTATATGGTTGGATCTAGTACCAGATAAAAAAAAATTGGTACGAAAACCACTATATTTAACATCAGAGAATTCCCGAAAACCCATTAAAAGTCTTGCACTATCCTTGTGTAAAAGCTTTAATGGACGTATAATGTATTCGCATAGTAGCAGTAATAGCGCTACAGAGGAGCCGAGTTGAAAAACTCATTGCCACTTACAGATTCAATTGAATGTCCAAGTAACCACAAATGTGACCCAAAAAAAGGCTTCCTTTAGTCGCTGCCTCGAGGGCCTGGGGAATTCAGTATATCATCCACGTAAAGAAGCAATTTATTTATCTGGACCATTTTCCGAGATAGCAGAACAGGCACTCTCATGATGTCCAAATGCGGTCCTCCGTGCCATGCATCTTGCATCACGTTGGGGCCCAAAGTGATATTAAGAAGGGAAGCCCATAATAAAACGTTCTTCAAAATGATTTCTGAGGCGGACAGGAAGATACAAATAAACGACATTGTTTCAATTGCGGGCTTTCATTTGGGCCGCGTAATGACATCTCTGTCGATGCGAGAACTTGGTTCGACAGGCGGTTCTGACAAGTTCGTGCAGCACATCAGCTTGGACAAGAGGGGGAAAAAAACGTTAATGGCACCCAGCGTTTATTATCGCCTGGAAGATGTACATGTTAATTTCTGAATAGTGACACGAACATAAAAGGCGGAGCGGGGTTTTCCCAACAGTAATTACACCAATTTTGCTCAAAGGTGTTTTGGCAACAAAGGGAAGACCTTAACTTACAAATACTTTATTCAAACATTGCAGCAGCCCAAATGCCACCCTAGAGTATAGTTAATAAGAAGCGATTTAAAGATTGAATAAGCTTCATCTTCAATATAATACTGTTTTTTCCCCCCAAGAGTTTCTGAGGTTATTTCAAACGATATCTGACGCTTATGAATATTCGAAACTGTTAACACTTTCGTAGTTTAATGTTTCCAATAAATTTTATCACATTTATACCATTACAGGGTTTCCACTCTTCAAGCAAAAAATAAATTAGAGCCCTTTTAAGGCCTTTTCGAGGTTATTTTTCACAATTCTATGGCTACACAACACAATTTATATCGCTCTGGAGCAACACAACTGACTATTAAATTTCACACAGGCAATAAATTAACCTGCGAGTGCTAATTTGATAATGGTTGATTGGGCTTACAAATGCTTTATACAATGCATTGTTGCACCAACTACCACCCCAGAGTATAGTTAATTTTTAAAGATTGGATAGGTTTCAACTTCAATGTAAGGCTGTTAAGTTTATTTCAAAAGAAATCTGACATTTATGAATAATATCCGAGACCCGAGTCAACACTTCCACAATTTAATGTTCCCATTAAATTTTTATGACTTCAATACCATTATAGGATCCCCTCTTCAAGCGAAAGAAAAATTAGAGTCTTTTTAAGGTCTTACCAAGCTTACATTTCGCATCGAAAAAAAGATTAACGCGCAAGTGCATATTTGAAGATGGTTGGGTTTCTTAGGCGCAAAAGCCATATTTGACCAAGCACAAGTAATGGACAAACACAAATAATGAAAGTTTTACTGACACAAAAGAGAGAAATACATTCAGAGAAATCTTCGGGAGGTAGATAGTTATAGCATCGCACTGGAGCAACACAATAAGTTATTGGTGACAGTAAGGGATCAATCCCAAAGGGAATAATCGTAGTGGGGAGTAGTTTCAACATTTTCACAACGCATATTCTTTTTAATATTCGGTTCGGCACACTTCAAATATTCCAGTGGATATTAATACTTAAAATATTAATCATTACGAAAGACATTTGGTAACAGGGTGACCAATTTTACAGTTGGCAGGTGTAAAACAGGGTTGACTAGTTTTAGGTCTTATGGAGGAATGGTCATATTTGAACACGATGAGCCAAAAATGTCAAATACACACAAATGAAAACCTTTTCTGATACAGAAGAGTGAAATACATCCAGGGAGAAATCGAATATACACCGCCTACAGCTCGCACGTTGCTAACGCAGTGGATAACTCCACTAAGCCACGGCAGCTCCGCACACTTTAACATTTCACGAATGATACGATAGGATCTATGGAACTGTTTTAAAAATATGATTTAAAAGCGACCTATAGCTACTATGCCATGGATTTTCGATGACACTTAACCTTGAACGAGTATCATTGACCTTGATTTTTGAATGCAGGTGAAACAAAGTATGCAGTGTAGCAAAAAACTAAAGATTCTAAGAATTTTTAATGATTTCCAGAAAACTTTAAGGTTTATAAAGGGACATTAAAATGAAATATTGTCTCAAGGCTTTATAAGTCCCTTATAGATAAATGTCTATTAGGAATGAGCCATGCATTTCTGATGAATGTGAAAGAATATTAAAATATGGCTAAAACCTAACAATCTTGAGATACACCATTGTAAGCATAACACAACAGCAGTGAGACAAATACGCCAAGTCGAAGACATTTTAATTTCAGTGAATGGTAGAATTTTAGCACACAGGTACATCAGTAAAGATATGATTGCTCATAAAAATGAACGTCTGAATGATTTTACTATGAAAAGGAGAACCAATGCACTCAGCAAAAAATAAGAATGCCTTTAAATTATCCATTACATATTCAGACCTTCCCGTAAAAATTTGGGTAGTCATTATGAATTGGAAGAATACAGAAACTCATCCATCATATTCATAATTCAATCCGATGCTCTGGTCTGATGTTAATTTACTTTCCAGAACGAAATACAACTCAACAGTGGAATAGTCGTTTTGCTGATCACATTAAAACTGGACATTGATATATTCAATGTTGATTGATTTGTGTTTATAACATACAATTCTGAATAATTTTTAAACTTTAATTTCGGTGTTTTCATAAGTGACGTGTGTGCATATGCGTGTGTCCATAATACTTCACTTTTGAACTCGATGCCAATGCCCTCTAAAAGCTTTTCCAGTTGCTTGAGTTGGACCTAGTAAAAACACCGAAAAGAAAGTGAAAACACTAAAGGAAAGGAACTGAAGCCATAACGCACGATTAATTTAAATACGAATTCTTCCAATAAAATATTTACGACTCGTATCGCATGCAGCACCTGTCACATAAAGAACCTTAGGAGAAACTTGTAAGGATAAATTAAAAACAGGATAGAACTCATAAGGAACTACAAGCAAAATCAGACCGTAACAAGGAGCAATAAAACGTGAAATATTCACACGAAACGACAAGACAGCTAGGTCAGTTCTTCGTGATTAAAGCCTGGACTTTCTTATTCATAAAGTTCCTCGTCAAGTGTAAAGTATTTTCGGAATAAACTTTATGTTGCTCACAACACATTTTCAATGCTTCACTTAATTTAGAGTCTATATTCTTAAAAACTAATACTTTCCTTACAAATTAAACAAACACGATTATTATGAGAATAGACAGTAGTATGGTATTTTTTGTTTCATGAGCGACGAAGTTATAGCATTTAGGAACTGCAGTGTTTGATGAAACCAACTCATTCACATTTCTAGCTACGTGAATTTTTTGTTCTAATTTGACCTACGACAACTTTTCAGTGTGCAGAGACAAATCTCAAGAATACGATCTAAATTTTATATTAAAACGTTTTAAGCGTGCATTGCCTAGCTAATTCAGGCAATGTCAGTTTTATGGTCCTGCGTATTAGTATTTTGAATAAATAAAAAATATATTATTGAAAGGTTTTTGGAGTGACATGTTGCTAACATATACTTATTCCTCTGGTCTAGAAAATGCTAGATCAGGTCCAAGATCCTGTCGCACGAGCAAATAGAAGCTTGCCTCCATTTGGTGTTCCACCAACAAATCCAAAGTAGCCGATGCAGTCAAGGGCATGAGGGAGTTACAAGCAGAGCAGATTCAAGATGGAAAAACCTTGTATGTGTTCGAAAAACGAATTTTTTTGGCTTACTTTTGAGTCTCGCCAAAGCAGATTGAAGTACCAAATGGAATAGAGAGTTCAGTGCGTTTCGCTGGATACCAATGATGCTAAGGGGAAGTCCGAGGGTTTGTAGAATTCATCAAGGATTAACATAAATTCGAATACGTAATTTATTAACTATGGCATTTGTTTAGAAGGACTAGTTGAATCTAGATCGAACCGTATCTTTGATTGTTTTCAATCCCCTTTCTGTCATAGTCCAAATCGTCGTTGCGAGTTGTAGGCTGCGCAGGTTCGATTTACGAAACAGACCCTGGCTGTACTTCTCTCGTCAGTAAAACTTTTCTTGTGTTCATGCTTATTTCTTGATGTCGTATGTTGTCTTTGGCCCAGCTAAGCCAAACCTGACCCTTGCACCATAAAACCCAACCAACAACCCAAGTCCTGACAATGTCAATCCTATCAATATTTTGGATTATCTACACGTAAACATCAGTTGATAACTCAAAATAAAACGTCTATGGAAAATTAAGAACATGTTTGGAAATATAACTGACACATTACACGTTGTTGATATGAGAACAAATTAATAACAATTTTCAGTTATTAAAAACGTACATAATTTGTTTATATCAATATTCCTTTATACAATACATGTAATTTAGTTAATTTTTGCTTAAAATAACACTATTCATGTAAAACTTCATTTTAGATGGGAAAAAAATCCGTTAGTTTCAATTAGAATATACCTAATTAGAGAGATATGACGCATGATTGAAACACATCCGTTCAACCTCACGTAAACTATCCAATTAGGTGTCATCCATTGTTTGATTATGGATAGAAATATATTTAAAAATAAATTAGACACGTATGGCACTCATAATAAGCATTAGAAAAACACGATTTACGACCCTTCTCCAAGCCAGTCTTTACGCCTTCTACCGCGCCGAGATTAAATGAGTGAGTACAAAGACTGCCGAAACATCGGGATGACACTGAAGTGATTGCATTTTTAGCCTCGGCTGAAAATCTATTGTTTCTGAGTCAATTGATATTGCAATAAATAATCCAGCAATTGGGAATATTTTCTCACACCATCTTATTTTTCTTACCCGTTCAAGCGGAGTATAACGTGCTAAAGTTACAATAGAACTTCCGCTCGTAGACAAGGCCCCCAAATTAGGGGGAAGGAGACACTGGTACCATGATACGGGGCCCGATGGCTATGATCAGACACACTGTTTCAACATTAGTACTATGTCATTAAGTAAGCTGTATAAATGCATGCGCACCGACATATTTTCAATACAGAAACGGAATAGGCATGCGCATTGGATAATTTGTCCCCAAGTCCGATCAACGTGTGACTTGTCCAATGTTGGTTAGGTTTTATATCTGGTCAAAACACAAGACAAGAACAAATTTTAATGCAATTTAAAAAAACTAATAAGTATAAAATTTAGCAATCCACGTTTTTAAACTGAAATTAGTCGAGGTATAAAATCTAAAAGTTTATGAAATGCATGCCAGTGATGAATAAATACAAATTTCTGTGGCATCTCCAAAAAGTTCATTTAGGATAGGATTTGAAACTCCAGATAAATATGTCTATTGTTAAAAGCTCGACATTTAGTCAAAATGTGTCCGACAGCAAAATGACAATAACAAGTCGAGTACAATGGAACAAGTTCTCCTAGTAAGAGTCTGAAATGTGTGTGGCCTAACGAAGTCTAGGCATTTCCACTTCTTTTTTCCAGCTAGGCTTTCATTGTAGAATCTAGCAGCAGGGTAGGATACAGTGGAGGACGTCCAAGAAGTGCTCCGCGAAATGCTTACTTTAATTGTATTTTAAATAAAACTGAGCAAAGGAATGGAGATGGTTGGGTTGTATGGTCATATTTGACCAGGCTGCGGTAAACACAAGACAGAATACATCAAGTAAACAAAGGAATCGAGAAAAGAGTGTTCATTTGTACGAGTAAATCAGCGGGTGCTTGAGATGGTTATTGGTATTTCATGAGTTGGCCCACAATTTCAACACAGTATCGGGACCGTTATCCCTTGTAGATTCCAGTTTTCATAAACTATGTAAATAGACATTATGACAACCAGGTGCTATAACAGGGATGGGCGCAATGCAGTAGTATCCAATCAATTAGAGAAAGGGTTACAGAGGGATAAAGCGTCATGACAAAGACGCTTAAACAATTTCAGTATCAATTCACCAACTGTATATTCAGTTAATCCTTCGCGGATGCCTTGCATGCAACCGACTAAAATTTAAACCAGAAACGGATTACCCAAATCACACTATTCCAGGTTAGATAGTATTGAATTTAATAAACCCTCAACTTGAGCACAATTTACGAAATCAGGCTCGTTTTTAAATTCATAGAAAGCAATTACAATTTCAAAGCTAGCGGTAGAGGTTTGACTTGTTTGGCTGCGCGTAAATCATTGTATTCATTGAATTGAATGATCCATTCAAAGCAAAGGGAAGACATAATTTATTCCAGTGTATTAGTTTCATTTTAGGTAATTAGCATTGAAACTAATAATTGTATCAGTGACAATTTTAGATTAATTGCTTTGTTAATGAGCTTTACTTTGAACGGAAGAGGTACCAAAGATTCGAGGGAGTGAAATTTAAATACAATTAACTTATGCATATTACAACAAGCAATTCGATTAGCATAGAGACGATATTAGCTAGGCAATATCGTATACTTTAAAGAGGAAAAATATTTGGTGTATAACCTTTAGAAAAAGAGTAAGAGTTTATAAATGACCACATAACACAACATAAACAAAGGGATTTATATAAGTTACTTACGTATGAAGCAATTAGTGAGGAATTTGTTAAATGAACAACTTGCTTGGAGATAGTTTGATCAAGACTTCAATAACATAAGATCCAGAATTGCCCTACTTTAGAGAAATAGTTTGAAAAATTAATCACAAATAATCAAATAAATTATCTTTATAAGGAGATGGTTAAAAAAAAAAGAATTTAGATGTGGAGATGAGTACCACAACCTATCACACAAAGTATTATATTTGGGGGGGGGCAGCTATTTCAATTAACGTCGTACTGGATGAACACAACGGGCTATTGACGACGGTCCGGGATCAATCCCAACTGGGAACACCAGGTAATTTTGAACCACTGTCAGATGACAATATATACCAATAGATACAATATATAGAGGGAGAAAAATGTGTATATTGTGGAATATGTATTGGTATATAAATGCATGGAGACTACAGCACCAATCTATTCTTCATCAGACTTTGAGATGAACATCCTTCTTTGCAATATTAAATCAAAATACACTGATGAGCCAAGACATTATGACCAACCCCACATTTTTCAATGAACTCTTCTGGATGACGTGGAGGGCACGGGATTAAATGAGAATGGTATTTAACTGCTGCTGGAGAAGGCAAGTTATCATTCTTGCACTTACTTTTGAGAGTGGTGGGAAAGGCTGCTGATCTAAGCGAGTTTGATAGAGGGCACATCGTAATGGCCCGAAGACTCGGAACGAGTGTCACCGAAACTACACGACTGGTAGGTTCCTCACGGTCTGCCGTTGCTAGTATTCATGCAAAGTGGATAAATGACGGTGACACCAGCAGTAGACGCCAAGGTGTGGGTCGTCCACGCCTCATTAAAGTAAAAGTACGACGGTTCCGCTTGGTAAAGCAAAATCGTCGCGAGACAGTGGCTCAGCTGACAGCCCAATACAATGCAGGTCCAAGTGCAAGTGTTTCGGAACACACAGTTCAGCGGACACTATTGGATATGGGACTGTGCAGCAGACGTCCCACTCGTGTGCCCCTGTTGACCAAGTGTCATCGTCAACTACGCCTACAGTGGGCTCAGGAACATCGAGACTGGACCATGGATGAGTGGAAGAGAGTTTCCTGGTCAGATTAATCTCAATTTCGCATTCATCACGTCGATGGTCGTGTCAGGGTACGCCGTCTGCCAGGCGAACAGTTGCTCCCCTCTTGTACAGCAGGTCATACACAGGCTGGTGGCGGCGGTGTTATGCTTTGGGAGACGTTCTCATGTGCGACTCTGGGACCCGTAGTTGTGGTAGAACCGACCACGAACGCTGCGAACTATCTGAACATTATTGCGGATCAATTGCACCCTTACATGGCGTCTGTGTTCTCAATTGGAAATGGAATCTTCCAGCAAGACAACGCTTCATGTCACAAGGCTCGGATTGTGTTGGAGTGGTTCGAGGAGCATACTGATGAATTCCACTTAATGTCTTGGCCACCTAATTCGCCGGATCTTCATCCGATAGAGCACATTTGGGGCGTCATGGAGCGGCAGCTCAGAGCTCAAACACCACCATGTCCGAATACCTCGACTTTGAGTGACCGCTGCTTAGACATTTGGTACAACCTTTCTCCAGTCATGTACAAAGAACTTGTGGCATCTATGCCCCGGTGAGTTGCAGCTGTTTTGCAGGCCAAAGGAGGCGCAATGCGTTATTGAGTAGGTGGTCATAATGTTTTGACTCTTCAGTGTATATTGTCTTAAGAAATGTATACTACATTTCTACCATGTACACAACCAGGATAGAGAGTAGAATTTAAAAATCAGATATAAATTTATTTATATCGCAGTGAAAACTATTGAACTACCCATTAAAATTTGTCGGTTTGAAATAAATGGAAATTATTGCATTAAAACCGAAACTACTGCATAATATACAACACAGCTACAGTGTTATACACTCTATACGGATATACAAGATAATAAGTGATTGTTTCAGACGACTAAAATGAAGCGGTAGAGTTTTGTAGATTCATGAGTAATGCGATGCACGATTTGTGATATTTCCATTGTACAAAGGGGATGAACATCCAGGCGTTTACGCCAAGCACTATGACTCGTGGCGTAATTTAGTCGTCTTTTATGAGCAAAATTTTCTTTGTGCCTAAGATCCTCATCTCACAATAACGGCACTTAAATTTAGTACCTTGCCTCTAAAAACCTCACAGTAAAATGTTTTAATAAATGCACACGCAGGTTGCTGCTCTTAACTCATGTTTGCTTTACATTACAAAATAAATGTATTCCTCCTCCACATCTACTCGTCTTATACGATGTGGGAATTTTACTACCAAACCCTTTGCACTGTCGGAATTCCATGGTGGAATTGAGCTAATTTAATAGATCTGAAATGATTTCACTATGGGAAGATACTGTGGGGTCTGGAAATAACAATGATGGAGGAAGAGTGAATGGCTTGGTCTGTCACTACGGTTATTTGTTTCACCACATGAGACCTCAAGGAAGGTTGGTTGCTTTTCTTGTTCATGACGCAAGGGACATATTCGACCAAGCCTGGCCTGTTGTTAAAAGCAATCATACCACAGCAATTAAAAACTGCTAGTACTCGTACTATGCGAAGAAGAGACGAGGAAATTAAGATACCAAAACTAATTTTTAATAATTTGCGAAAACATTTTCCCTAAGAAATAGGTTACCACATCCAATAATCTAAAAATGACGTAGGAAAGCATATTTTAACAGATTCACACAACTTGGTATCCACTCAGTTGTTTGGGTCTCTCTGCACATCGTTTAACGATGCTATTGATATCAACAAAGATTAAATCAGCTCGCCTCGTTGGAAAATACCACCCGAGTAGACCAGACAACTAAAAATGTGGAATTTTTCAATAAACCACCAATTTAATCTCTTAAAATTTAATTTTATAAATTTTATGTCGTTGTGTCACTTAGTTACTACAATATTATTCCAAAAGTTTGTCTTCAAGCTCACTTCTTTTACCTTCATCTCTACAAACTTTCCTCGTACGACTGAACATGCTACTTTTGTTTAACCCTTCTTTGCATGATTTTTTCTTTATTGGTGAAATAAGTCATGGTGATATAATTCATGTTCAAAATTAAAGGAAAAATGGTTAAAAAATCTTAGTATATATTTATAGTATAAATTTAGCAAAAAACAATATGATGGTACCATGTGGTATTTTTTAAATTAAACGCAAACTTTTTCAGAAATTGCTCTAAAAATAACAGAAAAACATGTTACAAACCTTTCTTCCACTCATTTTCACTTTTTTAGCAATAGAAACTCAAATATAATAAAACAAAATTAAAAACGAAATCATACGTTTATTGCAAAGTTGCAGTTTGTTGTAGTTCTACAACAAACAGCGGAATGACAACTTCAAGCTCGTTTTACTGATAGTGACACTTGCTTATTTTTGACAGCTATATTTTTTTTATGCAATGGACATTAAAAAGGTATCCAGACACGATCAACTTAAAGTGAACTTGTATTTTTATATAATTTTTGGGCATTCAATGTTATGATGGAAATTTTCACCATTATGCAAAGAAGGGTTAAAGGTGATGTAATACCTTTTCTACTTAGATTAGTATAAAAGATATTAGGTATAAAAGATATTAGGTATAAAAGATATTAGGTATAAAAGATATTAGGTATAAAAGATATTAGGTATAAAAGATTAGATCTACTTCGATTAAGAATAAAATATTTCAATTTAGTCCAAGAATAAATGGTTACCTTCGTCTATTTAATATAACTTAACCTTTCAAACCACTGTTTTATTCGATCCTTGTCCTTCAAACATCCACTAGAAAAGGATAAAATCGAATCAATCGCTGGAGATTCAGAGGCGTTCGCCTTGCGCTCTAAAACTCCACCTAAACACGATGTAATTCTCAATTGGAGATGCAAATGAAGACTCAAAACGTTTTTTTAAGCTTCCTTTTACCTCAAATTTCCGGCGATTCAGTCCAATAAAACGAAGAGCGAGAGTTTCGAATTACATCGATTAAAAAACAAATAGAATGAAATGGCGAACTCTCCGGAACAATCCAATTCCTCCAGGGATAAATCTTCTGCAAAAATACCCAAAATGAGTCTCTTCAGTTAAAATGGCAGCGAATAAAAAGAGAACAAATAATGAATAAGAAAAAAGGAAATGTAAGAATTTGTTTCTTTTGGGAAGTTCTGACGGAAAGTAGTAAGAAAACGCTGGGTTGTTTTAATGGGGTAATTCTCTTGACAAATAGGTTACTTGTTTCAGCAAAGGTATTGAGGGCACATACTTCGGGGGAACAATTGCTTACATTCGAACGTTTTACAATGAAAAAAGTAAGGAAAGCACGAATTGCGGAGAAATTAAAATTGGGAAAAATTTCTTAAGGTTACGTTTGCTTTGAGGGGGACATATAGAAATAAAACTATTCCCCTCGCCTGTGTTTGGTGAATGAAACAATTAAAAGATCAAATTTGAAAGTTAATTTAAAACATGCAGTGTTTGAATTAGCGAAATTAAATATCTGCTAGTTTAAATATTTAATGTTTGATGAGTCAATATATAGAAATTTTCTCTCCTCAAATGAAAACGATGTGTAAGTACCCACTCGGGTATCAGGTTGATTGCTTATGGCACAGACAATATTTAAAGCTGCGCCCAAACACTATGTCAAGTAAGCGACAT
This sequence comes from Metellina segmentata, assembly GCA_947359465.1. NCBI lineage: Eukaryota > Metazoa > Arthropoda > Arachnida > Araneae > Tetragnathidae > Metellina > Metellina segmentata. Next base: position 85,695,339 of record OX375874.1, read on the forward strand.
ATGTACAAGTTTTAATTAGATAGAATAGAGAAACGTATATTGGTTAAGCTACAGGAATTGAACCTGCCCCGACTACAAATCGCAGGTTCCTATTAGAGTTTGATAATAGTGGTAGGCAGTTGAATTATAACATTGCACTGGAGCAACACAACGGGCCGTTGGTGACGGAACGGAAATATCCGAAGTCAAAATCACTGAATTTTAAGACATGTTCAGATGACGAGGTCACACTAGAGCTACCAATCCACTGTCCAAATTGCCATGCCTTCTGATATCGAAAAAAAAAATACTTTTGAAATCAACAGAGCGCTAGTTGTGTGTAAAGTTATACACCAGGGCTCAAAATACCCAGGTGCACTGTGCACCTGAAAATAAAATTGTGCACCTAATTTTTTCCCCTCTAGGTGCACGCAGTGCACCTATCGTTAAAAAAAAAGAGGGGAAAACGTATTTTATGTTATTTTGATGTCTGAACAAAATATTAGCATCGACCTCTCTCGCTCTAAAGGAACGTAACTAAAATTCCGAAATACACACTACGCTAAAACTTTAATCCAGAAAATGCTATGCTGCAATGAAGGAAAAATACAAAAAGAAGGATGGACACTAAACCTTATGGGTAAGATCTGCCAAATACGTAGACGTTTCTGATTGCCCACCAATGTCAGATGATGACTGAGTATTTGTATGTAATAATTTCGCAGATAAAAAAAATGTTTAAATATTCTTATTTACTATCTACTTGTAACATATAAAGTAGTATACCTAAAGTATACCCAACTAATAAAGTAGTTTACATTAAATAAATGCGCTTATATTACGTTTTTTTAAATGTACATCTAAAATATAATCTGTGCACCTAATTTAAAAACGTAGGTGCACAAGATGCACCTGTATTAAAAAATCTATTTCGAGGCCTGTTATACACAATCCCTTTTGGTACGAGACGTATACCAAGAGTAAGAAATCGATAAAAGCAACTACTTATATACTACATAATCTTTAAATCCTGTAAAATTTAAGTGCCCAGACATACAAAAGTTTTAAAAATTAAAGAGGGGAAAAAATAAATACATTAGGAATCACACAAAACCGACACCGAAAACAATATGGAAAATTTAACCAAGGTTACAAGACACACTATTTAAGGTCATTTTTTTTAAAAAGAAACATTTTATATCAAAAGTTATTTAGAGTCAATTTCCCAATAGGGTCAGGCAGGGTAATTGTAAAAAATGAAAGCTGACAACCCTGAGGATGTAATAGGGTGATTACGTATTTCTTTGAAACACAGCTGATAGCAATCTGTTTAGTTGAAAAATTTGTGGTTGAAACGTTTGGGTTTTAAAGTTCTTGTGTGCTGCATTTTCTGCTGCCCTCCATAATATATTGAAATGCATGTTGATCCAATTCTTTACTACGGTCAGTTATGTTTCTATTGAACAGAAAATCATTGACTTTTCCTTCTGGGAACTTTAATACATGGTAATTTGGTAAATGCAAAGATCAAAACGGGGTGTTGTAATTATGGTATTAGAAGGGTAAAAATACCATTGAAGTTTCTTCTACTGCCATGACTACTGCTCATGCGGTCACTTATTCAATATTCAATATCAGGAGGAAAAAGTCGTTGTTTACAATTACCCCTACTTTCAGGGGTAATTGTAAACACGTGGGGTAATTGTAAACAGCCGAGTAAGGTATTAAATTTCTTTTCGAAACTTCGTACTAATTAAATATCAAAGTAGAATAGTGACAAGTTAGTTTAGTAGGGTGAACAATGTTTAATTATTTTATCAAGAGATTCAAAATAGGGATTGAAAGTGAACATGAAAATTTTGTTTATAATTACCCCGCCTTACCCTATAAAAGATCAAATAATTTACCCACAAACCTGAACATTTTTATTTAAAACTTAAAATTATAATTGAAAAATTTAATTTTTAAAATTTATAATTGACTTTTAATAAGTGAAATTTTATTATTTGAATTTTTTATCGGTTATCTCTTTTTTTTTATTCATTAGTACTTAATTGTATGCTTTGTCTTTGCTATTCTTTTTGCCACGGTCATGTTTATGGATTTTTCTTCCACAACCATGACATAAATAAATCAACGTTAAGGTAACAGCAACAGATAATTTTACAAAAACGTTCTTTATCGGTTCAAACTCCGTGAAGAATTTTCATTGCAAACAAACCAAACGTAAAATGAGATTTAACATCATCTCCCTAAGTGTTCTTGTATGCCACATGTTGAGCTTTACCTTAAAATGTAGCTTATCTCAGTTTCGCGAGGTTTGCGTTTATTCGAATTGATGTTGATCGATCAACTCATACATGAATTTGGAATTCATTCTTCGAAATTTTTATTGGCGAAGTTCTTAAATGATATTCGAAAAACAAGCCAAGTAACTTTAAGTTCTGAATACGTACAGGAAACGCTACAGATAAAGCACTACCACTACCTACATTTATCTTGAGAAGAATCCTCTTCAATAACTGGAGAATATTTCAATCTAACTTTAAAACAAGGGCATAACATTACCACCCGAAAAGTAGAAAACACAACCCATATCAGGCGATAAACATTCCTCTTCGTTGTAATGTCAAAGGGAGTTTCGAACTCGCCCGTTTTCACGCAATTCTCGGTTCAATAAACGTTAATGTTTGTCGGTTCAAACTACAGCAATAAAACTAGACTGGCGTTAAAACAAGGACAGACCAGTGTCGCCTTAAAAGCGAAAAATTTACCCGAGGTTAGGTGGTAAACACTCCTCTTTAGGGTGACATTAAAAGGGACAGTTCGGAACTCTCCCATTTTCGCAGTTCCAGGTAAAAATGCGAAATGGCGCAGGCGAAGACAATAATTAGACACAGTGCTGGTTCTGTCTCGTAAACGGGGGAAGACCCTAATCAGCTCAAAAGCCAGTAAAAATAAATTAGTATCTGTTACAGGCCGCAGAACTTGTTAGGGCAACACATCGCGCTCAAGTCAAAACTCAATTATCTAGCACTAATGGGGCGGCCATACATGCTACACTGTGCTATCGGAGAGCACTTGCGGCTAATAGAAGTGGAATCGAAGAACGGGGAGGGAAGAAGAGAATAATGGGTTTTGAAACTCCTTCGCTTGAGTCTTATTATCATTCTCTCCTATTTATTTTTTTGAAGGGAAAAAAGATGAAGTTAAAAAAATATGGGGAGGAAAAGACGATTTCTTTTGGACTTGCGTCGTAAATCAGACAAAACAAATCCGAGTATTTTTCGGGAAAACGTTTCGAACAGTAGTAATAATAGAGTAGGAAAGCGTTTTTTTTTTACCCGTTTGGGTCGGATAAGAGGATTTTTTTTTTATCTCCGGTGTTTGGGCATCATTAAAAGTAAAGAAAGGGATAAGCATCTAGTATTTATTATTATTTTTTATGCCGGTTTGGGAATATATCGTACTGCAGGAAAGGAAACTTCAATTAAAAGATTGACCATTAAAAGCTGCAGTATAAAAAAAATCTTAGATTACAAAGGTGTAGCTAGTGATATCCTTATTTATCTTTCCTTTTTGTTCTTTTCAAAATAAATGTGCGGATAATCGGGATTGCTTAATGAGAAATAAAAAAAATGTTAATCTGCTCTTCGAATTAGGTTCTTCGTGAGTGAGAGCAGAGATAAAAATTTAGATTTAAAGTTTCCCGCTTTAGTAAAATCGATATCGTAAGGATTCATTGTGTAATTAAGATAACAAGATATTTTATTGTTAGTTAGTATTTGTGAAGTTTTTATATCACAAATTTCATTCTCCAAGTATTAAAAATGCTGTCACTTAAATTAAGTTGCAATGCGCATTGCTTATATTTATTGTTCTATACGTGCTTAGATAAAAATAAAGTGTTTATTCTCCTTGAGAATATTAAAAAAACCACGTAATGAAACGTCAGAGTAAGTCGAGGAGTAAGGGTTAAGATTGTCGAAGTATGTATCGTATTTAGCCGATATTTTAAAAACTAACACCAGTACACAGAGTCAAATGGCGCAGAACTAGCTGGATAGGCATGACCGGAACTGGGCAGCGTAGACCACTCGGATCGCTTCGCCCATTTAGAAAGAACCCTCGAAATTATCACCCTCAACAGAGCTGCAGCAGTAACTGAAATTGGCAGCAGTCCTTTTTTCTTCGAATTGACATGAGTTATTTACGAAAAGAGAATTATTTAAGATTATCTTTTTATTAGGTTTCGAGGAAGAACTTTTGTATTAAAAAATTCCTTACATTGAGAAAAAGTTTATGTATGTGGATAACAAATTTAAAACAAAGAGCAATGCCCTTTACAACTCCAAGCTAAAGCAATAAGGAAGTAACATTGTCATTTTGATTTCACTGCATACGATCTCATTGGCGTTACCCATGAACAACATCCAGAAGTGGCTTGTCATAAAGAATCCAAGAGCTATTCATATACTACTTTCAAAAGCAAAACTATACATAGCATACCATACAATGACTGGTAAATCGGCGTCTTCTGACCCGGCAGCCAACATTGCTGAATAAATAAAAAGGCGTACAGAACTAATATAAATGCACATTTCTCCGCAGGTTACCAACTATCAAATTCTGATGGTCAGATGTTAAGTAGATAATATTACTTTCCGTTAAATTAAATTAATTCATTTCTATCTATTAAATTTTTTCTTTTTCAAATAACACGCTCGTATTTTACCTTCCTAGTTTTGAAACTGGAGGGTTAAGCGTGAAGTTGAGGGAATCAAGGTATGACCAATTTAGTTAATGACGATATATTTCGTCATCAAGATACTGCCAATTTTTTTATGACGAAATCAAGATCTGGCAATATTTCTTCTTTTGATGAGACATCTCGTCATCAAGATATTGCCAATATTTTTATGACGAAATCAAGATATGGCAATATTTCTTCTTTTGATGAGACATCTCGTCATCAAGATATTGTTAATTTTTTTTATGACGAAATCAAGATCTGGCAATATTTCTTCTTTTGTGATGAGACATCTCGTCATCAAGATATTGTCATTTTTTTTAAAGACAAAATCAAGATCTGGCAAATTTTCTTCTTTTGCTGAGACATCTCATCAAGACATTGCCACTTTGTTTGTGACGCAAAATCAAGTAAAGGCCAGTTTCCTAATGACAACTCGTCCATCACCATCTGGTCAGATTTGCTAATGACGACTTCGCAACAACCAAGAGGGCTATGAAAAACTCGAAATGTTTCACGTTACAGATAAAAGTGCAATATAAAAAACCTATCCAATTAACCTGGTCGCGGAACGGACTTGAATTTTCTTTTTACATGTATACCCTCATTCTTTCCGCATCCGTCATTTGAGCCTCAATTATTCATGCAGCGAACAGAAGTTTCGATCACTTTCCCAGAGATTCAGTGAGAATATCACAGTAAATAAGTATTACTTCAGCGACATACTCGCCTCGCGTGTCCTATGGACGCACTTCAGATTCAAGCAGATACAGTCCGGGGGGGAAGGAAGTTCCGAAACACAGTAAAAGGAAACGTAACGGTGTTATCACGTTACAACGTAATTTTCCCGATCTTCCAAAATAGCTGTACTTATCCAAAGCGATTCCGAAAAGGGAAATAAAAATCACGCAACCTTTAGCCGTGTCACGGGGCTTGCAAGTAGCACTGGGGGAGAAAGAATATCGATTACAGATTGTCGATTCAATGAAACGCGTGAGGGGGAGGAAGCAACTAACGGAAAAAGAAGCAAGATTCTTGCGAAAATAGTTTGCGAATGTGCGTTTAAAGCTATTTGACACCGCTCCCTTTAAAGTTTAACGGAGTAAAGAAAGAAAAGATCCCGTGTCCCCTTATGCGATCGATTGTGTAGCGGGGATACGAAGCAAAACTCCGGTTTTTCCTATATATAATACCCTCCCGCCCCCCGTGGAGGTCATCCGAAAACGACGCAGTTTGGAAATAAATAGCCACCCCACCTAAAGCTCAGAGATGAAGTTGATCTCCGGTTTTAAAAGTTCCCTTTTTTTTCTTTAAGGGGTTATCCTTTCTCCCGGAACTCCAGTTTTTTGCTTTCTTCGTCGGGCCTTCATTCTTTTTATAGTTATAAACGTGTTTTTCCGCGATCTAAAAAAAGGAACTTTCCGGGAGATTTCATTTCAATGAACGTGTGCCGTGTCGCAATTTCACGGATTCCTGGAGTTTTACGCTATGGTCCAGTTTTCCCGCTTTTCGGATCCAGAGTTCCGATATGTATCGTTGTAAGAATATGACAATCCTAGATAAATAAAAAAGGTAGGGTAAAAAAGGTGCTACTTTTTTTTTATACATCTAGAGGGAAATAACTGAACCAGAACGGAAATTGAAAGGTAATTTCCAAAAAAGTAGCCGAACACCAAACCTAGAACAAATCAAAAAATAATTTTTGATCAGACCAGGCTTCTTTCATCTAGTAATAAAATATTTTTAATAAATTCAAAATTAAAAAGGATTTCCGTTCACACATCTTCAAGTGACATACCATGATGGCACTCTTTGAATACAAGAAGGATAGCTCAAACTATCTACAGGAAATAAAAATAACATCGAAAATCATACTCACAAAAGTATTAGTTTTAAACTATGCTTTGGTAAATGACAAACGACTTAGCAAGCTGTGGTTGTATGGAAGGTTTGAAAAAGGAGTGATAAAAATTGTAAAGATCAGAGACCTCTTAATCCAAATAGCCAAGCATACACAACTTTGAAAATGAAAGCTACACGCATTTACTTCATTTAAATAGACTACCTTGGCGCCCCTCTCAAGTATACAAGTGACAGGAAATGTCGCTTTCAAGACTTGTGAGCGGGAACATTCGATTTCTATCCTTCGTTCTGGGTCATGGAATTCCCAACCTCAAATAATGTAATGCACAAGCCTCCCCAAGTTATCTTCTGGTTTGCGTTGATCGGATCTAGTGCTGGGCTCTTTGAGCGTTCAAACTCATGGACTTTAGCTGTTCAGTTAGGCCTTAAAGAATAAACAAGGAATTATAAGAAAGGCCCTTAAGAAATTACAATAACAGAATGAGTTATTTTCGTTCTCGTAATAATCTTGAATTTTTCATCACACCGTTTACCGTGTGCACCAAACACTTATGAAAGAGACTAATATCAACATTTAATATTTGAGGGGGGGATTGTAACTAATAGATCTGAACTGAGGTTAGTGCCTTGATTTGATCCACCGTTTTTATAGATATAGAGGAAAATAACTGAAGCTGAACGGAAATTGAAAGGTAATTACGAAAAAAGTAGTCGAACGCCAAACCTAGAAAAACAAACCAGAATAATATTTTTGATTATCCACGACTCCCTTCGTCTAGTAATAAACTGCGAGAATCTTAATAATTTCATGTGTATAAATCAACAAGCATAAAATTAAAAATGCTTTCCGTTCACACATCTTCAGTGACATACCATGTGATGACGCGATTTGAAAATACACAAATACAAATTGTAACATATAGATCTCAACCGAGGTAAGCGCCTTAATTTGCTCCACCATTTTGACGAAACGAAACATGGAGAATCACCATTGCACTCCACACAACACGCGGAAGTAATAAAGAACCAAACGCGAGATCCATTTTCAAAATTAAAGTTTAATTTCCGGTACCAGGAAAAAAAACAGAAACATGCCCCATTCTTTTTTAGCACAAATTCGATAAGAGCCCGAAAGCACCAGCACCGAAAACACAAAAAAGAAGTTCTCGCAAAATTCCCCTAAAAACTCCCGGCAATAACCGCCCCTGCGCTTGCTCTCCTAACAAGCCAACACTACAGGGCGCTACTCCTGGAGGAGTAAGAGGCAACAACACAACGCAATCAAAACTCTTCCAAAATATATTGCACAATTAGAAGCGCCGTTCCCAGCGCTGTTCCGCTCGAATGGGATCCAGAGGAGGGTGTGCAATAACTGCGCAGCCATTTAGCGAGGGCCGGGGCATAACGGGTTTTATCTCTTGATGCAAAAGGCAGGCCGTAAAGTGACCGTGCGAATCGCCTAGAAACTTATCTTTCCTGCAAAACTGCGTTTCCTAGCAACTGGACGTTAAAGGGGCCGAGTCCTCCCCGTCCCCACATCCGCGTTGAAAGGGGTAGCGTTTGAAACTCTTGTTAAGGGGTTTTAATTCTAACCTAATGTAGCGTTTACGCGATCCTTTGGAAAGCGGCCTTTTGGGGGCTTATTTGGGCCCAGATCATCGCTTTATTAGTGGAGGATTTGGGGAAGGAAGTTGTGTGGTCGATCCCACAAAGGCAGAGGCTGATGATTTCGTAAAACTCGGCTTAATCTCGAGTTTGGAGTGAGAAGCATTCGCTCCTCTCAAACAGATAATATTCCAGTGGCTGGATGATTTGGATGCATTCACCATCCAATGGGTTTTAAATGCTTTATGATCGTGTTTGCTGTGAAGGCTTTGACTGAATCTCATTTCTGTGTGGAAATGTATCAATTAGAATGTTTAAAGCGAAATTAAATTTTAACCCTTTGGAATGATATGCTCTGTTGGTTAGGTTTTATGAGTCAAGAGCCAGAAATGGATAAAACAAACACAAGATGAGATTCAATAAAAATATGTTTAAAAAGCCAATCAAAATTCCATGCTCCATTTCTATGTATTAGGTTGATTGGGTCATATTTAGCATAGGTCATATTAAAAAGGGTTATCTTTAGCCTAGCTGTACCAAACACAAGGTAGACAACGTCAAGTAATGGATGTATATACACAAGGAACGATTTACTAGCACAGAAGAAAGAAATACACACAGGGCAATTTGTAGGAATTGGACCTGTCACGCTTAAAACTCGCTGGTTGTTAGGGCAGTGGGGAAATGCAATGATGGTGGCGCCGGTCTATACAAGGAGTTCGACTTCCATGTTGCAAGCAATCATGTAAATCATGCACATTTTTTTGGTCGTTTTCAACCTTTATAACTTTTTATTGTAAGTTTTGTGGGTGGTAATGAATTTCATTTTCACACATTTGTGTAGTAAAAATGTAAAGACAGTGCAGGAATAAAATGTGATAGGTACGTTTGAAACATGAAACAAACACAAGTTGATTATGTCGGGAGTCAGTATTAATTTTCTAACGAGTCCATCCAGCCGATTGCGTTCGAATCACGGTCAGGGTTTGGATGTTCGTCATGATTCTAAATTCTCTTTAAGCCATAAGTCCCGGTTAAATTAACCCTCATATAGCAAGAAATGACCGTAGTGACAAATCAAACCTAATGCGTTGATTAAATTGCACGTATTTGCCATTTTGAATACTTGTGCATAAAAAAAATACCCATGTTTTAAAGCGTATGTAAACCTGTTTTAAAATGTTAATCAAAAAGCTGATCAAAACACCAACATGACATTGGAAATTTACGAATTGAGTCTCAGTTGAAATAAGCATCTCTCAAATGTAGGAAATGCAAAAACCCAAACAAAATTCTACAAGTTATTAATGTTTCTGAAATTCAATACTTGTCCTGACGTATATGCTACCGCTAAAGTGCAGTAACCAGTTATTCTACAGATTATCTAGGTAATGTGCAGATTAACTAGGGTGATCCGTTAAAGTGCCGAAAATTGTTTCATTTCTGCAATTACCTAGATAATCTGCACATTACCTACTAGGCACTCGTCAAAGTAAAAATAAGATCTTCGCTGGAACAACAGTAACGTTTCTGTACGCTTAAATTAACGTTACTTATTTATTTTTCGATATCTAAAGAATCAAATTAATACAATCAAACAAGCAACAAATTAGTTGACATAATCATCAATCAATTAAAAAACTAAAATAGAAAGAATCAAACGGTTTAAAGTATTATTACAATTAAGGAAAAGTGGAGTTATTACAAAAGTGGAGTTATTACAAAAGTGGAGGGAGAGAGGGAAGGTATAGGGAAAAAAATGAGAGAAAAAACTTTTGAACTTTAACGATACGGAAGCCGTTAATGTACACAATGCCTAGGTTAAATGCGGAACACTCTTGATTCCACACGTTAACTGAGCAAATCAGTTAATCTGCAGATTAGCTATGCAATGTGCACATTAACGGCTTTCGCGCTTTAGCGGTAACATATACACGTCTTGAAAACCATTTGCGCTTGAATTCTTTCAACATTAATTTTATTTCTTTATGAAAATTACGTTTCCTATGTTGCTCAACTATTTCATTCTTGCAAACTAAGATTTTCTGAAACTTAGATTTTTCACCGTAGCTGGCAACAGCTTCTCTAAACTTTCTAAACACTTTTTACCACTCTTCTCTAAACACCTTCTCAAATTTTAAATCCTTAAACATCTGTAAACATAAATTTTCGATACAAAAGTAACATACATTCATGACTTTTAGTGAACTTTCTGAAGGATAAATACACGAGTCAAAAGAAATAAATTATACATTTGGTTACATAATTAAAACGAGAAGGCCATTTTCCTCCAAACATAATGAAATAAAGTCATTTTCCCGTTCCATTAAACTCAATTTACAACTTTGCTCATGTATCTTTACCCCAACCGCTACATGTAACGAGATCTTTAATCCAAACGCACACAAAATCACCCAAGCACAACCTCATTCCTACGAATCACGAAATTCGTGACTAAAATTAGATGGTACTTTGCCTGAATAAATAAACCTCCAAGCAATCGAAACAGGTGGTTACACGTTTGAGCAATCTTCCGACAGTTTCTAATACGAACACTACAATAATCGAATGAGACGAGAAAAGCATCCTACCCCATATCAGCCTACAATAACATTTAAACCAATTCTAAATACAACAATGATTTAGAAGCAAGGAGTACAGTATTCAACCAAAATTTCAAACTTAGGAAAATCAACCACAAGTAATCCAATCCTCAAATCAGCTACACTTATGTCTGAAACGGAAATATTAATTTTAAACCTTCCGCCACTTGCGTACGTGAAGATAATTTAAATGACTTTTCGACGTCCTGTCCCCTCCTTACCTCAAACACCCTACGGTCTGGTTCACCCTCTTGCCAAGCTGGACACCCCCCATTTGCATATATGATCCGTTTACACAGTAACGCCGTCAGACGTGGTAACCAATGTGTAATTTGAAATACTGCGTTTGCTTGTTGAACTGATCAGACCACATCTCGACCTCCCCCTTCGGTTTGTCGTGTCCTGCATGTCCACGCTATTCTTTCCCCGCTCCCCCTCACCGTCCCGGATGTAAGTCAAAGTGGTGTAGTCGATTGAGAGGGGTTGATGTAGGCTTGGCTTCGATCTATCTTCAACACACGATATTGTAAATATTGGCAACTTTCTGTAGCAGAAACGATTCGCTTGGTAGTTTTAGTCATACGCTGTGCATTCTTTACCAATGTTTATAGATATTATCACACCGCCATCGTATTTTTGTTGGTAAATGACTGGTAAGTTATGTTGAGGTTTTGTGGTGAAAGGGTCATATTTGGCCAAGCTGCAAAAAACAAGTAAATGGATATACATGCACATAACCAAATAGCACAAAAATGATTAATTGTTTTGGGGTTTTATGGTTCACTAGCTGCTCGGGTTTCAAATACGACCGCGACAGCTAAAATATGACAGCGACATTTCCCTGTGTTACCTCAAATACACAAACCCTGTAGAACGCGTTTCCTTGTCCATGGTCATTTATTGCAGGAAAACAAACTTTAGATTTTAAAATTGGGGCTTCAAGGAGCACTTTAAAGACTACCCGTGTGTGCCAATTTTCATGGCTACAGATTGGTCAGAAGACAGGAAAGAAATGACCGGCTGTGTGTATTGTTCTAAACTATAAATGTAGCAAATTTGATGTGGATTGGTCAAACGGTGTAGATTTGTACAGAGTATACACACATCCTTTTATATATATATAGATTTTAGGGGGTATTTGATCGCGCCAAATACAACGTCAAGTGAAAAATGTTGTGAAGGGGGGGGGGATGATGGATTGAGGAACAAAGTAGAGGGATGAAAGGAAGAAAAGATCCATTGGGTAACCGATGAGTGTGATCCACGTATTTACTTAAGATAGAAAACCTCATGGGAACAGAAAATATCACTAGATTACCTCTGGTTCGAGAAGAACGTATACACCCGAGGGTGGCGGTAGTGTTTCTGCGGCGGAAAGAGGTTCCTGTATGTATTCCGAAAGCAACATCGCTTATTTTGCAAACGCGATTTCAACTTTTTGCCGATAAAAATTCCAAGGAATAAATTTAAATTCATATACGATGGTCGATTGCTTAACCTTTAGACTACGACTGTTACAGCAGTTGTACCTTGAAAGTTATAAGAATCGCACCAAGAAAGAATCGCGCATTTGAGTTACGGAAGGGAAATCTTCACATTCCATCTCGTTTGCTACACTGAAAATCAATCTCACGTACATATTTGTGTTTTACAAGGGACGCGTCACCTAAGCCAGTGGTTCTGGAAGTTCGTTAAACTCGGTACCAAGACCCGAAGCGCAGAGTAGCGAGTCTAGGATGATTGTACTGGGTTCGAAAGTACTATCCTCTTCGTTTTCACACATTGTACGCTCTTGTGAATAATTTCTAAATGTTCCTTCTTTAACTTCATTTTGTTCTCGGAATATTGAACGCATTTGGCCTTGCGAGGTTTTCTATGAAATCCATTTCGCCCACGTCAGCTGTACTGAACTCGTCAACTCATTTTAAAGGATATCGGAACAGAATTTTAACAAAATTATCTCGATACGACAGTATAATCGCAAATAATAACCGGTTCAGTGGCAATATTAACAGAATGAGTTAATCGTCATAACACAAAATTCGCAAGCAATTGAGCTCTTGTGAAAACGTTTCAGCTACAGAAAATGCAGCAGTGAGTATTCATGCTGAAACACACCCAAATAAATATTCTAATCTGTCAAAGTGTGTGATTCTAGACACCCTATATAATCTCCTTCAATCCGCTTCCTAAATTAAGCAGTCAAAACTTCTATGACCAAAGTAAATATACTTGAACGAAGAAACCTATTAATCAAGTCTTACTTTGTTTTAAAAAAGGGTTTATCGAATATTTATTATTGTAATAAATGGTATACATTATTAAACATGAGTTAAATTATATATAAGTAGTACTATACATACTTTAGTGCAATATTTTCTTGTAGCAAACTTTAAATGAAGGTTTTGGGATTTAAATTCATTTGAGGCGTTGCATTTCCAGACATGTTGAATCAGATAATTACACACAAGTCTCGTCCAATTCTCGACTGCCATACGTGTCGAGGAAATGTGCTAATATTTGTGTGTGTGTCTGGAAAAAGACCTGTTTGCATTGAGACACAATCTAGTGGGCATAAATATTTATTTCGTTCTCCTAGTATGGACCTCTTCCTCGTACTTATAAAATATTCCAGATGTATTATGAATGCAAATAGCAGTAAAGAGCAGAGTACGAACTACTTCAATAAATCATATATTCATTCCGTTTTCTGATGAGATGGGGCTTCTATCAAGGATAAAAAATAAGCAACTTATCTAAATAAAGTATCAAATTAATACGGAATAAAGAGTACTGGATGTATTTAAATCGAAATAAGTTTTACATGAAGTTGGACATGCGTATCAACCTATCCAACAAGTAAATAGTTCTAATTTTAATCGTTTTAAAACAATCCAACTCTCTAATGAGCTTAATCCTGAAGTTCAAATTCATTACGGAATTATGAGACAGTCGAAGGATGTTAGACTTGAGAGGATAGAGGCATACTTGTTCTTGACGAGGTTCTGATACGTGACAGGAGTCATATTATGTTTTTTTTCCATCGTGATTTCACTTCTGAGAAGTGATATGATTGATAAGCGGCACTCAAAGGAAAATAAGCTTGGTTATCAATTTAAATTAATATTCGAATGTCATAAGCATAGTCACGTATGCTTAGTAAAGCAATTTTTAAATAATATTACACCAAATAAAGGGTTCAATAGAGGCCTTATACACACATGTCCAAAAAAATAACGATAGTGTTATTCAAGATTATTCCTCCTCCATTTCCACGGTTTGGGTTTAATAGAAACGTTTGTTAATAGAAAACACAAAATTTTCATTTAAATTTATCAAGGTGTAACATGTATAATTTAAAAGTCAATTTCTTATGCAAAAAAAGAGATAAAAATTGGAATGAATAAAAATTAGATACACCTATAAAAATTAAATGATTCTAAAAGAAATTGGAATACAAAATACCCACGTATAATGTGTAAATAGCTATGAAATCTTACTTGAATATGACAAGGCAAACGTTAAACTACAGGAATGTCAAGTACTCACCTGTAAGAAAAGAAATTTCATTAGGAACCAGAAAATCATACATAAATACCTAAAAATGGTATCATGGAAGTTAATTAAATATTGAATACAATTCAAATTTTCTAGTTTTTAAATTTTTATCTAATTTATGTACTTTTTTACTTCGGATTTTCCGATGCGCGCATGTCTAAAAATCAAGGATAATGCCATCCGAGATTTATCCCATTCCAAGTACATGTACCGGGAATCTCTAATGACAAATTAATACTCCACAAGCTATGTGGAACAAAATAAGACCACCCACATACCTCAGTACTTCCCGGAACTTTAAAAATGAAAATAAAATGCTTTTATGTAAACACATTGTAGGTTTTAGTTAGAACGAGGAAAACATTTTCTGCTATTTTAAAAGCAACCCGATAGGAAATGCACTGACCTCTGACAGGCCTTTGCTGGTTGTGTGTATGTTCCAGTGTGAAGTCAGAGAGACTCCCAAGCATGATATAAATTTGAGGTCTGATGATTTTGACACGAATACAGAATTATTCTGAATTTTGGGTCGCGTAAAATCATGGAGACTTGAATGGAATATGTTAATCATTATTCGTAAATAAGTTACAGGTTTTTCTACAGAAGGATTCCATTTAAATTGAAGAATAGAAAATGTATGCATTTCTTAATTAATGACAGAAAGCGTACGATCAATTTATGTCACTAATCATACTTATCACGCCATGGAATTTTGGGCAGACACGAGAGTCATGATACATTTTGGGGGCAATTTTGTCAACTAAAATGCTCAGCAATAAAGTTTTCGGACATCTTAGAACTTAAAAAAATTTATAGTTCGAAGACAGTTCTCAAAATCCAAACTTGACGTTGTATGTCTTGTATTCGGCATTTTGGCCAAATATTGCCCTAACAGAATGACAGAATGAAGGTCCAAACACAAAACGATCAAAATGTTACTTTGAAAATCCCATTTGTTTTATCATTTCAAGCCTGGAACTATTTTACTCAGGAAAATGTAGATTTTAGTTAAATTACAAAATTATAAACAAATAACAAAATTGTATAAAAAATATATATATTTTTTTTCATTCGTTTAAGAATTTATCAAAATCTTTTCTAAAAAATTTAGCACAAAATCATTGCTCCGGAGTTTTGTTCTATCCACTGTGGTTACAAGACATTGCTTATTGCAGAATAAAACAAGCAGAACGTGCCGTCTGCGGAAAATTCGTTTACTTACCAGACCAGAACTGGCAAGGTTTTTCACCTGAAATCACTAAGTCACGCAACTGGTTCGAGTATATTTTCGGTGAAACTATTTTACAAAAGAAATCGAAAATATTCGAAACAAAGGAAAATTGAATCCGACGTACGCCATTGTTCCTGCAACGTGCCACCGCCTAACACCGCTCCAACTGTCCGCCATAACAACGGCGGCAGAATTAGCTGTAAAATATTTTAATGAGGAGCGTTTTCTGAACAAGGGCTGAGGAAGGCGTGTGTGTATGCTCAACTCTCCAGAAGTGCTCAGCTAGGAAATGTAAATTCCGTCGCCAGCCAAACCCCCTTACGCCAAGCACACACCCCACCACCTCATTTGCGTTGCCGACGACATCCATTCAGCCAACCGTGAAACAATGTATCCAGCATGTTTATCAAAAGTTGATTAGCCATTGCTTTGGTCTCCCAGCTTCCATGAATCTTTCGGGATGGATATTTGAGTTTTACCTTAGCCCATCCTTCGCAGTTCTTTATTTTATTTTCCTTTCGGGGTCTGGAATCATTAGAGATACCAAAGGTTAAGGCAATACAAAAAAATTCTTCCTTCGTTACGGTCTTTCCGGTTGAGTTGCTGAACTCTGTATTCCGTTTTCGGATTCCAGAAGTATCCGAATGTTTGAGTTTATGTGGTTCCTATGGTTCCTTGGAATAAACCGGCGCGGGTCGAATGAATAGTAATGAGGGCAAAAATTCAAGGGATGGGATATTCTTTAACATGTCGCCAGTCGAAATGGCTTTGAAGTTGTAGGTATCACGAAAAATTTCAATTCAAATAGCGTAACCGAGTGAACGCTTTACACTGTGGGAAATGACTGGAACGTAGTAAAGAGTCCTTTAAAAATGCATCCCCAGTTAAGTAATTTGTTTGTTTTTTTCTTCCTTACTTTTCAATTCTCAGTTACACTTGAAGTGAGAATTCTAAACAAGGATAATAGGCTGCCCCTACCCTGTGGAACGGTAACATAATAGTCATTTAAGAATGTTTTCAGTTCAGTGATGTGCTTCCAATTTGCCTAGAATTTCCGGTTCAGGTATAAGTGGGAATTCTAAGCAAGAAAATAAACTGTTTTCTCAAAAGATCAATTTCAAAATTCTCTTTCATTGTTGAGGTGTTTTGGTTTAGCAACTTTTGCTAAACAAGCTATCGTTGTTCGCTTTAATAGAATCAAATGAATAAAAATGTTTGGCTTTTCATTCTCACTATGCAATGAAATGTACACCTATTAGATGCCACGATACATTTTTCGATCGTAAATCTGGTAATAATTTCTGTAGGCTCAGAATATTTAACAAACTAAACAAGTTCATAATTATTTTTTTAATTCTTCGATTAAATGAGAAATAGATAAGTGGTTTTCAATTTCAACCCGGAAGCAAACTCATCTGTGTGTTTTAACTTCATAATAATTAAATTAAACTATACTGCAAATGCCGAGTGACTAATAGCAATAGTTAAAAGATCATTTGGATAATTCATTGATCATTTGGAGTGGCAGTTGCAATATTAATGCCCTAAGTTAAGCGATTGATTGCACGCAGGAATCATTTATCATTTTACATCTATTAACGTACATATGTGTATTGTGTAATGAATATTTCCCCTACAATATTTAGTGTCGTATTCCTCTTCCAAAACATTCCCAAACCGTGATATAATGCAACCGAAAATTTAGGCTTCATATTTTTATAGAAATTACACAAACTGGGCAAAAATCTATGCAATTTTACAATATAAGCTTAAAAACATTAGAATGCGTCATGGAATGTTTTCCCGTGGCGGTGCATTTTCGAGGGAAGAAATTCTTTATAAATAATATTGTAATTACTGGGTTCTTAACTTCCCAGACATAAATGGCTGAATGCAATCAACATTCTCCGACTTGTTGAAGCATTTTAAAGGTGTCGGGATTTTTAAATTACAATGGTTTAAACTTTAGATATGGTTTTAAATAATAACCGTGATCGCATGAAAATAGTTATAGCAGTGTTAGTGTGCAGCAGTAACAAGGCTCGTTTGTTAAAATACATTTATTTTTAGGAGGTACATTTTCGTCAGAAATCATAGCACTTGGACAGAACATTTTAAAAGCAACGTTTTCACAAAATGTAAAATTATTGAGACATTTTGGAAGTTATAGTATTTTTATAAGTAAAATATGCTTTATCCGTCAACATCATATTTTAAGTAATAAAGTTTATATTGGAAATACACTCCACATTCGTGTAATTGAAGTTTTTGGTATTTAAGCATTTCTAGTAATCGAAAATCGGGCTATATTTAAAAGTTTTTCAAAACGATCTTTTTAAATCCCCTGTTAGTAAAATTAGCGGCATTTCTTATTTGACATTTATTTGTTTTACGATACATTAATGCACAACAGTGTTTCGCTTGTTGCAAATGCAATATTAAATAACGATTGTCGAGGGAAAGAGAATGTTTATGTTACAGAACATTCAGGTTGCTTAAGAGACTAAAGGTTATTGAAAAATTTTAATACAACTCCATCAAGTACTATCTTCCACAATTTTGGAAAGAGCGGAAAGAACCTTACACTTAAGCTTAACGACCGCGATCGTTCACAAAATTCCATCTTGGCCATTTTGAATTCGAGAAGCGGGCTGCAGCAAAATGAGCACTACTCATCAAATTCATTCCTTTCAACAACAAGTGTCTCTTGCTCTAATTACCGAGATAGCAACCACAAAATGATCTCATATTTTCATTTTTGCCATGTCTTCAAAATACCAGTTAACACGTAAGGTAAAAAAAAATCTCTACTTAGAAAACCTTAGAAGATGGTTTATATTCAACGCTTTTAAAAGTGATACTTAGAGTTAAACCAAGGGTAAATTAACCTTTCATTTGAATAAACATTTCATCAACAAGAAAGTGCGTTACTTCAGAAAATAGTGTTACTGAACAAAATTGAGTTTCTTTT
This sequence comes from Metellina segmentata, assembly GCA_947359465.1. Taxonomy (NCBI): domain Eukaryota; kingdom Metazoa; phylum Arthropoda; class Arachnida; order Araneae; family Tetragnathidae; genus Metellina; species Metellina segmentata. The sequence goes on from OX375874.1 coordinate 85,713,899, forward strand.
GTTCAAAAATTAAAAATGTCACTAGAATTCACATTTTATTCTAAATAATAAATTATAATTTAAGTAAAAACATACTTAAAAAGTCTTAAAATAGAAGACATTTTTACTCAATATCTTTAAAAGACTTGTTTTACAATAAACTATTTTTAAGTGTACAATGTGTGCTACCAGTTATAAGATTTATATTTATACGTAATTTTTGAATGCATATGACTAAGGAATAAAAGATATGCTTTTCAATTTTAATGTCTCAAAATGGCCATTAATTGTTTTTCAAACATTACTTTAACATCGATCGATAGCTGTCATACAATTTGAATTAAAATAGTTGCTTTTGATCTGTTAAATCAATTGCCAGGCTCATTTTCGACTTCGTTGTTTCTTAACTGATTCTTAGAGAAATCTATAGTTTTTCTTAAGTTCGGTCATGAAACATATTTAAATCGATTCTCTAATATTATAAAAGAAACTGTTTGAGTGCAAGAAACAAACAACCAAACAAAGTCTTGACGAATCTATGGCACTTACAGTTATGGGATTTGGCACACAGGTAGTCCCAATTTTTTGCAATTTTTGAGTAGCGGCAAATTTTAAAATTCAATTCAGAACATTTAAAAATGAATTTAATAGTTTTTTCGCAGTTTTTTCTTATATTGGAAAATGAAGCATCATAATTTAGACTTTTCTCCTTTACGTCACTATTGATGTCAGCCTTTGGAACCATGCTAAGTTTTTCCCCCTTAAGTCTTAATGGGAGCGAACAGATTCGAATGACTTTCGTTTCATTCGATTCTTTTATTTTGATTTCCTGAGAAACGGATTCGAGTGAAACAAAAGAAATTATTAAAGTTATTACTGGCGTTCTTCAGTGCTTTTTCCTATCTCAGCGATCGTTAAAGATAGAATTTTGATATGCGGATTTGAAATCTGCGGAAAATTTTACATCAGATGGACATCTTACCAGTTTGATTTTTTTTAATAAATAATTTATCAATTAAATATTTATATTTTGGTTTGCGAAGCAAACCAATACCGCGGGCAACTCCGTTATAGCTGTTATCCAATAGGCTACAAATTCGCAAACCAAATGGGAATCCGTGATGGCTGTTATCCAATAGGCTAGGAATTCCCATTTGGTTTGCTTCGCAAACCAATCTATGATAAAAACCAAGACGATAAAATTAGCATACATGACTAACCTTTTAAAAACTAAAGGTAAAAACAAAAACAACTAGATTTAACATTATATTCGTCGAAAATACAAAGAATGTAAAATATATGGAGAAAATTAGTACACATCACACCTATAGTTCACTTTTTGAGCCTTGATAATTCCGTCTTTGTTCGTAGTCACTTTTTTTAAGTATAAACCCCCTCCTCAAATAAAGTATTTCTTCCACATTTGTCTTTGCAGTCATTACAGAAGTGAAACAAGTCAAATAATAAAACCAAAATCATAAAATAGTACGAGGATCAGAGTAACCTTGGTGGTCCTTTATCTTCTCCCATGTACTCGTTACATTTATTATCTTCACGAATATTCTTGGTATTTTGGATCCATTAGTTGATAAGATAGATTCTTTGTACCAGCTTGCATTAAAATTTCCAACCTTTTACCATTCCCTCCGATTTCCTCAGTGGCATTTCCGACATTAACATGAATCTTGTTACTTAGGATACCATTGTTGATAGAGCATATTGCACTTTAAGTCAATTTATAAATAACATTCCTTTGCGATTGGGCATGGTATATAAAACTAACAGAAACACAAGTTCCAAAATACCCAAAGCTTACTATCACTTAACATATTTTACTTGTTACTGTGATGTTTCAAGTCGATGACGTAATGCAGCAAAATGTTTTTCTTTGTTTTATGAGTTAGAACTTTTTTACGATGTTTAAGTTTTCAATTTTACGATCGAGAGTTCGTGACTGATTATCACTAACCTAAGATCGTGACCTGCTATAAAATTGAAAAATCAATCTGTTAGAAACGCACGATGAGTTGGAAAGAGGTGATTTGCCTCTACAATAACCAAGTACAATCACAGTACTTTGAATGCCTATCAGGCTAGCCCTGAGTATATTTTAAAGATAGCAAGTCTCAACATTTTTTCATGTCATAGCATACAAACTAATTAAAAAATTATGCGGCACAACAAAAAATGTATCCTACATTTTCCCCCCACCTGATTAAACAAAAATAGGTAAAATTTTGATTGCTTTAGAAGAAAGAAAAGGTAGCAAATACCAACCCTTTTTACTCAGAAGTACATAAAAAAATTTTAAAATATTACAGAAACTAGTTAAGTATTACACAAAATAAAATATCACAAAAAAATAATTTATTTGCGATACATTGTAATAAAATATTCAAAATTATTTACACGGGGATTATTTGTTAACGTATATATGAATGTCAAAATTTCAACTCTAAGCCTTTGAAATAAAATAAATCTTAGACTATTTAAGTCGTCTCACCATCTATAGGGTACACCGGTTGAAAATCACTGTTCTAAGGCATTCTAAAACAGAAGGTTATCTCTAAAAGATTTCTGTCTTATATTCAAACCGAGTTTCATGTATAATTTCGAGTGATGTCTCCAAAAAGATAAGACGACATATTCTTCATCCAGAACTTTAAAAGTACAATCCGAAAATTAAACTCGATTCGTGGCCACTTGGATGATGCCAAAATTTTCCTACCTCTCTCAGCTTTACCCTTAACCTGAGACAAAAATTTTTTAGCCAATCTATTAAAGATGTTTGTTGCTGGCGAAAGAAATGGATTTCGTTGGAGTTGCACGAGAAAGGGGGCCGTGTTTCCTTTTATCACCGAGGACTGGTCTCTCTTAATGAGCTATACGTCCAGCCACGTCCCTGGAGACTCGGGGGTGCAGTTATCGGACCTCGCAGACACCTCACGAGCTCGATTCTTATTCGCTCGGTCTTTCCCAACATCCTTCTGCTTCTTTTACCAGACCTCTCCTTGTAATTTCCTCTTTTCTTGGTGAGTTAGTTGGATGGAAAAAGTTTATAAGTTTTCCGAGTCTTTTGGGCCTATTGCTGGACAAGACTTCTTTTCCCTTTTCTCTCTTATTTGGTTCGATTAGCTTCTTCGATGGCTTTTTTTTCTGGATGTACTTTTCAATGGTCCGGATTGAACAGACTTAGGTTGAACTATTTATTGTTGCGTTATTCTGTTAATCCACTGTAAAAATTTCACAATTACTCGGTCTGTGTTATTACATCCCAACAAATTTATTTAAGTTATGTTTACTCCTCGCAATTTCGAATTTTATGCCTCTGTACAAAGAATGCGTCCTTGGCAGTCATGATTACAAGCTCCCGTCATCTTATTATATTCTATAATCCATTTTTTTTTGTACTTGCAATTGGTAAAGTGTAAGGAAAGAATGGAATTTGATATACAATTCCTTTAGAACCAAAGGATTTAATCACAATTTTATTGCAACTCGAGTTTCAAACAAGTAACAAAACTTTTAATCAGAAACTAGCTATTAAGATAGAAGCGTTTCATTATAAATATCCGACTTTTGTTTTAGGGTAATAGTTTACGGACATTGGATACGAAACTTTTTCCAAGAACCTCTATAATCCTTTTCGCGTAAAAAAAACCTTTTCCCCCTAAAGAAATCTTTATCGAAGCATAACCGCTGTTTTCCTTTTTCTTGGAAATCAATAAAACGAAGTCAGAAGCGGAGCTTTGCAATATCCACAAGGTCGATTTTTTTTTTTTGAAGTAATATTGCCTTCTGCGTCAGGTGATGGAAAATCAATCATCGATTGATAATTGGAATCGTCAATTGTTGGCAATTGCGTACTGAGCTTAGTTACAATTTCAATCAAATAAATCTATTTTTCAAGATTTACCTATTCTAAATGAAAAAAAAAATTTATAGAATATTGCATAAAAAACAAGCGAATCGTTTTATCGGAATTGAATTATCTTAATCGAAAATCATAAACTGTCTCAAAAATAATCGAGACTAAACTAGATTTCTGTACAAATAGACTAGCTGTCTTCTACGAGAACTGTTTACGACTTGTCATTCTCGGTAGCCGTTTTTGGTTGGTTCTTATGGCGCAAGAGATGTGCTTGTCTAAATTCCGCCAAGCAACGTCAAGTGAAGGGATATGCACACAAGAAAAGCTTTACAGACACAGAAGAGAAACATCTAGATATAATAGGTAGATTAATTAACGTCGTACTGAATCAATACAATGGTCTATTGACGACGGTCCGGGATCAATCCCCAAGGTAAGAATTAGAGGACAACACCACGTAATTTTGAACCACTGTCAGATGACGAGGCAACACTTGAGCTGGCACCCCACTCTCCAAACTTACACACAACGCCAGTGTTAAGACATTTGAGGCAACGACAGTGCCTCAATTTTTAACGTGCACCAGACCCTTCTGTACACGATGGTGTATGTTGGATTCTAACACGAAACCCTCCGGTTGCTAATCCGTTACTCTTTCAAACAGGTCACCGGGGCCTACATCCAGAGAGGAATCGAACCTACAACTCTCAGATTGCTAGCGCGGTGGGAAAAGGAAGTTTACTAATTCTGATCTTCTCGTTGAAAAGTATAAATACAGTCGCGCCCGCATGTAGCGAAGTCGCACGAAAGACTGAAAATTATTCGTTATATCCGATATTCGTTATATGAGATATAATAAAAAATGGATTTACACGCATGTTCTAAAGCAAAAGAATTTTCACACGAATGTTAAACCTTTGTTTCATAGGTCTAGAAAAGTCTAACTTTCTTTTGAACAGTTGAATTTACAATGCAGTTCCATAATTATTTTTCCAGTGCTAAAATTATCACGGCAGTCAATGTTATGCGATTCGAAGAACGCGTGCAAATTTTAAAGACTGTCCACGGCAGATTTTGATGTCACTAATTGTATATTTACTTCAATTTCAATGTCTACCTCTTCGGAATCATAAGAAGTATTTTGTAATACTGTTGCAATGATGTCATCGTCTGTTTGTTGTGCTTCGATTTCTACGTTGCAATCGCTAGCAGCATAATCAGCAAAATTATTTTTTCTTGTAAATTTTTTCACAGGAAACTTTCTTCAGGATCAGGTTTAGAAATGAAATCTGAGTCCCCAAGTCCACCTAAAAACCTGCATGTTTCCAGCAGTTTTGGACGATTTTCGATTAAAACAAACGCCAGGCATAATTTAAAAATTGGCAAGCAATTATAATGTCCTCAACAAAATGCAGATCAGTTTCTAGTAAAAAAAGGGGGTTTTGTTTCCTATCCAGTACTCAAAACTTCGCAGTATCCGATATTTACGCTCCAATACTTCGCTATATGCGATCTTTTTAACATTATTTAATATTGCAGTTCCAAAGGAGCAGAAAAAAAGTCGTAATAACCGATATTTCGCTGTATCCGAACTCGCAATAAGTGGGCTCTATTGTATTAATATAGTTTACATTTTGTCATTTACATCAATGTGACAGACTTAAATATTTCTTCAAGCATCCTCTAAGGAAAACAAGGTAATGTCCATTTCTACGGTAAATTATACAAGATTTTGTGTTTGGAGCAGTCCCTCCTCTACATATGCACCTGTAGACTCTACACGAAATGCAAAAATATATATCCCAAGTACTCAATGTTTAAACAATAAATACATACTTTCTTCTTTTATGTGGCGTCGCAATAACTCAGACGGTACATTGCTGTAGCAACTTGTTAGTTTTAGGTGGCGCAGGCTTGAATCCTGTAGCTTATCCTGGGTGTATTTCTCTCTTGTCAATAAAACTTGACTTTTGTGTGTATGTCTTATACTATACGTTGTTTGTCAGGCGCAGTTGGGCCAAATATAGCCTTTGCTACATACAATCCCATCAATCTTTGTTCAAATGCTATTCATCATCACATATTGCACTCAGCGAATATATTTCGTCGGTTTACGAGTGAAACAGTAAAAAAAAAATCTGGGAAAAATAAAGGGGTAAAAATTTTACTAAGTGTGTTTCTAAAGCAGAAATCTAACCTTTATGGAAATAAAAAGATCTTAGTGCATTGCACAGGTCTCAAGATAAAATATTCTAGTCCAGAAATGCTAAAAAACACATATCGAATTTTTTCGCTACGTGTTTAATGGTACAGTCAGTACCGGCTACATGGCCACCGTCTTATAAGGTCACCCCGCTTATATGGTCAGTTTTCTAAAGTTCCGTCTAACTTAATAGGGAACATGTGTTAAAGCGCACCGCTTATAGTCGTTTTATTTTCCATGGTCGTTTTTTTTTATCTTTTCCATGAGGCTATCGTTTTTTTTTTTTAATAAATAGTAATTGTTCTAACATTTCTTGAGGTGGGGAGAAACACAGGGAATGACCAGAAAAAAAAGTCTTTGCGACCCCAGAGAGGACCTGAATTTACGCCTTTACTCCCCCATTTCTCTTTTGCTTTGAATCATCGTCGGTGATACCCACCCGTTCAATTCTCTTCCTCCCAAACCACAACAGGTGGACATCTGTTTGTTTATCGGCAGAAGTTCTCTCACTGTTTGAAAAGTACGTTGAAATTGAAAAGAAAAGAGTAAAGGAAAATTTTGTTTTATTTGGATCATACGTGACAAATAAAAACGTTCATTTATGTGTATTTTTTTTTTTTTTTTTTTTTTTTTTTAGTCTGCTGACAAATTATTCCTCTGCGCAAAATAAAAACGGAAACGAAAAAAATAAATTTAGAATCTGCGATCTTTTATGCTGTTGCCATTCCAGAGAAAACAATAATAATGAAATTCCATTAAATTCATTTTAAAATGTTCTAGATTGAATTTTAAAATTCGCCGCGACCCAAAAATTGCAAAAAATGTGGACTACTTGTGTGCCAAATCTCACTATTGTAAGTGCTGCAGATTCGTCAGGTCTGAAACGAAAAACAAACTTACTTTTACAATAGTAGAGGTAAGTGCATTGAATATGGATGCAAGTACGTATGTGTACTTAGATTGGTAAGGTAAGCTAATCAATTTCACTAAAAAAATATTGTATATTTCTTGCTATAGTTTTTACTTTGCGAATTATTATTTTTTTAATTATGCCATAACTAAATAGTGTAGTATTGTTCCGCATATATAGTCTGATTTTTCTGGACATCTGAGCTGACCATACAACGATTACTGATTGTATATAATATAACAGACTGTGCATTAAGGTAAAAATTTTACGTTATACAGAGCTTTTTGTAAAAGTGCGAAAAACCAATTGGAAACAAAGCAAGCTCCGCAATCCAAACAGAGAAAATAAATTGAATTAAATACATTTAATATATCTATATGCATATAATAGCATACAGATTGAATCTGGATAGTATGATCTTGCAGTTGTTTACAAAACATTAATTGCACTCAACACATCGGCCTTCGATATTCAATCTGGTATTTATCCTCCTTAACTATCTTAAATAGGCGTAAACATTAGAATTTTTCGTAAGGAGGGTCAGCCATAAAAAGTCACTGCGCAGATTACCCTCAACATACAATTTGCAACACCCGTCTTATTCATTGGGCACCACGATACTGTCGACCCTCACCCGTCTAAGGGGTTCCCTGCTTTGCATAGTCGCCCGTCTAAAAAAAAATCGCAGAATTGCACCTCTTGAACTGAGTGAAAATTTAGATCAAAGGCTACATTCATTCTTTCCTCACTTGCTGCCGACTGCTGCTTTTTTAATGACTGGGTTCTTCCGCCTGAGTGACTAAAAGCAAAGAAGTGCCTACTCAGACGGCCATTTTATTAAAAGTCCATTTACCCAGACATGCTTAAAGGATAATAGATGATGTCCGTGTGTCCTTTGATCCCTCCTGTGATTAGTAATAGGAAAAGAGGTAGCGCACGGGCTCATACATATTGTATCACGTGTCTTCCTCTTAACAAACACTCACATTTGGCATACACACCTTTGGGCCACACCTCGATGCGTTGAAAGGATCGTTTTATAGGTGCTCATCTTTAGAGTGTTAAAAGCTGTGACACCTTGCGTCACATTCGAAATTCTGAAAAATATTTTTTAACAACACTTTCTGAAAATCTGTCACACTGAGGCAAATTAACGAATTGGATTTTCTATATTTGGATCGCTAAACCCTGGTCAGAAAATGACTGTGAAAAGGTAAATTTATTTTTAACGTCTACACTTTAAAATTGAAGGGCTTCTGCCAACATAATAATCCACTATTCGAAATTTTTTTATGGCTAGTAATTTTCAAATTTTATTCTGTATTCTTCAAGTTCTAAAAACATTTCAAGTAATTCGCACTCATTCAACTAATCAGAAATTATTTTGATCCTCGATTGGATAGTTTGTTTTTAGTTACTGAATTCATTCTGTAAATACACAGTCCAGTCACATTAATGTGACCACCACCTACTTTCGACGTCAACGTGAAATAACCAATCACAAAAGGCAGGTGGCAGCACATTGCAGTGGAGTGTATATAAACGATGTCCTAGGGCATCGGAAAGCATTTCAATCGTTGGCGTAATGCAGAAACGTAGCGATTTATCAGACGTCCAAAAGGGCATGATTATTGGCTTTCGGGCAAGGGTGGAAGCATTTCGGAAACGGCTAATTTTGTGAACTGTTCGCGTGCCGCCGGGGTAAAAGTATACCGTGCAGGGCAAAATGGCACTATCCAAAATCAGCGGCGTGGCACATGTGGTGCACCACGGGCTATAGATGACAGAGGCAAACGAAGGCTGTGGCGATGCTTTCGGGCAAATAGACGTGCAACTGTTGAGCAACTGACCGCCCAGATGAACCAAGGGGCTACCAAGAGTGTATCCTCAACAACGGTTCAGCGAACGTTGCTGCGCATGGGCCTCCGCAGCAGATGCCTGGTTAATGCACTTATGCTGACTGCTGTTCATCGGCGACGAAGGCTGGAATTTGCACGCCAGTACCGCAACTGGTCATCCACAGAGTGGCGACAGGTGGCTTTTTCCGATGAATCACGTTTTATGCTCCATCGGACAGATGGACGTTGGCGTATACGGCGTGAAACGTCTGAAAGCAAACACCCTGCAACAATTGCCGGAAGGATCCAGGCTGGAGGAGGGAGAATTATGGTTTGGGGAATGTTTTCCTGGCATTCACTGGGTGCACTCATCATCAGAAACCTAATTGACTCTCTTCCTGCACGTCTCGCAGCGGTCCGCTCTGCCAAAGGTGGTTATTCTGGCTTTTGACAGGTGGTCACATTAATGTGACTGGACTGCGTATTTTTGTTATGGGCCCTTCAATTGAACTTGTATTAAAATATCATAATTTTACTAGCTGCAAACTATTATTGCGATCACAGACACGACTGGTTAAAATTAATTTTTGATTTCAGATTGTTTCATCCTATATTTTTATTTGAATACATAATTATTTAAGTGCTAAACTATCTATGTCGCCGAATTATAAGTGTGATTCTTCATTATCGCCATATATGTATTGATTAACGGTTTCATATGGGCTTTTAATCAACTTCTGCAATGGTGCATTCATTTTTTGTACCCGCTGTTGTTAAGATATTAAAGAAAAATAAGTTCACAATCTTTCAATCACTAACATAAAATAGAACTTATACATCAAATATTGTTAGAGCGAGGAGGAAATATTTTAAATCATCTTTGGTATCCCTTCGTATCCATCTAAAAACTGAAAAAGCATTACTTGGATAATGTGAAACTAATCACGCATGTAGCAAGTTTAAAATTGTACCGAAATGATACAGTACCAATACAGAAACCTGAAAATTAGATACATTTGTTCATGTATTTAGAATAGTTATTACAGAGTCGAATTCCAATAATTGGACTCCGATCATCAATTCGGCATACCGGTTTGTTATTTTAAATGTCCGATTCTTTTTCTGAAGCCGATCTGTACTCTGTAAATCTTTCTTTTTTCTTCCAATGGTCATTGATCTGTACAAGACCATTAATATGGAAAGTAGGTGTGGTAAAATATGGTGATCACGCTCCATTTGACATGTGAATAATATTTTTTCCCTGTCAGAGGTCTCCGGAAAAAACTAGTCTTCATATGTCAGCGGGAATTTTGCATATTTGTTCCTGTGCGGGTCGTTATTTGTCGCTCTTTCTTGCTTTCGTTTTTCGTGTCCTTGTCGAGAAATAATGTGTCTGGATCGCCTACGCATTTAATTTCCTTTTTATGCCTGTGTCAAGTCGCATAACAGAAATACCACGCATGCAAAGTACATGCAGATTTTGATTTTTTGTGAAATAACGCTTGTTGGGTTTTTTATGGCGTAATAAACAGATCTGACCAAGTAGTGTTCAATCAATGATGTTCAAGTATGTTCAATCAATGACACAAAGACAGAAACGTACCAAGGGTAGTTACAGGAATCTGAGAACTTTCACCTCCAACAGATCGCGGGCTGCTACAGCACTCGACAAACAGAAGCCTCAGAATAACGCGAGGTGAAAAACATTTGGCTTGGCAGGAAGGTTTGTGATTATAACATGCACAATTTAGTAGTAATTAGAACGAAAACATTCGTTATGGTGGAATTTAATTTAATATGCAATGGAATAAATACATGCATGCAATAGAATAAATACATCAAATGTTATCTTGAAAATAATCTTGCATGTCTATATTTCATCATGGTCCAATTATGTTTCATCTTGATTTAATTTTACTGATTACATTTTGATGAATACAATTGTTCAAGATGTAATATTACATCTTGAAAATATGTACTCGAAGCTTTTTAAATTGATAAACCATTGTGTTACATGATGCTTTCTTAAAGTTATAAATACCTACAAAACATGTAGCCAAATGGAATGATTCATTTTTTTTGGGCTTAATAAAAAGTTTTTGAAGTTGCTCATTAAAAATTGGTCGGAACAAGTAGAAAAAAACTTACTTTCACTTTGTGGGGTTAGTATTTCAATTGAGAGAAATTCAAGTAGTTAGATATTTTTAAAAACTTATCTAATCGAATACTGTTTGATGTGGTACAAATATTCAAATGAAATTAACAAACGTTAAATTTGATTAAATTAAATTACTAACAAATATAAGAGTTTTGTTGTCACGTTTGGCATTAACCACCTTCTACAAACGATTTGGCATATTTACGAGCTTTAATCTCGTTCTGACATAGTACATATGGTCGGTCTGAAGATAAACTATTTTGTTTTTCTGTTTCTGAAGGCGTTTCTTAAAAAAAGCTAGAAATTCTCCAAGGTTTGAATTTTGCTGAAAATAGGATTAGAGGAATTTTGTTTGCGATTGCCGTCATAGACTAAGTAATAAAGAATATGAATGTCGTGTATACCATAATAGAAGGCAGATTATCTCATAGCAAAGTTCTTTATTCCAGTCTTTCATCCTCTCTATATAAGAGCCTTTCTATAATCCCATTTTAGTCAGGTTTACATGGAGTGAGCAGCTTAATAAACCACATGACATTGAAATTCTCATGAGAGGAGTCATTTCAATGGTACCCCAAGACAACAAGTTTGGCATCAATACCAATATTTCGCAATCTGAAATGCCATGTCTAACTACATTCATAACACTCTCTCTAGTCTTATGGTTTCGAATCTATTGAATCTGATAGAGCGATAGATATAGTAGCTATCTATAGTATACATAGAATCTGATAGTAGCTATAGATATAGATTTTAGAATCTTCCACATTGAAATATCACCTCAGATCTACTAACACCAGCTTTTCTAACATTAGCAAATAAGCAATAAATTGTTATACGCTAAATAAATTACTATATATGGCTCTTTTACGCAAATCTATTACATTTTTCATATAGCATGACGGATACGCGTAGATGCCTATAGAATTAAATCCTATTTTCTGAATTTTTACGGGTATCAATATATTAGTAGTCAAATTTTAGGAGCAGTGCTCCTCATTCATATCCAAGCGAAGGAATATTTCAACACACATTTTTGAATAACTGCATTGGAACAATCCAGTTTTTTGAATTTATACCTAAAAATTCTGTTTTAATCTACTAACGTGATTACGTGTCCGCATATTTTTAAAGCTCAGCTAAAGTAACCAAATTATTGATTTTTTCTAGTTATAATTTTTGAGTATTTAGAATTTTATAGGTTTTTGTTATAATTGCAGAACTATTAATGTACTTCTGTTTTAATTTTACAAAACTTACACAATTCTGAAATATAAGCCAAGTCATTTCGTCTAAATCTATTAATGGGATAACATTGATAATTCAAAAATGACGATTTTAGTAACTATTTTTAACGAGTTTCATTCTTTATTTCACCTATTCTGAAAAAAATATTTTTTGATGCACCGATGATTTAAGTTTCGGACATAAGAATCAAATTCATGCGCAGCAATTATATAGAATTCTGAAGAACGTTCATTATTGTATCGCAAGAATTGAACCAGAACAGTGGTTTCCACGATGATGAAATTGTCAACTCATCACGATGTACTTTCCAAAAGCTAAGTATAGTGCTCAAATGTTCCCATAATTGAAAAACTTTCTCTAATATAAAATTTTACTTGTTTGTCGTCCGACATGACATATCATGGAACAGTCAGCTTGACACGAAAAGTTCAAGAAAATCTAACTCTACAAAAAAAGTTTGACTACAATATTTATAAGTTATTTTAATAAAAGAAAACGGGATAAAACTTTTACCTCAGTCCTCGAATTTATGTAATTTTTTTCAAAACAGCAATACAATGTTTTCAAACGAAATAGTTTATCCAACAAAATGAGTTTTTCAATGTAGATTTAAGATTGTGATGACTAATTTAATACTAAAAATTTTTCAAAAGGAGAATGCAATACGGATTAATTTCTACATAATTGACCATGCTTGTCAAAATTATCTAAAGAGAAAATTTGAAAAAGAAAAACGCAGAAGAAATTATTTAATGTTTTTTGACATCATGAAATGTAGTTTATTTAAAAGCAAGAGATACCTATTTATAGAAATTTAACATACGACTCCTACAGAATGTGTAAATCGAAGAAAGCAGTTATTTAAATATTACATTACGTGAAACATCAAAAGAAAGTAGCTTACTTTAATTTTCAGGTAACTAACTTTTTCTTTCCAAAATGAACTTAGGAATAATTTTTAAACATTGACGCTTTAAAAATGACATATCTTGAAATCATTAAATGTATTTTACTTTAAAACCATCACTGCGTTATCATGACTTACGTTTCGATCATTTAACTAACATAATAAATATTGAGTATGAGACTAACATAATAAATTAAGGTAGGTAGGTATTTTAACTAACGTCGTACAGAAGAAACACAACGGGCTATTGACGACGGTCTGGGTAATTGGTAATTTTTAATTAACAAACATAATAAAATATGAGCATGAGACTAACATAATACATTAAGATAGGTAGGTATTTTAACTAACGTCCTACAGAAGAAACAACGGGCTATTGACTACGGTCTGGGTAATTGGTTATTTTTAATTAACATCGTACTAGAGCAACACAACGGGCTATTGACGACGGTTCGGGATCAATCCCTTAAGGGAAGTATCGAGGACAACACTTCGTAATTTTGAACCCCGGTCAAATGCCGAAGCAACACCTGAGCCAACGACGACGTTCTGGGATCAATTCCCCAAGGGAATGCTCCGAAGACAGCACCAGGTAATTTTGAACCACGGTCAGATGACGAGGTAACACCTGGCTCAACACATGATAACACCCACTCTCCAAACTTCCCCATCACACTAACGTGAGATTTGAAGCCACGACACTTAACGTGTACCAGCTCCCTTTGTACACGACGGTGTTTGGTTGGATTCGAACTCAAAACCCTCCGGTTGTTAATTCATTACTTTTCCAACTGGGGAATGAATTAAGGAAAGCAGTTAATGAAATATTACAGCACGACGCGAGACATCAAAGAAAGTGGCCTGCATAAATTTTACCGTTCAACATCAGACTAATTTAAACATTGTTGATAATGACATACTATCTATTCCACATTCGTACGCCTATTGCGTGTCAAGTAATGTGTCCCGCAGCAAGGTCAACCCATAAAATAAGATTTATTCACTCGAACATTGGCTGCATCGATACTTTGTATACATTAGATCTGAATGAGAAATCGAGAGTAATCATTTTTCGAGAGGACACAACTTTTATATTTAGGCTTTGCTTATTGACAATACTTAATTGAAGCATGCACTATGTTTTTTACTGTTTTTAGAGATAAATGAAATCAAACTTATGCAATACGCATATGAAAATCGTTAAAAAATTAATTTCACTGTCGCAATGACGCAGTTAAGGGGTAAAACTCACCCAGTAATGTTTTCCGGAAAGACAAATTTCCTTGTTATTACAAATTATTTCAAAATTTGCATTTAAGGTTGGTTGGATTTTATGGTGCATGGGCCAAATATTTGACTAAACAACGTCAAATAAATGAACATATGCACACAAGGAAAGCTTTGACACCGAAGTGAAATACACGAAGGGAGAAATTGAACCCGAGGCATTCCAATACGAAAAATAATTTGTACTGAAATGACATATCTGAAACTAAACAGAAATGTGGTTGATTTGTTATCAGTAGTTCCGCACTTAATCTCTAAATAGAACTCGCACAAAAGCACAAAATAATATTTAATGTAAATGTAAAAATATCCGGAATTTTGTAAAATTTTAACAAGACATTTTGCTAAATCCTAACTTAGTGTATCTCCATTAAAAGCCAATTAAAATTTAAAAAAACCGCACATTTTATCGCTACATATTCCAATACGAACGGTCTTAATTTATTATATTACTAGCCACTGCGTGGCTAGCCCGGCGTTGCCCGTGCCCGTGATGTAAGGTATTAATCTGGTGTAAAATTTTTGAATTCAATTAAAAAATTATTTTTAAAGAAAATCATATTTTTAAGTAACAATCTAAACTGAAATTTTCCGCAGATTTCAAATCCGTTGAAATTTTTACTCTATCTTTAACAATCTTGGAGATAGAAAAAAGAACTGACTTCAGTTTAAAGATTTATCGTCTGGCTGGGAAATCAATCGCGCAAAATCAAAGCGGAAACAAAAAAACTAATTTTCTTCGCGAATTGCGGATGAAAAAAACTTGGCATGATTCCAAATCCTGACTGCAAGGTCGCATGTGTAGAAAAAGTTCACCGCGTTTGAAGAAAAGATGGAGAATAAAACTATTAAATTCATTTAAAAATCTTCTAGATTGAATTTTAAAATTCGCCGCAACCCAAAAATTGCAAATAACTCGGACTACTTGTGTGCCAAATCGCATTGCTGTAAGTGCCATAGAATCGTCAGGATTTTGCGGACCCAAACAAACACTTCCTTTTATAATATTAGAGATTCGAAATCTTAGCTATAAGACCCGTTGACATAGAAATACCAACGAACTAGAAATAACTTAGTACTTTGAAAGGGCTTATTTTATGCGGAGTAATGGTAAATTAAAAAAAAAAGACGTATTGAAACCTACCCTTGACATGCTTCATTGTTCATGAATATTTACAACTTAAAATAATCGTCCAGGGAAAGTCAATTAATTAAGAAATCTCACGCATCTCAAAAATACATCTATCAGTAATAACTAAAAAAAAATCAGCAATACAAAACTAAAACTCACGCTCGAAACTACAAGGTAATAACTCGAAATGGAACAAAAAGAGTTAAACACGCACACACACATTACTTGGCGTTGTTAAATATACACTGCCCAACAATAATGGACCGGACAGCAGGTCGTGATGGTATAAGGGGAAAAATACGTGCTTTAATAAGGGGGATGGTCCCCCACGTGCTGCAATTTCACTAACAACCCTTCTCCCAACTTTCAACAAGGTTTTGATACACAGCTATGTGTATTTGTGTCCATTCCTGCTGCAAGAATGTCGCCAGCTCAGCTGTAGATTTCGGACGTGGATCCCTGGTCCGCAATAGGGATACGACATCGACAGCAAAACATCGATGTTTTGAAACATCGATGTAAAAAATTAAAACATCGATGTTGTTAATATATCGCTCCAAAAACATCGATGTTTTTAAACATCGATGTTTTTAAAATTCAGTGTATTTAAACTTTTTTCCCCATTTTTAAAAACTGGTTTAGCAACTAGTAATGCTACATCGACAACAAAACATCGATGTTTTGAAACTTTGATGTTAAAACATCGATGTTGATAATACATCGGTGTTTTTAAAATTCAGAGTATTTAAACTTTTTTACCCATTTCTTAAAACTGGTATAGCACCTAGTGATGCAACATCGACAGAAAAACATCGATGTTCAAAATTAAAACATCGATGCTGATAATACATCACACCAAAACCATCGATGTTTTTAAAATTCAGTGTATTTAAACTTTTTCCACCATTTCTTAAAACTGGTTTAGCAACTAGTGATGCGACATCGGCTCCAATACATCGATGTTTTTTATAAAACATCAATGCTTTGAAAACATCGACTTCGATGCGGCATCCCTACCTTTCAGACACTTCACTCTTTGGACACTTTGGTCTAAAAGTATGTTCAATTTGCCGATTATAAAAATGATCCTACTTGTATGTTTTAAAAAAATTTTAAAACCGTACTTTTTTCATTTAAAAATAAAACATCGACTACTTAAAAACATCGACACGTATAAACATCGATGTTACAAAAACATCGACTCCAATACATCGATGTATTTTTGAAAACATCGACATAAGCGTCGTTCTAACTCGTCCTACAAATGTTCTATGGGGGTTAGGTCGAGACTCTCAGCATGCGTTTTACATCCATATCTTAAACACTGTTTGACAGAGGCTGCAACATGACATGGAGCGTTGTCCGTCCTGGAAGTAACATTCGTCCATTCCATAAAATTGCCAGAGCGAATAACGAACCTGATTGTCCAAAATGTTCATGTAGGCGTCGGCGTTCAATCGACTAGGAACGACATGCAAAGGTCACAGGCCATACCACAAAACACCCCCCCCCCCCCAAAAAAAAAAATAATAATAATAATAATAAGTAGTAGTCGGATTTTATGCAAATCCGCTGGCGTCCGGTCCATTACTGAAGGGACATCCATTATTATACATTCAAGCTTACTCATGAAATTAAAATATACATGCAAGAAACTGCTAATTTATGAATGGAGCATAATTTTTTCCCAGCAAGTACTTTTGGCTAATTGCAACAATACCTCACGATATCTATCCAAAATCAGTACTCTGATAGTGTAGTTTATCAACAAATCGAAGGTTGATCCGACAACAAATCCGACAATTTTTTTTAACTTGTAAAGTTAGTCAAAAAAATTTTTTAATTGTTTTGTTTGCTAGAATTAATAAGATAGAGAATTAATAAGACTGAATAAATATTTTGTTACTTAATACCAGACTTCAATTGCGAAATTCTACGGGCTGAAAAAGTGAGAAATATTAATCTAGATTTTTTTAAACGAGAAATGGAACCTTTCCAGAGTATAAAAAGCACTGAAAATACTCCAAGTATTAATGTAATTGGTACGTAGGTATTTCTTGTATTACATAAATCGGCAACACGCCAGATACGAATCAGCATATTTAGCAGCGATGTTTTATATTATGCCAGACACAGATTCATAACCTAAATATCAAAATTGATTACTTTCTACAGAACGCAATGTTTCTCAATTTTATACACAATTTTCTCAAACAATGATTTTGCCGGTTTATGCCTTCAGTATTATTTTGACATCTCGGAGATTGAGAATTTGCATCTTCCTTGTTAGACATAAAACTAGGTGATATAAGAAAATTATTTAACAACACGACAGTGGTTCAACAATTTTTGTCAAAATTCTTGCGAAGTGATTAAAGTATCGATCGTAGAGCACTGGAAATGTTCCAAAAAATCGCATGTTACTGGCATTACGATGATAAATGACCTGGGAGATGATTAGAAAAATCTATTAAATATACGTATATCAGTGTGAAACTATTTCAGCACTTATTGCCTTAGTTTTGACAAAGTATCACAATTTAGGAATACATTATTGTTTTTTAAAAAATCAACTCAGTAAGTGTTTATTATTTGACCCCCGCTACAAACTCTCGGCTTGGCTTGCTTTACTCCCGTCCCCCAACAAGCATTATACATCGAGGGGTCACTGCACTAAACAGCATTGCATGAAATTACATCAATGGGGGTCCCCTCCAGAAAAAAGGATCAAAGTAAACAAAACCCTCTTGATAGAAAGAGCTAAGCAGATACGATCGTACAAATACAGAAGCACAAACTTGTACGAATCATTCTTAGTATTGCAAAATATCACAATTTAAGAATACATTATCCTTCTTCAAAAAGCAAATCAGTAACGAGGGTCAAATTAAAGCTCCTCGGTTTGTTTTGCTTTACTCCTGTGCCCCTACAAGCATTATACAAAAAGGGGTCACTGCACTAAACAGCATTGTACGAAATTACATCAATGGTCTCCTACAGAAATAAGGATCAAAGTAAACAAAGACATCTTGAGCGAAAGAGCTGAACAGATACGATCGTACAAACACAGAAGCAAACGCGAACGAATCATTCCAAACTTTAAAAAAATACAACAACAAAATTCCACGAAAAAAAATTAAAACTGAAAAAGCACCTCGCGAGTTTTATTAATATTAATATTTTCCATCCCTATGTTACAAGAAGTGGGGCCCTTTTTATCGCAAGGGCGGCTTGTTTGTTTTTTTAGTCCCCTTCGCTCTACCTTAAATAAGGCAGGTAATTGTATTTTCCCTTCTTGTAATCCCGATCTGCCTCAGGTTATGTTTGAATTTCCCCTTGGCTTCCTACCTCGCGATGGGGAACAGCCATGAAGTTCGGAAAGGGGGATGGGCCGTATTTTTATGCATAACTAGAGCTCTTCTTGCGTTTCCGCTTTCGGAAATTCAAACTAGGATCGTAATTTTTGCCTTCTCGTTCCCTCTCAACTTCCTGTCTTGGAAGATATTCAACGGTCTTTCTTACAGGATGGGAAAATATTTATGTTTATTGCGTGCTGCTGTCCGCGTTGTGCGATCCGGCTTTGTTGGGTTTCTCGTAAATGGGAGAAGGAGTTATAAGCTGAGAAAATAAATTAGATACTTTTGCTTACTTTAGAAATATATATCTCGCCAAGTTATAATCGGGAATGTATTTTTCTTTACTATTACACTTACCTAACACGTGCAGCAACGGTATATTACAGGGGTGGGCAAAGTGGCTCTCAGAGCCACATGCGGCTCATTGCTGATTCAAGTGCGGCTCCCATTGAAATATTAAATCAGTTTTTTTATTATTTCAGAACTTTTCACGACAAAAATTGACAAAGTACAGTTAAAATTACTAAGTCATCAGTTTTTTTCAATCATTTTTTTTTAGTACTTCAGAATTTTTCACGAATCTTGTTAAATTGACTGACTAAAGATTTGACCCAAAGTCTACGTTAAATGTTGTATTTTTTTATTAATACATTTTTAATTCAACTATTAAAATTTTGAAACAATTATATTGTATTTTCCTTCTTTTAATTATGTATTTTTATGTGTGTTTTATATAGCACTCAAGACGTGTAGAATATGTAACCATATTAATTTGAATTTGTGTATTTAATACTATATAACTATGGTGTGGCTCTTTATAATTTATGAACTAAAATGTCATGCGTGCCCACCAATGGTATATTAATTTAGTTTGAGTAATTGTTTATTGAAAATTCCAATTGTACTTAAGGAAACAATAGTTGGATTTTAAAGGCAGATTGAAATCGAGATTGAGATTTCCATTTTTGAAACATTATTGCTAATTTCCGAAGGGATTAGATTCTTTCATGACGTCGACTTCCAAGTGAAACACAGTAAGTCCAAAAGCTTTGAGGAAACGGAAAGGAAAACATTCTGCTCTTAAAGCCCACACCACTTTGAATATTTCTAATGACATCTAATCTTCATGCAAAGGGAAAAGAACAAAGTTGGTAAGTGATTTTGGCTTTAAGAGTGGCAAGATCGTATTCTAGTCTAGAAAAGTTGATACTTATAACTTGAAAATTTTGATTTGGCTCTGTTTCACTTGTACGTAAGCTGTCTAGAAATTTCGGCTGCGGGTGTGTGGAACTTAACATCAATCTATATTATGTTAATAGAAAAGGGAAAGATTTTCAAAAGAGCCTGGTCCCTAAACGAAGAAAATATTTTAATTGTTTCGAGATAAACATGCAGATTTTCATCAGTTACCGCCACTGCAAAGTGATGAATATAATTCGGTTGATAAAACGAAACGAAAAACTATTTTACGTGTTATTTATCGTAGTAATATATCCGAAAATATTTTCCGTTTCTGTGGTAATGCAAAATTTTAAACAAATAATGTGATGTCAACTTTCTTCGACGTATTTACCATTTTTAAAGTTTCGCATATGTTGAATTTCGATGATTCGGATAACCAAGGGCATAACAAAAGTTTTTCACTCTCTCTTCTGAAGTCAAAACACATTCCATTCATAAATGTTTTCTTTAACAACGATTGTAAGACCTCTTTTGATGAAAATATTAATTTTTTGAATTTTTAGAATGGTGAAAAAGAAATTAAAATGCTATATGTTATTCCTCACTCATTATTTTTATCGATAGTCATCATTCTTCTATCGCTAAATTATTTTTAGCCGCTCATTTTTCTATTGCTATGACTAAGTGTACACATTTGACAGTTTTAAACATCCAGTCGCTTTTAACATTTTATTTGTTTCTTTGGGGGCACATTTTTTTATCTTCCTCACTCAAGTACGAAAATTTTAGTAATAGAGAAATAAAAATTGACTTTTCTAGTTGTAGTGTGAAATAATTTGATAAAAGTTTCGATTCTAAGCGATAACCTAATTTTGAATTGCAATGCTTAAACGAATTATACAAACGGATGCGGCAAATTTACGTATTTGCAATCAGAGAACATTAAACAAAATTGTAGATGGTCAAAATAGGATTAATGTGAAAAACATTCCAACTCGATACAACAAGCGTGTTTCTCTTCAGAAAATGGAACTTGTCATTTTCACACCAAATGAAACTCCCACAGAAATCGGCTACCTTTGCGACAAAAATTTGTGACTTGATTTGAAATGCAGAAAACAGAAACGAGGACATTCCAATGAAAAATGGAACCGAAAAATTTACATATCGTTTGTGTGAACTCTGAAACCGCTTTGCCAGACAGACGCGAACGACGTCTGGTTCGAAAGACGGGCCAAGGACGCCATTCGACCCCTCTACCCCCTCTCCAGAGCGAACACAAGAGAGTGCCGGTTGTTACTTGTTATTCGATTTTTTTTTCTGTTCCTCAACCTGTTTCAACCGCGCAAAAGAGCGTTCAGCTGCAGATGGAATGGCGAGGAAGAAAACGACGTGTTGCGTTTTTGCACTTTTTTTTTCTTCTAAAAGCGATCGTTGTAAATTGAAGGAAATTTGCGACGTTTAGAGAAAGTCTATTATTGTTACGAATTCGACCGTGGGTCGCACCAAAACAAGTAGAAAAGAGTTTTTGAGGCAGTTTACTGAGCCACTACTTAACCATTCATGGTTTACAAATGCAGAGGATCAATGAAAAACAATGAGTTGTTTCAACATTTTGGAAAAAAAAAACTTATTTTAAAAAACATTTGAACATACTCCAACTTTCAAAAGAACACAAAACATGGTACGACCACCCCCCATTGCTGGTACCCCCACAAACCGTCCTCTGCTTTTGAAGGTTCAAGACAGCTCTGGCAAGAAATAGAAACGAGCATGCAAAATAGATAACTTTCGTCAGTTGTTCAGAACGATCCAACTTGTCCATGTTCCACAAACCACTCATTTAACAATGTATTCGTGTCTGGGACAGCAACTAGATGATTTTTAGTTGGCCACTGTACAACTTTTATAGCATGGTCTTTTGTATTTCTTTTAATCTCGGCTATACCTTGAGAAACTTGACAAGTTCATAGGTATAGAAACAGAAGCATTTAAGCATTATAAATGATGAGCAATTCATAGACTAAGCAGAATATGGTTATGTAGATGGTGGGGAAAATTCCTTATAGGTTGGTATATTTCAAGACCTTATGAGTCGGCATACACGAGTAAATTTGTCAGTAAAATTAAAAAACAAAATTTTCCAACAATTACAAACATTGAGGAAATAGGCTGCATTCATCATTTCCTTCCTGCATTTTATTAGCTCTATCCAGTTTCTTTGTTTCCATCTTCAACTCCCAAAATTTTACGAAATTTATGTTTTATGGGATAATTTGAATAACGCTGAATTGTGAACACACAAAGTCAAAAACTGATAGAGTTGTCGAATCACTATCATCTGAAAATCTAAACTATATTTTAATGAAAAGAAATTATGCATACTATTGAAAAGTAAAACCTCAAATTCGTAAAACAGGAGTGGGCTTTTTAGGACCTTTCATGGGGCGTCAGCCCCCCCCCCTCGTGCAAACCTCAATAAGCCGCTCCTCCTTCTTCAGAAAAACACTTATTTCTCCAGTCCTTTATAGCACTTTTTTGAATATTCTATTGTAAATTATGTGCAATATACACATTCAATAAAATCACAAAAGTAATCTATAGACAAATAAAGTATGAAAAATATCAAAATATTCAATTGGACTATTTCACTAGAAATTGGAAACATAACATGGCGTATTTTTGGTCTTCTCTATTTTTCCGATGATGAACGTGTAAAGGCACGCCCACCTCATCACTCAGAAACCGTCCTGGGTACTTTTTAAGAGCAGGTCAAGTGTCCATTATTTTGCTTTCAAATAATGGAATTTTTTGTATCTGCAGTCACAAAAAAAAATGGACCATATTTTGTTAATTCTGTAAAAATAGACCAAATTGAAGGGAAAGAAAATTTGAACTCTCAAATTGCAAAAACTGGTAAAAAAAAAAGTCATGTCCTAAGTAGTTTATATAACTGACATGCGTTACTATCCATCTAACCGCATCGCAGCAACAAGGATCTGCCATCGGAGACCAAATAAGTCTGGTGAATGAGCTCCCATGAAGTCACTCCTATGCCTAATAAAGACAGAAATCGAGCGGAGAGAAGAGCTGGTGTCGGAAATGTCTGCCAGCTCAATTAGCTACAGATCCATTCTTGGACATACTCATAAAAGCTCCAGGGGAAGTTAGAATGCCCAGGGGTCACGTATACGGACAACTAAACTGTTCTCGGACAATCTATTCAGTTACGAGAACAGTAACTGCTCATTGGCAAGAGAAGAGAGTGGTGTCGAGTTTTCTGTAGCGAGAGGAAAATGCTTTTAGTTGCCTGATCTCGTTTGGGCAGGAGCCATTCGAATATACGTGCCCGCTAGGAAGACTCATTCTAGAGTTGTGTTGCTTTCTTTTGACGAGAAAACTAGACTATAACTGAAGTGTGTACCAAACTTACTTCGCTGCTTATGAGTTGAAAGTATTTTTTGAATTTCTGATCCTTCTAGTACATTCATAGATAGCTCCACTTTAAATAAAGGTGGGGTCTCAGATACTCCAGTACCTTAGGCCGAGGGCAAATAGGGCCCGGGAAATATGGAAGTTCATGGAATTGTACTGTGCACATAAAATGCAATTTGTATTATGTGCAACTATGTACAAGCCGACACTAAAACAAATATAAAAATAACAAAACAAAGTACAAAAAGAAAAATAACATACAACTTATTGAAGAACACTTATTCCATAAAGAACGAAAAGATAGAAATAAGGCATAACTACATGGAAAATTGTAAGAAAACATCCAAAAGGAAATAACTATTCAGCAGCACACTTATTTTTCAAGGGAAATAAAGTGCGAATAATTTTATAAAGAAACATTCTGTGTTTCTGTGCTGAGGGGAGCTGTGTTTCCTAAGAATATACACCATTCCATCTCCATCCTATGTTTAGTAAGGACAGCAAACCCCACGAGAAAAGAAAAGATCACTCAGATACCTGGGTCCGTGAAACCTATACATGCCTAAACATGTATTCCTGAGGGTCGGAAAAATTCGGAGAGATAAAATGCAAATACAAAGCTGAAAAGCAAAATATGAAATAAAAGCAAACCTTTTCTCAGTGCAACTGCGACACGGGTGAAAATAATGCGTTAGCTTCCTCTTCCGATGGTAAAATTGATACAACTAAATAAGCAATACCTTTAAATATTTTAATTCAAAGCAATTTAATCAGATGCCTTTTTACAAGAGCCCGAGATTTATGTATCGGTATAGGGAGCCACCACATTTCCAATGAAACCTCACTTTCATTTCCAGCAATTTGTTTATTTGTAAGCATTTCAAAAGGCCATCTCGGTCACGTTGAAGCTGCAATAATAATGGCCTTCTCCCCTGTCAGCGCCCTGCAAATTGAAGCCCAGTGTCGCATCCTCTTGAAGCCCTTCGTAAATGGCCGTTTAACGGGCCACAGTTAGGTACAACTATTCCATGTCCTTCACTTTAATGACGATCGTGACCATTTACATAATGAGTGGTGTAGTTGATAGCAGGCGACATCATTACCGATGTGAACGGAGCTCAAAGCTAGTTTAAGTTTAATAATGAAGTATCAATTAATCACTTCGCTTTCCAGAGAGTGCTTAAATGTTTCAAACACTTCTTTTTCGGAAACCATTGAATTAATTTTTTGCTCATAATGGCAGCTGGGGTCCGGTAATCATCTTTCCCTTCTGAGAAAATTGGAAAAAGATTGTTGGCTATAAGTGTGATGGTGAGTTGGTGACGAGCTGTTAATTTATCACTCCTCTCGTTGCTTATTGTTTCGTACCGGTTGAGTTGGTTGGGTTTTATGACGTAAAAGCCGTACCTAGGCAAAGGCGACTGTCCTGCGCGTCAGACAAGACATACAACGTCAATTAGTGGACATGCACGCAAAAGCAAAGTTGTACCGACAAAGAACAGAGAAATACACCCATGGTTAAATCTGACAGGAAATCGTACCGGCTGAGATACTGTTTCTATACATTTTGGAGTAGTTTGATTGAGTTTGATGACGATTATTTGGGCATGCAGCGCCGAACACAAGATAATGTAAAGTGTTTACCTTTCAAATGTGTTTGGTAATGTCGCTGCGTGGCACCACAAGAAGCCGCTGAACAGTAATCAATCGATATATCGTTTTTCTTTGGGGTAGGCCGGTATTTTAATCAACGACGTACTGAAGCAACAAAACGGGCTATTGACGACGGTTTGGGATCAATCCCCCCAAGAGAAAGAACCGAGGACAAAACCCCGTAGTTTTAAACCAGGTCAGATGACGAGGCAACACCTGAGCTGGCACCCCACTCTCCAAACTTCCACATCATGCCAACGTGAGGCCATTTGAAGCCACTGCAGATTTAACGTGCACGAGCCCCCTTTGTACACGACGGTGTTTGGTTGGATTCGAACTCGCAAACCTCTGGTTGCTAATCCGTTACTCTCCCAATCAGGTCACCGCGCTTCTTGGGGGACGAAATAGCTTAGCTCTGGACATTATAAAATTACATAGGTTATGTATTAAATCGCATGGTATCCGTGGTTAGTGTGGTGTGGTTTTTTAACTTTAGAATAAATTCATAAGAATGGTAAAACACGCTTTATTTAGCTGGGACGAAGCAAAAGCCGACCAAAACACATTTACAATGAAATATTTACGGGATTGCATCAGTTCTGCGTTAATGCCAGGTCTTCACAAGACCTCCCTAGGCGTCCGGCTTTCGCACTCTCCCCAACTACCTTCGTCACCCGTTTCACTTTATTGTTACCATCCGGAAGAATGCACTGTCGAAAGCACACATGACACCAGTGATACATATGATTTTTAAATTATGACTATGTGAAACTTCATGTTAAACAAAGAATGGATGCTACCCTTTTTTTTAAGCAAAATACTGTGGAATAATTGTTTGTGTTCGTGTATTGCATAAATGGAATAAATCCATACTATTTAAAATAGAAATCAAATTTATTAGAAACACAACATGACAATTTAACAACCTGATCGGCTTAGCAAATGCACAAGTCACAAGTACTTCAACTGAGAAACAACTTTCGCAATAACTATTCTCAATCCAAAGTTCGCACATACAAATAAAACGGAAAGCTATACCGATTGATCTATTCGTCCAATAAAAAAGTCAAAGCATATTTGATATGAATAGTTCTGAATAAGAGCACAAATTCTGAAAATCCAATAATAATTTTGGTACTGTTTATTCGTTATTACTAGTAATATTTGCCGTAGATTATCTGTAGATTACCGTAGCGGTTGGGGTCGAATTTGAAAATGCTTCGCCGCACACAAGACAGACAATGTCAAATAATGGACAAAAACACAACGTTTTTCTGGCATAGAAGAGAGAAATACACCCAAAGAGGAATTGAACCTGAACCGACTGCATCTCGCATGTTGCTAGCGCAATGGGCATACCCATTGAGCAAGGAGAGCCCCTCGCAAAGGTTCGGAATCCACTTCAAGACGCAGGTCCCGTTTAAGTTAGCTACGACTTCGAGACAAATTTTTTTTTAATATACCAATGAATAAAAAAGCGACTGCTTGAAACATGTGCCTTTTAAATACCAGTCCTAAAGAAATAGATTCAGATTTCCCATGCTATTCGAAGAAATTATTTTCACAAAACTAAACTTTCCCAATTTTGTCTACCAATTCAGAGAGGAGCAACTACTTGAAACATGTGCCCTTTTAAATACCAATACTAAAGAAATAGTTTGAGATTATTTTCTATGCTATTCGGAAGATATTATTTTCACAAAACTAAAATCCTGCATTTTCTTCTATGAATAATAATATTGTTGCAAAATTTCACTTTTGAATCAATGCGATAGCTTTGTATGAATTTGTTGGTTATGTTGTTGAATGGCCCAAGGGCCATGCTGCCGACAGACACAAGACATACCATATCTGAATAATAGACATACACACAATGAAAGTTTAACTGACACAAAAGAGAGAAATACACCCATGGTAGAATGCACCTGACAGAAATCTCTGCAGCTAACAACTCGAAGGTTGCTACCTCAGTGGACATATGCTCACTGAACATGACGGTCCCAGCTTTGTATGAGAAACTCATGAAGACTACCCTGATTTGCATTTACACATTTAAATATCTCGTGGAAATATTTGCATATACGGAAAATAAATTGTAAATAGAAATAATAATGCACTCAAGGTTTTATAAAGGTAAATAATAACTGTTTATAAAAGCTCGTTCAACACATGAAATAGTGAGGAAACAATTTAAAAGCTTTTACAAACAATAAATCTGCAAAAAAATTTTAAATTTTTTAATGAAGATCCGTCAGGAGATTTACAATGACATGCCCCTTTTAATGAAGTATTCTCTCTCTCTCTCTCTCTCTCTCTCTCTCTGTGAACCTTATCAAATTCTTCAAAAACTTTAAAGTTGTTCATGGGGAAACCATAATTTTTAGTGGTTTTTCAAAAGAAATCCCTTCCAATTTAAAATATTAGCGAAATGGCGAGAAATAAAGTCAATTGCTGAGAATAAAGAACTCACAATCATAAGTTAATATCTTCATAGACATAAAGAGACAAATTTGTGAACAATTTAGCAGTTATTATAGATCTTGTTTCCGTATATCATTAATCTGAAATTAAATTAAATGATAAGGATGTAAGCTTTTATTGAAAGGAATAATTTATTATTGATATCGGAAGAGTTGAATTTCCATTTATTCTCCTCTCAGTTAATGACAAGACTGAATCGGATGAAATGAAGCATTAAAGTGATTAATGACTAGTGGCTCATAAGATATTTCTTTGATCCTCAATAGTATCAAGAAATCAGAAAGAGAACGATACATTTTTGAACATCTCTTTCAAAGCATCAACAAAACGACAGATCAATGGGGATTTAAATGTTTCGGGGGAAAGCGTGGAAACATTTGTGGGTCGGGAGAAAGTGGAAAATTTGTGTGAATTTGGGAGGCGTGATAACGATGTGGTGCTGATTTTTCCAATGTAAAGAAGTGATAAGGCGATTCGAAAGAGATAAAAATCATTTGTAAACTCAGGTGTCAAAGGAGGTTAAAGAGAAGGATAACGCAGAAATGCATTGTAGAACCATTACTCATTCTTCCAAAATCGTGATGGAAATTTAACGAGTTATTCTTCTAAATCGCCTTACAATTTTCTTACGAAAAACACAGTAAATAGTTTTTATAAATACATCAAAGCATGGAATTTTTCTCATCTTACCGATCATTGTTTGACAAGAATTGCGATCTGATCAGTATTGTTAAAAATATCGCTTTTTAATAACGTTCTTAGCTTTACAATTGTTGTTAAGCTGCTGAAGAAATTCTTCGAGCTTTATAAATTAAAATACAAAAAAACTGAAACGTTGAAAAAATGTATTTGGGATTAGTTTCATAAATTAAATATATGCCCAATTTCATTTGTTCTTACTTAAAAAGTATGAAACTAACATTTTAAAATTCTATACAAATGCAAAAATCAAATTTTGAAATAAAATCTGCAATATTTGTTTGGCACAAACATCCCTTTGTGAGGATATTTCAATAAAATTACCATCTTAAAAATTGTGGGCAAAATTAGTTATTAAAAAGGTTACCGGTTAGGTCAATATTAATAACCCAATACATCATTCCACGCTTATGTTTCACAACATTCGAAAGCCCTAAAACAGTAAAATATAAAACGTCCAAACCTTATTTTTAAATCAAACTATCTTAAGCTTTTAATTTTGATATTTATTTTATAGCATAACAATTTTTTTTAATATCCTGTGATTGTACTGGCGAACAAAACAAGTACCATTTTCTTCAAAATTGGCTTTCATCATGTGTTTTTCATTTTTTAATATCTCCATTTCCATCGTGCTTACTTTCAACTTTAGCAGAACATAAATGTATATAAAATTTTCAAATGCTGCAACTGGATGCGCGCTAAAAATATTACCGAAACTTTTTCCAACCAGGAGTCATTACAAGCTGCACAAAGAAACAACTATAAATTATTGTGATGCTTTGATACACTCGAGAGTAACTAAACCCCAAGATAAGTGTTGCTCATAAACCAGCCCCAAACCCACCGAGAAATATCCACCAACAGAGAGCGAATCTTCTAAGGGAAAAAGCCAGAGGAGTAGGGCTCAATTTATGCTCAGGGAGGGGGTGCCATTGAAATCTTATTAAGGTCCGGGAGGTTGGCAACAATAGAGGAACCCACATTTCAAAAGCGCCGGATGGGGGATCGAGACCGGAATATCAAGGGAGTGTACTGCCCCAGAACGTGACCAGGTTGCCCAATCAAAGAGACTCAGTTGGGAAAGACGCCCCCCTTGCTGAGAAGATCGCGTCTCTTGTTTCGAGACTTCCCCTCCCCCTGAGTTTTATGTATCAGCTACTGGACATGGTCCGTTATTTGCGAACAAATTCCACCCTAAGCGACTCACGTGCGAGTTTATATTTCACCCCGGATTGCTTTGATATCGTGAGACGTTTTCCCGCCATCAGTCGCCCCTTTTAATAGAATAAATGGACACCCGGTGTGGTTACGCTTCAATGGTGTTTGCCTTCGACGATTTCTTGGAACTTTATGAACAATTTCAGGGAGTGGTTTTATGTTCTGTCTTCTGACGTGCAAAAAAAATGGCTCCCTTTAGGTTCCAGTGTGAGGGCTTTGTTGGTGGACCTCTTTTCGAGGTGGTTTCCAATGCTGGATATTACATCAGGGAAGATGCATTTCTTTACGTCTATAGACCCTAAGCCGTTTCACGAATTCGCTGCCTGTCAATGAAACTCCCTCGACGATAGCATCCAAATAACGAAACATTTGATGAAAAATAAGTTTACTTTTTGATGGGCTCGTTTTCATACTCGCTAACATTTGTCACACCTGTATAAGTAGTGGAATAACCTGTTGTACACGAATACATTTAGAGTGTTTACGTAATAAAACAAGAGTTTTGTTTAACTATTTTTTATTTTTAGAAATCAATTTATATTATACCGCGCGTTTCTAAAATACTTTTCATAGAACTAACTACTAATGCATGTTCCTAAGGTCTTCAAATTATATGATTCTAATCTAAATTTTCTACTCAGCTTTTCACTTCTAACGATATTTATTTAACGCCCTCAACATGTATCGTATAACAATATCTACCATTCGTAATATTGAAACTTAATCTACGATCCTGAGGTACTTTTTAATGTAGTTTAAGAAACATTTAGTTCTTACTTTGTAAATAGTAATTCCTAAGGCATCTAATTTACTTCAAACCATTTAAATCTCCCGGTTAATATTCATTCACTCCTTGTGTACAATGAGACCTTCAAGAAATCAGGGTTCTCACACTCCAAGCAATAAAGTATTCAAGGCTATTTTTCATTTTTTTTAAAGACTACATTTTACATTGATCATAATATATCAACCCGTGAGTGCCGTGGGAAAAAACTTTCACGGTTGCTGTTTGAGTTGGCCGGACAGTTTAAAATATATATCTATATCTATATCTATATCTATATCTATATATATATATATATCTAACCAATAACATACACACATCATGCAATCCATTTTTGATTCGTGTTCAAAGCACAAGAAAAACAACGTCAATGGACACACACAAGGGAAGTTTTATTGATGTAAAAGAGAGGAATCGAACCTAACATGAATTTAACATGCGACGCCTAAAACTTGCAGGTTCTTTGCGTAGTAGACAAACTCAATGAGCCGACACTTGACTTTAGTCGAGTGTCACTCACCTTGGTTTCCGAATCAACTGTCAAATATATAGTCCTTGTAAAATTGACATAAAAAATTTTCAGGTGTTTTCGGTATATTTTTCGGTTTTTCAAGGCCCTTTATAAATTGAAATGGAAAATCAGGATTTTGAATCGACCCCAGGAGATATTTCTTTCAAATGCACTACACGGTAACCATGTTATAACAGCACTTTTTGAAAGAGCACTCGATCTCAAACCCAGATGAGATCACGAATTCAAACTTCAATACCGCCATAATGAAGAAACGAGTACTTAACAACATCCACAGCCCCTTCCGCAATATAACGTTCGAGAAAACCTCAAAATCATAAAAAACCACCGAACCGAAAAAATCTGCGTTTCATACAGAAAATTTCAATCTGACATATCTCTTACATTCGACATTTGAAACAGGAATTCTACATCTTCCTTTCCCGTGCCCATCGCTAACGTCTCTGGTTTAAGAGGAATCGTCAACTCAGCAAACATATCTTTCGAGTGAAAAGGAAATTGAAAACCTAAGCAGAAATCTAAATTCAGACCAAGACTCCTCGTGGGGCATACATATTTAAATTCGTGGGCTTCGATGATTGAAGGGGAGGGGCAAGGAAGTTTTCCACCCCCACCATCCCATGGGTAAAAGACGAAGAAACATTCTTTGGTTTAAACATGGATTTTATGAATGGCGAGGCCGTATGGACGGATGTCCGTTTCTTGGCGCCAAAGATATTTTCGGGACAATTATCTCCGGAGACTCACAAGCGTAATTTAGTTTCCAGACCTAAACTGCGGAGTTGATTCGCTGAATCATTGAGCAGCGTTATTTATACAGCATGTGCACGTATCCGTACAACTCTAATATTTCAAACGAGGGTTTCTGAGGAGAAAATCTATTTTCTGTTTTCTTTTATGCTGCGGTATTATGGACGCATTTAAACGTGAGTAGCATAAATCTCTTCACAGGATGAAGACCATTGTATTATTTATTTGTTTAGGTTTGAACAAATGCGCAAAAGATTCACCCGAATTTTTTTTTTATAAATGTGAAAATTACATTTTTTAATTATGTAATTTTTAGGTATTAAATTTTTTGTGTGTGAAGCAAACGCTTATAATAATCACGTTAAAGTAATATATTTGATAAAAATGTAATATTTCAAACAAATGAAAAGATTTTACAGATGAAATATTTTTTTGGAATTTAATAAATGAAAATATATTTTTTGGGAATTTAATAAATGAAAATATTTTTTGGAAATTTAATAAATAAAAATATTTTTGGGAATTTAATAAATGAAAATATTTTTTGGAAATTTAATAAATGAAAATATTTTTGGGAATTTAATAAATGAAAATATTTTTTGGAAATTTAATAAATGAAAATATTTTTTGGGAATTTAATAAATGAAAATATTTTTTGGGAATTTAATAAATGAAAATATTTTTTGGAAATTTAATAAATGAAAATATTTTTTGGAAATTTAATAAATGAAAATATTTTTTGGAAATTTAATAAATGAAAATATTTATTGGAAATTTAATAAATGAAAATATTTATTGGAAATTTAATAAATGAAAATATTTATTGGAAATTTAATAAATGAAAATATTTTTTGGGAATTTAATAAATGAAAATATTTTTATAGATGAATAAGCAATATATATAAGATATATACATTTTTGCAAGACTGCGGAAATGATTCGTTGAATCCTTTAGCAGCGGTATTAATACAACACGTGCTTGTACTCGTGAAACTAATATTTTAAAGGCGTTTCTGAGAATGCTTTTTATTGAGGTATTTAGGCGTAGCAATTTTATGTAAATCTAAACACAGAACGAATCGAATTGTTTTTGTTTGAAGTAAACAAACGCAATACTATAAAATATTTGCGGAAAATATTTTTAAAATACATTAAAATGACTAACGGGTGAAGATATAAAATTTAAAAAAACTGAGGGGCTCCGCTCCCTGCTCGCCTACCCCCGGCTTTTTCCAGAATTTCAAAAAAATATTATCAAGAACCAAATTTAAATTAAAAAAAAAAAAACTCGACGAGCTGCAAAAGTTTACGTTGAGAGGTACTCTTTAAAAAAAACTCCCGGCTGAAGACTGAAAATTTGTATGTGTTTTGCTCACTCGCGGAAGAAATTTCGCTTCTTCAATTTTGACTCATAATAAACCCTAAACTAATAGCCGCATCGGAAAAAAATCTTAATAATTGTCCAGGGAATATGATGAAGAACTAACCATGTTAATTTTGTTTTTTTCCTATCAGTACTTTCTCGGGAAACCTTTCTCGAGCTAAACAATACAGTTTTCAATCCTGCGTCGGCGGCAACTTTTTTTTAATATAGAGAGATATTTGCGTAAGTGCATTTTAGCTGTCAACAATTAAATGTTATAACGTTCAATCAAGTTACCTAATTTTGGAGCTACATAAAATTTAAATATTTAAAAACCCTCTTGCTTCCAAACGAAAAACTTGAATTACTTATAACTGATATTTTAAAAGGATATTTCATAAATTGCACAGCAAAAAGGCAAAGAATTGCAAATTAAATTAACTCATAAATATAATAAGTTTTTATTTCTTTAATTGGATTATTTTCCATTGTTTTCGTATCATAAGTTACAGCTTATTGTGGAAGAACACGAGAAAAAACTTCTGATGTAACAGATAGTGATACTTTTTACAAAACTGTGGTAGATAGTTTAAATCTGATTCATCTCTTAATTTTCAAAATGGAATCTGTTATTACCGTTATAATCTGTCTAAATTAAGCAACATTTTCTCCTGTATATGCAGTAAAAACCCAGTTAACCGAACTCTTAACCGAAACCCGGGTTATCCGAAATGAAGAAAAAAAAATGTCTGTACTCCACGAGAATAATCACGAGGACAAGAGCACGCTAGCTAAAAATGTAATTTTAACTTTAATAAAGAACCTAAGTGAGAAGTGTAGCCTATAAAGATAGTTTTGAATTAGTTTGACCTTCAACACATTTCAGAATTACATACTGTAATTGCATACAAAATATATAGTAATAGATGTCCATGGCTTAACCGAAAAAAATCGTTATCCGAAACGACTTCCCCCGTTTAGTTCGGTTAAACAGGGCTGTACTGCATTGTAATTCCCCATGAATCAATGTCTCTCCAAAACCTCAGAAGTTTATTCATGTATTAGCTTTACATTCTGGCTTCGCTCGAAAATTTGTTGCTTCGCACAAACCAAGTCGCCGTCTGTTTCCTCGACAGCTTCGTTTTTGTCATAGAACAGCTTTTTGTGTTTTTGTTTACTTCAAGTGCTTGTTTTATATCCTCTTCCGATCACTCGTCTCGTAGCAACTTTTGACTGCGTTGATTAGAGTTTGTAAAAATTGGTCGAAATTTTCTGCATGAAACTTTTATTTCAATGGTTCTTTATGCCACACCTATACTCGCCAGAAAGGGGAAATCTATTAAATTAATTAAGCTACATTTTTTTAGATGTATTGCTGTTCCAGGACCTTTCATTCAATAACCTCAACGAGTTTTAACTGGTCGAATCTAGGCGTTGATGACCCCTGGAAGTAAACCCCCAACGTCCTAGAACCCCCATCTTTCGCGATCCCGAAACAATTCGAGAACTACTCATCCACGTAACAGTTAATGCGCTATCAATGTCCGGCATTTAACCATTAATTTCTCGAAACCGGACGCATTCTCATCTGACCCTACTGTCAGGAAATGGAGAACTGGAATTTGGGGGTTCGCTAATTGTCGGCTGCAGTCTAAATATTCGAATTCCAAGCAGCTATCAACCTTAGGGGAGATTGAGGAGTGGATGGGGCCTTGTGCTGACAGTGGTTAATATATTGACCGTTGCGAACGCTATACCCCCTTTGACGAGAATCAATGTTACCAGGGGTGTCTGTGCTGTAACAAATAGTAACAAAGACGATAGCGCAGGCGCCGGGCAAATTCCGCTTGATAAGTTGGAAGTTAATTCAACAGATCCTCCATGGTAAATGAAGGGGTTAGACGGACAATGGCTGCTACTGGTGGACAAATACTGGAGCACACTAGTTGGATTTCGGAACTGTTGCATATTTGTCACTCCGCCATTGATTCATCAAGTGCAGTGGAATATTGTCAACACTCGTTGATGAAGACGCGAACTACGCGCTCCGATTCCCCTTAACAATGGTTGACATTTCATTGCAAAATCTTCAAACCAGAGTTATTCATAAAATAATTAAGATCCCGGTTGAATGCGTTCGTTGTTATATATTGCGTTCGCAAATATTTGTATTACGTCTCCACAGTAAATAGTATAACACAAGTTAATCATATTTATAAACAAGTCATCAAATCGATGTTTTAAAACTTAAGACCATATTTGTATGCATAAAACCATCTTGTAACAATATAATTTATCATACAAATTATCATTAAATATCTGGTTAGGTTGAAATTTCTTAGATTCTAAAATCCAACACGGAACCCAAACATTTAAAAATTTGTATAATGTTGTACTTATACAATGGAACTTTCTATTCAAATCAATATTTTTTTAAAGAGTATAGTATTCTGGTTTCTCAGAAACCCTTTAGAAAACCACGACACCCAAATCAGTAATGAAAATATATTTGTTTATTATTAAACAGAATCAGAGCAGCAAAGGGAATGAACTTTATCACAATAGCAATATCCAGCTCTGGTTTTGTATGTTATTTTCTCGATAAGACGAATTGGTCACTTTATTGAGTGTTATTTTTCGTAGACTTACATAATATACACTTCACAGGGAAAAAAACATGTTTAGTTTGGGTTTCATGACGCAAGCTTAAAAGACGGCAAGGCAAGAAAAAAAACTTGAAATACTGTCTCTATATTCACAAGTCAAACGAAATCATATGAAAGAAAATAAAATTTCAATATGTGTAATGGGCAATATGATCGTTATTTGCATCAATATATTTCTAAAAACGAGAAATCCGTTTATAATTTTCTTTGTTGGTCTTAGTATAAAAGTAACTTTAAACTCTTATCAATTGGAAAGATATATTCGCAGCTTCCTTGGCTTGTTAGCAAGAACGTGCCAGATTGGTCTTCCCTAAAATAAACGGATATACATCTTTTTAATATCTCACCCACTTTATACAACAACATTTATATTTACGGCACTAACAGCGACTCCTGTTGAAGACCTAGGCCTCATTAATTTAAAGCAGCGCCATGACACGCCGTAAGTTAATTCATTACCGTATGCCTGCGACCTAACTTTTTTTTTCCACTCTCGTCTTAGCTGCTGGCGGTGGTGGTTTAGTGTAGCGCTTCGCTGAGAAACTGGAGGCATTAAAAAGTATTATCAAAAGTTATAAACTTTTTCTCACGCGCTGATTTTTTGTTGCTTATTTTAGAATTTTTAACTGCTTTTGGAGCTGCACTAAAGTAGACAAGGAAGAAAATTAATTGGCGAAATTATTTACGGTTGAAGATTAGGAAATTCTTTTTTCTTTTCCGTAATTTATTTTAGAATGGTTTACTTTCCGGAGATGCTAAATTTGTATTTTTTTTGTTTTGTTTTAAAAAGAATAACTTTTCAAAAAAGCACCTATCGGGCACTTAAAATGGCTCCCTAAAATCCTTTTTTAAATAATACGTGGAGTTAAATAATCCAAATCGCATACCAAACAATGCTTTCCCCTTGATATTAAATTTATACTCTTAGCACATCCTTTTCGATGAAATTATGGACTTATGATAATTCCAAAGCTAGAGAGAACAAGTGAGAATATAATTAAAACTTTGGTGCGATTTCTCATTATGCCTTCTGACTAGAAAGGGCGGAAAAAACTAATTCCCCGTGCGAAAAATTAATTAGATGAAATTTTCTCTTTGTTTCGACACTACAAAAAAGTTGGAAGGGCAAATGATTATAAAAAAAAAGTTTAGATAATTAATGTAAGGTTCTAATTTATTTAATAATTTTTATTGGGCGAGATGATTGAAATAAAATCAAGTAAACAGCTTTATACGAGGAATTCAATCAAAGAATATGAAAAAAAATTATGTCATGCGTCTTCTTTTTCATCAATTTGATATGAATAATCCAGTTTGATGAAAACAAATGAATGCTGTTACCAATAATACAAAGTATTAGTGGAAAACTAAGCATAAAGACACAAACTATTAATAGACAACAAAACGTGTATAATTGCAATACACAAACTATAAGAGGAAAACTAAACGTATTATTGGAAGATAAAAAATAATTCGAGAATTCTTTTAAGATATATATCAATACGTCAAACATTTGATCCATCTTGTTGAAAACTAAATTAGGTGGAAATATTTTTAAATATCAAATTATGTAATTGGTTTTTTAACGTAGTATAATTTTTCTTACCAAATATATATTACTGAATCCAAAGCTATCTAATTCTATTTAAGTGAGAAATCTGGGTTTTGCTTAATTATGAAGAAAAGTTTTCAATAATTAACTTAGAATCAACAGTTATTTTGAACCACCGTACCAAATTTGGTAAGAATTTAACAAGAATTTAAGAATGCACACGAATGAAATGTAGCAGTTTTCGAAACCAGAAAGTTAATTTGATTAATGCTATTCTGTTCTATATTTTAATTCCGTAAGGGTCTTAAAACAAAATTTAGGAATAGAAGAAAAATGAAAACATTTTAAATATTCAAAACGTTAATCTTTCAAAATATTGTAAAAACCCAATTCAATGACAATAAATAAAAAGTAACTCTAGTACAACCCAAGAAAAGCATCTAGTTAATAAACTTTGTAAAGTAATAATTAGAGAAAAAAACCAACAGCTTTTGAAAATCAGGATATGAAAGAGCTAAATTTTCAGTGTTCAACTCCTACAAAGTAATAGGCTGCCTATTTGATGAAAAGTAGCTTATCATTTTAAGTTCAACGAAGCATTTCAAATTTAACAATATTGGCTTTTGCAATTTAAAAATATATTACGAGATACTTTTAAATCACTATTAAAGTTCATCATTTTCAATATCCTCAATGAACACTAAAATTCAATAATTCTAAGATATTCTTAAACAATTATGATTACTTGGTAATTAAAACCCACAATTATAAAGTAAAGAATGGAAAGCTTCCCTATACAAAATTAAATACAATATTCTTAACTCTATTCATTTTTGTCATTCAAATATGAAAAAGATCAAGTACGTTTCGCTTAAACTCACTAGTAATCTGGATAGTTTGAGTGCATATATTCCATTTAGAAAATAGAACAGGAAAGTAATAAAAGTTAATAATTTTGACGTAGAATAACAAGTCTTACTTTTTGGAACCGGGGTACCACTCTTAATTTTTGAGTGTCACAAAAAGCGTATAAACTGCGAAACATTTTAATTAAAAAATATAACGTACACAAATGAACGAAATCTCGTTCAAAGAGCATTAAACAGAGAATGTTATAAAAGCTCATTGACCTTGCACTGCAGTCATCGGCTGATGCAATCGCAGCGCAAAGTTGAGTCACGAAAACGCGCACTGCCGCTCACATTTAGTTTTGCTCCGGGCTTCTTTGTGAGAACGACGTTTGAGGTGTAATTTGTTTAGTCCATTCGTTTTCTGTAAATAATACTAGAAATAAAATATAAATAAGTAATACTAGCGAGCTATCAGACTTCGACGTGTGGAAAACCCCAAAACTTTCAAAATGTCCAAATACACACACATGCATAATTAATAAACACAAAAATCTATAGAAAGGTCAACAGGACGAAATATCAAGAGATTGGGAATCCAAGAAAAGAACTAGACATCAGAAGCAGAGCGTCAACGGGCTAGACAAAAGCGCTTCAAAGTTGAGGCGTCGCGCCGCTCACATAATTTAGTCTAGCTCCCGCCTCCTTAGTGCGAGAACGACGTTTGAGGTGTCATTTGTTTCGGATTTTTGCGCTTTATAAATAATATAAATAAAACCTAAATATTTAATACTTGTTAGATATCGGACTTCGGCGCGTGGAAAATCGCAAAAATTTCAAAATGCTCAAATATATGCATAATAAACACCAGAAGAATTATAGAAAACGTCAACAGGAAAAACGATCAAGAGATGGAGAGTCTAAGAAGATCTGGATATCTTATGCTGAGTGTCAACAGGCTCGGAGGTTGTTATTAGAAGTATAGGCGTTGAACCTTCAAGGTGAATAAATGCCTGATACGAGTGCGCCAAGTTCCTACACCGCTCAATTCAACGCAAATAGCATATCTGATGACATAAACGTTTCGTAATCGAAATCAACCCATAGAGGTCGATAATGAGCCACAACCTTTGACATCAACAGCGATTATGCGCGGAGCAATGAATATACCTATGCTCAGATGGCAAAATTCTTGAAACTTTTGACGATTGTTTATGAAGCACTTTTAAAGACTTTAACACAATGTATAAGACATAAAGTGCATACTTTAAAAAAAAAAAAAATTTGTATCAAAATTTTCAATTTTTTTTTTGTTATTATTTTTCAAAAAGTTATCATTTTGTGAATTTAAAAAATAATAAAAACTCCGAGAAAGTCTTTAAAAATATTCGAATATTACACTGTAAAAATTTCAGATCAATACCGTAATTCTGTGCTCAGATGGCAAAATGTTATGTCACTTTTCCCAAAAAATTGACTAAGTCCCATCCTGGAGTCTTTTTTGTTATTATTTAGAAGGTGGCAAAGTGTCGTAAGTCTTTTTCTTTCAGTTTATGAGGAAATAAAGGTGGAAAAATTGTAAAAATCAAAAACCACATGTTGAATCTTGAATCGTAAAAATTGCTCACGAAAAATTAAAAAAAGGGACTTGTAACATTTTGCCATTTGAGCACAGATATGATGTGTGAAATTAAAAGTCTAGATTAATTTCTTTCACTCATTCACCATATGGCCTCACTGACGTATTCTATGCTTTAAATCTAACGGTCATGTCCCAACACAGCCCAGTTCGTTTTTTATTGAAACAGTAACCTTTAACGAATACGAAGAATCTCTTCATATCGACACTTCTGTGGAACATCGATTGACTCCTTTCTTGTATCTCCGTATTGCCACAGATCAACAAAAATGTATTTTTAATTAAATTATGAAAGCAAAGAAATTAAAACATTAATAAAAATCGCTTGCAAAACATAATTCAAATTTGTACTTAAATAAATTACCTGATGAAATATAAAAAATAATTTTATTTTTAAATAAATTATTGTTTGGGAAAACTTTTCCTGGTATTTTATTCATAATATTTGTTCAGTACAAACAAGACTATTAATCACTCCGGTAATTCTTGTTCTTTGATCAAATCTCATACGATTGATGCTCCTGAGGGAATAAAAACCGGCTAGCGAAAGTTAGTGAAGTGTAACGCGAGATAAAAATAAACTATTCTTTGTGAAGGAAGCGCGATCTGTTGCTTACTATTTTACTTTGAACACCTGAATGAACAAGTTTGATGCTGAAGGACTGAGAAACTAAACATGTGTCCAGCTTATTCCATATTGCGAAAGTAACTGATCTTATCAACGATCACAAGACAAATATCATTTATATGCTCGACAGATTCGTCATTAGGTGTAATTGCTTAGAGAAATGTAATTCTTATAAGAGAGAAACAAGAAAGCTCAATCTTATATTTTTGTAATTCGATGGAAATTAAATTTGATAACTTTTACTAGCTTACTTAGCTGTTTTGAAAGAACCTATTGGTTAGGAAAGTTAAGTTTTCCTTGAATGTCGGTTGGTTTTAATCTGAAAACCCAATTTTGCAGTTATTGAAAGTTTTGATACCAAGTTGAGAAGTCAAATTCGAATTATTTGTTTTCAAAACCTCACTTTTTTTTTGCGTATGAATAAATCTGCAACTATTTTTTTTTAATTCCAAAAGCTGACTCACTGAACGCCAACCTGAAGCAACACACACAATGGACTATTTGAAACCTGAAGGGTAATTTGTAATTTTAGTTAACGTCGTACTAGAGCAACACAACGGGCTATGGACGAAGGTCCGGAATCAGTCCCTTAAGTGAAACCTGAAGGGGGAAAGATCCGGATTCTGAAATGGTGGGAATTTTAATTAACGTCGTACTGGAGTATCAAAACGGGCTATTGACGATGATTCGGGATCAATCCCCTAGAGAAAAATTCAAGCGAAAGATAATACGGGATAATATTGGACCTTAAGGTAATACCGGGCTGTGTGGCTTATGACAAACGTGAAAGTGTAGCCCTACCTTTTTACGGGCTACACATTTTATTGTTTTAACTGAGCTTTCTTATGGAAGATATAGCTATTTTATTTAACGTCACACTGGAGTAACAGAACAAGCTATTGGTGACAGTCCGGATCAAAACCGAAGGACAACATCAAGAAATTTTGAACGACGGTCAGGTGTCGAGGTCAACACCTGAGCTGTCACTCGACTCTCCAAACTTCCACATCACGCCGACGAGAGGATATTTGATAATAGTAATTTTTAATTAACGTCGTACTAGAGCAACACAGCGTATTATTGACTACGGTCCGGGTAATGGTAATGATAATTTTAGTTTACTTCGTACTAGAGCAACTCAACGGGCTATTGACGACGGTCCGGGATCAGTCCCTTTAGGGAAAGATCAGAGGACAACACCTCGTAATTTTGATCTGCGGTCGGATGATGAGGCAACACCTAAGCTGGCGCCCCACTCTCCAAACTTCCAAGCCAACCCAACGTGAGGACTTTCAGCCACGACAGATTTAAGGTGCACCAGCCGCCTCTACACCATACGTTTACAAACATCTATGCCCGGACCCGGATATGAACCAGGAACCTTCCGATCTAGAGGCTAACACCTTAACCACTATACCGGTTGGTCGGCGATTTTGAAATAGAGTTTACAAATTAAATGCATTAATGTGTTGTTACTCATGATTTAGAGACATGTAAAAGCATACCAAAATTTATTTCAATTCGCAAATGCGATTACGAATTTTGCACTCATGGTACGGTTGCTATGTTTACACGCATCGCGAATTGCCATTTAGGAATTTGGGACCAATACTACCACTCAAATCGCGAAAATAGACATCT
The DNA here is from genome assembly GCA_947359465.1 of Metellina segmentata. Classification (NCBI taxonomy): domain Eukaryota; kingdom Metazoa; phylum Arthropoda; class Arachnida; order Araneae; family Tetragnathidae; genus Metellina; species Metellina segmentata. The sequence goes on from OX375874.1 coordinate 85,755,862, forward strand.
CGCTTCTTCCCGGTTTCTAGAAACATCCTTCTCATAGCACGTGTTACTCTTTCCTGTCTATTTCACAGAGAACCCGTTGTTTGTGGGTAGGGGTAAGCACAGGGGAAGTTCGAGAGATAGTCACGTTTCAAACATTTTTGGAAAGTTCTTGTTTTCCCTCCGAAATAAACAAAAACTACTACAGTAACACGTTTCAAAGTAGCGGAACAAGACTTCTCTGAGAAAGAGGATTTCTATCAACCATCTCTAATTCCCGTACAACTCCGATCACAGACAAGATGACTATCCCGAAAAAAGGGGGGGGGTCGAATGCTTCTGCTACTGATGTATCGCACCCTGGCTGCCAGCAGAGCTAAAAGATAAATTTCTTGTTTCGTGAGTTGACTAAATACACACATGCTTCAAAACTGCCACAACTTCCCTAAACTGGAATATACAATTATGGAAATTTTGAAGCATGTTGAAGTATGTATTTAGTTTTATACAAAGACAAGTAAAAAGTCAAGACAAGGCCTTAAGATAATAGCCAATCGACTTCTTGAAATAAGACTAGAAGATCTATCATAGCCCATCCCACGATAGTAAGTGTAATTGTATTGTAATATTGAGAAACATAGGCGGCAACGCATGTGCTGTGCGGGGATGCTCGCAACCCAAAACTACACCGTATGCCTTAGGGCGGGACGGTTTTGATAAATTAAAATTTTAGTTATAGTGGTGTTGCAGATAGTGTGCAATATTTGGTTTCTTGGTTGAGGTTTTAGAACTCTTTTATCCATGCTTTGAAGTTATACAAGTTATTTATTTACTTACATTTGTGTGAAAAAGGCTTAAAAACAGGACAATATAGTAGTTACAAAAAGACAATACACAGGAAACTTTTGATTGACAAGATAAACTGAAAAAGGATAACGATAACTGGGTATAGTCAGTCTAGGCGAGTTAGTATGAGTCAGTCTCATGTGGTTTTTTAGTCGATTCGTTGAAGTAGGAGGCAGGTTAAACGTCAACAATGCGTTCTCATAATCTGATTTTTAGTGCAGATTTTGGCTTTGAGATTATAGTTAGGTGTCGAAAGCGAGAGAAGGGATTACGGGTTGGTGAAGCAAATAATCGAATATTAAAATTGTCGACATAATTTTTCTTTCTAAAAGTGCGTCTCTTAAGTTACCTTTGTTTACCTTGTTACCTTCTGACCTATCGAACCATGAGCAGATTGCCTCGACAAATGCAACTGATTAGCAGTTGCTTGTTTACAATTGTCGGTTTGGTTATTTTAATGTTTGCAATATGCATACCGTAATAAGATTTGTAAATTATTATTTAAAGTGTTTACGTGATTTCGCCATGCTTGCTTTCGTGATCGGGTCGAGAAACTAGACTGTTTCGTAGAAATCAGTAGAAAATGAATGTTTTGCATTTAGTTCTATTACACAGAAATCTTCGAGATTTCGAAAGTCGAGAATTTAAAAACATCATTCCTCATTAAGTCGAGAAGCTTAAAATCAAAACATGCCAAATGTTTTCACTTTTTACGATTTAATTTAAATGTGACAGTCAACCCAATTTTAATTCCATAATTTTTCTTCGCAATGTCTGTTTACAAGTATCGCTTGGAACTGAACGAAGCAAAACGTATAGATTTGTTTATTCAAAAACAATCAAATGTAAACTATATGAAGATACTACAATACGCTTTTCAAAAAATATTTTATGGAACGTATAAAATATAAAAACTGATGCTCAAATAGTTTTCAATTTGTATACGAAACTTAAAATTGATACATTTTAGGCAATGCTTTTTTGTTTACTCTTAGAACAGCACTTACTGTAAAACTAATTTCAAATGTCATATAATACAAATTATCAGCTAATATTACAAACAGTTTAAGATAGAATTAGAACATGTGTGGCGGAAGAATATGTCAGGATTTAATCATTTAAACTACCTATAAGAAATCCATTCAGTGGATTCCCGACTCAACAACGCATATTCTAAGTGTCCTTTTTATAATGGAATTTCAAAATTGTTATCACAGCTTAGCTATCTAAAAACCATAGTACAGTACTAAGTCCCAAGTCCGGACGTCCAAAATTCGGAAAAATCCTATATACGGATGTTTTGCTAACCGATGTTTCTTTGTTTTTCACACTTTTTTACATCTTTCCGACAATTTTTTAAAAAGGAATTAAACCTGAACCTAATTGATGAAACGCAAAATAACGAACATGTTCAGAGTAAATACAACACAGCAAAATTAGAAGATTGGTAAGGTAAAATTTGTTGCATTGTATTAAAACATTTTTTTTTCTTTTCCTTTTAAAAATTATTTTTACTTATCTATCTGCTACTTTTCTATTACAATCGCAAAATTCGCGCTATGGAGGGTTAGATGAATTTTTTTTTTTTTTGACAAAAAATGCAAATAATCCGAAATTTGGAATAGCCGAGTTCCGGATTTTAGACTTATACTGTTGTAAGAAAAAACTTTCGAAACTAAATTTCGGTAAAATTTTGAGACGAAGTTCCAGGTAGATTGACTTCTTTTAAGAAAAATTAAATATTTAACAATGCACGGTGAATCATTTACCAAACATCTTACGTGCTCGAGTTTAATATTACGCTTCAAAGGAACTATCAAGACATCGTTGAAATTATACGGAATTGCCACGATTTCTTAAATAATCGTATATCTCACTGTTCATACACAGTTCAACAGGATAAAAGATGAGGGTATGATAGCTTCTCTCTCCTTTAGTAGGCCTCACTTATCAGCAACCCCGTGTACAACAGATTAAAAGTGCCGAAGCTTGATCACCTGTTCAACATGGAATTGACCTCCTACCTTTGAACTTGTACAAGTTTGCGAAACATTTGAAGTTGATCCCATAATTTAGGCGAATTGCATTTTCTAAAATGACGTGAAAACCCTCGTGAGTTTTTCAAATCAAAAGAATCAAAATTTCACATCGAATACCAAATTACAAGTCATTTGGTTCAACAATTTTCCTAGAGAATTATGTATACAAAATTCGGATCACCTAATTTTATATTAGTTTCTTATACGTTTGTTCGCATCTTCCGAAGTAATATTCCTAACGTGTTGAAATTTTTTAATCATGTTACTATTAAAGGACAACCCAATTCATACGCAATATTTTTGCAAGTTTATTTTAACGTGCAATATTAATAAAGAAATTAAAATTCAAAACAATTTTGAATAGCAGTCTTTATATGTTCATATACATCGATTTAAAGGGCCTATGTGATTGTTCGAAATTTCACCTTTCCTCCTGGTAGAAGTTAGCTACTTGCTTTTAGTATTGCAGAAAAAACAGCTAAAAATAACCAATATGTATTTTATTATATTGGAAGAGTATTATAGTATCCAGAGGAAAGAGCTGAACATTTTTGTAATCATAAGTTTCATCAAGTGTTATAATGTTGAATATTGATAAGATAAAATTTTAAATACTTCTAGGCCACATTAAGGAACAAAATTGTAATTGAATCTGGTAACTTGTTCTTTGTCATATTTTCAAACTACTTTTATGCAGAATTTGTGTGAACTCTAGTTAAGTAGGTACAAGATCCAGTATGTTCAAGATTATGTATGCACAATATCCGAATTTAAGTACATGATTTTAACACTTTTTACTTTATATCTTTTCACCATTTCATGTCGACCTGGAATGTTGTTTGGAAAATTATTTAATGGATTGGAAAATAAGCTGAATTTGACTTTGAACAGTTAGACAAACAAATTGAATTAAACACACATGATGGTAATATTTTCACGTTCTCTTTAAGATTGACCATCGCGAAAATGCCATAAATGAAAATCGGATGCCTCATAATGCTAGAAAACAGTATACTCAGTCAACAGCTGTTTGTAATGTCATACTGTAAGCAACGTATTAGATTTTGAATGCAACGTATTAGATTTTGAATGCAACGTATTAGATTTTGAATGTAACGTATTAGATTTTGAATGTAACGTATTAGATTTTGAATGTAACGTACTAGATTTTTGAATGTAACGTACTAGATTTTGAATGTAACGTACTAGATTTTTGAATGTAACGTACTAGATTTTTGAATGTAACGTACTAGATTTTTGAATGTAACGTACTAGATTTTTGAATGTAACGTACTAGATTTTTGAATGTAACGTATTTGATTTTGAATGTAACGTATTAGATTTTTGAATGTAACGTATTAGATTTTTGAATGTAACGTATTAGATTTTTGAATGTAACGTATTAGATTTTTGAATGTAACGTATTAGATTTTGAATGCAACGTATTAGTTTTTGATACGTTAAATTTTGAGTTATTCCTTAAGACCGAACTTGGAGATAGGACTGGTTTCTTGACTAGCATGACAGAATCGCAATTTTGAGCACAATTCGGCTGCAAAACGTGTTTAGGAGATTGATTTAAAATGTACCATGAAATTTCTGAAAAGTTAGTTTTGGATTCTGTTTGGTGTTTATTGTCCATTACATTTGACTCAACGGGTTCTGGTATCGAATCTCGGTATGAATATTAAGAGGATTGGTATTCATTTTAAGCCGTAGATTCCGGTTTATTAGTCTCCGTCATCTAAACCACACCATACCTATCATTTCTTACATGAGGCGTAGCTATACCAGGAACTGCGAATACCAGAGATCAACACGTGTCCAACCTAAGCGTCTTAAGATTTCCGAGAAGTCTACATTTGCTTTTTGCACTCCCGATGACCAATTAACCACTTCTATTGGTTGAAAGAACCATAGGGAAGATTCTATTGGTGAAGAGAGTCAAAACTGGTTCGAAGTCATGCAGGAAAGACTGCAGGTTGCAGAGTGTTGAAGCGTAATTTAAATGACTGATGAAAAGCACTTACCGAATTAGTGTAGGGCTGAGCGCTGAGTCGGATACAGTCCCTAACAAGTTTTTCCTTCACTAAGTTTTTCAGCTGCATCTTTGGGTACCGTCCGAATTCGGCTTTGCCTTCCTCGTACTCGTCCACATACCTGCGTCCACAGAGCACCCTGGGTGATATGTGGGCGGGTCCGCCCTCGTCCTCACTATCGGTGGTCAGTATCCTTCTGGACTTGTCGCCCTCCGCGAAGTTGCCTCTCCTGGAGGCTGTCTTCGTCTCCTTCTCCAGCCTCCGAGGGAGGGAAGCCACGACCTTCTTCTGCTCGCAGTTGTTGTGGATGACCCGCTCGTCTTCCCGCAGGTACCGCAGGGTGCTCCGCTGGACGACGGGCGACCCGTCGCCGCAGTCCCCGTCCGTGTACGCCCACTGGTACGGCCCGTCGCTGCAGTTCGCGTCCATGCCACACATACGCGGCATGCAGCCCGTCAGCGACTCCAGAGACGTGGTCTCCGGCGTGACGTGGTTGTTGGTGGCGGCGGTGGTGGTCCTGTGGTGGCGATGGTGGTTGTTGCAGCCGCGGGCGTTGGACGGCACGGACTGGTGCCGGATGAACGCCGGACGCCGCTGCACCGGCACGGGGGACGAGGAGCAGGAAGCCCCCGCCGCGAAACTGGCACCGCTGCAGTTCTCGTAATCATCCGAACTGCTCTGGGTGTTGTTCATGTACAGGTGTTGTTCCTCCAGGGTGAAGTACACCGCCGTGCCGCCTTCCTGGATCAGGCGCTTGACCGCCCGGCGGAGAATCTCCCGGTGGGCGCCGTTGGTCACCCCGATGGCGTCTAGGTCCGGCTCGCCGATCTGTTTGCAGATCTCCAAATCGTCGTATCCGTTGTCGATGAAGCTGTCGGAATACTGCGCCAGGTGCATGGCACGCAGCCATTCGTACACGATGTTGCTGTCAGTGGACATCGTGTTTCTTGGGGACTCTGGTCCGGTGGAACACGCGGTCGGTCACTGTTTCCTCAGCCGTCGCGCCACCGCGCCGTTGCGGCAGTGACCATCACTGCTGTTCGACGCCGACTGCTCACGGTCGAAACGGAATGGGATGGCACGGGAAACTGAGGGAAGCGTGGTGTGGGGTTGCCGTAGAAACCGGCTTTGGTGCTGGGGAATTCGTCGCCAACCGAAACGCGCCACACAGTGCGACACAGCATGGGTTAGTCGCTAGATTTTCATCGCCAATGGGAGATATTTTGCGAAACCGAATCTCCTGATGAATGAAATGCCCGAAATGTGTTATTTATTCGTATTTTTTGGATGTCTTTGTTCAAACCAATCTCGATTCGCCGGTCGTAATCTTCTCTTTGAAAGAGTTCCGCTGAATTGTCAAATTATGCGTGTAGAGTTGTTTTCGTTTTTGAAATTTTCCCGGATTGTGGAAGAGGTGTGACAGCATAATAAAAATGTACTTTGCAAATAATACAGGGAAACAAATGAGATCTGTCCAATCACACTGCTTTTTGAATAATTTAGAAAAAGTTTAATCTTGAACAGTGAAGATTTTAAAAATTTTGTAACGAGAATACCTGAAAGAAGCAAAGAAGAAACATTTCACTGAAATATTTAAAGAACAGTTTGTGAGAGCATAATATTTTGTTTTCTATTAAAATAGAGAAAGTAAAAACTTCAAGTTGACAAACAAACCAAAAGTAATGTGACATTGTTTAGACGTGGAAATATATTAAATTGGTTTGAATAGTTAAATATAATAATTAAACAGTTTAATACAATAATTAAACAGTTTAATACAATAATTAAAAAGTTTAATACAATAATTAAACAGTTTAATACAGTAATTAAACAGTTTAAGTTTAATAAAAAATTAAACAGTTTAATATAATAATTAAACAGTTTAATATAATAATTAAACAGTTTAATATAATAATTAAACAATTTAATATAATAATTTCTTTTGTCTCAGCTGTGTCCCTCAGGCTATCATATACAGAGAGATTTCTGACCTAGCCTGGGGCAGCGGTGGTCCGGTTGGAATTGTAACGGATTAGCAACCGGAGGGTTTCGAGTTCGAATCCATCAAACACCGTCGTGTACAAAGTGAGCTGATGCACGTTAAATCTGTCGTGGCCTCAAATGTCCTCACGTTGGCGTGGTGTGAAAGTTTGGAGAGTGAGGTGCTAGCTCAGGTGTCGTCTCGTCATCTGATCGTGTTTCTAAATTACTTTGTGTTGTCCTCGAATCTTTCCTTTAGGTGCTTGATCCCAGACTGTCGTCAATAGCCCATCGTGTTGGTCTAGTACGACATGATGTAATTTTAATGATGAAATGGTAATGGTAATTTTTGATTAACGTCGTACTAGAGCAACACAACGGGCTATTGACGACGGTCCGGGATCAATCCCTTAAGGGAAAGATTCGAGGACAACACCTCGTAATTTAGAACCACGGTCAGATGACGAAGCAACACCTGAGCTGGCACCCCACTCTCCAAACTTCCACACCAACCCAACGTGAAGACTTTCGGCCACGACATATTTAAGGTGCACCAGCCGCCTCTACACCATACGCTTACAAACGTCCATGCCCGGACCGGATTCAAACCAGGGACCTTCCGATCTTGAGGCTAACACCTTAACACACATGTTTAGTATATGAAATATATTAAACGAGCTACAAGATCCTTTTTTTTATTACTACGATAATTAAGAATTATGTTTGCAGTTTAAAGTTATCTACTTGAATCTTTTATAAATGAGTTTTCTATACACAAAGATACAACAAGATACACCAAGACACCGTTGCTCAAAATTACGATAGGTTGTATTCGGGTCTTTCTCTTCGTATTTGATCTCGGATCATCGTCAATACCCCGTTGTGCTGCTCCAGTGTTACGTTAATTTACGGCTGTTAATTACGTTAAAGTTTACGTTATTATTAATTACGTTATTAATTACGTAACGGCCGTTAAAGCCAGCCGTTAATTACGTTAATAACTATCTGTTCGAATTCCGAAAATGATGACTCTTGGCTTTTTTTTTTTTTTTTTTCAAATACGATTTTAGAACGTCCCCTAGAAAAGTTCAAAAAAATGAATTCCGAATTATTGATTGTTGGATTGTTCTAGTACGACGTTAATCAAAAATTACCAAATTTCGGAATAATTGATGGGTTAACGCCTGTGTAGATGCAAATGTCGCCAAAACGGCGATACATTTTAATGTAACCCCTATATCAGGAATGACGAACCTGTGACCCATGGGTCACATAGTGACACGCGAAGCAATTTTAGACGACACGCGAGACGATCACATTCTTTTAACTTCAATTTAATTTAACTTTTCAAATTTTGATTTTCATTCGTCGGACTGAGAGGTCCATAACCTAATTTACACACTAGAAATAATTAAAAAATAATAATTATACCCCTAACCTGCATTTATAACTTCAACTTCATTGTTCATTTGTTCAACTTCCTCTCTCCGACGTTGCCAATCACCAGTGCCATTTTTATTCCTCGTGTGTTTTTGATGTGGGAGGTGATATGTCGAAGACTCTGATACGAAAGTGTGTAAGCGTAGCGAGTTGAAGATCGTATCACAAGGAGTGGCTTCACAAATTAGGGGTCATAGAAAAAGATGAAAAAGTGTTGTGCGTTAATTGTAACGAAACTGTTGTTTCACGTAGCAAGAAAAGATTGAAATTTTCAATAGGAAATTGAAGCAATACCAGGCACAGACTTCTATTTTCAAATCTACATTTTGTCCAAAAAATAACATTACAGCGGCGAGTTTTCATTTGTCATACTGCATTGCGAAACACGAGAGACCACTGTCAGACAGCGACTTTTTGAAAAAATCTTTCCTAGTATGCTTGGACAACCTATTTGACGATTTTGAAAATAAGGACTCGATAATTAAACGTATCCAAGAATTGCCGTTGAGTAGGAATACGGTAAAAGATAGAATCTTGTCACTGAATAAAGATGTTTCCGATCAACTTTCGTCCGATTTAAAAAAATGCAGAAATGTATTCTATATCTTTGGACGAGAGCACAGATGTCACCGGACTTACCCGACTTGCAGTTATTGTCAGACACACTTCTGGAAGTATGATGATGGAGGAATTGATTAAATTGATGACATTAAGAGGAAGAACTACTGGTACTGATATATGAATGAAGTTAAGAAAGAGTTCACTGAATTGAATGTTGACCTAAAGAAGATCGTATCCGTAACGTCTGATAGAGTTCCAAGCATGATAGGAAAGCATGTTGGTTTCGTTAAGCTTCATGAAAAAGAAATAGGACACTCTTTGGTCAAATTTCACTGCATTCTGCACCAAGAGGCACTTGGGACAAAATACATTTTAAATTGTTTTGAAAATGTGCTTTCTGGTTGTAACGAAAGTCGTTAATTTTATTGCAGCACATGCTTTTGCTAAACGGCAATTTTCAAATTTATTGGAGGAAGTGGATGCTTAGTATTCGGATTTGGTTATGTACAATAATGTTCGATGGCTAAGTTGAGGTCAAGTTTTGGAACTTTTCATTAGTTTGTTTTACGAAATTAAGTTATTTTTAGATGAAAAGGGTAAAGTTTTTCCAGAATTCACAAATTTGAATTGGTTGAATTATCTCATGTTCCTTTGTGATTTCTCAGGGCACTTTAATAAGCTAAATAAGAAACTTCAAGACCGTGGTCAAATCGCCGTAACAATTTACGAAATTCTCAAAGCATTTGTTACAAAGCTAGACATATATTCAAATGACCTGGTTCCTGGTAAATTGGATTATTTTCCATCATTAAAAGAATATTTTCTAACATCATCCTATATTGCCAGCAATGTCGAAAATATAACAGAAGTCTTAAAACACTATTCTTCAGTATTAGCAAATGCTAAAGAAATATTTGACTAAAGATTCTCCCAGTTTCGTGAAATGGAGAAAACTTTACAGTTTGTCATTTTACCACACAAACTTATATTTGAATATCTTAAATTATCTTTCGATTGGCTTCAAATTGATAACACTTAGAAATGGAAATAGTTGAATTTCAAAACAGTGTTGTATGGACGAATAAATTTGCAGAACTAAGCATAAACTTAGAAAAAAAAATTACAAGATCTTGAAAATTGTCACGAATATATTTCAATAACAAGCACTGAAAATATTATTTTAACTACTGCCTAATTCGCTAATGTCGATGAAAAAGTTAGCAGGAGCTCTTTTGACAATGTTTGGTTCAACCTACGTTTGAGAACAGTTGTTTTTGACAATGAATGTTATTAAAAGTAAGAATAGAAATCGGTTCGGTATCGACTTGTCCGTTGCGTGTGTACGATTAAAAATTTCAAATATCGAACCGCTTATAAATAAGTTATCGTCCAAAAGACAACAAGTGTCACATTAAATTCGATAATTCTGTACTTATTTTCTTCCTGATATTGATAGTTTTAAATAAACCATAATAAAAAGTTAAATTCGTTTTTGTTGTAAATATACAGTCAGTATCGGTTATATGGTCAGCTCAGTGGACCAGAAAAATCAGACCATATAAGCGAGGTGACCATATATGCAGAACAATACTACACTATTTAATTATGGCGAGATTATATTCACATATCAGAATATAGTGCTCATAAACAAATAATTAAACTTTTAAGAACATTTTAAAAATTAATTCGCGAAGTAAAAACTACAGTAAGAAGTACGCAATATTTTTTTTAGTGAAATTTATTAGCTTACCTTACTAATCTAAGTACAGTACGCATACATATGTGCATTCATATGCAATGCACTTATTTAAAATATTCAGGTATACAAGATTGCCGCCTTTTCTTGGTTGCTAACACAACTTTTTCTAAGTCCCTAATAACTTTTAAATGTCCATCTGCTGCTTCGGAATTAGTAAAAAAACACCCTTGGTCATCTATATGGCTTTAAGCGCATGTGATGTTGATACTGATTTCTTTTCACATTCACTGTCATCCTCATCATCGCTTCCTTCGTCATTCAAATTCAACACATACGAAACAATATTTTGTATTGAAGCTTCACTGTTACTAGCGAGATCTTCATCAATTTTTGCATACAGATTTTGGCCTGGAATTGCATAACCGCGAATACGCAGCTTTTCTGCTAGTTCAGTTTAGGGGAGATCTTCATCGGCGTCTTCAGATAGTTCTTCAGACTTGGGAGAACTGTGAAATCCAGCATGTTCGGAAGCAATTTGCAATAGTTTTCTGTGACACCGTATTCCAATTCTTTCGAGAATGTCTCGCAACAGTTCGTACATCTTTCCATTCTTTTAAGGAACTACTGTCAAAAGCAGGAACTTCTCCGCACAATTTTTTAAAGGATTGGTTATGCCTTGATTTAAATCGCTGTAGCCAGCCATTGCTAACAACGATACTTGACTCGTAAAGTTCATTAGCAAATTCCAAGGACATTTCTTTCAAAACATTCCTGGATATAGGAGCATTTTGCGATCGTGCATATTTAATCCATGACAGAAGAGCCTTATCTAAATTCTCATAAAGTGACAATCGCTGATGTTTTCTTTCTTGATCGCAGATTTGAACATTTGAAGAGCAAAGTTTGGCTGCTGAAATGTTTTTTAATGTTTTCCGGTGTATCGAATTTGTTTTGGCCCAAGCAGTTTTTGGGGAGGAAGAGAATTGAGGTGGGTGTGTAACGCCGACGATGAATTCAACACAAAAGAGAAATGGGGGAAGGGAAGGGAAGTAAAGGCGTGAATTCAGATCCTCTCCGGGGTCGCACTGACTTTTTTTTCTGGTCATTCCCTGTGTTGCTTCAGTCTCAAGAAATGTTACAATAACTATTTTAAACGATAGCATCATTGAAAAGATATAAAAACCGACCATTAACCGATTACCAGGAAAATAAAATGACTATATAAGCGGTGCGCTTTAACACACGTTCCCTATTAAGTTAGACGGGACTTAAGAAAACTGACCAAATAAGCGGGGTGTCCTTATAAGAGGGTGACCATATAGCCGGTACTGAGTGTATATCGTATAATTTTTTAAACATCCGAAGGCCTTCCAAAGGCCGAAAAAAAAATTTTAAGTGACAAGCGGTGCTAATTTCTACGATTTTAAGACATTTTATTTTGACAGGCGTTAGAAAAAGGTTCGCCATCCCTGCAATATATTATCGTGCGAGAGTATTCAGTCAACAGGAGTAAAATCTTCACTTTTTCGGTCTTGTTTGCATTGAAAATTCCTCTCATAAAAGTAGGAAAGATTGATACAAAACTAGCGATTCACTTCTTCGCTGATACAGATGTTTGGATATGTAATAAATGTAGAAAAAAATGTTAATAGCTTGTATTTTTCCTGAACATTTCCAACTTTTGTAGCAAAAGTGATTCTGCTGGCCTTATAAATAGGAATATCTCTGAACTCCCTCCTAAAAATTTAAAATATGCTTAGAGTAGATATCAAACTCGGTTATTCTCCCCTTCCTCTTCCAGACGGCGCACGCAGAATTAAGAATAATGTTCAGAACAGAGCCCGCGAAATTCTCTTACCCCCCAGTTACGGTGAATGAAGACAAACAATCATTTGTTACACATTCCATGATCGAAGTTTATGCTGTTCGCTGAAGAATGCATGGACGGGGGAATACAAAAGAAGGAATAACGGCGTCTGTCTGTCGGCTTGTACGAGCCCCATTTGAATTCCATCTCCCTTTGGATGTTCATTTGCCGCCCATCGATTGGTCGGTTGTGTTCCAGAAGCAGTTCCCGGAATGTGATCCCGGATTCGTTTTCGGAGAATGTTGAAGTTTTCGGAATGGTGCTTTCGTTCATTTTTCATCTGTGTCTGGGGAGGATCGTGGGAGTCGGTTTCTGGGGTTAACCCCTTATGACTCAAGGACCAGATTTGACGGGGTTTCCTCATTTCTCTGAATTTGTATTTGGGATCATCTGTCTTCTTAATAGGTATTCTTCATTTCTTTTGGACTCATTTTCAAACGTTATGTTAAAAGGAATATCGGAATAGCTCTGTGTTTAAGAGGTGAATGGATGTCATGGCGTAGTGTCCATGCAAGCCCATAATACAGGCATTCTCAAATAAAAAAAAATTAGGATTTGGTAGCAAAAACAATTCAGGAAAAACGAAGAAAAAAAATTGCTTTTTTGACACACCTAAATGAGACGTCATTTTACATTTTAATGTCCTTGATTTTGATGTTCCTTCCTTTCAGCTACTAATGATTTCTTGCTATAATTGGTTAATGGAGTTTGCCATGTGCAACGGACACTTTCAATACACTCTCCTCTCTCGCCTCGTACTTCTTACTGAGGGTAGCATCCATCCCAGCTAACATGAGCCATGGGTCCTTGCGCATGGTTTGTTATTCTGTTCTCATTTTCCCGCTTTTGTAAAAGACTTCTTCAAGTTCTAAGACGGCGATCGGTTCATCCATAATCAGACTTGGACGCAATTGCGCTTTTCGTTAATGGAATTTGCCATATGCAACAGGCACTTTCAATACACTCTCCTCTCTCGCCCCATGCTTCCTATTGAGACTAGCATCCAGCCCAGATAATATGCACCCTGGGTCCTTGCGCATGTTTTGTTATTCTGTTCTCATTTTCCTACTTTTGTAAATGACTTCTTCAAGTTCTAAGACGGGGATTGGTTCATCCATAAGATCTGACGCAATTGCGCTTTTCGTTAATGGAGTTTTCCATTTGCAACGGGCATTGTTTATAACACTCATCAATCGCCCCATGCTTCCTTCTGAGGATAGCATCCAACCCAGCTAAGATACGGCCTGGGTCCATGTGCATGTTTGTTATTCTTTTCTCATTTTCCTACTTTTGTAAATGACTTCTTCAAGTTCTAAGACGGGGATTGATTCATCCATAAGATCTGACGCAATTGCGCTTTTCGTTAATGGAGTTTTCCATTTGCAACGGGCATTATTTATACACTCATCAATCGCCCCATGCTTCCTTCTGAGGATAGCATCCAACCCAGCTAAGATACGGCCTGGGTCCATGTGCATGTTTGTTATTCTTTTCTCATTTTCCTACTTTTGTAAATGACTTCTTCAAGTTCTAAGACGGGGATTGGTTCATCCATAAGATCTGACGCAATTGCGCTTTTCGTTAATGGAGTTTTCCATTTGCAACGGGCATTATTTATACACTCATCAATCGCCCCATGCTTCCTTCTGAGGATAGCATCCAACCCAGCTAAGATACGGCCTGGGTCCATGTGCATGTTTGTTATTCTTTTCTCATTTTCCTACTTTTGTAAATGACTTCTTCAATTTCTAAGACGGGGATTGGTTCATCCATAAGATCTGACGCAATTGCGCTTTTCGTTAATGGAGTTTTCCATTTGCAACGGGCATTATTTATACACTCATCAATCGCCCCATGCTTCCTTCTGAGGGTAGCATCCAACCCAGCTAAGATACGGCCTGGGTCCATGTGCATGTTTGTTATTCTTTTCTCATTTTCCCGTTTTTGTAAATGACTTCTTCAAGTTCTAAGACGGGGATTGGTTTATCCATAGTCAGGATCGGAAGCAACTGCACTTTTCGTTAGGGGAATTTGCCATGTGCAACGGAATACACTCTCATCTTTCACGCCATGCTTCCTACTGAGGCTAGCATCCAGCCCAAATCAGATGAGCCCTGGGTTTTTGCGCATGAGTGTTATTCTTTTCTCATTTTCCCACTTTTGTAAAAGATTTTTTCAAGTTCTAAGACGGGGATTGATTCATCCATAGTCAGGATCGGACGTAATTGCGCTTTTGGGGGCACCTTTTCAGCACAGGGTGACAAATGATTTGTATTTGGTGCTCTTTTAGGATAAGAATAAGCGTCGTATCTAGTTGACTTATAAGGTTATCCGAAGCTAAGGTATGGATTTTTTTAAACTTTCGATTGATTCTCGTTATCTACTTACCAATGTTACGCTACAATACTGATGGATGGATTACACACACAAACACATCGTTAATTCCAGCTGAATGTAATGTGAATAACTCCAAGTCTCGGTTAATTGTACGTTAAAATCTCTAATTCCATCAAAGTATGTAGAGTTAAAAGGTGAGGTTACAATGGGGCATTTGGGAGCAGGTTTTTCGTGTAGTAAATGTCTATAAGGAACAACGTCTTGCAGTGTCTTGTCAGTTTTACATATTTTGTTAAGAATATTTTCTTGTATCTCGTTATGAATGGGTGAACGATGTGAAGTGTCTTTTGGTGTAGTGGTTATAGCGTTTGTCACACAATACTTCCGGGTTTGAATCCCGACTTGTAAGATTACGATGTTGGAGATTTTTCCCTGTTGGGAGTAATTAAAAGACGAACAATAAAAACAGAAATTTTATTATGAATTTTCTTTGTAGTATGAGGAGCTAATTGATTCAAGACCGGTTCAATACCTCTCAATCATGTAGTTAGATTTAGCAATAAAATAACATTCATTGTTGTTAAGTTTGCTCTTTCACTTCGGGGAATGCACCCGGATACAGGGATTCAACACACGAAAGGCTTTAAATGTTCTCCTCTAACTGTAAGAATAAATATATGGTTTTCTGTTCTAATCGATTGCCTTTTAATGTAAAATAAACAAATCCATCTATGCAGCTTATTTTATGTTCATATACTAATCCATTATATGTCAGAAAATATGGTTCTCTTTATCAACGCTAAAATTATGGCATTTTGGATGTCAATGATTGTCTCCTGGCAGGGACTGAACTCTCAAAAACGACCGTATCGCCAACGTGTCTTATTTTTCTATCCACCAACAAAAATGTTTATAATATCTAGAAGAATAAAAGATTTTTTTTTCTTCCAATGGCGGGCACTGAATTCCATTCCTTTTGCCACTACAAGGCCGGAAGAGATGGTCACTACTTCCAATGGCGGGAACTAAAGACTTGTCCTTGGCCACAACAATGCCAGAAGTGATGGCCACTTGTGAAGGAGCACCCAATGGGCGACCATCATTACCCCTAACAAAGAACAGCACAATTTTACAACCATGCCCTGACCCCAGATTCGAACCAGGAACCTTCCGATCCAGAGGCTATCATCTTGACCACTAGACCGGTTGGTCGGCAGTCTCAACAGGAGAACAAAAGAACGATTCATAAATTGAGTTTAGGGTAAATTTTTTCTTTATCCAATGACGGGCATTGTTGATTTGTAATCATTTTGCCACAACAATGCCAGAAGTGATGGCCACTTGTGAAGGAGCGCCCAATGGGCGACCATCATTACCCTTAACAAAGAACAGCACAATTTTACAACCATGCCCTGACCCCAGATTCGAACCAGGAACCTTCCGATCCAGAGGCTATCATCTTGACCACTAGACCGGTTGGTCGGCAGTCTCAACAGGAGAACAAAAGAACGATTCATAAATTGAGTTTAGGGTAAATTTTTTCTTTATCCAATGACGGGCATTGTTGATTTGTAATCATTTTGCCACAACAATGCCAGAAGTGATGGCCACTTGTGAAGGAGCGCCCAATGGGCGACCATCATTACCCTTAACAAAGAACAGCACAATTTTACATCCATGCCCTGATCCCGGATTCGAACCAGTAACCTTCCTATCCAGAGGCCAACACCTTAACCACTAGACCGGTTGGTCGGGTTTAGGGTAAATGAGTAGGCAGGTTGTTTCATTAATGTCTCTTTCGAGCAACACATCAGACTATTGGTTACGGTACGGAATGGAGAGATCAGAGGACACCTCTTAGTTTTAAGAAAACAGTCAACAAACCTAAGCCGGTAACCTTACATTCCAAACTAGAGTAGATGATTTAGTCCTGTGGTTTGGTTAGTTGATTTGGTTTTTATAGTACAAGTTCCGCAACCAGACTAACATTTAAATTAGACTCAGATGGGTTATTGGTAATTTTTTAGTTAACGTCGTACTAGAACAACACAACGGGCTATTGACGACTGTACCTTAAGGGAAATACCTTAAGGGAATACCTTAAGGGAAAGATACGAGGACAACACCTCGTAATTTTGAGCCGACCAACCGGTATAGTGGTTAAGGTGTTAGCCTCTAGATCGGAAGGTTCCTGGTTCGAATCCGGGTCCGGGCATGGATGTTTGTAAACGTATGGTGTAGAGGCAGCTGGTGCACCTTAAATCTGTCGTGGCCGAAAGTCCTCACGTTGGGTTGGCGTGGAAGTTTGGAGAGTGGGGTGCCAGCTTAGGTGTTGCTTCGTCATCTGACCGTGGTTCAAAATTACGAGTTGTTGTCCTCGAATCTTTCCCTTAAGGGACTGATTCCGGACCGTCGTCAATAGCCCGTTGTGTTGCTCTAGTACGACGTTAACTAAAATTACCATTACCATTACCATTACCTCGTAATTTTGAACCACGGTCCGATGACGAGGCAACACCTGAGCTGGCACCCCACTCTCCAAACTTCCACATCAACCCAACGTGAGGACTTTCGGCCTCGACAGATTTAAGGTGCTCCAGCCGCTTCTACACCATGCGCTTACAAACATCCATGCCTGGACCCGTATTCGAACCAAGAACTTTCCAATCTAGAGGCTAACACCTTAATCACTATGCCGGTTGGTCGGCTAGTCTCAGCTGGGTAAATTCGTCCATAATGATTAAATTCCTTTCACTGCAGCGGTTCAAAATTACGGGGTGTTGTCCTTGGATCTTTCCCTCAAGAGGCTGATCCCGGACTGTCGTCAATAGCCCGTTGTGTTGCTCTAGTATGACGTTAACTAAAAATTACCATTACCTTTCACTAAAATGTTGAGGTTTCTTCTCCCTGGGAAGGTAGCAGTGGCCCAGTTGGAACAGTAACTAATTAACAACCAGACGGTTGCGAGTTCGAATCCAGCAAACACCGTCGTATACAAAGAGGATGGTGTGCGTTAAATCTGTCGTGGCATAAAATGTCCTCACGTTGCCGTGGTGTGGAAGTTTGGAGAGTGGGGTGCCAGCTCAGGTGTTGCCTCGTCATCAGACCGTGGTTCAAAATTACGTGGTGTTGTCCTTGGATCTTTCCCTTGGTGATTGATCCCAGACTGTCGTCAGCAGCCCGTTGTGTTCTTCCAGTACGACGTTAATTAAAATCTACCTATTATCTCCCTGGTATATATCTCTAGATTGTCAATTTTTAACTATCCTGATAGCTGTTTCAACTAGGTACTTCTTCAGGTATATTCCCATGAATCTTATTGCATCAATTTTTAAATATGTAGTTATTCACCCCACCCTCCATCTACAGTTAATACTTCACTAGTAAAAGTATGTATATTCTAGGTGGTAAATACGTATGGAACTTCCTAAATAAACACAAAAGAATTAATAAAAACTAATACACATCTAGTTAAAGATTGTTCCAAATATTCCACTTTTCTCAGTAACACATGCAAATCTTTATAGATAATATTGCATCAATTTTATTACATTTAATGCAAATCTCTTATATTATTAATGCTTTTTATAAAATTTGATAACTAAGATGTATTATCAAATTTAAAAATACAGAGGCAATAATGCATCGGGTAAAAACCATGCTTCTTGAGATTATCTAATCCTCGCTTTTATTTCTTTCTAACATACAAATTCTAAGCAGTATAATGTATCAATTTTAATATGTACGAAAAAAAGTTTTAATTTAAGTTAAAAAAGACTTAATTTTTTATTCATACTGAATCTGGATACAAAAATGTTAATAGTTCAAATATTTATAAAGTTATTAAAGCCTATACAGTTCGAAAAAAAAATAATACGTTGAATAAAATATTTTTATGAAATATCTCAACACAAACTTTTCATTCTTCCTGACATACTTACTGTGAATCTTCGAAATAGCGCTGCATAATTTCAAAATAAATTGACAAATCAGTCACTTCTCATTCTTCACTTTTCAGCAACTAAAATATTAAAAATAGATACATGCATGAATGTCAGTAAAACGACAACCCAGCCAAATACAGGATAAAAGAAACGAATGTTGTTTAAGTCATTTAAAATTTTCATGCATGGTTCTCATTCTTTCCGACACTCCCGAAGAAATATTATGTATAATATTGTTTAACTTAAAATACAAATTTTGTATAAATTTGAATACAAATTTGTCAACACCATCATTTTTCTCTTTCACACTTCTTTTAAAATCAGAATATGCATCGTATGAAGTTCCCAAAATCCACACATTAATGAAACATTGTGAAAAGGTAGTTAGGTAGATATTTAATTAACGTCACACACACTATTTAAGTAACGTCACACTAACGGAACAGCACGGCGGGCGATTGGCGATTGTTGTAAAAAGAAAATGCCTGTGTTTGTGTTTATTATTTTTAAGATTTCATCTCTAACTCTTTCACGATTACATTCTATTCACTGACACAAAGAAGTAAGATCATATAAATAGAAATTTGGCCAACACTTCTCATTCGTTTCGAATTTAATAACGGAATAAGAAGTTTTTTTTTGGGTGCATAGGGTAAATACTCGTAATATTGAACACAGCAATATCTCGAAAGATAATTATCAAATTCTATCAGACTTTGATAATTATCTTTCAGATTGATCGATCAGAACTTGCATAAAATGCTTTTGTGTTAGAAAAAGCACCCATATATTATTTTGAGCATTAGTCGAGAATTTGTTTCTCTTTCAATGGAAGCATTTTTGTCTTTAAGGGTGTTGAATTTATTTTAGAGGCTCCTTTGAAAAACAAATTATGTAAGAGAAAATAATTCATAATTATTTTAGTGCGTGATTTAAATCATAAAATGCAATTATTTGTGAATTTTCAAAACTAGTTTTTTCTAAGTGTAAGTTTTGCTATTGATCTTTTCAATCGGAATTGATCCTGGACAGTCGCCAATAGCCCGTTGTGTTGTTCCAGTGCGACGTTAATTAACTACAGAGTGTACAGATTCGCTGAAGATATAAAACATTTTGAGAGTAAAACTTTTTCAAAATTGTTTTACTTTCGGAGCCTTAGGAATGCTATATCAAAGTTCTTACAATGACACTTATTTTCCCTATTCTGTGCATATGACACCAGCAGAAACGGCAATTTAAAAGGCCATTCCTCTATTGCAAAAGCTCAAAATCTATTAGTGCTTTGACTCATGAAAGAATGCATGTCTTCCAAGAACGAAAGTGGAAAACAAATACCTTCGCAGGAACTGATGTCTATAACCTATATTCTGAAACCAGTTTATCAGCAGACATGATAGCAGCCTTGTGTACAACTGCAAGTACTAGTTAGATTACTCAGTGTAAGTAGCCATTGTTATTGCTAGTTACCTTGAAAGAGACCTTTTGACTGCTTCACAAAGTCTTCCATAGTTTAAGTAACCCCAAAACGACATTTCCTTTCGAGAAAATTCAATTTGAGAAAAAATGAAACGCACATAGAATATATATATATATATATATATATATATATATATATATATATATATATATATATGTAGGGTGCTGGGGTTTTATTAAGTGAATACTTCTAGTTGAATTCGATTTATTATAGATAATATGTACAGAGTGTTTAAAAATGGCGCATCGCGATCACGTCCGTCAACATAACATCAATCGTCTCGTCTGCCGTGATCCGATGCGCGCGCGATCAAAAAACGATCGCGCTTCTTTAAGTGAAAGTTGTACTTCTTTTCAGGTAAAAGTTGTAGTGCTTATCTTAGGATAGCCGTGGGGCTTAACCCTACATTCGGCCATCCTACCTGGTCATCTGCCCTCAGATGACAGCACTCACATAAACAAAAATTTTGAGAAATACAAATGTAAATACAATAAAAAGAAGCAATTAGATGAAATGAATAAGACACAATTATAAAGAAATCAAATATGCACAGTAAACAAAAACTATATCAATAATCCTGGTTCAAATTGTCCTTAGAAAAATAAGTTTAGGAAAGTTTATCAGTCCAGTGTTTCATATATTCAATGCAGGTGGTGGTTTTTATTGGTACATCACAGAAACCACATTTTTCAACATCATATGTGTCATTGTTTTTAAGCTTAATTACCTTATAGGGTCCTAGGAATTTGCACTTAAGTTTCAGTCCAGGTCCAAATTCAGTGCGTTTGATTGCAACTAAATCATTTAGTTTGAATTTACGCGGTGGTCTACGTCGAAGATTGTAGGTCTTTCGGTTTTCTTCCTGTACTTTCAGTATTTGTCGCTTAGCTGCTCGTCTGAGGTCTTCACGGGATTGCAGAAAATCGGACTGAATTTCAGTATTCAGTAGGTCTGTAATCTGCACGTCATTCCTGGACTTCATTTTTGTACCAAAAAGTTGTTCGAAAGGACTTGTATTAATGCTTCTTTGAAATGTGGAGTTGATTGCTTGTTGGACATCAACCACATGGGTGTACCACTTTGTTGGGTCGTCGATGGATAATTTGGACAAAACAGCAATAATGATGGAATTCAAGCGTTCAACTTGTCCATTGGCTCTGGGAAAGCCGGTAGTTATTTGGAGATGGCGAATACCTTCTTCGGAGCAGTAGGTTTTAAAGTCGTTTGAGGAAAATGCAGGGCCTCTGTCAGAAATGATTTGTGTAGGGTTTCCAAATAGAGTTTTCTGAGTTTCTATTTTAGAGATGACCTCAGCACAGTCGGTGGATTTGGTTGGGTAGAGCCACACAAATTTTGTAAAAGCACCAATGATTGCAAATATGTGCTTGTTAGCAGCCTCCGAGTTGTAGGTGGTAGGTAGGTATTTTAAACGTCGCACTGGAGCAACATAACGGGCTATACGAGTTGTAGGTGACACAAATTCGTTCAATGCAACTATCCTTTTTGTATTTCTCTCTTCTATATCTGTGAAGCTTTCTTTGTGTATGCACATTAACATGATGGAATAAAAATGCTTGACAGATCCGGCCCTTGCACCTTGAAAAACCAACCAGCAACATCATTTCAAGATATCATCAATCTTCATAATCAAGAAATCCTCAATCATCATAATTAAGAAATCATCAATCATCATAATCAAGAAATCATCAATCATCATAGTCAAGAAATTGAAAATTTTCAAGATTCAAGTATTTTAATTCAATCATCTAGCCGTCAAGCATTTGCACTGTAATATAGTTTGAACAAAAAATCTATGCAAAGAAATGAACCCTGTAAATACATTGTATGATTCGGTATCATGCATCTCAACGATTCGCAAAATTTTCATGGAAGATTATTCCTAATTTTGACATTTGAAATCCTGAAGACAGATATTTTCAACAATATTTCTGTATGAATATAAGGAAAGGAATTTCCACACACATCCCATTTATAAGGAAACAGTAAGTTTCTTTGTTCGTGTCATGTGAGGGTTCTAAGTGTCAGGAATCACCAGATGAGTGATAATTTTCCTCCCCTGCTGGATGTTGTGGGACAAGACCACATTGGCGGACAATTTGCTGCCTGTCTGAACATGTTTGGGACCCTACTCGTTTGAGCAGTCAAGTGTGGGGTATTAGATCCAGTATGAGAAGAATAGCGGTATAACTAGCCTTTTTAGCCGCAAATGAATGGAAAAGTCCTGCATAGCACTATTTTTTACCATCTTCGAATGAAGACCTAAAACATTTGAAGGTTGTCGTCTTATTGCCAATATTACTTTTGATATTGATAACTATAAATAGGAATCTGAAAGTTTTGTAACAATGTGTTTTTTTACCCGGATGGGGGGCATTTGTCTACAGAAAATAAAACCTGGTTATTTTCCGGTTTTTCAATGGAGATATCTCGCCATTAGAAGAGAATGACGAAATCCTGATCTCGTCATCATCCAAAAAGGATCAGTATCTTGATGACAAGATATCTCGATATTAGTAAAATAAGTCAGATCTTGATGGACGAGATATCTCATCGAAACCATTTGCAGAGGGTTAAAAGAGACCCGAGACTAATGGAGGGTAAAATTATAATATTGGAGTTCAACCATTTTGTTACAAATTATCCAAATTAATCGATATCAAAATTTATCAAATGGTGAGGCAAATTATTCCAGAATGTAACTCAAATTAAACAGATTAACAAACAGATAAATTTTTTATTATATTTTATCTATATGCGGTTATTTAAAATGCGTTTAGTTGTTAAAAACAAACTTCTAGTTTTTATTACATGCAGAGAAAACAAGGTTGAATATTTTTTAATCAAAGAACATTCAAAACATTCATAATATATCAATATACATTTTAATATTCAAAAAACATACAAAAATACATTTTAATATTCAAAAATATAGCTAATTATTTTAATAAAGAAGGGGATTTTAGAAAGGAAAATTGACTGGATACTATAGAACATATAAAATGCCTCTATTTAATCAAACTTCTCTATGTAAACTGAGAAAAACGGAACATGTGTTATCTGTTACACTTGCAAAATGAACAACAAATGATGTAGCAAAAAAAGTTTTACAAATTATAACTATAGGAAAAAATAAACAATCTAATTAGATAAAATTAGAGATCGGTAAGGAGAGTGTGTTCTTTTGGTTTGTTAATCAAAGGTCAATTTTGCAAGGCAATATTTCTGAGATTCAGATTTGTATTATGTCACTTTTAACCCTTTAAGAGTTTCAATGAGATATCTCGTCTGTCTAGACTTAATCAGTTTTGCAAATGACAAGATACCTGGTCGAGATAAAACTGCCCTATTGCCACATTGTTACTCCAAGGTAATGGCAATCCAAGTAGGAAAAACAAATCGTACCCTGCCCAGAACAGGTGACTCATTGGAACAGGTTTATGCATCAGAGGATGGTTATTGCAGAACAGTTTTCGACACGAAGATAAACCAATTGCCTCTTGCCCAGAACTGATTACTCTTTGGAAAAGATTTAAGCTTCAGAGGATGGTTATTGCAGAACAGTTTTCGACACGATGATAAACCACCAGAATGTTTAAACTGAGGCCACTGGCCCTGGTTGGTGGAGCTGAAAAATAGCACGAAAAGCTTAAACCTAAAAAAGGGTTTCGACGAAATATCTCGTCCATCAAGTTCTGATCAATTATGCTACTGACGAAATATCTCGTTTTCAAGATACTGTCGATATGTATATGATGAGAAGATCAAGATCTGGTTAGTTTTCTTTTAATGACGAGATATATTGTCCATTCTGGGCATTTTTACTAATGACGAAATACCTCTTCCCGACGACCTACCATGAGGATTCATTTATACTTTCACCCCCCT
This sequence comes from Metellina segmentata, assembly GCA_947359465.1. NCBI lineage: Eukaryota > Metazoa > Arthropoda > Arachnida > Araneae > Tetragnathidae > Metellina > Metellina segmentata. The sequence goes on from OX375874.1 coordinate 85,779,973, forward strand.
CCCCAGCTCATCCCTCATGAAGCAAATCTTCTCTCAGTACTTTCAAAATTAGTCACCCTGTATCTTCGGGATGAGTGCATGAGTTTATCTACAAAGGGCGTTTCATAAAAACTGAGAGTAAAATCATAAAAAATCTAGAAATATATTCAAAGAAAAACATACATCATTCTTTTTCAAAAAACCTTCCCTTAGATGATATGCAAAGGTCCCATCGTTCAACCCACTTTTCAAAACAAGTAGAGAAGCCTTTTTCTGGAAGCTGCTTCAAAGAACCCTGCACTGCTGAAATAACTTCAGAATCTGTATTAAATTTTCTACCACGGAGCTTCTCCTTCAACGTCGGAAACGGCCGGAAATCGCATGGTGCGAGATCTGGACTGTAAGGGGAATGTGGCAGGATTTTAATATTGCATTCACTAAGATATTGCATCAATACCTCTGGGGGTACCTAATCAGGGGATTATCGGCCTCTGATTGGGATCTAAGTTACGATTTTTGTGAGTGAATGGATGTATGAAAGGAATTCCTGTAAAACGGAAGTGTCATGCATGTCAAGCAAAAGTCGGACTTTCCCCCCAAAGGGGCTCACTTACATGGAAGACGCACCCCCTCGCCTCTTGCCGTCTTTGACGGGCCTGGCACTCCTTTGGTCTGCCAGTGTAGGCATGAGAAACAACAACAACAACTAAGATATTGCTGAACAGAAGTAGCGACACGCGGGCGAGCATTATTGTGATGTAATGTCCAATTCCCTACCAGTTCATGTCGCTTTCTCGATATGTGTTGTCGCAAAATTTTCAAAAATGAAATATAATATTCACCATTCACAGTAATTTTTTGTGGCACAGCATACTGATAGATTACACCTTTATTATCAAAAAAATAATCATCATGTCCATTCCAGCAGATTTGGTTTGTCGGATTTTTTTCGGAGGCGGAGAATCAGCGTGTTTCCTTACACTTGTTGCGGACTTGATAAGGGGATCAAAATGATGCACACAAGTTTCATCACCTGTTATTACAGTCTTTAGGAAATTCGGATAATTTTGAAGCATCGGTTTCCACTCACAACATTGGTGAATTCTTGTTTGCATTTGTTCTTTAGTAAGGTGATGAGGGACCCATCTGGAACAAACATGGTGAAGCTGTAAATTGTTGCGTAGAATGCGAAATATCGACGTTTTCGAAATGTTAGTTGTTTCCGCTATCTCCTCACATGTCATTCGCCGATTTTCTTGCAAGATTGCCCACACAGTGTCAAAATTTCGATCATTCACAACACTTTCTGCTCAGCCATGCTTAGGAGCCAGTTCTGCAGACAAACGTCCTTTTTTGAAATCACCATGCCATCTAAAAATCGTAGACTCATTAAAACATTTGTCTTTGTAAGTTTCTTTCATTAACTTAACTGTTTCTGGAGCTGTTTTGCTAAATCAATATCAAAATTTTATGGCAGGACGCATTTCGTTTTTTAACTTTGAATTACTCACCTCCATTTCTGTAGGGCAAATAAAAGCAGTTCTTTAAACTAGCACGAAACTAGGAAAATAAAATCGTCTGATTCGTTTAGAATATTTATAATTGTACGGTTAACAGTTTGAAAAAAATCGTCGGCACTTTTATCTTTTAGTTTCGAAGTGTTGCCACTGCGTAAAAAATTCATTCTCAGCTTTTATGGAATGCCCCTTGTATACGTAGGTTCCCATCATAAACTTAATAATTTGTTTGGTGAAAGTTCATTGTACGTTCGTTACTTGATACACTTCTTGATTCAACAAATTCATACATTAAAAACTGCCCCCAAATTTTCTCCTACAGTCTTTCTTGATTTCTCTATCTCTCTCTTCTCGCTTCCTGATTCCTTAACTCGATCCTATCTGAACTGTTACAGACGAAATTTTACAATGAATACATTCGAAGGCAAAGAAACTTACTTGTTGTTCAAACTGAGTTACGCCATTATTCCAGCCCCTCCTCGGTCCAGGGAAAGATTCAAAGAGGGGGGGGGGGGAGCTCACCGAGCAATCCCCATCTCTTTCAATCGGTGTCCGATCGGTATTGGGAGAAAGCTTGTGGAAGAAGTCTTGCAGAAATGATTGATAGCTCCGGCCACTTTTCTCTGCTGTCCTTTCCTTCGCGCTTATAAGCCTTTTTGAAGGGCGTGAAAGAGATTACTAGGTGGTGGGGGAGCTTGCTATTGGGAAGCAGTGGTTCCTGTAGCGACAAATTTTAGCCGTAATCGGTAATTTACGTTGATATTGTGATTCGCCGCTTTCTATTCACCCGGACGTTATTTTGCCGCCACAGCGATAATGTGAGTGGGCTTGATGTGAAAGGATCTGACTCAGCTGTGATGGTGGACATGATTTTGTTTATCTTCAACTCAGGTTTATATTGCTGTGCTCAGTAGTGCGGAAGAAGTCGGATTTAACTAACTGTGGGTACTGATATTCCCAATTCGGGGTTTCCGAAGCCTCTGAGATTTGTAATGAATGCTCTGGTAGCTTATAAAATTGTGTTTCACGGCGAAATCTCTGTTGATCCTACATTAGTTTGCACGAATCGACCGTGTGTAACATCAAATTATTGGTGTTGTTTTGAGGTGATATAGTGTATTGTGCGAACTAGCCTGAGTGGTGGAAAGTTTTTATGGTTAATTTGCTATCGTTTAAGTTTGCTAATGCTTCGTTTGTAGTCATTGTAAAATGCATTTATTCTACTTTTGATCCCCAAATTAGCATGGTAGGTACGTTTCGTAGAGCAAAATTATATTCATACCATACAATTTCTGTATTTTACTATGATATGGAGCAAATTCTTATAATTTAAGTTTCAGTAAATGACATTAAACACAAATATAGTTATTGCTGATGTGTTTGTTCTTTGCGGTGATCCCTAAAGATTTATAGATTTAATGCTACAGTAGATTCAGGACGTGTTGACGATGCTCTTATGAAACAATACTAGGAAATGTGACTTGCGTAAAACGATCTACTAATTACTGCATAAAGAATCTATATAAATAAGAATGGAGTGTTTGTTTGTACATCGAAGATTTTCGACCCATTTCAAGTTTTCTATCCGTTTTTGACCCTTCTGATGCCAAATCCGCCTCTTGCGCGTTTGGTGTCTGTCTGTATGTCCATATGTCTGTCTGTCTGTATTGTATGTGCCCTCTACACGTCCACACGGTTTAATAAATTTTCATGGAAATTTGCATACAGTGAGTACTTATCTTCATTCAGTGAGTGAACTTGGTAGCGAAAGTCTGTCCGTCTTGATGTGATTTTGTGTTTGTGTGTTTGCACAGGCATCACATGAATTTTATTCCAGATATTTGATTGCAATGTGTTTAATTTTATACATTATCTATTAGTTAAGTTGAATGCAAATATTAAACATTTCTTTATTGTTATATTTAGATGAGTTTCATGCTAAATAGCACCTGAATAAGTATACTTAAATCAGTCATAATTTGGTAGTTTGGAAAAACTGGAATGTATATTGAGAATTACGATTACTTTGATTACTTTACCAGTACTGCTAAAAAAGCAATTATTTTTCAAAACATTATTTTTTTTAATGAAATTTTAGCTCTGATACTCATTTATTTCGATTTTTAGTTTTGTTCCTTGCGCAATGTAAACGATTTCCGAATATTTTGGACAGACGATATTTTTTAATGAATAGGAATGGAAACTCGTGTTGGTTGATCACGTGCTGAAATATTTTCTGTTTCTTTTGCTCCGAATTAGTTTTGCATTTCTAAATTTTGAGCCCTGTTTAGTTGTAATTTGTGGCAACTGTGAGGTCAAGAGATAAAAAGAAATAACAGATTAATATCTTTAGAACAACTTTTTTTCCCGACATCTTTTATTTCGTTTTATTTCGCTGTTTTCTTTTGTACTCTGTTTTAAATATCTATTATTTTAATAAATTGTTTCTTTTTCATCACACGCAACACCACCACAAAGTATTCGACTTAAAGCGGCAGGTAAGTCAGAATATAGCAAATGTTAAGTGTAATTATACCAAAATGAAAGAAGAATGCCGTTATTGAAAGAATAATAATTTCTCTATATTAAAAAAAGTTGCCGCCGCAGGATTGAAAACTGTGTTGTTTAGCTCGATTCTTAGACGGTTTCCCGAGAAGGTACTGATCAGAAAAAAACGAAATTAACGTGGTTTGTTCTTCATCGTATTCCCTGGACAATTGTTAAGATTTTTTTCCGATGCGGCTATTAGTTTAGGGTTTATTAATAGTGGCGAGCAAAAGCGAGCAGGGGGCAGAGCCGCCTAGTGTTTAAAAAAAAATCAGAACTAAAACTTTTCAAACACTAAAAAATTCGTTGTGATAATGACATGTGAAGATTGCGAAATTCTACAATGTCGTATGCCGGAATGCAATAGTGCCACAAGTAAAAAATATAGTTTTGTTGACTATGAGTGCGAGAGCACTCGCCGCAAACCATCATTTTTATTGAGTTTAACATGAAAATAACTTAAGAAAGGAAATTCCAAATCTCCTTCAAAATCGTTTTTTTTGCAGTAGCAACCTTAGTTTCACCTTTTGTCATTTTGTAGCTTTGTCATGTAGCAAGGGTGGGATGTAGGTGAAATGTATTACTTGGATGGATATGCATGTGTAGGATTTGTGTCCAAAGTAAGTTGGAGAAATTATAAGGATGGCGAAAAGTGTTAAAATATTTTTTTATTCTACGAAAAAAATTTAAGTCATTATATATTTGGATCATCTTTTCAATCTAGAGTAAACCAATTCAAACCAAGTAAGGACGGATATTTTGTTAGTTAGTAACAAAATTCGAAGTATTTTCTAATAGTATGACATTTATTTTATAAGTTTAGTGAGAGAAACTGGTCGATTCATCATTGAACCTTGATAAAAGTTAATTATTGAAGGATAGAGTAACAGACAAGACCTATTATAAATCTATTGTTGAAATGCGGTCAATAATCTTGACGCAGAATGACGGGATTTCAATAATCAATCGGTTCAGTGATATTTTTAGATCTTAGTTTGACAAATACAAAAGTGACGATTGGAGAGATTCTTCAGTTAGATTAAAATTTAATTACTATTTTATATTATTTATAGATACAGAAAAATATTACATATCTATGTGATTCGAAACATTAATAGAATCAATTAAATTAAAAACGCTTACGTTCTTATCAAATTCAAATCAAGATTTTAACTTCTGATTGACAAAAGCTGCAGGTGTGTGAGAGCAGGTAAAGGAGTAAGGACGTCAGCGACACCAGCACCATCAAAGATTCCAATAATTTCCACCAGATCTGAAAATTTAATCCAGGTCTCACATAGCATTATAATATTGTACTGTCTTCAATGTTTGATTTAAAAAAAATTAAACTATTATTTTATTTACAAATACAAAGTTTTCATGTTGCATAATCAGCTTAAGTACTACTTAAGGGGACCGGGTAGGCAAAATTCGACTAAAAAATCAATTTCTATTTTATTGCTCATTTATGTAGTAGTTAAAAATCTCCTCTTTCCAATGATATATCACACTAGGTAATAGAATAAGAGGAAGTTTGAAAATTATGCACTTTTCCAATAAGCACTTCACAGCTGACACGGTCTTTCAAATGTAAACAAACCGTTTGTGGACATTTCTAATCTTTGTTGCTCAACAAAGTATGTTATATTTTTTACTTTACTTTACTCAAATTATTTTCGGTAATCTGGTAACAGTAGATTTAACTGTAACCATTTAGTTTGTTTCTAACTATTTTCATTAATTTTCCCATGCGATATAAGTTGTTAGTACTTTCTGAGACATGACATTTGATCTATTATGGACTAGCAATAAGGATAAATGATGGTTTTCTGCACATTATGCAACAATCTGTCTGGGCAGATTATTTCTATTTACTGTCAAGTAACTTAAATCCAAATCACGGTCTTTGTCCAGTTGGGAATGCAAGCTGGTGGAAATTTCAACGTGCTGTAGTTAAAAGTGATGTGTATTACCACGATAAACACACACATATTGCCTTGCCTTATATTGCCTAGATTATGGAGGCAATTAAATCAAATTTCAGAGACTTGGCGAAAGACTCAAAACCCAAATTAATCGGTGGACAATGCGATTTGAACTCGTGTTCCAAAAAATGTGTTTGTAACGATCCAAACTTTAAAACTGGGAGTGTTTGATGCTGTTTCCTGCTGCAACAGTGGAAATATTATAAAGTGCTATACATTATCTAGAGTTGAAATAAATCTAAGCTACCATTGTGTACAAATTTTGAGGAAACTGGACTAAGACCGTGTTATCGATGGAGAACGAAAACTCTCCGAATACAGTAAAAGCGCCCGCCACAGAAAGAAATACATACAAAAAAAAATTTAAGACACATGTATTAAAAATGAAAGAGATCACACTTTATATAAATCAGGATTTCATTAAGGTTAGACGTAAAATTGTTTAGAAAAATTCATTTGAAATGTTTAATTCCATTTTTCTCAAAACTTAGATTTTTAAGGTTCATGCCCCATTTTCTCAGAATCTACGGAACATTTTTACTTACTTACTTACTTAACATTTTTATGACATATTTGTGTTATATCTCTAAAGATTTTAACACGGGAATTTTGTGATATTTTGAAAATTGGATTTTTTAGAAATTTAAATGTGTTAAAAAATGCTATCTGAAAAGTGATATTCAGTTAAAAATTTCTAAAAAATTAAAAATTTGAAATAAAAAAAGTGAGCTGTTAAAGTTTGTATAACATATCAATCTAACCACCATAAAAATTTCGAGTTGATTACTATTATAGTTATTGAGAAAAAGGGCCTTGAATTTCGTGAATTTAACATGGAGGAGATAGGGCTTTCCCGGTCCCCTTGCTGATTACAGTTGAAAGTCTTTAATTGAATATATGAATTTTCTTTCGAGGAATTAAAAAAAACTGTTTATTAGGATATGTTTATCTGATTTATATTATTTTAAAATCAAAATTTATATTTGTCATTTCATATTTCATTCATCTAGTTAATTTTTCATTCACTCTAGCACGTGCTTATCGGAACGAAAACCTGTATTCGTTAAATACTGGCCGACCAACCGGTATAGTTGTTAAGGTGTTTGCCTCTAGATAGGAAGGTTCCTGGTTCGAATCAGGGTACAACATGGATGTTTGTAAGCGTATGGTGTAGAGGCGGCTGGTGTACCTTAAATCTGCCGTGGCCGAAAGTTCTCACGTTGGGTTGATGCGGAAGTTTGGATAGTGGGGTGCCAGATCAGGTGTTGCTTCGTCATCTGACCATGGTTCAAATTTACGAGGTGTTGTCCTCGGATACTTCCCTGAAGGGATTGATCCCGGACCGTCGTCAGTAGCCCGTTGTGTTGCTCTAGTACGATGTTAGTTAAAAATTATCAAGTACCAATCGTTAAATACTGCAGTTATACTATTATTTTCTGATTTTTAGCAAGGAATTGATTTCGTATTTTAGACTTTATTTCTCACACTTGTATCAACTTATGCGGGATTACGAGACCGTAAAAAATAACGAATTCATACTTAATCAACTTTTTTCCCGATGACTTCAGTTTTATTTCCCTTTTTTCTGTGGTGTATGCTAATTCAATAAAGTTTCAGTTTCTTGTATTCAATTGCACAGTTTATTTCACGTAACAAAAATACATATCGACCCGCGCAACCACACAACTCCAAACACCTTAATTTTACCTCACGCGAAGTTTACAAATACTCAGCTAGAGTTTCCAGATTTCAATCGCGTCTTACTGCTTATCTCCCCCGATGGATGCTTAAATAAACATATTTCCACTCTTGACACAAGCTTGCGTATACAATCCAAACCCAACATTTTCTTTCAAAGCCGCAGCCATCCACGCCATCCCTTTCCCCAGCCTTCCAGACAAGTTAAGTTACAACCACCAACCCTCGAGGTATCCCCGTGTCACCAACAACCAAGACCCCAGATTTTCCATCTTAATAATTCCTCCACAGCTTTGGCCCCAGTTTATGACATCTGGTGGCGAAAGGTAAAACCCGAACAAACATATCCCTCACCAACCCCCTTTTCGTAACCCACTTTCAATCGGCCAGCCAGCTTATGATCCGCAATCCCGATACGTAATCCAAATGTCAACAGAGTTTACCTCTACCAAGGTAATGGCCAGGGCGGCCATATTGTACACAGCTTGTCCCCCCTTCTGTTGATGTATGATGCAGAAGGTGGAAATACCCAGACTGACCGTAACCGAATAAACTAGATTCTCCGACGATTCTCTGGAGTTTGATAGGGTAATCGATATGTTCCTTTTCATATGAGATGCAGCACGGATGTCTCATTTCGAGAGATGGATGTCAAGAATTTCAGCGCTTTTCCACACATCCTCGTTGGGATCTTCTTGGATTTCTGTGTGACTTAAGAATGGACTTGGTTTTGAAAGCATTTACCGCGAAATATTTGGTTATATGAGTGATCTGAACGTAATAAGCTCTCAATTATTACGGTTTTTCGATTTCTCCACCATCTAAAGCAGAAAGAAATATGACGTGTCTTAATCCTCCAAGAAGTTTCGATGAAATATTGTACATCGTCACACAAAATCTAGTAATTTTGCTACTGACAAAATAGTATCTCGTCATCAAGATATTGGTGGATTTTTATGATGATGAAATCAAGATCAGGGCAGCTTTTTCAACTGATACTTCAACGATACAACCAAACATAGGGTGGGTTCAAGTTGTGTTACAAGAGCACTCCACAAAAATGGGTATTGGAGTTCAATTTTTAAAATTGATTGCTAATTAAAAATAGCAGTTTATCTACAGGCTAATAGCATCAAAAACATATTTAAGGCAGGCAATCTTAGAATTTTTGTTATCGAAGTGGAAAAAAAGTATTTTAAACCCGTGTGATACCTTTATTTTCTGTGATTCATCTGTCCGTTTCTTACCTGAAATCTAATAATTTCGCTTATGGAAATTATTATTTCGCAACTGTCCGAGAACTGGACAAGATAGTATCTTGTCATCAAGATATTGGTGGCTTTTTATGATGATGAAATCAAGATCAGGGCAGCTTTTTCAACTGATACTTCAACGATACAACCAAACATAGGGTGGGTTCAAGTTGTGTTACAAGATCACTCCACGAAAATGGGTATTGGAGTTCAATTTCTAAAATTGATTGCTAATTAAAAATAGCAGTTTATCTACAGGCTAATAGCATCAAAAACATATTTAAGGCAGGCAATCTTAGAATTTTTGTTATCGAAGTGGAAAAAAAGTATTTTAAACCCGTGATACCTTTATTTTCTGTGATTCAACTGTCCGTTTCTTTCATGAAATCTAGTAATTTTGCTTATGACAAGATAGTATCTCGTCATCAAGATATTGGTGGTATTTTATGATGATGAAATCAAGGTCTGGTCAGCTTTTTCAAATGATACTTCAACGATATAACGAAACATCCGGTGGGTTCAAGTTGTGTTACAAGAGCAACTCCACGAAAATGGGTATTGCAGTTCAATTTTTAAAATTGATTGCTAATTAAAAATAGCAGTTTATCAATAGGCTAATAGCATCAAAAACATATTTAAGGCAGGCAATCTTAGAATTTTTGTTATCGAAGTGGAAAAAAAGTATTTTAAACCCGTGATACCTTTATTTTCTGTGATTCAACTGTCCGTTTCTTTCCTGAAATCTAATAATTTTGCTTATGGGGGGGAGAGACAAGACAGTATCTCGTCATCAAGATATTGGTGGCTTTTTATGATGATGAAATCAAGTTCTGGGCAGCCTTTTCAAATGATACTTCGACGATACAACGAAACATCGGGTGGGTTCAAGTTGTGTTACAAGAGCACTCCACAAAAACGGGCATTGGAGTTCAATTTTTAAAATTGATTGCTAATTAAAATAGCAGTTTATATCTACAGGCTAACAGCATCAAAAACATATTTAAGGCAGGCAATCTTAGAATTTTTGTTATCGAAGTGGAAAAACAGTATTTTAAACCCGTGATACCTTTATTTTCTGTGATTAAACTGTCCATTTCTTTCATGAAATCTAGTAATTTTGCTTATGACAAGATAGTATCTCGTCATCAAGATATTGGTGGCATTTTATGATGATGAAATCAAGATCTGGGCAGCTTTTTCAAATGATATTTCAACGATACTACCAAACATCGGGTAGGTTCAAGTTGTGTTACAAGAGCAACTCCATGAAAATGGGGATTGGAGCTCAATTTTTAAAATTGTTTACTGATTAAAAATAGCGGTTTATTTACAGGCTAATAGCATCAAAAAACATATTTAAGGCAGGCAAAGGCTTAGAAATTTTGTTATCGAAGTGGAAAAACAGTGTTTTAAACCCGTGATACCTTTATTTTCTGTGATTCAACTGTCCATTTCTTTCATGAAATCTAGTAATTTTGCTTATGACAAGATAGTATCTCGTCATCAAAATATTGGTGGCATTTTATGATGATGAGATCAAGATCTGGGCAGCTTTTTCAAATGATACTTCAACGATACTACCAAACATCGGATAGGTTCAAGTTGTGTTAGAAGAGCACTCCACGAAAGTGGGGATTGGAGCTCAATATTTAAAATTGATTACTAATTAAAAATAGCTGTTTATATACAGGCTAATAGCATCAAAAAACATATTTAAGGCAGGCAGGCAGGCAAAGGCATAGAATTTTTTTTATCGAAGTGGAAAAACATTATTTTAAACCCGTGATACCTGTATTTTCTGTGATTCAACTGTCCGCTTCTTTCATGAAATCTAGTAATTGTGCTTATGACAAGATAGTATCTCGTCATCAAGATATTGGTGGCTTTTTATGATGATGAAATCAAGATCTGATCAGCTTTTTCAATTGATACTTCAACGATACAAACAAACATCGCTAATGGCATCAAAAAACTTATTTAAGGCAGGCAAAGGCTTAGAATTTTGTTAACGGAAGTGGAAGAACATTATTTTAAACCCGTGATTCCTTTATTTTATGTGATTTAACTGTCCATTTCTTTCATGGGATCAGCGTGGTTCAGTGGGTTTGCTCACTACGTTAGAAGTCTGCTGGTGAGGCGATGTAGATTCGATTCCTGTAACTTACCTTGAAAGTGTTTCATTTTTCTGTATCTGTAAAAGTTTCCATACGTGTGTATGTTCATTATATGACTTTATCTTGTGTTAACTTTGGTCTCTGTCCCATACGTGATGCAAAACTACATTTTAGTTTTATTCTGTGTCATTAACTTTATTACTACATTTGTTATAGTGTCGTTTGCACTTAATTTTAGGCCAAGACCCGAGAATATTTCAACGCGCAGATAAATTACTTTTACTCTGCAGTTCAGCAAATGAATAGATTTCAAAATCAGATACCTATCAATCAGTTGATTTTAAAGCAAAGTATTTCCTTCAATAGGAAATTCTAAGAAATGAAAACCACACTTTTTAGTAAAATATTTTCTACTAGGGGGCCCGCCCCCTGCTCGCTAACTCTCGCCAACCCCCGGAGGATTGCTTCGCAATTCTCATTGGTTCGCTGCGCGAACCTATGCTCGCTTCGCTCGCATCAATGAAGACACGTGTCCTAGCAGAAGGGATTGATTACAAAATGTATTCCAAAAAAATATTTTTTAAATCTAAATTTGTTGTATTACATAAAATATATATACAGTACCTCTGGAATCAGAATTTAAATGAAAACTTTGAGTAAATTTTTACTCGCAATGTGAGCGCTGCTTTGGAAATTGAATACCCAGCATGTTGTTTGTGTGTACATTTCCCCAGTACTCAAGCCACCCATACACTTTTTGACTGAGTTTGTTGTCGAAAGTTGTAGTGCACGCGTCTTGTTGTACTATAATTGTTAGCCTTGAAAAGGACCGTTTTTTAAATAGACCTGAAAAGATCCTCCGCTTTCTTAGATTTCTATTACAAACCGCAACAGCTCGTCTAAAATTCATTTTTTTCAATAAAGTTTCATTCGATAACGCTATAGATTCAAATGAGGCGCGAGGCTCCTAGTAAGCAAACAACCGCACAATGTTGCCAAAACGCGGTAACAAATAACGTCTTTTTTGCGTGCCACGTAAGAGAAATATATATATAGATCCTCTTACAAATTTCTAGATCATTACTTTTATTCATCAAATTAAAGGGTAATGGTAATGGTAATTTTAGTTAACGTCTTACTAAGAGCAACATTACGGGCTATTTACGACGGTCCAGGATCAGTCCCTTAAGGGAAAGATCCAAGGACAACACCTCGTAATTTTGAACCACGGTCAGATGACGAAGCAACAAGGACCCATCATGTTCACATTCCACCACTAGGTTATTCAAATTAAGATCTGCATCAATGGACCTACGATAATATTGGCTGACATAAACTGGCTTTCAATTGTGATTTAATTAAAGAATCCCTTCAGTTGAATTATAAAGAGTGTTTCAAATGAGATTATTGGGCTCTACTCAACCACATAACAAACGTCTAGATGGAAGTATGCTATAAATGATTCTTCCCAGAGGCCTCAACCCAAACCTTTGCACCAAAGACCCATCATGTTCACATTACACCACTGGGCATTCGAATTAAGATCTGCATCAAAGGACCTACGATAATATTGGCTGACATAAACTGACTTTCAACTCTTATTTTATTAAAGACCCCACTTTCGTGGAATTACAAAAAATATATCAAAGCAGTTGATTGGGATCTACTCAACCACATAGCAAGCATCCAGTTGGAAGTACATGATCCGTCACAGGGGCCTCAACCTAAACTTTTGCACCAAGGGCCCATCATGTTCAAGTTTCACCGCTAGGACAGTGAAATTAGGATCTGCATCAAAGAGACTGCTATTGGCTGCGTCTCTCTTCTTAACACGACCTCAGCCGTCCGAATCTGCACTCTTTTTGTCAACGCCCATGATTGAATCATTTCGCCTTGAGTCAAGCCCAAAGTGGAGGGTCAACCAGAAACCGCAGGAGACGCGAAAAACGCCCAGAACTGCGAGAGTCATATCCATTTGGGGAAGCATCTGTTACTTTGTCGACCGAAACCCCAAACCACATAACAAGATTCATTCAATTACCAGATTAGGCAGACTTTGAGTAATCAGTCATTCTTAAGGAGATACAGCCCATTTTTTCGGCTATGCTAATACAGTAAGGTAATCATGCCGGGAGATTTTAACATATTTTCAAATTTAGCAGATGGTAAAAAGAAGAATCTTTTTGTTACACCCAGAATAATTGTTATGAGTTTTTAATGTCTTGCGGTGTTCAATTTTCTCGTCAACTTTTCGAGATTATTGTTTGGTTAATCTTCATTTTCCACAAATAGTGTTTTGTGAATTCGGTACGCAATGCTTTAAATTAGGTACGGAACAAATGCACTTTTTATTGATTCTGTATCGTAAGTCGGTAATGCCTCAGCTCTAGCAGAGAACAAACAATGCAAATTAAAAAGTCAATGTTTGTTTTATATAATACAGGATACCATTATTGTAGATGTTATTAAAAATCTCCTCATTTTTCGTGTCATTAAACTGAAATGAATAAGTATGTTTTATTTGCTTTTCAAATAATCTCAGTCAGAAGCCTTGCTTGAATAATCATATTTTGTGATTTATTTTGAATTGTTAATCTTCGTTGAAAGAATCATGCTTACTTGTGTGGTCGTTATCAATCTTTAAGAAAGGTTTGGAAAAAAGATTTTATTGATAACTTTAAAATTCCAAGTTCCAATGCCCTACATGCTTTTCAGAAGGTAGAGAAATCTAGTTGAGGTTTCACGCATCCTGTGTATATTACTAAGTATCTGTATCTAAAAAAGTCGGCTAACTGGCCTGGTATATAAGGTGTTAGCATCTAGATAGGAAGGTTCCTGGTTCGAAGTTTGAAGAGTGGGATGCCAGTTCAGGCGTTGCCTCGTCATCTAACCTTGGTTCAAAATTACGTGGTGTTATCCTCGAATCTTTTCCATAGGCGATTGATCCTGAACCGTCGTCAATAGCCGTTGTGCTTGCTCCAACACGACTTTAATTAAAAAATACTTACCTAGTTATAAAAAGTTTGAAATTATATATTTTTTCGTTTTTTATAAGCTAGAATAAAAGAAATAAGACAGTAACATTTGTAAGTTTAAAAAGTGCAGTTGGTTATTTAGTTTTTATGACGCAAGATTCAAGCATGTGGTATAGTGATAGAACCACAAACTCTAGAATTATCTCCTAATAACTTGTGAAAATTCTAATTTAAGATTGGTTCGTTGGGTTGTTATTGCGCAAGGGCCATGTTTGGTCGCCAAACAACGTCGAGTAAATGGACATACAGGCGCAAGGAAACCTTTACAGGAAGTTCTCCAAAGCGGAATCCAACCTGCGTCGTTTACAACTCGCAGGTTGCTAGAACAGTATGCAAATCCCTTTAATCATGTCGACTCCTCTAATTTAAGAAAGAACCTATTTCGTTACAATAACGTTACTTTGCCGACCAACCGGTCTAGTGGTCAAGGTGTTGGCCTCTGGAACGGAAGGTTCCTGGTTCGAATCCGGGTGAGGGCATAGATGTAAATTGTGCTGTCCTTTGTTAGGGACAATGATGGTCCACCCACTGGGTGCCCCTTCACAAGTGACCATCACTTCTGGCCTTGTATAAGGCTACAATGACTTCGGTCAATTCTGTACTGTATTGTATTTCTCTATTGTATTATGTATTGTATTTGTCTTTGCAATCTATACCCAGCCTTGCCATTGGAAATAAAAAAAACGTTATTTTTGTATTTGACCTAAACTCACGAAATGTGTAAATACTAATTTAAATTGTCAAACTGAAATCACAAATTAGGAAAACATGTTGGAAAAACATGACATACAACTATAGTAAAAATACATTAAATGAAATGCGTAGTAAATTATTTCATTAAATATTAGTGGTTGATTTGAAGCGGGATGTTTTCTATTTTGTGGTTTTACTTCCTTTTAAAGACAAAAAAAAAAATAAACGTTCAATTATTAGTCTCCACTAAACGCTAACTGTTTCTAAAAACTCACTTCGAAATATTTTTCAGAAAAAATGCCTTCATTTTAATATGTAAAAGGCAAAAAGAAGACGGGGAAAAAAATTCTTCAAATGGAATGAGCGGGTCAAAGAATATTGATGAGAATGGCGGTTATTATTTTCATGTCGCCATTTTCTCTCAGCAATTTCATAATCTGCGAACGGCAACAGACGGTAAGAAGGCACACAGGGGACAAAATCTTAATTTCTAAAAAACCTCAACAAATTTAGCAACGACATAAAAATCGAGACCGAGCCAAAAAAATTTAATAAGTCTCGACTTGTGTGAATGTCGGTTGCTCTTGACTCGCGAACCCTGGCAAAAATAAAAAGGAATATGCATAAAAGTCGGGAACACATTACGAAAACCGTCGTTTCTTTCAAATTGGAAACTGCAAAAATAAAAACGGAAGAAATCGAAAATAAATCAAAACGAAAAAGAGCAAAGGAGGAGAACGAAAAAACATCGTCCTCGATGTTATCCAAAGAAAACCAAAAACGAAATAAAACTTGATAAAAATAAATATTTTCTTTCGTTTCGCGAATAGTGTGTGAAAAATGATTTGTAAATTTCCTGATAAAAACGTGGCCAGAGCGTCTTGCATTCTCAGAACCTCTTTTAAGTTTAAAATATTCAAAAGCTTCTCTGTTACGTCGATGCCGTCGCGAGACTTCCAAATATATTCATGAGCTGCAATTTGGCGTAATGAAAAAAAAAAAGAATTCAAAAATCAAAGTAAAGCGAAACAGAAAGAAGGAAAAAGAAAGGATAAAAAAGAATAAAAAAAGTAAACAATCTTTATTATCGCCAGAGAGAGGTGGTGCTAATTGCCATTTGCGCCCAGAACATCCAAATATTTGCGCGTTCGATTATTTTTTCCCCATACCTTTCCGCGTTCCTCATTTGCAAATTTCATACTTATTTGCACCGCTTATGATTCTGGTCTTGACAGATCATTAATATTTCCGACAAAACATTTATTGTGAGTATGGAAAAAACTGAACCAACAGCCATTCAATAGTAGGACGCTTCAAAGGCTGCTTCATTTGTTATTCCGTTTAGTAGACGAAGATGTGGTTACCATAATTTGCACTAACTATGCATTGTAGAATGTCTTCATCCAATTCAAATTCAATCTTGATAATTGATTTTTCTCATCCTATTCCCATAATATTTCACCGGAAAATGAGATACCGAGTGCCCTCTTTGTTTACAGGTTATTTTTGTACCAATAATTGATGAGGATCTTCAATCTCCTTAGCAATTTCGAATATTATAACTATCACTAATCACCCTACTGCAAAAACACAGCAACACAACGGACTATTGGTGGAGATTCGGGATCAATCAGTAAAAATGTTGACTCACAATCAGATGTCTAGATCAATACCTTATAGCTGGCACCCACTCTTTGAACTACGCCAACGTTAAGACATCTGATGTCACGACGTACACTCACTGCCAAAAGTTAAGCACGAAAGGTAAAAAGCGAAATAAACGGCAAGTACAGCTTTGATTGAAACGAAATGCGGCAGGAAAGTAGCAAATAGGTTTATGTATGAAACAATACAAATAATTAAATACATAGATAAAATAATATTGAATTTTCATAAACTATAAGAGGAAGCCATGTTGGAGTCATTAACAAAATGTTGTTTAAATCCAAAACAAATAAAAAAAAACCGACATTAATAGATTATGTGACCACCCCTCATCCTCGTACAAAGTTAACAGCGTGTGACTATGCTTTCCATGAGGTGATCAACTACCCCAGAGTCAATAAATCGCCATTCCTCCTGTAGAGCAGTTTGCAACTATGTGAGAGTAGCTGGGGAAACATGCAGACACAGCACGACCGAGGGCATTCAAAAGATTTTCAATGGGATTAAGGTCGGGCGAGTACGCCGGACAAGCCATACGCTCAAATCCCCTCACTCTCCAGGTGATCGTCGACGATGCCAGCTCTATGGGACGCGTATTATCATCTATTAAAACGAAAGAAGGACCAACTGCTGCATCATACAATCTCACAGTGGATTCTAGGGCTTCATCCCGATACCGGACAGCCGTCACAGAATATCAAGTTAAATATATAACGTATTTTAAAACAATAAAAATCTAAGTAATCTAGCTACTAATTTAGAATCATGGTATTTTAATCTGGACAGGATTACAGTAAAATAAAAACTGAATTACTCCAGAAATAACTTTTCGCTTAAAAAATCCAGTTAATGATCTTCATTTTTCTTATAGGTATCGGATGAACTAACTAACACTACTCAAAGAATCATCTATATGTCTGATTTCAGAGAAACTTGTAAGATGCATAAAGAAATGTATGCTAAAGAGAACCATGGTTTCAGAAAAGTAATCAAAGATACATTCTGAAGTTAACAGAGTAAATAGACGTTGCTTAGATAATAGACTTGCTGGTTAATCAAGTGAAATAATATAGTCTGAAACAATGGACAAATAATGATACGGTTCGTTTAGTATCGTATGGCAATTTAATCAGAAGATGAATCAGGTAAAGAGAAGACTGGGTTTACTTCCTAAGTTTTGAAGTGCATCTAAGTAAGCAATATAAAATTTCTATATTCTTTTAGTTATCGGGTGTCTTAACTGACACTCTAAAAGTATTATAACTCACGATCTAGGTGTCTGATTTCAGGGAATATCACAAAATACGTAAAATAAAATATGCTGAAAGAAATCAAGGTTGCTAGAAAAGTAACCAAAATTAATACTGAACAGAATCTCTAAATCAAGGTAAACAGACATTACTTATCATTCATGTGAAATATTATGAAGATGTTGAAAGCGATAAATAATCGTACGACTCAGTTATCACATCGCAAATTAATCTAAAGAAAAATCGGGGAAAGTGAAGACTGGGGTTAATCTGGAATACTTTTGTGTGTGTGTCTAGAAATTGTTCAACTGTCTACATACTTTTAGCTATATATTTTGACTGACCACACAAATAATTATAACACACGTTCTAGTGTTTGATTTTAAGGAATATTATGAAATATAATATAAAAAGGTAGGTAGTTAAAATTAATTAACGTCGTACTGCATCAACACATCGGTCCCTTGGTCCGGGATCAATCCCGAAGGGAAAGATCAAGAACAACGTCTCGCAAAATTTTGAACCACGGTCAGGGATCGAGAACAAAACCTGAGCTGGCACCCCACACTCAAAACACGTCAAATTAAGGACATTCGAGTCCATGACAGATTTAACGCGCACGAACTCCCGCGTACACGACGGTCTTTGGCTGAACCGAGCTTTGAACTTTCAACCATTTGGTTGCTAATCCAGAACCCTTCCAAAAAGGCTACCACGGCGAAAGGAAAGTATGCTGAAGAGAATAGCGGTGTTAGAGTATCAATCAAAAATAAATGCTGAACTCAATCGCTTAATCAGGGTATAAACAGACGTTACTTATCATTCATGTGAAATAATGTAGAGATGTCTTGAAAACAATAAATAATCTCACGGCTCGTTTGGCATCATGGCAATTTAATCTGAAGGGGTGTCGGGGAGACTGGGTTACCCCAGAATTGTTTTTTCCTCTTGGGAAACCATTAAACAGTCTTTAGTTTTCTTGGAAAAGACATATTTCATTTTTAGACAGAGAACCAAGCAAGAAATGGAAAGAATTCCTATAGATTACCCCGTAGCAATCTCAGATAGAATCGAGCCCCGGTTCTGAGGATCATTTTTTTCTGTTCCTGTCTCCCTCGATATTTTCACTCGGTTTCCTTCCGCCCTCCCCATTCGCAGAAATTCCAGCACTTCGCTGGGTATAAATTTCGAAGTGGGTGCCCCTTCTTGGCGTAGCTAGGACTATAAATCTTAATTCCTCGCCACCTGGTGGACAATGGCGTTGTTGCCCCTGAGGGACTCTGGGCAACTCCGCTTGTAGAGGACATGAGCGATGGCGCCTGATATTTATTCAATGGTTTTCTCCCTGGTTGGAGACAGGAGGAAGTGATGTTGAAACGAAAAGCTGATCTCGTAAAAAGACACAA
Source organism: Metellina segmentata (assembly GCA_947359465.1). Lineage (NCBI taxonomy): Eukaryota > Metazoa > Arthropoda > Arachnida > Araneae > Tetragnathidae > Metellina > Metellina segmentata. The sequence goes on from OX375874.1 coordinate 85,799,115, forward strand.
TTGACTGTGGAATGGAAGTGGAGCTCTCGATACATATTCCACTTCGGAGTTGGCGACAGTTGATGTAAAGTTCGATGCACCAGGAGGTTTTATCTGGAGATATCAAACGGCTGCAACGACTTTCGATGGTGCCGTTGTGTCGCGTGTCAGTGGCGTCACAAGGGAGGTGTGATGTTATTGGTGACACCAAAAATGATGCTTACGTTTTGAAATACTACTGCGATCAAAAAGTACCCGGAATGCTGTCATAAAACAAAAGATATCAATTTATTGGTCAAAATTTATGACATCTCCACCAAAGTAATCTCCTCCGACTTCAATGCAGTTCTGCCAACGTTTTTTACAATCCTCAAAACAATCCTTAAAGTCGTTTTTGTGAAATCAATTCAGGGTGAATTTTATTTTATTGCATCAATGGAGTCAAAGAGGTGATCACGAAGAGGAAGTTTCACCCATGGAGATAAGAAAAAGTCACGCGGTGGCATATCAGGTGATTACGGAGCTTGAGGAGCCGTATTTGTTGAACGCTTTATCAAACAATCACGAGTAATAATTGGGGCAACACTTTGTTGCAGTAAAAATGGGAAAAGTTGCATTTATCATTCCCTAAAGTTGCATTTTTGGAAAAAAAAGTTGCATTTATGGGGAAAAAATTGCATTTATGGGAGAAAAAAAGTTGCATTTATGGAAGAAAAAAAAGTTGCATCTATGGAAAAAAAAGTTGCATTTATTTTTGATACACTAAATTCTAAAATAAATTATTCGTAAAGAATGAAAAAATTCAAAATATATTGACAGTTATAGTCGTGTACAACAGTGTTATTATGCATACTGAAATACAGAGGAACGTTGAATGGCCGATCCTTGGCCAGTAATTTCGATAACATTGAAAAACTGCGCCAGCCGCAGTCATATAATAGATTTTAAAACGCCATCTACCAGGCGAACAACATATTGATGATCATTCACCTCGTAAACTCTGCAGTCGATTACGCAAGTTTCCTCTGGATCATCAAGAGTGCCAACCAATGTGTTAAAAGTACTTCTTGACATTTATTTCACTTTCGTCTATTAGGACGAACACATTCTTTCCTTGAACTTTTTGTTTGATCCACAATACTTCGGCATTCGCAAGATCAGACACACGAGATCAAAGGGTTGGTTCAGAGGGCAAAAAATGAATTAGTAATTTCCTATTATTTTAATTTAAGCTAAATTTTAAAAAATTGCAGGTGGGTTACATTTATGCAAAATGTTGCATTTCTGCAGAAAGTTGCATTAAGTTGCGGTTATAACTCGCTTACAATACACCTCCTGAAGGAGGAATTTTGGTTTTAGTACTTTACATGCAGCGTAGAACGTGTGAAAAAAGGTTGCATTTGTTGCAAAAAGTTGCCTTAGTAATAATGTCACTGTGAGAAGGTGCATTATCGTGATGCAATTATCTCACCACAATTCAGGTGATTTTCGACTTGTCGCTTCGACGAATGATATAACTTTTTTAATAATGTCTCTTATTGTTTAACGACGATCACTAAGCATCAATTCTCTGACCTGATTGACATGTTGATCTTTAATTGAAATGAATGGTCTACGAGATCACGAATCATCTACAAAGGATTATTTACCTTCTTCAAACTTTTTATACCAATCAAATACTGTGGTTTTTGGTAAACAGTCGTCTGTAAAAGTTTTTTGCAACATTTTAAATGTGTTGGTAACAGAAATTCCATTGCGGAAACTAAATTTAATGCATGTTCTTAGCTCAATAACATTCGACATTTTGGAAAAATTTTCTTCGATTGAAAACAAATTTAATTTCAGAATATAAAATTAAACAAATCCCTGAGTGTAGCCATGTGTTTATATAAGTCGTATATAAAATAAAAAAATAATATAAAATAAAATTTATATAAAAGTTTACAGACGATATCTACTATGTATGTATTTTAAAGGAAGCCCATTCAGAGGATACTTTTTGATCACTGTAGTATATGTGATTTCATCAAAAATATACGTTTTGTATGTTTGCAGCAAAAATGTTTGATATAAATTGCAAATGTTGATATGAATGAGTTGATTCATGAATAGCAAAAATGTTTGATATAGCAAAATGACGAAGTTTTGCTAACGTGGTCAAGTTGGCATACATCTGCTCTACACCTCAATTTTCCCTTTACAGCATCATGGCCTATGAAGACACCTACCGATCACCTTAAAATAGCGTGTCTCAGAAAATTTGATTTTACGTCTGGACACTCATCGAGGCAGAATGCGACAAAATGTTATGCAACAACCTACCTACCTATTTTGCTGTAGTAAAGGTATGCTCTGTAGGGGGTAGTTGAATTGATGACACACTGGAGCCGAAGATAAAGATCTGTAGACAATATTTCTTAATTTTTGCTAACACCTGAGTTGGCACCCTACTCTAAACTTTTACAACACACCAACGTGAGGACATTTGAAGCCACGAAAGATTTAACATTCACATGCCCCAACATACACGACTGTCTTAGATTGGATCGGGTTTTGAACTCACAGCCCTCCGTCTTCCAATCCGCCTCTCTTTCTTTCAGACAGGATATTGTGAAGACTTTCACACTACCTTCGCAGACCAGTCACAATTTCTCACACCTGTCGGAATGCGGAATATATTCTGACCGATTATTATTCCGCGTCATCTGCTGTTACGACTTAAATAGCACAGGTGGTGTTCGTCCAGAATATCTCTGATTGGATCTGGACTTTTACCGTTGGATTCTTTTTGAAAGGCTAACGAACGACGGTTGCAGAGACGTAAGGGAGAGAGATAGATAGAGAGATAGAGAGAGAGAGCACAATAGACGATAGAGAGAGCCGATGGCAGAGGGTGAAGCGCTGGTGACTACGCTGGACTTTGAGAACAAATATTGATACGTATTTGTTTACTGTAATTAATGATATGATGTAAATATTGAACATATTCTTACGTTCTTCAAATAATAAGAACAAACTCTTAGCAGTTAGTTGTCCTTTCCTTGTGTACGATTCGTACTGTTTTCATGCTACCGTTTGGGGCGACGACACTACTATGTCCTGTATAACCAGCTTATGGCAGGTAGGTAGTTAAAATACCGCCATTTGGGCTATTAGTGACGGTTTGGGATCAATCCCAAAGAGCCTATTTACGAACTGAAATGTAAACCGTAGCTTGTCAACTTCTTTCTTTTGCATTGGCTTTCAAATCACTTATCTTGATTGAGAATATTTTCTACGTACGTATAAAAATCGTATAGTCTTTAGGTTTCATTTCAATACTCAGTTGTACATATTTTTCTACACCATATTTATGTATAAATTACGTAATTTGGCGAACATAGTATTTCTCGACTGCTACAATAATTTATTATGACCCACTAACAGGCATGTATTATTCATCGAGAAATGGATGAACAGACTCACGCACATAAATATTCCTTCTAGAGTATCTTGCACGATTAATCTTACCATTTTATGTATAATAATTTTAATTCTGTCATGAACTGTATTCCGAATTTAAATTAAGCAATTCCTCAAATATACCTACAAAAAAATTATATTGCAACCACAATACACACGTTCTGCAAACGAAAATTCATATTATAAACTACACATTTAAAAGAGTTTGATTTGAATATTTCATCCATCATTCTAAAAACACCAGTTTAGACCTGTCTGGATGACCCGGATGGTAAAACCTCTTTACCACTGTCAATAGCTTGCTTTCTAATTATTTCAATACTGGGGTGCAATTATTTCGAAGCATATAATGAAGATCCAGAAAGATTAGAATTTTATAGCATATTTTCAAATTAAAAGCATGCGGAAAATCCCAAACAGCTTTTACTATCTGTATGAATCCTTATTTTATATGCATTTCGTAATTTCTTTTTAGATGTTTATAGAATTCTAGAAATCAAATAGGGGTTCAGTTAGAAAAAACCCTATTAATTGACTTATTTATGTACCGAATGAACAATATGCATTACAAAGAAAACGTGTTTAAAATTCACCTTATCCCAATCACAATATAGTATCTCTTACTCTTCATACTGCCGACCAGTTGGTCTAGTGCTGGCTTCTAGCTAATGGGTCCTATTTCGAATATGGGGTGGTCACAAAAAATCAATTTTCGAATTTCTACCGGGGCACCCCCTTAAAAGTTGCCAATAGGCTAGAAAATGTGATTGGCAAAGTTTTTGCTCATTCTGATAATATTAACACGTGCCTCATTGAGGTTAAAGTTAAGAAAAACAGCGATTTTAAGTAAAAAATCGTAGTTTTTATACTCCTTAAAATCGAAACTATTCGTCATAGAAACCTGGTTCTTGTCTTATTTCATAGGAAATTTTATTGACTTGAAGTTTGATCTTATCCATTTTTTTTTGTTGCTAAAACTGATAGAATGGTATTTAACATTTTCCAGATAAGATCGTAGTGGATATCCTCAAAAAGGAATTTTCATGCAAAGCCCTAAAAGCATTTCAATATTCAATTACATCTGCTTTCCAGATTTTACTTTTAGGTTTTTTTCATTTTGTACATTAAAAACGCTTTTGTTAGAGGTATTTTCAAAAATAAATCGAAAAACATTCAAATTCAAAATGAAGGAATTAGGGGTAAAGAAGAGGAAGCAAGGAGTAAAAATGACAACAAATAGTGTTCAAAAGTATTTACTAATTATATTGTTGAATTATACATCATTACATTATTATTATTATTTAAATATACAAATTAGGTGGTAACTACAAATTAAGGTAATAATTTCTTAGATATTGTAGCTTTAAAAGAGTCTTGAAAAATGTGCCTACATTTAGTTACAACTTGTAAAAGTAGTTCAGATGCAACTTGTGAGTAGTATTTAGCAATTTTCAGGCATTAGAGGTCATGACCCACAGAATTTAATTCTAGGTAGAAGTGTCATACGACTCCGCAACTGATCTCATCGAAAATAGATTTAGAAATTCCGATTCAGAGGGAGCTGTTGTGCACTGGGATGGGAAATTGCTTCCAGATTTGTTGAGTGAAGATATTGAGGAACGGATAGCAATTTTGTTTACTTGTGGCAATGAAGAAAAGTTGATAGTTGTTCCAATCCTTATAAATAGTACGAGGATAATTCAGGCAAAAGCTGTATTATCAGCAGTTAAGCAGTAGGGGGGGGGGGGGCAGTTGGGAAAATACAGACAATGTGTTTTGATACCACGGCAGTAAATACTGGTCGCCTTAGGGGAACCTGCGTTTTACTAGAGCAGTTATAAGAGAAAAACCTTCTGAATTTAACATGTCGCCACCATGTTTTAAAAGTTGCTTACAAAGCTGTTTTTGATTGCAAAATGGGCACATCCACTGGTCCTCAGCCAGATATTTTTCGAAAATTCCAGATTGGGGGGGGGGTCTAAGCTAGCGAAGAAGAAATAAGAAAATATTATAAATAAAATAAGTTATCCAGACCAAATTTCAAGTTTTCTTTTTGAACAATTAAAAAACCGACAGCCCAGTGAAGATTATAAAGAATTCATCCAACTTTGCTTAATTCATTTAGGGCGTCTTCCTCAAAAAGACATTACTTTTAGAGTACCTGGTGCTATTCATCACGCCAGATGGATGGAAATTGACATTTATTCTCTTAAAATATATATTTTCAGGGATCATTTTTCGTTAACTGATTTAGAGAAAATAGGTACTGTAGATAGTTGTTTATTAATAATCAATATTTATGTATAAGCATGGTTCCATGCGCACAAACCCACTTTGGCTCCCTACCTAGACTTACAGGTATTAAAATCTTTAGTTACATACAGGAAAATTGATAAAGAAGTTGCAGACAAGGCCCTGTCTAAAATAATAAACCATCTGTGGTATTTGAACTCGGATCAAGTTGCCTTTTCATTTTTCGATGATACTTCGGGAAAAAATGTCAAAACAAGCATGGTTGAAAAATTAAGGTCTTAAGTAAAAAAATGATGAAGATGATTGTGATGATAGGGTTGTAAAATCAAAACTCAATCTCCTACAAGTTGTCAATTATTGAACAAAGAAGTTAATTATTTTGTTTCTGCTCGAATTCTAGATTTTTTTAAGAGATTTGAAATCGATGCAGATTTTTTAAGTACTGATCCCGATGTATGGTACGAAAATCATTATTATTTAAAAGCTAAAAAAATAGTGAACGGTTTAAGGGTTGTTAATGACACTGCTGAGAGAGGAGTAAAATTAATTAAAGACTTTAATTCCTCTTTGACGAAAGACGAAGAACAACGACAGTTCCTTTTACAAGTTGTATCTGAATGTACACAAATTTTTCCGGACTCTTCAAAAGCTACAATATCTAAGACATTACCACCTTACTTTGTAATTACCACTTAATTTGTATATTTAAATAATAATAATATAATGATATATAACTAATAAAATACATTTGAAAACTATTTGTTTACTCCATGCTTCCTCTTCATTACCCCTAATTCCTTCATTTTGAATTTGATTGCTGTTGGATTTATTTTTGAAAATACCTCCAACAAAATGGTTTGATGTACAAAATGAAAAATACAAAAGCAGAATCTGGAAAGCAGATGTAATTGAATATTCTAAAATTTTTAGAGCTTTGCATGAAAATTCACTTTTGAGGATATCAACTACGACCTTACCTGCTAAATGCTAAATACCATTCTATCAGTTTTAGCAAAAAAAGTGGATACGATCAAACTTCAAGTCAATAAAATTTTCTATGAAATTAGACAAGAACCAGGTTTCTAGGAAGAATGGTTTCGATTTAAAAGAGTAAAAATTACGATTTTTTGCTAAAAATCGCTGTTTTTCTTAACTTTAACCTCAATGAGGCACAGGTTAATGTTATCAGGTTGAGCTGAAACTTTGCCAATCACAGTTTCTAGCCTATTGGCAAATTAAGAGGGGGGGGGGGGTGCCATGGAAGATTGGACGAAAAAAATGTTCCCCATTAACCTTGTGACAAACCTAGTGTCCACTCTTGAACGGGTCGTGCCTAGATTGTTATGTTAAGAATATGAGGGTAACGTGAATCCACCACCCGTGATGCACCAGGGTAACACGAATTGGTTCACAAATCCCACCATTGTAATGCCATGATAGCATTATTCAATTAATTAAACGGACATTTGGTGAAAACAGCTATGTTATGATCTTGGGTGGCCTAAGTTTCCTCTTAAGTATGAAGAGAACTTGGGGATATCCGCAATATTGACATGTCGAGGCGAAAAGGGGTTCTTATCCCAACGAAAAAGGGTGGTATACCCTGCCAACCAGTTGGTCTAGTGGTCATGTTGCTGGTTTCTGGAGCGAATGGTTCCTATTTTGAATCTGTGGTATGACATGGATGTTTGTCCGTCCTGAATAAATGTGTGTCCTCACTTTGAATGGGTCGTGCCTAGATTGTTATGGTTATAATATGAGGGTAACGTTAACCCACCACACGTGTTGCACCAGGGTAAAGCAAAGTGTTTCACAAATCCCACCCTTGTAATGCCATGATAGCAGTGTATTAATTGAACATATACGGAGGAAAATGTTATGTTATGATCTTGGATGGAACTTGGGAATTTGAGCAACATTGACAAGTAGAGGCAAAAAGGGGGGTTCTTGTCCTAACGAAAAGAGGTACCATACCCAAAAGAAGGGAGAAGAGGAGAGTTAGCGTGCGGAGGATGACCAAACTGGGCTATTGCTAAGAGGCGTCAACTCTGGACACTAGCCAGCGTCCATGCCGAGACACATCCTCTGGTGAGAATACAAGACGTCACGGTGGAGTTTTGAGGAATAGAGTTCTATTCACTCCTCATCTGACGGAAAGCCACCGCCTCTCACCATAGTTCAGCGGTTCCTCAGACAAAACTGATTTGCATAAACTGGACATCATCAGCAGACATCAATAAGTGAAGAATGTTTTGAAATAACTATGTAGTAATTTATGAAATTAATAACCATCACTTGAAAATTCTTCACAACTTATACTCTTCTAAACCAAATATGTGAGACGACTTTGGAACATTAATTTTTACGCATTGATTTCTTGCAGGAGTTTCCATTCAGTTTTGTACTGTCATTGCAGATCCTATTTCAGTTTTTAAATTGCAATACCGTCAGCCAGGGTCATTCATAAGTCAGCATTGATCAGCTGTGTTTATAATTTGAATATCCTCGCAGTTTAAGCTAAAAACTAAAGGCGTTAGTTTTGTTAAAATGCTAGTAATAAAAAATTACTTTTGCTGAAATCGGAGTTAATTCATTATCTTTTAAAAAGGTTATTTATTTATCAAAGGAAATAACATACGTTATGTTTGTTAATCATTCAATATGGATGGTTTCTACGGGTGACATTTTAATCAGTTATTTAAAATCAAATACTGTCATAATATAACTGAAGTAAAATAAATTTGAACATATACCTTTACATGTGCGTACAAGTTGATCAGCTTAAGACCAGACTCTCTCTATGTACTGAAGATTCAATGACCAGGATGGGTCTGTGAGAATTTACATGGCTTGAGAAGTAATGAAAAGAGAAATAAAAACGAGTCAGAAGTTATTATTCAAAATGTATATTTGTTTAATAGTGAAAACACTCCTATTTATTTCCGATTCCTCATATTCGTCCTGAACTATTATGAGTAGTAAGAACTAATCTATGAGTCATATGAATAATATGTACAGGGGTTGGACAAAAATATGGAAACACCTAGTGAAATGCATGCTTGAAAAGAAATGTTTATTCTAGTGAAATGTGTAGGTGACGCTGGTGTTAACACCTACTGACGCCACCTATACAACGGTCGTCAATACGCTGCGCAGGTCAGTCGTGGTCGGGCACTATTCTGTGAAGTTGTAATAGCATCATGTCAGAGCTAACATACTTCGAACGTGGGCAAATCGTTGGAGCTCGTATGGTGAGTGCTTCCGTAAGAAAGGTAGCTGAAGTGTTTAGTGTTTCAAGAAGTACTGTATCTAAGATTTATTCCGCATATTTGAAAAGCGGAAAAACATCATCCGCTAAATCACAGCGCGGACGAAAGTGTGTGTTGAGTGATCGTGACAGACGATTATTAAGGAGGATTGTGACTAAAAATAAGAAAACCGCAGCTGCAAAAGCTACTGCTGAAATGAATGTCATGCTCACAAACCCTGTGAGTACCAAAAACAATAAGAAGGGAGCTCCATAAGCAGGGTATTTCTAGCTGAGCTGCAATTCACAAACCATTTATCAGCGATGCTAATACCTGTAACAGGAAAAAACCATTTATCAGCGATGCTAATGCCTGTAACAGGAAAAAGTGGTGTTTAAGTCATAAAGCCTGGACTATAGAGCAATCGAAGACAGTAATTTGGTCGGATGAGTCTTGTTTCACACTGTATACCCCTTCTGGCCGAGTTTATGTCTGGCCTATAATACAGACTGCTTGTTGCCAAGAGTGAAACATGTCGGGAGTTCTGTGATGGTTTGGGCAGCCATATCGTAGTTTTCTGTCTACCCCATGTTTACTCTACAAGGGCACATTAAGGTTAAGGATTATGTGAACATTTTGGCCGATCAAGTTCATGCCATGGTTCAAACTTTGTTCCCCAATGGTGATGGTGTCTTCCAAGACAACAAAGCCCCTGTTCACATAGCTCACATCGTCCAGGGCTGGTTTTCCGAACACGAGGATGATTTGTAACATTTCCCCTGCCCGCCACAGTCACCAGACCTCAATATTATTGAATATTTGTGGTCTACTTTGAAGAGGAAAGTGAGTGATCGCTATCCACCGCCATCATCGTTATCTGAACTTGCAAACGTTAAGCTGGAAGAATGGTACAAGATTCCCTTGGCAAGCATACAAGAACTGTATTTATCCATTCCGAACAGACTGCAAGCTGTTTTGAATGCCAACAGTTTTCCTACACCATATTCAGTAAGGTTGCATGTTTTTCTTAGGTGTTTCCATATTTTTCTCCAATCCCTGTATTTTGAACAGTTCTGAACACACATTTTTCGAGCACTGCTACTTCATGTTCTGTGTTTACTACACTTTAGTTATTCAACTTATAATTAATTTGATTACTGCTTACTAATGCTGTTTTGGTAGTTAAATTTCTAAAGAAATAATTCCGAATCCAATAAATATGTATATCAACTGCAGATTTGTAATCTGATATTAAATATTCCATTGTCTGAAAAAAAATTTATTTATTAAACGTAAATGTCATGCCTTGAAAAATAAGCGGGTATCAAGCATCTAAACATCTATAATCGAAGAAGACAGATGGTTCAAAAATCAATACGATTATTTATGTACAATGAAGTGACAAAAGTCATGGACTACGCTAAATACGAGTGGTGTACATTTTTGCTTTCCAAGACTGCTCACATTCTAGATCAACCAAAAACATACCTCATAGACTCCAATTAAAATAGCATCATTCGTGGACGAAAAGGCTAGGAGAAAACAGTCGACTCTTTACAGCTATTAGTATATAAAAAAAAAACCCTAGTTTTCGCCTTACATTAAGTAACCAATAGATTTGTGTGATGAAGAACATAACGAAGGTTTCTGTATGATTCAGTACGTAATTAACACAGTGTGAGCTACTGATCACTGGATGATCCTATCCCCAGTTGACATCAGTAGTATTGTCTTTAAAGTCGTTGTTGGTTGATCGGTTTCGAAAATATATCTTCTTTTTATCTTTCAACATTTGAAAATGTTTGTATGTTAAGTAGTTAGAGATTAGTGAGCATTCAATCTGATCGTAAGGTGTAGGTGAAAACTAACCACGTGGTTTTCAATTAATGTTATAAGCACTGTAGTAGTTAAAAAATTTTCTTCGGAACTTCACCAAATCGTGCATAACAAGTACTTGAGTATTCGGAAACGCACTAAAAATACAGCACTTGCGAGTGGATGGCCGTTATTATTGCTTCCCAAGACTCCTCACTCTCTAGATCGACTGAAAAACATAACTCCACATAGACTACAATTAAAGTAACATCACTCCAGGACGAAAAGGCTGGGAGAAAACAATCAGTTGTTGTTATAAGCATCGTAGAAGCTCAAAAGTTTTCTTCGGAACTAGGGATGCGACATCGATGGCGATGTTTTCAAAACATCGATGTTTTTTAAAAAACATCGATGTATTTAACATCGATGTATTGGAGTCGATGTTTTTGTAACATCGATGTTTTTGTAACATAGATGTTTTTTCTTGTCGATGTTTTATTTTTAAATGAAAAAAGTATCGTTATAAAAATTTAAAAAATTACTAAGTAGCATAATTTTTATAATCAGCAAATTGAACATACTTTAGACCAAAATTGGCCAAGGGTGACGGGTCTGAAATGTAGGGAGTCGACATCGATGTCGATGTTTTCACAACATTGATGTTTTATAAAAACATCGATGTATTTCAGCCGATGTCGCATCACTAGTTGCTAAACCAGTTTTAAGAAATGGGGAAAAAAGTTAAAATTCAAGGAATTTTAAAAACATCGATAGTTTGGGGGCGATGCATTAGCAACTTCGATGTTTTAATTTTGAACATCGATGTTTTGCTGTCGATGTAGCATCACTAGTTGCCAAACCAGTTTTAAGAAATGGGGGGGAAAAAGTTTAAATACACTGATTTTTAAAAACATCGATGTTTTTGGGGCGATGTATTATCAACATCGATGTTTTAATTTTGAACATCGATGTTCCAAAACATCGATGTTTTGCTGTCGATGTCGCATCCCTATTCGGAACCTCACCGAATCATGCATAACAAATACTCGAATACTTAATTCGGAAACGTGCACTAAAAATACAGAAATTACGAGTGGATAGCCGTTTTTTCGTTTCCCACAAGACTGCTCACTCTCAAGATCAATTAAAAAAACATACCCCATATAGACTCCAATTAAAATAACATCACTTCATGACGAAAAGGCTCGGAAAAAACAATTAACTGTTATTATAAGCATTGTAGAAGTTCAAAAGTTTTCTTCGGAACCTCACCGAATCATGCATAACAAGTACTCGAATACTTAATTCGGAAACGTGCACTAAAAATACAGAAATTACGAGTGGATAGCCGTTTTTTCGTTTCCCAAGACTGCTCACTCTCAAGATCAATTAAAAAAACATACCACATATAGACTCCAATTAAAATAACATCACTTCATGACGAAAAGGCTCGGAAAAAACAATTAACTGTTATTATAAGCATTGTAGAAGTTCAAAAGTTTTCTTCGGAACCTCACCGAAACATGCATAACAAGTACTTGAATACTTTATTCGGAAAACGTGCACTAAAAATACAGAAATTACGAGTGGATAGCCGTTTTTTCGCTTCCCAAGACTGCTCACTCTCAAGATCAACTGAAAAACATACCCCACATAAACTCCAATTAAAATAACATCACTCCAGGACGAAAAGGCTGGGAGAAAACAATCGACTCGTGCCAGCCATTAGAGCGTGGAAAAACACAACTCCAGTCAGTTTCCCGCCCAACTCCCCCATCTTTCAGAACGAAGTTAAAACAGTCCGTTGTTTTAGTCCTGTAACGAATTACCCTCCCCAACAAGCAGCAACCCCAGAGCTGAAAGTAGCAGAAAGGGAAGTTCTGTTTGGATAAGCAACCCAACGTTTCTTTCAATCAGACATACGCCCACGATAGCGATGGCCCTCCTAACTTAATTTACTCCCCGCAAAATCTCTTTGGGGCTCACGCGCGTAGATCGGTACGCTTTGTTTGCAATTGGAACTCATAATGACGAATCGCTCTGTGGGAGATGCCATGGCTCTCCCTCCTTATTCTTATTAAAGGTAGGGCAGGGAAATGGTCGACGGATAAAATAAGGAGGGAATCCGTGCCCAATTATTGTCCTCCATGCGGAATGGGCGGGCGACAGTTATCTGTAATCCTCGAATGACAGTTTTCAATTAAACCATGCCGCTCTGTGATTTTGATAAACTATTGTGTAAGGAAGAGGCGCTTCCTGTTGGGAATAGTTAGCGCTGCTGGAGTAATTTCGACTGCTCTAGAATGGACTGGGATTATTTAGTTTGAGTGTTAGTTATGATCAGATTGGTTGGACTGCGAGGCAAAGCAAAGGCAGGGGAAATCCAATTTCTCGGTTAGCTTGTTAGAGTAATATCAGGAATGAGCTTCGTGGTTCTTATGTAATTAATTTTTCGTCAAACTTCTAAACAAATAGTTCGTTAAAGACTCCATATAAGGTGAGGCGTGAAACTTACCGATTGCGTTAGTTTAAGTTATGATATGATTACTTGGACTGCGAGGCAAAGCAAAGGCAGGGGAAATACAATTTCTCAGTTAGCTTGTTATAGTAATATGAGGAATGATTTTTGTGGTTCTTTTGTAATTGATTTTGCGTCAAACTTCTAAACAAATAGCTCGTTAAAGAATTTCTTTTAAGACTCCATATAAGATGAGGTGGGAAACTTACCGATTGCGTTAGTTTAAGTTATGATATGATTAGTTGGACTGCGAGGCCAAGCAAAGGCAGAGTAAATCCAATTTCTCAGTTAGCTCGTTAGAGTAATATGAGGAATGATCTTCGTGGTTCTTTTGTAATTGATTTTTCGTCAAACATCTAAACAAATAACTTGTTAAGAATTTCGTTAAAGACTCTATATAGGATGAGGCATGAAACTTACCGATTGCGTTAGTTTAAGTTATGATCAGATTAGTTGGACTGCGAGGCCAGGCAAAGAAAGAGGAAATCCAATTTCTCGGTTAGCTCCTTAGAGTAATATGAGGAATGATCGTCGTGGTTCTTCTGTAATTGATTTTTCGTCAAACTTCTTAACAAATAGCTCATTGAAGACGCCATATAGGATGAGGCGTGAAATTTACCAATTGCGTTAGTTTAAGTTATGATCAGATTACTTGGACTGAGCCATATACACGAAAGCAAAGGATACTGAATTTGTCGGCTCTAAGTCAATACTTTCCAAGTTTGTGAGATTTTTAGCTTTTTTAGACCAGAATGGGGTTTTTCTTTAGACTGATGAAGCGTCCTTTAGACCTATTTTCTGAATATCTTTAGACTGATGAAACGTTCTGTAGATCGATTTCCTGAATATCTTTATACTGATTACTTTCTTTGCATGAAGGTAATATTTCGTCTTGAGAAACACGCTTAGTGAGGCATATGGATTATAATATTTCTCTCTTCTTTTTCCTCGGAACTTATCTGTATCTGTGGAGTTGTTGAGGGCAATGTAAGTACACCACTCGATACTGAATTCCTGACTTCAATAATGTGTTGCTTATTTATTAGTTTTCTAAATTTATCGACAAGTATTTCATGTTCTCAAAACATTTTGAGCCGTGAGTGTGTAATTTTAAAACGTAATATGTAACCAAACACGCTGACTTTTAAATAAAAAATATAAATAAGCTTCATTTGAATTTTAAAGTGCGTCTTTTTCAAGTATTTTGTTTTAAGAAGTAACTAGGATAAAGGGCCCGAAGGGTTCATAAGAACGACGGGTGCATAAAAAAATTTATTTATTTTGGTCAAACTTTTTATTATTTATATATCCTTAAAAGCCTGACGGTGCGTGACCACTGGCTATGTATAAACCTTTGTTCACCACTATCTGTCAACTTTTGTAGATCACTGGCTTTCTATAGACCTTTTCCCACCACTATGTGCCAACTTGCCTTGCTTTTATATGGTGTTGTTGTATGAGCAATATTGGTAAAACGATACTATTGGAAAACTTAATTGTTGATCAACACTGCTAAAGTAATGAGCTTCGTAAGGCAATCGTTTTATACTCAATGTTATTTCTATGACAATATAGTTTCGCTCGTGACATCACGCAACCAATCAAAACAATTTGAAACTACACCTATTCGTGACGTCACACAATCAATCAAAACTTTAATAGCCACGTAAACACAGCTGAATCTAGCATTTTATATAAGACAGTATGGCGAGATTTCATTGTAAAGTTAGCGTCACTTTCAATGATACACAATTTCAAACAATTAGTAGAGTTAAATATATGTAAATTTGCTTATATAAATCGTATTCAATTTCTAGTACAGATTTGTATCCAGCCTCCGCCGATAGTTTATGTTTGAAAGAATAAAATCTTTTTCAAACTTAATGAGGCTCTGGTAGCTCAATTGATAGAAACGTGGATTAGCAACCAGGGGATTGCGAGTTCGAAACTAGATCCAGCCAAAGACCGTGGTGGTTAGCATTGTGGCCTGAAATGTCCTCTTGGCGTGGCTTGGAAGTTTGGAGATAGGCTCTCAGCTTTGACATCGTCATTTGACCGTGGATCAAATTACCAGGTGGGACCTTAATAAGTTTTTGTGTGACATAAATTCAACTATCTAGCAACCTACCTATCCAAGCTCAATGCTATCAGTAAAATAATTCGGCGGAGATGCTCTACACAAAATAATTGTTTTAATAAATGATGCTTTAGGATGAAGAGATTTATTATTCAACGATGACTGATTTTTTTTTCAACAGCATCATTCGACACAGATGGAATTGGAAACTTTTAAATGAAGGGAATGTTTTCATTTCCTAATTACTACCTATAAATTTAGGCATTTAATGAAATATGCGGATGCATTCGATATTACAATTTAAGTACTCATATTTTAATTATAATAAGTTTAAGTTAAGCATTGATGTTTTCCTTCCAGGAATTCATAAATCCACCCTTTCACTAGCTTGAGTTTTTCAGCATAGCAGAATTCATGGATGATTTTAGCTATGTAAGCATAAAATACCTCTCCTTCATTCAAGAAAAAGTGCACATTTGTAAGCCTTTTATTTTTTCATATTATAGATGAGAAAATTATCCTCTTAAAAACTCATCTATTATAAATGTAAATTTCCACAGCAGACCACCCACTGGACAACGTACGAGATCCTGAAGTGGAAAACAGCCAAGCAAAGGGCCGCAGTGATTGAATACTTCATTAAGATCTCAAAGGAGCTGAACAAGCCAAATAATCTCCATTCGGAATTTGCAATAATCGCTGCTTTGAATTGTGACCCGTCACTCGTTCTGAGTAGATATGGAAGGTATGGAAAACACGTATATTTCGTCCAATAATTGCAGGTCAATGAAATCAATTTAAAGTAAATCAATTTTATTTGAAAAGTTGAACCAACCGTAAACAAGTTTTGAAGGTTACTCACATCCACAGGTGCAGAATTATATGCAGTGTTATGCAGCACAACTCCAAGCAATTGCAATTGTTCTGCTGGCATTTTGTCCGAATTTTTAAAACTGCAGTAAAATCAAAAACAGACGTAAAACACAATTGTCTGCTAAATATGTATTACATATTTACAATAAAACATCAAAATTAATTAACTTACTTTCTTTAAAACCTAAGCATACTTTCAGAATTTGTAATTATGTCGATAACTTTTGAAGTTCAATATTTTGTCATTGACGTACGCAACCCTACAATAATGGACCGGACGACAGCGGATTTGCATAAAATCCGACTGCTTGTTTAGGGTGTTTCTCGTGGTATGGCCTGGGACCATAACATATTGTTCCTGGTAAATTGAACGCCGACGCCTACATGAACATTTTGAACAATCAGGTTCTTCCTACGCTCTGGCAATTTTATGGAATGGACGAATGTTTCTTCCAGAAAGACAACGCTCCATGTCATGTTACAGCCTCTGTCAAGCAGTGGTATCAAGACATAGATGTAAAACGTCTTCTCTGGCCTGCTCAGAGTCCCGACCTAAACCCCATAGAACATTTGTAGGACGAGTTAGAGCGACGCTTACGGACCAGGGAACCACGTCCGAAATCTAGAGCTGACCTGGCGACGTTCTTGCAGCGGGAACGGACACAAATACCCATAGCTGTGTATAAAAACCTTGTTGAAAGTATGCCCAGAAGGGTTGCTAGTGTAATTGCAGCACGTGGGGGACCTTCCTCCTATTGAAGCATGTAGTATTTCCTTTATACCATCACGTCTTGCTGTCCGGTCCATTACTGTAGGGTTGTGTAGAAGTGCTATTTATAAAGTGTTTGTGGGAATTTGGGTGGTGTACGGAGGTTGTTCCGTAGCTAGAGAAGAAGAATAAGTGTAGCAAGGAGTGCTCTTTGCACTGCAATAATTTATGATTGAAAACAAATCGGCCAAAATTTTTATAATAACAAGGAAAAATTGTTCTTACAAAAAGACTTTGTTCTGCGATGTACGTCGCAGTTTTGAGAACTTTCTACTCCCGGGCTCACATCTTTGTCTTTCAGAAAGTGTCCGTGAAACATCTGAGGACTTAACTTTCTGGAAGTTTAAGGAATTGCGCTCTACAGATTATAATTTCCTAAACTTAGAAATTTCAATAAAACCTGCACGAAACCTTCCATTTCTTTTATGAGTAAGTATTCATTTCATGGATATACTGAGGGTCACAACAGTATTCGTCCACCTAACGTTTTTGTACTACATTCATGAATTTTATAAGAATGTAAGTTGAATTAAAATTCAAAATTCTACCATACAAAATCCCTGTCTCTAGTTTTAGCTTCTCATCAGAATAATCGAATCACTATAAAATATATTGGAAATGCAACGTAATCTATCAAATCAGACACAAAAATATTTTGGCCATCTAGCCATAAAAAGTATAAATGTTGAAAGAAAAATGTAAAAACCAATGTCCTAGATTTTTTTGCATTTTGACTGCCTTAAATGTTTGTATTAGGTATTTGGTTGAACTCTGAAATCAATTCAGTCAGTAGAGCGTCGGGCTCGCATCAGAAGGGTTGTGGGTTCTGTCCTCGGCGGAGCCTACAAATCTGATGATTGCGAGATCGGCGCTTCGACCTGGCTAAAGACCGTCGTGTTCACTAATGGTGACTGGGGCACGTTAAATAGGTCGTGGTCACAATGTCCCCCATGTTCCCATACCAAATCAATACCTCTGGGGGTACCTGATCAGGGGTTTATCGGCCTCTGATTGGGATCGAAATTACGATATGTGTGAGTGAATGGATGTATGAAAGGGACCTTCCTGTAAAACGGATGTGTCATGTATCTCGAGCAAAGTCGGACTTCCTCCCAATGGGGCTCAATAACATGGAAGGCGCACCCCCCTCACCTCTTGCCGTCTTCGACGGGCCTGGCACTCCTCTGGTCTGCCAGTGTAGGCATAAGAAACAACTAAAATCAATTCCATTCTATTCTACAATTGAAGATTCTATAAATTTAATTATGTAACAAAATCTGGATAATTTTTGAAGACTTCTTCATAAAAAGTAATACGATACAAATATTTAAGCTGAGGTCATATTTTAGGCAGTTGGATTTTTATATGCCAACGGTTCCTTTCTATGCAAATCATTGCATTTGGGAAACTGTCATGGTGGATCAAAATCTAAACTATATTTCAATACTTTGAATCGTTTTGGGATTATATTTTGCTGGAGGCTAAAATAGAAAAATAGATTTTACATGGAATAATGTTAACTCATAATTTTAAATAAAGTCGTGAAAATATTGAAGTACTCGAGGTATTTTGACGAATACTTCTGCGACCACTGTCTTTTTTTATCAACCGGTAGTTTCAACTGCAAATGTATTTTTGTACATGTTTAGGATTCCGTATAGATATTAAAATGTTACGAAATTTATATTTCAACGATCCTTTTTGTCTCTCCCAGTAATATCATTTTTTTCTTGTATAAACCTACTCGAACTCCGATCGCTAACCGTCGCAAAGGTTTGAATAACGCTCGAAAACTATAAAAAAATGCAATTATTATAATGTTTAGAAGTCAAATTTTTTTTCTTGAAGGCTGGGGACAAACATGATCACTATACCAGCTAAGGGCCTTTCAATCGATGTGCTTTATATTTTCTTCATAGAATTATTTTTGAACTTAAAAGATGTTGACTCTCAATGTGGTTCTTCTCAATGAAACTGATGACACCTAATGCCGACATGTGGTGATTGCCAACATATTACAAACTATCGAAAAGTTGGGGAAAACGTTTGGAATCATTTTATGCACGTCACGGAGTTTGAGACGAGTTCGAATTTAACTGAACTTCTATGAAAAAGGGAAGAATTTTTTTAAGATCCTATCCATAAAATTTACTTTTAACAAATTTGTAATAAATTGGTTTCGTTCATAATTTTTGTTTTGTAGTTATTCCTTCAAAAGTAGAATCCAAAGAAGGACTGTATTTCCAAAACCATTACAAACTATTCAAATGATTATAGAGGAGAAGGAAGAGTAAAAAAATAAGAGAAAATATAATGCATTTACAATTTTCGTACAATTTTGGCTGCGAGGACATATTTTGTCCACTCGGTACATGACATTTAACCAGGATAAAAATGTAAATCAAATACCCTAATACTACCTATAAAATGTCACACACATTAGTTACATTTTATAAGTAGTGAAATGTGGCTTCTATTCTGAATAATTTATTGATGTTTTATTAGTAATCGGCAATAGGTTTGGAATTGAACGCATTCATGGGGAGCTTAATTATTTTGAAACATTTGTTTCTTATACCCTGTAATTCGAAAGCTTTACATTCTAAAATGATAACTTGAAAGAATGATACTTACCTATGTGATTCATGACGAATTTTACATTGATATTGAGTAGTCTGTAACAGACAAAAGAAAATTAATGCAACATATTTTTCAATAAAAATTTTCTTTCAAACTCATATAATTAAAAAGACATTTAAAAATAATTCCAAGTTTAATCACAATTTTCAATTTAAGATAATAGCGTACTTTGAAAGATATAAGAGGTAGGTAATTGGCAGTTAATTTAATAAGCGCTGGAGGAACACAACGGGCTATTGGTGACGGTCTGGGATAAATCCTTATCGAAAAATCGAAGACCATACCTCATCATTTTGAACAACGGTCAGATGACGAGGTCAACACCTGAGCCGCAATGGTGTTCAGTCAAATTTACATACCTTTGTGCATTTACTTACAAATTTACATTATGTAAACAACTTTAAGTTTTGAGTTTTTGCTGTGCTCATATGCAAACTGATCAATTGCTGTATTGATCAAGATGCTGGCTTCTGAATCAAATGATTTCTGGAAGAACCAGGTATAAGGGTGAGGATACTTTTCCATCTGAAATGAACAAGTGAAATGAACAAGATCTCTTTATAAATGGTCTGCGCTTAGAATGTGTGGTATGTATGTGAGATGCAACGCGAACCTATCCCCCGTGGTCCACCAGGTAAGGTAATTTTAATTAACGTCGTAGTAGAGCAACACAACGGGCTATTGGCGAGATCCGATGACAACACCACGTAATTTTTAATCATGGTCAGAAGACGAGGTAACACCTGAGATGACACCCCACACCCCAAACTTCCACACCAAGCAATGTGAGGACTTTCGGCCACGATAGATTTAAGGTGCACCAGCCGCCTCTACACTACACACATACAAATATCTATGCACTGACACGGATTCGAACCAGGAACTTTCCGATCTAGAGGCTAAATCTTTAACCATCAGACCAGTTGGTGGGCTGTGTGGTCCACCAGGAAAACACAAAATGGTTCAAAAGTTCGCCATTGTAGTACCATTATAAGTTATGTTCAATTGGCTGGGCATTATGAAAAACTATTACCATTTTGTCTAAATTTATAAAACGATAAAAAGGTTTAATATGTTATCCGTCGCAACTCGTCCCATCACCCATTTAGAAGCACACATCACACTCTATCTCACATCAAGAGAATACCATGCTTCAGTTGGGGCTCAAAGTATGAAAGATATACCATATCTTCTTTGCATAAATAATAAGTGTCGATCTCAATTATTATCAATTATGGTTAGAGGAAAGATCGATCTAATTGCATCACAAATAAAGCGTCTCCACGGATCAGATTTCCAGATTTATTAAAGACAAGTTCGAATTTCAATGGCTACCGCATCAGCTGATTTATTTCCATCAATGAAACCGAGAGCTATTTATCATCGTTACTCAATTTGAAACTGCGGTCAATTTGTCTTTATTAATCACCTTCGAAATGGAAGTACTATCTCTCGCATTCCGACTTCAGTTCGGTTGACACGAGTTCACAGGATTTGTTTACAAGTAGATGTTTCGTCTGATAACGTAGCAGGATCGGATAGAAATGTGTTTATTTCGAACACTCGATCACTGACCTCCTTGGCCTTCGGCACTACAAGGGGTGATCTGAAGGCTACTTCTGAAAAAGAACGCAGTGGGTGGGCCACCACCATTTCTGACAAGAACAATCATCAACATCTATGCACTTGCAAACCGGAATTCGAAGCCATGACATACAGGGAAAAAGACGAATGCCGACATCACTAGGACAGAAATATTCGGTGTATGCAAGGAAACCAGACGGAAAGAGATTTTACTGCCGCCAAGCAAATGCTCTCGAATTGTATATAGAGTTAGAAAATGTTATTTATCCCAGTTTGGCGTTTAATCTAATCGGCGTCGACCAATATGCTATCATACTCAATACGGTAATGGTAATTTTAGTTAACGTCGTACTAGAGCAACACAACGGGCTATTGACGACGGTCCGGAATCAGTCCTTTAAGGGAAAGATTCGAGGACAACACCTCGTAATTTTGAACCACGGTCAGATGACGAAGCAACACCTGAGCTGGCACCCCACTCTCCAAACTTCCACGCCAACCCAACGTGAGGACTTTCGACCACGACAGATTTAAGGTGCACCAGCCGCCTCTACACCATACGTTTACAAACATCCATGCCCGGACCCGGATTCGAACCAGGAACCTTCCGATCTAGAGGCTAAGACTTTAACCACTATACCGGTTGGTCTGCATATACTCAATACGGAATTCCTTCTTTGGAATTTTTTTTCCTTGATAACCTGCCGACCAACCGCTATAGTGGTTAAGGTGATTTAACCATATTATTAGCCTCTAGATCGGAAGGTTCCTGGTTCGAATCCAAGTCCGGGCATTGATGTTTGTAAACGTATGGTGTAGAGGCGGCTGGTGCACCTTAAATCTGTCGTGGCCGAAAATCCTCACGTTGGGTTGGTGTGGAAGTTTGGAAAGTGGGGTGCAGTTCAGGTGTTGCCTCGTCATCTGACCGTCGTTCAAAATTATGAGGGGTTGTCTTCGGATCTTTCCCTTAAGGGACTGGTCGCGGACCGTCGTCAATAGCCCGTTGTGTTGCTCTAGTACGACGTTAACTCAAATTACCATTATCACTACAACATGTATTCTAACATACTTCAGCATAGCGTGTTAGCCTCTAGATCGGAAGATACCTGGTTCGAATCCGGATCCGGGCATGGATGTTTGTAAACGTATGGTGTAGTGACGGCTGGTGCATCTTAAATCAGTCGTGGTCGAAAGTCCTCACGTTGGGTTGGTGTGGAAGTTTGGAGAGTGGGGTGCCAGCTCAGGTGTTGCTTCGTCATCTGACCGTGGTTCAAAATTACGAGGTGTTGTCCTCGAATCTTTCCCTTAAGGGACTGATTCCGGACCGTCGTCAATATTCCGTTGTGTTGCTCTAGTACGACGTTAACTAAAATTACCAATTACCATCGGAATTCCTTCTTTGGAATTTTTTTTCCTTGATAACCAGCCGACCAACCGCTATAGTGGTTAAGGTGATTTAACCATATTATTAGCCTCTAGATCGGAAGGTTCCTGGTTCGAATCCGGATCCGGGCATGGATGTTTGTAAGCGTATGGTGTAGAGGTGGCTGGTGCACCTTAAATCAGTCGTGGTCGAAAGTCCTCACGTTGGGTTGGAGTGGAAGTTTGGAGAGTGGGGTGCCAGCTCAGGTGTTGCTCCGCCATCTGACCGTGGTTCAAAATTACGAGGTGTTGTCCTCGGATCTTTCACTTAAGGGACTGATCCCGGACCGTCGTCGATAGTGTGTTGCTCTAGTCCCGTTGTGTTGCTCTAGTACGACGTTAACTAAAATTACCATTACCATTTGCATGATAAAAATTCATGTTTGGAATATGGGTAGATAGGTATTTAATTAGCATCGATGAGGAGCAACACAGCGGGCTATTGGCGACGGTCCGGGATCAAACCCCGAAAGGAATATGAGTAGGAAATACGTTCCGCTGTAAAAATACTATCGAGATTACATTTACCTTGACAGAAAATGCCTCTCATATCACATAGGCGTCTGTTTAAAACTATATGTCCTTTACCACAAACATATCTATTCCCAAATATCCATACACTAGCCACTGCGTGGCTAGCCCGGCGTTGCCCGTGCCCGTGATATAAATTATTAAACTGGTGTAAAATTTTCCGCAGATTTCAAATCCGTTGAAATTTTTACTCTGTCTTTAATTGTCTAGGAGATAGAAAAAAATAACTAAGGAATCCAGTTAAAAGATTTTTTGTCTGGCTGGTAAATCATTCCTCGGCGCAAAATCAAAGCGGAAACGAAAAAAATAGTTTTCTCCGAGTTCCCCTGGGTTAAAAAAATTGGCAGTGTTCCAAAGGCTGATTGCAAGGTCACGTGAGTAGAAAAAGGAAAGATTGGGCGTTTGTTCTTTCGCGGAAGAAAGGCGTAAAAAAACCGATAGAGAATAAAACTATTAAATTCATTTAAAAATCTTCTAGATTGAATTTTAAAAAATTCGCCGCGAAAACCCAAAAATTCCAAAAAATTCATACTACCTGTGTGCCAAATCTTACTGCTGTAAGTGCCATAGATCGTCAGGATTTTGCGGCCCCCAAACAGACAGACAAACAAATACTTCCTTTTATAATAGTAGAGATTTCTCATTACTTTACCAAACTACATTTAGTAGAAAGGTAAAGTAATGAAACTAGAATTTATGTATGAATATTAGGAGAAAACTACAATTTTCAAAAGTTATAACACAATGCATTAATATAATGTACTTACCCGTCTCAGGAAAACAGTTAAATGCCGTTCAAAGAAGGAATTCAAAGGTTCAAATAGCACGTATGGAATATAATTTGATTAACTGTTCCCAATTTTCCAACATGAGGACCTGAGGTGCCATGGCCTGTATCTGGGTTTGTTTGCCCTCTGCGCTATAAACCTGCGAGTTGTATGTGGTGTAGGTTCAATTCTATTAACCTAAGTGTATTTCTATCTTCAGTGTTTTTGTGAAATTTTGTTTTGGATGTGTGTGCATGCCTATTTACTTGGAAGTTGTAGGTCGTGCTGTTGTAGTGTGGTCAAAAATGGCTTTACGCTATAAAACCAACCAACATACAACTCACCAGATGTTCTCATTCCTGTCAGGTTCAATTCTTCCATCTCTATGGGTACATTTACCTCTTCTATATTAGTAAAACTTTTTTTTTTGTGTGTTTTTTACTTCATGTTGTATGTCTTGTGATTAACACAGCTGTACCAGATATGACTATAGCATCCAACTAACATAAAACTGCTAGATCTTCTCATTCCTTACAGTTTGGATTCCTCCCAGAATTTATGTCACTCCTTTGTGTCCTTCAAAGAGCACACCACACGTAAGTAAAGCTTTCATTACGAATGTATGCTCATTTATTTGACGTTGTTTGGCGCAGGGTGGTCAAATATGGCTCTTACGTCATGAAACCCAACCAATCCGAAATCATCAGTCCAAATGAATTCTCTAGACGTAAAGATATCTATCTGACAGCTTTTCTTTTTCTGCTATATTATAATAATCTTGGTCACGCCTGACAGTAGGATTTCGAGACCTGAATAATCATCCCAACTAGTATACGCCTATAATTAGTCACAGTCACATTGAGTTAGAGCCGAAGATGCATTGTTTACTAAAATGATTGTTTGCTCTAAATCGCCTATGGCAACTTTGTTCTTTATAATTTCAAAAAATGCGAAATGGTCTGTATTTAAGAGATAGCAATAACAATGTTATGTGATAACCGTGTAGCACACACACCTTGACTCAATTATTCACTGAAAAAAGGTTAACATTTTTAACAATTGAGCCTCATTGATTGATATGAATTTGAGTGCTTGCGTGTTCGGATTGTGATTGATTGCTATCCACTGCGACCAGGCTGCTAATGTGTTAAGCGCAATTCTGGATTAAATGAAATTTTTTATTGCTGTATAAAAGTAATACATTAAAGTATGATACATCCAGTAGATAGTCAAGCTGCATACAAGTGATAACATTGGTTTAGTTGAAATAATCAGTATTTTCGGAGTAAAAAAATTAAAAATTGTGTTTTACGCATTTTTAAAATGTGATATGGTAAATAGAAAAGTAATTTAAAACTAAATAATATTGACTCAACAATACATGAATTCTAGTTATGATTCATTGAGATAACCGAAGCTTAAATTACTTAGCAATTATACGATGTAATGTTTAAATATCATCTATTACTAAGATCACAGTAACTTAGAACAGTTAATTTAGTTCAATTTCGGCTTATTTACTCTGAAAATCTATGTCACAGTCTTTGGAGAGTGCCAGTTCAAGTTAGTGATGCGACGTCGACAGCAAAACATCGATGTTCAAAATTAAAACATCGATGTTGATAATACGTCGCCCTCAAAAATCGATGTTTTTAAAATTCAGTGCATTTAAACTTTTTCCCCCATTTCTTAAAACTGGTTTAGCAACTAGTGATGCTACATCGACAGCAAAACATCGATGTTGATAATACATCGCCTCAAAACCATCGATGTTTTTTAAAATTCAGTGTATTTAAACTTTTCTCCCCATTTCTTAAAACTGGTTTAGCAATTCGACATCGACAGCAAAACATCGATGTTTTGAAACATTGTTGTTCAAAATTAAAACATCAATGTTGATAATACATCGCCCCAAAACCATCGATGTTTTTAAAATTCTGTGTATTTAAACTTTTTTCCCCATTTCTTAACACTGGTTTAGCAACTAGTGATGCTACATCGGCTCCAATACATCATGTTTTTTTATAAAACATCGACATCGATGTCGCATCTCTGGTTTTCAGACCCTTCACCCTTGGCCACTTCGGTCTAAAAGTATGTTCAATTTGCTGATTATGAAAATTATGCTACTTGGTTATTTTTTAAATTTTTATAACGGTACTTTTTCTATTTAAAAACAAAACATCGGTAACGTAAAAACATCGACAAGTATAAATATCGATGTTACAAAAACATAGACCCCCCATACATCGATGTTAAAAAAATCTAAGTATTTAAAAAAAAACATCGACATCGATGTCGCAACCCTAGTTCAAGTGTGGCATCGTCATTGGTTCACCCATGGTTCAAAAATGCGAGGAATTATCCTCAGATCATTCCCTCCCGGTTTGATCCCGGACGAATAGCCCGTTGTGTTGCTCCAGTGCGCATTTAATTAAAAAACCTACCTACCCTCTCACAGTCGCTATCTATTTTTACTTAAATTTCAGAAAAACCTTTTTTTTTTGGCATACGTGGCTCTAACAATTTGATCAGAGCATTAAAAGCAAAATTTTCATCTATGGACAATTAACAATTTCCAGTAAGCATTCGACCAACAACGTGAAAACTCTCTCATTCCCCATGTATGGATTTATAGAACTCGAGCCATTTTTGACAAGTTCCCTTTCGCCAAGATTTCTTTCTCAATTAAAAGCGAATAGCACTCAACCCCCGGAATCCCGCCCATTTATCAGGAATTAATTGACAACGCATTAATTCAGAGAGCGAAAGCACGATTTTAAAACGAATTCTCTGGCAACAAATGTCGGGAGGTTTCAATCGATGGCGTATCCGTGACACTGTCACCCCTTTCCACTTCCATTACATTGTCTTACCATTAAGGAAACTTCTCGAAACACTGCAGTTGCGGTTAAAGTTACGACTCTGAATGGCTTCGTTACCTCCGGGCAATTCCTCCTTTCCCGTGTGCACTGTGTGTTGGTGCTAGATTCACAATTAAAGCACCCCCGCGCTTCAGACAACTCGGGAATCGATATTTCCAAGAAAGAGTGCTCGAACCTCGTGCTCCGGAAGCGCTAGACCAGAACTGAGCGCCCGCGTGTTCTGTAAAAAGGGAGTTTTGTGTGCGGTCTTTGTATACGAATCGGAGCCTTCCAGAAGCATCCAGTGAGTTTGTGAAAGGAATAGAATGGGAAATAAAGCTTAATGCGAGATAATATAAGAGCTTAAGGTAAAACCGAGCTGTATAGCTACGACAAACTTAAAAATGTAGCCCTTCCTTGATTCACGCTTTCTTGTTTTAATTGACTATTCATTTTGCTGGTAAAATTTGGAGAGTGTTGTGCCAACTCAGATGTTGCTTCGTCTTTTTACCGTGGTTCAAAATTACGTGGTATTGTCCTCTTCCTCTGATCTTTCCCTTCGGGATTGATGTCGAACAGTCACCAACAGCCCTTTGGGTTGCTCCAGTGTGACGTTATTTAAAATACAGTAGTGTCCCGATCATCCGCGTTAATGTGGACCAAGACTAACTCGGATAACCGAAAAACTCGGTTAAAACGAAAATTGTAAATAAAATAAATCGTGTAGGTTTAAATGTATATTTTAACAAATACAAAAGTTACACTGATACACCACAGGCAATTAATATTGTTACGTTTATTAAAGAGTTCTTAATTAAAATAGTTCTTAATTGTTTTTTGTTTTGCGTTACTTTGATGTTTTTCTGCAGCATATATAATGTTTCGACATATTTTTTAAGGTTAACAGGATTGCTGGCGTCGCTTTTTCTTGTTCTATATATTTAATATCACTTTCGATAACTTTTAGTGCGTTGTTGGATAAAAAAAAACCCTAGAAATATTTGATAGCTCGATTATTGCGGAAACTCGGATAATCGGGGTTTTACTGTACTTACCTACCTACCTTGTTGTAGGTATTGATGAGGCCTGAGTTGGCAGGTCACTCTCCAAACTTCAACAACATGCCAACATGATGACATTTGAGGCCACGACCGATGTAACGTGCATCAGCCCCCTTTGTATAGGACGGTCTATGGTTGTATTCAAACTCGCAATCCTCCGGTTGCTAATCCGTGTTACGCTTCCAACTGGGCTAACGCAGCCCGAGTATTATTATGTAAAGTGATGTTTTGTTGTATAATTTATTACACTACTGATTTAAAATACACTCCATAACCAAAAAATCGATGTACCAAGAAAGTGCAGAATTACAGTGGTGCCGGGCTCGATCCACTTGGAACGGAGCTGACTGGGGACGTATTGCCTTTAATGACGAGTCCCGTTGCCAACAGTGTCCTCACGACAACCGCAGACATATTTGGACACGTCCAGGGCAGCATGGGGATCCTGAACTTACTATGGCACGCCACAGATACCCACAACAGGAAGTTAATGATCCACATATTTCTCCCTTGCAAACGAAAATGTTGAAGAAAATTATTTATTAAGTCTCGGAAGAACTTTTTTTTAATAATAAAAATCCCATTAATGATAAAATCAAAGAACGTTGTAAGAAGGATTATCTCAAGTCGTAAGATTAAAGGAATGAAAAATTAGATTGCAAAATTCGTACAATCCTAAGTTTTACTGAACCATCGTATTGACAGCCTGAATATTTTATTAGCCTTTAAAGTATCTGTAATTCTAGCTTCCATGTACAGATACATAAATTAGACGCATTTTTCAACCTCAGGAAAGATATGTGAGAAGTTTTCTCCCTTCCTCAAATTATATCGAGGCCATCGTGGACATACCGCTGTACTACCGACCTTCGAGATGAGGTGGCGCAGGTTCGATTCCTCTCTGGGTGTATTTCTCTCTTATGTGTTAAAAAAACATTTCCTTGTGTGTGTCCATTAATTTAACGTTATATGTTTTGTGTTTGGCACAGAGTGACCAAATATGGCCCTTGTGCCATAAAACCCAAGCAACCAATCAACCTAATTAATATCAACTGACTTAACCCTTCTTTGCATAATGGTGGAAATTTCCATCATAACATTGAATGCTCAAAAATTATATAAAAGAACAAGTTCACTTTAAGTTGATCGTGTCTGGATACCTTTTTAATGTCCATTGCATAAAAAAAAAACATAGCTGTCAAAAATAGGCAAGTGTCACTATCAGTAAAACGAGCTTGAAGTTGTCATTCCGCTGTTTGTTGTAGTTGCTATAAACGTATGATTTCGTTTTTAATTTTGTTTTATTATATTTGAGTTTCTATTGCTAAAAAAGTGAAAATAAGTGGAAGAAAGGTTTGTAACATGTGTTTCTGTTATTTTTAGAGCAATTTCTGAAAAAGTTTGCGTTTAATTTAAAAAATACCACATGATACCATCATATTGTTTTTTGCTAAATTTATACTATAAATATATACTAAGATTTTTTTTAACCATTTTTCCTTTAATTTTGAACATGAATTATATTACCTTGATTTGTTTCACCAATAAAGAAAAAATCATGCAAAGAAGGGTTAAAATATGAAACACAGTCAAGAGGTTGTTTAGTTAATTAATTTTTAAGCTGATTGTTTTCTCTTTCTGGAGAAAGTTATTGGCGTGCCAGGTGGTTGAGCACGCGAGTCTTAACACCTGGTTCATTCCTCATATAGGCTTTAATTTATGATGAAGCGGGTGTTAGATTTTGACTGAATTAAAAATTGAAAATGCTGGCCTATTTCTCGGAGCGTCATCGCACTATGGTAACTGTACTATTGCTTTTACTCTCAAAGATATTGGATAAAGATCCACATATGTTGGTGGATTTTATCCTGCATAACATTCTGTTGGTGGAAACTGGTTTGAAGCCAGGCAAGGGGAAATATCAGTGTATGGCTTACGTTGTAAATTATGCAGCCACTAGTTTTAGGAAAGCAAACTAAATATTAGGATAGACTTGTAAAATTAAAGTTTCCCCAATTACCCTTTTCTTTTAAAGGTGCTTCAAATGTACTCATTTGTTCTATTCACGGAACATTTTTTTTTATAAGAATTGGATATTTTGCCGTTTTTTATAGTATCACGTGATATTCTCTCACAATTCGTTACATCGTTTGAAAGATTTTTACTTGTGGCATTGTTTAAAGGGTTACTCTCATTTTATGTCATTCCGAATGAAAGAAAATTTTAGTATTGTATTCATTCAATCAGATGTAAAAGTGCGTTAAAACCTATGTATTAGGAAGGAGATCAAATATCTTCAATCGAAAACCTTTCGCTTTCTATCTACGTTGAAATGTTTGATCATCCTGAGCCAGAAACTTTGCTTCGTGTACGAGTTTATTGCTGTTTGAACTTAAGTTCTGACGAAAAAACATTAAGTTTAAAGCAACAAAATCTCATTTCCAACAAAAGCATCATTCGGCAATAATGTTCCTCCGCAACATATCAACAGGGCTAAGAATTTGAGCGAATGATTGCATTTCACAAATATAATTTAGGAAAAAACGGAAACCTATCCACGTGATTCGTTTTCCACGACATATCCCCACTCACAGCAATATTCGCAGAAGTAAAATTCACGTGCAGCAGAGGAATTGCAATGATTTAATTTATTCGAAAGGAAAGATATAAGAAAAAGAATCGAAAGTTGAAACTTTTCCGTGCCTTGTTTATCCTTGCCCCTCCTACCCAAACCAAACTTTCAATCAAGCGTATTTGTTTCTTGGATCCTAACAGAAAAAGAAGGCAGGGATAAAAAAGATTCCGGCAGGTCTATTCTTAAGACCGATAAGACAGATTTTTTCCCTCTGTGAGAGCTTCCTTTCCCTCTCTTTCTTCTGCCTCCCTCAATTTCCGTATCTTTTCCCTGCCTTCCTGTGGTCCCTTTATATTTTCTTTACCCACAGTTTTCGTTCTCTTGCGGTAGATACAAACTACGTTAGAGGATGGGAGCTTACAGAAGTCGAACAGAGTGAGAGAAAGGTGAAAAGTTCCTTTTGCATTGGTGCACCGGGCGGGGAGAGAATTTTTTATCTGCTTTTTCGTCTTCCGTCTTTTATTTCCTCTCCTGGTCAGCAAGGCCACTTACACTGATAGATCTGGAATATATTGGCTGATATATCAATGAGTCTATTACCTACACATCGCAATACGGATGCTAGTTTCTCGATACATAAGCACACCTCTTATTAAGCATATAATCATATTTTGCTTAACACGTTCGCTGCCAAAGCTGATATGGTGTGTTGATAGTTATTGCCCCGCCGTAGAACTGGGTTTTACCCAGCAGCCAATACCAGAATATATTGGCGAAAGTTCAGTCAACAAATTTGCAATTTCATCATATGTTAGAGGCTTATTAGATTCCATTTTTCTTTTTTGGGGTGCGTGAAGGCTCAGCAGAACTATCCTCTCTACAAATCATATTACAAGATTTTTTGAATAATTAATTAACCTATAAATGCGAAACAAACACACATACCTTTACTACTTGCTTCTAACCTTTACTCCTCGCCAACACCTAACATATAATGCCGATTGAAGCGGATAATAAATGTTGAGTCGCAGCTCTTCCCGCGTAAACGCGTGACAGGCTACTGAGACATATCACCACGCGCTGGCGCGGAACTGGCTCTTTAGCATTGATGCCATGTTGAGCGAAAGTGTTAAGAACTTACAAAACTCAGTTATTGCGCTGTTGCCAATGATCCGATGTGTTGCTCTCTAGAGTGAACCTGGAGACGCCATGGCTGAGTGAATTTGCCACGGCGCTTACAACCACCGAATTGTCGAATGAGCATGTTCATTTACTTTAACTTACACTGGATGTATTCACTCTTTCGTGTGATTAAGACTTTTCTTGTGTGTATGTACATTATTCAACGTCATCCACCTTGTTCGTGGCGCGGCTTGGCCAAATATGGAAATAAGACCCTATTCGACCAACTTTTATTGTGCCACTAAATTAAATGAAGTTAATGAAGAATCCGTCCAACCTGTGACCTGTTTTATCCAAGCTTTTTTGCTCTTCTTCATGATTGTTCATGTTGCCCGTGTCAGTTGATTAGCTAGTTTTTCCTACAGTAGCCAACTCGTAGTTTATGAATCCTTTTCAAATGTATCCTAACTGGTTTGGTATGTCGCTGTACACTCATTTTTGTCGCAAAAGTTCTAACTGGATTGTATAACCAACAGTATCATAACCTCCATAGAAATCGCCCAGATTTCAATGTTAAAAAAATGTATGCCACCGACTGAATCAAGAAAACATATCAAAAACAAAGTTAATTTTCACACAAATCTTAGCGATGTTTAGCTTCGGTTTCAAATGAGCACTTTCGCTAGCACTCTGTTCCACTTCCATGCCACTGAAACACTTGGTTGTTGTCCCAGTGTTTCATGACTTCTGAATCTAATGGGTTAGTAATGTTCGTTACGCGTAATATTTACTCCTAACACTGCCCTTAATCCCCTTTGTCATGTTTCCTATTGATGCTAAATTCACTCCAGCTGAAACTCTCACTTGCTTTTTGCGTGTGATTTATTGAGCTTCGCTTTCAAGGCAGCGTTGTGTTTATTGTCCGCTGCCTTTGCAACAACAACAAAAAATTAAGAGCTCGTTTGCTGAATATTCGAGTTACAGAAAATACTCTCAATCCTTGTATCCTATATACAGATAAAGAAAGAAAGTGGATTAACAACCGGAGGCGAGTTCGAAATTTGATCCAAACAAATACCGTCGCTTACATGGGGCTGGTGCACGTTAAATCTGTCGTGACCTCAAATGTCCTCATATTTATGTGGCGGGGAAGTTCGAAGAGTAGGGCACCAGCTCAGGCGTTGACCTCCTCGTCTGACCATTTTTCAAAATTAAGAGTTGTTGTCCTCGACCTTTCCCTTCGGGGTTGATTCCGGACCGTCATCAATAGCTCCAGTGCGAAGTTAATTATATATCTACCTATTCATCAAGAGTGTTTGATGGTGCTTTACTTTTATCAGAGTGGTAATTTTATATCGGATGAATATTTATTAGATTTTTATACGTCAGTTATCCAACAAACAATTATGGCTGTTTAAAATTTAAAAAAAAAAAAAAACACTTAATTCCCGATTTTTCAAAGTTGAAGGCAAAATCATCATTCTCCCATTTCTATCCTATCATAAGAGCTACAGAGAGTTTTACAACCTTAATCTATATCTATAGAAGAAAGGAGGGTGTACGCTTCCTAGTGGATTTTTATTTATAAAAAGTAAAGTAATTAAGATATAGGCTTCAACATTTTGCACTACTACTTTATTCAACTGTGAATCAATTTATCAAGACTACATGATTTTATCTCTTATCATTTAAGTAAGAAAAAATAAATAAAAAATTAAAAAATTGCTTACTCTTGCCCTACATGGAGGGTAAGAGTACCCAGGTAGGATGGCCAAGAGTAAGCACCGGATCTGTCCTAACAATAGTCGCTTACAAAAGGCCCATTACCTTCGTATGCACTGCAATCCCTGTGCCACCAATCAATGCACGTACCACATTGAATCCAGTCTTCGTTATAAGAATTGTCACATGGGCAAATAACTAAAGTATCATCATCTTCATCAGAAAACAGGCTGGGCTGAGCTCGTTGATGGTTGTTGGTTGTCAAGAAAAAGTTAATCCTTTTCTTACGTTTTGTTTCTTTTTTGTTCGTTTTACATTTATCCTCTCACTTCCCTTTTCTGGGATTCGTTAAGAATCTTTGCCTTTTGCTTTTTTTCTTTATCTTCCAAAATGACTTTAATAGGCGAAGATGTCATAATTTCAGACTTAAGCGCAGGTCTATTTTTTTTTTTCGTTTTTCTACTGCTTTGGAAGCGGTAAAATTAAATGAATGCTAACATTAATTTTACTGCAGGTAGAATTTTCTGCAGGCATGGATGAAATCTGTTGCGAACTCTTGGCCTTCTCGTTTGCGCTTGACTAAACCGCTGCTAAATGGCAGCATGTCACAGAAAGATAAACCCTAGCTACATCAACTTGTAGCTTATGACATATGCTTTAATCTAAAATAAGTTTATAAAAATTATTTCACTCTATATAATGACAAACGCTTGTGTTCTATGATCGAAAAATTACATAGAAAAGTAGGAAAACTGAATTTTATCTTGTAAATTGAAAACGAAGTGTAGCAAATCGATGGTGATAAGTTGTAGTCTAATACAGTAGCAGCAGAACTAGAACGTCACAATGGCGATTCTCTGCAGTGTTGCCAACAAGATGAAATTTCCTTGCGTATTCTTAGTCGCACGCGTACTTTTACCCACCGTTCCCCTATATATAAATAAAAAGGGATGTGTGGTATATGTGTGTGTATATTCTCTATACAAATCTACATCATTTGACCAATCCACATCAAATTTGTCACACTTATACTTTAGAGAACACTGCGGAAAACATAGGCTAGGTATATGATAGCGATATACAAACAGAATATATTGTTTGATTTAGAAAATTGATTGGCATTATCCTAAGGTGTGTGCCATGCAAAAGATCTTTGCACTACAGCAATTTATTAATCAGAGAAATTTGATTTTTTTTCGGTTCACCTGTACTTGGCGATAACTATTTAGACTAACTTTCTTTAAAATTCCAATGTGTAAATGTACCGACTGAACAAGAAGCGACTTTATGATTATGAACAGATAAGTAAATTTCGTTTAGAAACTAATTATTTCGCACCTGAAAATGAGTGCTGTAAGGATCAACCGTGATAGTGCACGTCGAATGAGATATAGCATCGATTCATATGAAAAATGATGTGTGTGTATTCTCTATACAAATCCACACCGTTTGTCCAATCCACACCAAATTTGGTACACTAAAACTTTAGAACACTGCGGAAAACATAGGCTATTTCTTTTCCGTCTTCAGATAAATCTGTAGCCATGAAAATTGGCACACAGGTAGTCCTAAAAGTGCCTCTCGAAGCCTCAATTTTAAAATATAAAGTTTGTTTTCCTGCAATAAATGGACATGGACAAGGAAACACGTTTTACAGGGATTGTGTATTTGAGTTAACACAGGGAAATACCACGGTCGTAATTTAGCTGTCGCTGCAGTAAACGCGTTCTACAGGGTTTGGGTATTTGAGTTAACACTGGTAAATGTCGGGGTCATATTTGAAACCCTATCAACGCAGGGTTATTCAGCTAGTTTGAAATAAAATCCAGTTAACACCTTTGTTCCAAAGCCATCTTCCTGAAAATATTCCTGACAACCCTTCCGTGAGTTCAATATTCAAATAAACTTCAGCTCGAAATTCGTAAAATCTTTTCTTAAAAACAAAGTCTATCCCCAACGAAGGAAACAGAATTTTAAACCTCCATCGCCGAAAAATTCTTCCTTAGGATAAACGAGAGTTTTCACACCTCTTCCATAATGAAGAGAAAGGTTCCGTGACACGTGGCATTTAAAGACGCAGAGGGCTCAACCCTGCATAAATGAAGCAGAGGTTGCGTGCCAAGTAGCCCATTAGAATATCATTAACCCCACCTCCTACTTCTAGCTGAAGATAACAGCCAATTAAGTCGCCCGATCTCTTAACTTCGAAATTACGTCACAGAAGAACGGAGCTCGTGCGAACTTATGGAATGGCGTTTTTCATGGTTTCTTAGACGATGTCCAATGGGAAGAGCTGAGATTAAATTGATCCTTCCGGTTATTTAACGGGAGGTGTTAGGTGAAACTGCCAAAGTTAATTTTCTCAGGTTACTTTGTGTCGTCCCTTAGTTTCGCTCGTGATCATTCATGGCACCGAAGCCGAACCTGCCTTTAAGCGGCTCATGAAATGGTTTGTTGGATGCTTTGGTTGGTATGGAAACTGCGAGTTCTTTTGGTGAAAACTACGAAATGCTTTTGATATTTGGTAAACTGTTCCGTTTTCGCAAGTTACTTTGCGCTATTCCTTAATTGTGCTCGTGATCTTTTATTGGACTGGAACTGAACTCAAGTGCTTCAAATTGCCCTTGAAATGCTATGCTGGAAAGTTTCGTTAACAAATCTTTCGATGAAAATTACGAAACATTATTTCACATAAACAGCTAATGGTTGGTTGGAACTGAATTACATCTCTTCCTATTACCATTAAGGTTGGGGTAATAGAACATTATCACTACGTATCCATTGGAATAAAGGATTGCCGTGACACTTTCCCATTGATATTTGTAGGCGGTGCGATTTCAATTTCTGTAAATTATCCTGGGTATTTATTTCTGCTGTGTAAGTAAAACTTTTTTTTATGAGTATATATGAGGCTAACTGAGCAAGAGTGGCCTAACCCACCAACAAAGAACTCAATGGCGAAAAACGTGAGATTTGAACCAGCGCATTTTAAGAAAAGTAAAAGATCATAATAATAGGAAATAATACAGCTTTCTGGATTTTGTGGATTAGCCTACTTTATCTCTGATAGCCTCATGTATATTAAACGATGTTCTTTGTCTTACGTTCAGCGTAGTTTTTCCAAATATGGATTTTGTGCCGTAAACCTCAACCAACTCTTACTTTTAGTAATCTAGAATAGCTGACTGTTTTTCCAAGGTTAAATTAGAACTGACATGTTTTTAAATAGACATTATTTCTTTTACATACATTCATGTCCATAAATTAAGGATAATGCCAGCTCCGGCAAATAAAGGTTCAGAAACAAAACAAACGTGACGTATTCATCAAGCCCGTTTATTGAACAAAAGATAAAGAACAAAAAAGATGGTGTATGTATGATACCATTCATAAAACTACGATTTTTGCTCACTGGAGCAATTACCAAAAATATCGACCTTATAAAAGCTTAACATGACATGGTTGTTTTGATGGTTAATACATTGTATGTCTCCCAGACGATGAAATACAGTCCGTACAACTCCTAGGCATGCTGAGGATCAAATTATCGAGCTGATCATGGGGATAATACTCCACTCAGCAAGCAATGCTCTCCGAAGTTCCGGTACACATGTAAGAGGTGGTTGACGGGCTGCAACTCGTCGGCCAAGCATGTCCCACACATGCTCTATTTGATTCAAGTCAGGTGAGAATGCTGGCCATTCCATACGGGTGATTTCCTCAGATTCAAGGCATTCGTTTACAATGTTTGCACGGTGAGGACGGGCGTTGTCATCTATAAACACAAATTCTGCGCACGTGGCACCCCTAAACAAACGTACATGTTGTTCCAGAATGATGTCCCGATAAATTTGGCCTCTCATGGTTCCGATTTGAACATGTAGATCTGTTCTGGAGCCCAGTATAATTCCGCCCCAAACGAACAATCCTGCACCACCGTAACGGTGTCGTTCAATGATGTCTTGGTGGTAGCGGGTACCTGGCGTTCTCCATATGAACGTCCGCACTGAATCATACTGCAAGCTATACCTGGACTCGTCGGAAAACATCACACAAGCCCACTGTGACGATGTCCACATTGCATGTTCTCTACTCCAGGCTAACCGCTGACGACAGTGGTGAGCGGAACACATCTGACAGGACTGCGAGCATATAGACCAACATGTCCCAAACGTCTGTAAACGTTTGTCTTGAAACTGTCGTACCCGTGGCTGAAGATAGCTGACAAGAAAGGTCGGATGCTGTGCTCCGTCTGATTCTTTTTGGAGTTACTGCCAAATACCGGTCGTCATTCAGCGTTGTATCTCGGGGGAGACCTGTACTGTAACGTCTACTGACATTTCCATCATTTTGGAATCGTTGCCAAAGCCTAGAGATGACAGTTTGGGAGATTCCAAGTTACACTGAAACTTCCGTCTGAGTACGCCCACAAAACCAGGCGACCGATAATTCTACCACGTAAAAAAATCATCGACATACGTCGTCTGTGCCATAACTATTAGGTTGTGGCACTGAGCGGCTTACAGAACACTTGTGAGCAATTTTTTACTTCTTTGCTACCATTCCTTATATACACCTCTCTTACACTCTCGTCATTGTGACGTACTATCAGCATCATCTGATGACTTCCTGTAATTTGGATATTATTCTTGAAGATGTGTTCGATAATCCTACAGGTGAAATTTTTACTTAAGAGTTCGATTTCCGTGTGATTCTGAATTATCCTTAATTTATGGACATGAGTGTAAATTA
This sequence comes from Metellina segmentata, assembly GCA_947359465.1. Classification (NCBI taxonomy): domain Eukaryota; kingdom Metazoa; phylum Arthropoda; class Arachnida; order Araneae; family Tetragnathidae; genus Metellina; species Metellina segmentata. The sequence goes on from OX375874.1 coordinate 85,837,149, forward strand.
GAGTTGGTGTCTGACAATCTGTTCTCTACATAAATCTACACCGTTTGTTCAATCCAGATCACGTATGGTACACTTATTTTTTACAACCATTTAGGAAACATTGGCTGCAAATTAAACTCCGTTTAAGTTATCGTGGAGGGGATAAAAGCAATTTGATATTCCCGCAGAAATAACATTAAGTGTTACTATGACTGTGGTTAGAATTCCGATTGCTTCACCAGTATTGTTTTAGAATTTTAATTCTAACAGTTTTTTTATTGTTTTTAAAAATAAAAATATAAATATTTAATATTTGATTGATGATGCGAGATTTTTTCAGTGTCAAAGAATAAGACGGCCAGCGAAGATTTTACTTCTGCTGTCCAAATATCATCACATGATAAACATCAGGTACCATAAAATGTAGTTTATTGCCATTTGGAACTCAATATGATTGATGGTGACCAATCAACTGTCATATATAAATTCGGAATTTATTTTTTGGAATATTTACAGACGAAGTGCTGAAAATAGTACTATTACAAGACAAATAATGAAGTTCAGAATACGTATAAGAAATACTTTTCACAGTAGAAACAATACCGTCACCTATATTTAGCATGAAAAAAATGTCTCACATAAAGATATTAAAAATATTTAGTTTGGAATGTAACATATAATTTGTAATAAAACAATCTACTTAATGTGAAAAGTGTGAGGACACACAAATTAAAAAAACCCACTGATAATGAGTTATTTTGCTACTTGGAATCTGGCCAAATCAAAATTAATGTTTCACACTCTTTTAAAACTCGATTTAGAATTCGGAGTTTGAACATCGACAGCGAAAGGTTACGGTTACATAAGGTTATTTCGCAGTATTATGAATTGTTATTTATGTAAATAAATCGTTATTGTCTGTTCAAAGGTCTTTTTGTGATTGCTCGATTCCAAAATGTCGAAATCTGACATGTTTGCTCACATTTTCGTTCTTCAGAAGTCAACATTTTTGCAATGATAAATTATTTTTTTCTGTTGGTACTTATACCGTTGTATTCATGTGTTCTATTGTTATGTACATTGTAAATAAATTATGGAGTTAGATTTTAATAAATTATTTATTTTGTAGAAATTAGGCTAAATTTATGGGTTTATTTCTTGGCGGTAAAGAGGCAGATAGTCGAATTAACAGCACATTGTAACAACACAACGAACGGTTGACGACGGTCCGGAATCAAATCCGAAGATCTGGATATTGGAGGATTTTTCAGCCAATTTGTCTTGAAGGTCTGGTTCGTAGCATCGAACTTTTAATGAAACCATTAGAAGGTTTACCAATTACCGTTTTATGATAAATAAAATATACAAAACCTTTTAAAATACGAAGCGTAACTTATTTGAGAAGTACAGGTAGCGTTAAAATTAAGTGATTATAATATCAGACAGGCAAAGTTAAAATAAAATCAGTGTAAATTGAGACAGGTAACCTAAAAATAAGACGGTAGCCATACGTTGTAGTTCAAAGGTTAGAAAAAAATTAACAGGTTTCCATAGCAAAGCGATTAAAATCCTATTGACTCCATATTGGGTATTCGATGATTGGACATCGATACTTGCTGGAAGGAGAAAATTCTCTTCTATCCCACCACTGCAACGAAAATCTTACGATCTTTCATTTTTTAACTTCATGTCCTGGTTTATGGTATTTTTATATTCAATTTTTTATGTCTTCCTCACCTAGTTTGTCCACCTTGCTGGCTAATCCCACTCAGCACTACTTCCTTTTTTATGATGTTCTGAATTTTAAAAATGTATATAGTTGTCATGTTCCAAAAGTATATAGTTGTCATTTTCATGTTTCGCATGTTTAATTGTATAAAGTGGTCATCAATACATTTGTTTGCATAATTTCTCATCTATTTTAAGGTTTTAACGTTCATCTACCATTCTTCATTTGAAAACAAAGATTCGTACAGATTCGTTGTTACAACAGAGCTGCAATTGTTAAAAATGGATTACACAGATGGATTTAAGCATTTATTCGTATTGGCGTCTAAAATAAATTATAGAAGCTATTAAAAATGTAAATATGGCGTTTAAAAATGATTTCCTAACATTTAATCTGTATTTGCATTTTTCTATTACCGACAAAATTGATTATTCTGATCACTGACAAGGTTTAACCAATTCAATCCGAGTAATGACGCTAATTCATATAACTTTCTAGAAATAAAATTAATATCTGGAATACTTTTAAATTTACCCTTTATAAATGTTTAGAATACTTCATATTTGGTCTGGTTTCTCAAATGAATCACTTCAATTGCTCGAATTTCAGATGCAATAGTGGGTCAATTTAGCTTTCATAACTGTAATACCATTATTGATGATTTGATTTTTAAAATGTCATTGGTGTTTGTTTGAAAAGGAATAGCACTATATTATTATTTCCTACAGTACAACTGTTTGTTATTTTCTTTTGTAATTTATGTACTTAATAATACTGTGGTGATATATCATTTTTCTTCTTATCAGTAGTTCGGTATTCGAATCTGAGTTTGTGAGCGCATGGATGTTGGTAATTGTCCTTATTAGGACAAACGGTGGCAATAGGTGCTTCTCAAAAAATGCTCTCTCGCAAATAGCCAACAGTTCGCCTCTTCCCGTGCCATAGACCCAAAAGGCCAGTAGTTGGTAATTTTTAATTGACGTCGTACTAGAGCAACACAACGGGCTATTGACGACAGTCCGAGATCAATCCCCAAAGTGAAAAATACGAGGAAACACCACGTAATTTTGAACCACGGTCAGATGACGAAGCAACACCTGATCTAGCACCCCACTCGGCCAGTAGTTGGACTTAAAATCTAAATAATAGTATATCACTATATCATGCAATAGGATGCATTAAATACCAGGATGAGTTACATTTCAAAGATGAAAAAGTAAAAATGAAACAAGGAAACGACTCAATGAAATGAAGACGAACTGAGGAAAAGTACGGCTGCAGGTAGAAAATCCTATACTGACGATCGTTGGGTATGTGTGTAAGTTTGGAGAGTGGAGTGCCAGCTCAGATGTTGCCTCGTCTTCTGACCGTGGTTCAAAATTACGTGGTGTTGTCTTCGGATCTTTCCCTTAGGGGATATATCCTGGATCGTCGTCAATAACCCGCTATGTTACTCTAGTACGACGTTAATTAAAAACATCACCAAATTGCCTTTATTGCCGTTGCATACACATAGTCTTTAAAGGTGTAGTTCTGTGCTCTGATGGTTATAAGTCACTTTTGTTAATTTTTCGTGATAGCAATTTAAGATTCCACATGTGGTTCTGTGGTTTTTATTACAATTTTCCACCTTTGTTTTCCGATAAATGATTTGTTTTCTGAAAGAGAAAGACTTGCGACATTTTGACACCTTCTAAACAATAACAAACCAGACTCCAGGATGGGACTTACTCAATTTTTTGGGAAAAGTGACTTGTGACATTTTGCCATCTGAGCACAGAGTTGGTTCTTTTGGTGGTTGTCCTGTTGATGAGGTAACTCGCCATTAGAAAAAAATGACCATATCTAATTAGGCGAGATATCCCGTCATTAGAAGAAAACTGACCAGATCTTGATCTCCTGACCATAAAGAAATGTGCAGTATCTTGATAAAGAAATAACTCGTCATTAGCAAAATCAGACATATCTTGATGGACGTTTTATCAATAGCAAAACTATTCAGATCTTGATGGACGAGATACCTCGCCGAAATCACTTGGAAGTTTAAGCAGTGAACAGTTTATTCAACTATCTTGTATCGAGTGAGCGTACGAAGACTCTGTTTAACTGGCTCCATTTCTTGCTGCATCGGATACAAAATACCCACAAACGCTTCTTGAGATTCCAAATCCCCTTTGCACAACGGAATCCGCCAGATCATTCCGCTGCACTCCCCCAAGCGCACAATACGAATTTCATCGTCCATAACCCAAAATAACGATACTTTTCCACCATCCTTTACAACTCCCCTGCAATCCAGAGAGACCGCGGGCAATCTGCGTAAGGCCGGCGGTTCGACTCGAATATCGGCGCAGCCTTTGGAGAACCAGAGATCTCCCAAAAAAGTAAGGGGGAAAAAAGGTTATGTGCTCAAGATGGTTATCTTCTCCATCGCACTCCTTGAAATGGTCTGAACAATCTTGTGAAGGTTAGAGCCGTCCTGAATTCTAAAATGCGCTCTTCAAAGGTTTTCCTGTGATCCTTTGATGCATTGTGTAAAACCATCTCGGAAAGAGCTTTTGTGATTCTTGAATAAAGGCTTTTCTTTGAATTCGACTCCATTTTGGAGGCTTCGAATTCCTTTTAAGAGATGAATTTGATGAAATATTTTCCAATACAATTTCTCTAGCTGCAGCCCCATTCAAATTTCCTTCCAATGCGATCATTGATCATTTTTGTTTCAAATGGGATTCGGATACGTGTCCTTATAAACCTGGAATGGGATGCAATGTGGGTTTCATGTGATGTGAAAGATAGCATTCGTATCGTAATAACTTTGTTGGAGAAGCCGTATCGGTATTGCGTTTTCCTGACGCTTGCACTCTATCTACCGACTTCATTTTGCTTTGGAATTGCTAGAGCTTTGTGTCGTTTCATTAGCTTATTCAAATTTATACTATTGATAATGCAAATACAGCGTAGGCGCAAACATGAAAATTTCGTAAGTTAAGTCCTGTGATGAACACTGACGAGCCAAAACATTATGACCAAGTCGAATTATCCTTCCTTACCTCCTTCAAACGTGCTCGGATGAACATGTCGTGGCCGTTTTGTGGTATGTTGAAGGAATCATTGAGTATAAGTTCAATTAAAAAAAAAAGGAACGGAGCAATTAAGTTAAAATTAAGGTTTATTTACAAGTTAGTTATAAATTTACAGACAAGTTTCAAGATAATTGGATAGTTTAAAATTAAATTATTAGTTTACAGAAGAGCTATTGTGTACGAGCAAAACGCTTACGCAAGGCTCCCTCTATTCTGTCAACTTTCCTCCTTCTTCCAAAACACACCTTTCCGTTCTTCGCGACACCCCTCCAAGGGGTCGTACACAAGTTGACTGCAGTCAATGTCTTAATGGTGCTTGGGTCCGGACTGTACAGACCATCCCCACATTTTTCAATGAACTCGTCTGGATGACGTAGAGGGCACGTGATTAAGTGAGAAAGGTATTTAACTGTTGCTAGTGAAGGTAAGTAATCATTCTTGCACTTTAATTTCCACCTTCATTGCATTCTTCATCCTGGTACTAGAGTTATGTTAATCTCGTCACGTGATACTACCAAGCAACCCGATTGAACTGACGTCGAGAAGCCTGATTGCACCCAGCCACAAGAGCGCCCCACCTCCAAGAATGTTCAGGAAAATAACTTCAACAATTCTGCATTCAAGTTACTCCGGAGTTAGAGAGAAGCCGCTCAGGGACTCCCGTCACATGCAAAACCCCGTCTGATTCTTTCACTTACTTTTGCAAGTGATGGGAAAAACTGCTGATCTAAGCGAATTTGATAGAGGGCAGATCGTAATGGCCCGAAGACTCGGAACGAGTATGACCGAAACTGCCTGACTGGAAGGTTGTTCACGATCTGCCGTTGTTAGTATTCATGCAAAGTGTATAAATGACGGTGACACCAGCAGTAGACGCCAAGGTGTTGTTCGTACACTCGTCACCGAAGGAAAAGGACGTCGGAGACTGTTCCGCATGGTAAAGCAAAATCGGCGCGAGACAGTGGCTCAGCTGACAGCCCAATACAATGCAGGTCCAAGAGCAAGTGTTTCGGAACACACAGTTCAGCGGACACTGTTGGATATGGGACTGTGTAGTAGACGTCCCACTCGTGTGCCTCTGTTGACCAAGCGTCATCGTCAAATACGCCTACAGTGGGCCCAGGAAAATCGAGACTGGACCACGGATGTGTGGAAGAGAGTTGCTTGGTCAGATTAATCTCGATTTCACATTCATCACATCGTTGATCGAGTCAGGGTACGCCATCTATCAGGCGAACAGTCGCTCCCCTCTTGTACAGCAGGTCATACACAGGCTGGTGGTGGCAGTATTATGCTTTGGGGGACGTTCTCATCGGCAACTCTGGGATCCGTAGTTGTGGTAAAACAGACCATGAACGCTACGAACTATCTGCACATCACTGCGGGTCAGTTGCACCCTTACATGGCGTCTGTCTTCCGAACTGAAAGTGAAATCTTCCAGCAGGACAACGCCCCATTTCGCAAGGCTCGGATTTGGTTGGAGTGGTTCGAGGAGCATATTGATGAATTCCACTTAATATCCTGGCCACCTAACTCGCCGGATCTTAATCCGATAGAGCACATTTGGGGTGTCATGGAGCGGCAGCTCAGAGCTCAAACACCACCATGTCCGAATATCTCGAATTTGCGTGACCGCTGCTTAGACATTTGGTACAACCTGTCTCCAGTCATGTAGCAAGAACTTGTGGCATCTATGGCCAGGCGAGTTGCAGCTTTTTTGAAAGCTAAAGGAGGCGCAACGCGCTATTGAGTAGGTGGTCATAATGTTTTGTCTCTTCAGTGTATATATCCGTTCAAATACCTACAATCCTTTCTGCATTTCATATGACCAATTTTGATCTTCTTGACCTATAGAAATTTTCATATGATTCTTTCAACAAGAAGATGTGGTTACATAGTCATTAATTGTGCTGTGGTGAAAAAAAAATATAACACTGCTCCGTTAACTCGTGACATTCAGGGTTGATTGGGTTTTATGGCTCAAAGTTCATATTTGGCCATGTTGCGCCAAATACTAGACAACGCAAAGAGACATACACACACAAAAAAAATTTACTGACACTAAAAAGATAATAGCACCCAGAAGGAATCGTACGTGCACTACCTTCGACTCGCGTGAATGTTAGTGCAGTGAGCAAACCCACAGGACTCCACTGGGCTAATAGAAACTTTCCTATGATTCTCTCAACCAGAAGACATGGTTATGCAGACAAGCGCCTCAGCGTACAGCGTAAGTGTCCGACAAGTTGACTCTGATTGGCTGGTATGATCATGTGCCTGAGACGTAAAGGTGTTTCATTTGGCTATTTATCTACGTTTTAGCGCAGATCTCTTTGACTGATAGGAACGGTTTTCGAAAGGTTTTAACATTTTGAACCGAAAATTGTATCCTTTTATTATATAAGTTAATAATTATATAAGTTAGTGTTTTATGTATGATTTTTGTTACATCAGAATGGTCCTAAACCAGGGATGGATACGACACCATCATCCTAAAGCAAAGGGGACGGCAGAGGGGCGGGAAAATATCAGCTGGTAGTGAGTTCAGGAGTGGTTTTTAGATTATTTATGTAAAATCAACGGAAGTTTGGAAAAATAAAAAAAGGGTATTAAAAATTAGGAAAAGTAATTTAGAATCAAAACGAATTAAATTGGAATTGTTTTAAAATAATTTGGATGATCTATAAAAATATTTCCGCCAGTTGGGTTCGAAATCGAGAAGTCATCCTCCGCCGCTAACTCCAATCTGATGGTAAGTGACTTTAGCCATTTGGCCATCGTTGCTTCACCAAGAGGAGCTCTTTAAAAGAAGAGTTCATTTTTGCCTCCCCTTATTATAAGTTGGCGAGAAATACTACTAACAACAACCATACAACATATATATGAGGAGCCAATCAGAGTCAACTTGTCGGACACTTACGCTGTACGCTGAGGCGCTAGTGTTATGTAGTCATCTGTGCTGTAGGGTTAAATCAATATTACACTGCTCTGATATCTCATGACATTCAGGGTTGATTGGGTTTTATGGTTCAAAGTTCATATCTGGCCATGTGGCGCCAAACAAAGACAACGTAAAGTGACATACGTACACAAAATAATTTTACTGACACTGAAAAGATAATTACACCCAGAAGGAATCGAACCCGTACCACCTTCAACTCGCATGAACGTTAGTGCAGCAAACCCTCTGTACCCCGACTTTAGTGAGTTAAGCGTTAAAGAGCTCTTGAATCATAGATTGTTAATGGAAATTACCGCATGGCGTACAAATCGTCCATTGAGATCTGTTCACTTCAAGGGCTTTAAATAGTTTTAATAATTTATCTGGGATGATGTGGTTGTATGCTTGGAGGCTAAGTCGTCCACTGCACATGAAACATGCCTGTTATTAAAGTAGAGGCTGACACCTGCTGCAAATGTTTGAATGTAGGCAGGTAGATATTTGATTATAGTCGGTACTGGAGCTACAAAACAGGCTATTAAAATGCTTGAAGGTGTTCTATAAGGGTGATTCTACGGTCAGAGTACAAACTTTGAGGGGTGATACATCTTACTAAAACATACATGTTTCGTATAGGAATATATGATCGGATATGACGCGTGGAAGTACGAACATAAAAAAATTAGACATGAACAGAAAAACATTGTTTATTTACAACATCATTACATAGTGCTTCTTTGCAGCAAAGTTTACAATAAATGCTCAAAATTGCGACCACTAACAGTAATACTAACTCGACAGCTTTGATTGGCTGGCAATGCTGTGGGTAGAGGGCAGTAGTGTGCCTGGCCATCCGTGATCTGATGCATCTTCGGGGAAACGTCATTTGCAACTGTGCTGTCGGCCGTGATGGGAGATTTTACAAATAGTGAAAAGGCGGACATGCATATGATGTACGGTGCTGCTAATGGGACGGCAGAGCAGCGCTACGGATGTATCAGGAACGTTTTCCGAACAGGCGTATTCCGAACCACTAAATGATTGAGCGGTTTTGGCACATTTGTGAAAATAGTTCATTAATTGCCAGCTCGGACGGAAGGACTGGATCAAGAACTGTACGACATCCAATCATGGAAGAAACCATCTTGAGCATTGAGGATGAAACACCCCACACATATAGAGGAGCTATTGCAGGTCGTGTACATGTGAGTCAACCCCCTGTTTGGAGAGTCTTAAATGAAGAACGTTTAACCCATTCCATATTCAGAGAGACCAATTGTTGCAGGCAAGTGATTACTCGCTGGGCGTACAATTCTGTCAATGGTTCTTGAAGCAGTGTGCGTTGCAGCCGGATTTCCCAGTTTCTGTGCTATTCACAGAAGATGAGACTTTTACACAGAAAGGTGTTTTCAATGTGCGCTATACTCATGTGTGGGCAACATAAATCCACACGCTACACGTCCACGTGCATTCCAAAAACGCTTCTCTGTGAATGTTTGGGCGGGTGTTGTGAACGATTTCCTTATAGGCCCATATCTTCTATTAACGCGACTCAATAGCTCACATTATCGTAATTTTCTGGAAGAGGTTTACCAGAATTGCTGCTAGATTTTCTAACTGTCGTTCGTAATCACATGTGGTTTCAGCATGATGTTGAGCCAGACCATTTCAACGTGGTTATTCGCAATTACCTGGATGCCAGTTTTGCGGAGCGATGGATTGGGCTTGGTGGACCAGCCCGATGGCCACCCCGATCGCCAGATTTATCGAGCATCGATTAATTCCTATGGGGGCATCTGAAGACCGTCTTTTACGGGATTCCAGTTGACTCAATTGAGGACCTGGTTGCTCTACTATCCATTGTGGCTGCAAGCGTGCGCGAAATGTCTGGCATCTTTGGAACTGTTCGCCAATCACTCCAAGCATGTATTACTCGCTATCAAGCCTATATTATTGTTGGTGGTCGCAATTTTGAGCATTTATTGTAAACATTGTTGCATAGAAGCATTTTGAAAGGATGTTGTAAATAAACAATATTTTTCTGTTCATGTCTCATGTTTTGTGTTCGTGCCTCCACGCGTCACTTCCGACCTACACTCCTGTACGAAAAATGTGTGTTTTGTAAGCTGTACCATCCCTCCAAGTTTGTCCCCTGACCGTAGAATCACCTTGTAGATAAAATTTCGACGTTGGAATTCTTCGATTTTCGACAGGGAAGTTATGCAAAATAAAAAGGGACGCGAATGAAATTACATGCTCCCATCATGTGGGGCAAGTGCAACCCCATGAAATAGCCATTGGAAAGTAATTTATAAAATTACATCAATGTGGTAAGTTTAATAAAATAATCGTGTAGGCAAAAATTAGTAAATGATATGGGAGTGTGTGGTACCAATATGAAATTCGTAAGCATTTTTTAGACAAAATAATAGTTGTTTCAGTATGAATTTCGAAGATTTGGATTCGCACTTGCCCAACTCCACCCTAATTAACACCCGCTGGATTTTCCACCGTCGAAGCCGGCTACTTTACTGAGAAAAATCAATGAGAATACGAAAATGTGCACATTTTGTGGCTTAGTCATTCAAAACACTGCGGCCAGATAACGGGGAGCTTTCGACAAAAATAAAAAAGGCCGTGGTTTTGTGGATCGCATAACACAACACACAGAGCTTGTATTTATAGCTATAAGTGAAAATACTGAATGTCTTAAACATAACACACCCAAAATTGGTAATTGTTGGTAATTTTTAGTTAACGTCGTACTAGAGCAACGCAACGGGCTATTGACGACGGTCCGGGATCAGTCCCTTAAGGGAAAGATCCGAGGACAACACCTCGTAATTTTGAACCACGGTCAGATGACGAAGCTACACCTGAGCTGGCACCCCACTCTCCAAACTTCCAATCCAACCCAACGTGAGGATTTTCGACCACGACAGATTTAAGGTGCACCAGCCGCCTCTACACCATACGTTTACAAACATCCATGCCCGGACCCGGATTCGAACCAAATAACACACCCAAATATCAATGCAAACGAAAAACTAGTTTTTTCTGTTGAAGCGTATATGGACTGACAGTAATATGTAGATCCACTAATGTATGTCCAGTTTTTAAAGTCGAGGATTTCCAAACGCAGGTGCCGACCAACCGGTATAGTGGTTAAGGTTTTAGCCTCTAGATCGGAAGGTTCCTGGTTCGAATCCGGGCCCGGGCATGGATGTTTGTAAACGTATGGTGTAGAGGCGGCTGGTGCACCTTAAATCTGTCGTGGCCGAAAGTCCTCACGTTGGGTTGGCGTGGAAGTTTGGAGAGTGGGGTGCCAGCTCAGGTGTTGCTTCGTCATCTGACCGTGGTTCAAAATTACGAGGTGTTGTCCTCGGATCTTTCCCTTAAGGGACTGATCCCGGACCGTCGTCAATAGCCCGTTGTATTGCTCTAGTACGACGTTAACTAAAAATTACCAATTACCAATCCAAACGCAGGTTTACGAATTTGAGAATTAATCAAACCAAAGACCATCGTGTTTGCGATGGCTGGTTCAGCTCAAATCTGTCGTTGTTAAAATGTCATCATGTTGATGTGGAAGTTTTGAGAGTAGGGCGCCATCTTAAGTGTTGACCTCGTCGTCTGACCGTAATTAAAAATTGCTAGTTGTTGTCGTTGGATCTTTGGAATTGATCCCGGACTGCTGTCAATAACCCGTCGTTCTGCTCTAATAACTGCCTACCTACCTCTTGTAATGAATAGTAAAAAATTAAAATAATTGAGCCACAATTCACACACACACCACAAACCAAACCAAATAGATTATAAATTTGCAGTTATTATTTGAGACTAGTCTTTTTACTTGAATGTAAGCCTACACGATATGCTATTTACAGTGCAATTTACACAAGTTATATTAATCTCTACTCTTACAAGGCTTTATAATAGTTAAGGGAATTTTGGTAAATATAGAATAAGATACACTTTTAAAATATTTTTTGCCACAATAGATCGTGTCACATGATACGTGATCAAATGGCTTCCTCTCTATATGAAGTCCAAATATGCAACCCCGCCTAAAGTTTTTGGATACATGACACTGTCAGTTGAGTTACAGATTTACTGATCAACCCTATTTTATTTCAAGTACAAAATTCAAAAACAATTTTGTCTGCTTCCTTTAGAAAAACAAATAGTAATAACTAGGTAGTTGGTAGTTTTTAATTAACGTCGTACTAGAGCAACACAACGAGCTATTGACGACAGTCCGGGATCAATACCCTAAGGGAAAGATCCGAGGACGGCACCACGTAATTTTGAACCGCGTTCAGATGACAAAGTGATCACTAGGAGATAATATAATACAAAATAAGTCATGAATTATACAACAAAATGAAAACTGCTTGTCGAACTCATTTTCAAATCTGAAAGTCAACGTATCTTTTACCCAGTCTTAAATCCTGGAACTGGTGTCCTAGACAACATCGTCAAAACAACAGCCCTTCGTACCCCTTTTTCTTTCATGAGAAGCAGTTTTTAAAGCGCAATCTTGAGAACATTTTCGGCTCCGAATGAATCCGACCGCTTCGTGCACTTCATTTAAATAAAACCACGCCACCCAAAAGCACAACGGAACCAGACGACCCGGCGAAAGCGACGCGAAACGGATCCTTTATGATATCTCCACGTGTCCCGACACTTCCCACTGTGGCACGACATCCACCGTCCACAGAACGGCGTCTTCCTGACAAATTGCCGAGAATTCGAAGTCGCGGTACAAGCGACTTGTCTAACGGAAACTCCGTGTTCCAGCGATACATTTTTATTTAAGTCTTCGTTACTTCGGCGCGCCTAGTATTCTTTATGGTAATGAAACCGCTCGCAAGTACCCCGCTACCACTTGTCATGTCCAGCGATGGCGAGAAATTGCGCCTTCCTCATGCATAATTCATTCCCCTCTCTACTGCACTGCGCGACAGCTTTGCGCGAGAAAAAAAAAACCACACCACATGCTGAAAATCGGAGCCCTCATACTCACGCTATTAAATATGCATGTTTATCACGCGAGATTCGAGCGTGCATGTTCGGACACGTTGGAAAGAAAGCAAAGAAAGCATTTCGCTAACGGGTTTTAATTACTATAATTAGCGCATACGTTTTAATGTCGCGAACTAGTGGGACTACGATGCTCCCGTGTTATTAAGTGTTTCAATGAGGCAGGAAACACAGGGGAAAAAATGCTAGCTGGGGAACAAATTGTTACTGGTAATCCTATGGTGTTTATGTCGATGAGGAAGGTTTTTTTCCATCCGTAATAACAGGCAGAACGCGTATAATGGTATTGCGGAGAAGTCCGGTGGTTGTAATCAGAGAAGGATGTCAGTCGATGGGATGGCAGTTTTGGAGATTCGTATGGGATGTCTGCAAACTAAATAACTCCACTGTAATTAGTTAAGATTTGTATGTGGTGTAGAATAAGTATGTACTGCAATTTAAGTACGCAAGAGTCCATAAAATGTAATTATCTAAGATGGTAGGCTGGGTTTTATGGCGCAAGGACCATATTTGGCCAAGCGGCACCAAACACATGACAGAACAACATAAAGCAATGGGCAAGCACATACAATGGAAGTTTTACTGACAGAACAGAAATACACCCAGGATAAAATACAGTAATCGAACCTACACCACCTGCACATCGCAGTTGGATAGTGAATTTCGCCGCCCTAAGGGATTTTTGTTACTAAAATTAACGATGTCAGGATTTAGTAGGACCCATGTTATTAGTGTTTCCATGATTCAAGTAATTCCCGAAAGATTTCCATTATTAAGTGTTTCCGTGATTTAAGTAATACAGGGAAAGTGCTAGTTGGAAAACTATTTGTGATCCTATAGTGTCGATAAGGATGGCTTTTCCTCTGTAATAATAATAAGAACGTATAGCTGAAAGGTCTTGTAGAGAAGTCGAGTAGTTGTAAGCAGATAAAGATGTCAGCCGTTGGGATCATAGTTTCGGGGATTCTTATAGGTTGAAATGTTTTTTGTCTTCCTAATTCCATTATAATTAGTTAAAATTAGTATGTGGTGTGTAGATTATATAAGTATAAATAATAATTAAAGTATATAAGAGTCCATGTCATGCAATTACATAAAAATTCATAATAGTATGAGAACATAAAAGTTCACATCTACACATAGTTATATTATATTTGTTAAGAATTCATACCGCAGGATCACAGAGAATTTTATGAAGATAATTTTAGCACCGATGTTTCCTGTGTTGGTGAAACGTTGCATAGAGATTGATGAAGTACTTTGAAAGGTGATAGTAAATTGTCGACTTGCTGAAATAATTTTCGAAAGCCAAAATCAGGGGACGTCACGTCAAGTATACACGAATAGGATACCACAACAAAAATTCTATCCTCATCTACATTTAGCTTGACAGTTTGGGTTTTATATCACAAGGGCCTATTTGGCCAAGCCCCGCCAAACACAAAACAATGAGGTTGGAAAAAAGCTGAATTATATGCGACTTTAATTTGCTATGTAAAGGCTTTCATCGAAAAAAACTAAGGTTTGCTATCATCTAATCTCCATCTTTGTATCCTTTGCATAAAATATTCTATAGAGAGTATTTATTTGTACTGCGCATAGACTGGGAAAGACAGGATAATGCATTAATATCTCAACAGACAGAAAGAGTGGTAGAAAAATTTGGATACAACATAAATATATACGAGTTCGTATTAATCGTAATTAATATCGAGTTCGTATTAATCGTACGTAATATCGAGTTCGTATTAATTGTATTTAATATCGAGTTCATATTAATCGTACGTAATATCGAGTTCGTACACAAAAAAATCGTATATTTCTAACCACATCTGTATACCAGATTTTTAAACAATTAGTAGATAATTTTGATTCTGGCTACTGTATCGTGTTAAGTGTATGTTGACAAGTAAAGTATACGAATAACTAAATTTAAATTTGAATGAAACAAATATTTCTTATATTGTCAAATCTAACTAACTTCAAATTGTGTGGAATCAAGTTTTTTCTTAAAAGTACTTGTACTAAATAATAATTAAGGAAATAAAAGCACGAGTTTTGAAAGAAAATTGGTTTGTGCAGATCCTAGGCCCATACAACCAGAATATTTCCAGCGGGAAATCAAATGTATTCTAGCGCTTGATGAAAACATTAAATAAAACAAATATTGATATACTGTAGTCCACTTAGTGTTGAGTCAAATCATGTTTATTCTTTCAAGTGTTTGCTTGAAATAATAATTAAGGAGATCGGAGCAAGAACATTTGGTTCGTGTATACAGGGTGGTCCCGAATTCATGGTACAAACTTTAATGGTAGGTACAGGACATTGTAACAATGATTTATTGTATAGGAATGTATAGTCGCAAGTGACGCGGTGAGGCGAAAACAGGGTAAATAACGGCCGAAAGGAAAAACAAAGATTTTATTGAAAGCGTTGTTGACAAGTGTCATGTTTACAGTAATTGTTCAAAATTGCGTCCACCAGTATCGATACATGCTTGACAGCGTCGGTGGAGCGATTGGCGTACACGTTCAAAGATGCCTGGTATTTCACGCACACCTGCAGCAGCTACAGATAAGCGAGCGACGAGATCCTCATCTGAGTCAACTGGAGTCTCATAAACAAGATGCTTTAGATGTCCCCATAAAAAGTAATCGAGGCTCGATAAATCGGGAGATCGGGGTGGCCAAGGGACTGGTCCACCACGCCCAATCCATCGAGTACCAAACGTGGTATTCAGGTAATTCCGTACATCAATGCTGAAGTGTGCTGGCGCCCCATCGTGCTGAAACCACATGCGGTTACGAATGGCGATCGGAACATCATGCAGCAGTTGTGGTAACACTTCTTTCAGAAAAATAAGATAGCTTCCGCCAGTGAGCCGCGTGGGTAGTAAGTATGGGCCAATCAAAAAGTCGTTCACAATACCAGCCCACACATTAATACTGAAACGTTGTTGAAACGCATGTCGACGCGTTGCATGTGGATTATCGGTTGCCCACACATGGGAATTGTGCGCATTAAAGACACCCTCGCGTGAAAATGTCGCTTCATCTGTAAATAGCACATAATCTACGAAATCCGGCTGCAACGCACATTGCTGCATCACCCACAGGCAGAAGTTCACGCGGCGAGGATAATCTGCCGGATTCAATGCTTGTACTTTCTGAAAATGGAAGGGGTGTAAGCGATTTTCGTTTAACACTCTGCATACAGTCTGATGACTCACACCTACGTCACGCGCAACAGTTCTTGTGCTTGACTCGGGTCTATCAGCCACAATGTTCAAGATGCTTTCTTCCAGCCTTGGAGTGCGTACAGCTCTTACTCGACCAGCGCCATGTCTGTTGACGTCGAACGCACCTGTTTCACAAAGTTGACGATGTAACCGTTGAAAAATTCTATGATCCGGCATTCGTCGATCAGGATACTCCGCGCGATACATTCGTAACGCAGCTCTGCCGTTACCATTTGCACGGCCGTACATGTAATGCATGTCTGCTTTTTCTGCATACGTAAAGTCACCCATCGTCTACGGCAGCACAATTGTGAATGGCGCTTTTCCCTACTGCGATGCATCATGTTCAACAGCGGCTAGACATCTACTGCCCTCTACCGGCAATGATACCAACCGATCACTCCATTTCTCTTTCCTTTTATTTCCCCTGTTTACGCCTCACCGCGTCACTTGCGACTATACATTCCTATACAATAAATCATTGTTACAATGTCCTGTACCTACCATTAAAGTTTGTACCATGAATTCGGGACCACCCTGTATATAGTAACCCATAAGTCCAGAATATTTCCAGAGACAAATCGAACGTCCTCGGTTGATGAAAACAATTGCATTTTTCTTTTGGAATATTCTGTCACTGTTGGTCGAGGAAAATGAACGACGTGGAATAAATATTCCAAATCAGTTCCTTATCAGAGCTGAAATCCTCCTCGTGTGATTGGTCTCTTGGTGTGCCTTTGTGCACGTCCATTGTGACAGCAGCCTTATGAAAATTTGCTCCGGCGGATGTTTCCCCGAAAGATTACCCATCCCGGCAGAAAATGATTCAATTGCTTCATTAGCGTGCATTGAATGGGACGCTTTGTCCATCGGTATTTCATTAGCATCCGAGTGAAAGTCGTTCCTTTGTCTTTGCCCAGTCACAAAAGACGGGCCGGTTCGAAAGCGTTTCATTAAACGGGACATGTATCCGTAATTGGAGACGTGATACGATTATCTTAGCTGAAGAGAGAGAGAGTTAACTAACAATTTCTCGCTCAGGACTGTCGTCCAGGGAAGGATTCTGGAAGGTTAGAATAAGTTTTATCTGTTTCACGATAAAGCGTCGGAGAAGTCTAAAGTATAGGTTTCGAAACAAATTGCTTCAGTTTTTACTCCTTCATTACGTTAATCGATCGAAGCAAAGATGTAGATCAAAAAGTATATCTTTAAGTTCTCCTTTTCTGGATTCTGGTTGGTCTGTGTTGTGTTTGGTGAAGCTTGTTCATATAAGGCCCTTATGCCATAATACCCAACTAACTATCTTCGGGTTATGACTGTTCTCTATGATAATATGAATTGTATATATCTAGAGTATATGTTTCTAAACCAACTCTCTCTCACCTTTTTTATTCATTTATATTACATCTATCTGAAGGGGATATCAATATCAAAACTGTGTGTCTTTACATTATTTTTCTTGGGATTCTGAATGGTTTGATTAAATTTTATCTGTTTCATGATAAAGCGTAGGAGATGTCTAAAGTATAGGATTTGAAACAAGCTGTTTCATCTTTTTTATTCCTTTACATACTTCTATCTGAGGCGGAGATGAAGATCAAATTATGCACCTTTGTATTCTCCTCCTTGCAATTTTAGACGGTTTGGATAGGTTCCATCTGATTTATACGAAGTTGAAGTTGTGTAAGACATAGGTTTCGAAACAAACTGCTTCGCCCTTTTTTATTCCTTGTGTAAGAAAACAAAAACTGCAAGTGACAATTTATATTACACCAAAAAAGATTCTTTAAAAAATTACGTAATTTAAGGGAAATAAAAATTTACTCTAGTAGTCTCTGTATGTACACTATATATACAAACGTATTTAGACACTGCATGTTTTTCAGAAAAAGCGTTTTATTTTTCTATTTAGTAACAGATAGACCCTCTTTTTGCTTGTATTACAAATGCAACATGTCGAGGCATACTTCCGGCACGTTCTCTGTAAATCTGGGTATGGATAGCTTGACATGCCTCTTTCAAGGCTGTCAGAAGAGATTGTTGTGAAGATGGGCGTGCATGGTGTTGTCGTACTCGTCGCTCTAGTTTGTCCCACAAATGCTCGATTGGATTTAGATCGGGGCTCTGAACAGGCCAATCAAGCAAATTCATCTCATTTTCAGGAAGCCAGTCCAGCACACGTTTTGCAGTATGACATGGAGCTCGATCCTATTGGAAGAAACAACCATCATTGCCGTAGTATTGCCATAGTGTAGGGAATGCCGAATTACCCAGATTGTTGAGGTACACGTCAGTGATCATGGTATCAGGTACATAAGACAATTGGCCGAGTCCTAATTAGGAAAACGACCCCACATTAAAATGGATCCTACTCCGAATTTCTGCAGCGTCCAAATACTTTTGCCCGTATAGTAATTACCAATAAATCAGTGATAAAATTAAAAACGCTCTTCATAGTTAACTAGTTACTCTATTCTACAGTTTCTGAAGATAAGCATTTAGATGGAGCTTCAACCATTATTACTAGGTGGTTGTCTTTCAATTCTTGCTGGAGATATCGCTCCTACTAGGCTAAATAAAAAAAAGTACACTTAGGCCCGGTGCACATCCGGTTTTTCAACGTACGGCGCCATTGCGGCACAGAAGCCCAACTATGCACACATAACCGTGAAATGCACGAACTCATTTCGAGCCATTTGCGATAAATATTCTATCGAAGAAAACGTGTTTATTTCGCCTACTCGGTGTAAAAAAAGTGTATTTCGAAACAAAATAGACGTTACTGGATACAACCATATATTAATTATTGTTTATATTCCATTTGTTTATGAAGCCAAGATACTTCAGAACGGACACTCATGTGCGGCGACCGTGTTGCGCCGTGGGGAACTGCGGCACTATTTGCACGCAAGTTGGACGCGTCCCCAGCGACGCTGGAGGATTGTGTGCACTGTTCCATTGGATCTAATGTATATCAGCACCTAAAGCCCTGTGCACACATCCGGTTTTTCAACGTGCGGCGCCGCTGAGGCAACGCAAATGCGGTCTGAGATACATTAGATCCAATGGAGCAGCGCCGCTGGGGCGACGCACGTCCAACTTGCGTGCAATTTGTACCGCAGTTCCCCACAGCGCTGCACGGTCAACGCATATGAGTCTCCGTTCTGAAATGCCTTGTTTTCATAAACAAATGGAATTTAAACAATAATTAATATATGGTTGTATCCAGTAACGTCTATTTTGTTTCAAAATATACTTTTTTTTACCCCAAGTAAGCGAAATAAACAATTTTTTTATTCGATAGAATATTTTTCGCAAATGGCGCGATCTGAGTTCATGCATCATTTCACCGTTATGTGTGTATAGTTGGGCTTCGTTGCCAAAGCGGCGCCGCACTTTGAAAAACCGGATGTGTGCACCGGGCCTTATGGGGATACTTTTTAATTATTTGCTTAGTTCACCAACAAATAGAGGATCAGGCAAAAGATTCCTATCACACTCTGAATCCACTGCTGAGTTTGATGGTTAGTTCCTAGATATGCAATGTCTACCGCATTTTGTTTTATAGTTTTACAAATTTCTGCATTCTCTTAAAGTTGAGTCTTAAAAAGAAGTAATTTGAGGGAGAATAACCAACACCATGATATCATTTTTTGTGAATGAATGTATTATTTTTAAAGCGTGTTATTTTATTGCTTCAATCATAGATCTTCAATACTTATTTTAAAGAATTTCTTGTCAGAAAATGTATTTTTAAAAGAAATAAAAATTTATACCTTAATTTTTAACTAAATAATATACTTTCCAGAGCTTATAAATTTTTGAGTTCTAGAGAAAATCTCTTACGTCCGAAATTTGGTGAGTATTTTAGAAAAAATGTGTAGAACATAAATTAAACTTTGCGACAGAAAACGATAAGAAAAAACTGTCAGAAGTTACTGGGAAAAAGAAAAACAATTTGACAATAATTTGAAAATGAGATAAAATTAGGTAGATATTTAATTAACTTCGTACCAAAGCAACCCAACTGGCTATTGGTGACGGTCTGCGTCCAAACCCGAAGGGGAAGATCCGAGAAAACCACGTAATTTTAAACCACGGTCAGATGACGAGTTCCTTCCTGAGCTGACACCCCACTCTCCAAATTTCCACAAACACGCCACCATGAGGACAGTCGAGGTCATGAACGATTTAACGTGCACCAGCTCCCCCTTGTACACGACGGTATTTGGTTGGGTTCGAACTCGCAACCCTCCGATTGCTAATCCCTTAACCTTCCAACCAAGATAAAATTAGGAAACGGGAATAAGTTAGAAAGGATAATTGATGCAATTTAGAGGTTAGCTCTTGTTTCAGGAGCTAAGTAGTATGGAGAATATAAATGCAAACCCAAAATTATGAAAGAGAAGAGAAAATCCGCATTGGTGCATTGAGAAAATGTGTTATCTTTACAGAGGAGAGGTATTAAAAGGTATTTATATTAAAGCACTCTTAAAATCTCTCTATATTAAAAAAAAGTTTCCGCCGCTGTCGCAGGATTGAAAATTGTGTTGTTTAGCTCGATTCTTAGACGGTTTCCCAAGAAAATACTGATCAGAAAAAAAAACGAAATTAACATGGTTTGTTCTTCATCGTATTCCCTGGACAATTATTAAGATTTTTTCTCCGATGCGGCTATTAGTTTAGGGTTTATTAAGTGTCAAAATTGATAAAAAGAAATTTCTTCCGCGTGAGAGCAAAACACATAAAAATTTTCAGTCTTCAGCCGTGAGTTTTTTTTAAGAGTACCTCTCAACGCAAATTTTTGCAGCTCGTCGAGTTTTTTTTCGAAATTTCAATTTGGTTCTTGATAATATTTTTTGAAATTCGGGAAAAATCGGGACATTTTCATTATTTTATTTTAAAACTGTCACATCTATATCTTATTACAATTAGTATTTAATTTTGAATATATCGCAGTATACCTCAGAATGTACTCTTTCTTACGGTATAATTATTTTTGAAAATGGTTTATAAATAAATTCAATGCGAACAAGAGTTGGTCATACAAAATTCGGAATCTTTTGATATTTTAGCTACTTTTTGTTAAAGAAATCATATCTACAGCTTAATACTATTATTTTTTTTAATTTGAGAACATCACTGAATACATTACATTATACTCTTTCTTATGGTACAATTATTTTTTAAATTGGTTAATAATTAAAGTCGATGCAATCAAAAGTTAGTCAGACAATTTTCGGAACTTTCAGATCGTAAATTCCGATACAAAACTAAAACTGCTATAACTATATCTTATAAGTATTAGTTTTTAATTTTGAAAATATCGCAGTATACCTCAGAATGTAGTTACTTTTTCATACGGTTGGCGAGCGTAAGCGAACAGGGGGAGGAGCCCCCTAGTGTTATAAATGAATGTATTCAAAAAGTTTAGTCATTCACTTTTGCTCTACATGGTTTAAATTAGCCAATAGTAGGCCTAAATAAACAAATGCCTCCATGGGGCTGGTGTGAACACATGATGGTGGGGCTACGGTGGACATGTCCACACCAGCCCCATTTTGTTTTCAGTGGTAAAAACATGGGTTAAATATTACATTTTAGGCAATTTATTTATTAAATAAGATTGTTTATGTAAAAAGTTCATTCACAAATAATTCTATTTTTTACTTTAAGGCTTTTTATATTAAATTAAATTGATTATTGTGAAATGGTAAATTAATTTACAAGGAATTGTATCGTTTTTACACACAAATCATCTATTCAAATAAGCAGAATGAATCTTTCTTCGCACTGCATCTCAGTTGACATTTAATGTTAATTAATCTAAAGGCATTGCAAAATAATTCCATTTCTACATTAAAATCATTTTCCCACTAAATAAAACTTAAAAATAGCTTTCTTATTGTGTTGATTTGTCTTCGGATTGGATTTTGTTTTGTGGCATTGAGTCCTCTTGGGACATATTATGCCAAACTCAAGATAAAAAATCAGATACATAATATAATAATGAAATGAGATGAGTCAAAACATAATGAGTAAATACTATATAATATTATATGAGATGGATAAAACCAATGTCTTTTGTAAAAAGCTTAATAAAATGTATACTATATAAAATTATATGTGATGGAAAAAACCAATGTCTTGTTAAAAGCTAAAAATATTTGGACGAGGATTCTCTCCAACCGTGTCTTCTAAAGTCAAGGTATATGAATTAAAATGTTTAAATCGTTGACTATTAAAATGAGAACATTCAATTAAAATGTGCTTCACTGTTAGTGGGCAAATGCAGTAATTGCAAATGGGATGATCTTCTCCGAGGAGGAGGTGTCTACGTGTTATTCGAGTATGTCCAATACGGAGTCGTGTTAGTATTACATTTTGTCTTCTTAGAGGTAACGATTTCCATTGAGTTATAATTGGTTTAACAGCGTGAAGTTTGTTCTCGGTTTGTTCATTCCATTTCTTCTGCCATTTTTCTTCTAAAAATTTGTAAATGAATGATTTTAAGTCGCGATAAAAGATGGTATGGTTAACATTATTTACGGCCGATTTGGCGGCTTGGTCAACTATTTCATTTCCTGATATCCCAACATGAGATGGGATCCAACAAAATACCAAATTAAAATTTTTGGATGAAAGATGATAAATTTTTTTCAGTGACTCTAAAACAATGGGATGACTGTCATGATCAGGATGCTTCAATGACTGTAAAACGCTTAATGAATTAGTGAAAATGATACATTTTTTATGACCATGATCAGTAATATTTTCTAATGCTTTATATATGGCCATGATTTCAGATGTAAAAACAGAACATGAAGAATGAAGTTTAAAACTGTGAACAGAGTGATTAATAGTGAACGCAGCTCCAACATAGTTTGCCCTTTTAGATCCGTCCGTGTAAACCTGTATAAAATTTGAGTATTTTTCTATGTGCTTTTGAAAGAGTTGTTTGTATACAACATCAGAGGTATCTGCTTTATAGAAATTTTGGAATGGGTTTTGAAAATGAAAATCATGAGTAAACCAAGGAGAGAAGGCATACAGTTTTTTCTGGGTGACGTCAAGTGAAGAAATTTCGGATCCGTTCATCAGATCTAGCATTCTCAAGTGGAATGTAGGGATGAAGGATGTTTTTGCTTGATAAAGGCGTGTTTTAAATATGGGCTATGATGAATGGTATGCAATGGGTGATGAGGGGTTGAGGAAATTCTAAAATAATATTCTAAGGACAACAACTGTCGCCTTAAGTCCAGAGAAGGTTCAAAAGCGTCGACATACAAGCTGCTTACGGGTGAAGTTCTGAAGGCACCAGGACATAAGCGTAAAGCTGTGTGGTGGATGGTGTTCAGAGTTTGAAGGGCAGATTTTCTTGCTGAGCCATACACTACGCAGCCGTAATCTAATTTAGATCGAATTAAAGCTCTGTAAATCTTAAGAAGGCAAGTACGATCAGATCCCCATGATAATTTTGATAAAACTCTTAATATGTTGAGAGCCTTTTCGCAACGTTTGCGTAAATTTAAAATGTGCGGTTGAAAAGTCAACTTCTTGTCAAATATGATACCTAAAAATTTAAAATTGTCCACAACATTAATTAAAATATCTTTGAAGAATATTTCAGGGTCAAGATGAAGATTTCGCTTTTTGCAAAAATGAACACAAGCGGTTTTAGAGGGTGAAAAACTGAAACCATTTTCATTAGTCCAATGTGTGATTTTATTGACTGCCTGTTGAAGTTGTCTCTCTATTAAACGAATGTCTTTAGCTGCGCATGATATTTGTAGATCGTCAACGTAAATAAGACCTTTAACTGATGGAGGCAATTGAGAAAGAATATTGTTAATTTTTAAAATAAATAAAGTAACACTAAAAACACTGCCTTGTGGCACTCCCTCCTCTTGAGTAAAAACATCTGAAAAAATCGATCCAATCCTTACTTTAAAATTTCTTTTTTGTAAAAAATTTTGAATAAAAATAGGCAGATTTCCTCTTATGTCATAGTTAAAAAGGTCTTTTAAAATTCCATGTCTCCACGTTCGATCATATGCTTTTTCGATATCGAAGAAAATCGAGACGATATGTTTATTTTCCACAAATGCGTTTCTGATTTCAGTCTCGAAAGCGACTAGATTGTCAGTGGTAGAACTATTTTTTCTAAAGCCACTTTGAAGTGGAGAGAGACATTTATCTTTTTCTAAAATATACATTAACCGCGCATTGACCATCTTTTCTAAAATTTTGCATAAGCAACTTGTTAGGGCTATTGGACGGTAGTTCGAAGGATTCTTAGGGTCTTTGTTCGGTTTCAGTATGGAAATTACATTAGCATACCTCCATGACTGCGGAAAAGTATGTTCGGTCCAAATTCTATTGTAAAATTTGAGGAGATGATTTAGAGAACTATTTGAAAGATGTTTGAGCATGATGTTACTGATATTATCTGGGCCAGGAGTTGATTTGTGGACTAAGGATAAGGCCTTTGTCAATTCAGAAAAAGTAAAATCACAATTATAAGATAATATACGGTTTGAAATAAAATTAATCTTATTTTTTTCAGATGCAACTTTAATTTTTTTTAAACTTTCAGTGTAGTTATTGGAGCTGGATATTTCGGAAAGGCATGAGGCAATTGTGTTTGCTATGTCTTTGGGTGCCGATAATATTTGATTATTGTGTTCTAGTATAGGAATTTGTCTGTTGGGGTAAACACCGCAAATTCTTTTAATCCTGGTCCATAGGTGTTTACTTGTGGTCTTACTATTTATACTATTGACATAATTCATCCAAGAATCCCTCTTACTAAGTCGTTGAGTTTTTCGAAAGGCCGCTTTAGTTTTTTTATAAATAATATAGTTTTCTTTTGTTGGATATCTATTAAAGATATTCCAGGCTTTCCTCTGTTCCCGATAAGCATAGCTACAATCCTCATTCCACCAAGGTTTCTTTTGTTTTTTGGGCTTATAATTAACTTTTTTAATGGAAGCATCAGCACTTGTTATAATTATATCTGTTATTTTTACAGTTACTTCATCGATGTCATCCATTTCTATCGTGTTAGAAATATCAGCAAGGCTAGTAAAAAGTGGCCAGTTAGCAGTTCCAAAAATATATCTGGATTGGCTGTCAGTGTGAGGTTGATATTGGCCTGCATATTTTAGTTTAATTGGATAATGGTCGCTATTGTAAACGTAAGGATCCACAGAAAAGGTCCAAAATGGTAAAATTGAAGGAGTGCAAATTGCCAGATCTATTGAATGGTAAGTAAGTGAAGGTGAGTGAAAATAAGTAGGTTGGCCGTTATTCATAACACATAAATCATTGTCTGTTATTAATTTTTCAATTTGCTTGCCTCTACGATTAATGTCTGAACTGCCCCAGAGAATATGATGGCCATTTAGGTCACCAAATAGAATGAATGGTTGCGGAAGTTGATCTAACAAATTATTTAAGTCAAATGTGGCGATATGGGTATTAGGAGGAAGGTATAAATTGCATATTGTTATTAAAGTATTGACATGAAGTCTTACTGCAACAGCTTGGAGATTTGTTGTAAGGTTAATTTGGGTGACTGGTAAGTCATGGGAGGTAAGCAATGCAACACCTCCACATGCTCTTTGGCCATCATCGTAATCTTTTCTGAATATACTGAAATGACGAATGTTGGTGGTATCATTGTTTCTTAAATAGGTCTCTTGTAGTGCGATTGCAGCTGGCTTGTGTTTGTTTATGATATCTTTTAAATCGTCAATTTTTTGTCGAAAACCCCGGCAGTTCCAGGAAAGAAAGGAAGCCATAAAAATAAAGGATAAAAGAAAAGAAGAAACTACTTGTGTTTTCTCGTCCTAGGACGAGATCTGTCTTGCCGAAGATCCTTCTTGGACTTGGGTGGCGATGTCTCCAAGCCATCACTCTCCCTATAGAGGAAATATCACTCTCGGTGTTATATAGATTTATGAGGTCGCTAGTAGAAGGATCAGTTATGAAATTTCTTGATGTAACGTCAGGCTGAAGAGAGGTTTGAGAAGAACTTTTTGCTATTTTGATATTGCTTTGTTCAGATGATATGGCTCTTTTTAAAGAAGTATTTGTCGATCGATTTGGTTTATTTATGTGTTTTGTATTTGTTGAGGTTGTAGCTGATGCTTTAGAAAAAAGAGGCATTATAGGTTGGTTCATTGAAGTTTTATGTTGGGCAGATGGCTTAAAAATAGTTACATCGGTTTGAGTTCCGTTAGTTTTGAAAGTTTTTTTTTACTATTGAAGAGAGTAAGATATTCCAGGTTTCGGGGTGCGATCATTTACAATTTTTCTTGCATCAGGAAATGAAATGTTTTGCTGCACTTTAATAGTTTGTATTTCTTTTTCGGTTAGAAATTTAAGGCAAGACCTGGCAAAAGCTGGATGGTCACCTTTGCAGTTCACACAGCAAAGGGACGATGACGTACAGATATCGGTCTTATGATCTGTACTACAGCATTTTGCGCAGATTTCTTTTCCACGACAAGCAAGGAAAGAATGGCCGAATCTCTGACATTTAAAACAACGGACAGGGTTAGGAATGAAAGGTCGAACTGGGCAATTCATAAAGCTATTTTTACGTGTTTTGGTAGACTTGGGGTATTGAAAGTTAGTATTAAATGTTTGGTGGGTATTTTTTGGCCGTTTCTTTGAATAGTTATTCTTCTGACATTAATTACATTTTGTTTTGACAGGGATTCCAAGATGTCTGGTTCAGTATCATAGAGTAGATCAGATTCCGAAATTACGCCTCGAGATGAATTTAAAGTTTTATGTGGTATAACGGTGACTGCTATTGAACCGACGGAATTTATTTTTTGTATATTTAAAGATTGTGATTTATTAGAGACTTCTACGAGTACGTCACCTGCTAGGTTTTTTTTAAATATTTTTTGTCTCTCCGACCATTCCTAATATTGTTTTGTGAAGTAGTTTAGCTGATATGTTTTTTAGATTTCCTTCGTTGCTTTTTATTATGAAAAATTTGTGTTCTGGTATATAAGTTTCAATATTCTTGCTCGTTGAGTGCTCCACTGAAGGAGAAGTTGAATTTGGGTTTTCCATGTTAGAAAAAGAGATGTTCAGTCCCCGGCGGCACCACCCACCATGGAGTCCAACGAGGGGATACAAGTTCCTGTACCGGTGCTAGCCAGGGACTATACGAACCAACTCACCTCTAAGACTGCCCTAAGGAGCTAGTTGGTGAGAGGGTCCTTAGCCCAAGCAGGGTATTCCCACCAGCCGATTAATGTACTGGGACCATAGTACACCTCCTGTTTGTCCGAAGCAGGAGCCGAAGCAATGTATTGGGGCGTTATGTTGTCCCTCAATCACCAGGATCACCTTTTCCGAAGACGCAGGTCTCCACGCACGGCAAACACGTGGGTGATATAATCCCCAAGAGGAGCTGAAAGCACAGACTGGCGAAAAGCTTCTCAAGGGGAGCCCTCACCTCCGAAGAGGCAACCACAACGAGGGAGGAAGAAAAAGCAAAAAGCAGAAGGGTAGAAGAGAGGGAAAAGGAAAGGGAGGGAAGATCACTCAGGTACCCCGGGGTTGTGAAGCCCGTACAAACCTAAAGAAGGAATGCCCCTGGGGGCGATTTGTCTTTGAAGTACACCTATAATACAGTGCAGTTCCTAATTACGAATATATAGGGGTTAACATTAACTAAATATGCTTTATTAAGATTAACATTTATAAGGAATTATACTGTTTACGTTAAAATTGATTTCATTATGGTTTTACACACTTTCATGAGTTGTATTACATTGTATAATCAGTATTATAACTTGTCTACACTAGCCCCATGTCATGGAGCTATTGTGGACAAAAACAACTTTTTTAAGCAATAGATTGTTAAAAAACTATATTACCAAATACTTTAATATATAAATCAAAATAAAAGTAAAAGAGTACATTATTGTAAAAAAAATAATTGATGTGTCAAAAATGATATTTAATATACCTTTTTGCCAAATTTATAAAAATTGTCCACGCTAGCCATGTGTCCCCTTCTCCTCTATTCTTCGGTAGCAGTCACAGCTACTGTGAACTGTTACATTGAGAAATAACAATAAGTAATATCCCTTGTTTCTGAAACTCAGTTTGTAAGCGGTCGGTTGTTTCTGGTTGCCCTTCTAAGGTATAATGGCGGTTGATTTACAAGAAGTATGTTTCTTCGCGAATAGCCATCAGTTTGCTTCTTGCAGTGCCCACTGCCAAATAGACCAGTTGACCATTAAAAAATGGTCTATTCGGTTGACCAGTTGACCATTCGACGTTGGAAAGTGCTTTCTTACATAGGTTTATCAAGGAGGCTAATTCATTCAAAACTTAGAAGCGTTCGTATAGTGTGATTTCATGTGAAAATTCATTTGTTGACAATAGTTTTTTTCCATGAATAAAATGTCTAAAATGTAAAATTTCACACTTGAGTTTCGAAACACTTATTATTTGTGTAAATATGATCTGTTGGGTTTGGCTTATAGCGTAAGAAGGAAATTTCATTATACTGTGACAAAGAAACAGACGAAGTCAAGTAATGAACATTTTACTAACACAGAAGAAAGAAACACACCCAGAGTAAGCTACAGATCGAACATGCGCCACCTACAATTTAGAGGTTGCTAGAGCAATAGTCAAACCTATAGAGCCATGGCGGATCTGTGAAAATGTGTGATTAGGTATACAGTCTGTTTCACATTTTTATGAATTATTTTACATGGTTGATAAAACAATTGACTGCACGAAAACAAACTAGGCTTGATATATTGAAAACCCTTGTTAACATCTGATACCATCAAACATGACTACCCTTAAGGTACTACTAATATTGGTAGATAGGTAGGTAGTTAATTAACATCGTACTGGAACAATACGAAGGGGCAATTGGTGGCAATATGGGATCAATCCCGAAGGAATAAACTAAGTTATGCAACTTTACATGGTTGATAAAAAATTGACAGCACGAGACAAAACAAACCAGGATTTACAAATTAAAAACCCTTGTTAACATCTGATACCATCAAACACGAGTACCCTTAATTTATTGCTAAGAGTGGTAGATAGGTAGGTAGTTGATTAACATCGTATTGCAACAATACAAAGGGGCTATTGGCGACGGTATAGGATCAATCCCGAAGTAATAAGCTAGGTTGTGCAACTTTACAAGGTTGATAAAAAATTGACTACACGATACAAAACAAACCAGGATTGATAAATTGAATACCCTTGTTAACATCTGATACCATCAAACACGAGAACCCTTAATTTATTGCTAAGAGTGGTAGATAGGTAGGTAGTTGATTAACATCGTATTGCAACAATACAAAGGGGCTATTGGCGACGGTATGGGATCAATCCCGAAGTAATAAGCTAGGTTGTGCAACTTTACATGGTTGATAAAAATTGACTGCACGATACAAAACAAACCAGGATTGATAAATTGAATACCCTTGTTAACATCTGATACCATCAAACACGAGTACAATTAATTTATTGCTAAGAGTGGTAGATAGGTAGGTAGTTGATTAACATCGTACTCTGGAACAATACAAAGGGGCTATTGGCGACGGTATGGGATCAATCCCGAAGTAATAAGCTAGGTTGTGCAACTTTACATGGTTGACAAAAAATTGACTGCACGAGACAAAACAAACCAGGATTTACAAATTAAAAACCCTTGTTAACATCTGATACCATCAAACACGAGAACCCTTAATTTATTGCTAAGAGTGGTAGATAGGTAGGTAGTTGATTAACATCGTATTGCAACAATACAAAGGGACTATTGGCGACGGTATGGGATCAATCCCGAAGTAATAAGCTAGGTTGTGCAACTTTACATGGTTGATAAAAAATTGACTGCACGATACAAAACAAATCAGGATTGATAAATTGAATACCCTTGTTAACATCTGATACCATCAAACACGAGAACCCTTAATTTATTGCTAAGAGTGGTAGATAGGTAGGTAGTTGATTAACATCGTATTTTTTGCAACAATACAAAGAGGCTATTGGCGACGGTATGGGTAATTGGTAATTTTAGTTAACGTCGTAATAGAGCAACGCAACGGGCTATTGACGACGGTGCGGGATCAGTCCCTTAAGGGAAAGATCCGAGGACAACACTTCGTAATTTTGAACCACGGTCAGATGACGAAGCAACACCTGAGCTGGCACCCCACTCTCCAAACTTCCACGCCAACCCAACGTGAGGACTTTCGGCCACGACAGATTTAAGGTGCACCAGCCGCCTCTACACCATACGTTTACAAACATCCATGCCCGGACCCGGATTCGAACTAGGAACCTTCCGATCCAGAGGCTAACACCTTAACCACTATACCGGTTGGTCGGCGGCGACGGTATGGGATCAATCCCGAAGGAATAAGCTGGGTTCTGCAACTTTAATGAGAGAGGTACAGTTTATTCCGCTTTCTTTCGAAAACCTAGACGTAGAATTCTTTACTCCTGTTTGACTTGCCCAAAAAAGCATGTGGGAAACACTTTCAAGAAAGTGAAATGTTTTTCATTTCCATTTTATACATCGAAAGTATTGAAAGAATAAGAAGTAGGATATTCAAAATCGCGAGTGAATACTCTTTGCGTCTTTCATTGCCAGGATCCTCCAGCGTTAAATGCTCCCTTTTCCATATCTCAGCACTGGTTTCCATAGGAACGTATTCAAAACTAGATTTTATGATAAATATATCGGTTTCGCCAGTTTTCTTTCCTTTTGTATTTTAAGCTTTGGCAACACCTGGTGCTTGGTGTTAGAGCTCCGAATCTTAATGTGTTTTTCATGGTTGGGATTTCCCTCTGTGGATATTTCACATATATTTTTTACAGTTGGAAATTTAATGTGCAAACTACATGGGCAGAAAGATACGGAAGGAGCTACAGTCAAAAAATGACGAATTTCTATAGTTTTAAAATTTTAAAGAGGATTTTCAAAATTTAAGTTTAGTCTCTCCCATTCATCATACTAGTACAATTTACCTACATCTTTTATTAGCCGATAGAGAGGGCTTAAGTGGTAAAAAAAATTATTCCATTAAATTATACACATACCTCCAAAAGTTAAGCATGTGACGATAAAACCAACAATAATGCGATATAAAGCTTTGATTAACACAAAATTGCAAATGAAGGTAGCAAATGTATTTATGCATTGAAAAACACAAGAATTATGTACAAAGATGAAAAATATTTAAATTTCGTAAGTTATATGAAGGTCGTCTCATTTGGGTCATTAACAAAATTATGTTTAAAGCCAGACAAACTAAACAAAACTTACCTTAATAAGGAATCTGACTACTTCGGACCTGCATACAAACTTTACTATGATTTTCCATTCTTTCAATGGGGTGATCAGCCATTGCAGATGCAAGCAATGGCCATTCCTCCAATAGGGAAGTTTGAAACTCTCTGAGATTGGTTGGAGCAGGTAAACGTGCATGGACGCAGGCCTGACGGCATCTCAAAGGTTTTCAATGGGATTACGGTCGGGGGAATACGCCGGTCACTTTATACGGGAAATTCCCTCACTTTCCTGGTATTCATCAACAATGTTGACTTTATGGGGACGGGCATTATCGTCCATAAAGTGAACATCAGGAACAAATCTTAATGGACGATAATTCACGTTCTCTCCTCGAGCCAACATCGTTGATGAGTACCAGGAAAGGGAGGGCATTTCTCGTATGGAGTGGCCAGCGTATTTTCCCGACCTTAATCCCATTGAAAACCTTTGGGATCCCTCGGGCCTGCTGTCTCTGCACGTTTACCTCCTCCAACCAGTCACAGAGAGTTTGAAACTTCTCTATTGGAGGAATGGCTATTGCTCGCAGCTGCGAGAGTTGATCACCCCATTGAAAGCATGGAAAATCGGTGTGTTCGAAAAAAGTTTGCTTGAAGGTCCGATATAGTCACATCCCTTAGTAATATAAGTTTTGTTTGCTTTGTATGGCTTTAAACAAAATTTTGTTAACGGCTCAAATGTGATGTTATCAGATAACTTGCGAAAATTAAATATTTTTTCTTCTTTGTACACAATTCTTGTTTTTTTAATACATAAACACATTTGCTACCATGTGCAATTTTGTGTTAATAAAAGCTTTATTTTTGCATTTTTGTTGATTTTACTGTCGCTTGGTTAATTTTTGAGGCCTGTGTATCTCATCTCAGTTTTTCTAATTTAAGTATCTCATGATATCCATTTTACTGATCTACCTAGTTTTTGCATTAAATTATGCATCATCTCAGCTTTACTAATTTAAGCATAGTTGAAAAATACAGATTTTTCGACTTACTTAGCTTTTGCATTAAATACTGAATGATATCCTCTTTGCTAATTTAGGTATAACTCAAAACAACTCAGTTTTCGCTTAACTTAGATCTGACATTCAGGTAAAGATATTTAGACACGATAAGCATGCAAGTAGTACATAATATGATAAAGATGTCTGTCCTAACCCGAAATTATTTTCTAATGATACCTAACTAAAAGCATTCAGAAAAGTAACGCGTTCACCATGCAGGTGTTGAAGAAAACTTGAAGCTGGAAAATATTTCTCCTTCCCTAAGAATTAAGAACATTTGCTCGAGAAACATCGATGCAATATTCAGAAAAAATCAGAAATTATCTCAGCTTTACTAATTTAACTAAAATTACCCATTTTTCGAGTTACCTTTGGCATTGAGGTGACGATATGCAGATACGTTGATAGTACAAATATGAGAAAGTATAATATGAATAGAAGTTTAGACCATCCACGAAATTATTTTCTGAATAGTGCCTGACTAAAAACAATAGCCTGTTCATCACGCTGAAAATTTTCATTGTGGAAGAAAATTTGAAGTTGAGAATATTTCTTTTTCCCGAAGAGTTAAGAACGTTTGCTCCAGAAACATCGATGCAATATGCAGCAATAGCCCAGAAACGAATTATTTTTGATGGAAAGGGCTTCCCTGTTTCCCGACAGGAACCTAAGACATGACAGGGCTATAAGAAAGCATACAGCAACGCAATTTATCCTTACGAAGCCTGGACAGTATTATACCATCCATATTTTAAACACATCGGTTCGATACGGACATGATTAATGATTGAAATTTTTTCTACCCATCTGGTTAAACGTTGTGCGAGTCTTACATGAATAATGGTTTCGGATCGAAATTCCTGCGGTGAGGTATGAGTCTTGGATTTCCTTCAGGGATAAGTAATGATTTCTTTAACATTCGTTCCCACTTACGGAATTTTTAAAATAAATCGTTTCTTTCCGTATGCCTAATCTTTCCCCCCAATTGTTGGAGCCGTCAGATACTTATCAAAATCTATTTTTAATTGACTGCCCTCTCTCGCATTCCCTAATCCCAAAGGAGGCTGAAGTTTTGGCTCTCATTCAGAAGCTGGACTGATAAGATAGGCGCAGGTCTTACAGTCTATGGAGAGTATCGCTAGTTAATAGTAAAATATGGATAAAATATATTTCGGAAGTGCATTGAAATTTAACGATAATTTTATTAACTTTGTTTATAGGGAATCATTGTCTTTATATTTTCTCTGCTTGAATGACAAATGGTTTTAAGATGGAAATGTTTAGAATCAAGTTTTTCTTCTTTTACTTTGGCTCACAAAAACCAAGGACATGATTACGGGATGAAGTAAAGCTCAAAGGCGTGGATTTTTAATTTGACTATAATGACTACGACAGTTGATTTTATTACACCAATAAACGTCAAACTTGAGGAACGAAAGTCCTTCATTGCAAAACCATTGTTTGGTGCAACTTCGGCAGATGTCGTTCTTGCACCATAGAAGAAACCTTAACCAACTTCATTGTAAAGCAATTCATTTCAAAGTCACTGTTGTCAGTATTTTCTTTTAATCGTTATGAATACAACTTCCAGATTAAAACATATTAATGTTAAAATCAATCTGACTGTTTTTGTCCGTTAGATGCAAAATGTGAAGCATGGGGAATACATAATTTGTTGTTTCCATCGTTTTGGATCTAAAACAATATTTAATATTGGCAGGCAATTTGTGAGAATAAGTTATCAAACTAATATTGGGCTGGTCTTAGGGGTCAAGGGCTATATTTGGTTATTCTGTGTAAAATTCAAGATAGACAACGTCAAGTAATGGACATATTCGTACAAGCAGTTTTGCTGACACAGAAGACAGATTTACAACCGGTATAAGTTAAAGGTATCGAACCGGTACCGCCTACATCTTGAAGGTTATTAACGTAGTGGGCACACCCACTAGGCCCTGACGGCCCTAAATACTACAATGGAAGGATTCAAAGTATTCATATTTTTTTATTCTAAAAAGCATCTAAAAGATTATTCTTTCAATAGCAATAAACCAATCGTTTTATTTCTCTTTTGTAAATTTCGATACAAAAGGCCAATTAATTTACTGTTAGAAACCTATATCTAACACACAAGCATACGGTTTGAAGTTTTCTATTAACGATTACCTCCAACTACTCTATTCTTTCTTGGAGCAACGTAAAGATGCCTCTCAGCTATTTCCAATTAGTCCCGCTGTCACCGCAAACCCGAACACTTATTAGACAGAAGAGACGCGAAAGCATGTAAACGCCCTCCCTCCGACATTCCCTAAATCGTCAATCAAATCTTCCTCTCCATTACTGCGGGTCCTGCGAGCTCTAAATCAAAACCGACCACCGCGCAGCCCTCTTCGATTCTTGTTCATTTTGTACTTAGGACCCCAAACCCCAAACCGCTGTCCTCTCTAACGATTTGATAACAAACTCGGTAACCCCTGGAAACGCTCCCCTTCAATTATTCCTCTGGGAAATAGTCTGAAGAAGGTTTAAAACTTGTGTCTGGATTTTGTGACAAGTTGGAACACCGTTTCTCGTGTCCCAGGTATTGACCTTCTGGAATTTAGGGAAGGTTGGTCGAAGAGTTTGGTCATAGATCTTTGGTATTCGGGTGATTTGCTGATAAATTACAGCGGGAATGGATAATTTTGTATTGATTTTGTCCTTTGCCTTGTAAGAGCTAATATGCGAATGAAGAATGGTCCTGGATCCTTACTGAAGCGAAAGTCATTTTACAGCAGTGTGTCATCTATTCATGTTTGCTGTCCTAATTCATTAGATGCTGGTCTTGAAGTAACACAATCTATGCATATTCGTACTTCATTCAACATTCAACATTTCATATTCGTACTTCATTGTGGTAAACTCAAAACATTAAGAAGATAATGTAAATTGTTCTTTGTTTAGGAAGCTCGGGTCTCTTAGTTTCGAAGCACAAGTTCTTTTTTCACCTTTAAATGATACCATCAGTTCTATAGAACGTGCTTTTATCCATTACAAAATTAGTACTATGTTAATTTTATTTCCTGCTGACACTTGAAAACTCATTTGGGGACTTAGTGGTAGCATACTTTAACTTTATTGAGAATCCTGTATGTACAAGGTCTGTCCCAAAAGTAATGAGAAAAAAATTACCTAAAATAAATAATCGCTCTTACAAAAAAAAAAAAACCACACTTAATAATCTTCGAAGTATTCACCTCGGGCAGCAATACAACAAGTCCAGCGTTGCTGCCAGTGTTTGTAACATTGTTCGAACTCATTTTGTGAGATGCCGCGAAGCCAAAATGTCGCCCATTCATGTCCATCTTAAGCCGTGAAAACTAAAACAAAAGTCACAGAGGGCCAGATCAGGACTGTATGGTGGATGGGGTAGCTCATGGATGTGGTCTTGGATTAGGTATTCAGTCACAACCAACGCCGTGCGAGGCCGAGCCTTGTCGTGGTGGACGATCCAGCTACCAGCAATATCTGGGCGGACGCGGTATACCCTTTTCTTCAAGCGCTTAAGCACTTCCAAGTAAAAGTGTAAATTCACCGTCTGCCCAGGTGATACGAATTCTATATGGACCACTCCTTTAAAGTCGAAGAACACGATCAATAGTGTTTTGATACGTGATTTGCTCATCTTAGCCTTCTTTGGTATATATATCTTTATCTAAACAATATCTTTATCTCACTTTTGATATATTCACTAAAGAAAACATTTAATTCTTAATTTTTTTTTATATTTCAGTGATTTGCTGATATTTTACAGTGGGAATGAATAATTTCGGATAGATTTCGACCATTTGTAAGGACTAATATGCGAATGAAGAATGTTCCTGGGTCCTTAGTGAAGCGTAAGTAATTTTACTGTAGTGTCATTTATTCATGTTTGCTGTCCAGGTTCATTAGATTTTGAGTAGTACTTCATTGCGGTAAACTCAAAGTAGAAAAGAATGTGAATTCAATTATTTTTAATCAAGACTTCCAGGTTTGTTTCATCTCAGCCCTCTCTTAGTTTTGAAACACAAGTTCTACTCCCTGTTTCATATTTGAACAATACCATTAATTCTATGGAATAATATTTTATCATCCATAACCCCGGTTAATATCAGTTCTAAGTTCATTTCATGTTAATACGGGAAGT
Organism: Metellina segmentata; assembly: GCA_947359465.1. NCBI lineage: Eukaryota > Metazoa > Arthropoda > Arachnida > Araneae > Tetragnathidae > Metellina > Metellina segmentata. The sequence goes on from OX375874.1 coordinate 85,873,691, forward strand.
CATTTGCAGATTTTGTGGTAGCATTCTCTAACTTCATTGACAAGACTGAAAATACTTTTGTTTCCAATACATCAGTCCATTCAGACACACATCCTTAGTCTCAATGCCCAATAGAGCACGCCACAGAAATACCAAAAATAGTACAAAAGAACAGTAAATCATCAGCATAAATCTTCAGGGAAAGTAATTAAAAACTATGAAGTCCAAATGTATCTAGCTTTTCAATTGCGAAAGTGAATACTATTTGAAATATAGAATCAGTAAAATAATTGTATTAAAATTACGCATAAGGTCTTCAATTATTTCACTAATCCGATATTTTAAAATATCGGATCGTGAAATATCTAAGATTTAAAACGTCATTTTCAAATATTTACCAATTTGAAAGCTAGAAGAAAATTAAATCTCAAAAAAGCAATTTTATCTTAAGCTAATTTCCAAATCAAAGCTCCAATTACCGAAAAACCACCAAAAGATATAACATACGGAGCGACTTATAAATCAAAATCTGCTCGCAAGTTACAACTTGAAAGTGCAATTTAAACCGTTCATTCCCTTTCTTGGAAAAACTTATTCATGAATATCATCCAGCCAAAGTTAAAGATAGGTTTGATTTTACATGAGAGGAGCACTTTCAGTTTGGCAATTCTTTCCCCCGCTTCCAGCTTAATCCGGATTTATTTTAATTTCAAGAAGGCCCCTTGACTCCCCCGGCCATTCAAGCAGAAAGCGGCATGTTCATTTTCTTAAACGGATTTTGCTTTATTTTGCCTCCGCATATCTCCAAGGAGCCTCTAAATTGAGAATTCCAACCAGCCAATTATTTGTCAAAGAAATTGCTTCATTAAAAGGGCACAAAACGCACCGTATATAATGTTTTTTACTCGATACATTGTTTCATAAGAGCCCCTGATGTTGTTTTATTTTTGATGCTTCGCTTTCTTTCCAGAACTGCAGGTGCCCCAGACTCGCTCCGCTTTGTTTGGATGCTAAAAGGTAATTTGTTCTACCGTTTTTTTCTGGCCCTTTGGAGTTATTTATGTTCGATTTTCCATCGTTAGGGAATGAATCGCATACTTTCCGAATCATGCGCTCAGTCTGCAGAGGTTGAAAAAAGAGGGGAGTTTTTACTGGTGTTTTGTAAGACGCTTCACATTCTTAAGTGCACTGTGTGGAAGTTGATTATTTGTTCGAGATTTTTGTGGGTGAAAAGAGTTGGTGGTTCTTTAGAAGAGAACTTCACCTTCCTGCCACACCCCCCAATGAAGTTTCCTACCAACATGTGTACACCGTACATTTATGCAAGAGATCATACATAACATAGATCATATATGGCATACCAGATCATTTAAGAGATCATACATAACATAGATCATATATGACACACCAGATCGTTTAAGAGATCATACATAACATAACAGATCCCACACACACATATCACTCCCCGGCAAGAAAAGTGACACAAGTCAAAAAATAAAAATTTTGATGCTATGTCATTGAAAAATATGTATGAGGTGCCCCAGCGTGTTAATATTACTATTCTATAGAATATAATAGAAGTTACCACCATAAGTACTTACCTAAAATATAAAAGAAGCATACACTTTTCAATATAAGTTTTATAGTATCCTTTAAGTTGATGTTTCTCAAACTCTGCAATTTTGAGTTGTGTCACTTTTCTTGCCGGGTGAGATATGTGACAAAGCAGTCATTTAAGAGAGATACATAGCATAGCAGATCACATATATGACATAGCAGTCATTTAAGAGATTTCATACATAACATATTAGACCATATAGGACCAATTAGATCCTTTAAGAGATCATACATAACATATTAGACCATATAGGACCAATTAGATCCTTTAAGAGATCATACATAACATAGCAGATTATGTATGACATAACAGATGATTTAAGAGATCATACATAACATAGCAGATCATATATGACATAGCAGTCATTTACAGATCATACATAACCAAGTCCAAACATGTGTTTTTAATCTATTGGGAAGTCGCTTACACTTCCTTCACAATACTTTAAGTCTATATGGTTTTGTTTTGCTAACGAAAGAGGTTTCTCCTATTGTATTATGAGAGGGAAATTTTCAGTGCAAACAAATCAGACTGAAAATGGATATTTTACTTTCTGTTATCCAAATGGCACTCGTATGATGCATATCGGGGCTACAATAAAATGAAATTTATTGCCGTTTTAGCGACTTGGTACAGCTGCAGTCTACGTTTATAGCGGTGGCAACGGCCTTGGAGCTGGGGTTTTTTTTTCGCGCACTTCTAAAGTCGCCAAGGAAAGAGCTATTTCGGAGATCTTTTTTTTACAACGGAAAGTAATAAGCTTCAAAATAAAGCTTAACATTTGTGAACGTTTTAAAAAATATAATTTTAAGACGTGGGCGATACCTTAACCACTTCCTCACTTCTAAAAGTTTGCCAGCAGCAGAAAAACAAAGCTGCGGATTTTGGGTAAGAATACCCTGAAACTTATCAACAACACTAAATACAGAGGGCATGTTGAAAATGAAAAAGTTTTAGAAAAAGAAAAAGCAAGACAGAATACAACCTGAGACGACAACACTGTACCGTGACATAAATTAAAATGAAAAAAATTTCTCATCTGGCGAAAAACCATCAAAAGAGCCAAAGAAATAAAAGAAAATAACTAAAAAGAACCAATGAAATCAAACGACAGTTTAACAGATTTTATTAAAGAACTTTCTAGAAAACTCTCTTAAAATGAAAATTTAAACTTCCCGTTTGCCGAGATTGCCATAAAAACCGCAATAACCATAATACAGATGGGTTGCCTTAACGTACCATAATTCGCTACTAGAAGTGTGCTAATAAAAAGCGCCAATGCCGTTGCACCGCTATAAACGTAGACTGCAGCTGTACCTGTGACGTTTGGCTTTTTATCTAATTGGTGTTGGCCAATCAATTACTGACTCAACTAGAAATTTATTCTTTGAAATTTGTATTGACGATGTGCTGAAATCGTATTTGAAAACTAAAATTATTCAGAATACATACAATGAAAAAATTCCTCCGCCAACTACATTTAGCTAGACATAAGTTGCATCGCATAGCGTACAACACGCGAAGGCTAGTAACTATATAAGATAATTCACACAGTTGTGGTGTGTGTTTGTGTTTGTGTGATTACAGAAAACAAAAGATTACGATTTATGATCGTGTATGTTAAACAGATTATTTTCAGTTAAAAGGATCTAAGCTTATACATTTATTCCAAAACTATATTTTTGGACTTTGATTCCTTTTCTCTAAGTCCACTATATAATATGAAAATATTTGACATCGACCGTGTTTATTTCATGCACTGTAACACAATAAACAACAAAAAGGCATTAAAATGCAAACTTTAAATTATATATTCACTACATTTCAAAATTTCAAAACAGCCGAAACCTATTCGATACTGGACTTCGCAATTTCATATGAGTCAGCAGCACATTCAATTCAAACACACGCGTTTGCACAAGTCAAAAGTTGCAGATTAAATTGAAATGAAGGAGTTTTGCACATCCCTGCTGAATTCATTTTCGAATACAAATTGCTAGATCGTAATTTATTCGTTAGAATTCACCCAAAATACGTCGAGGTAAAGCAACATTTTAAAATATGGGTCTCGAATATTGTCAATTATGTAGGATCAAATGCGTCCATTCAAACGGATCTTGTTTAAGATATATTCTACTGTTTCTCTCTCGTATATATATATATATATATATATATATATATATATATATATATATATATATATATATATATATATATATATATATATATATTATATATATATATATATATATATATATATATATATATATATATATATATATATATATATATATATATATATTCTATAAAAATACATCTATACAAACAAACCTTGACATGACATACGTAGATCACTTTTTATGCTAGATTTCCCATTGGTTAAAGTTACATTTAAATGCTTTCATTAGAAATTGCTCGCACACAGTATTAAAGTAAAATAATCCATCATATGACCTCCGTTTCATAAGTTCTGAAGTTGAATTTACGAACGCTTGCATACATTACAACATGAACTCATGAAACATAGAACGATCTCGGTTGATTTCCATCGATTTTTTTCTCGTTTCCAGTGTGTGTGTGTGTGTGTGTGTGTGTGGCCTATGAAACTGCTAGTTTTCACACCAGAAAAAAACTGAAAGAATTTCCGAATGGTTTGTTCGAATAACTCATACAACCGGTGCGATTTATTCGGGTTTACGAACGCGGCCTTTGATGTAAGGAAACGAGATAATGGAGGCGATAATATTTATGATAAAATAGTAGAAAGCGTACAAGCGACATTGATACAGAAACTTAGTGAAGTGTACAAGATATAATACAGTTAAATTATTAATAAGTACGTGTTTTTCATACCTGGCAACGCCAGTAATGTATTTAATTTTTTAATTCTGTCTAGAATTAATAATCTAGGTGTAGTTTTGAGCTGTGGGAGTTAATTTAATTCTGTATTAAATATGTTTGTGAGATTATATTACTGCGACAGATGTATTAGTGAGTAAATATTCATGAACATTGACGGGTATCAAGAATGTGTTTCAATGTGCAGTCCTTATTACTATTATTACTGTTATCTCAATGAACTTTGTAGCATTGTATATATTATATTTCGCATTCTGATGTATGATTTCCATGAAGTATTCAAGCGAACTTGCTGTTTGTTTAATCGTTAAACTGTAACTTGGATGTAGCACTTTAGATGTTTGCATATTCATTGTAGTCGTATAGCCTATTTCAAAGTATGGCTCAGAACGTAGTTTCCGAAACATTTCTGACACCTTTCCCAGCTTTTGAGACAAATTCTTGAAAACTATCAAACCAACAATAAATCGCAATTTTAGCTGTTTGCCTGAAATTTTGTGAATTTTCACAAAAAAATATCTATATGGCTGCTTGTGTAATTTTAGAATTTCAAAAAAGCCAGTTTGGAAATAAAACAGCTTGGACCTGAAATTTTAAATATCTTTATTAAAATGAAATAATAAGTAATTATTTATGCATAAACTTATTAGATTGACAACTATTATTAGAAATTAATGTAAAATAAATTAGTAAAACTAAAAATAAACGCTCATGAGAAAGAGGAGCCCTGGTTCTATGCTACCAATTTGAAAATATTTGGTTCTACTTTCGTCAGCAGCATCCTTAAATCTCCATATTCAACTATTTGTTGTCAGTTCCTCTTTTTGGATGAAGTATTAAAGATCATGCATCACTGTGCCTATATGATCAAGTGGAGGTACAGCTACAGTATACGTTTATGAGAAGTGGCAACGGCCTTGGCGATTTTTTGTCGAACTTCTAAAGTTGCAAAGGAAATAATTATTTTAAAACTCTTTTTCTTTTTACAACGGAAAAGAAAGCATGAAAATACATTTGAGAACGTTTTAAAAAGTATATTTTTAAAAAACTTTCGCAAAAAGTATTAAGTTTAAACACATTTGTGAACCAGCAGAAAAAATAAGCTGCGAATGTTGGGTAAGAATACCCTGAAACTTATCAATTACACTAAATACAGTCGGCTGTTTGAAAAGAAAAATATTTTTTAAAAGAAAAAAAAACAAGAAATAATACAATCTGATACGTCAGAACAGTTCCGGGGAAAAAGTAATGATACACACACACGAAAATTCCACAAATGGCAAAAAAAGGAAAACAAAACGTTTCGTGAAAAATATTACAATGAAATAAAAATTCCACAACTGTAGAAATACAAATACACAGTCCAGTCACATTGATGTGACCACCTGTCAAAAGCCAGAATAACTACCTTTGGCAGAGCGGACCGCTGCGAGACGTGCAGGAAGAGAGCCAATTATGTTTCTGAAGGTGTTCACTGGGATGTTGAGCCATGCCGACTTCAGTGCCGTGGCCAGCTGCGCAAGATTACGCGCTTGAGGATCCATGGCGCGAACAATCCGATCGAGGTGGTCCCACAGATTCTCGATTGGGTTTAAATCCGGTAAGTTTGCTGGCCAGGGGAGTACGGTAAACTCATCCTGGTTCTGTTCGAACCACGTACATACACTGCGAGCTGTATGACACCTCCGACTGTCCTGCTGGTAGATGCCATCATTCTGAGGGAAAATAATTTGCATGTAGGGGTGGACATGGTCCGCAAGGACAGATGCGTACTTGTGCTGATCCATCGTGCCTTCCACAATGATGAATGCACCCAGTGAATGCCAGGAAAACATTCACCAAACCATAATGCTCCCTCCTCCAGCCTGGATCCTTCCGGCAGTTGTTGCAGGGTGTTTGCTTTCAGACGTTTCACGCCGTATACGCCAACGTCCATCTGTCCGATGGAGTATAAAACGGGATTCATCGGAAAAAGCCACCTGTCGCCACTCTGTGGACGTCCAGTTGCGGTACTGGCGTGCAAATTCCAGCCTTCGTCGCCGATGAACAGCAGTCAGCATAGGTGCATTAACCAGGCGTCTGCTGCGGAGGCCCATGCGCAGCAACGTTCGCTGAACCGTTGTTGAGGATACACTCTTAGTAGCCTCTTGGTTCATCTGGGCTGTCAGTTACTCAACAGTTGCACGTCTATTCGCCCGAACGCATCTCCGTAGTCTTCGTTCGCCTCTGTCATCTATATCCCGTGGTGCACCACATGTGCCATGCCGCTGATTTTGGATAGTGCCCTTTTTGCCATGCACGGTATACTTTTACCACGGCGGCACGCGAACAGTTCACAAAATTAGCCGTTTCCGAAATGCTTCCATCCTTGGCCCGAAAGCCAATAATCATGCCCTTTTGGACGTCGGTTAAATCGCTACGTTTATGCATTACGCCAACGATTGAAATGCTTTCCGATGCCCTAGGACATCCTTTATATACACTCCACTGCAATGTGCTGCCACCTGCCTTTTGTGATTGGTTATTTCACGTTGACGTCGAAAGTAGGTGGTGGTCACATTAATGTGACTGGACTGTGTAAATGAACCAATGGTATCACAGAAAAACAATTTAAAAGGACCAATGCAATCAAAAGTTATTTTAAAATCAAAATAACCAATTGAATCAAAGAAAAAATTTTAAACGAACCAATGAAATCAAACGACTTTAACGGATTTTGGAAGACCTTTCTAGAATATTCAAAATGAAAATTGAACGTTACAGTTTGCCGAGGTTGCCATGAAAACCACAATAACCGTAAAGACAGATGGGTTGCCTTAATCTACCGTAACTCGCTACTAGAAGTGCGCCAAAAAAAAATCGCCAAGGCCGTTGCCACCGCTCATGAACGTAAAGTGTAGCTGTACCCAAGCGGATAAATATTTGCTTTAAACATTTTTAGGCGACACATTTTTTGACATTCTACTGTCCAATCTTTTTTCTCAACGTCTCCCATTTTTCTTGAGATCAGCATTGCCCAAAGATTCCTTTAGTGCCCACCAGGGGCGGTAACGTCGGGAAACTATAGTTTAGAGGTTTCAAAATTGTGTCAGGTTTAGATTATTTCCCATGGTTTAACAAAGGTTATGAATATTTTTAAAGTTTTTGGTAATTAAAGAGGTCTAGTACCCAAAATCGCAAAAAAAAAAAAAAAATGTTATTTTTTTTTATTACATTAAAAAACACTAGATATGTTTCTAAATAAAATAACACAAAAATTTTATTTCTGTCTTTTAAATAGCCTGCAAAATTTGGAATTTAGTAATTTTACATCTGCGCATCCGACGAGCCCATACAGAAGTGATTCGTGGTGTTTTTACAATCGTTCCATTTGTAACAAAACTAAGCCACATTCGCACTAAGTGGGTATTAAAACCCCTTTGACATCTGTCATCATTGTTAAAATGATGCCGATATTTCAGACTAGCTTCAGATTCTTTGTTGGAAAGATGTAGCAAAGGGGAAACTCCAAATCGAAACGAATCAATTCATAACATGGTTTGGAGCTGTTGCCCTAAAAACTTAAATGCTTCGAAATTTCGAGTCCAGATTCCTGCAGCCAGAGCCATTATAGACTTCAACACGGGACGAACGTCTAGGATAAAAGATGTGCTGGAATGCTCGTGTCTTGTAACTGGGAAAACTTCTCTGATGCTGTCCAAACGAAAGGACTGCAAACGATTCAGGAAAGCTGCGATAAAGTCAACTATTGCCTTCAAACCTACAGAAAAAAAGTTCAACTTGCCAAAATTAAATCAAATGAAACATTAAATGTAAGAAGCAAGGCACACTACCTTCCAAGAGGATTGGAAATTAGATTTAAGTACGTAAAAGTGTTTTTTACCAATTTAAAACTTTTTTAATTAACCAATTAATTAATTTAAAAACCAATTTAAACCAAGAGAATTTGAAATAAGATTTAAGTACGTAAAAGTGTTTTTTACCAATTTAAAACTTTAACTACGTTTTTCTCAGTGATGCTTTTTTCGCAATTTTCTTACTTTAAATTGATATAAATGAAAAACTATTTGCATAACTGTACGAAATTTTCTGTACATGTTTACCAAATATGTATCTTTAATTTGTCTTCGGCAATTATGTATATGCATATTTTTTATACTTCTATAATTTTTCAAATGTTTTATGTTGTACTTTTAGTGTTAAATATTAAAAAAAAATTGAATTCAATTAAAAACAATTCCACGAAGACAATTTTTAATATGTATTGTTTTAGTAATTTGAAACAAAAAATATGTAATTTGACGCACAAAATTTTAAGTTACTAGGGGGCTCCGCCCCCTGCTCGCTTACGCTCGCCAACCCCCGGGGATTGCTGCGCAATCCCATTTGGTTTGCTTCGCAAACCAACACTCCTGTCACAGATACCATTTGGTTTGCTTCGCAAACCAACATTACTTTCACAGAGTGAAACTATCTGAATAATTCGTATTATGCTGATTTCACTTTCCGGTTCATGACGTCACAGCGAGGGCTTCGCTGCGTCTCGCTTACGCTCGCCGACCCCGGGGATTGCTACGCAATCCGTTTGGTTTGCTTTCTCAAACCAATACTTCTTTCGCAAGTGATTTAACTTTTTTTTGCTTTAACACTTAATGCACCCTAAACTAATAGCCGCATCAGTAAAAAATCTTCTGCATCTTGTTCCCTGTACAATTTTAACTAAACATTGTTAATATCCAAACTTTACGATCTGTACTTTGTCGGTAAACTGTCTTGAAAACAGAGGGAAAAAAGCGAGCCTTTTTCCTCGCCAAATAAAAATAAATCGTTTTTATGGCAATTGTTGCTACGATAAATTTGATATCTGGCAAACCCGATAGTCAAAAGTGTAACCCACTACTGCTTTCGGAAGCAGCTATGCGAACTGAAAAATACGAAATTTGTGTCACCAACTTTTGATTGCATCGAATTTATTTATGAACCAATTTTAAAAATAATTGTACCGTAAGAAAGAGTATATTCTGAGGTATACTGCAATATTTTTAAAATTAAAAATTAACAGTAATACTATACAGATATGACCATTTTAGTTTTGTATCGGAAGTTACGATCTGAAAGTTCCGAAAATTGTATGACCCACTTTTATTTGCATCGATTTTATTTATTAACCAATTTGAAAAATAATTGTACCATAAGAAAGAGTGTAATGTAATGTATTCAGTGATGTTTTCAAATTTAAAAAATAATGGCTTTTGCCGTAGACAAAACGGTTTTAACAATAAGTAGCGAAAATATCCAAAGATTCCGAATTTTGTATGACGAACTTTTGATCGCATCCAATTTAATTATTAACCGATTTCAAAAATAATAGTACCGTAAGAAAGAGTATATTCTGAGGTATACTGCTATATTTTAAAAATTAAAAACTAATAGTAATTAGATATAGATATGGCAGTTTTAAAAAAAAGTAACAAAAATGTCCCGATTTTTCCTGAATTTCAAAAAAATATTATCAAGAACCAAATTTAAATTTAAAAAAAAACTCGACGAGCTGCAAAAATTTACGTTGAGAGGTACTCTTAAAAAAAAACTCACGACTGAAGACTGAAAATTTGAATGTGTTTTGCTCACTCGCGGAAGAAATTTCACTTCTTCAACTTTAACACTTAATAAAACCTAAACTAATAGCCACATCGGAAAAAAATCTTAATAATTATCCAGGGAATACGATGAAGAACAAAGCATGTTAATTTCATTTTTTTCCGATCAGTACTTTCTCGGGAAACCGTCTAAGAATCGAGCTAAACAACACAGTTTTCAATTCTTCGGCGGCGGCGGCGGCGGTAACATTTTTTTAATATAGAGAGATATCAATTTTTACCACAGTCAAAATTTTGCACTTTAAAAATTTTATTTAAAAAATAATTTTTTTTAATATGTGTTAATTAGTTAGTTTAATTACGCAAAACAATGTTGATCAACAAAAAATTTTCAAGACAATCTCTTAAAAATTGAAGATTTTTGAATTTTGGGTAAAGAACAACCTTAAACCACTTCATGGCTTCAAATCTGTATGATCTGCTCGTTATTAGTTTTGAATGAATATCGGAACGGCATATATGTACCAAAAGAGACTTCGGCTCACTTCTGCTTGGGAAGAGTTCATTTCACTTCAGGGGGAGAACCCTCTAAGGTTTCAAATGAAAGAACCTCGCCAACATTTTCTTTTATGCTTTAGTGCAAGACCTATTTGTGGCAAGTCATTCTTTAATCGAGGCTAAATCAGACTATGAAAAGGCCGCTAAAGATGCAATAGATCAGTCTGTCTTACTATATATCAGTTGTCAGGCCTCAAATGAGGTAACTGAATACATGAATTTCACTACGTCTGATAACATGTGATGTAGGAGGGGCCAAGTTTCTTCTCATGGTGGTCGTACTAAACAAGCAATTTGCTTAGGAACAATTCTTTCAGTGACTGGTCAAAAGAAATTTTTCCGTGGAATTTATCATTGAAATTATGTTTATAAAGGCGAATCATTCGAAATCATTAATTTGTTAGTGAAAGAGTTTTATTAGCAACACCAACGATTTCTATCATATACCCCAATATAAAATAAATCCATATTAATACATTCACATTATATGTTTAAAAAAAAACGATACAAAAATAAAAATTTTTGTTGTTAGAATCGTTGAATTTTAACGGTTTACGATCAAAAATAGTTCATAAAACAAACGCATAGGTAAGAAATATTGTGTTTTTATATTTTTAAAATTAGAAGAGGAACAGTGGGAGTTACAAGAAAACAACCAATTAAGGCAGAAATTTAACATGAAAAAACGTTCATTTTTTATCACTCTAACATCTTGATTAATCACTAATTGCATCAGACAACTTGAAAAAAAAAAGGTCCAACTTTAAAATCTAATTTCATCAAACAAGAACAGGGATTTCATGGAAATTAGTAGCAATGTTTTTAATTAACAACTCCACCCCAATAAATAAAATAAGTGAATCAAAACCAATCCTTTCTGATATCCCACATGATTAACTTAGCTCAGAAACTCGCCTTCATTAAGAATTTTCAACATCAATAATTCCCTACAGCTTCGAAAGTCAGAAGCGGAAAAAAAAACAAGACCTTTGAATGAATTCGAAGTAGTTACTATGTATTTTAATTGCGCCATCTGCGAATTCTTTATTCGGATTTGGAAGGGGAAATAACATCTTTCATTCGAGATCTTTTCTAGATGAATACTGGGGACTTGTTAAGGCTGCATTACAACTAAAGGAGCTTTAGAAATACCTCATTGAAAGAATTTTTAACGAATAAAAATCCTGCAAACGAATTATGGGGAACGAAAATTCACCTGCTCTTCAAAATAAAGCGCGCGCACACGAACGCAAGGTAACGAAGGAAAGTAGCAATAAAAAATCACCCTGTCTTATTATAGGTGGTAAAAAATAGTCTCGCTCTTAAGAGAGAAGATGAATGACGAGAAATTCGCGATTGATTGAAAGCAACCGAGGCTTAGAGTAGTGTAGAGGGTTTTATAATTTGCAATTTGTTTTACAAGTCTAAGTTTTTGAATGGAACACAGAACAAGACAGGTGTATGGCTATAAAACGTGATGGAATTAATTCTGTATCTGCATGAAAGCATAAGATTCAAAAGTCAGACGGTTTTTGATGGATGAATTATCAAACGAAAAGGCATTATGGTTAAGTAGAATGGAATGAATTCGTTCTTAGAAGTTTAAAAGAAAGATTGTAATACATGAAAAATTAATGAAAGAGGATTGCGACATTGTACAATTCTATTTGAATGAATATTTAAAGCATCTGGGTTTTTTTGGACCCCTTTTCTTGTGTAAGAATGAATAGTAATATTTAAAATGCACTTCAGGGGTACACAGTCTGATAAAATTTTCGATCAACTGCTCTAAAGCCTTATTATTGCACTCAGGGAAGAACAAAATGAAATTAAATCTAAGGTAATAGAATCCTTACGATAATGATAGCTAATATACTGATATAATAATAGACAGATTCATTTGCTTCCAGCATCAAAAATAAAAAGCTCTGTTGTTCAAAAATAATTTTCTGGAGATTTATTTAAACTTTCAACGCATTTGTTTTAGGTTAGTTGGTTGGGTTGGACTTTTACTGTGCAATGGACATATTTGGAAAAGCTGCACCAAACACAAAAAGACAACGTCTATCAAGGGACACACACAAGGAAAGTTTTAAGGACAAAGTTGAAAGAAAAACACTCAAGGTAAGTTAGCAGAATCGAAGCCACTCGTTCTAGGAAAACCACTAATCTATAAAGAAGGAATTTTATTAAAGTTACTATAAGAAACTATTATAGTTTCGTAGAACTTAACTTAACTTAACTCCGTCATGGGATACCGACTCTTAGATTGGGTTTACGGTAAACAAAATTTTCCATAACGTAAAGGTGACCAAATGAGAAAAGTAAAAAAATAATTTGGTGGGATGTAAAGCATAAATTACAAGTTAAGAAATGCACACGCAGGTGCTGCTCTAATAAAACTTTGCTATGAAGTTATAGAGGCAATTATCTTGTAGTCAAAAAGTGAATCTAAACTCCCTGGAGGAGTTCCCAAAACTCCCTGGAGGCCACAAATCGCACTATTTGTATTATCTTCCTTTGAAGCAAGGGATGAACAGCCAGGCGTTTACGCCAGGCGTCATAGTACTGATGTGCTGATTCCTTGATGTGCAGATGAGATGGGATAGGGCAGGTGGTAACGTAGTGGTCCGGGTCTGCTTCCATACCACAGATGCAGAGGTCACTACAATGGATATTCATCCTAAATAGATACTGTAGGAACGAGCCGTGGCCCGTGTAAAGTGTGTGAGCTCTGGGGTGTAGATGAGGCACTTTGTGCAGACCTTGGGAAAGAACCCGAATGTTCTCCTACCTTTGATGGAGTTTATCCATCTTTCTTGCCAGATGTTAGTTGATGCCAGTTTGAAGGAGTTCTTCAGATGAGACGCTGGTAGAGGGAGGGGATGCAGGCGGATGGACGTATTACAGGTGGCACTTCTTGCACGATGATCTGCTGCTTCTTTTCCTTCAACACCGGAATGTCCTCTGACCCTATATAAATGCACATTGATGGATCTTCCGCTTCAATGATGGAATGTATTCTTTGTGCCATCGGGTTAGTAGTGAGAAGGTTAGTCAAAGGAGTCACGCTGGACAGACTGTCCGAGAAAATACATGTTTTCTGAGCAATTTCGGAGTGCCCAGGATGAAGCTGCTCGAATGGCAAGTAACTCAGCTTGGAAAACTGAGTTGTCGTCGTGCAGTCGGCGTGCCTACTCAAAGATCTTTCTGTTGTCCAGGAACACACAAAAAGCTGTGCCGTTTCCATCCTGGGTTTTAGATCCGTCTGTATAGATTGGGCAGCGTGTTGCTGGGGGACTAGGTGTAACGAATGATGTGTGTTTGTTGTGTGTTGGGTTCCTGCAAAGTCTGGGAATTTTCGTTTCAAATTGGTAGGAAAACCAGGAGATACCATATTTTGTTGCAGGTGTGCCGATTCTGGTAACAAGAGCCGTAGCCCCTTCCCTTGCAGCCAAGAGGTCTATTGGTTCCAGACCAGCTAGTAACAGGACTGCGTCTGTGGAGGTGGTTCTGTAGACTCTGGTAATACCAAGAGCGAAAGATCTCTGAACAGTGGCCAGGTGTCTAAAAATCTGGCATTTTGGGTTTGTGCCCCAGCAGGCTGCAGCGTAAACCAGAATTCTTTCTACTGCTATTTTATACTAGAGTTTTAGGATTTCTACTCTGATACCCCAAGACTTTGATGCAAATCTAATTATTGCCGTTTGTTCTTTATAGCATTTCTCCCTCAGGTATTTGCCGTGAGGTATCCATTATAACTGTTTGTCGATTATTACACCCAGGAATTTCATGGTGTCGACAGTTCGAATACTTGTGTTCTCAAGGGTAAAGACTGTTGACTGGAGAAGTTGCCTATATTTTTTTCTGAAGACGATGGCGTGTGTCTTGTTCCTGGCTATTATTAGGTGGTTGTGCATAAACCATTCTGAGAACGATTGAAGACATTCATTTTCCCTGATTTCTAGCTTTAGTCTTGAGCTCTCAGACACTGTGAACAGAAAGTCGTCGGCGAAAACCCGTTCGCAGAGATCTGGCTAAGATTTTCGAAGGACATCATCAACTAGGATTTTCCAGAGAAGAGGGCCCAGTCTGGAACCTTGAGCCTATAAAACAAACTTGCTGGTTTTTTCTGAGGGGTATTCCGTGAAAATTCATCTTTCAAGGAGGAAGCTATATATATCAGATGAAAGAGGTTGGAAGGGCAGTTGAATCGGGAGAGTTTCTCCAGTAAAAGAGGCCCCTGAACAGAGTCGAAGGCTCCTTTGAATTCGATGGATTTGGCCGCGTCTTTGACCACTTTCTTTATTGCGACGGATGGTTTCCAGAACGTCCAGGATGGCGTGTTCAGTTGAGGTACTCTCTGTGAAACCATATTGGTTTTCGCTGAGCGAGCTGTTAATTAGAAAAAAGTGGCCTAGGCGATTCATGACGAGTTTCACCAAAATCTTTCCCAAAATAGGTAACAGGCAGATAAGTCTGTAATAGTTTGGGAGCGATGTATTTTTGCCTGGTTTCTGGAGTAGCAGGATTCGAGCTTTTTTCAAGTGAGTTGGGAAACATCTAAGTCTTCCGCACGTATTTACAAAATCAACGTTTGAGATAACATTAAAAGTTCTGATGATAAGGTTTCCGTCTATGTTTTCTGGGCCAGGGGATTTTCTGGTATTGATATTTTGAACGGTGTCCTCAAGTTCAGCCATCCTGAAGGGGATAAAGTCGGATGCTGTTTCCTGTCTCGCGAGATTGGAGGAAATGTTTGGAAGAGGAAGGTGTGGAACATCTAGGAAGAGAGTGTTAATAATGTTGGTGATGATTTCAGTGTATGTGGTATTTCCGTTTTGACCACAAAGGTCTGCCGAGAATGGTTCAGTGGTGGAAATTTTTTTACTAAACAGACGGTAGGCCGTACCAAAAGTATCTTTGGTGTCTGTGCAAAACCGCTTCCAGGCTGTGATTCTGGCAGATTTTAATTGTTTTTTGTATTCAGCTTTTCCTTTCTGATATTTTATTCTTATAGCTGTTTTTTCCTCTTGGGTTTTCTGGTGTCTACGCCAAATGGCTCTGATTTTGTTTCGTGTAATTGCAAGTTCTTGTGTCCACCAAGAGAATGAGGGCTCTTTCTGACCGGAGGATCACATGTAACATTTCTCTGCAGCTTCCCATATTGTTGGTTGTAAAGTATATGTGAACTTGTTTAGTTGGGTGCTGGTTATGACTTGTAAAAGTGATGTATTCAGAAAGTCTCGTTGTTATTTGATAAGACAAGAAAATTTTTTATGCTTCCCAAACTTTGTTTTAAGTTTCCTTCTAGTGTTTAAGTGGGGGCTTGTCTCAATGCGGTAGAAGATGCAATTGTGATCGCTCATAGTAGGGATGTCAGAGACCTCCCACTCTGTGATTTTGTTGGAGAGTGAGCATCTGACAAAGGTTAGATCTGGAGAACCGGATGCTCTGGTATTCTGGAATGTGGGAAAACAAATTTGATTGACTAAGAGAAGGTGCTTAGAGGCTGCTAAGTCAAGCAGCTCTGCTCCACGGTTATCTTCAACCCTATATCCCCACAGCGGACTCTTGGCATTGAAGTCTCCTGCGAACACCAGGTCATCGTCGGTAATGCGAAGGCAGGAAGAGAATTCTTCGAAGAGGGAAGAGAAATCGCAGGATGGAGGAGTGTAGATATTTGCAAATTGGATGGGGCCTTCCTTTGTCTCAATCTGAATGAAAAATGTTGACACCAGCTGTGAGATGACGATGGGAACAATGGAGTGGTTGACTACTGTGATGGCTGCTTTCTTATCTTTTGAAAAAAAATGACTTTCCATGAACCGGGGAAGTCACTAATCTGACCTTTGATATGAAAGTGGTCCTGTGAGAGTATTAAATCTATTTAGTTGACAGTAGCTTGTTTTGCGGCAAGGGCTGATGCTTGTCTGCTGTTCTGGAGGTTAATATGTAGAATGTGGAGGGATTTGATTGTTGTGAGGTTGGGGGGGGAAGGGTTGAGGTTTGTAAAACGTGCTATTCTTGTGACTGAACATCTGTTGATTGGTGTTCTTGTTGAGTGGTGGCGATCCCAGTGTGTGTTCTGCCAAGTGGAGTGTGGAGGGATGTGTTTTGCCCTCTCTGAGATGCTTGAGAGTGTGAAGGAATGCTTGACATTTTTGTGGTTGGCTGAGTGGTTGATGTCGCAATCCGTCTTATATTCTTGATTGAATTGTTTGCAGTTGATGCAGACCAGGGAGGATTTACAAGGGCGGTCCGCATGTGTTGTGCCACAGCATTCGCACTGCTCTTGATTTGTATAGTGATAACTTAAGTGACCAATAAGTTGGCACTTGAATCAGCGCTTGACTCTGCAGTGTATTCGAACTCTACAGCGCCAAAGGCCAATGCAGATTTGTTGTCCAACAATTTGGTTTAGAAGGCCCTCCTCAACTTCAACAATCCAGTCAGAATTAGTGGACCGATTCAATTGAGTTTTAGGTTTTATGTCCGTGAGCTTGAAGGCTGGATACGTTTTTTTGATGTCCGCTATGATTGAAGACGGAGAGCAATTTTCCGAAACTTTTTGGATCAAGATTGAACGTCTTTCCCGACCTGGATCCTTTATTACCAGACCACCTTTATCCTCTAGGATGTGGTTGAGAAATGTCAGCTCTTGTTTCGTCTGTACCCTAATCGCCAATCCTCCTCCTCGGAGTTGTTTCGTATCTTTAATGACAAAGTCTGGTGATTTTTTTCTGAGATGCAAGTCTAATTCCTTAGTAAGGTTTTGGCTTGAGTCTTTTACTGGGTATGACTGTCCTGCCTTTAATTCTTGCAATACTGAGAAAATGATATTTCTAGATTCTTTGAAGAAGAATCTTATGTGGTTTTTGTTTTTCCTTCTTGAATTCCGACGTATCCGTAATAAAAAAGTTCTCAAGTTTCTCTTAGATCTTGTCAAAGGCCTCTGCGTACAGGTTGACTGAGGTTGTTAAATCAAGCTGCTGCGACTCGTCAAAAGTTCTCCTTTATTCGGAATACGATGGACAAAGTCTATAAGCAACTTCGAGCCAAAAAGTATTACAAAGTTCTCTGCCACCAAATTGTTGGACAACAAATCTGCATTGGCCTTTCGTAAAATAGAGTTCGTATACACAACAGAGTCAAGTGCTGCTTCAAGTGCCAACTTATTGGTCACTTAAGTTATCACTGTAAAAATCAAGAACAGTTCTCTGCTGTGGGCTTCTTTCGACAACATGAAGTGATTGCACGGTGTATATTTTTCACAGATTTTGACACAAGTATTCCTGCCAAAGGTTTACACACGCATTGATTCCCCATCGACTTGAAACAGTGGTTTTTTTATAGCCAGAAATATAAGTCTCTGACGTCTGAGGGACACAACACCAGCAAGTCGATGCCTTCTAAAGCATGCCTCCCAATACCAAACCCGATATGAATGATCGACAGGCATGAAGTACTGTTGGGACTCACCAGTCTCCAGAGCAATGTCATCGCACATATTTTGATAGAACTTCAGAGTTTCCTCGCATTCATGGACATTGAAAGTGCTTATTATTTTAAATTTGAAGGAAATGCTTTTAAGATATGTCTCTCTCTCTCTCTCTCTCTGTATGTATGTATTTGCTATAAAATGTAGACATCCTATTTCTTATTATTGTTTAATAAAAAATAAACTATTATATTTTAAATATGTATCAGAGAGTCAATGTTAGTTGTGTCCAATGTTAGATCAACTAGGCATTTTGTATTTTATTTTAAAGTATATTTTATGAATTACCAGCCATTGACTTTGGTCTTAGACACTACAAAGGGATACTTGATTGACGACTATTTCTGTAGGACCTAACAGGGGTGTGCCGTCGTTGCTCATAAGGGGACGATCGCTAACATCCTTGCGCTTGCAAACCGAGATTTCAACCCGACATCTACTGGGTTTCAGACCAACACTATGGCCACTATGCAAGCCAAGTTGCGATTTTAAAATATCTATATATATAATTCTCTTACGTGGCACGCAAAAAAGACGTTATTTGTAATCGCGTTTTGGCAACATTGTTTGATTGTTTGTTTATCACGAAGCCTCGCGCTTCCATTGAATTTATAGCGTTATCGGATGAAATTTTATTGAAAAAAATAATAATTTTAGTCGAGCTGTTGCAGTTAATAATAGAAATCAAAGAAAGCGTAGGATATTTTCAGGGCCATTTAAAAAAAAAAGGTCCTTTTCAGTGCCAACAATTATAGTTCAACAAGACGCTTGCACTACAACTTTCGACTACAAACTCAATAAAAAAGCGTGGGTGGCTCGAGTGCAGGGGTAAATGTACACACAAACAACATGCTGGGTATTCAATTTCCAAATCAGCGCTCACATTTCGAGCCAAATTTGCTCAAAGTATTCATTTGAATTCTGATTTCATAGGTACTGTATATATATTTTCTGAAAAGCAGCAAAAAAATTTAGATTTGAAAAATATGTTTTTGGAATATCTTATTTTGTAAACATTCTTTTATGCTAGGACACATGTCTTCATTGATACGAGCGAAGCGAGCATATGTTGCGAAGCAATCCTCCGGGGGTTGGCGAGCGTTAGCGAGCAGGGGGCGGGCCCCCTAGTAACTACAATATTGATTAAAAAGAAAATATTTTGATTCGTATTTCTAAAACACTTGCCCTATAGGGGAAACAAAACCTTCAATTTTCATAAGAAATTAATTACTAAATGTTGTGGAGCATAATATTTTTACTTATTTTTGCAAATGTGTACATTTATCCCAAACCATTGTGGATTCTCATGGCTAATAAAACAAACTATTTTCACATAATCTAAAAGAGTTGTTTAAGTTTTGTTTGTAACGCTGCACTTACCGTATTAAATATCCAGTAAAAATTCAATGTCCTTGAAAATGACAATCTGTTTGGAAACCACCTACCCGCACATTATACTGTTGTTGAAAGCAATTTCTAGGAAATGGAAGTTTTGAGCATCAAAACCGTGCGTGGAAACAAAGCTCTTTGCAGGAAAATGCTAATCCCATACAGGAAGAGCTTTCTCCAACCGCACACAAGGTAACAATACTAGTTTCTTTGCGGTTAGGTGTACCACAAATGATTACTGGGATGATTGTTCACGACCACTTTACCACAGGGCCTATAACCTGCAGATTATACACGCGTTACAATTTTATGAAGAACTCTGCCTTTTTCGTCAAAAACGGTAGCTGATGAAAATCCCTTTCGAAGATGAAAACTTAGTTATGCAACACTATTTTACGTTTTAGAACAATGTAAATATCCATGGTTATAAGAAATAAGAACAAAAAGGGACGAGAAACAACGTTGATAGGGAATATGAAAGATATTGTCTATTCAGAGGCTAATATATTGTAGACTTTGTCCGGTTTGGTAATGTTACAAAAGCAGAACATAATTTGTTGTCTAATGTACCTCTAATGAGAAGTTATACCTCTTTGTCGTGTTTTTTTAAAAATTAGATTGGAGATAAGGACTATATTCTTTGTCATGCTTGTATACGTTAGACAGCAGCGAAGTAAACAAACCTGGACACATCTGTAATAACATGCAAAGAGCTCGTTAAGGGCAAGATTTGTTTTCAAGAACATTCTCGAATTATTTACAATAAACTCTTCTAGTGAACAACTAATCGTCGTATGTAAAAGTATTAAATAAATTGTAATTTTTAGAATTTAAAACCATTTTTCAAATAAATTTGTTAAATTACATGCACATAGGTTGTTACTTAAAATTTGTTTATAAAAACCAGGATATAGGGAAAATTTTTACCATCAAAGATTCCGGTTTTACTCACAAGGAACTCTCTTTAGTAAGACTGTTAAACAAATTCTAGTTTGTTCGATACATCTAAGAATGTATTACATTTTATAAGTAAAAGTCAAGTATTGTTTCATTCTACCTAATGAACATTACATTCTTGGAAAAAATATCCTCTGCTTTCTCTTATATAACATGGTCTAGTATCTTAAAACCTTAATTGAAAGGTCGTCCCTATCTATAAAACATACATGTTTCGTTTCTTACAATTATAGAAATTTTTCCAATGAATTTAAAGACACGCTTTAATGAAATAAAGTCTGACTTTAACAAAAGAACATACCAGTAAAGAGTCATTAAATTGTACAGTATAATGTGCAAGACTATAATCATACAAAAAATTCAATTTTTGCTAACAATCTTCGAATTCAAATAATGTTTTGAACAAAATTAGTGACTTATTGCCTTATCCTTCTGAAACTTTATTTTAGACTTAAGGTTTATGAATTTATTTCTTCAAATTAGTGATAGCCCTTAAAGTCACAACACATAACATATATCAATTCATATGTTCAATAACATCAGCTTTGCTTTTCCTCAGTCTAAGCCATCGTGTGTTTTCTGAGTAGAATAGTATTGTTTTTACATACCACCACACATACTGCTAAAAATAACCGCATCTTTTGACTGAAAGAATCGTAGAAAAAATTTCTGTGCTCAGATGGCAAAATGTTATAAGTCACATTTTTTAAATTTCTGTACAGCAATTTTAAGATTCAAGATTCAACATGTGATTCTGTGGTTTTTGACTTATTACAATTTTCCACCTTGGTTTTCTTATAAACTGAAAGAAAAAGACATGCGGCATTTTGCCACCTTCTTAACATAACAAACCAGACTCCAGGATAGGACTTACTCAATTTTTTGGGAAAAGTGACTTAAAACATTTTGCCATCTGAGCACAGATTTCATTTGTTGTCCAAGAAGGTCATAACTGTTTAGATGGCATGCAGAGAAGAGATTGCAGGTAACTGAACGGACTTTTGCGTCAGAGAGCTTAACTAGCACAGTCTAAAATTTCAAGTTTGTGTTTACTCTGTATCAGGCCTCGAAATACCCGGGTGCACAGGTGCACTGTGCACATGAAAATAAAATTGTGCACCTAATTTTTTCCCGCTAGGTGCACGCAGTGAACCTAAAACGTTAAAAAAAGGGGAGGAACGTGTTGTATGTGTTAATTTGATGTTTGAACAAAGTATTACTATCGATCTCTCTTCCTCTGAAGGAACGTAATTAAAATTCCTAAATACACACTACACGAAAACAAAATCGTTGGGCCGTAACGGGTTTATACTGGAGGAAGGTTTACATGTGTCACTGCCACCAGAACTTTCCGATGATTGAAACATTTTCCAGATGGCTCTGTTGAAGCGACTGTCGCGACAGCTGCTGGAGAAGGGAGAATTTAGATGTTTAAATATTTTTATTTACTATCTACTACTAACCTATATAAACATACCCAACTAATAAAGTAGTTTATATTACATTAATGCTCTTATATTACGTTTTTTGTTTTTAAATGTGCACCTAAAATATAACCTGTGCACCTAATTTAAAAACTTAGGTGCACAAGGTGCACCTGTATTAAAAAATATATTTCGAGGCCTGCTCTGTATTTGAATTTTCATTAGCGAAATCCAAATGAGCGTAATCAAGCGTTACAAAAAATCCCAGAAAAGATTCTGTTGGTCAAGAAGGTCCAAACTGGTTCGAGTCTTGCAGGGAAAATTGCAGAATAGACCGATGCGAACCGTTCTGAGCTGTCAGGGTAACGTTTTAAAATACTCAGCGTGCTTTTTTTTCTTTTTTTTTAGCTAAGAACGGAATTAAAAACTAAATAATTCCAGTCCACAACATGCAGTATTCCACCCGGGGAAGCAAACCACGCTGCGCAATCCTCAGACCTGAACACGAGGCCCTAACAACATGCCTTTCAATCCAATTAATGATAATGAACCATAGGGGCATAACCCAAACCTTCATCCAACGTAATATTTCATGATCAGCGCTAGGTACCTGTGACGTAGCAAGAAAACAAATATGCTTCGTTACTTCTGAAAAGATACATTAGACTGATTGGTACCCTTCCTCTTCTGCTGCTTTCTTTCGTGCTTTTTTTATGCATGCCCTCCTCTTATCTCTAGTTCGTAGAAACTAGTGCCCTTTTTTGTATTCCTCTTCTTCCCGAAACAAAAGAAAGAGGAAAAGGACTTAATTTGCATAATCGTCGCTGATGGGGAAGAGCGATAGAGGAGAGCGCAAGCTCACAAAAAAATATCCCGTGAAAGACAGTGTACGTAACGCGTTCGTCCATTAACTAAATTTTGTTCTGAAACAAATTGCTCGTTCTTCGGCATCGGGCGATTGGGAGCATTGGATCATGTAGGGCTTCATTAGAGATTCATAAGAATGAAAGAAAAGAACAATAAAATGGAAGTCGGCACACGAAAAAGATAATAAAAACATCGGGGAAGGGAGAGGAAAAAATAGCGAATAAAAAGAGACGGAACGTTCTCTTATTTCCTTTTTGCGCCAAGAATACTTCGTCTATCACGACTTTTAAAGCTAAATTGCTTAAAAGCTGTATTAATAAAATTGGAATGGGATTGCAGCTTTATGGAACTAAAAAATTGAGTCTTTAATAAGCCTGTTATTTTTAAACAGTTGTAATCCATGTTTCTTGGCACACGGCAATGAATTGTTCCGGGACATATGATAGCAAATATTAATAACGGAATATCGCGCCGTGTAAAACAAATTTCTTTAATTGTTAATGTTGCATTATTAGTAGACCTCGGCATTTTTTAGGTGCTATAAAACTTAAATTAGGTGTTTTATATCTGTAATTTTAGTTTTTATTGGTTTTTAAAACCATTTTTTTTAAGATATACCGTTTTAACAAAAAATAACACTTTAGATTATTTGATAAGTGAATAGAAATTTATTATAATGATACTTAGGATAATTATCTATCTTTTTACAATAGTTAACTCAATAATGTAGACTGTTTAAAACAGAAATAATATCTATGAGTAAATTATTTCTATAGATTGAAACTCTTCTTTTCAACCATCTTTAAACAATAAGGCCCGATGCATAATCCAGTTTTTCAACGTGCGGCGCCGCTGCGCCAACGCAAGTGCAATCTGAGATACATTAGATCCAATAGAGCAGTGCACACATACCTCCGTCGCCGCAGCTCGCAGCACACGCTTCTCCAGTCTCAAGTACCTTGTTTTCATAAATAAATGAAAAATAAATAATGCATAATAAATGGATGTATCCAGTAACACGTCTGTTTTGTTTAAAAAAAAAATTTGTACACCAAGTAAGCAAAAGAATCACGTTTTCTTCGATAGATATCCATCGCAAATGGCGCGGCATGAGTATTTGCGTCATTTCACGGTTTTGTGTGCATAGTTGGGCTTTGACGCCGCACGTTGAAAAACCAGATGTGTGCACCGGGCTTAAATGATTACAAAAAGCGCCAAAAAAATTTTCACGTGTTAAACTAAACTTAAAATCAGCGGAATTTGTTTGAACTTGCTGTCTTACAACATAGATGTACTTCTGGCAAGTTGCTATATGGCCTTTTCAACATTAATTCAAAAGACAATAATTCAATATTAACTTCGTCACAATCAGGGCCCGATTTAGAAAATTTGGTATAGTAGGCACAACACGCAGGAAGGCCCCCCCCCATGTTATTTGTTCATCACAAAAACTAATTTTATAACAATAATTGGTACTTACGTATTTGACTGTTGACTGTTTCACAGATGTCACCAAAAAGTTTGAGAAAATCGTGACATTACTTATAACTCTTGGCAAAACAAAATAAAGCAGATGAAAATTAAAAACATAATAGTTAGATAATTAATGTAATTGCAAAAATGTGATAGTGGGGGAAACAGTCGACGGACATAAACGTAAATACCCAATAATTTAAGTAACAACTTAAAAACTTTAAATTTTTTTAGATACTTTTGAAATTTAGGGGCCCTCTAAATTATAGGGGCCCTAGGCCCGTGCCTCACGGGCCTATTGATAAATCAGGGCCTGGTCACAATGCAAAGCTTCTATCAAAATTTCAATTTCGCTAGCAAAAACTCAGGTTTTGTAATGAGAAATTGGAAATTTTGTATTTAACTGTTCTGGCAAAGCAGATACAAATCTGCCTTGTTTATTAACCACAATTACATCTATAAAAGATTATGAAATTAAACATGAGAGACTAAAATGCATTTAAAAATTTTTATTTTAGATCTGATCTTGTATCTTTAGATAATACTTTGTTTCGGTACGAGCGAGGTTTGACGTCTTCCATAGATTAAATATTTGTATTCAACTCGTAGAATAGACACAATATGTATTTAGAATTATTATTAATACACTGTTTTTTATTGTATCAAGATTTTTCCAGCGCTGTTCCTCTGAATTAGTAAAAAGTTAATAGCTCCTTTTTTAAAATGCTTAACTTTATGGGAAGAAGTTTTAATTTTATATTTGCATACATTGAAATACAAAGATAAATTTTCAGTGGACAGGTATATTTCAATCTTCCGAAAGAACAGCTTCAGTCCTGATGGAACGTGCAACAAAACGTGATTGAAATATTACCTAACCACTATGGATTGTTTTTCACTTTTCCACGATCGTGTGATACTCGTGCTTTATCATTTTAAGACCAGAATTCTTTTCTGGTCTAATTGACCTAGTAAAGGAAAAAAATAACATACACTAACCAGAACAGTCTCTAACGCACTGCGCGCCCTGTGAAATTCCAGATAGATATGTACGGGGATATAAAAATGAATTGATAGGAAATGAATTTGCTTATAATACATACGCTCCAACATTGAATATATCATGACACGTCAGGCTCATGTTTCTCATCAGCGGAAATTAAATGACGAATAAAGGTATGTAACATCTTCCAATTATTTCTATATTTCTTTGCTTTATGCATCTTATTTCTTAGCAAGTTGTATGTGGTGCGCGAAATGTTTTGTAGAACACACACACATACAAGTGCGCCACGACTTCAAAAGCTTTTAGAACCACTGCTCTAACGTACTAGCCACAACTGTGCGCACAAGCACATAGAATCCGTCATATCTTCTATGAGATACATCATATCGGTCAACGAAGATTATACACACATTTATAGATATAACTTTACGTTTAGCCTATATTTTTCCGTATGACTGATGTAATTCAAGCGACGTAACCTCGTGACAACCCCCCCCCCGATCACGTATACAACGTTTTAAACAACGTCGCATGTAACATACGCGCATAATTTTAACAACGCATATAATTTTGGCAAACATTTGTTAATAAGGAAAATTTGATTTATTTTATACAGAAATATAATAAATTATTTAAAGTTAATGCAGTAGTATCAATCAAATGTTCAATAATATTGTAAACGAAATACGGTTTGGGTGCATCTAGAGTGCCTATATAATAAGAGTGGCGACATACGGGAAACACTTTCTGATTGGCTTAGAGACTTTTTCTACCGCCCGAGGCGGTCTTTTCTTAGCTCCCGTAGACTTAACATGGGAACTTTTTGTGTGTTCGAGAAAAACGTGTGTATATTAAATTAATAAGAAAATATAGCTTTGACATATTCCATTTCGTGTTCTAGAATGTTTATTTATTATTATTTTAGTGTTTTGTCAGTATAAATTTGAAGACTTTTTAAGTAAATAGCTTGATTTGAACAACATGGTGTTTCCCGCAATCTAAGTTAGCGCGTTGTGCAATCCATCTCATCCATTACGCATGTAATTGAGCGTTTATATAATTCATTTATACCGAATGTATCCATATTAAACAATCATATGCTTTCTTTCTCCTTGAAATGATATATTAATTCGCCCAGTAACCTTCTTTGAGATGATTCTGGTAGAAAAATGGCTGCCGCGCATGCCAAATTTGGTCCTTTGTCGCCACTCTTATTATATAGGCACTCTAGGTGCATCTACTCTAGTAACCCACCATTTCATTTTTCCTGTTGGGGTTGTTGGTGAACAATAAGGTTTACAAACCAAGTAAAGAAATTTCTATTTCATAGACGTTTACATTGGGACATCATTCGTAATAGTGAAACCAATGATATTGAACCCGGTCTTGCAGTCATAGGCAATTATTGAAATAAAATGTTTAAAAAGATAAAAGTAGTTTTTGTTCTCCCAAGTGGATTTTAAGGTTTTTGCTTGGGATATTTTCAATTCGTAATTGATACGTTTGTATTTTGCAGTTTTTAGATGCAGAATATTGACAAAACTGTACAGTTTGTTGTCCGAAATAAAGCAATATCTTAACGCTTCTTCGTCTCGAAAAAATTGTTCTTAAACTATAACACAGCCTTACAAAACAAATACTTTTTTTGTTTGGTGCCTGGAATTTTTGAACTGATTTTAACAATATTTGGTATGAGGGCTTCAAATACGAAAACAGTTTTTCTCTATCAGCTCTTCTTTTTAAGATTCAGCGTCGGTAAATTATTAAGTATTTTATAAGAAACTAATTGAGTCGTTTTAAAGTTTTTTAAGTGAATTGGTTCCTGCTTTTTTCTTCCTTCCTCTCAATACTGCTGTCAGCTAATTGTATATTTAGCCATATTTGCTCACATAACGTATTGAACCATCTAACATACCTTTTAGAATGGCATCTAGTCGAAGAAATTGTTTTAATCATCCTGGTGTATTTTGCTACGTATGTTGTGAGTACACAACATATGTAGTATGTTGTAGCATGTGAGTATGTTGCAGAACAGAAAAACCATTTCGGATTTAGTTAAAAGAGCTGACTTTGGGTACTTTGGCGTTAGGCTTGGTGACGAAGATAAAGTTTGGGCGTCACACGTGTGTGAAACTTGTACAGAACACCCACGACAGTGGATTAATAATACGAGATGGAGTCCAAAATTTGGTGTCCCAATGGTTTGAAGAGAACCCATAAGCCACTTTGATGACTGTTACTTTTTTTACTGTGAACATTACCAGCATAAATATAAAAAAACCCAGTAAATGGACATATCCTGATTTAGCCTCTACAAGACAGCATGTTCCTAACTCAGACATAAAACGGTTAACTTTCTTCTGGTCATCAAGGGAACTACGCGAAATAAACCTTCTTCTTGTGCCCATGGAATAGCAGAGCCAAACAATACCACTGGATAAGAAAAGACTGGTCTACGAGAGAGAACATGGTTGAAAGTCATTTAGGTCGTTTTAAGGCATTAAAGTCGCTTTAAATTTTTATTGGTCATCGAACCCAAATAAGGTACTTGTAAGGTGGTATAAAATTTAAGATATTTTATTATGTGTCACATATCGTGAAAATATGTGCTGATAGATTTGAAATTAAAAGCATTGAACTGAATAGGTAAAAATCTAAGAATGCGGGGCCTAACTATTAGTATAGAAATTTAGGGAAAGGGCTTGACCTAAATAGTGTTAAACGAGATAGTAAAAAATAACAATTTTTTTTTTTTTTTATAAAATTTCTTATTTCAAAATTATGTTTTTGTTGTTCCAAAAAAATGAGGAAACAATGAATATTGTCACAAAATACTTGAGTATTGTACTTAAAAAAGTAAAAACACTGATTGCACATGTGTTGCCCATGTGTATCATTAAAGCAATAAATAGTAGAAATAGTTCTGATTTTGACGAGTACTATAGTTCGTTGTATTGAGAGTTCTAAATATATAGTTCTAGGGTATGGTGCTGTTTTGAACTGTGAATATTAATTTATAAGCACAATCTGTTTTTGTTATGACCCCTCCAAGAGCTTTTGACGTGTTATCTCCTTCATCCAGACATGACCAATTTTGCTAATGACGAGATATCTCGTCATCAAGATGTTGTCTATGTATCGATGATAACGAGATTAAAATCTAATCAGTTTGGCCAATGACGAGATACCTCTTCAATAAAAAAGTTGTTAAATTCTTGCAGAATCTCAACTACCCAAATTTCTTTCATTTTTTAAGCTAAAAAAATTATATTGAAAACAAGTAAATGGTAAAATTTCATAGTTATTATTTGCATCTTTCTTTTTACTTTTCGCTTCTTAACATCCATGATCTATTTTAGAAAATTAATTGACACGTGATATCCTGAGAAATAATGAAAATAGAAAACTATTTATGTACATAAAGAGCTATAAATGAATATTCCTTAACGCTTGAACGATATTCCATCGTGTAGCAATTTGCTATATATGCTCAAGTATTGTGACTATTCCATTAAATTGAGTTGCTAATTAAACTTTAAAAGAAACATATCTTTAAATGGTTGTAAGATTCATTAAACAATTAATGATAGTGTTGTAATAAACGCGTATGAACTTGAGATATGTATATATATATATATATATATATATATATATATATATATATATATATATATATATATATATATATATAAATGTTTAAGGAATAAAAAAAGTTCAATTTAAACATTTTAAAATACTAGAATATGCTCTCAAACGGAGAAGAGTTTGAATTGCTTTGTGTTATTTCGAGCTTTTATAGTTGCATTTATTTCTAAACAGTTTTGCTTTTGTTTCTTCTTTACCTTATCAAGCAATAAGTGTCAATTTTATGCTTCATCACAAGAGATCAATCATCACAAATAAAGAATTGATCGAAAGAGATTTTTGTTCGTTGTCTGGGTTTCGATAAGTTGAACACGAAAAGCCATAAGGTAACAAAGCAACAAATAATTCAAGTATTTCACATTGTCTTAACTCTCAAGGATACTTCAAAAAGTAAACATAGCTCAAATTATTTTTCATCAATAGAGGGCAGCACAAGCGACTTTTAATTTATTGACCAATTCATCTTGATTTTACGTAAACAAATTTAGAGCATCGAAAGTTGATGTAACACAAATCTCTGATAAAATATAAAAACCAATTTGAACAGTGTTTCGAATGAAGAATTCAAGAGAAAATAAATGTCTTAATATGTAAAAGTATTCGAAAGCTTTGATTAAAATATGAAATAATTCGACTGATAAGATTTAAATATAAAATATTTGGCAGTTAAACTTAAATATTCATATGTCAACTGGCACGGGCAACCCCAGGCTAGCCACGCAGTGGCTAGTAATTAATAATAACTAACAATTATTGTTATGTACCTACTTAGTTATACTTATCATTAGTAGTACCTATGTCAAATTGTTGTAAATATTATTTTCTTTAAAGTTATTCAATTTAAAAGTAAAATATTTGTTAATCGTTCTTATAAACTTTTTTGACGTTGTGTTGACAGTTAACAAATTAAATCTTCCCCCCCCCTCCCCCGCTGGCGAACATTAATGTTTGACGTTACGGGGATACCAGTTTTAAGTAATGGAGGGGGGGGGATAAAAGGTTAAATACACTGATGTCTGAAAACATGGATGTTTTTAGGGCGATGTATTATAAACACCGATATTTTAATTTTGAACATCGATTTTTCCAAGCATTGGTGTTCAGCTGTCGATGTTGCATTCCTAGTTCATATGTAACCAACGCAGCTAAAAACGGTGAAATCATTTAATTCCTAATCGTTGATTGTTGTATTTACTTATGAGTCACTAATCTATTTTCTTTTGTCATACGCTTTGAAACATTGTTCCATAGACAGCTTCGCCAACGGGTTAATCACAAACCACACGGCAAAGATTATGTAAATTAACTGATTACTTATATTGAACTGAACACTGAATCGCATTTATTTTGTCTCATGCTGTTGCACACTGCTTCATTTTCTTTTGTCTTGAACTTTGAAACATTGTTTCATAAACAGCTTCGCCAAGGAGTTAATTGGAACCTCACGACAAGTATTATATAAATTAACTGTTTACCTATTTTGAACTGAACACTGAATCGCATTTATTTGTTCTTAAGCTGTGGCACATTTCTTCACAGAAAGTTTCATCGACTTCATACAGGAACCTCACGGCATACGATGCTATAAGTTAACTATGTTTTCAGTCTCTTAATCCTTTATTTTGTCTTAACCCTCCTGGTGATTGTTTCGACGAGGTATCTCGTCTTAGAAAAACTGACGAGATATCTCGTCGAAACCACTTGGAGGTTTAAGCATTGGGGCAATTGCTTCTTAATAAATTTCGTCAACGAGTTAACCACGAACCACACGACACAGATGCAAATTAATTCTTTACTCTTTGAATCATATTTGAAATTAAAGTTCATGTGAAAGGCTATCTAATGGTCCGTCATGAAAGACTAGTTGCTGAAAACATAGAAATCCCTTCTCAAGAAGGATACAAATTTATCAAAGGACAATATTGCTACGACCGTCCCCGATTGATTACCTAACATGTTAGTTAACCATCTTGGAGTAGAATTTAATCAATCCTCAGTTTATGGCGTGCCCGAGTTAAATAATATAGAAATGATTCAATATACCTGCAAGGGGGGGGATTAACTTTTTAAATTAAAAATTTATAAATTCATACTTTACTGTACTCTAGATCAGTAGATCAGACATCTTGTACTTTGTGTTTGAAGTTGTGTCTAGGTTTGAAAAATATGAATGTTGAGTTATTTGAATGACTTTTTTTATCTTTTTAATCAACATGCACCTGGACAAAAGTTCTTTAGACGATTTTGTATATTTTGCATACATAAAGCAGCACATCGTCTCGAATCCAACCCATCGTTTATGGTTGGTTGATTTTCGTGTTATTAGAGCAAGGGCCATATTTGGCCAACCCATCATTTGTGACTGGATGCTTTGAAATCATCGACCTGCTAATGAAATAGACGGAGCATGTGAAGGGACCTCAGAAATATAAGCCACGAGGACTTGGGAAAAATCGACTGATCGATAGGCTATCGAAGCGTAAGTTAAGAGTTTTTTTATCGCTCTCATCAATTAGTCCTATACATCAGGACAGTGTTATCCTCTAGATCAGAACTTTCCTGGTTCGAATCCAGGCCAGTGCATGGATATGGTGCACCTTAAATCTATCGTGGTCGAAAGTCCTCGCGTTGGGTTATTGTGGAAATTTGGAGAGTTTGGTGCTAGCTCAGGTGTTGCCTCGTCATCAGACTGTGGTTTAAAATTACATGGTTTTGTCCTCGAAACTTTCCCTTAGAGAATTGGTCCCGGACCGTTGTCAATAGCCCGATGTGTTGCTCTAGTACGACGTTAATTAAAAAATACCAATATTATTACCACCAGGATCTTCTACGCGATCATTAGGACCGTCTGTGACCTTCCTACGTTAGGATTTACGTGATCCTCAAGCCGAGCGATCGGGAGAAATAACATGCTGTTCACACATGCCCCGTATATGCATTACAAAGACGATGATTGAAATATTTTTTAGAAATATTCCACAAATTTCTTATGAGAATTTTCAACAAAAAAGTTTTTATCTTAAGCCTAATTATTTTCTCCAAAGCTCAACTCTATGATCAGATAATCTTATCTCGAGATTCACTATCTTCATTTAGTTTTCCCCATAACACAAAGGACAATATTGTTGCCTTCGAAGCATCCTGCAGCATTCTTCTATTCTTCCCCAGCTGAAGTAGAGGAGGAACAGTTATCAGAGAAAGAGGGCTTCATCTAGCATTCCATAAAATCCCCCAGCGCCCTTTCTTATTAGGGGCTGCGGCTCGTGATTCATCAGCCATGGAGGGGGGCGCAAACGTCTCCTCAGAGTACATGGCCCATTACTCCAGCCCCAGAAACCCAAAGGATTGGTGGCGGTCATGAGTCCGGTCAAAGGCTGGCCATTCCCACTTTGCTTTTTTTCCCCTCCTCCTTTTATTGTTGGCCCATCACACGAGTAATATCCTTTCCTTCTTTCTAGCTGCCTGTTATCCTTTCTGGCAAGGTAAGAAGGATTTGAGGCAATTAGTTGTGTTTCTTGTTGGGGCAGAAATTCTACCAGCATGTTGACTTCGCCTTTGTTTGGCGGGGGATTAAATAGCCATAGACGTATCCTCCTAATGAGGGCAGGCATGAATTATTTCTTGCCTCTCATTTCCCCATGGGGAAGTTTGTTTTCTTAATACTTTTGCAAATATTCTTCGTTAATCTGAGTTGCAGTCAACGCGTTTATCTGAAAACGGTTTTAAAAATAGTGGTTTTATATCTTTATTTTATCATTCAAAATTGTTTGAAGGGGTGATATATACGACAGAGAAAGTTACCAAAAGAAAACTATTAACAACTAAAAACTTTGGAGTTTTATGTGAAAGATGCTTCGCAGATCAGATTGACGTTCTCAATATTTACACTTAAAAAAAATTGTTCTTGCCCTATTAAGGTACAATTTTACCGAGGTTTAGCAATCTATGGTGAATTTTTTGCTGCACGAATGCTAATTAGGCTACACGAAGGCTAAATTTATGCTTGTAGTTCATGGATTGTTCTCTCAAAATTGCTTGGTTTGAGTTTATCCCATAATCCATTAATGTACTTTCTACGCCGAATGCATGATGAAATAAACTTCACAAGCAGATTTAAAAAGTATGAAAACAGCCCAACCAAATCTTCTATTAAGGCCATGTACTAATTTATCACTAGCTTTCTGGCATGGTAAACTTGATGTCATCTCTTCAATAAAGCACGAGCATTTTTTTTTAATATTGATCAACATTGAATTCGTGACAGCTTGAAAATATACTTCTCAGTTTAATACAAGCCGAGAAGCGTGTACCAAATAACTAATTTTTGTTTAAAGTTTGTTTGACTGCACATGAAAACTGAAGAAGCTTTAAGTTTCGTCAAATTTTATATTTCGATGTCTTGAACATCATATATTTACTTACTACTCACATTAAAAAAATTTTGGTTGGTTGGTTGATTGATTTAGGGCGCAAGATTCAAAAGTGTGCAAGCTGCACTAAACAAGTGACATAATATAAAGTAATAAAAATTGATAAGTTAAAATAGTCTAAACAAAAGTAAAACGTAGATTAAAACGATGAGTTAATTTAACTGATGATATATACACAGGGGTTTCAAAAAGGGGACTCCCTAACTTTGAAATCAAATAACTACGAAACAGTGATAGATAGAAAGATGAAACAAGTGGTACGCTTTATAAGTAGGCCTAAAAATTGAAATAGACCGAAAATTAGTTAGAACTTTCCAAAATTAGTAAGACATTGTATAATAGATGGCGCTGCAGTCTTGGTTCTTTCCCCCTTTAAATAGGGTGTAAACTTTCATTCGTAAACAGGCGACAAATTACATTACTATGTATTCTAAATGGCTACCTTGAACACGGATCCACTTGACACAAGTAAAAGAAGTTTGAAGTCATCTGCCGCAATATGTGCACTGAAATGGATACATATGCTTCACAGATTAATTATTCAAGCATTTGAGTATTCTTACTGTAAACATTTTCCCCTGAAATAGCCCCAAAGAAGTCACATGGGTTGAGATCCGGGGAGTATGGCGGCCATTCTATTCTGGTGCAGGTCTCTTTGTTTAATAAGAATAATTGTAGGAACAATTTAGAGCAATCCCTCTGTCACTGAAGTATTCATCAAGGCGGAACACTGCAGTAGTATGGTATGATCGGGCACCATCTTACACAAACCACAGAGTGTCTGGTGTCTCTAATCTTTGAAGTGTGGCGATAAACTGTTGAAAAATCGCGATGTGCCGGAATAAAGTCAGTTTATTATAAAAAATGGCCCATGATCCCTTTAATGGAGACTGCTGCGTCATTAATTAGCTTTAGTTGAAACTAATATTTAAACTTGGTCTATTTAAAATTCCAGATCTGCCCATTAAATGTACCACTTATTTCATACATCTATCTATCACGGAATCGTAGGTATGTCTTTTCAAAGTTAAGGAGTCCTTTCTGAAACACCCTGTAGATACAGTTTAATTAATATAACAACTGCCGGATAAAACTTGAAATGTTAAAAAAACAAGCAAGTCACTCTTGAAAAATAAATTATGAGGGTTAATAAACTTGAAAAAACTCGAGACAAAGAAACGATAAAAATTGGGATTTAGATGGGGTATCTCCATTTTAGTTGATTATTAAAAATAAATTAGATGTAATTAAAATAGGTTGATTATAAATGTGATGAAAATCCCTAGACTGATGTAAAAAGTGATAAATACGTACGGTGACCTTGCAAATCTAATAAAATTGAGAATGAAGTGTTGAAAAAGCGTTGGTATATCTGTTTAAGATTTGAACAAACAGTTAAATATGTGAAAAATTTTATTTGAAAGCGGATGTATTTACTTTAATATTTAACGGCTGTTCAAATGATAAGGTCACAGATGGTCCTGATGATCGCGTAGAAGGTCCTGATGGTAATAATATTGATAATTTTTATTTAACATCGTACTAGAGCAACACAGCGGGCTATTAACGACGGTCCGGGTTCAACCTTATATTAATAGCAATACTAAACAAAGGGTACAAAAATTACATGGTCTTTGAGAGCTTAAAATTCACTTTTTTCCAGTGAGTGGATTATTTGAGGGTGTTCAGTTCACACTGTTCACTTTATAATCTGGTGAATTGAAATCGACAGAGCAGAAACTGAATGAAGCCTTAGTAGGTTTCAGTTGGTTTTAAAATGTTTCTATGGTTTCGAGATCGATGATGTGTGTGTAGACAATCCTATTTTTTTACCTTTTAAACACACTATTTGATCTCTTTTTTCAATGATTTCTCTTCCGGGTAAAATGAACGGGAATTTAATGTCACAAATCAATGCTATTCGAAACCTTATAAGGCTAAGAATGTGATTCCCTAATCCAATATTCGTATTTTTAATTCGAAATGTTTTTAAAAGTTTACTATTCAATGTTCACAATCTTAGAACAATTTTGAAATTGCCATTTCACTAATATGCATCTAGTACTTCTTTGGGAGAAGTTGAGTAAATAGGTAGTTTTGCTTAAATGTTACTGACTTTGTTTTTGTAAGTATTTTCCATCAAAATGACTGATTTCTTTTTCTCACGACTTGTATTTCCAAACCTTAACAGAACAAACTTTTATTCAAAACTCTAATTGTTTCTACTAATGAAATATAATTAAGAAGAAACTACCTGTATATATCCTTATGATACAAGTCCTCCTAGTAAATAATACAAAAAGCTTTTAATTAAAATATCGCTTTATAAACTTAAAAATAAAAAGTTAAGCACAAAACTAAAAGATGGTCAGCTAAAAACTTCCCGTGATCCCAAATTGGAACGAAAAGGTATAAAAACAATCGGGATACACAGTTATTAATTGATTTTATACTACTTTAACCGGACTTTCGTTGAAATGAAATTTTACTTCTGAAAACATCATAAAGTAAATAGAGATTACGTTACTCTTATTATTTCATTGTACTAAGCTATTGTCCGGCTCCAGCAAGACAGTTGGATCACGTGATTTTGAAGGAGACTAATAGTGGAATCAGGGGACGCGAAAAGTAAACAAATCCTCCTCAATTGGCGTCTTTAGTGTTGGTTTTGGCATAGAGTTTGTCGTTTGATTTCAAAGTTGGCGAGGGTTATATAATCTTTGGCAATCACCGTACTTGTTTCTTTGACTTCTGCGTATGGCAGCCTTTATCCGAGACAACCTTTCATACCTATTTAGAAAGCAGCTGAACCAAGGTCGACTGCCTTCTCGCGGGAACCACGGTTTAACAAGTATTTTATGTGTCTGACGTTATCTAATTAAATAATTCACATTCACTTGGGATGCGGTGAGAAATGTATATTTTTAATTGTAAGACGTAAGATAATGTAATTATAAGAAGAGAGATCGACATATATTTAATTGTAAGACGATGTTTCTCGATACTAGAATCTATTCGATGTTTACTTGTTTCTAATTATCACTTTTAATAAAAACTCAAACACACATTGTTTTAAAAATGGCAAACATGATGTAAAATAATTATTGCTGACTTTAAAGGATGGTAGGAAGTTTAAAATTGAACTGTATTCATCAAGTATGGAAGTCCGCAATCGCACCCCGGATGCGACAGAGGTTACTCTAAAGCCCTGTCTACACTGGACCTGCAGCGCTGCGCTGTGTTACAGGGATTGAACGCCCAGTGTGGCCGGTGAACTGAGCTCTGTGCAGTTTCGACCAGGCGCAAACGTGATCCGCTTCGTGTCGGTACATAAAGGAAAGTGAGTGTTAGTGCGTGCTGAATTAGGACGACGTTTTCCAGTTCACTCGCGCACAACGTAGGATCAATCACCGGGGCCTTTGGGAAGAAATGGGCCGGCCCTCGGAACATGGAAATATTTACTTTTCTTCAGATTTTAAAGTGGTAATTAATTCAGACCGTTCCTGAACGGCATGATGGATGCGCATAGCTTCATAGAACAACACAACGGTGGAATTCTTCTTTTCTGACTTCACTTATATGAGTTTAAATTACTTCTATGAGGATTCATTAGGCGTTTCTTGTTGTCCCGCAATTGTACTTTTTTAACAGTTCGAGTTTGTTGGGTTTTTTTTAGTTTAACAGTTCTACATTATTTATCGCGGGTTAAAAGGTAAGCTTTACTTTAATATATTTCATACTACCATTTGAGTAGTCTATTTGTAAGAATTGTTTTGCTATACATCGTTGACGATTAAATCTAATCAGATGTAAAAATAATCTGCCCGTATATTTGTCAAAATTGATGTGTCCATCCATGTGTATTTAGACGAATAGTGATACTGGGGAAGTCATTGCACTTCTAATTTAAGATAAAGAAGAGGTGACTATTTAATATGTATTTCTATTTTTTTGCAATTGAAGAAAATTTAAAACTGTCGCACTGCAATATTGATACGTTTTACCGAAATAACCTGAATTGAAAGAAACATTCAATATTACATAACATAGTATAAGTGAAATATTCCAGAAAGATTTTTTTTATTTTGCTAAGGGAAATAATGTGCTTAAAAATTTCAACTTTGTAAGTATATGTGCATGATTAATCCGTCGGCTTAGCGCAGAAACTTATTAACTAAAATTTTTATTCGAAGAAGCAAAATATACTTATTATTTATATTTTTTACCTAAAAAAAGCTGATAGTTATCCTCTAAGTGTTTCTCTAAGCCGCGACGAATTATTAAGTTCAATGTTTTAATTTACTTAATATTCATACATCATGTACTCTATAAAAATATATTAATTTCTCATCGTAAAAACTGTTATATTGAGATGTTAATTACACACACACACACATATATATATATATATATATATATAATGTCAAGAACACAGGAATTTCCAAAACAATTACAACAAAAGTCTTAAAAAATAATGAAAAATGAAGAAAGGTGGGTGGATCAGGGTGTCATCAGGGAGGAGCCTGACCCAGACATCATAAAATGGTGTTTTCTACATATGAGAAACATTAGGCTGAAAAAATTGCTCATACACTCCCCCAAACACCACCAAAAAGAAAGAAAAACAAAATACCAAAACAGAGCTGGAACAAAACGAAATCAAACCCGAAGCCGCAGCCGGGAGATCAACAACAACAAGCCTAAAAATTACCACCAAATGCCACCAATTACACAATCTAACTAAATGATAACACTATACTTCAGTTGCAACGAGTCCATAAAAAGCAGAAAAATAAAAATATAAATAATATTAAAATCCCCAGCCCCTATTCAAAAAGATATTCATAAATAGTAAAATAAAATTGAAAAGCAACTCACATGGCTCTAAGGAAATTACGAAAAAATAATTATTTATGGGTTATGTAGCTGTTGATATTAATAAATCTTTCAAGATTATTATTAAAGAATGAATAAGGGTATTTGTTATTGAGAAGTGTGTTTTTTAGATATTTACATTGTAATAAAAAGTTTGAATCAGAATTACAAATTTTTTTGAAATGTACCAATTGACCAGCAATCGTATTGTAATTTTTTCTTTTAGAGGTATTGGAGTCCCAAAATATTAATTTAATGACTAAATTTAAAAAAACTGCGTTTATCATATACATTAATGTCAACTTTGCCGCATGAAACAGAAATTTTTAAGTCTAGAAAATCAGTAGTATTGTTATCGATAGGTATTAATTAAAGAAAGTTCGTCTGGATAAATAGTTTTCCAAATATTAGAAAAGTTGCTATTGTTAAAAACAATTAAATCATCAATAAATCTAAAGGCAGTATTTATCTGAATGCAAAAGTTTTTTTCAAAATAATGAAGAAATAAATTAACAAGAATGGAAGAAAAATTAGAACCTTGGGGTATACCCTTAACTTAGTAAAAACTTCCATTTCTCAAAATCCAGATCAATCAAGTTTTTAAAATCATGATAACAATAGTTCAAAACATCTCTCAATCTGTCCAGTGGTATGCTGGTAAATAGGTCTTTAAAATCATTAATGATATATATATGCCATAAATGTTGCGACAGAGAAGTTAAAAATTGATTACAAAGTAAAACAGAATTTGTAACAAAAATTTCTATAGTTTTTTTTTTAGTAAAAATAGTAAAATAAAATATTTATAAAATAAATAAATATATTTTGACAAGCTACCAACTTTATATGCTGAAAATTTCTTAAAATTTAATTCTCGAATTTCCTTTACATCAGACAATGAAACATAATTTTCTTAAACTCGTCTAAAAACTGAAAGATATTTCAAAGTCCTAAGGGTTAATAAGCGAACCGTCATATCAATAATTATCAATAAAAATTGAACAGTCAGAAATGGAATTTGTAACTATTGTAAAAGATTATGCGAGCGTAGGGGAGCGGATGTTTTGTTGTCGGAGGAGATTGACTCAGCGAAAGGAGTGTTGTTTTGCGAAGCAAACCAAAAGGGTATGCGTAGCAATCCCCGGGGTTTGGCGAGTGGAGACAAGCTGGGGGAGGAGCACCCTGGTAGCTTAAATAGTTACTATTAAAAGATAAAGATTGCTTTTCGATTTTATCTGCTATGCTATACGTCCAAGCATTAAGATCGAATTTAATATTTTCTACACGAACTTAGAATTAGTGTTTATAGGTTATTTCTGTACTGACCACATTATGTCCATTTAATTAGGTGTACTAATGCACACTGAAATCTTGTTCAGGGCAGTCATAAATTTATTCCTTACACATCTGAAAATGCCTCCTTGATTTGATTTACAAATTATATGTCGTGCAAGAAACGAGCTAAAAAGAACTGTCCGAAGAAAATACACGATGGAACGTGACAATTAAACCGACATAATTGTCAGGGCCAACCCAAAGCATTATTCGAAAGATATCCTTCTTTTCGCAATCTAACAGCTGGAACTCAAGCTCTTGCGGAATTTCTCAAAAATTCTCTTTCCGTTCCTTCAGAAGTGATAAGGCTATTTTGATTACTAGATTAAAAAAAATAATTCATTCCTTTCACGAATACCCATTGTGCCATTGACGAATAATTCGCATAATTCGTGATTCCGATGCAAAGAAATAATCGCCGAAGCATTCGATTAGCAAAAGCAAGAATTAAGTCTGGCGTCTTTCCGATTCCGTGATATGATAAGAACGAAATAGGCTCAAGGAATATTGTGAATTAAGATGGCCCACATCTTAGCAAAACTGGATCGGAATACACGAGAAAATAAAATGTAGGCTAGTGTATTTGGTGAACTGAGCTTGGAACAGTGATCGCAATTTCATCGATCAAGAAAACATGACAAGCTCGCATAAGTTCGCATTTGAACAATGGTGCTATAAATATTCCTTTAACGATTTTTTCAAAATCAGTTAGAATTATTGGTTCTTGCCTTTGCAATTATTTACTATACGAATACTAATTCTACTAAATTAGATTTGATAGCCATAGGAGAAATATACTCAAGGAGACAAAAACTTCTATAATGACCAAAAATATAATTTAAAAAATTATTTGGTCAGCTTTGAAGAACATGAAGGCAAATTTTTTTACCGAGTTATTCAAGATTTTCCATCGATTCTAGGAGTGAAAACGACTAACTTTTAAAGTAAGAAGTCCTTTGAAGCATGAAGTGACCAATTAGTCATCTGCTTTTGTATTGTTTGTTAATTTTCGAAGTTGTGGTTAAGGTTCACCACAATGTCATTTAAAGGTGGAAGTCTTTGCATTCTAAGTACGCTCAGTCATTAGCCATATGTATATCCTCCACAGTATTAAATCACCTTTTTTCCATAACTTTCATTTGGAGAAGAGCATCGTTCACATAGGCCAGTACTGTTCATCCTCACCGAACTCAAAAACAATCCGGGGGTCGCCCGTAAAAGAGATTGAAAGCGATACACAGAAAGACCGAACAACCCGTATAAGAGGAAAAACCGAAAGCGATAGATATTCCGTTACAAATAAGCAGCGATCTGAGGAATATTTTGACAAGTTACAGCAATTGAAGGCAGGAGACGAGGCTACGAAGTTGGAGCGAAGAGGAATTTCTTTTGTTTCTTTTGTCTTATAAGAGTCTCCTGGGTGCGAGGGTGGGGTCTAAGCCTTTGAAGAAAACGGAGAGTAAGGGGTAGTCGAAATCCGAGGATTTACGTCAAAGGGGATGATGATGCAAAGTCCCGAAACCTATCGGGGTAGAAGGAGAAGATTACTTACCGACAGGCAGAAGATAGATGACTTTGATCATAGCGCTTGGACGCGGAAGCTTTCGCCCTGCGAATAAAAGAATAAAGGAGTTTAGGGCATTGCTAGAAATACAAGATCAAATTTAAATGATATTGATATGTTTGGGGATCGCTGCTTTCTTTGGAAAGTTTGGCCTGTCTCCTGTCTACATCTATAAAATGCGGATCTCTTGAATGCTTTCAATGATGAGGAAGTATTTTGTGGTGAGTATCGAGAGCTAAAAATTATGTCTACATCTTTAATGTGTGGATCTTGTGAATGATTTCAATGAGAAGAAATGATTTTGTGGTATGCATTCGGAACTAAAAATTT
Source organism: Metellina segmentata (assembly GCA_947359465.1). Taxonomy (NCBI): domain Eukaryota; kingdom Metazoa; phylum Arthropoda; class Arachnida; order Araneae; family Tetragnathidae; genus Metellina; species Metellina segmentata. The sequence continues at coordinate 85,915,101 of OX375874.1, forward strand.
TGTCTACAACTTTTTTGTACAGATCTCGTGAATGATTTGAATGATGAGGAAGGATTTTGTGGTGTCTATCGAGAGCTAAAATTATATTTAAATCTTTAATGTGTGGTTCTTGTAAATGATTACAATGATGAGGAATGATTTTGTGGTATGCATACGGAACTACAAATTATGTCTACATCTTTGATATGTGGATTTTGTGAATGATTTCAATGAGGAGGAATGATTTTGTGGTATGCATTCGGAACTACAAATTATGTCTACATCTTTGATATGTGGATTTTGTGAATGATTTCAATGAGGAGGAATGATTTTGTGGTATGCATTCGGAACTACAAATTATGTCTACATTTTTTATATGTGGATTTTGTGAATGATTTCAATGAGGAGGAATGATTTTGTGGTATGCATTCGGAACTAAATATTATGTCTACATCTTTTTTGCGCAGATCCCGTGAATGATTTCAATGAAGAGGAATGATTTTGTGGTATGCATTCGGAACTAAACATTATTTGAAAGTTACCCTATGCTGTTTTTGAATATTTGGTGCGGCCTGTAGGTGACGCAGGTTCGATTTCTTTAACTTACGCTGGATATGTTTCCCTCTCTTGTGTCAGTAAACCTTTCCTTGCGTGTATGTCCATTACTTCATGTTGTCTTTTTTTTTGGCACAACTTTCTCAAGTATTGCCATTGAACCAAACCCCAAGATCAGCCAAACAACTTGTGTAATATGTTAGACACACCTGCACATAGTCAGAAAAAATATCGGTGGCAGAAAGACAGCCACAGTATATCTTCAACTTTAAATAAATTTTAAGATTTTTCGATATTAGATTTTATACTTACCCGATCTAAGAGTGTTCTTTTTGTCACTGACAAACAATGTTTTCAAATCAACACATATAGTAGTGGTCCGAGGCCGATGGTTGTTGATGAACTCCGTCGTGAAAGTTTAGTAAAAAAAAACTCAAAAGACACAGAGTCAAAATTCTGTATTTGGAGTATATTTTACTAAATTTAATCGATCGTCACGTAAGTTACATGTAGTTTAAAGTAGCAATTACATTTGGATAGGCATTCAAAATTGTAACTTTCCTCCCACCGCTGTATAAAATCTTTACTTGATCTCCTCTGTTCTAAAGATGGATTTTATCTTTTAGTTGTCTTGGTAACTATAACTATTTATTGCTCTGACTTTTTTTTATTGGCTTTTGCCGCACTTCCTCGGCTTGAAATCTTGTGGACGTTTCTTTTAATTGAAAAAGCTTTGTTCTTAGGTTGCCAGCTTGGCGTTTTCTATGTAGGGTTGCCAACTTGGCGTTTCACTTCTTGTAAGATGCGAGATGGCGAACCTTACATGTCCCTCCGGGGAAGCACATCCATCACTTAAGTCATAAGTGATGATGCTGCTGCCAATCGCCATCTAGAATCATAACTAAAAGTCATAATTAATTAGCTGGTCTTCATTACGATATCCAGTCCTTCGAGAGAAGCGTGAGAGCTCAAAAAAAAATATCTACACTAACATTCATGAACTCCCACATAAAATACATAATACAAGACACAAGAACGTTATCAAAATTATCTAAATCAGATTACAGTTTTGAGAAGAAAAAAAAATATATACATATTTATATGAACTGAATAAAAACTAGGGTTCATCAATTTTGATGCGCGATAAGGCATCTGCATTGCCATGCTTACTACCCTTTCTGTACAATATATTCATGTTATATCTTTGCAATGCCAAAGCCCAACGTGCAAGTTTTGCACCCTGTGGCATTCCCTGGGTCAAATAAGTAAGGGGGTTATGATCGGAGACAATTTGGACTTGTGCTCCAAATATCCAAGTGTCAAATTTTTTCAACGCACTTAGAACAGCATACGCCTCCCGTTCGATAGTAGCCCAACGAGTTTGGCATGGGGTGAGTTTTCTACTGTAAAAGGCGATAGGACGTTCTTTTCCGTCTTCGTCTTGCTGAGCTAGACACGCTCCAATCGCTGTTGCAGAAGCATCGGTGTACAACTGGTATGGCTGATCTAACACTGGAGTATATAAGAATGGAATTTCCGTCAGCCTTTGCTTCAATTGTTGGAAGCTTGCTTCCTCTTCATCACTCCAAGGTATTTTGTTGGGCACCCTTTTCTTTGTTAAGTTTGTCAAGGGTAAAACCAAGGACGAGAAATCCTGAATGTACTCCCGATAGTAGCTTGCCAGACCAATTATGCCTCTTAACTCTTTCTTAGTAGTTGGACGTGCTAAGTTCTGCATGGCTTCGATTTTCTGGGGATCTGGTGCATGTCTTCCGGAACCTACAATGTGTCCCAGGAACCTCACTTGTTTTTTACCGAACTCGCACTTTTTAAGATTGACTGTTAATCCAACGGTCTGTAGAGTTCTCAGCACGTCTCTGATGTGACGCAAGTGATTCTCCCACGAGCTGGAAAAACTGGCCAGATCGTCGATATACGCACGGCAGTACTTTCTGTGTGTCTTAAGTACTTTGTCTATGGACTTTTGGAACGTACTTCCAGCATTTTTAAGTCCAAATGGTAAAACGTTCCATTGAAAATGACCAGAATGTGTCACAAATGCCGAATATGGTTTAGCTTCTTCTTCTAAAGGGATTTGCCAATAACCCTTTGTCAAATCTAGAACGCTGATGAAAGGAGCACTACCAATTTCAAATAGTAACTCGGTGGCCTGTTGCATTGGATAAGCATCCGGGACAGTAAAACTGTTCAAAACTCGAAAGTCGACGCAAAGTCTTATACTTCCGTCCTTTTTGGCCACACAGACGACTGGGTGTGCCCACTCACTGTCACTCTCTTCAATCAGTCCTTGTTCAAGTAACTCTTGGATTTGGCGATCCACCTCGTTTTGTAAGGCGATGGGAACCCGATAGGGATGCATTTTCTTTGGCACACAATCTTTAGTTAGTTTGATTGAATGTCCATCAACTCTGGCTCGGCCAGGTCGTGCACTGAAAATTTCTCGAAACCCTTCCAAGGTCTGAACTAATTGGTGTCGCTGTTCTTCGCACAACGCCTCTGTAGTCTGGAACACATGACCCTTAATATCGTCGGCAGATTGACTCTTATTTCGAGTAGGGGCATAAAAGATTTCCCCAAAGTCCTGATCTTGTTCGAAAATCAACCCCACCTGTTCAACTCGGGCTATATAAGGTCGTAGTTTGTTGAAATGCAGCTCTTTTCGGCTTTTATCCTCCATCTCGACCAACGCAGAATGAGGTCGAGTTAACTGGATAATAGTTGCAGGTCCTGACCAGTTCTTCAGAAGTTTGTGACTAGAAGATGGAATAAGGATCAGTACCTTATCACCAACCTTGAAAGTCTTTTCTCTCGCTCTCAGATTATATTTAGATGTGTAATAGCCTTGTGCCTTTTCGGCATTCCCTGCGGCAATCTCGTGTGCCGTTTTCATCCTTTGACGAAGGTCTTCTAAGTATTTTTCAACAGAAGGAGATGCTCCTGTTGGAATTTCGGTTTCTCCTAACCAACTCTCCTTAATTAATTTTAATGGACCTGGAGGTAACCTTCCATATACCAACTGAAATGGCGATACTCCCGTGGTACTGTGAGGTACTTCTCTGTATGCGAATAGTAAGAAAGGGAGATGAATATCCCATTGTCGACCATTTTCTTGTATGTTCTTACTGAGCATATCCTTCAGGGTTTTGTTCCATCTCTCCACGGCTCCCATGCTTTCTGGATGCCCCGGAGTTGAAAATCTTGGTGACACCCCGATGACTTGCATGAAGCCCTTGGTGAGCTGTGCTGTGAAATTTGTCCCTTGATCGGTACAGATAGTTTTAGGAAACCCCGTCTGGGAGAAAATCTTCATCAGGACGTCGCAAGTTGTTTTCGCAGTAATGTTCTTGACTGGTATAGCTTCCGCCCATCTCGTGCACAAATCCACAGCACAAACGATAAACTTGTGCCCTCTTGAGGATGGTGGCTCTAGGGGACCAATACAATCTACACTCCACACTTCAAAAGGATTTTCAGGTCTCACAATAGGTTGGATAGGAATTCTGTCATTGTAAGTGGTACCTCTACGTAGCTGGCAGACCTTGCAGCTTTCACAAAAATGCTTGACATCAATCTTGATATTCGGCCAGTAAAAGGAATACTTTATCCGTTGTTTGGTTTTCTGTTCTCCTAAATGACCGGCCAATGGAATTTCGTGTGCCATTTTTAGGACATAGGGCCTTTTAAATTTAGGCAAAACTACCTGCTGAATTTTCTCTCCTCCTACGATTTCTGAGTGTACCAATAACCCATCTTGCACTTCGAATGCATTTCTTCTATTTCTTGCTAATTCCCAAATATCCTTTAAACTTTCATCTTCCAATTGAAATTGCACGAACTCGTTCCGTTTCTCATTAACCCCAGGGTGATTTGCGGTGTCACTACGGGCCAAGGTAAGTTCGTTTAAGGACGAAACTGAATAAATTTCTCCAACTCGAGAAACCCCTTCTTGGCTAATAATATTGCCATAAAGTTCCACCTTCGAGTTTAAAGCGTCATACGTTGAAACGCTTACGAGCATGTCGCTTACTAATTTTTCAGACACTGCATATGTCACTGGGATTTCTCCGTGTCGTCCGTCATTGATTTTCACATGGATTATCTTGAGAGGTGCCATTTCTGTCTCACCAAATGCGGATACAATTTTAATTTTTCCTTCCCCTTCATTTTGAGAATCCTCAATCAGATCAGCCCGGATGACTGAAATCTGCGCTCCAGAGTCGATAATACCGTCGAAGATATTATTACCGCTTTTTAAACTCACTATCTTGAGTTCATCAATACCTCTTTGGTATTCTACAGGCTTTGTGACTGGAACGGTCACTTTTGCCGTCAACATCGATGGAGGCTCCACCATGTCTTCCCTTGCACATGATGTTGTAGCGTCTTGGGCTCCCATATTGCTCACAACTGCTGAAGTTTGTCTTCTTCCTAGCTTAGGACATGCGTTTCTAAGATGCTGAAATGATCCGCAAGAATAACACTGAATCTTCTTCTTCCTTCCCGCTTCATTTTTCGGACTCGTATTACGTTGATGAGTACTCCTCTCGTGAAACTGTCCATATCTAGCAGGAAAATCGGAGTTCCTTTCTTGAAAGCGTCTTCTTTCTTGAAAATGTGAATTTCTTTCCTTATTTACTATGTTTTCAGGTGATTGGAATTTCTTCTTGAACCCTCGAACACTTTCGTATTTGTCAAGGAGTTCCGCTAGAGTAGTAGGAGATTTTATTGTGCTCCACTCATCGACAAAATGCTCTCGCATTTCCGGAGGTACCTTACGTTTGAATTGATCCGTAATTACCAGATGCTTTAACGTTTCGAAATCCGCAACCTCAAGACCTTGAATCCATTCTTCAAAATAATTTGTCAATTCAAAGGCAAAATCCTTCCACGATTTATCTTCAGTCCGCTTGAGCTGGACAAATTTCAATCGGAAGGTTTCTGGGCTTAGTTTAAACCTTTTTAGCAATAACCCTTTCACGTGGCTGTAGTCATATGCGACAGCCGCTTCTTCTCTAGCAATTAACTGAGTAATGTCATAGGGTAATAAACCCAAAAGCTGTGACACCCAGTCCTCCCTTTTTATGTGAGCATGTTCTGCCTGCCTCTCGAAAAGAACCAGATATAGACTGATGTCTCCTTCTTTAGGATCGAACTTCTGCATCACTCTTTGTAGATCGTATATGTGCTTAGAGTTGCTCGAATTCCCTTCATTTGATGTTTCTGTATTGTGACGGCCTTCCATTTCGAGCCTTAGCTTTTCTAACTCGAAAACAGAACGTTTCTCGAGTTCCATCACAAAACGTCTTTCTTCAGACTCAGCAGCGAGGCGCTTTTCCTCACTTTCAGCCAAGAAACGCCTTTCCTCGGCATTTTTCCGATCTGTTATGATACTGTTTAAAAGATTTTCGGTAAACTCCTGTTCATATTCTTCGCTGTTCAATATTGAGTTCTTTAAATCGATGATTTTGTGTTGCGGCAACACATCTAACCCCAATTCATCTGCCAACACCTTCAAATCCTCCTTCCTTGCTTTCGCGAGATACGCCATCCCAAACAAATTTAACTCAGGAATTAAATTTACGCCACAGAATGCAGAAATAAAAAAAATAAAAAGGTTGGAAACCTCACTCTAAATAGTCTAAAATTATGATTTATATTAACTTTACGCCTTAGCGACAAGCATTCCCAGAAATCCCCGTTTTCCAAAACGAAATAGTTATTCTCTAACCCAATAACACAAAAAGTATCTAGTTCTGATGAACTGTTTCACAATTAACCATTAATCTAATTAACACATGGTGTGCTAAATAAAATTTGCACTGTGGTGCACATAACACGTAAGTGTTCTAAACAAAATGAATAGCATTAGCTTTCAACAAAGTCTACTTTCGCTCCGTAATTGTGTGGGAGTTGCATGAATTAAAAAAATAAAAACTCAGGATGAGCTCTCACCTTCATTTCCAGGGTTCGAAGATCCATGATGACTGCGCCAGTAGTGGTCCGAGGCCGATGGTTGTTGATGAACTCCGTCGTGAAAGTTTAGTAAAAAAAAACTCAAAAGACACAGAGTCAAAATTCTGTATTTGGAGTATATTTTACTAAATTTAATCGATCGTCACGTAAGTTACATGTAGTATAAAGTAGCAATTACATTTGGATAGGCATTCAAAATTGTAACTTTCCTCCCACCGCTGTATAAAATCTTTACTTGATCTCCTCTGTTCTAAAGATGGATTTTATCTTTTAGTTGTCTTGGTAACTATAACTATTTATTGCTCTGACTTTTTTTTATTGGCTTTTGCCGCACTTCCTCGGCTTGAAATCTTGTGGACGTTTCTTTTAATTGAAAAAGCTTTGTTCTTAGGTTGCCAGCTTGGCGTTTTCTATGTAGGGTTGCCAACTTGGCGTTTCACTTCTTGTAAGATGCGAGATGGCGAACCTTACACATATTAATCTTAGTTTACATTAGAATATTCAAAAAGCCTTCGTTAAGGGTAGGCATGTTGATGATGAGAGAGCCCAATAGGATTCGAATTCTTCCCGAAATGGTTTGATGAGTTTCCTGGAGCAAGAACTATATTTGCCCATAACTACGACAAACACTAGACAGACAACATCAAGTAATGGACATACACAGACGAGGAATGTTTTACTGACACAGAAAAGAGAAATATACCCAGGTTAAGACACCTAAAGAATTTGCACAGCCTACAATTCGCACTTCTTGATTTCGAAGTTAAACCGTCTAGTGGTTTATCTTTACGTCGAAAACTACGCTATAGTGACCAACCTCCGGTACAAAAAACTTTTAAAAACTGCCACCAGTTCCAGGCTAGAAACAATTTGTATTTTCTACTTGGATCGCCATTCCTTGGAGTATTAGCAAAGCGGATAAGATCTTGTTGAACGAGATATCTCGTCAGTACAAAATTGACCACACCTTGGACGAGATATCTACACAAAAACACTTGTAAGGTTAAAAAATATCCATCAAAACGCACGCTGAAGCTAGTTGTATCAAAAAATCAGTTTCGTATCTTATAGGCAAACTATTGTCACAGAAAATAGTAAAGAACTAGGGGGCCCGCCCCCTGCTCGCTAAAGCTCGCCAACCCCCGGAGGATTGCTCTGCAATCCTCATAGGTTCGCTGCGCGAACCTATGCTCGCTTCGCTCGCATCAATGAAGACATGTGTCCTAGCAGAAAAAATTGTTTACAAAATATACTCCAAAAAATATTTTTCAAATCTAAATTTGCTGTATTACAGAAAATACAAACGGTACCCTGGAATCGGAATTCAAATGAAAACTTTGAGCAAATTTTGAGTCGAAATGTGAGCGCTGCTTTGGAAATTGACTACCCAGTATGTTGTTTGTGTACATTTCCAGCACTCTCGAGTCACCCATACTTTTTCATTGAGTTTGTTGTCGAAAGATATAGTGCAAGCGTCTTATTGAACTATAATTGTTGGCCCTGAAAAGGATCGTTTTTTAAATGGCACTGAAATTATCCTCCGCTTTCTTTGGTTTCTAATTCTAAACTGCAACAGCTCGACTAAAATTCTATTTTTTTTTCAATAAAATTTCATTAGATAACTCAATAAATTCAATTGAGGCGAGTGAGTTCGTGGTAAACAAACAATCGTACAATGTTGCCAAAAGGCGTTAACAAATAACGTCTTTTTTGCGTGCCACGTAAGAGAATTATATATATATATATATATAGATCATTTAAACATGATGCTCATTCAACATTTCTTCATTCAGGAATCCGAGAGAAAGACTGGATCATCGAAATTATTTCCTGGACACATGCTTGGTGAAGAGGGTTCTTTTAAAAAATTCGAATGTTTATGAGAAGAGGGTTGGCTTTCGAACATTTGCTTGAGTCCAGTTCATACCTCAGCTATGGTCCCGATCCTATGAATAATTTGGAATTATCATTAAAAACAGTGTTCATAGCACACGTAATCTTGTAAATTAATGCACGTGTTGACGTAATAGAAATCAATTAAGTTCTCTAGTGAGTAATTTTCCTTGATTATTTATAGTTTGAACGGGAAATTGTGTTGTAAGATTGGAATGATTTCAACCCAATGCGGGCTGAAAGAAAGCTGTGTTATCGGGCCGCTACTGGTTTCTCGGTCACGCTTAACTACCACACCCGTTTTTTGGATGTGGCAAATGGAGCACAGCGGAAATAATTTTCAATCGACAAGATCTTGTTTGTATCACGTACGGATGTGGCCGTGATCGTATAGTGGTTAGTACATTGCGTTGTGGCCGCAATAACCCAGGTTCGAATCCTGGTCACGGCATGTGTTTTTTTTAAAGGTGCTTTAATTTACGAAATGATTGACGCGCGTGTTTATGTATTTGGATGTTACATATGGGGATGATGCTATTTTTAACATCACATACTTCTTGAATACTTATTTCCTCTATGGTTTCGTAGTTTTCTATTTAAAATATTCCGATAAAATTTTACAAAATTTTAATTTGAGTCTGGGTCAGGAATATATATATATACTTTTCTAAGTATTTATAAATGCTCTAAAGTTAAGTTATTCTTGGTGTAAAAGTAAATTTAAATTAAGGATATTTATTCCCCGTAAAGATTATTAATTGCTCAGACATTAGCTTCAAATTGTGAATAAGATTTTTAACTCTTCAAATTAATATCATTGCTTGTAAGGTTTATAAGAATATTGATTTCATTTAAGAAACGAAGTACTTTGAAAATATTTATGCTATTATTCGTTTATTTAATGCAGACACTTCTTTATACAGATCTTATTCATGAAATTGAAATCGCACAAAATAAATTATTGCCGCTATTCCTACTTTAAAAAGATATGGTCATTGTTCAACTGATACTGAAACCTTTGCCTCGCCTCCTTCGTTTTTTTTCTTTAAGGAAACAGGAAAGTTTTGTGTTCAACTTGTTTTATTCAAATTTTTGAATAAGTATACTGTATGAGTATTTCAAAATTACTATTCAACATACAGTTACATTCCAACTAACAAATTTTAAGATCAAACGTTTTGATTAAAACTTAATTTTCTCATTTCAATTATTAGGCTATAATAATATTCATAATTCATATAAGTGATATAACGCTTTTAATAGATTTTACTTATTCTGTTCATTTTGATATATTTTTCCTAATTCATTGTCTTTGTTTAAAAGAATACGTTTTGTTTCTTGTAAAATATTACCTGTGTCTTTCTCTTTGCTAATCTGTGTTGTAAATGGATTCTACAATGGGAATGAATAAACGAAAAAATTAAAAAGTATTAAAGTATAGTAAGGAATATTTTTATATCTTTTAATTTATTTTTAATTTTTATTGATTCTTGAATAAAAACTACTGCAATCGTGTTTGTAATCTTAATAGAACTTAAACGCTGCACAATTAATGTTACTTTTGTAATTGTTGAATAATTAAATATATTATTTTCGTAACATAAGGATTAAAAAAACATTTTTAAGTAACAATGTTCTTTTATTTAAACAAGATTACAGTTTTTTCGCACATCAAACGAAGAGTTAAAATAAAAATTTTAAGATTTAAATACTTCATTTCAATTTTAAATAAACCCAAGAAAGTTTTTAACTTTGATTGCTACACACGAGTTGCTCAGTAGTTTAAGTCTTTTAAGGAAGTATTTTAATCTCAGATTCTTTAAGGTAAAACGAAGAATAACGTCACTTTTTATGTTAATATAGTTCAACATCTTAGCTGTATTTATTTTTTTTTCAGAAAACTATTACTCATAAATTTTATTTATAAACCAAGACATGATATCATTGCACTGTTTTAGGTAATGTTTTTTATTCTTTTAATCTGCAAGTAAATTTACATTACCTTTTTTAAGATACGGATTAAAAAGAAAAATAATTGAAATTTCAACCGAAGCTGAAAAGAAGTTTTGATCACACACAGTTTAAAAAATGAATATATTAGATATTTATTTCAAAATAAAAATGTATTTTCAATTTTCATTTTGGTTTGTTGTGTCGTGAAGCAGTGAAAGGTTACGGTAGGGACGGACTGCCTTCTAAACTTAACCTCGAAATTTTTTAAACTGGAAATGAGAGTAATTTTCTGTCAACTTAAATGTAGGTGGCAATAATATTTGTTCTTCCGAAAGTTCCGAACTTTACTCCACGGTTTATATTTCCTTTTCAGCACTTCGCCAATAAAAATACCAAATAATTAATTTTATATCCGATTAGCAAAATACCCGACCTTACACGGTTTGAATTGGTTTACTCTAGATTGAAGTGATGATCAAAATATATCATGACTTACGTTTTTCGTAGAATGAAATAATATTTTAAAACCTTTCGCCATCTTTAAAATTTCTACAACTTACTTTGGACACAAATACTACACATGCATATCTATTAATCTAATATATTTCACATACATCGCACTCTTGCTGTATGACAATGCTACAAAATGACGAAAGCTGACACTAAGGTTTCTACTACAAAAGACGATTTTGAGGGAGATTTGGAATTCCATTTCTTAAGTTCTTTTCATGTTCAATTCAATTAATAAACACGACGATTTACGGCGAGTACTCTCGCACTAATAATCAACAAAACAAGAATTTTTGACTTGTGACACTCTTGCATCAGGCATGTGGAATTTCGCTATCTTCTGTCATCATGACACATAATTCTTTAATGCTTGAAAAGTTCTAGTTTTGATTTTTTAAACATTATTATTCTTTCAATTATGGCATAGTTACATTTAAAATTTGCTTTATTCTGCCTTACCTGCCATTTGAAGTCAAATATTTTGTGGTGGTGTTGCGTGTGATGAAAAAAGAAACACAATTTTTTAAAATAATAAATATTTAAAACAGAAAACGACAGAAAATAGCGAAATAAAACAAAATAAAAGGTGTCTTGAAAAAGTTGTTCTAAATATATTAATTTGTGATTCCTTTTTATCTCTTGATCTCACAGTTGCCACAACTTACAACTAAAAAGTGCACAAAAATTAAAAATGGGAATTAATTCAGAGTAAAAGGAACAGAAAATATTACTGCACGTGATCAACCAACACGAGTTTCCGTTTCATTAACGTTCGTTGAAAAATATCGTCTGTCCCAAATACTTGGAAATCGTTTACATTGCGCAAAGAACAAAAAAAATCCGAACTAGAACTTTTCAAACATTAAAACATTCTTTGCTATAAAAACAGGAGAAAATTGGGAAATTCCACAATGCCATGTTGTCGCATGCCGGATACAAGTGTGCCACAAGTAAAAAAAAATATTGTTTTGTTGATTATTAGTGCGAGAGCACTCGCCGCAAACCATCATTTTTATTGAGTTTAACATGAAAATAACTTAAGAAATGGAATTCCAAATCTCCCTCAAAATCGTCTTTTGTAGTAGAAACCTTAGTGTCAGCTTTCGTCATTTTGTAGCATTGTCATACAGCAAGAGTGCGATGTATGTGAAATGTATTAGATGGATAGATATGCATGTGTAGGATTTGTGTCCAAAGTAAGTTGTAGAAATTTTAAAGATGGCGAAAGGTTTTAAAATATTATTTCATTCTACGAAAAACGTAAGTCATTATATATTTTCATCATCTCTTCAATCTAGAGTAAACCAATTCTAACCGAGTAAGGTCGGGTATTTTGCTAGTCTGGAATAAAATTCTCACATGTGATGCACACAAACACACAATCCAACATAGAACAGAAAGAAGAAAGACAGACTTTCGCAACCAAATTCACTCACTAAATGAAGATAAGTACTCACTGTATGCAAATTTTCATGAAAATATATTAGACCATGTGGACGTGTATAGGGCACTTACATATTTACAGACACCGAACGCGCAAGAGGCGGATTTAACAACGGAAGGGTCCAAAACGGATAGAAAACTTGAAATAGGTAAATAATATTCAATGCACAAACAAACACTTCATTGTTTTTTGTATAGATAGTTTATCGGTCAACACCAATTAGATTAAACGCCAAACGTTGTCAATGTTGGCTCATGCACACCTCTCGTTCCGTGGTCACGTGACATTAGTGCTTCGAATGTTTTGTTATAAACTCTGAAACGACTCATCAATGAACAGAAGGATAATTTACTGTATAACTTACGGAAATACAAACTTAAATAACGTCATGCTATTTTGCCTACATTGTACATATTTGTTGTGTGTGAAATAAAATTAGAAAAGGCAGCTGGAGGTCCGTCGAATTACTTGTTGGTTAAAATTCTACAGCCAAAGCTGCGATAAGTAGCGTTTTGAGGTAATCCCGATTTGTATCATGCGTAAGCATTGTCGGGTTTGTTTTCACTAAAATTAAATTGTTTCTTTTTAATTTTCATTTACATTTATTTTAAATTCTTTATCACTGTTTAAATTATTGATTCTTTTAATTGTATATGCTAATTGCGAATATTACAATGCATTCAAAGTATTTAATTTGTATTTAATCGATTTTAATATTTTCTGGAAAGGACTTTTCAAACTTTTTTTCCAATGTCTTTTTTGTAGATTGGGAGAGATAATAATGTTTGAATTTTGTTGTAATACCCCATGCTTACGATTCATATTAGTTTTCTGACAGTATATAATTCCCATTCTGGAAGCAATTGTTGTCTGGGTATAGTCAATAGATGGGTAGAACCGGTTTTATTTCGGTTATTGGAAAATTATACGCTTTGTAGCTTTAGGGATTTAATGTGTCCAAAGGCAAGTATAGACATATGTATGTTGTTTATAGGGCATTTCATTAGATCGTTTCCTAAACTATTGAAAAATTATTCGAAATTCCATTTTTTTTAACGTGTGCGTGGAAAGTGCAGAAATTGAAACGTTTTCCTTCTACACAAAAAACATTTGCCCTTTTTTTGTTATTTCAGCCTGCGTCCCCAAACAGCTCTCCGCACGATTCCACGTATCACTATCATTTGTAAGTGACCCGAGCCATTGAAACCCACTTCCCCTTCTTTATTTACCATTCTCTGGCATCCACCATTCATCGTCCTCGAACAATCAATCTGTAAAATCCAACACCCTAATGCAGCTCCACTAAATACAATGGGGTGTCCTTCGGCTGCCGAAATAAATGTCAACCTCGGTGGAAAGCAGAGGCAATAATGGCAGCAAAAGTGCGTGATTCGCAGCAAATGGAAGGCCTAAGTGCAGTAACGAATATTGGTGGGTCGCCATTTTTTCTTCTTCCTCAACAACGGAGTCGCACTTTGCTTCCTCAGCGAGTCTCTAATTTAGCGAAAATCTCTTTGCAACGAGAGATGCAATAAAAGGGGCCATTTATCATCGAAAGGGCCATTACACGGAGATACTTGTCAAAGCCGTTTTCTGTCCCGGAAAAATAACTCCGGTCGCCGTGTTCTCTGTCATATCACACGCAGGGGAAAGATATGGCTCTTCAGATAGTATCATTCCACGCCAGCGGCGCCCGGAATTGCCCCGCTTTTATTATTAAGCTCATAGTGTGGAATTTATTTTTAGCCCCCCCCCCTCCCTTGGCCGGTGTTAATGTCCCCCTGTGAATCTATGGCTTGCCGACTTTTAAAACCCTCGGAAATTGATATTGCAGGTGAAGCATTCCGATGTGTCCATAAAAGAAATTGATTGCTCGTAAGAGGCTTATTTCTTTAAACGTATTATAATGAATTGAGGTAAGGCACCTAGAGAAAGAGAGCTCTTCTGGAGAGTCAGAGGGACTTTCATTTTCCATCTTTTCTGAAGAACGTTTGTTGAAATAAGCTCTTCTAGGCACTCTTCTGAGTAAAGTGAGCGTAAATTTATTGGATTGCTGTTTTGGATGGTCGATCTTTTTTTTTTATCAAGGGTCGAATTTGGCCGTGCTATGCTAAACACAGGACAGGTAACGTCTTCTCTCTCTCTCTGTCTCTCTCTGTGTGTGTGTGTGTGTGTGTTTTAATAAAAATACATACACAAAGTTTTATTGACACATAAGATTGACGTTTACACTTATACAGTAGTAAAAAAAAAACGAAAGCGAACCGACACTCACTGCAGAAGAATCGACATTATACGTGTGAACATACAGGGTGATTATCATTAAAGTTTAACTTTCAAAAAGATGTAAAAAAAGAACCACTGCTCAGAATGACCTGAAATTTGAACTGAATATACTCGAAGAAGGGGAAATGGTTATTACACTAGAAAAAAAATAGTTCCAAATTTTAGCAATAGTAATTTAATGGGAATTCGTAGCGTAAATGGGTTTGTTTACAAGTGATATTTGAATCGCAATACGACGGTTATGGCCTGAGTTGCACGTTAAACCAACTATACTGCTCAATGTGCATGATTGCATCGGTTTTTTTCCTGAAAAAATTATTTCAAAATCATCCAACATTTGTGGCACTGTTAGTGGAAAGCCCATCCACCGCGACAAGGTCGTACGACATCGGATGGGGAAAATCGGTTTTTAACTGTCCTAAGGCCAAAAACCCCATAAAAAGCGACAATGAAATAGGTTTTTAATTCTCCTGTGGCCAAAAACTGCACAAAAAGCAACAATGAAGTCGGTTGTTAGTTATCGCCAGACTTAGACAAGACATGTTCAATATGCTGTCTACTGTTTTCTGCCATAAGTTAAAACCGAGAAACAACATGTTCCGCAACAGATCGGAGTGTCTTAGTGGTCATGTTGTGAATATGTTGCGCAATGCGTGCCTTCAATTCAGCTAAGTTTGCAATCAGACCACTGAACACAACACTCTTCCGATAACCCCACAACCAGAAGCCACAAGGATTAAGATCAGGTGATCTTGACGTCCAGGCCGTTAAAAAATGACGGCTGATAATTCTATCATTTCCGAAAGACCTCTTGAGCAACTGCTACACTGGTTTTACAATGTGCGGAGGAGCGCCATCTTGCATACAAATAATGCTACCCATACATGCACGCTTTGAAGTGTTGGACTGACGTGGTTGCGCAAGACTCTCATAGCGTTTACCATTGACGGTACAAGTAACAAGACATGCACGACCCATCTCCTTGAAAAAAAAATGGTTCTACGATAAACGATGGCGTCAATCCGCACCACACAGTTAGCTTTGCAGAATGAAGAGGTACTGGTTCACGTGCGAACGGATTTTCCGTTGCCCATATTCTACAATTCTGAGTATTGTCATGTCCTTGGAGATGAAAATGGGCTTCGTCTGTCCACAAAATGTTCCATGGTCATTCACTGTCCACTTCCAGACGCAATATGAGAAAAACGCTATATACCCCGCGTTTTTATAACAAATGCAATGTGTCGTGCGCATGACACGTTTTTTATTTTGCATATTATGACGCTTAAAGCGCCATCTATTGCTAAAATTTGGAACTATTTTTTTTCATATGCCATATAATTTTCCCCTTCTTCGAGTATATTCAGTTCAAATTTCAGGTCTTCGCATTGGTTCTTTTTTACAGCTTGTTGAAAGTTGAACTTTAATTATAATCACCCTGTATATCATTGGCCATCGACTAATATTGCAGCCAGTAGTGTACCCTAGCATTGGTAACTGGGATACCAAGTTTGAATTAAAAAAAAAAACATTTTAATACTTTGCTTTAGACAACCTTATAAGTCAACTATATTCGCTGTCGGTTTCTTTGTCCATAAACCCAGTACAATAAATATAATACCAATCTTGTAAACTCTGAATGATTCAAAACCTGTCTTTTATAAAGGCATGAAAATAAGAGAACTGGGAGAGAATGGTAGACAAAATGCGCTAGGAACAACTGCACGTATAATCTTAAATGGATGCCGACCTAGGACGTATGAAGTATGGAAGTAGGGTGAAAAGTATTCTCTAAAGGTACCCATTGTGCATGACAAACGCCTTTAACCAAATAGTAGTTTGTGAAACCATTAGAGGCCGAAAGGATGTGGTATCACCAGTCTCTGGTTGGACATTTGAAGTGAATATAAAGGATGTTAAAATTGAAACTTATAACTAACTTATATTTACGTTGAAAAATTATGGCTATTGTTTCAGGCTTTATCAATTTTTATCCTTTTTTGCCACCGAATATAGTTTTTTTTTATCAAGTGATTCCGGATTTCTGATCTTCCATGGACGCTACGCTACTGATAGGCGTTACTCGACCAAGTTGTCTATGAATAAGTTTTGGGCACATAAAATAACCAACACTATATTTAGAGACTTAAATATTAAAATAATAAGGAGTCGGACAGACAACTATACTGAGAAAAAATACTAATTATCTACTAAAACATAAGCTTTTGGATGTTTTAATTCATTTGATTGCATGAAAGCAAAACTCTATGGTTGTGCCTTCTTTAATCACATTTCTTCGGAGACTGTCTTTGGTTATTTTCAGTACATTCGCAAATGCCAGTTCTTTCTAGAAAAAATATTCTCATTCTATATGCAGAATTAATAAATAACGAAATGATAAAGGATCAGATTATCTATGTTCCGTTAAAGTAAATATTATCTCAAACTCTCTAACCCTTTCTAAATTATACTAAATGAGATTACTGTGGATCGAATTCCCATTTTGTGCAAGTCCCCAAATTTGGCACAAAGGTTCTTAAGATGAATTCTATGAATAGTGTTTGAGCACAAAAATTAACCAACATCATATTTAGAGACCTAAATATTAAAATAATAAGGAGTCGGACAGACAAATATTCTGAGAACAAATTCTAACTCTCCACTAAAACATAATGGGCCTTGAGATGTTTTAATTCATTTGATTCCATAAAGGCCAAACAGCTATATACGTCGTCTTCTTTTATCATATTTCCTGTAGTCTGTCTTCAGGTCTTTGGTACAGCTACACTCTACGTTTATGAGTGATGGCAACGGCTTGGCGATTTTTTTTGGCGCACTTCTAGTAGCGAGTTACGATAAATTAAGGCAACCCGTCTTTCGTTTCGGTTGTTATGGTTTTCATGGCAACCTCGACAAACGGAAACTTTCAATTTTCATTTTGAATATTCTAGAAAGTTCTTCCAAAATCCGTTCAAATCGTTTGATTTCATTGATTCGTTTGAAATTTTTCTTTCCTCCCATTGGTTATTTTGATTTTAAAATATCCTTTGATTGCATTGGCCGTTTAAATTTTTTTTTTCTTTGATACCATTGGTTTATTTATTTGTATTTCTACAGTTGTGGAATTTTTATTTCATAATAATTTTTTTTTCACGGCAGAGTTCTGACATGTATTATTTTTTGCATTTGTGGAATATTCTTGTTTCGTAATTTTTTTTCTCGGGACCGTTCTGATGTATCAGGTTGTATTACTTCTTGCTTTTTTTCTTTTAAAAATCTTTTTCTTTTTCAACTTGCCTACTGTATTTAGTGTAATTGATAAGTTTCATGGTATCTTTACCCAACATTCGTAGCTTAGTTTCTCTGCTGGTTCACAAATGTGTTTTAATATGTGCTTAAGTTTACTACTTTTTGTGAAAGTTTTTAAAAATATTCTTTTCAAAACGTTCTGAAAATGTTTAAAAAGTGTGTTGTAAAAAGAAAAAAAGTTTTGACAGAAAAGAGTTAGGAAATAATTCTTTCCTTGGCGACTTTAGAAGTGCGCCAAAAACAATCGCCAAGGCCGTTGCCACCGCTCATAAACGTAGACTGTAGCTGTACCAGGTCTTTTAATACGTAGCCACATGCCAGTTCCGATCTCAAACGGGAAACTTACAAGATAGAAGTCAGAAGGGGATAAAGTTTTTGAGCACACAAAATAACCAACATCATATTTAGAGACCTAAATATTAAAATAATAAGGAGTCGGACAGACAAATATTCTGAGAACAAATTCTAACTCTCCACTAAAACATAATGGGCCTTGAGATGTTTTAATTCATTTGATTGCATAAAGGCCAAACAGCTATATACGTCGTCTTCTTTTTTCATATTTCCTGTAGTCTGTCTTCAGGTCTTTTAATACGTAGCCACATGCCAGTTCCGATCTCAAACGGGAAACTAACAAGATAGAAGTCAGAAGGGGATGAAGTTTTTGAGCACATACAATAACCAACATCATATTTAGAGACCTAAATGTTAAAATAATAAGGAGTCGGACAGACAAATATTCTGAAAACAAATACTAACTATCCACTAAAACGTAATACTCCTTCAGATGTTTTAATTCATTTGATTGCATTTAGGCAAAATTGCTATGGACTTCTTCTTTTACCATATTTCCTGTAGTCTGTCTTCAGGTCTTTTAATACGTAGCCACATGCCAGTTCCGATCTCAAACGGGAAACTAACAAGATAGAAGTCAGAAGGGATGAATTTTTTGAGCACATAAAATAACCAACATCATATTTAGAGACCTAAATATTACAATAACAAGGAGTCGGACAGACAAATATTCTGAAAACAAATACTAACTATCCACTAAAACGTAATACTCCTTCAGATGTTTTAATTCATTTGATTGCATAAAGGCAAAACTGCTATGTACGACGTCTTCTTTTATCATATTTCCTGTAGTCTGTCTTCATGTCTTTTAATACGTAGCCACATGCCAGTTCCGATCTCAAACGGGAAACTAACAAGATAGAAGTCAGAACGGGGATGAAAGACAGAATAAAATTACGAAGCACTAGGGGCAGGCGGAAAAAAAACTTCCAGCATCGATTTCCGATGTTTGCGAAGCGCCAACAAATATTTAGGATTTCAATTTCTTTTCCCGTTGATGCTGTTATCGCGGCCAGGTCACCAAAAAAAAAATATTTCCTAGTTGTAACAATTGCCCCTTGGGGCATCCAATTGCACATCTTTGACATTGGGCGTTGTTTTCTTGAATGTATTATTGTCGGATGGGGTGCAGCACTTTCTCAGGAACTCAGCGAATTTTGACTTTTCCTAATAGAATTAAGAAATTCAAAGCAATGTTCTTTTAAAGTTGAATAATTTATTGAAAAAGAATGATAAAAGAGAGTTACATTTTTACCATTATTAAAATTATTTTTGTTTCCTAAAGCTAAACAAGAGTTATTTTCTAGGAAAATGTGCATTTTTGTTTAGAAGCGAAATAAAATTGAATTACATGCAGCTGGTATGACATGGGATATTGATTAACAAATCACGCATCTTTTAAAACAACTGGAATATATAATGAACTTTCAGGTAAAAATAGCTTCTTTTTAATTAGGTTTTCCACTGTGTGTAGAATGTAAAATATTTGAGCTGTGTATATAGATTCCCAAAAAAAGAAACTAATTATCTGTTTTGTGTACTTGTTTTTATGCTTTTTCGTTTCTTATAATTTTCAAAGACCATACACAGAAAATAGCACTATTAAAGTTGCATTGCTTTTCATGTTGGTATATGGTGCCTCTAAATCTGCTTCTATAAATTGATTTTATGTGTAAGCGTTAAGGGATATAGATTATAAAAATATATTCATTAGTTTCTCATTGAACTCTACGGTCATCATACTATAATTACTATAATTAATTGAACAGTTTTTCACGATTTTGGAATGTACGAGATCCATGATCTGAATAGTTAAAAAAACATAGACGGAAATGCTGAAGTTCGAAATATGCATTTTTTTTTTCATTTTATGTATGCATATGAAACATGCATTTTTTAGTATGAAAATGTGAAATTTTTAATAACGACCTAAAACAAGGCACATGCAAAAATTGTCAGTTAAACAGAAAAACGTGAAAAATATAAAAAAAGGACATACATTTTTTACTCTATTTTTAAACTACTGATAATAAAAAAAAAAAGAAAGGTTATCATCAATTTTGGTTTTAATTTGGATTTTCTTTTCTCACAGAACCTGTGATGTCTTTTTTTTTTGCAAAGTGGGCTTCTCGTCTCAATGCTAACTATCAGACTACTTGCACACATATCAATTTCGGTCGTGCGATAAAATATCGTACGATAAATTCTTTTGGTGGCACGAAGATTGTGGGAGCTTGCACAAGGTTGGATCTACAAGACACAATCTTCATTTTTTTGTCGTTCATTGCCACTATAACAGACGGCTGTCGTGATTTATTTTGTTTGAGAAACAAAACAAATAAAAAATTTTGAGTGATGGCTGGGCTTTTAATTCTCTAGTCTAAGTTTCTATATTTGCGATTCTTAAAGATAGAGTAAAAATTTCTACGGATTGGAAATCTGCAGAAAATTTTACACCAGAAGCATATCTTCAATGTGATTTTTCTTTTTAAAAAATATAATTTTTCAACTGTAACTTTATTTTTTTGCAATATGAATTCGGCTTCTTATCTTTGGACGCGTGCTAGGTTTCCAGTAACGTCCTGACTGCTAACGGATTGTTCTGTTTGATTTGAGTCGTGTGGCCGAATGTTATTATTTTCCTTTCATTCATAGAATCTATACTTGTTTCTTGCTTTTTGTTCTTAGTTCAAGTGGTCAAAGCGCGAAACACTGGCTTCATTCAGAATGACGTTCAAATGGAACACCTGCTGTGGAGGAAACTAGTCTGGACAGTTCTAACGCGACGAAATTACACAATTATGCACTAGTTAAAAAATAAAGTACTTTCAAGGACTTTTCACCAAATTCCGGAATTTTCAAGCACTTTCAAGTGCCTTTAGTTCGGAAAAAAAATTCAAGGACTTTGAAGTACTTTTCAAGGACCGTGTGAACCCTGAATAAGATAGAGTTGTCAAAGTTGTATATTTCTATCAAACACGTTGAAACACAAAAGAGTTATTGTTTTTAGCCTATGTTTTGTCTCCTTATCTCATAACTTCCAGATATGCTCCATGGAGTTCATTTCTGGCGATCTAGGTGGTCAAATCATGTACTGGATTTTTTCATAATGCTCCTGAAAACAATTGTGAACAAAGTTACGGTAAGTGAAGTCCATAAAGTGCTGCAAATGGACACCAAACAGCTGAACATAGAAAATGAATCATGTCAGGTGTACTCCCCACATCATTATGAAACCACCACCAACTTGCATCATGCCTTGTTGACAAGTTGGATTCAAAGCCTCATGGGGTTTGTGCCTCATCCGAAATCGACCATCAGCCCATTCCAACTGGAAACGTGACTCATAGGACCATGCAACATTCTTCCAGTCATTTAGGGACCAATGAATGTGTTCGTGAGCCCAGATGTGGAACTGAAGCCGATAATGTGATGAGAGTAAAGGAACGAGTCAGTCTTCTGCTGCCATATTCTATAAAGTCCATATTTCGCAGCACGGACCTCATAGACACACCTCTAGTGTGTCTCGCATTGAATTTGGCAGCCCGTTCACGCAGTGTCGTTAGTCTGTTAGAACGTACTGGATCATTGAGCGGATGTGGCCGTCCTCAGGGCTGACGTTTATGGAAGGAAAAAACAGGTCCTCTTCATACACACTTGAAATTGTGGAGCAATGACTTTTAAAAGTCTCAACAACTTTCGAAGTGCTATACCCCATACGTCGAGCATAGGGCATAGCATCGAACTATCCTATAGCATCCAACCATCTAAATACAGATGGCAGTAGTGTATTTTGCTGTGTTCTCCCTGCTCTTTTAACGTTATCATCGGCCATTTTTTTCAGACTTCACTTTCACAGCGAGAAACTGCTTTATGGTTTTGGAAGTTACATGATATGTGTCAGGCTCATGTTAAGGGTTCTCATAAACATACATGAACATGATATGTTTAAGTGAGATATCGCAGAGATAGCTTCCCCAAAGAGAGAAAAAGGGTACAGAGCAATGATATTCAAGTTAAAGTTTATGTACCACCTTAAACAGCACCAAAATCTCCGGACCTCACTAGACTTGAAAATGAAATGTCCTATTAAGAAAAAGTGGTTAATTAAAGTGGATATTTAGATAAAAAAACGTAAGAATAATTCTCAGAAAAATGAACAAAAATAATAATGATAAACACTAATTCTTTTAATTCAGGGCTCTTCGTTAAAGAAGTTGTTCTATGTGTACAAACTTATACACAATTTTTTTTTTTTTTTTTTTTGCCACAGAATTTTATATATAAAATTTTTTTTTTATTGTGCTTCTGGTCGAAATAGGATGGACTTTATTCAATTTTGTGACAGAATTTAGTAAATTTGACATTTGAAGTCTATCTGGAAACATTGAATATGTGATTGTTGCTTAGCCTAACATGTTTCTAAAAATGTATACTGTACCATTTCCATAAAAATTACGTTCAAATAATTATAATAATTTTTCATTATCGAGTTTTGGGCGATGAAAACTCAATTTTGGGAGCCGTTGATATAGTGTATGAAACACTAGTAGGTAGAAATTACAATTAAAGTTGCTTCGGAGCAACATAACCGGCAATTGGCGACGGTATAAGATCAAACCCGAAAATACGAAGCACTGGATTTCACCCTAAAAATTGACGAATGTTGACGGCACTGACGCTTACATTCAGAGCCCTCTCTCAGAGACTCATCCCTCTCACCATCAACCTCGAAATGCGCAACGATTAAGTCTCGCCTTTCCACCTTCCCCACATCCGAAACGATTGGCCTGTTCCACGAAAAACCAGAGTTTCTATCTCCCGAACATTCCAATTTTACAATTCGCCGGATTGAAGGGGGAACACCTATCCTCCGAACAGATCGACGCCGAAATGAGAATCGTAAAACTTGAGAATATAATCATAACATGACTGTAAAGCAAAAGCAAGGGGAACACTGATAACAGAGTGGAGGCAGAGCCCTGGCTTCCTCCCAACACAATCTTTGTAAGTTGAGAGTTTTCAATCGCTGGACCATAACTTTTCCGGTGGAGCAAAACCATCTACAATTTCCATTCCTTCCAAGGGCTGCACACAAGGGAGGGAGGGTCGAACAGAAAAAGAATTCCCGATTCCTCCTGGGGGCCAAGCGTCCACTCTGCTGGGGGGTGGGAGACCCCCCATCCATTTTGATTACGCGCAGACACGTACTATTCAAAGACATATCGAGAGAAATGGCATTTTTTCATGGAATAATGTAATTTACTTTCCTTTTTTAAGGGTTCGGGGAATGGTCATTCATATTTCAGATCCGCATGTGAAATTCGTAAGCAATTCCAGTTCAGGGAGAGCTTATAAATAAGCAAACCTTTCGGGGAGTTTTACTTTTATTTTCTGGAGAGTCTGCCTCGCCTGTGGCGGTGGCAGGTATCGTTTCACAAACAGATAGTATGCGGGCTTTATTAAATTATAACGTTTCGCTCCCCTTTTTCCTTAGGTAGAATTTTTTTATTAAATCCGTAGACTCGCAAGGCACTGATTTTTATTTTCCGCGTGAAGAAACTACTTTAAGCAAACTGCGAGAAAAACTAAAAAGCCAGTTTTGCCAGTGTTTATGAGACCCAACTTTAAATTCAGTAACGCAAAATTTTTGTAAACAGAAATAGTATTTATTTGTTAATGTTTATTGATGAAAAGTTTATATACTGAAAATGTTTGTATTTTGTCCTACCAAAGGCGGATGCATCACTATGATTAGTTCTTGTGTATCAAAAAATGAACGTGGAGTAACAAACCAAACCTGTGAAGAAAATTCTGTGTCCTCTATGCTTATAGATGTATTAAAGTTGCATTTAAAACTTGCAACTTAATGTATATTGATTCTTTGATTTATGTGAAGCATGAGATGTTGCTTATATTGCAGGGGAGGTATAAGAACAGATAACGTTGCAAAAATTATACGTTATCATATTATTTAATATTAATTGCATGTTACCATATTACTTATTTATAACCCGTAATATGGATGTTTTTCTTACTTTCGTGATGCGGTTCGTCGATCTACGGTTGCATTTCTGCCACACCATGGCTAATTAGAACTTGACCTGTGACTTAAGGTGGATTCCGGATCACTGGGAACACCCATGCAAAACCAGGATTCGATCCTAAATTCTAATGCACCAAGATCCAGAGCGATTACTCTCTAATTTTTAAGATAAAAACTACGGGGGTTATAAAGTATCTTATCAAATTGTAATGGGTAAAATGTGATATTCAACAACAAGCTTGTAATTCGTGTACCGATGCATGCCGTTGAATATCTGAGCGGAGAATGAAGCCTTACGTCACAGAAAGGATGTTTTGACTGACTTAAACAGTACCCTCTAGCACCCAAACGCATTCTTTGAAAAAAAAAATTTTTATTTTGGGCCTTCTACCACCTTTACAATTTGGCCAGATATTTTCAAAACACCCCGTATAAAGTACTAATATGCATTCATTTCATTTGTTGAGGAACCCTTTCACCTTTCTAAGCAATAAATTTCGATGATAGCCTCAAGGTACCGAAATGTAACGTAAAATATAGCTATACTCTGTTCACCGTACTATGCCTATAATAGTACCCTCTACCACCCAAACGCTGCATTTCAAAACACACATTGTTAGAAAATTTGTTTATTTTGGCCCTCTACCACCTTTAAAATTTGGCCAGATATTTTCGAAACACGCCGAATAAAGTACTAATAAGCATTCATTTAGTTTGTTGAGGAATCCTTTCACCTTTCTAAGCATTAAATATTGATGATAGCCTTAAGGTACCGAAATGTAACGTAAAATACAGTTATACTCTGTTCACCGTACTGCTTTTAATAGTACCCTCTACCACCCAAACGTTGCATTTCCAAACACACATTCTTTGAAAAAATGTTTTTTTTGGCCCTCTACCACCTTTACAATTTGGTCAGATACTTCCGAAACACACCGAATAAAGTACTAATATGCTTTCATTTCGTTTGTTGCGGAATCCTTTCACCTTTCTAAGCAATAAATTTCGATGATAGCCTTAAGGTACCAAAATGTAACGTAGAACATAGTAATAATCTATCCACGAACTTGATATTGAACCATCAACTCAGGTCAAAGAAGAGAGAACTAACACGGAAACAAAATAAAAATGAAAGCTAAATATTGATTGTGAGTGTCATTCACCAAAAGAATTAGACACCCATTAGCCAAACTACTCCCTCCAATTTCGTAACGCAGCCTTCCGGGGAGGATATTATTTATCACTCCAACGAAACGGAAAAAACATCTCCACAGCTATCGACTACCGACCAAATTGAGATTTTCAGATAAAACTTAACAAATAACCACTTAAAACAAATGGATTTCTGCTGCAGCCGCACAGCTAAAGAAGCGATCGTTTCTTCTCAGCTTTCCAATTAAGTTCTACAATGTTTCCTGTCAGATGTAATCAGCTGGTGAGAGGGCACAAAAAGGAAGGAAACACGATGCAAATCGATATTTCGGCACTCAGCCCGGCACATTTTTATCGCCTTTCTTGGTTTCAGAGATGAATAATGAAGGGGGAAATGACAAATGAGAGGGATTTTATGAAAATTAGCAACGACAAAGCTTCGATAACAAACGCAATTAATGGCCGCTGAAAGAGCGCCGCGCAGAAAATGTTGAAATCTAATGTGAATTAGATGTACCCGGAAAGCGAGCAATGTGCAACTCTGTCAACTGAAAAAATAGTTGTTAATTAAGTCGGGAATTTAGGACGTGCATGTAAATTAGAATTAGTCATGTTTAAAATTGTTCCATCTTGCTGATTGTCGTTATTTTTCCAAGCGAACGGTGTTGGCCTGAAGTAGTGTTTGGCTCATTTGAGAAAGATATATTCTGCATTAGCGATTTTTACAAATCTCGGGTTCTCGGAATAAGTTGGATTTGTTTAAATAGTTCTGTCATTTGCTTTCGCCTCTACAATTATATGTATTGGGTAAGATTTTCGTTGTTTTAAAATAAGGGTAATTTATGAGCTTTGTTGAGATTTGGAAACGATTCATTGTTAGGCTGCAAACGGCTAACATGTTTACCAGTTTATAGCCTACTTTATGATGTAGTAAGTCCATAAGTACTTATAAAAGAAACGTGTTTCGTTTAACGAAATAATAAAATATCTGGTATTTAAATTTGAATCGTTTGAGGGACTTGTTCTGTCAAGCTTATTGCAGGTAGTGGTAGTATTTACTGCAACGAAACGTTTCTTCTACCAATTATAGACGTGGTGTGATTTGATTGCTTGTCAAATGCGCTTCCAGTGCTTCGTCAGTGAAACTTCCAAAATTTGTTTTCAGAATGGAAATAAAGTAGGTGATTGGTCAATGCCAATTACATTAAACTTCTAACATCATAAAAAATGAAAAACTACATTTTGAAGTATCCTCGATTTGTATCATACGAGAGTATTTGGGCAAGGAGTAAGATTGCTTTCCGTCTGGTTTGTTTGTTTTCAATGAACATCACTCTCGAATGTAAATATTTTTACGGTTCAGACAACTGCAAAATATTTAGTTTTCCGACAAGTTATGTATTGTAGTGTTTGGCACTAAATAATTTAACCAAAACTCTCGACTATTGAGTTTTTATTTAGATTTATATACAAAGCTTAATTGATCACACTTCGGCAACAATGACGTTGGTCAAAGCACATTAAATCTCATCCCAAGGTGGGATATCCGAGAAAATTGTTCAATATGCGAACTCTGGTAGAGGTTCTACCGCAATAAGTTACCCAGGATGGGAGCCAGAACAAAACGTTGTTCTCTAGGCAAATTTCAAACGATCATCTCCCTTCGAGAGCTTCCAGTCTTTCCAGAAACTCCATAGATGCCAGATCAGAACAGAGACGCCATCTTTTTCGTCTCTCAAACGCAGCGTCTAGACTCAATGACACCTGTCTACGGTCATGAGATGTCTTTCCTAGCCTCGCTGAAGGGTCCCACTTTCAACTATGTTATCCCATAGCGGTGCTAAGAGAAATCTATTTTTAGAAGTAGTGTATGAAATATGTTTCTTCACTTAGCCTCGTAATAGGGTCCCCTTTTCGTCCACACTCAACGTGGCAGGACGTTCGTCACCTTGTTCATTATTATGCATTAAAGTTGTTATTGTTTTTAAAGTTTATTGTCGGTCTGATTCTCGGGACCACAGTCGTCCTACTTAACAGGTTTTAGGCAGACGTCACAGTATTAATACTTGCATTCAGATTCAACTATGAATATTTTCATACTAATTTAACCCTCATTTAAAATAAATAAAAGTTAAAAAAAAAGTACTATTTTGATGAATGTTTGTATTATGGGTTAAAAAAAAGTGTTCATGAGAACTTTTTCAGTCACCATTCAGAACCTACATTTGTGAACTATTTATTAACTTTCCGAAAACAAATCTTCAAAAATGTAACTATTTCTAATATATAGAATCATTGGAAATAGAAAAATATGAATTAATTTAATATCACTTTTGCTTGTACTGAGTTTAAAGACTACGATTCTCATGTTGATATACGAAAGACGACATAGTTACACCTTTTTTTTGTCTATGGTTCATGAATATCAAGTAGGTAGACAGTTGAATTAACGCCACACATTAACAACAAAATGGTTTATGGGTGACGGTTCGAAATCAATACGGAAGAAAAGATACGCGTTATAATTAAGATTTTGAGCAAGCAAGTAATGATTTGGAAACAAATGCGAACATTATGATAATTGCTGTTTGATCCCTGGCTCTTATCCTATGTGTATTTCTCTCTTGCGACAGAAAAACTTTTCTTCCTGTGTATCCATTGTTTGATATATATCTTGTATTTGACACAGATATACAAATATGACCCATGCGCCATAAAACTCTTCCAACCAATCTAGCTAGACACACAAACTTCAATACTAATACCAATGTTTTTCAACAGCATTAAACGGTAGGTTGTATAGTTGAATTAAGGTCGTACTGAAGCATCACAACAGGCTATTGATCACTATCTGGGATCCATCCCGAAGGGAAAGTTTCGAGGACAGCGTCTGATTATTTTGAACCATGAACAGATAAAGAGGTTAACACCTCAGCTGGCACCACAATCTACAAACTTCTACTCTATTTCAAGACGAGAACATTTGAGGCTATATATATATATACACTGTTCGACCAATCCACACCAGATTTTATACCATATTTTAGAACACTGCGGAAAACATACGTTATATCTTCCATGTCTTCACACCAATCTGTAGCCATGAAAATTGGTACACAGGTAGTCCTAAAATGCTCTTGAAACCCCAATTTAAAAGTCTAAAAGTTTTTTTTCCTGCAGTAAATGGACATAGACAAGGAAACCCGTTCTACAGGGTTTGTGTATTTGAGTTTACACAGGGGAATGTCGCGGTCATGTTATTGTTGTCGCGGTCATATTTGAAACCAATAACGCCGAGTTAATCAGCGTCCATCATAATTGACTAGAAGAAAGAAAATTAGAAGGACTTTAAGAGTAGACAAACAAACCAGACGTCGCGAAGATTTTAGTTATGGTTTCTGAACTCTGCTTCCGCGACCCAACAGCATTAAAAAGAGTACTTTTCAGTTTAGGATATTTGTAAACCGCCTTAAATTCATGGAAAAATAAACTTCCTAGTCACGTTCACTCCCTTCCGAACATGTCATCAATATAAGATAAAACCGAAAGAGGCATCTCTCCATCCATCCGATATTCAATCGAAACAAATATTTCATATCAAAGTGTGCATATTCGAGTGGGGATCTCTAGTCAGTCAATTAAAATATCTCGCGAGAGCGTTCCCTCGAGGTACTTGCTAATTGTAGATCAATTTTCTGGAACAAGGCAGACTTCTGGAAGGGGAGGGGCATTTATTCGCCGATATAACGATTGAGGAACAGAGGCCGTCGATTAGAACTCTCCGGTTTGTTCGCAGCTGGCGAACCTGGGGTCTAATGAGGACGCTTTCTGTCTTCTTTTTTCGCCTTTCCTCCAGTCTCAGCAGTTACCACCAGACCAGTTATGGGAGGGAGGTGTTTTGGTGATTATTATTGAGTGAACCTTTTGACTTCCCCGATGGAATATGTTACTCTCGCGCCATTTTGATGTATTCCGTGGATAGAATATCCCAGCAAAGAATATATGAACTTGGCGGATGAAATCGTCCGTAACAGTGGTTCTTAGAATTTATCTTCAAGGATTCCCCGAATCATCTTTTTTGTATTTATTTTATCCTTACCAGAACCTTTCATAGAGGAAATATCAA
The DNA here is from genome assembly GCA_947359465.1 of Metellina segmentata. Classification (NCBI taxonomy): domain Eukaryota; kingdom Metazoa; phylum Arthropoda; class Arachnida; order Araneae; family Tetragnathidae; genus Metellina; species Metellina segmentata. The sequence goes on from OX375874.1 coordinate 85,944,702, forward strand.
AGTGTATTTAGCAATGGTAACCTCGTTATGTGGGAAATAATATCCCAGCGAAGAAAATATGGACTTTGCGGTTGAAATCGTCAGCAACATTGGTTCTTAATATTTATCTTCTAGAATTCCCCGAATAATCCTTTTTGCATTTATTTTATCCTTACTAGCACCTTCAACTGAGGAAATATCAAAGTATATTGAGCAATGGTAACCTCTCTATATGCCCAGGATGATGTGACCAAAACTATTAATAACGTGACCCTTAGAGAGTACTTTCGTCTGCGGGGTAGAAACGAGCATCAATCCTTCTGGTGGTTGTCTCGACGAGGTATCTCGTCACAAGCAAAACTGAAAAGATCTTCATGGACGAGATACCTCGTCATTAGAAAAAAAACTGCACATATCTTGATCTCGTTATCATAAATAAATCAATAATATCGTGACGAGATATCTCGTCATTAATAAAGTTGGTCAGGTCTTGATGGACGAGATATCTCACCAGTAATAAAGTTGGTAAGGTCTTGATGGACGAGATATCGCGTCAATTATAAAGTTGGTCAGGTCTTGATGGACGAGATATCGCGTCATTAATAAAGTTGGTCAGGTCTTGATGGACGAGATATCTCACCAGTAATAAAGTTAGTAAGGTCTTGATGGACGAGATATCGCGTCATTAATAAAGTTGTTCAGGTCTTGATGGACGAGATATCTCACCAGTAATAAAGTTGGTCAGGTCTTGAAGGACGAGATATCTCACCAGTAATGAAGTTGGTAAGGTCTTGATGGACGAGATATCGCGTCATTAATAAAGTTGGTCAGGACTTGATAGACGATATGTAGACGAAACCACTTAGAGATTTCATCATCTGATTGGTCCACGAGACGGGAAAAGATGCCCTTTCATTGATTCATCATCGAATTGGCCGGCTCGAATTCGAAGGAGACTTTAAAGATTACACCGTTTTTGTCCATGCTTTATAAGAATGCGCCTTCTCACATTTACCCTGTCAAAAGTGGTTACATCGCCAAACGCTGCGATAAGCTCCGAAATAGGCCAACCAAGCCAATGATTCACAGAGCAGTCTTGTGACTACCAGTCTACGTGTGTTGGTTACACTTTTTGAAGTTCCTTTCAATAATGACGCTTAGTGTATACTAGCCACAGCGTGGCCAGCACGGCGCACACTAGGTTATTTGAGGCAAAAACCTGCCAAAAGTATTAAAGTTAAATATTGCTCAACAATTGCAAAAATGCATTTTATCATTTCTGACTAACTGGTGAAAGAAATCACATCATTTCCAGGAGCATAAGTAACATCCAGCAGCTTCTAGCCTCAGTTGAAGAACAGGTTTCTTTGCGAGTGGACGTGCCATTGATTACGTTTCATCGCATTGTTGTTAGTGGCATAGCATGAGTGGTGGCTCTGAAACTTTACTACTTTGCATAACATCCTATAGTTGACATTTGCTGCAAATTTCATTTCATTCGGATGATTCCTTCGTGGTTTTGCATTTTTTACAAACAGCAGTGTATAAATCTTGTAAACAGATAAAGCTTTATTTCTTCTCAAGTCTTTCAGAAGAAAAAAAAAGTTTTAAGAAATAAGAGTAAATTCGGTGTTGAATTTAACCAGACAAAAAACATCAAGGATAGTACAAAACTTTTTAATAATAATGATGGATTACATCGTATTTCATTTAATAAATTTTTTACTGTTAGTCGAGAATAAAAAATGTTTCCCTTAAATCAGTTTATACTTTTGTAGACTAAAGTGCATAATCAGTAAATAAATTAAAATATTTTGTTGAATAACAACTTAAAATTTGACTGAAGGAGTCAAATGCTATATTGGTTTTAGCGATTCTTAAATACCTTTTTTGTAGCCAAATTGCAGAGATAAAAAGTATATATTTTTACTGGCACATTACATACAGATTTTTCGTTTTTCAACTTATGAAGATGTAAAGGGAATTTAGTAGACTAGCTTTGTACGAAATATTTAAGGAATCTCCCGACAAAATAATTGATAAAAAGCCCTAGTTTATGAAAAACCAAGTGGCTGATATAACGTGGTGCCCAGATGCTGAAAGAAGTTTACTCACTCGTTCCCTCAGGTATTTTAAAACTGATATTAAGAAAACGTGGATTTCAGCAAATTACAAAGAGGAGAGGTTCTGGAGAAGAAAATTGATTGGTTGGCAAATAAAGTCAAGGTACCTATAATTTCTATTACCACCCCAGGCCGCGCTCAAAAAAATTTCAGTGAGTCAAGTAAAAGGAAAAAACGCAGGAATACCAAAGAACTGCGACAATTAGCAACCCCTGAAGAGCTGATATTTGCTGCAATTATGAGTCACATAGCTGCTGGAAATCCTGATGTGGCTGACTTGATGAAAAAAAATCACAGAAACTCTAACAAGAGCTACCAAAGTTTAAAAAAAAAACACTTTCAATGTTCGAAAAAAAGAGAGTAACAAAACATACCCCTGAGGATGCATTGGCAATTTTTATTGATGCAGAATTTACTAAAAAGCAATATGAAGTTGCATAGTGCAAACAAAACTGTATACCCTTGCTATTCATTGTTTAAAAAAGCGAAAACTTAATGCTATCAAAGAGAAAACTCAATTACAGTCTATGAAACATTGGCTGAAGTTCAGTTGCTAGGATTATTAGATCACACCACTTTACGTTTATGCAAGTATTCCAAGTTATAGATTTAGAAGTAAGGCACACCCTACAATTACTATCCGAATGAGTTTGAGATGGCTCTCAGCAGTCACAATTTAAACGAAAATTTCAGAACATAAGTGATAGTGACACCAATATCTCTCAGAGCTCCCGTGTACCTATTAAACTAGTTGCTAATGTTAACGCAACGAAGAAAACCATATGGCAAAACCCAACCTCCTCCTCCACAAGTTTCTGCAACCAATTCGCATCCGTTTTGTACATGAAACAACAGATATTAGGAACGAAGAAATTCAGTACATTGAGGAGCAGATAAACGCGTTGAACAAAACAGAAGTACCAACTGATGGTGGAGTTCTATAGATTAAACATACTTTGCTACTTACAATGGTTGACGGAAAAGTCTGCAACGCTGCAACAGGGACAACTTCAACCATGAGGTGCTACATCTGTGGACTCACGTCAAAAGACTTCAATAAATTACCTAAGAGTTTTCCAAAAAACTCCAATACTTTGAAGTTTGGTCTGTCAACTTTGCACACACGCATACGATTATTTGAGTCAGTACTTCACTTATCATATAAAATACCAATTCAGAAGTGGCAGGCAAGAGGTGAATAAGAAAAAATAATTGTAGAAGAAACTAAAAAAAATTATACAAAGACCAACTGGACTACTTGTTGATGTTCCGAAGCAAAGCTTTGGAAACACAAATGATGGGCACACGACCAGACGTTTTGTTTTTCAGATCAGAAACGGCCTCACAAATCACTTTAGTAGATCTTGAAATGATAAAAAGGTGGAAAGTGATATTGGAAGCCATAACAAGTGGGCATCACACTGATGCAAAAAAGTTTCAAACATATACTGATGAAACAGCGAGACTGTATTTGGACCTCAATAGTTGACACCCTATGACTCTAGCATTGCACAAAGTTTTGATTCATGGAGCTACTGTAATTAGGCAAGCAATAGTACCCATTGGCCAATTATCAGAGGAAGCTTCAGAAGATATAAACAAACATTTTAGAGTGTACAGTACAAAATACTCCAGAAATTTCAATAGAGAAGTATGCAACAGAGATGTCTTGAGCAGGTGTCTTTCAAGCAGTGATCCTTATATGAGCTCCTCTAGACAAAGGCCAAGGGAAAATAGCAAGCCTTATAGTAGTGAGGCCCTACAACTTCTTCTTCCAGAGGGATCTGATGGTGGTCCTTCTCAAAAAACCCAAGAAGATAGTGATGAAGAAAATGAATTTGAAGATGACAAAGATCATAGTTCAGGAGAATCAGATTGAAAAAGTTAATCTTCTGAAGTCACTAGAAAACTTAGATACCTACAGTGACTAAACTTTGGTAAATGTAAAAAATATAGATATCATAAAGATTGATTTTTAGAGTATTTACTATTACAAAGTAAGAGTCACAAAAGCCAACATTAATGGTTTTTACTTTAAAACACATGAAAAATATTTTTGGCCAGGGTTTTGCCACGAATACTAAAGTGCGTGACGTTGCCACTAGTACGTTACTCTTCTATCCGGCCGCCCCTTCTCATAATTTAAATTATATCAGCATCTCTGATACAGTTACATCAATACACTCGGACATTCTGTTATTGACGTTTCAAGAGAACTTGAAGCAATCTTCAACAAAAGAACACAGTTTGTTGTAGCTTTCACTTTACAATGCAACCCTCAGAAGTCAAAAAGCGTGTTTGTCTTTAAGGTTGCATAGAGCAGATTCTTTTCCTTTCATTTAGGATGACGGAAAACAAAAACCTATTAAATATTCTTTTTCTTTCACTCGAGTGTCTGAAATTCGCAATTTCTCTTCAACTGAGAAATCGATCGGCTTATGTCTTCGAACAATAAACGAAAGTGACAGTTTATAAGAGGCTCTAGAATATATAGGGAGAGGATATTTAAATTACTCCCAGACTAAATTATTGTAGTTCTTAAAAACAATTTCTCTATCCATTCTCCTATTTTTCATTTACCTTTCTTCGAGAAAGATGTGAGAGCTCTGGATTTAATTTCCTGCTTCAGTTTTTGAAAGTTTCTAAATATTTCCAAAATGGAGACGTCTCAAACACTCAATATGCAGCACGTGCGGAGAGGTAACATTTCTTATTGTTGCCTTTCGTTGACGCACGGAATTAAGAAATGAAACATTGCTTGACATTTGGAATTCTTTAGTTTCATTTGAAAGGATTTTTTTTCTAGTCCAAATCACAATTTATTCTTCTGATTAATGATCATGCGCAATTCCAATGATTTTGCATCTTTTTACATTGATTATTAAGTTATGCATTTTTGACAGTTTATACTGTTCGTTCTGGCAGCTTTTTCCATAACTTCGATTGTAGATTTAAGATTAATAAATGAAAATATTCAGTCATTTAACCAGAGGGTCCTTTGTTTCTCCAAGCCTCCCAGTTCAGGAAAATAGACGGTACTCTCAATTACTGTTTAAATTCAGAGCCGCTTAACCGACGTAAAATATAAGTAAACTGAGCATTGAAATTGAGAAGAGTTTCAAGAAGTGTGGCTAGGATGTCGACTGTTCTGTGAAAAATTGACTTTGTTGGCCGATTTGGCATCTTATCGTTTGGTTGGAGATACAATATCTTATGACAGATTTGTGAATGCGCAACCTTATAATGTGGACAAAAGTGGTGAAATTGCCAAACTCTACTTCTATGTCACGCGGACCAATCAGATGATGAATTACTGGATGAGCGTTTCCTTCCATCACGAGGACCAATCAGAGGATAAATCTTAGGCTTCACCCAACAGATGGAAGTTGTCTAAAGGTCAAGTTAATACAAGTTTTGGTCACATGATCCTGGGATTATAAAAGGTCACCATTTTCTCTCTACCTTTAAATTTCTTCTATGGTCCTTTTCTGAATGTTGCTAGACGTGCACTTGCATCTGATCAGAAATAGTAGGACTGAAGAAATCAGATTCAGTTGTACATTCAAAAATCATTCCAGGGCAAGGATGTATTCAGTGACCACACACACACGGGGCTCGAATTCTCGAAACGATTTTGGACATCAATTGAAGATGCATCCAGAAGATAGTTATAACATAGAAAATCATTCGTATGTAAGGTAGGAAGAACTTACATCTAAATTTGTCAATACTCTGAAAACAGTTGAAAAACCACAAAACGCATCTCATTACAGCCTGTAGTGAACATCGAGAAGGAAGACTGGGCAATAAGAAATTATTTTCTGAATGCATGCTTGATCTAGACCGTTCTTTTAGAAAATCGAATGTTTGTAGAACGAGAGTGGTTTGTTAAAATGTGCGGGTTTGCAAATAATAACCTCAGAAATGGCCATAAGAAAAAGCGAAAACTTTTTATTGCATAATTTGTGTGTGCAGTCTGGTTTTGAAATCTGAAAGGCCTAAGAATTGCATTTTAACATGCATTTGTAAAGTGTGCTAAGGTAACAAACCTTAGTATAACGGGCTATAAGCGATGGTCCTGTATCAATCACGAAGGGAAAAATCGAGGATAACATGAATTGAGGTCAGCACTTGATCTGTAACCTCTCTCCAAACTCTTACACCACGCCATCGTGAGTGTATAAAAGAAAAGAACATTTATGAGACATTTGTGAACGTCAATGAATACCTGTATGTCATATTTGTATTTCAAGACAGGATCCAACATTATATCGCCATGCAGAATCAGTGTTGTGTTTGCCTTTTAAACATCTCAAAACCTCAAAGTCTAGCGTGTTTATCCTAGATCCGTCAATTAATATAAATACATCATATTTTTCAACCACGCGTATTCGTCAAAAATAGGTTTCCCATCAGTAGCTCAGATGATTACTTTATTTTGTGCTGGAGGTCGCAATATCTCACAAACATAAGTAAGAATGGACCTATGTAACAAATAAAGAGCCTAGTTCAAAAAGAATTACGACAATATTGTCCAATTGTCTCAAATTACTATGCACAATGGGACATAAAAAGGCAACCAATGGTCAAAAACACGATAGTCCGCATTCCTAGTGGAAAGATTTACTACTGGAAACTGTTGCCTTGCGTTTGAAATATCCGCCCATACGTTCAAGAGATGTCAACTCAATAAAGGTTATCGATAATCGATCCTAAGAATCTGCTTACACTTCGCTTCTCATAAGGAGTTGAATGCCGAAAAGGAAACGGAGTACGTTCTTGTTGAAAATGATTTATTGGTAGGAATGTAGGGAGCCGGAAGTTTTGCCATCAATGGAAACAATGGAACGTAAATCTTTATTTTTCCGGCAAGTTTATTTTGAGCATTGGTAAACAGATCAATGCGAGCTGCAGTTGCGGTACGCAGATGCAATCGTAACGTTTTAATCAGACAAATGAAAATCAATTACAATCAGACACGAGTTTATGATAATCTATACTTTCAACAGTGTTACCCAATCGAATAATGAACGAAAATCAATTTAGGAACTCTTTTAACGATCGGAGGTAATGTGTGCTAAGTTTAACTATTAAAGAGCGTTAAAGGGCAATCGCAGTTCATTAACGCAACTCTAATTTTAGTTCATACAATGGTAAAGATGAGATTTTACAGCTCTAATTTTACAGTTCATTCAATGAAAATATTGTGGCTGAATGAGTTTTTCTCTCTGTGCTCGCAACCTGCGATTCCTGTAGCTTGCCCTGGATGTACTTTTCCTGTGTCTCTTAAACGTTCCGTGAGTGGGTAGTTTGTTTGTCTTGTGTTTGCTGTTGCTTATCATGGTTCTTTCACCAGATAAACCAAACCAAGCAATAAGAAATATAAGAGAATTAACATCTTACTTTCATAAATTACTATTCCCAAACCTGTGTCATGCGACAAATAGCAATTGTCACAAACAATAAAAAATATTGGTCTATAAAATAGGTAAAATCTTTTGTAAGAGGTATAAATGCAAATTTGTAAGTGATGATCCGAAATAAATAGTAATGATAATACTAGTAATTGGTAATTTTTAGTTAACGTCGAATATTGATGATAATGAATATGAAAAAGGAATGCTACAAAATGCTTAACTATTCGTATCATTTTTATTAGCTACCGGAGCGTTGCGAGTTCGAAATACAAAGACAGTCGAGGGCAGTTGTACAATAAATCTGTTTCAGTCTCAAATGTCTTCTTGTGTGGAAGTTCGGATAGTGGGATGTCCTCTAAGGTACTGACCTCGTCAACTGACCATGGTACAAAATTATGACATTAATAAACTACCTACCTACACTATAATTCGTACTTTTACTCTTCATAAAATATTTCGTTCTTTGAGGTTTTTCTGCCAATCTAAATATAAGTGGCGGTAGTGTTTTTGTGGTACTTCAGGTACTCCAGACGTGACATCACTTAGCTTGTTTCCAAATACAATTTTATACCTTCGCCAACAGAAATTCGAACGAATGAATTTCGTATTTATGTACACTGAAGAGCCAAAACATTATGACCACCGACTCAATAACGCGTTGCGCCTCATTTGGCCTGCAAAACAGCTGCAACTCGCCTGGACATAGATGCCACAAATTCTTGGCACATGACTGGAGACAAATGGTTCCAAATATCTAAGCAACGGTCACGTAAAGTCGGGATACTTGGACATGGTGGTGTCTGAGCTCTTAGCTGCTGCTCTATGACACCCCAAATGTGCTCTATCGGATTAAGATACGGCGAGTTAAGTGGCCAGGATATTAAGTGGAATTCATCAGTATACTTCTCGAACCACTACAACACAATCCGAGCCTTGTGACATGAGGCGTTGTCCTGCTGGAAGATTCCATTTCCAGTTGTGAAGCCAAACGCTATGTAAGGGTGCAACTGATCCGCAATGAGGTTCAAATAGTTCGCAGCGTTCATGGTCTGTTCTACAACAACTACGAGACCCAAAGTTGCCCATGAGAACATCCCTCAAAGCATAATATCGCCGCCACCAGTTTGTGTATGACCTGCAGTACAAGAGGGTAGGAACTGTTCGCCTGGCAGACGGCGTACCCTAACACGACCATCGACGTGACGAATGAGAAATCGGTATTCATCTGACCAGGCATCTCTCTTCCACTCATCCATGGTGCAGTCTCGATGTTACCGAACCCACTGTAGGCGTAGTTGACTATGACGCTTGGTCAACAGGAGCACACGAGTGGGAAGTCTGCTGTACAGTCCCATATCCAACAGTGTCCGCTGAACTGTGTGTTCCGAAACACTTGCGCGTATTCGACTCTCAGCTGAGCCACTGTCTCGCGCCGATTTTGCTTTACCAAGCGGTACAGTCTCCGACGTCCTTATACTTTGATGACGCGTGGACGACCCACACCTTGGCGCCTACTGCTGGTGTCACCATCATTTCTCCACTTTGCATGAATACTAACAACGGCAGATCGTGAACAACCAACCAGTCCACGTTGGGTAGGTGTGGTGATTTGGAGAGTATGATGCCAGCTCAGGTGTTGCTTCATCATCTGACCGTGGTTCAAAATTACGAGGTGTTGTCCTCGGATCTTTCCCTTAAGGGACTGATCCCGGACCGTCGTCATTGGCCCGCTGTGTTTCTCTAGTACGACGTTAACTGAAATTACCATTACCATTACCTTTCACAATAGTAGAGATTAATATTATTTTCATACTAGCAAAATACCCGACCTTACTCGGTTTGAATTGGTTTACTCTAGATTGAAGAGATAATCAAAATATATAATGACACGTTTTTTGTAGAATAAAAATTTATTTTAACACCTTTCGCCATCTTTATATTTTCTACAACTTACTTTGGACACAAATCCTACACATGCATATCCATTCATGTAATACATTTCACATACATCGCACAGTTGCTGTCTGACAAAGCTACAAAATGACGAAAGGTGATACTAAGGTTACTACTATAAAAGACGATTTTGAGGGAGATTCGGAATTCCCTTTCTTAAGTTCTTTTCATGTTCAACTCAATTAATTAAAATTACGATTTATGGCGAGTGCTCTGGCACTCATAGTCAACAAAACAATATTTTTTTACTTGTGGCACTCTTGCCTCCGGTATGCGACATTGTGAAATTTTGCAATCTTCTCCTGTCATTATTACAACAAATTTTTTAATGTCGGAAAAAGTTTTAGTTTGGATTTTTAAACATTATTATTTTTTCAATAAAGCCATCATTCTTTCAATAACGGCATTATTCTTTCAATAACGGCATTATTCTTTCAATAACGGCATTATTCTTTCAATAATGGCATAAATACACTTAAAATTTACTGAAAATTTATACTGACTTACCTAACATTTTTAAGTCTAATACTTTGTGGTGCTGTTGCGTGTGATTAGAAGGAAAACACATTTATTAAAATAATAAATATTTAAAACAGGAAACAGCGAAGTAAAACAAAATAAAAGATGTCGCAAAAAAATTGTTCTAAAGATATTAATTTGTGATTCAATTTTATCTCTTGATCTCGCACAGTTGCCACAACTTACAACTAAAAGTGTATAAAATTTAGATATGTGAAATTAATTCAGAGCGAAAGAACCAGAAAAAATATCACTGCTCGTGCGATCTTGTTCATTCTCGTTTCATTGAAAAATATCGTCTGTCCCAAATATTCGGAAATCGTTTTCATTGCGCAAAGAATAAAAATAAGACTCGAAATAAATGAAGTATCAGAGATGAAATTCCATAAAAAAAAATAATAATTTTTTGAAGAATAATTGCTTTTTTAGCAGTACTGGTAAAGCAATCGAAGTAATCGTAATATTCAATAGACATTCCAATTTTTCCAAAACTACCAAATTATGGTTGATTTAAGTATACTTACTCAGGTGTTTTAGCATGAAACTCAACTAAATATAATAATAAAGAAATGTTTAATATTGCATTCGCTAAAGTAATAGATAATGTATGAAATAAAATACAATGCAATCAAATATCTGGAATACAATTCATGTGATGTCTACACAAACACACAAACACAAAATCGAGCATAGAACAGAAAGACGGACAGACAGACTTTCGCAACCAATTCCACTCACTAAATCAAGATAAGTACTCACTGTATGCAAATTTTCATGAAAATATCTCAAATCGCGTGGACGTGTATAGGGCACAACATACAGACAGACAGACGGACGGACAGACAGACACCAAACGAGAAAAAAGCGGATTCGGCATCAGAAGGGTCCAAAACGGATAGAAAACTTGAAATGGGTCGAAAATATTGAATGTACAAACAAACACTCCATTCTTATTTATATAGATTACATCGTGGATTTAGAAAAAAGGGCATGAAGATCTAAAAGATAGTTTGAGACTAAATGTATAAGCTTAGTTCTTTTTTCTGATATTTGTTTGATCTATAAATACATACTGTAATCATAATGTTGGTATCTTTTGTTATAGTGTAATCATAATTTTTTTTTACATTTTGTTATGCTGTAAGCATAATTTTATGAATCTCTTTTTCTGGGCCCTGTGTGTTGTATGCTTTGAGAGGCTTTTTGTGTCAAGCTAAATGTAGTTGCGGCGGAACTTATTTTTTGTACGTACTGTGGATAATTTTTGTTTTTCGAATAGGATATCAGCACGTCGTCTCAATATGTTTCAAATAATAAATTTCAAAATAAGAAATGATATTTGATTGGCCAGCGCCAATTAGATTAAAATCCAAACGTTGCACAGTGTGTAATTTTTTATTCTAGGAGGGCAAAATTTATTTTTCTAACTGTCTCAGATAGTCAAAAAGACATCATATCTTAAAAGAAGTATGTCCTCATAGCAAAACCATGGTTATATTTTTCTAAATAATTCCTCCTAATATATTTTATTTGACCCCTTTATATTTGACATACATTGACGAGCCAAAACATATGACCATCCCCACATTTTTCAATGAACTCTTCTGGATGACGTGGAGGGCACGTGAATAAGTAAGAATGGTATTTAACTGCTGCTGGAGAAGGTAAGTAATCATTCTTGCACTTTTGGGAGTGATGGGAAAGGCTGCTGATCTAAGCGAATTTGATAGAGGGCAGATCGTAATGGCCTGAAGACTCGGAACGAGTATCACCTAAACTGCACGACTGATAAGTTGTTCACGATCTGCCATTGTTAGTATTCATGCAAAGTGGATAAATTACGGTGACACCAGCAGTATACGCCAAGGTGTGGGTCGTCCATGCCTCATCAAAGAAAAAGGACGTCGGAGACTGTCCCGCTTGGCAATCAATATCGGCGCGATACAGTGGCTCAGCTGACAGCCCTATACAATACAAGTCCAAGCGAAAGAGTTTCGAAACACACAGGTCAGCGGACACTATTGGATATGGGACTATGCAGCAGACTTCCCACTCGTGTGCCCCTGTTGACCAAGCGTCATAGTCAACTACGCCTACAGTGGGTCCGGGAACATCGAGACTGCACCATGGATGAGTGGAAGAGAGATGCCTGGTCAGATGAATACCGATTTCTCATTGATCACGTCGATGGTCGTGTCAGGGTACGCCGTCTGCCAGGCAAACAGTTCCTACCCTCTTGTAGCAAGTCATACACAAACTGGTGGCGGCGGTATTATGCTTTGGGGATGTTCTCATGGGCAACTTTGGGACCCGTAGTTGTTGTAGAAAAGACCATGAACGCTGCAATTTATTTGAACATCTTTGCGGATCAGTTGCACCCTTATATAGCGTTTGTCTTCCCAACTGGAATCTTCCAGCAGGACAACGCCCCATGTCACAAGGCTCGGATTGTGTTTTAGTGGTTCGAGGAACATACTGAGGAATTCCACTGAATGTCCTGATCACCTAACTCGCCGAATCTTAATCAAATAGAGCACATTTGGGGTGTCATGGAGCGTCGGCTCAGAGCTCAAACACCACCATGTCCGAATATCTTTACTTTGCGTGACCGCTGCTTAGGCATTTGGTACAACCTGTCTCCAGTCAGTCATGTACCAAGAACTTGTGGCCTCTATGCCCAGGCGTTAGAGCTGTTTTGCTGGCCGAAGGAGACGCAACGCGTTATTGAGTAGGTGGTCATAAGGTTTTGGCTCTTCAGTGTATAGATAAAAGGTAATATTAATATCACACATGCATCAATTACAAAAAATCTTAACCCAGGAATTTTAAGTCAAATGTTTGTTTGTTTTTCTGTTAGAAAAAAATGACAGTTCGATTCTAATATTTTCGGGTGAATAAAAGAAATAAGATAACTTGCAAGGTCCATTTTTATCTTTTCCGTACCTTTTGCCCTTAATAGCTCAAACACCTTTTTTTGCTCCGTCGTATACTGGTAATTGTAATGGTAATTTTTAGTAAACGTCGTAGTAGAGCAACACAACGGGTTATTGACAACGGTCCGTGATCAGTCCCTTAAGGGAAAGATCGGACGACAACACCTCGTAATTTTGAAACACGTTCAGATGACGACCGTCGTATACTATAACGTCCTATACTGGTAAAGCTTCGTCATCTGATCGTGGTTCAAAATTACGAGGTGTTGTCTTCGGATCTTTCCCTTAAGGGACTGATCCCGGAACGTCGTCAGTAGCCCGTTGTGTTGCTCTAGTACGAGGTTAACTAAAATTTACCAAATTACCTATACTGGTAAGAAGGAATGGAAGTCATCATAACTAAAGTATTCTAATGGTTCAAGATTAGCACAAGACTATTCTGGTAATACATAGAAGCGGGTACACAAAATATGACTTTTGTTTGAGAAATTAAGGATGGTGTTGGAACACACAAGTTCAACGTGCATTAGCCTCCACGTACATGACGGTATTTGGTTAGATTGGTTTGGACTTCGCAACCATCTGGTTTCTAATCTGTGACTACCGGGTCGCGGTAACTTGGTTGGAAGAGTTGCTAACGTCGTAATAGAGCAATACAACGGGATTGTTGGAGACTGTCCGGGATAATTTAGGATTTGTTGTGGCCTTAAATGTCTTCACGTTAGCGTGGTTTGGAAGTTTGGGGAATGGGGTACGATCTCTGGTGTGATCTCGTTATCCAACCATGGTTCAAAATTAAATGATGCTGTCTTGTGAGAGCCGTTACAATCTAAAACATGGGTAATAATTGGTAATTTTTAATTATCTTCGTACTAGAGCAACACAACGGTTATTGACGACGGTCCGGGATCAATCCCTTAAGGGAAAGATCCGAGGTCAACACCTCGTAATTTTGAACTACGGTCAGATGACGTGGCAACACCTGAGCTAGCACCCCACTCTCCAAACTTCCACACCAACCCAACGTGAGGACTTTCGGCCACAACATATTTAAGGTGCACCAGCCGCCTCTACACCATACACTTACAAACATCCATGCCCAGGGATCAGGCCATCGAATCAGGGACCTTCCTATCCAGAGGCTAACACCTTAACCATTATACCGGTTGGTCGGCCTCTAAAACATGGTATGATACGTAGATATTTTAATTAACGTCGTACTTGGGCAATACAAGGGGTTATTGGAGACAGTCCGGGGTCATTTAGAATTTGCTGTGGCCTTAAATGTCTTCACGTTAGCGTGGTTTGGAAGTTTGGAGAATGGGGTGCGAGATCTGGTGTGACCTCGTCATCTGACCGTGGTTCAAAATTAAGTGGTGCTGTCCCGTGAGAGCCAAGCGCTGCTCCCATCAAACTCCATTGCAATCTAAAACATGGGATGATACGTAGATATTTTAATTAACGTCATACTTGGGCAATACAAGGGGTTATTGGAGACAGTCCGGGGTCATTTAGGATTTGCTGTGGCCTTAAATGTCTTCACGTTAGCGTGGTTTGGAAGTTTGGAGAATGGGGTGCGAGATCTGGTGTGACCTCGTCATCTGACCGTGGTTCAAAATTAAGTGGTGCTGTCCCGTGAGAGCCAAGCGCTGCTCCCATCAAACTCCATTGCAATCTAAAACATGGGATGATACGTAGATATTTTAATTAACGTCATACTTGGGCAATACAAGGGGTTATTGGAGACAGTCCGGGGTCATTTAGGATTTGCTGTGGCCTTAAATGTCTTCACGTTAGCGTGGTTTGGAAGTTTGGAGAATGGGGTGCGAGATCTGGTGTGACCTCGTCATCTGACCGTGGTTCAAAATTAAGTGGTGCTGTCCCGTGAGAGCCAAGCGCTGCTCCCATCAAACTCCATTGCAATCTAAAACATGGGATGATACGTAGATATTTTAATTAACGTCATACTTGGGCAATACAAGGGGTTATTGGAGACAGTCCGGGGTCATTTAGGATTTGCTGTGGCCTTAAATGTCTTCACGTTAGCGTGGTTTGGAAGTTTGGAGAATGGGGTGCGAGATCTGGTGTGACCTCGTCATCTGACCGTGGTTCAAAATTAAGTGGTGCTGTCCCGTGAGAGCTAAGCGCTGCGCCCATCAGACTCCATTGCAATCTAAAACATGGGATGATACGTAGATATTTTAATTAACGTCATACTTGGAATACAAGGGGTTGTTGGAGACAGTCCGGGGTCATTTAGGATTTGCTGTGGCCTTAAATGTCTTCACGTTAGCGTGGTTTGGATGTTTGAAGAATGGGGTGCGAGCTCTGGTGTGACCTCGTCATCTGACCGTGGTTCAAAATTAAGTGGTGCTGTCCCGTGAGAGCCAAGCGCTGCTCCCATCAGACTCCATTGCAATCTAAAACATGGGATGGTACGTAGATATTTTAATTAACGTCATACTTGGGCAGTACAAGGGGTTGTTGGAGACTGTCCGGGGTCATTTAGGATTTGCTGTGGCCTTAAATGTCTTCACGTTAGCGTGGTTTGGAAATTTGGAGAATGGGGTGCGAGCTCTGGTGTGACCTCGTCATCTGACCGTGGTTCAAAATTAAGTGGTGCTGTCCCGTGAGGGCCAAGCGCTGCACCCATCAGACGCCGTTGCAATCTAATACATGGGATGGTAGGTAGATATTTAATAACATCGTACTAGAGCAATACAACGGGCTATTTTAGACGGTCCGGGATTAACATAATACGGTAATGATCCGAGGACAACACCACGTAATTTTGAACCATGGTCAGATGACGAGGTCACACCTGAGCACCACTCTTCAAACTTCCACACCACGCCTACGTGAGGAAGTTTGACGCGGGTACTAAATTCTGGATTCAGTGGAGCTAGTCTCCTGGATTCGTTAAGGATATTTCCCTTGGGAGATCGATCCCGGATCGTCGTCAATAGATCGTTGTGTTGCTTCAGTGCAACGTTAATTGAAATAACTACCTAGCTGGATTTTGTTGAAGGAAGTATTCTAATACTGCTTTCAAATTTGAATAATTTGTTTATAATTTCTTTCAATACGGAACATAAAAATTTCTGTGGCATATCTCTCACTATGTCACTTGGCACACTTCAAATATTCGGGACGTAAAAATTATTCTCCAAAATCTGAGTATACGTATACTGTTTCGATTGCTAAATTAAAGTTTTTCTATATATAATCTTTACCAGACAGTAAACTCTGGTTTCATAGTGACTCGTTTGTATTCGTAGCATAAATATTCGAATACTACCTATGAATTTGAATAATTTATTCATTTTTTGTCGTGAATACGTCTTTAAAATCGGAACAGTTCAGGGGCATGCATGAGGAGATAGTGTCGTGTAGACAAAGGAAATCCATTATTCGCATGACCTTTTGACGGAGTGCGCAGGTGCACTGAGCGCTCGGGGGAGGGAGGTTCGCAATATATTGGAATTTCATGATGCTGGGAGAGATTTGGGCCAGTGTTACTTTGGACTGTGTAAGTAGTGTCTTTCGAAAGTTTCCGAACTCCACTACAATTAATGGTGTACAACAATCGCTCACGAAAAATATTACATGCACCAGTGAAATTAGATTCTGAAAATCATTGAATTTGGTTGTTTCAAAACTGAAGACACTGCATTCACCTTTCCATTGCCACGTTTGCGTCGGAAACATTTTCTCCAATCTGCGCTAGGATGTCAAAAAACCTAACATTGAAACAGAAGGATCGAAGGTGATGACAATATAACCATCTGCACACAATATTCCATGCACCTACCTATAAAATTAAATTTTAAAAAATCACTGAATTTGGCTCTTTTAAAACTGAAGACACTGCATGCACTTTTCCATTGCCACGTTTGCGTCGGAAATATTTTCTCTAAGTTGCGCTAGGGTGTCGAAAATCTGAAACAACAATCGAAAGAGATGACAATATAACATCTGCACAAAAAATTCCATGCACCTGAGAAAAAATTCATGGCGACAGCATCTGATCATTGAACCCGAGTACCTACGATCTTCGACGGGTGATTCCAAAATCTGGCGAGCCTTTCACGGAATTCTTGCGACCTTCATCCCGAAACCAATTCCTTTTACAGCTGTTACAGTTTCCTCTTTCTTTTTACTTCCGAAAATCGATTTTTCTGTCCCGAAACCCTTTCGGGCCTCCTGTGTGTGTCTGACGAGCGGAATCGATGTGTTTGTTAGACAAGGCTAAGCCAGTGGGACGGAAAATTCGTGCTGTTTTGTCTCTCAGATCAGGCTTGCGGAGTCTCGGAAAACACGCATCGTCGAAATTCGAAGGCGAGTGTTAGAATATTTCGTTTAGCGAATCCAGGCGACTAGACACTGTGGAACTATCTTACCGTTTGGGAAAGGTGTGTAGGGTCAGGCGTGGTAATTGTAAACAAGGGGTAATTGTAAACAAGCTATACAAGCTCCCACGTGAAATTCCGAGGAACTAAAAAGTTGTGAAATACAATAGCTGGTAACCCTGAGGATGTAATATGGTGATCCCGTATTTCTTTGAACCACAGCTGATAGCAATATGTTTAGTTGAAAAAATTGTGGTTGAAAAATTTGGGTTTTAAAGTTGTGTGTTGCATTTTCTGCTGCCCTATGTAATATATTGAAAAATATGTTGTTCCAATTCTTTTCCACGGTCAGTATGTTTCTATCGAACATAAAATCATTGACTTTTTCTTCTAGGAACTTTAATGGACTTACAGTTGAATGTTTACAATTCCCCCATATTTTTCAAGGGATGGGGGAGTTGTAAACATATTTGCCAAAAGTTTCATTCAATTTGGATGGAAAACCAATGTGTTTTTCCGTGTAATTTTGTATTTAATCGTATTTAGTACGTTTTAATTACGTTTTATTGCCTTTTTCGTGTTCTTGGGGAGCAGAAAGACTGATTTACTAAAATTTCACCATATGGGGAAGTTCTTACAACTGACCAAGTACTGTCACTCTTGAAGGACGCAGAAGAGAAAAAGGAAAAAAGGAAGCCGAGTGAGAAAAAAGTGAAAGAGCCAGGAGGGTAAGCAAGAAACCAAGAAAGAAGCAAATGAAAAGGAAAGCAGAACTCGAGGCCAGCGTGGATGAGGAACTATTGAAAGAATTGACTAACATTGACGGTAAAGAGTTTGAAGTTCTCCAAACATTCAAGCAAAATATAAAAGATTAGCTTGTAGGGAAAGTTAAATATTTTGGAGCCTTTCATGGAAGAAACGACAACGTTTCTTTTTATAGGTGTTGAGGGGGGAAGAGAAAGAAAACTCATTTTCGTATGTATGTAGGGTGGATGTCGTTCAGAAGAGTTTGAGATCACCGGACTCAAATTCATCGACTAAATTCGCTGTGGTTGAAAAACACAAATTCTGTGTTACCAAAGACCATGGCAAATCAATTTTATCTACCTCAACCTGCAGCAAAGAAATCTGTAAAGAAATTTTCCAATTTGAGGGCACTATTGATGGGTAAGAAATGCAATGTTTGTTTGTTTTTTGTACCTAAGTTTGTATTTTTCAATTTTCAGTTTTTTCTTTTTAATTTTGTAATTTTCTGTTTTTTTACACCAAATACATTTTTTGTTCAGTAAATGTTTGAATTATTTATTCTTATGTATTTCTGGAAGTTCACCTCATGATCAATGCAACTTTCAAGTGTCAGTATATTTTGCTGGGGTAAGAAATCGGAGTATATGGTAAGTCTAAAGATCAAAACGGGGTTATTGTAAGCATGGTATTAAAAGGGTAAAAATACCATTTGAGTTCCTTCTACTGCGATGACTACTGCTTATGCTGTCACTTGTTCAATATTCAATATCACGAGGAAAATCGTTGTTTACAATCACCCCTACTTTCAGGGGTAATTGTAAATACGTGGGGTAATTGTAAACAGACGAGTACGGTGTTAAATTTCTTTTCTGGAATCTTCGTACTAATTAAATGTCAAAGCAGAATACTTTATTACTTTATCAAGAGTTTTAAAATAGGGATTGAAAGTGAACATACAAATTATGTTTACAATTACCCCGCCTTACCCTATATTCTCATATTCTGTCCATAAACTTTACGTTTAGAAGAATTGAAAAGACCCTGCAACAGTGGTAATCGAATGAAATATGCATTAAATGGACAAAAGTATTTGGACACTGCAGATTTTCGGAAGAGGATCCATCTTAGGCCCGGTGCACACATCCGGTTTTTCAACGTGCGGCAACGCAAGTGCGGTCCGAGATACATTAGATCCAATGGAGTAAGTGCACACATGCCTCCGGCGAAGCTGCGGCGACGCACGTTCAACTTGAGTGCAATTTGCACCGCAGTTCCCCACGGCATACCGTTACGAAATAGAATAATAAAGCACTTTTCTGAAAAACATGCAGTGTCAAAATACTTTTGTTCATATAGTGTAAGTTCCGTAATGAAAGGAAATTTGTAGATTGTGTCGGAGACACAAACCGTAGATTTGTCGTGTAAGCTTGAACCTGTTGGTTAATTTTTTGGGGGTTTATGGAGGACCATATTTGGCCATGCTTCTCCAGAAACAAGACGCGTAATATCAAGTAATAGACATATACACAATGAATGGTAATGGTAATGGTAATTTTAGTTAACGTCGTACTAGAGCAACACAACGGGCTATTAACGACGGTCCGGGATCAGTCCCCTAAGGGAAAGTTCCGAGGATAACACCTCGTAATTTTGAACCACGGTCAGGTGACGAAGCAACACTTGAGCTGGCACCCCACTCTCCAAATTTCCACGCCAACCCAACGTGAACACACAATGAAAGTTTTACTGATACAGAAGGGTAGAGAGAAATACACCCAGAGAGGAATTCTTTGACAGGAATCGAACCTGCGACGCCTACAACTCGAATATTGCTAGCGCAGTGAGCAGGCCCACTGAGTTACAACGACCCTGGACCTGGTGTTGATCGGGTTTTAAGGGTTTTATGGTGCAAGGGCCATATTTGGCCATGCTGCGTCAGATACAAGACATACAATATCCAGTAATAGCAATGGTAATGGCAATTTTTAATTAACGTTGTACTAGAACAATACAAAAGGCTATTGACGACGGTTCAGGTAGTGGTAATTTTTTAATTAACGTCATACTAAAGCAACACAATGGGCTATTTACGACGGTCTGGGATCAATCCCCTAAGGGAAAGACCCGAAGACAACACCACGGTTAGATGACAAGGCAAAACCTGAGCTGGTACATCACTTTCCAAACTTCCACACCAACCCAAAGGACTTTCGGCCACGACAGATTGAAGGTGTACCATCCACCTCAACACCTTTACCACCAGACCGGTTCATGATTAACCCCCTAAGGGAAACGTCGTACTGAGACTGAAGAGAAATGCACCCAGGGACGAATGCACTGCCAGGAATCAAACCTGGGCCTTGTAGTTGGATAGTGGAATAAATGAAGCAGCCTTGAACGACTGTTTGAATATTTATTCAGTTTGAACGGTTAAAGGGGTTCGATATTAATATTGAAGGATAGTTTTATTGGTCATTGGTTCTTGGTCATTTTTAACGTCGTACTAGAGCAACACAGCAGATTATTGACGATGGTCTGGGATTAATCCCCTGGGGGAAAGATCCGAGGACAACACCACGTAATTGTGAACCACGGTTAGATGACGAGGCTAATACCTTAACCTCCAGACCGGTTGGTCGGTGATAGTTTTATTGGTAATTTGGTAATTTTAGTTTAACGTCGTACTAGAGCAACACAACGGGCTATTGACGACGGTCCGGGATCAATCCCTTAAGGGAAAGATCCAAGGACAACACCTTGTAATTTTGAACCACGGTCAGATGACGAAGCAACACCTGAGCTGGCACCCCACTCTCCAAACTTCCACACCAACCCAACGTGAGGACTTTCTGCCAAAATAGATTTATAGTTCACCAGCCGCCTCTACACCATACGATTACAAACATCTATGCCCGGGCCCGGAACCTTCCGATCTAGAGGCTAACACCTTAACCACTATACCGGTTGGTCGGCTATATCAATATTGAAGGATAGTTTTATTGGTCATTGGTTCTTGGTCATTTTTAACGTCGTTCTAGAGCAACGCAGTGGGCTATTGACGACGGTCCGGTATCAATCCCTTGGGAGAAAGATCCCAGGACAACACCACTTAATTTCGAAACACGGTTAGATGATGAGGGTAGCACCTTAACCTTCAGGCCGGTTGGTCGGCGATAACTTTATTGATTAAAGGCCTATAATTACAGCATGGTTCGGTGGCTTTCGAATGACAACACTTATAAGCAGTCCTCACTCCACGCAATCTAAAGTTACATTGACCCAAAGCGCACCAAGCTTTGTAGAATGTAGACATACTAGTCCTGTCACGCTCCCCAAGATTCCTGGCACTCGGTACGAAGGTCATAAAATACGGGTATCCTTTGTCTACACGACGCAATATTTATCTTCTGGATGTTTCTTTTAGTTATGAAATCATAGAATTTTATATTTATTTATACAGTCGAACCCCATTACAGTGAACTGCCACCAGACCCAGTAAAAAGTGCAATATAACCGATGGTTCACTATATCCAATTTTGTTGACACATAAAAATTTCTTAGCATTTGATGGTGGTTTTGTTGAAAACAATCATTAGGATATAATACAATTTACTAAAATAAGTTATTAAATTCGTAAATAAACAATTTTTATCTTGTTTATTAGAATTAAAGAATTCAATAGTTTTACTTACTTTTATTTTTATTACTTTGGAAACAATTCGTTAGTTTGGATTGGGTATATTTCGATTTTAAGATGGTTCATCAATTTTTTTTATCGACGATTACGAAGCATTACATAGTTTAATCGTCCACATTTTCCGTAGGAAAAAAAAATTATTTAGAATTACCTTTCAAAATCCGGAAAAATATTTGTGGTAGGGAACATTTAGTTCACTTTAAGCAAACTTCCATTTTCTCAGTTGTTCACGAAAGCGTTCAAAATAACATTAGTTAAATAGTTCAGTCGGGACTAATAAAAAAAGTTCACTATAGCGGGGTTCGACTGTATTTGGTTAATGTCACATCACTTTTTCTTCAATCGTTCCATTCAAGTCTTACATTTTTGACATTCGTTGAAACAGCAAAATATTTTTCCGATGCATGCAACTGTTTAAATTCAGTGTGTTTCAAAACAAAAGTTCAGTGATTCGCTTTAAAATATATTTTACAGGTGCATGAAGTGTTTTTTGCATGTTTCTTGTCATAATTGATCAATTTTAGTCTTACGTTTTTGGCTTCCTTGCGCAACAAAAAGGGAAATATTTCCGATGCATACATAGCTATTGTAAGGTACATATATACACTATATATTTAGTTTAAACGTAACATTTAATGAAGGATTTTTTAACATTCAATTTTACAGGTCCATGAAATATTTTATGCATATGCTGTATAGATTAATTTCGGTTCCATTTCAGTCATCTAAGAGTAACTAAGTGCAAAATATTTTAGTGATGTATGTATAGCTAGCTGTTAAAGGTGTCTAATTTAAAACATCAAAATTCAAATTCATTTCAAAAAGCAATTTTACAAGTTAACAGCACCAATTTACAGTAGTTCTTTTGTAAATTTCACACATTCTGTTGTATGCCCTTTACAACAGAACAAAACCAAAATTCAAACGTGACAAATACATGAATCAAATACGGCGAAATAATTTGTTACTTTACGATCGTGTTTTGTGATGGCTTATGATCTTAACAAGCACAGAAAACAGAAAGTGAAGTGGATAAACAGTGTAGTAACACAAGAGAATAACTGAGCCTATTCAGAGATTCATTGAAATAATATTAATATTCGCATAAGTGTTCATAATTTTCGGTGTATTAATGATTACCTAAGTTTAAGAGAGATCTTCCTTCAATTTTTCCCGAAAACAATCACAGCAAAAAGAGATAAGCATAAGAAAGTTATTGCTACAGAAATTTTATATTTTGTAAATCTTTCAATAAAGCATTTCACACAGGTTAAAGTCAAATTATGCTTCAAACTGATACAAGTTCCCGTAAATGACAGTTTGGAACAGGATTAATTTTATCTTCTAATTAACACTTCCACTTTACACGATAGCATAAAACAAATTTTTCTTTTGGGAGATCATTGACTATCAACTAGGGATGCGACATCGACTCGTTTGAACTTAAAACTCGTTTAGGAACTAGTGATGCTACCTCGACAGCAAAACATCGATGTTTTTAAAATTCAGCGTATTTAAACTCCCCCCCCCATTTCTTAAAACTAGCCATGCTACATCGACAGCAAAACATCGATGTTTTGAAACTTCAAAGCTAAAAATTAAAACATCGATGTTGGTAATACATCGCACCAAAACCATCGATGTTTTTAAAATTCAGTGTATTTAAACTTTTTTTTCCCATTTCTTAAAACTGGTTTAACACCTAGTGATGCGACATCGACAGCAAAACATCGATGTTATGACACATATATGTTCAAAATTAAAACATCGATGTTGATCGCCCCCAAACCATCGATTTTTGTAAAATTCAGTGTATATAAAATTTTTTCCCCCATTTCTTAAAATTGGTTTAGTAACTAGTGATGCGACATCGGCTCTAATGCATCGATGTTTTTATAAAACATCGACATCGATGTCGCATCTCTACTTTTCTGGCCCTTCACTCTTGTCCACTTTGGTCTATAAGTATGTTCAATTTGCTGATTATGAAAATTACGCAACTTTGTTAATTTTAAAATTTTTAAAACGATACTTTTTCATTTAAAAATAAAACATCGACAACGTAAAAACATCGACAAGTATAAACATCGATGTTACAAAAACATCGACGTTAAAAACATCGATGTTTTTTAAAAAACATCGATGTTCTGAAAACATTGACATCGATGTCACATCCCTACTATCAACTCGATGCTTTTTAATAGCGTAAAGTAAATAATTCGTTAGAACGGTTTGCAAAAAGGAGCTATGTTTATAAACGTGTTCATTGCAGGAGACGAAAGGATGAATCCACCTCCTCTGTTTCCACGTCACTTCCACGGTCGATTCATTCTTACGTAGCGCCATTGACGTCATTTTACCGATCTTCACTCTTTTCTGACCTGTCATAGAGTGAAATGCAATCTGCTGTTATCGGAACGGAGAATTTTAGATAACTTGCCAGCGGTACCACCTGCCTCTCGTTCGTTATGCTACAATAAACTAGACTTCGAATTTTAAGCTGATGTTCGAGACTTAGCTGAAAAAATGAATACAGTCAAGGATGATGCTAAAACGATCAAAACAGACGTGGAAGTGCATACTCAGAACCCCATTCACCAGTGCGAGTTCAAATGGAACATTGACAACGCTACTAAGTTCTCGAGGAGACTGAACAGCCACGAATTCCCAGACGAGTCAAGCTGCAAGCCGAGGTTCCGGATAGTGGCTAAATTCAACGAGAAGTACCCGGAAATCTGTAACGTCAACATCGGAGTCCAACGAGTGGATGACGGCAAAGAAGTGATCTACATGAGCGTTGAGATCTCTCTGGTGAGCTTAAAGGGCGTCCCTTACCGCACCAAGAAGCTAAATTACACAAGCTGCAGTGACGGGAGTCCAAATTACTGCTTTTCGGAACTGTTTACCACTTCTGCTGACACCGTGACGTTCCCGACTTCAATTTCTTCCGATGACAGGTCTGAGGTTTCTCAAGCGAGAAGGCGAGGCCTTGTTGGTTCCTACAAGCATGAAAACGAGGTCTTCGTTTTGCCGGATGACCGTCTTGTTGTCCAAGGTACCATCAAATCGTACGGTTGCTGCGTTGTTACGGAAATCCTCCCACCTAAGAAAATCCAGGACAACTACGAGCAAATGTCGCACGTCTCCCAACTGCTGCAGGAATTGCAGACTGCTTACGAAAAGCAAGAGCTCACCGACGTCGAATTGATCGTCGAAGGCGAGACGATCCATGCCCACAGATTCGTTCTGAGTCTACGATCTCCCGTCTTCAGGCGTATGTTCGAGTACGAAACTCAGGAGAAGGAGAGTGGTAAAGTCTACATTACCGACATGGAGAAGCAGGTGGTGGACGACTTCGTGTCGTACTTGTACACCGGGGTCGTGAAAGAGGAATCGTGGGCTTTTATGTGCGCGTTGTACTCAACTGCAGAAAAGTACGAGGTGCATTTTCTTAAGACGGCGTGTTCTTCGATTTTGACCAATCTCATCGACCGGTATTCTGTGTGTGGAATTCTCGAACTAGCTGATCTGTACCACGACGAGTGTCTCAAGAGAGTGGCTATGGAGTACATCACTCAATACTTTTCGAGAATTAAAGATAATGATGAGTGGCGATCCATAATAAGTCATAATCCAAAGCTCGCTGGAGAAGTCTTATCGGCAGTTAGTGAAAATAGCAGGGGGAAACAGTTCTAAATTGACACCTGCTGAACATTATATTTGAAATTGTACAGTGCAGTGATTTCATATAAACTCTTAAATTTCATGAATTTGGGATTTAATTTATATCATATTCTGTTGTGTTTACTCAAGTGAAAATTCGTGCATATCTGATTGAAAAAAGGTGTGTACTATATAGAACAAAAAATTATACATTATTTTACATTCCAGAGATTGTATAACAATGTGCAAGTTAGTTTATTTCTAAATGCAAACAAAATTAAACTTGTAACGGTGCGTGAAAATATGTTTGCAAGTGAAAATATTTTTATTTTAAGGGTTAAAGAATTATATTTTAACATTATGTTGATTGCTTAGCGGTTATCTAATCTGTGTCACGACAAACGGATTTTTCACATGTACAGATTTACTTGAAACTAATTGGTAAAACGATAATTTCAATTGAAAACTCTTTTTATGAAGTGTATTTATGAATCTGTAAATAAAATTTGTTCTTCGATTTAGATTACATGTTTCTCTAGTGTGCCTTAGGTATTTTAATTTAAATATATTCTTGATTCTATAAAGTTAATGAAGTATCGCATGATTGCAAACTTTAATTTGGATATCCATTTTATTACATTTATGTTTAATATATTAAATTCTAAGTTCTTTTTAAATTTTATCAACTTCTTTGTTAATTTTTGGTGCATAATTCAGACCAAACAGTATTTCTTGCAGTGTTCAAGTTTGATTTGTCAGAAACCTGCTATTTGTTGCATGCTTGCAATCAAGATTTTAATAGAAATTTACATAAAAAAAGTTTGTATTTTTTATTTAATTAAAATCTTTTTATTGATTATTGCTTGCTTGTAATGGCAACACTGAAAACAATGGTATCTTTTAAATTCTAAACACAAATGTTATTATTAAATTATGCTTGTTGCTTTTATTTTCTAAGCAAATTCATCTAAAAATTTAAATGTAGAATAAACAATACATCTACAAAAATAACTATGCACTAAATAATTATAGAAAAGAAATCATTTTCTCGGCAAAATGTTATATAATACTCACAATTTATCTACAGAATTTCTATTGATCTTCTGAAATTACAGATAATTTGTTTTCTGCTTAGAATTGTTCATAAAGTACCCATTAACACAGTTGCTTTTAGCAAACATTAAATTTCTAAGGTTTGATTTTTTGCTGTAGATGTCCTAGTATGTGTCGAGATTTTTAACACATTTAATACTTAATCATAATTTCTAAAAAGAAATTTAAACTGCTGGCAATGTGTGCTTTTTTTGTCAGGATTCAACAGTCATTCAGTCTTAGAGTTTTGTAATGACAGAGTTTCAGAAAAACTTGTTTACCCCCTCTTTATTTAGAATTAAATTTCCATCATAAGTAAAATTTTGAACTCATTCAGATATACGTACATGTGGTGCCATCTCTTATTCTTCTATATAACCAAATGTGAACAATTCTATGGAGAATAAATATCTTAACCATTCGTGCTGCCATCTAACGGTAAACAGTAAAACATTTGAAATTAAAACCATTACGATGTTACTCAGTAAGAAACTACATAATATTCGAAAATATCGAAACGATTCATTCTGACAATTCCTTCTAGGTGCAACTTTTTGTCTCGGAATGAAAAACATAAAATTCCTGAAAAATATATACCAATATGCAAAAGATTAAAACATACAAACAGAAACGAAATTCCGATGACAAAAGCAGTTCTGAAAAACGAAAGTTGTGCACAATGTCGAATTTTGACTTCCTGAGCTGAAATAAAGAATTAAATCAATAATAAAAAATAAATAATATAAAGAATAAAGAATGAAATAAAATTCGAAAGGCGATAATGATTTATGAACTTTAGTAATGCTCAAATATGACCACGACATTTCCATGTATTAACTCAAATACACAAACCCTGTGAAACGTGCTTCCTTGTCAATATTCAGTTATTGCAATATTCGCTTTTCGCCTTACTCACCTACCCGTTTGGTTTGCTTCGCAAACCAACACTTTTTTGCAGATCAACACTCCTTTCGCAGAGTCAATCTCCTGCGACGGCGAAACCTTCTTAATAATTAGTATGATCCTGATTTGACTTTTCGGTCCATGACGTCACAGCGAGGGCTTCGCTGCCTGTTCGCTGACGCTCGCAAACCAACACTCTTTTCGTATGTGTGTGATTTCGAATTTATTTTTTTACTTATTTTTTTTTTTACTTACAACAAAGGACCAGCCTTGTTGGGCTCGAGCCTGTAGCTGGTCGTCAATATTTGTATTTGTATGTGACGTCACAGCGACAAAGACCGTTTCACGTTACCCTCTGCGCGATCAACAATTTGTACACTTTCACTAAATTATACTTTTGATCCCATCGAATTCATAAATGAACCAATTTAAAAAATAATTATACCATTAGAAAGATTGCATCTAAGCTTTTACGTGGTATTTTCAAATGTTTAAACTAATAGTATTGGGCAATAGATATGACAGTTTTAGTTTCGTATCGGAAATTACGATCTAAAAGTTCCGAAAATTGTATGACCAACTTTTAATTGCATCGACTTTATTTATAAACCAATTTAAAAAATAATTGTTCCATAATAAAAAGTACATTCTAAGGCTTTCATTGTTATTTTTAACTTTAAAAAATAATAGTATTAAGCAGCTATGACAGTTGTAACAAAAAGTAACGAACATTTACCAATATTCAGAAATTTGTATGGCCAACTTTTGATCGCATCGAATTTATTTATTAATCAATTTCAAAAATAATTGTACCGTAAGAAAGAGGACATTCCAAAATTCTCTACGTTGTTTTAAACATAATTGTAACAAGATATAGTTGACAGTTTAAAAAAAATCAAGAAAATGTCCCAATTTTTCCCGAATTAAAAAAAATTATCAGGAACCAAATTGGAATTTATAAGAAGACTCTGGCGCCTTGCAAAAATTCATATTTAGAGGTACTCTAAAAAATCACTGCTGAAGACTGAAAACTACGTGTTTTGATCACTCGCGTTAGAAATTTCGCTCTTTCAACTTTGACACTTAATAAACCCTAAACTAATAGCCGCATCGGAAAAAAATCTTATTCGTCTTGTTCCCTGTACAATGTTTAACAAACCTTGTCAATTTTGTAATTTTCCGATACGTACTTTCTCGTGAAACCGTCTGAGAATCGAGCGAAAAAAAGCGAGTTTTCAATCCTGCGTTGGCAGCGGTAATTTGTTTTTAATATAGAAAGATATAGATTTTTTGTTTTTATAGGTTACGCGAGGTCTGTTCAATAAAGAATTATCATAAATTTTTCATAGGTGATTAAAAAAAAATCAAGAAATATAAAATCCATATTGAATGTGCAGCGGGATAAGTGGAGAAGAGATAGCGCAAGTTTCACGGTCATGACGTCATTGTTAAGGCCTTGGCAGCCGACCAAGAACGCCTAGTTTTACTTTCGCCTACGGCTAAAATGAATGTGACAAGCGAAGTACAATACACGGCATTGAAATTTTGTTTTTGCCTTAAAAAATCGTCAGTTCTTTCAAAAACCAATATCATGTGTGTTCCCCATCCTCCATATAGTCCTGATGTAGCACTATGCTATTTTTTTTTCTTTTCCCGAATTTGAAGAAACATCTCCCGGTTAAGCGGTTTTCAGCAACAAAGACAGTGGTAAAAGTTGCGTAGTAGATTTCGAAGAACCTGTTAAAAAAATGGCTTCCAGCATGTGTTTGAAGACTGGAAAAGAGGTGGGGGAAATGCATTGCATGTAATGGGGAGTATTTTGAGAAAGATCATAAAAATTTGGAGGAATTAGAACAGGAAATTATTTTTTATTACTTTATGATCATTCTTTATTGAACAGCCCTCGTATAGTCAATATCAGTTGATATTTAAAACACAATTTCAAAAAAGCTCTAGATAGAATAACGAACCAGAAAAGCAAAAGTAGGTTTCGAAAAGTTCCAAATTTAGAGATAAATTCCCACAGTTTGAAACAAAATTGTTTAAGAAAACAAATAGTTCCCCTATTCTTTATGGAAACAAATATTTTCCCTTAGAAAATCGGCTAATATTTAAAACACAATTTCAAAAAAGCTCTAGATAGAATAACACAGTTTAATCAGAAAAGCTACAGTAAGTTTCGAACAGTTCCAAATTTAGAGATATATTCCCACAGTTTGAAACAAAATTGTTTACGAAAACAAATACTTCCCCTATTCTTTATGAAAACAAATATTTTCCCTTAGAAAATCGGTTAATATTTAAAACACAATTTCAAAAAAGCTCTAGATAGAATAACACACTTGAACCAGAAAAGCAAAAGTAGGTTTCGAAAAGTTCCAAATTTAGAGATAAATTTACACAGTTTGAAACAAAATTGTTGATGAAAACAAATATTTCCCCTATTCCTTCACGATGCATAAAAAAAGAAACAGCGCTCCAATATTTTGCTCGGGTGTGTATTGATTTTCTCAACTATGTTTTTGCCAACGCCGATGTTAGGGTAACAGACTCGGTGGAAGGGTATTCAGAAAAGTACCAACAACGTAACGCAACAGGGGTATGAGTGGAATCAACCTTCGTCTGCTCTTCCACGTCACTCCTTTCTTCCGTCACGCAAATGCACGTCATTTCGCCGGTCGTCATTCTCCTCCATCCAGGCGATATCATGCAAACTAATTTTTATCAGAACGGAGAATTTTAGATAACATGGCAGCGGAACCACCTTCCTATTCTGTGCTATGTCTGAGGAGTTTTTAACTCAATACACTCAACTGCTTTTCCCGATATTTTAAGCTTCCTGAGTTGCTGTGTTTCAATACCTTTTCTGTTCACCAAAAACATAATGTGCGCGGCCAGAGAGGAGAATATACACACATCGGATGTGGAAATCCGGACACGGAACCCCGTCCACGAGATCGAGTTCAAATGGAACATCGACAACGCCACCAAGTTTTCGAGGAGACTGAACAGCCACGAATTCCCCGAAGAGTCCAGCTGCAAGCCGAGGTTCCGAATCGTGGCGAAATTCCACGAGAAATATCCGGACGTTTCCAACGTCAACATTGGACTCCAACGCGTCGATGATGGCCAAGAAATGATCCACATAAGCGTCAATGTCTCTCTGGTAAACGTCAAAGGCCTCGTTTACCGCACCAAGACGTTAAGCTACACGACGGGCGGCGACGGGAGTCCTTGCTACATCTTTTCGGAACTGTTCAATTCTACTCCGTCCAAACTGAAGTTCCCAACCTCAGTCTCCTGTGACGACAACCTCAACTTTTCCGAAGCGAGGTTAAAAGGCCTCGTCGGCTCGTACCAGAACGAAAAAGAGGTCTTCGTCCTGCCCAGCGATGTCCTCGTCGTCAAAGGCATCATCAAATCGCATGGTTGCTGCGTCCTCACAGAGACCCTCGCACCGAAGCAGATCCTGGACGAGTTCACCAGGATGACCCACATCTCCAGACTGTTGCTGGACTTGCAGATCGCTTACCAAGACAGCCAGTTCACCGACGTCGAGTTGGTCGTCGACGACGACACGATCCATGCGCATAGATTCATTCTGAGTCTCAGATCTCCTGTCTTCAGGCGCATGTTCGACCACGACACCCAGGAGAGGTCGAGTGGCAAGGTCTTCATCACGGACGTGCAGAAACAGGTGCTGGAAAGTTTCGTGGCCTACCTGTACACCGGCATTGTGAGAGAGAGTTCGTGGGAATTAATGTGCGCGTTGTACGCAACTGCGGAAAAGTATGAGGTCTTTTCGCTCATTAAAGCGTGCTGTGCAATAATCACCAACCTCATCGAAGTGCACTCTGTGTGTGGAATTCTGGAACTGGCTGATTTGTACGGTAACGAAATTCTGAAACGCAGTGCTATGGAATATCTCACTCTATATTTTTCCATCATAAAATCAAACCCTGAATGGGAGATGATTATTAATAAAAATCAAAAACTTGCTGCAGAAGTCTTGACGGAAGTTAGTTCGCATACCAGTGACTAAGTGCATTGAGCCTATCTTCCTCAACTGAGCGTTACACTTCGATATTATGGTGTAAAAGCATACAGCTGCTAGAATTTTTGAATAACGTTATTATTTAAAGCTTTCTTTCGACTGAGAAATAGTGTTGCTCCAGTGCGAGATTAATAGATTATCATTACCATTCAACTACTTTTAAGGCGTATATAGAATAAATAAAAATGACGAATTTCTAGAATCAGTTAGGTTTAAGTAAGTTAATTTCATGCGGAAGCTTTATTCTTATTTGAATAATTATGTATTACATTATTGTTGCAAAGATACTTAGAAATAATCATTACGTTAATTTCTATCATTCTATAAAGTAGATTGATTATAAATACAAATAAAGTGCACGGTGCTTTTCATGAACTACTCAACATGTGCTTAACTTAATTTTCTTAAGAAAACGTTTTTTCATTGAATCCTATTATTTGATGAATAAATTTATGAAGAATTATTTTTATTATAAAGTTTGTGGTAGGCTGCCTGTGAATGATACCGAAGTATATGCCTGAATACTTTGATATGTATTCACGATTACTTCTTTCCATATCCTAAATGCCAAATTGTTTGAAATTTTATGCTTTCTGTTGGTAGTTATTTTTAGTTTTTCTAGAGCAAGTTTTAAGAAAAAGGATCAGATTAAATTGGGTTAAGTGAGGTAAAATGATTCTAAAATTCATTGTTTTTTGAGATTTAACTAAGAGTTAGCTAGAAAAAATAACATTTTTAGATATTTAACTAAGAGCTAGCTAAAATATATTTCAGTTTTTTTTGTTTGTTGTGTGTTTCTGTGTTTCAATTGTTTTTATTACGCAACAAACAAACAAAAAATTTATATTTTTTGTTTGCTGTGTCTAAAATAATTTGTGTTTTTCTATAAAATCTTTGATTCCAACGTTTTTGGATTTTTTCTGTATGTTGCATACATTGTGAATAAAATTTTTGTTCTTTTTAGCTAGATATATGCATGTGAGAAAGCATTTCCTATTCCATTTTACTCCTCAAAGGGGTAAATAGGTATAATTTATATGGGAGGGTAAGGTAGAATAGCGTGCAATATTTTACAAAGAAACCTAAATTTAAACTTTTTCAAGGATTAACCTATTGGAAGAAAGTCACAATTGTTGACTTTAAAAATTAACTTTTTGTCTGAAATTGAAGTTAGTACATCAATGGGAGAATTAACAACGTACCCAGATCAGGAACCCAAAAATTTTCAATACAGTTTTAGCTCCGTTTTCTATTTCTTTTCCTTCTGTTTTTTTTTTTTTTTTTTTAACTTTTATTGTTCAGATTCATTTTTAATCTTCCCATCATTATGAATTTTCAATACACTGTTAGATATAACTTCAGAAGAATAAAACTTGTGGTTTCAAATCCGTTTACGCAGTAATCAGTTTGGTAATAATTTCTTCGGTTGTTGCAGCTGTTACAACAATGCTGTGTTGAGATTGGTCATTGCATTGATTTATTTGGGATAGTTAATAAGCATATAGGCAATTCTACGAACATGAGACACGGAAGTAAAAAATGTTTTTTTTTAAGAAATTAATTCAAAATCTTCTTTAGTTCTTTCCTAGATAGTTTAAATTTTTTAAACTTAAATTTGGAAATACATTACGCATTTATTTTACCAAAATATGGTCAGCTATTTTAAAACCATATACTACATAAAGATTTTGTACCGTGACTGTCTTTGGAGGCAAATTTTTCTCAGATTACTGTGCATTTTAGTTAATTTTCACCAGTAATAGAAAACTTTAAATTACAGCAGAGAAAATTACGTGGTTCAATTTTGTAACAGATATCCATTACTATATTTATGGAATAATTTCCGAATATGGTAACTCCAAATATGAATTGATTTGACAAGAAAACAATAGTTTTAGCTGCTTAGTTCCAAATATTAACATGATGTTAGTAAATATTCTAGGATGTGGGAATTTCTGCCTAACTCAAATGTATGTCTTTTTTCTTTTGCATGCCAAAAAGTTCTACATGAAGGTTTAATTCTACAAAATCTTGAAAGTTCTTTGTATTTTTATGTTGGCCTGGTGTGTTATCTGAAATGTTTTTTCTACAGCTCCTAGTTGAATTTGATTTTGAAAATACTTATATTTGTCTGTTAAATTCTTATAACTGATGTAATTGCAAAGTGAGTTCCGTCCAACTGATCACTGTCACACTACCAGAAGACGAAAAGAAATTTCAGAGGTCATTAAACACTTTTGTGATGATGCCGGAAAGACTGATAAACTAGAGCTAGGCAGCAATTACCACATCCACTCTATTGCCTAATACTATGTTAAATTTTCTTAACTGTGAACACTTTCGGCCTCGACAGATTTAAGGTGCACCAGCCACCTATACACCATACGCTTACAAATATCCATGCACTGAATCGGATTCGAACCAGGAACCTTCCTATCAAGATGCTAACACCTTAACCACCAGACCGGTTGGTCGGCAAATACTAGCGAAAATTTTTTTTTTTAATAGTTAAAAAATAAACTTTGATACTATGGATTTGAGTAAACGGATCAATTGGCAAGTGACTTCACAACTTGCATCACCCCTATCGCTTCACTTTATTCCCCACTGTAGGGTCTGCTATATCCACTGCTATTTCCGCTCAGATGACGTCCGCATAGGACGCGACACCGTTTTTATTTGATGGTTGATATTTGTTTACAATTACTATGTGTGCTGTCCTAATTTAGTTCTCTAGATCGGATGGTTCGTGGTTCGAATCCGGGTTCGGGCATGGATGTTTGTAAGCGTATGGCGTAGAGGCGGCTGGTGCACCTTAAATCTGTCGTGGCCGAAAGTCCTCAAGTTGGGTTGGTGTGGAAGTTTGGAGTGTGGGGTGCCAGCTCAGGTGTTGCTTCGTCAACTGACCGTGGTTCAAAATTATGAGGTGTTGTCCTAGGACTTTCCCTTAAGGGACTGATCCCGAACCGTCGTCAATAGCCCGTTGTGTTGCTCTAGTACGACGTTAACTGAAAAAAAAAAGGAATTAGTGTTTTTATTTGATGGTTGATATTTGTTTATAATTGGTTTGTGTGCTGTCCTAATTAACTTTTCTAGATCGGAAGGTTCCTGGTTCGAATCCGGGTCCGTGCATGGATGTTTGTAAGGGTTTGGCGTAGAGGCGGCTGGTGCACCTTAAATCTGTCGTGGCCGAAAGTCCTCAAGTTGGGTTGATGTGGAAGTTTGGAGAGTGGGGTA
The DNA here is from genome assembly GCA_947359465.1 of Metellina segmentata. NCBI lineage: Eukaryota > Metazoa > Arthropoda > Arachnida > Araneae > Tetragnathidae > Metellina > Metellina segmentata. The sequence continues at coordinate 85,979,368 of OX375874.1, forward strand.
CCATCTCAGGTGTTGCTTCGTCGTCTGACCATGGTTCAAAATTATGAGGTGTTGTCCTCGAATCTTTCCCTTAAGGGACTGATCCCGGACCATCGTCAATAGGCCGTTGTGTTGCTCTAATACGACGTTAACTAAAATTACCTTACATAATTAAGTTACTTGAATTATTAAATATGTCGATGGATTAATTGTAATTTTTTAAGTGAGGGAACATTTATTCCATTGCATTAATAAATGCACCGAGGTATTGTCCTCGGATCTTTCCCTTAAGTAACTGATCCCGGACCGTCGTCAATAGTCCGTTGTATTTTTCTAGTACGACGTTAACTAAAATTACCATTACCAATAAATACACCAGTTGTCTCATGGAGAAAATACTAAAAATTTTCTATATATGTTTTTCTTAAAATTATTTATAGCCCTTTGTGTTGCTCTAGTGCGACGTTAACAAAAATTACCATTACCATTACCTTAAAATTATTTTCATTATTTTACAACCTTATATTAAAACACCTTTTATTTGTTCGGTATAGTGGTTAAGGTGTTAGCCTCTTGATCGGAAGGTTCCTGGTTCGAATCCGGGTACGGGCATGGATGTTTGTAAACGTATGGTGTAGAGGCGGCTGGTGCACCTTAAATCTGTCATGGCCGAAAGTCCTCACGTTGGGTTGGCGTGGAAGTTTGGAGAGTGGGGTGCCAGCTCAGGTGTTGCTTCGTCATCTGACCGTGGTTCAAAATTACGAGGTGTTGTCCTCGGATCTTTCCCTTAAGGGACTGATCCCGGACCGTCGTCAATAGCCCGTTGTGTTGCTCTAGTACGACATTAACTAAAATTACCATTACCATTACCTTTTATTTGTTAGTGACAGTTTATAATAGCTGCCTAAGCTAACAAATGAATTTGTGCAAGTTTATCAAATGGAATAGCTATGTGCAAATAATTCTACAAGTGGTTTGATACGCACAAAAATAAACGCTTTGTTAATGATCTTTCTTGTTTTTAGTGGTTCAGAATTACGTGCAATTGTCCTCCGATCTTTCAAAGGTTCCTGGTTCGAATCCGGGTCAGTGCATGGATGTTTGTAAGCGTATGGTGTAGAGGCGGCTGAAGCACCTTTAATCTATCGTGGCCGAAAGTCCTCACGTTGGGTTGGTGTTGAAGTTTGGAGAGGGGGGTGTCAACTCGAGTGTTGCCTCGTCATCTGACCGTGGTTCAAAATTACCTGGTGTCGTCTTCGGATCTTTCCCGAAGGGAATCGATCCCGGACAGTCGTCAATAGCCCATTGTGTTGCTCTTGTACGACGTACGTTTTTTAAATTGCCTTCCCTTACCTCCGATCTTTCCCTTCGGGTTTGATCCTTGACCGTCGCCAATAGCCCGTTGTGTTAACTCAGTGGGATGTCAATTAAAAGTCTTTCCAAACAGGGAAATTTTCTCATGCGTGCTGCCATCTATCAGTAGAAAGAGTAAAAAAGTATTTATTTAGAAATTAATTCGAAACAACCAAGTTCCGTAAAATTTTGATAAATGTTACTGTTATAAATAGTAGTAAAAGAGAAAGTTTTCAAACTTTAAATTAGTCAATTAAAGCTGAAATTTCAGGTTTATAATGATGAAAAAACTTTGGTTTATATGTACTTATACATATAAATACACATGCATGTACATGCATATATATTCGAAAGAGAATTGTTATCTTGGTAGCAAAAGGTCAATATCCATTTTGCAATTTTTGATAGCAATTGATTTAGAATTTTTATTCCATTAATTTTTAAACATAGCGTACGAAAGATACTTGCTGTGTTTTGATTCGTTCATAATGTATTGACAGGCGGACATTGGTATTTTTTCAGTTTTCATAACATTGGAGTAATTTCTAAATAACTCAAAATCACCGAGTTCGAACATTGCCATTTATCTATCAAGGGGCAGATATAATACAATACGAAAATTCTACAGAACTAGGCTTAAGGACAAAAACAGAACTAATTGGGTTGTAGCTCTCAAAGGAGTCGGTTGCTTACTAACAGAACCCTGAGAATTCGACTGCTCTCCGATGACCTCTGTTGATGTTCGTTGTTTTGAGTACAAAAAGTCGCGAATCCTTTCAAGTGAGCAAAAAAATATCTAAGGCTTAACTTTAGAACATCTTATAAAGTCTACTATAAGATTCGCTGAGACTCTCAAGACAATAAAATACAAAAGGACAAAATCGTTTCAGCCCTAAGTTAAATAGGATCCCAAAAGGCGTAAGAGCTTCCAATCCTGGCAATTACGTGGATGATCTAAGCACTCTCTAAGAGCTTGATGTCTTATGCGAAGGTGGAAAATGGAAAGAATAGATATAGAATTTACTCAAGGACCCATTGTTTGTATTATCTGGACTGGTTGCTAGTATTAGTGGGAAGCATGGGTTAGGGGAGAAGGGTCTTTACTGAAGGTACCTGTTGCGCTTTACAAACGACAGTGACCTTTACGCTGCGGTGCATAGATTTTTTCAATCATCTACAGGAACGGCTCTTTCGTCTGCATGTCCGGACCCCCCCCCCCCCCTTACCTAATTACCTAACGAGCGATGAAGCCTTGTGTGGCATTCACGACTAACGCTTTCCTTTCTTATTATTGTGTGGCCTGGCGTATAGATTTTACCGGAGCGACCTTTTGCATTTCTCCCAAAGCATTCACACCTCACGGTCGACAGTATAGGGTATCGAACAAAAGGAGGGATTCTCCAGAAGGTCAGTCGCTAACAGCTCGTAAATGGTGATCGATGCCAGCGGTCACTTAAAAGGGGGATAACATCCACCGTACATAGATCTATCTATACCATGCCGCTTGTGTAAACAAAATTTTAGTGGTAATAATTATCTACATGCCGCAGCTTAAAGGTTAACAAATCATTTGAGGCTGAAAGGATAGGGTATTAGCATTCCCTGCTTGGTTTTGTCCGGTGAATATGAAGGACGTAGCGATAGAAACAGACTCTCACTCTGATTATCGGTAGGGTTGCCGTTACTAAGGAGTTTGATCATTGCGCTATCAACCTGCTAGTTGTTGGCGGCTCAGGGTCGATTCCTCACAGGGTGTATTTCTCTCCCTTCAGTATAAGTAAAATATTCTTTGTTGGTGTATGTCCGTTTACTTGACCTTGTTTGACACAGATTGGTACATAAGAGTCCTTCCGCCATGGTGGTGTCATCGCCCCAAAACGGTATCGGGAAATTAGGCCGAATCGTACACAAGGAGCAGACAGCCAACAGCGGAGATAAATATTTTAGATGCTGGTAAGCGTGGTAGCTTAGTTTAATGTTCTTATTATTCCAAGAACATTGAGAAAATGAATACAGTATCTACCTCATCACATTATATATCATTACACCAATACATAAAAATATGTATTATCACACTCCAGCCCAGTGACTAAGCCTCACCCTCTGCTTCTGGCTCTCTAACAGTCGTCTCAAATCGTCTCCCCGCAGTCCAAAAATAACGGTATGTCAAGAACCAATCAGAGATCATCTGGACGAACACCATCTGAACAGAACGTTCTATTTCACCTGTTCTTCTCAAGTCGTTGCACGCGACGGAAGAACAGCAGCTGGGGCCAGCCAACAAAAAGATTAGAATATATTCCGCATTCCGATGACACAATGAAGTAAGTAAATGCCCGACAAGTGACCCTTCCTATAGGTAAAGCACAACGGAGTTTCTTACAATGTCACACCGTATTATACTGACACACAATGTCACACCATCACATTGTCACACCATCACATTGTCACACCATCACATTGTCACACCATCACACTGTCACACCATCACACTGTCACACAAACCAACCAGATTTATTATTAAAAACTCGTTGTTTTTGCTTCAGGTATCATAGATTTCTATTCAAACCGAAATGTAATTTTTGTATTAGAGATGCCAGAGGCTTCTGGGTTTCTATGGACACCAACGCCACCGTTGAAACGGTATTCATTCGGAATAAGAGAAATCGGTGGGGAAGATTAAAAAAAAAATAGATCCATTACAAAACTGGCTCGAACTTTCCAACTGATCATCTTGAATTTTCGATAAAATACGCCACTCCATTCGGAACTCCCATGAGCTGTGGTGACTTATTTTAAGTGACACATCTTCGGGCATGACGTGAGACTTTCTTGCAGACGTCACATCAGATCCATCACGTCCTGCGGTCAACCACTCTCCAAAAGCAGTTTGACATTTCCTATCCGAGATGGGAGGAGACAGGAAAAACAGAATTATGTCACAGCGGACAAAATATTGAACAAAAGTCCTTTTCTACGATGAGGCGAAGGATAAGTCCTGCTTTATGTTTTTATTTCTCAGGTGTAGACGATGTCTAGAAAGCCCTGGGGCTTTTGTTTTGTACATTTATGAAAAGTTTCGTATTTTTTAAACGCAATTACATGACTTAGAAAAAATACGTATCGATCTTTCTGATAAATATAGTGTTTTTATATTAGAAGACATCTCAAGGTTTCAAACAAGGAAAAATATTTTTTTTACAACTTTTTCTTTAATTCAGGTTTTTTTACTCTAATTTTGTAATTCTATACCTAATTCTATATTTGCACGAACTTTTTTACACGAATTTGATTTACACATGTATTCAAAATAAATATTTCATTCTCTTTTTACGCAGGTCGTTTTGATTTAACACGATCGGGCCAAAACAATTTCTATTATTTTTTTTTTGCCTAAATTCTAAATAAAATGTTGTACCAATATACACCTAATTCTATATTTGCACGAACTTTTTTTCCACGAATTTGATTTACACGTATTTAAAATAAATATTTCATTCTCTTTTTACGAGATTCGTTTTGATTTAACACGAGCGGGCCAAGCCAATTTCTAACTACTTTTTTGGCTAAATTCTAGGGGGAAAAATTTTGATTTGTGGCATAGTAGTATCATTTCTATATTACACGCACTAATGACGTGAACTGAAGTTGTTGACAGCCTCTTATAGAGAATTACATAACTGCCTAACCAAAACATGAACACAATAACTGAATTCGTTCCTAAAACCGGTGAAACATCAGCACCAGAGGAGACTCGTGCTTATTTTGCTCAAGAGATCACAGAATGAAATTCATTAATAGAGGAAGAAGACGATATCTACTACTTTTCTATTGATAGCAGTGATATTCCAATCGTACGCAAACGTATGCATCATTTATTGTCTGAAAGTGAAAATGAATAAAATCTTTTTATGTGTAAGACAGATTTTTTACATGAAAAATTTTCTTTTTAAATGGAAATTTAATTTAATACATTTTTATTTCATATTTTCACATGTGTATTTTGTTGAAATAAAATAATATGCTTAAAACAAATATTTTCATATGGTTTAAAAAAATATTTTTTACTGCTTTTTTAGATCCGTAACCTATCTTCTTTTCTTCCATAGGTACAATGTCTTTTTAGCACGTATTCTTCAGAAACGTATATATCGTGTAAAAAACAGAATTAGGTGTATAGCCTAGTTACGAGCTTGTTTTAAAAGGAAATGCCATTTCCTCAGTTCTTTTGTGGTTGTGTTGCATGAATAAGGTTGGTTCGTATTGCAAGAGCCATATTTTGGTCAAGCCGCTCCAACAGAAGGCAGACAAGATTAATTAATGGTTATATACACTACCCTACAATAATGGACCGGACGCCAACGGATTTGCATAAAATCCAATTACTTGTTTGGGGATGTTTTTCATGGTATGGCTAGGGACCTTTGCATGTTGTTACTGGTCAATTGAACGCCGACGCCTACATGGACATTTTGGTCAATGGAATAGACGAATGTTCCTTCCAGGACAACAACGCCCCATGTCATGTTGCAGCTTCTGTAAAGAAGTGGTATCAAGATATGCATGTAAAACGTCTTCCCTGTCCTGCTCAGAGTCCCGACCTATACCCCATATAGCATTTGTGGTACGAGTTAGAGCGACGCTTAAGGACCAGGAAACCACGTCCGAAATCTACAGCTGAGCTGGCGACATTCTTGCAGCAGGAATGGTCACAAATACCCATAGCTGTGTTTCAAAACCTCGTTGAAAGTATGCCCAGAAAAGTTGCTAGTTTAATTGCAGCACGTGGGGGAACCACCTATTGAAGCATGTACTGTATTCTTTCCCTTATACCAACATATCTTGCTGTCCGGTCCATTATTGTAGGGTATTGTTTTCAATAGGAAAGTTTTACTGATACAGAAGAAATAAACAAGGGAAAGTTACAGAAATCAAACCTGCGCCGCTTCCATTTCGCAAATTACTTGCGAAGTGAGTAAACTGAATGAGCCAATACGACACATAGATTAGGTAGGTAGATATATATTAACTAACATTACACTGGAGCAACACACTGGGCTACTGGCGACAGTTCGAGATAAAAACCTCGGATGGAAAAATCCGAGGACTACACCATGTAATTTTGAACCACAGACAGATGACGAGATAACACCTGAGCTGGCACCTCACTCTCCAAACTTCCACACCACGCCAATGTTGTTGAGACTTTTATGCCACGACCGATTTAAAGTGCACCAGTAACCTGCCGTCGTGTACCAGTCTCCTGTGTACACGACCGCAGGTTGTTTTTGTACTCGCAACCCCCCGGTTGCTAGTCCGCCACTCTTCCAACCTGCTATCTCGGCCCGCCATGAGTTAGGAAAACACAATTTTAGCTTTTAGTTTATAGGTTCAACACGAGGATTATTTAGACCAGGACTTCCAGCTCAAAGTAAAATCCAGACTACTACGAATATCCATGCTAAAACTGATATTTGAACCAAGAGGCAGAGAGATAACCACTCGATTATGAGCCCAGAGTTGTAATGAGTAACCCATGAAAATGCCACATTTTCTCAATAGTTAATCAATGGCAGGAATTTAAAACAAATAAATCAAGGAAGCTTTGGAGGATATGTGAAACCAATGTTCCACCACCTCTGAACAATAAAGAAAAAGTAACTATTATCAAAACCAAACTGTATACATTTGCGAGATTTTCATCCCAAACTGTTCATTCTTCTAACTATTGGTACGAAGTTGAGGCAACAAACAATCCAATGAGTCACCAACTTTCATCAAAACGAAGCAAAGTATTTAGGCCAAGTCAAATGACACATCCAGGTTTTTCGTTGTACAAATAGCAGTACATCATGAAAATTTCTTCAGGACCTTCGAAGCTTGTCCATTTTGCCCATGAAATCACAAATCCTATACAAATCAAGGAAGCGTTAGACCCAGAAACCGGAGAGGAGGGAATTCGATACTCGATCCAACTAAAGACCATTGTGTACGGGAGATCTGGAAATCTGTCAGGGCCTCAAATATCCTCACATTGCTGTGGTGTGGAAGTTTGAAGAGGTGAGGTCTGCTCAGTTGTTGAGTCGTCACCCGAGTTCGATTCAAAATTACGTGGTGTTATTTTCGAGTCTTTCCCTTCGGGATTGATTCTGAACCATCGCCCGTTGTGTTGCTAACACCTATAAATTCTATAAAATCTTGAACATGTGCTTAATTTTTCATTAATCTAATTAATTTAAAGAAATGCTACTTAGTTCATTAAATCTTAAATGTGTATTTAATTCATGTGGTATTGAGAACTGAGTTAACGAAGAGAGAATTTATTGATTTCTTGCTATACTATAATCTGAGCTATATCTCTACAGAAATAAATATAATTCTCTTTGCCACGACACGCATTATCAAGATATTTTGATAGTTACTAAAACAAAAGTGCTTTTTTTCTGTTACCTTGAATCATTTAACATAAACAGCGTTCGTTGTTTTTTTATTGTTTTTATTTTTCGTGTTTAGTAAGTTTTTTTAAAAAACTTGCGAAACTAAAAGTTTTTTATGTCTTTCTATCATTGAAATATATTTACATTTTCAAGAATAATTTATATGAACTTGTAATACTTAGTCGGTTTTTAAATTAACACTTTTTGATTAAAAACTCGATACTTTAAAAACCCAAAAAATATTATGAGTTCATAATAAGGGTTTCTTGAAAATGTAAATATATTTCAATGATAGAAAGATGAAAATTTTTTTTTCAAAACACTAATAAAGTAAAGTCTAAGATGAGTGATTAATTCAACTTAGACTTTGCTTTATTAGTGTTTTACATCATGCAGTGCATCACCACTCTTAGTAATTTAAAAATTATATTGGAAGTCCGTTTTAATGTGCAGATCTCTCTCGAGCTACAGATTCAAAAAATGTATTTATTTGAAATTCTTTAAAATCAAACCAAAATGTGATGTACAAAAAATTGCCGTGACCAGGATTCGAACCTGGGTTATTGCGGCCACAACGCAATGTACTAACCACTATACGATCACGGCGACGATAATCAGATATCAGTAACGCGTCTTAAGAGGTATTGGGTTGAAAAAGGAGGTTACTGCTATCTTATCTAGTTATCGATCGTTGAAGTGTGACAATGCGTGCGAAATGAACAAAAGTTCACACTTTTTACCATAGAGGGCAGCACGAACTATTACATGAAAACGTGCAGATTTTCCTATTGCAGAGAGAACGAAAACCTTTGGGGTTGTGGGCACTTCTTTTCCCTCCTTACTCGTTCTTCATGTTAAAAAACTCTTCACTTTTTTACTTTGCACCTTGCAACAAATGAATGATTTTCTTTCTACCACAAATGGCATTGGTATTTAACTTGCAATTCTAAAAGGTTTCAACAGAGGTAAATCTGTAGCCTGCACACGCCCTTCGAACTGGTCACTCCATTAGTCATCCATTCTTAGAGTTCCAATGAATAAGTTTACTCAGATTAAACAACAATCTACAATGATCTACTACCGTGATGTCAAATTGTAGAAATTATTGGGAGAGGAAAAGCAAAGCATAAATATATATATTACTCGGTTGGTGCTATGGTATCCTTCACGCTATAATTGTGAGGACCCAAAGGTTTCGGTCTCTTAGAAGGTGACATTCAAGAGCAACCAGGTTACATTGATTCAAATGTTTGTTACCCTGAGTGTTTCATAATGCATTATTAAGAAAATGATATCAATATTTTTACCATACCTGTTGATAAAACTCTAATGACAACACAATTGGTGAAGTATGGATTTATTTAAAATATGTCAAAACGTACATATGCAACGCAAAATTTTGTCCAATCTTCGCAGACTATCTACATTGAACCAACACCGTCTCTGAGGTACATGCTGCCCATGTGCAAACATCAAACAGACTTGCATGGCATTAAACTAGTTTTGATATTCTGGATCAATAGATTCTTTCCTACGATTTTTCAACCAGTAATTGTGATTAGTTAGTCATCATGGGTGTTGTGTAGTAAAAGAAATCCTACAGAAATCTCGTGAAGCTTAGAGGAGAAAAAAAAATATAGCTTCTTTTTAATAATAAACTAGTAACTGGATTTTAATAATGGGCAATTTTTTACTACAAGTTGAAAGCATATCCTTGCCGTCTCTTGACCACCCCTTGTTTATGTCTACGTGCAAGAACCTTCCCAGCACACAGCTCGGAAAAGATTCTGTATTGGACCCTACAAGAAATAATGTTGATCCAAAACTATGCTAACGTCTCACACAAGTAAACGATCAAATAGAAGAAATATAATATATCCAATAGCATCCTCTTGTCCAGATGCACTTTAACCTTCCAAGTGGTTTAAACGAGATACTTCGTTCATAGAGAGATATGACCAATTTCTTAATGAATTTGGTATCTCGTCATAAACATATTTGCCGATTTTCTTTATGATTGCAATATCAAGGTATGATCAGTTTTGCTAATGACCTTGTTCAGACAATCACCAGGAGGATTAAAATAAGGGATTCTTAAGATTAATATTTAATTTAGACCCCGTACGATTATATTCTCTTCAAGACAAAGAGCATAATCTTAAAAAAAATTAAACGTCATGAAGCCACAAGACACACTGTAACGTCCATAGCAACATCTAGAGAGCAGGAGTCAACAACAGTAGATTTTCCTGACTGCTCGTCGTGCATCTCTATGTATCGACCACAAAGATCTCCAACTTACTGTGGTTGTAAGGGGTTCTCAGCGCCAACCTTTTAAACCCTTAACTGCTGTATCACAAACCGTCTCGTAACTAGTGTGGAGGGGTCTCTCAGACCTCGCTCACTAAAGTGCGTATTAAGTTGATTAATATAATATATTAATGAAAGATTCTTTAGATAATTATTGTTTATACATTTTAAATTTAGATAATTCAATTCTTAACATGAAATATATATTATATTATTATATATGTTAAGTAGATTCCATGTCTCTTCAGGCTCAGTTTTCGGACCTAATTTTGCAGGACGTTTCAACCCTGGAAACTGTAAAACTATGTTGTGTTTTGGTGTTCTAACGGCACGATTAGATTCCCCCCATGCATCCCATTTGAAGTTTTTTTTTCGTAGAAATATTTTTCTTGTGAAGACGCACTTGAAATGTCTTCATCTTCATCTGCATAACTTTCCGATTCCGTTTCGTGTTTGCTTTCAATAATATTATCCGAAATTTCACTGTCCCAGTACTCTATTTCCGACCCATTATCAACAGTATCCTGAATTTCTTTTTGAGTTAGATACACAGGTCATTTCTTAGTAAAGTTTGTTGCTATTTTAGGCTATCTGACGAAATTTCCTACTCAAACTTAGACGATTTCATTCAACAAGAACGGTAACGCAGATGCTATGAAGGGGTCTAAGAGACCACGCGGGAAATGCAAATGGTGTAAAAAACAAAATAGTTGGGGCAGCCAAACCAGTCTTGGAATGTGGCTTCTGTTGGACGTAGTAGGAAAGTACTGAATAGGACATGGACCAATATTCACTTTAAGGGGTGGAAACGACCTGTCAAAATTGACTCGGGGTCTGTGAGACCCATGACAGCAGTTAAAGATTAATTGATTGTCCTTCGATAACACCTGGAGAGTTGGTTGATTTTTTTTTATAGCGCAAATGCCATATTTGAACAATTTGCAACCTACACGAGGCTCATAATGTTAGGTAACGAACGTGACGTCTAGAAAAAGAGACGTTTTCGACACGCAGATCATCGACTACGATAGGGGATCAGATGACCCCCAAAAGCAAAGAACACGTGTGACAGTCGGTGCCGATTTCTTGCACCTGGTCACCTGCTCTCGCACAACACTTTCCACCTTCTAACGGTCCCAAGATCCCAAGAGGAGACAATCGCACGTGTGGGATCTGTCATCTTTATGGGTGTTGCAGGTGTTATTGGAAATCACCCGATCAACATTCCAAGAGTGAGGCAGATACCCCCGAAAAAGGCAAAGAAAGACGCGACCGGAGGGCCTTTGCGCGTGGTAGAGAGGTAGGAGCTTTCGTTTAGACAGCGATACGGTGAAGTCAAACACCGGGGAACAAAAGACAAACTGTGAAAAATATACGTGTTATGGTTTCTTCATGAACATTAGTTTATCGATTATCCAGTGTAAATACTCTACAAATATTTCCCCAAATGTTATTGAAAACCTTTTAAGTGAAATAAATAGCTTAAAAAGGTAATCTGCTTAGTCCAACTCCATTGAATATCTGTGGTGCCCCAAAACACCACAACATACACATACACTGAAAGTTTAACTGACGCAGCATAGAGAAATAATCCCAGGGAGCAATAAAACCCACGATGTATACAAGCCATATATATTCAATTCGAAGGTAGGTAGTTGAATTTACGTCGCAATGGAGCAACAGAACGGGCAATCAATCCCGAAGGAAGTGATCCAAGGACAGAACCTTGTAATTTTGAACCTCAGTCAGATGACGAGGTCAACATTTGAGATGCCATCCTACTCTTCAAACTTCCACACCATACCATCGTAAAGATATTTGAGGTCATGACAGATTTAACAAGCAACAGTCCCCACGTATACGACACTGTTTGGTTGGATCGAGTTTCTAACTCGCAACCTTAGTCCACGCCTCTACCAACTGGGCTACTTCGGCCTCTATACTGGAGGAAAGTAGATTTCAACTTTCGAAGGATCTTTGAGCTGATCCTAACAACATCTTGATCCCTTTTGTAGTGCTCATAGTCTAGGGATTCAAAGCCCTCCTAACAGTAATTAAATTAAAACCACTCAAGATGCTATTTGTATAAATTCCTATTTAATAAATAATAATTCATATTGCATTTTGACAGAGTCATTATTAGCAAACTTGTCGATTCAGTACGTTACTAGACCTAATGCTTCATTTAGATAAAATTTGTTTCAACAAGACACCGATTCATTGAACGTTCGAAGCACTGTTCATATTTTTAGAAACAACCTTCCCCAAAGAATTCATAGATTTGAGGTTATCCCCTAGGATCAACTTTTCACCAACCTTTCCTTCCCATAATTAATAATCCAAAGACTAAAGTATGTAAATTCTCTGATAGAAGAAGAGTTAAATTTGTTTACCAAGTCAAACTTAGTATTAAAATGATAAATGACAGCCTAAAATGGTAAAGCCAACTGGGAACAACCCACCCCCAAACGTTAATGAAATTACAACTACAGACTTTCATTGAAAATTTCGCTAAATCAAGGACCCGCCCGTCAGCGTTGACGTCATTATCCGCTGCAGACAAAGACAGCTTTGTCCATAAGTTTCGACCCTTGTCTTTATCAGGTTCCGGAATGTAATCATACGTGACCGGCAACTCTGAATTCTGGGCGGATTCGTGTAATGATCGCGGGTATTTCCAGCTTTGCCCATAAGTGGGAACACTAGGTGCATACAGTGCCTGAAAAGGGTTAGAGTCGGTGCCACCACTCAGGATAAGGCGGTGGGTTACGTGTTATACAATTGGCCTTCGTCAATAAACTAATGCCGTAGATTGTTGCATTTTTGTTTGTAACAAATGAAGCTTTCCGTTTTTCAAGGAATAAGGTAAAACAAGCTGCTGTTTTTTCTTTCCGTCGTAAATACTTCCGAGACCTCGGTTTTTGACCAGTCACAGTATGCTACGTTAATTAGGATGAAAACAAAGATGGTGGGTTTAAGCTATTCCTACGTCTTTTGTAGGAGGTCGTGAATGGTCTTTGAAGGCCATTATGCTGAAACATTTTAATGGAAAAAAAATTTCATAGATGAAGATATTTTTTATTTTTAAAGGGAGGTTTGTCCACTTGTGTCTTATCACCTACCTAAAGCACTCCTAGACGGGAAAGAAATAATTAATTTTAAAAGAAAATGAAAAAAAAAAAAATTAACAAATAAAAAGATGGTAATGGTAATTTTAGTTAACGTCGTACTAGAGCAACACAACGGGCTATTGACGATGGTCCGGAATCAGTCCCTTAAGGGAAAGATTCGAGGACAACACCTCGTAATTTTGAACCACGGTCAGATGACGAAGCAACACCTGAGCTGGCACCCCACTCTCCAAACTTCCACGCCAACTCAACGTGAGGACTTTCGGCCACGACAGATTTAAGGTGCACCAGCCGCCTCTACACCATACGTTTACAAACATCCATGCCCGGACCCGGATTCGAACCAGGAACCTTCCGATCTAGAGGCTAACATCTTAACCACTATACCGGTTGGTCGGCAAACAAATAAAAAAATAAAAATAAAAGTACCATAGCAAGTTTACTTTTTGTTTGCAACAAATGAAGCTTACTGTTTTTTAAGGAATAAAGTAAAAGCAGGTTTCTGTGTATTTTTATCTGTTTTAAATGCAGTGAAACCTCGGTTGGGTGTGGTAATTTTAATTAACGTTGTACTGGAGCAACACAACGGGCTATTGACAACGGTCCGGGATCAATCCCGAAAGTAAAAGATCCAAGTACAACACCACGTGATTTTGAACCGCGGTCAGATGACGAGGCAACATTTGAGATGGCACCACCTCTCCAAACTTCCACACCAACCCAACGTGAAGACTTTCTGTCACGACAGATTTAAAGTGCACCAACCGCCTTTACACCATATGCTTACAAACATCCATACTCTAACCCGGATTCGAACCAAGAACTTTCCGATCTAAATATTAACACCTTAACCACACCACACCAGTTGGTCGGCATTGATACCTCGGTTTTGGGCCAGTCACCGTATATCACATTAATTACGCTGAATATTAAGGAAACTGGATTTAGCTATTCCTACTTTTTTGTAGATCATGTTAACCCTTTGAAGGCCAGTACGCTAAAATATTTCTCATAGAAGAGAAATTTCATGAGCGAAGACCTATCGCCTTACAAAATGAGGATTGCACCTAAAACATTTGGGCACTTTTTGATTTTTAAGGGGAGATTTGACCCCATGTCTCACCGTCTACCTGAATGTCTGATTTTAAAAGATAGGGGTGAAGAGGGTTCACCCCTACTTTTGATATTAAGAGTAAATTAAAACAAAACTAAGAATAGAAGTGCCGTAACGAGTTGTCTTTTTGTTAGTAATGGTAATGGTAATTTTAGTTAACGTCGTACTAGAGCAACTCAACGGGCTATTGACGACGGTCCGGGATCAGTCCCTTAAGGGAAAGATCCAAGGACAACACCTCGTAATTTTGAACCACGGTCAGATGACGGTCTGGCACCCCACTCTCCAAACTTCCACGCCAACCCAACGTGAGGACTTTCGGCCACGACAGATGTAAGGTGCACCAGCCGCCTCTACTTCATACGCTTACAAACATTCATGCCCGGACCCGGATTCGAACCAGGAACCTTCCGATCTAGAGGCTAACACCTTAACCACCAGACCGGTGGGTCGGTGTCTTTTTGTTAGTAAGAAATGAAGTAAAGATACATAGATAATAAAATGAATACGTAGGAGTGTTTTTCTGAGGCCTGATCCATCAAGCCATGCTGAAATGCATTGAAGTCGGCATCAATGATTACTTTAACCGCTGAAAGGGCAAAAATAATAGGCTGTGATTGTTTTGCCTTTTGATGTGTGTACTCATAATTTATTCCCATTTACCATATAAAGATACTTATTGTACGCATTGTCTTTTATGTGGAATAAGATAAAAATGTTCAGAAATTGAAGCCCCAAATGTGGGTCAGTATTAGATTCAGGGTCAAAACTGACTTGGATATCTGTCATTTGTATAGGTGGTTCCGCTTGATAGTGATTTTATATAATAGTTTCGTTTTGACGAATTGGCAATTGTTATCACAAGACAATTGTTGCAAAAGGGATAGTTAAACTTTTTCATTTACTTTTAAAACTAGAAACTAGTTATTGATTTATGGCGGTATTGCAGTCGGGTCTAGGGTTTTATATTAAGCAGGTTGGTACATAAATATACGCGAATTTGATATTTTGATGTCTCAAAGTGCTCTAGGTGGGCGCTGTGACTCAGGCGGACCCACTGTCTAATTAAAAATTAAATTTTTTTGCTAAGAGAAAAAACAAAAATACAAGTTGACAGATTTTCCTCCATATAGAGTTTTTTTTTTAATTTTTTTATCGTAATGCTCTGGAAAGGATTATACTGTCTGTCTACCATGTCAACTGCTCCCGACACGAAGTCTCTATGGTGACTATCGCTATAGAAACAGGGTTCGATCATTTTGAATCTAGGGCAGAGGTTCCTAATTTTTTTGACTCGCGGATCCCGTTAAAGAATCAATTTTTCTGGCAGAATCACTTATGCCTATCCTATGTTTTACAACTTAATGATATTTAGGAGTAACGGTTATGGTTGTTAGGTAATGGGGAGGAAGATGGAATAGATATTAAAAAAGCTAAATTCAACGATTGCGCAATGCACATTCAATGAAAGTACATTTAAAAAACTGAAATTTACCATAATATCTCAATTTGTTCTCGAATGTCACCAATACACATGATAGCGTCAAAACGTGGCCGTACTTAAAGGCTCTTCTAAAGTTCAATAAATAAAACCATTCGCGACAGCAGATTTTATAATAATGGTGAGAGCAACAATTAGTTCCATATCAATAAACGCAGTTCTCCAAGAAAATCTTTACATTGAATGCAATTGAAATACATATTCGTTCATTATTTGTTATTCGAAGTAAGCCGCAGAGCACAGGTTGGAATGTTTGCTGTTGGGCATGACTTAATTTTATTTTGTTTTGCTCGAATATTGAAGGCGAAAAGAGGTAGGTTACTATCATCGGCGATAAGTAACTTTTAACAAATGTATTTCCAATTTGTTCACCAAGGGTGTTAATGTGATAAACTTGAATACATTTCCTCAATCACCCCGAATGGGACATTGGATGGGATCTGTCTCTAGGGTCTCATAAAATAGGGTATAACTTCGCGTCTGGAGTAGACAGACATATATAACACAATCAATCAGGACTAAAAATAAACATGAGTTCAGAAAATTCAATTTAGCAAAATATAAGAGTGAAATGAAGTAAGACAAGGCTAACTCCTGGAAAAAAGGGTTGAGAAAAATTTAATCTGTTATTGATTTAAGCATGTTGTATTCAGAAAGGATAGTCGGCAGTGAGTGTCTACGCAGCAGCTGCAGATGTAATCTTAAATCCTAAAGCCAGAAAAGAAAATTTCCAAGAGTGCTCAACTGTCAGTTCTATCACATTAATAGTTGTTTAGAATAATGAATTGTTCGTTTTGACCTGCATGAACTGAACTCCCACGCGATCTCAGCAAGCAAGGTCAAAGTGTTAAATTCTTTTTGCGGAAGGTCTTAGGTCATGAAAAATTAACAGGGAAGGAGGATTAGTTAAAAAATAAGTCTTGAATGATACGAGCACTAGTTCCATTGCACAGACAACTGATGCTTTTAGAACATTATTAAAAAAAAAAGTTTTAACTTTTATGTAAATTAAAACTAATGCACTATTCTAAGCACAAGGACACTCGAGCACAGTATATGGGCCTAATTTTTTTAATTGCTTAGATCGATTGAAGCAAAGCGTCATTTCATATTTTATATAAATACATTTCTAATAAATACAACATCAATATTCGCACTTCATACCTCTAAATGAAGTAAAAGTAATCAAAAATGTAAATCCGTATTTTGTGCACTGTTTAGTGGCGATAATTCTTTTTTCTAATAAAGTACGGGGCAGAATTTTTGAAACTGAGTCATGTTATCCCAATTTAGTTTCTGAATGCCCACTTCAATTAAGTCACAATCACAAAATCAATTCGATATTTCTTTACCTTTTAAGCCTATTTTCTTTCTCGCACATTTCTTTTCTGATCTGATTTCCATCATTCATATTCCTCACTGTCTCCTGTCATCGGTCAAAAGAAGCAAGGCATATTAACGGATTGCAAAATTCTGGTCGCATATACTCAAGATGGCTTAGAGCACTTAAGCAGGATTTTGCGCCGATGCATTGTTACTGGAATCTCAATTGTCAACAAGAAATTATCATTTTTCGTTGTTGAAATACATGGGCCTTTGTGGTTTACCACCAATACGAAATCTGTGCACAAATGGAGTAAAACATCTATTAAAATAATTGAGCGCTGGCGTCACTTTTGACTATTTGTAAAACGATTTGACAAAGTAATCGAGCTTGTTATACATACAAAAGAATGGATCTTTTGGTTATGATTGAAATACTTTATTGCTCTTATCGGTAACGAAAGGTAATTCAAGAATTAGGTTACCATCGCATTCTGAAAGCACGAAGTTCGTTATTTCTCTTTCAATTCCTAGGTCAGACTGCATAAATCTGATGAATTAGCAAAAACTAAAACTGCTAAGTCACCATTGACTTCAAATTTGAATAGCAGGAAAGTTGAAAACTGTGAGTAACAGCCCAGATTTCCCATACCACACCCAAACAAGTGAAACGTGTCATCCAGTTAGTAATTGACGCTTCTATACCTGACTTGAAGGTGAAAACAAGATACGGTTTCATCAAAGGGAAACTTTTTTTCTCTTAATAAAATGCCTTCATTCATGGATCAATGTGTTATCTCGGTAAATTAAATGTAGTTGTTCGCATTTTTAAAAATATATTTCTATCTATGAAATACCAAGCGTAGTAAGTCATAATAGACGCTTAATGAGTCATTTATATATATTTTAAATAAACTTCCATCTCACTGAACAACTACAACGAAAGCCACATGATAATTTCTTAACAACGATTTTTATTGTTAGGCAATCTTTTAACTTTGTAAAAACGTTTTATTTTTAAAAAATGTTCTAGTTTTGATATAATTTCATTGAGGACTTTAAGGTACTTCAAATAATTTTGTGGCAATCATGCTCTTAAATCTTTTGAAATGTAACACAATAATTAAATAACCATTCCATCAAAATATTGAACACAAATGTTACAATTAAGGAAACTAAGATTTATTTAACTCTTCTAAAGTTACTAAATACTTTAAAAACTAACCGAAGAGTTCGATATTTAAATGAGCCTATTAGACAACCATTCCATTTTGAGTACAAAATATGAAAGAAATTTATGAAATTTATGAAAAAATTGAGTACAAAATATGAAAGAAATATGCATTTATTTTTGATTTCCTGTCCTGTTATCTAGTAATATTCTCTGACTGATATCTAATTTGATGTAGAATAACACGAGTTCTGTAAGTATCTCTCAAAAAGATAGAAAATTTAACTAATTGCTATTCATTTGTAATTCGATTGTTCATTTTTTGTGGGAGACAATTTCGCTTATCTAATATTTTCTTATAAATACCGGTATAGGCCTGTGAACCACAGTTTAGGAAACCATGCTTTTGATGGTTCATATTTAGAAATTATTGAATTTTTCGATTAACGCTACACGAAGATCCAAAAGAATAGAATGAACTTCAGTTTATTTCTCTCAAGACTAGAAAAAACCTACTCCTCTTTCCTCTCTACAGTTGTTATGATTCACCCACCAATAAAAAATCATAGAAATGATTTGTTTTTCGTTAAAGGGTAGATTCCAGACCTTTTGACACCAGAAGTTAAAAAAATAAGGCCTTTTGTAAGTCCATAATATATATATTAGTTTCTAAAGACTGTAAATTTGTAACATTAAGGCAAGGCTTTCACTTGTGATTCCTAGTAGCATGATTTTTCAGTCGAAAAAATAAAACTCATCGTTTTAAATAAACGAGCACAAACTTGCAACTAAACAATCGCAGCGATTAAAAAATTGCAACCGGTCCTATTTTCGCTTCGACGCGTCTGTCGCTCAACCCCAATGAATCACACAGACAGGCATGGACATGCACCCACGCGATAGTTTAGTCGCAGTTCTGAAGCAGTCTTGTTCTGGTTTTTGTTTAAAACACTGCAAATACGTGTTTAAAATGTCTGACAACGAATCTACGGAGATGATGATGGACGAATCTTACCAGTAATTGGTATTGAGTTACTTATTAAAGATCTTGAAAAGGCGAATTTAAAGGAATTGAATATTGTTATTGATGGACCAATTAATCCCAACAATTCGTCAAAACTACTTTTTGTCATTCGGTAAAACTGGAAAATCTCTCCAGAGTGCCTCCCATAAATCTTCAAATAACTTGTAAAACTGCCCTTTCAATAACGATGCTTCCTCCGTTTATTTCTCACCCGAAGCCAAAAAGCGATCGTACAAGTAATTTCAATGACATTCATTAGAAAACTGTTCTAATTCAACTATTTATCTAACGCAGTGTGTGTACTTTGTGGATTTTATGTGGCAGCGACATTTTGGTCACCGCGGCTATGAATCGCAAGTGGAGGCCTAGCCTAAATGAAATGGTTAAAAATATTTTCTATGGAATTTATTGACTACCCATACTTTTTTCAAAGAGCGGTCAAAACTATAAAATTTAATCGAATTTCGTTTTATGTTAAATCAATACAAAGAAAAATTCGATTTATATCCCTTGTTTATTTCCCCACCAATCAAGCTTTGTATATCAGATGATGTGAGCATTTTGGAAAAAGGCGTTTGCATGTACAAAATACCACTTTCTCTGTTCTGCAAATTCGAAGTATTTTTTTTTATCACGTCCAAGTTAGCACGGGAATTATATACATTAAACCTTTCATCCCACCTGACCTAAATAGACCCCAATTTAGATTTCCTAGAAATACAATTCCCTTTTAAAAATCAGTAATAGCCCAGGCTAAACACAATCATACTTTTTATGTCTAATGTCTAAACCGCAGTAGAGGGTTTTTATGAGTAATGTCCTGGTTTGTAAGTCTTGTCTTGATAGTCTCTATTTGAGACTTTCAAATTTTCTCCTATGTTATTTGTGAGAATCTATATCCCACAACTTAATGTATGCTTTCATGGAATTAAATGTATGCTTCATGTCAATCTTATATGGTTCGTGGAATCAATTCTAGAGTGATTCATTGCAATAAACGAAGAAATCTCATTCGAAATCAGAGTGAATCTGGTTAAAATTACGGTGCTGGTAAATTGCTCCTATTTGAGGAAGCAGATTTTCGAGGAGGTCCTGTTTCAGAACGCTAAAAAAATGAATAGACAATAGAATTGAAAGTAAAAAATTAAATATCTGTTCTGAGAAGGGATTGACAGAGTAATTTGTAGCTGCGAAAACTGTAGTAGTAAAACTGTTCGCTGTAGTAGTAAAACAGCGAAAATTAGTGGAAAAGAAATTGGGACACACTATTTTTTTCGACGTATTTTCTCCCATATCAACGATCACAAAACCACGAGTCTCAATTATACAAATTAAAAAAAAACTGGTTTAGAAACCACATAATTCATGTGTTTTCTGCATCCAACTCATTTTTTATGGTCATTTTTTGAAGTCACATACTTGTACATACATAGTCACTCTCTTAACACATTTACATGCTGACTTTAGACAAGCCCATTTATATAAAAATTCAGTTTCCAATCATGAGGTTCTTTCCCTCACTGAAATAATTATTAACCGCAGTGAATCTTGTTAAAAATTATGAGGCTAGTAAGTTACCGATTTCTACTTTGATGGGATTGATTTTCTAGTAAGACTTGGGTAGGAAAGGCAAAAAAATGACTAGTTAATAGAATTGAAAGTAAAATTTCAATTACCTGTCTCAGGATAATTTGTGTAAACAAAAAGCGTGAGCAATGAAAATTGGGAGGTCAATACCTAATACTTTCTCCCATAATTTTTAACCAGAGTAAATCTTATTGAGAATGATGTGGCTGGTAAATTACCAACTTCGACTTTGTGATGAGATAGATTTCCTCGGAAATTCTAGTTCAGAACGCTAAAAAATTCAATTGAATTGAAAGTAAATTATTGTTTGCGAGAGAGATAGAAAGAGAGAGAGAGAAAAAGAGAGAGAGAGAAAAAGAGAGAGAGAAAAAGAGAGAGAGAAAGAGAGAGAGAGAGAGAAAGAGAGAGAGAATCTGTAATTGAAGCAGGAGTTTATTCGAGTAGTTTGTGTAAGCAGAAAGAGTGAATAACGAAAATTAGAAGAAACGAAATTGAGAGATCGATACTCAATTTGTTCACAGACATGGCACTTTGTAGTTTAATATCAGTTTATGTAAAGGAAAGCTCAATTAAAAAATAAAACTCAATTTCCTACTTTTTTAAATAATCGAAAAGCGGGGAAATATGGACCAGCAAAGAAAACAATTTGTGTGGCGAAACTTTTCATGACAAGGAAGAAGAAAATAATAAGGGATAAGGGATAATAAAAGCTTGTCTAATCTGATTCAGAACAACATGCGCGAAGGCGTTGGCTTTTAGCAATATCTTAACTATCCATAAACGCCTTTGTCGCTGGCGATTGCTACTCCTAGCAACTTTTCATATGCAAGAAGCAAGAGAAGGGCAATTCTCATTTTAAAATTGTTGATATGGAATGCTTTTAGAGTATAATGTGTGTGTGTGTGTGTGTGCATTCCTTTATTGTAATACTCTGTTGCAGAAAGTAACTTGTTTTATTCATTACCCAAGGCAAGTTGGTCGATTAGAATCAGCAGTTTTTTTCATGTGCTCGATGATAGAAAAGAAAGGGAACAATGTATATGAGATTTCCACCACTAATACATAGTTCACATAGTTTGAAAGGACGTTTCAGTTACAAGCTTACTGAAGGTTTTCTGGGCTCATGAAGGTGTGATTATTCGGTTGACCTTCACAGTAAATTAGTTTAATGGTGTTGGTGAGATTATCTTCAATAAGCAAGACGATAAATAGATGCTGCATATGAAATGTCTGTGCGCTGGAAGAGTGAAGCAAATTTGAAATGGGACTTTGCCTATAGTGAAAGAACTTAAAAGTTAGAAATTTTTGAGACTTGAAATATTAGAAAAAAAATATTTGTCGTATGGACAGGAGGTCAAAATTGCCAACTTTACGAGTTGAACCTATTCTTATAAGCAACTTACATCTGTTAAAAGTTCGTTAGTTTCCATAAAATGCTCTGTGAAATGGACGAATTGTAGACAATTTTAAAACAGGTATTTTGCTATTTCACGTTCTACTAAATATAATTTTTAAGGAAAAATGAATTTGTTTAAAACAATTGGTTCAAGAGTGCATCAAGTAAAAAAGTTCATTCCCCATTGACTCGTCTTTTTTACGATTTCATTAATGGTAATTTTATAGGAAACGAAGGGGCATATTTATAATTATTCCAAAACTCAATATCGGTTTTTGTAGTAGTCATTCTGTTGTGTCACTTTTTGCAGTTTCGTTTTATGTCAGGGGTATGAAGTACGTTAGTAGGATTGGATGGGATGAATATTGAACGATGTGTATGTTATGTCGAAACTATTAAAACTTATTTTACATTTCATTTAATTTCATCATTTAAATTATATTTAATTTTCAATATTAAATTATATTCAATATTCAAATTTTCCTATGAAAGACAAAAGTGATTATTCAAATTAATTTTTCAACTAACCAATTCAATCCTAATAACGTCGAGTTGTTCCGCTCCAGTAGATATTATTAAAATAAGACTTTTGTAGACAAGAATAAATTTCTTTAACCCTTTTACTGACGCATTTACTTCGGTAATACTTGTTACTGAATAAACGTATTAGTATCTCAATTAGAATGCTTTACGTACGACCCTGTTGCATTTCTTTTTTGGTAAAAGAAAGAACACTTGAAATTTAACTGAACGTATATCTCAACAAATATAAAAGTGCTTCTCTGTGTCTCTGTGTACTGTGCGCAGTTTTCTGACAAATCTATGACACTTTAACAATGGAATATGGCACACAGGTAGTTCTAATTTTTTGCGATTTTTGTGTCTACCCCGAATTTTAAAATTTAATCCAGAACATTTTAAAATTTAATCTAGAACATTTTAAAATTTAATCTAGAACATTTTAAAATTTAATCTAGAACATTTTAAAATTTAATCCAGAACATTTTAAAATTTAATCTAGAACATTTTAAAATTTAATTTAGAACATTTTAAAATTTAATCTAGAACATTTTAAAATTATACTATCACTATTTTCACCCGAATTTCTTCTTTCCGGAATGTGACGTCACTCCTACCTCGAATGAAGATGGTAATGGTAATGGTAATTTTTAGTTAACGTCGTACTAGAGCAACAATACGGGCTATTGACGACGGTCCGGGATCAGTCCCTTAAGGGAAAGATCCGAGGACAACACCTCGTAATTTTGAACCACGGTCAGATGACGAAGCAACACCTGAGCTGGCACCCCACTCTCCAAACTTCCACGCCAACCCAACGTGAGGACTTTCGGCCACGACAGATTTAAGGTGCACCAGCCGCCTCTACACCATACGCTTACAAACATCCATGCCCGGACCCGTATTCGAACCAGGAACCTTCCGATCTAGAGGCTAACACCTTAACCACTATACCGGTTGGTCGGCCCTCGAATGAAGAAGCGAGCCGATTTTGCGATCTTCGATCGCTGACGTCACAAGCGTTTTTTGTCCGAATCCTTTGGAACCAGGCCAAGTTTTCCGATTCTTGCCTGTTGAAAACAGCCACTTCGAGGCCATCACGGCGTTGCCCATGGAGTTGCTTCGCAAACCAAATAGGAATACGTAGCGATCACCGGTGGTTGAAGAACGTCAGCGAGCAGTGGTCACACCTGACCCTACGAAAAGAAGTGTCACGGGGAACGCCGTGCTGGCCACGCAATGGCTAGTATGGAATACACATTAAAACAATAAATGACGATCTGTCTCAGGAAAGAGCTTTATAAAGTATGATGTGTCTGCAATACCAGATCGTCTTCCTCGTTCTCTCTATCTCCTCATAACTTTTTTTATACTCCGACTACTGTAACGTCCTATCAACAGCTCGGAATCAGTAATCAACACCACTGATCTACGACCGGAAACCCAGAAACATCTATTGGATTGATATAATTGCCTTACAGATGGTTTTTAAGGGTGCATGACCCCCCCCCAGAGGGATTGAACTGTCTCCCAGTAAAATCTAGCGACACAGAAAGAAAACTGTTGCAGAGTTCCGACTGATCTGTTTTTTGACGTGTTCTTTCGAGCTATCCATTTGAGGAGATCCCACTTTTCCCCGTTTGCACCGCCCACGACTTACGGATACAAATCCCACTGTGCATACTGCAACATTTCGTACTGTGAAAAAACGTTAGTCTATTGTAATTTAGGCTGTATCGTTGTGTTTATTGGCACACGACTCGAACCACCGTGTTGCACCACCCACAAATGAATCCCCTCATAGCGTCGCGTGGTCATTTCTCTCTCTGAACTGAGTCAGCAGAATATTACTGTACAAAGCTTTGTTTACTTTCGCTAATTTTAAAGCGCATGAGACGCATTACCAGAACTTAGCTGAACCTGTTTAACTCGGAGCTGTCAAAGATTGGTAATAATTACTACTCGGACTTCTCAGCAATGCCTGAGGCAAAAACGGAATACCGGGTTTTACTACGTGCTTTAGTTGTCTATGGAATTCTTTTTGCTCATTCTTTGTTATACACTCAACGAAAAACCAAACCAAAAACCCCGAAGCCTGTGTTTGATCCGAATAAAACAGCATGTTTTATGGAGATATAAAGAAATTAACAAAATATATAATCTAAAGGATGCTTTATTGTGACAGACTTACAGCAGAAAGTTCATAAATTAGATAATTACAGAATCCCCTCTTACGGTGATACATACTCATATACAGGCAAGGGGTTATATAAAATCATTTTGTTACCTGTGTCAAGTATTATGCTGCTATTGCTCTAAATCTCTTATCTTCAAGGGGTAGTGCAGTTAATGGCTTAGCATGTCACGGGCATATTCAATGGAAAACAGATAGGGTGATATCGCTGGCAAAAGAAGGATTCCCCATCGCGGATGCTCTCCTGGGAGAGGCGAGTCGTAAATGGTGGGCCGTTATCGTGCTTCTAAACGGTCTCTTGAACTAGTGACATGAAAGGCAAAGCAACGGGCTGTAAGATCTGTTAAACGTATCGCTGTGCTGTCAAACTACCTTGTAGCAGTACTAGAGGGAACCGGCAGTCCTAAGTGATGTGGTTATCATTTGGGCCATGGCAGAAGTGGGATTTTTCAAAGTACGTCATCATTCCTTGTCTACCAATTGAAAGAGTAACGGATTTGCAACCGGAGGAACACGAAATCCAAACTGGATTCATCCGAAACTAGTGCGTGGAAGCTGGTGAAACTTAAATATGTCAGAGTCTCAAATATCCTCATGTTGGCACAGTGTGGAGGTCTGAAGAGTAGGGTGCCTGCTCAAGTGTTTACCTCGTCATCTGACCTTGGTATAAAATTGCGAGTTGTTGTCCTTGGTCTTTCCTTCTGGTCCGATCCCTGCCAATTGCTTGTTGAGTTGCTCAAGTACGACGCTAATTCAACTACCTAGTTACCTACCTACAATTCCATGTCTATCCACTACTTTCGGCACATCGCCACTCCAGATGGCCGAGTGAAAGGCACAAGTCCTAACGGGTGACGTGCCTGCAGTCCTGTCTCATCCAGGCGTAATGTTCCGGTTAGTAAGGCCACAGGATGCTGCATAGTGGACATGCGTCGTTGGATGGTGTGGTGTAAATCGGGTTAAAAAATGGTTAGTTAAATTAAAAAAACACAGGTTCGTAATCAAAATTCCTACATAGGTTATCTGGATTTAATAAATTGGCCATAATTGATAAACATATGTGGCTCGTGAAAGACTAAGGCAAAATCGATTAAATATCTGTCGAGAAGGATTTATAAAGGTGGACTCACCAGATAATGTTTTTCACCTCGAAGTTGACGCAGTGAGATTTCCTGTACATTGTGGATTCAACTACGAAGGAAATTCGAGAAATTGGAGAGTCAGCAAATACTTTATTCTTCCTCTAAGGGACCGCTGGTCACTGTGGTCGAGTTCGATACTTTTGTTATGGAAGAGACGTCCTTAGTTCCCTCAGAGAGTGTCCATGGCTCCTCATCAGGGGATCGGGTCGGTTATGAGAACCCGAGAACGACTTTGGGGTATTGGTCGATTTCGATAATTGGTCCAAATCCAATGATTTCAATGAAATCTAACAGGGGAAGATCTGAAGATTTCCGTGGCTCGAAGAACAGCAAAGCCGACTAGCGATGCACGCGATCCAAAGGGGACCGTCAAATATCGACGCCCTTAAAGTGCGATTTCAAATCGAAGGTTGCAACATTCTGCATACACATCTCGATTGCGATGAAGACGCGTTCATTTACACTCTATAACAAAAAAATCGACGCACCAAGACGGAGTTGTCCGATGGAGACAAAAATTGGTGGAAAGGAAAATTATGTACAGAATAGTAAATGATTAAAATTTCAGAACAATTGAATGATTTATTCAGAGTTACAGTAACGAGCTCAATAAGGTGTTGACCCGCCTCTAGCCTGGATGCAAGCTGCCACACGGCGTGGCATAGACCGCTAAAGCTCCCGGTTGGTCTCCTGCTGTATTTCTTGCCGAATTTGCTCCAATTGTCTTACTACGTCATCAACATTCCCTTCCGGTTGCAGTCGCCTTCCCATCATATCCCAGACATGCTCGATGGGAGAGAGATCTGGTGATCTGGCTGGCCAAGGAAGTGTTTGACAAGTTTGAAGACAGTTCATAGCAACACGTGCCGTATGTGGTCTGGCATTGTCTTGCTGAAAAATAAGTCCAAGGTAATGCGAAAGGAATGGTAGCAAAACAGTTCTCAGAATGTCGTCAACGTACCGCTGTGCAGTAAGTGTACCTCTAATGACGACCAAAGGGGTCCGGCTATAAAGGGAAATGGCACCCCAGACCATAACTCTTTGTTGAGGGCCCGTGTGGCGTGCAATAGTGAAAGCAGGATCAGCAAACTGCCCTGGGCGTCTCCAGGCACGTCTTCGAAGATCGTCAGGACACAGTTGGAAGCGGGATTCGTCGCTAAAGACTATACGTCCCCAGTCAGCATCATTCCAACCTGATCGAGTCAAGCACCACTGTAATCTGGCTCGACAGTGTGCAGGCGTGAGTGGCAGGTGGCGTAACGATCGGTACGAGCGTAGATTTCGCTCTCTCAGCCGTCTGTGAATGGTCGTGGTGAACACTCGTGTGTGGGTCACACGACTGATGGTTGATACCGATGAATCAGGTGCTGTGACAGCTGATCTGACAATCACTCTGTCCTCGCGATCTCTTGTGGCCCTACGTCTACCGCTACCATCATGACGCTGAAATATGCCATTGTCCACCCACTCTTGCCAGCATCTTCTAATCGCCGCATCGCTTCGACTCACATGACGAGCGATTCTCCGATTTGCCCAACCTGCCTCTTTCAATCCAATGATACGACTTCTTTCAAACTCTAAAAGTTTCTATTATTAAATGAGCTGGAATCCTGAAGCGAGGTGTTTTTTCAGTCGTTGAAAGGTATCCTAAATCGCAATGCAGCGGAAATTTTTAACAACAGTTCAAGAACAACTCCTTACATACATCTGCTGGATGCGCAGTTCCGATACGCTGGAGATCGCACTATTAATTCATTGGACACCAAATTTTAATCATTTGCATATTTGGTCAAAACATTTTTGCATACGAAATTTCAAAGCAATCGGATGATTCCTTCTTGGTGTGTCGATTTTTTTGTTATAGAGTGTAATATTGAACGATTAAGAAATAGCAGTTTTGGGGTGATGGCAGAGCGGCGAATCGAAGCATTAAACTACAGCTCTAACTTAAAGCTGGACGAAAAGATCGTAGTTGTTTTGGGGTGAAAGAACCGTTGCAAACTCAAGTTGTCCGATCACTCTATCTCCAAAAACGAAGACGAGAAGTTATCAGTTTTGGAGTGGAAACACCGCCGCAAAGCAAAGGAGTCGCATCCCTGTCTCAATCTCAAAAAAGAGACGAGAAGATCGTCAGTTTTGGAGTGAAAAAACCGCTGCAAAGCAAAGGAGTAACTGAAAAAAAAGGGGGGTTCCTTAGCAGAGAAAACCAGTCCCTACGTCTTCTTTCCGGGATCGCCAAAAACGAAGGTCATCCCAATGCAAGAGGGAAATTAACGCCAATAAATTACATATAGCACGCGGGAGAAAGACAACCGGGGTTATTCCTTTATCCCAACGGAATGTTCAAAAACCTCAGTAAGTAGAAAGCCAAATCACGCCAACATCTTCCGGTAATTAAGAAGTGTCACATTGAAGGTTATAGTGGGGTGGATTTGACCTTGGAAGGTCATCAATTGTCCAATCAGTGTGGGCAAAGTAGAGATGAGACCGTGAGAATGATGAGGGGTCGCTGTGCCCTAATGAAGGAAGCACTCAAACCAGAATTCCAAGAAGGGAAAAAGCCTGAGAAAACCAATGTCTGCTTTTAAGATTTTCATAGTTAGGAAACCGGGAATGGGATCGAAAAAAGCAACTTTACAGGAAAACTAATTCTTGATCTCATTCCTTTTCCAAAAAATCCGGGGTGGAATGGAAAATAGTTATAACATGTGGGGAAGGGAAAGCCTTCACCTCAGATGGTAGGTAAGAAAGTAGTTTGAGCGGCAGCGTAGCGTGACATTGATAACTGGATACGTCGAGATTGAATCTAAAGCAACAACAAAAAAAATCCAATGCTTAGCTTTAGATATCCTCTTACGTCAACTAGGTTCGTCGTTTTGTTTCTTTTCCTCAGACACAGTAAAACGCTCATCAATTTAAACCCCATTTCGGCACATCGCCACTCCATATGGCCGAATGAAATGCACAAGTCTTAACAGGCGACGTGTTTGCAGTCCTGTCTCATCCAGGCGTCTGGCTCTGGTGTGTAAGGCCACAGGATGCTGCATAGTGGACATGCATCGTTGGATGGTAGGTAAGAAAGTAGTTGGAGCAGCAGCGTAGCGTGACATTGATAACTGGATATGTCGAGATTGAATCTAAAGCAACAAAAAATAAATCCAATGCTTAGCTTTAGATATCCTTATACTTCAACTAGGTACTAGGTTCGTCGTTTTGTTTCTTTTCCTCAGACACAATAAAACGCACATTAATTTAAACCCCATTGATAAAAGTGTCCAAAAGGCGTCCAATCATGGGAAGTTTGTGATGTTCCAAGATGTTATTGTCTTAAATCTTGAAGCTATCTTTTTTTTCAATGGTGAGGAAATGAAGGATAACAGAGAGACATGGCCTGAGACTGAGCATAATATCTGTACTGGATGTTGGTATTAGTAGGAGACATGGAGGTAGGGTCAGAAAAGACGGTAAGGTATCCTTTGCGCATGACAAACTCTATTTACCAATCATAGAAATAAACCGTTTGTGGCTGAAAGGATGGGATACCAGCAATCCTGGTTGGCTTTTTGCTGTGAAAATTAAGGACATTAAAACTGAAGTTTCACTTATATTTGCGTTTTAAAAAACCGTCGTATTTACTTCAGGCTTTATTGTTTTTATTGTTCATCACCAAATTTAATTTATTTCGGTATTGACGGTCTTCCATGAACACTGCTCTACTGAACATCATGTTTCACAAAGACATATTGCGAGTGTAAGTTAAAAATAAAATGTGTGCGTTGTGCACGTTGGAATGAGTTTTTCTACACATCTGCTTTTTAGCATTGGAGCGTGAAACGCGAAAATCGCATTCAAGGGAAGAAAAAAAGACCCACGCCTTCTTTTCATTCGAGGGAAACACAATCCGGATACTAGAAGCAGTTACAGATGGAGAATAAAGTTAACAGTAAGGATCGGTATAATTGAAGACAGGAACCTTCAAATCGTCAAGGCTACACTTTCTGATGCAGAATCCCTTTTACGTTACCCGAGGGTGCGGCTAGTTTCAAATTTCAATTAGAATCGTATGAATTCAACTTCTGCAAGTTCATGAGAGAAGGCATATTTTTATCAATCTTTTCTGCATCAGTGGATAACTTTTATTTCTTTGAGTATTTTTACTGCTTTGTTTCATGCCACTCCCACAAAAACTTGTGCCGATATTTGATGATCTTGGAAAAAGATGATTCTGCTATGTAGTGAAGATCTCAAATGCTACATTTAAATGAATGGAATGCTTTTCGAATTATTTTATTTTGAGAAAACTTTTCTTAAAAAATAATTTACGTCAAGTGGCATTTAAAGTCATTAGAAAATCGACGTAATTCAAATCTACCCTTTTTACTGTCATTTAAAGTTCCAATTCATTTAAAGTTTCAGTTCATTTTAAGTTCCAATTCATTTAAAATTCCAGTTCATTTGAAGTTCTAAATTCTAATAAAAATGTTTTGCTACCGAACTGAAGTCCTTAAGATGGTTTGATTCATTTTGTATACTGTGAATTAGTTATCTGGCGGTTTGTTTCTACCGGACGACATTTTTTAAGGGCAATTTTAACGTAGCGTTAAGTACTGAAATCTTGTAGACGAAACATCAGAATACATAAAACTTGCTTTACTATAACATATTTACAGCTCCAGAAATTAACTTATTTAAATCAACAAGAATTTAACAACTGAATCTGAAACTCAAAACAAACGTTCCTTCTCTTTGTTCTTAAATTTTGCATAAGTTATTAGCTCACAAGAACTTTCGAAGTTCCGATCGGAATGTCAGAACACAAAGAATGGTTGCCATTGGTGGTCAATTTGCAGGCCGATCCGAAATATCAAGCATCTGATGTTACCGCATGTCTTTTTTTTCTTTGTAGGTTTTGAGCTGTTACCTGGATGTAGTCTTGCCTCTACAGTTCGTCAATTATAATTAATTTTGGGAAGTGCGAACAAAATTAATTTTTATTGCACTTCAAATGCTCGCATCAGGTAAAGAGCAGCGTTTTCAGGACACAGTCATTGAAACCCTACAACAATAGTATTCCAAATGAAAAAAAAAAATTAATAAAAAAAAAATTTAAAAAAAAACACACAAAAACCCATTACCAATAAAAAAATAAATACAACTCATTGAAAGTAAAAGTAAGGCCATGTTAGCTAAAGTTCAATGTCAGTGAAAGGGACGACATAAATTGTACAAAGTGGTTGATCAAATAAACTTTTATCTTCGTCAATATTTTTAAATTTTAATTTGCTATTTGTGAATAAAATATAAAAAATAGTTAACCCATTAGCCGAATGAATTATAAAAATTGTGCTCAGGACACAGGACAAACCTCTGCATAAAATGAAATACACTCCGTAGTCGTCAGCAGTTGTTTCAAAAGTATTGTAAACTTACATCAATGATCAATTATTTTTAAAAATGATTGAAATTTGTATTTTAAATTGCAATGAAATATTAACTAGTAACTACATGAATTATAAAATCGAAACTCAACAGTATTAACTTTTTAAAATTAAAAAATGAACATACGTCTAAAATTAATTTGAATTCAAAATAAATTGACAACAATCGCAAGAATATAAAAAAAAAACGATACGGAAGCAAATGCGAACTATCCCAGTGCAATAGTAAAAGGTCGAAAACCAAACCCTCCCCGGCTTGGAATCGAACCCCGGTCCCCCGCTTGACTGGCAGTTATACACACCACTATACAAGCGAGGATTACGATAAGTATTGTGTGTTTTTGCAATTATTTCTTATCGTCTCTACCTCAATACGTCAGAATAGTGATAACCCTATCGAACAGAGCAAAAAATTTCAGCTGAGGTGGGCAAAAGAACTGTTTTTTAACTCGTAACTCCATGAACTATACTATCGAAACTTAACAGTATTAACTTCTTAAAATTAAAAAATGAACTTACGTCTAAAATTAATTTGAATTCAAAATAAATTGACATCACACGCAAGCCTCAAAAAAAAAAAAAAAAAGACACGGAAGCAAATGCGAATTGTTTCAGTGCAATAGAAAAAGGACAAAAACAAAATCCTCCCAGCGTACAATTGAACCCCTGTCTCCTGCGTGACAGGCAGGGATACTCACCAATATACAACCCAGGATTACGTTAAGTATTGTGCGTTTTTGCTATTATTCCTTATTCTATCTACCTCAATAAGTCACAATAGTGATAACCCTATCGAAAAGGGGAAAGAAAGTCTGCCGAGGTGGGCAAAAGAACTGTTTTTTAACTCGTAACTACATGAATTATAATATCGAAACTTAACAGTATTAACTTCTTAAAATAAAAAAAATGAACATAAGTCTAAAATTAATTTGAATTCAAAATAAATTGACATCACATGCAAGCATAAAAAAACACGGAAGCAAATGCGAAACGTCAAAGTGCAATAGAAAAAAGACAAATACAAAATTTATCCGGCGGGGGGGTCGAACCCCGGTCTTCAGCGTGACAGACGGGGATACTCACTAGGGTGGGCCGAAATTTTTTTTTTTTTCGAAATCGATATTCTAATAGTGCGGAAAGGGTTCTCTCTGGGTTCAATAAACACGGTGTAAAATATTTTTTTGATTGGATAATATCTTCTGCCCCCGCATCGCACTTGAATTTTTGAAATTTAGGTAAAAATTGGCAATTTTTACTCGGCGTAGGAAATATAATTATTTTTCAATATTACTATTCTAATAGTGCGGAAGAGGTGCCCACTGGGTTCAATAAGCAAGGTGTAAAATATTTTTTCGATCGAATAATATCTTCTGTTCCCACATCGCAATTGAAATTCTACAATTTTTAAAGAAAAGTGCACTTTTTATGGGTTATAGAAATAAATCAAACATGAAAAATATATGAAAAAAAACGCTGTAAATGGCTTTATTGTGTTGTACAATTAATTATATTGCCTAAAAATTATTAAATAATAGCTGAGTCACAATATAATAATATAATATTTGTTAAGAATACCATAGAAAGTTATGACATGCTGATACCAAAAGTTTACTTCCACTTAATCAGCAGGAAGAGGCTTGAAATCAGCCTTTTGGTCGAATTCAGGCATAATTGATTGGGGAAAAAATGTGGATCTGATGAACCCGTCTCTACTTTGAAACCCATAAACCTTAGCAGATGCTTCTGTCACTAATTTGACACATCGTTCAACTGCCTGTGTGTGACATGGGAAGTGAACAAAGTCACATTCTGGATTTTTCTTATCACGCACAATGGAACTAAATGCGGCAGTGGATATATCAAAGGATGATTGGTGGAGAAGTAATAGTAATTAACGACCAGTCAATCATTTCCGTATAGTCAGCAGCTTCAAAATTCAGTCTTGGTGGGAGAAATACACGTACTGACTTAACATTGGAAGATGACTCTCTAGATTTAATTATACGTCGTGCAGCAAGTTCTCTGATGTGTGGTCTTTCATCCTTCAACATACACAGCAAGATATTCTCAGAATGAGCAAAGAACGAATATCGACGACATCCTTGAGGTCTTGAGATAAATACCTGGATCTAGAAATAGTATTCCACACATGCTTAGCTCCATCTTTCAGCGAGTGTTTACACTTTATATTAAACCAGTTGGGAGTGTAAACTTTCATAACAAACTCAGCAATTTGTTTCCACTTCAAAGAAGGATCTGCAGAACTAACATATAGTCCTATAATTCTGTTCGCTGTTATCAGCCAGCGTGAATGTGATAATGAACCAGGACTGCGTTTAGCCAGTTCATCAGAACAACTACCCAATCGCACCGCTTTGGATATTTCTAGCAAGTACATTTGATCCTTATTTAAGTCACGTCTATCAGTTGTTGGTAACTCGCAGTGAATAATTTCGAAAGATGTCACTGGCAAAGTTTTACATGTAAGGAGCGCCTTCCCAATAAAACCAGAATATGATTTTGGACCATTTGTTGGCCCATCCAACGTTTCAAACAGATGCCTCAGAGAGAGTTCATTAAAATGCAGGAGACATATTACCCACTGCAGAGGTTTTCCGAGTTTCAATTCCAAACACCGAATTATACCCAACTTCCATCCGGTATTAACAGATGTGCTGTCACAGCCAATTTCCAGAAGCTGAGAAAGATCTCTTGTGATCCCTTCAAAATATCCAGTAATAGCCACGGAAATTTGTTTTGCGGTGCCAAATGATGGACTCAAATGAGTAATGTAACGTAAACTCGGTTCTTCAATAAGAGATAAATGTTCCCCTTTTGCTTTTCTCGTGTATCTTTTAGTATCTACTATCTCCTCTATCAATGTAGAATCTTTAAGACCATCGAAATACAGCCCCTTCAACGGTAATGCCTGAGCTTCACTTAAAGCTTGACATTTTAAATTGTTTCTAACTTAAGCCTTTTCTCTTCGTAGTTTGTTTTTGTCAACCACCAAATCTGAGTTGTTGATAGTTATGAGACCGACATCGTGAAGAACACTTGAAGCAATTGCATCCACAGCCCGGTCCGAGACTCCAAACCTGTCGGCAACCACAGCAGTTGAAGGGAGGCCAAGTCGCATTTGTGATGATTTAGATACAATCGGAGTTAATTGTTTGTAACTAGGATCAGTATGAGAGATTAAACGGTTCGATGTTGCTGGTTTGTAAATGTCCAGATTTAAATCTACTTCAGATGCATTTGAAGAACAATCTGTTTCTTCATAATCTACATACCCTAAGTTAGGCGTTGCTTGTGAATGATTTAAGTATAAATTGTGAGCCTTTCTATTAGCATTATCAGTAATATTCTGAAGTCGTTTTGTTTCTTTAATGTCAAGCGAGCCGATGTAAAGAAGTCTCGTTGTCCGTTGATCTTTCAGGAAATTATGCTAATTTCGAGGTAATTTTCTAGTACGTACGCATGTGCAATCTTCAAAAGTAATACATTTGCAGACCGCAATGTCAAATAACCTTGTGCATTAGGATGGAGCGAAAAACACGAATTTCGGAAATTGAAAACGCCTATGGTGGGAGTAGTTGGGGACTACCATGCTTATTAATAATACAAAATATGAGCTAAATCAATTAATATCTTCAGGTGCCAAAATCACTTTGAAAATTCGAAATTTTGCCAATTTCTTAAAAAAAATAATAATAACTGTGACATTGCACATTTTATTTTTATATATAACTGACCTATGTCAGTGTACGTCTACCCCGTGGACACAACCCCTGCAATCTCGGTCTGCAATGGACGCATAACCCCCCACAAAAAGCCTTTAACAAGTCGCTGAACCCAGGGTACGGGTGCGAGAGGAAGCTCCCTGGCCGAAGAACTGTGAAAAACAAACACATTAAAATACCAGGGTGGTCGTCTTCTTGAGAAGAAGAGGAAAAGACTACAACTCAACATGATTGAGTGTATTTTTTATTTATTTTAGATATTTTTTACATCGAATTTTAATCTTTAAGTTCAGTTTTGTTTGTTTTGTTTGTTAAGGATACACGCTTCTGTGAATAAGTCGGAATGCCTAGGACACGATCAGTAGATGTATGTCCCGTATTTGGAATGGCTGAAATAATGAAGACTAACATGCTTCCAACATATGCAGATGTTATGAAGCATTATCTTTGCATACAGAACGATTATAAAAGATATGCTAGAATGTGGCTTATGTATGTTAAATTTTAATTAAAGAGCTTAAAGGATTGTGGGGGAAAAGTTCGATTCCAACTGTAAAAAACAAACAAATAATATATATGCTGAAAAATACCATAAAGCATATAGAAATATTAAGAAATTTTAAAAAAGACTTGCAAAATAGATTTGTTGAAAAAGGTTGTGTCCTTCAGGGAATCAGCAGAAAAATATCTATTTGATATTACCATATGTAAAGGTAAGAACTTTCTCAGTTGTACTTTCAAAATGAAAGTACCTATTGCTGAAAGAGCTTTTTTAACAGATCAAATTACATTTCGAAAAATGGTTATTGGAAATGTTGACATTAAAACCAGTAGAATGCTCGAAGAAAAGATTGCAGTGCAAAGAAAGAGAAGCAGAGAGCCAAAACGTTCAGCTCAAAGATTGTAAAGGAAAACAATCCAAAATACTCTCGCCCTCTATTACGGGAGCTACTTTGAGTTTTAATTTGCTAAGAATTCCAATGATACTATAAACACAATAATTGATAATAATTCTCCTACAACTTCACAAACGAGAGCTAAACTTCCAAATGTAGCTCAGGTTTGTGACAGAACTGTTGTTTCCGATAGATCGGTAGCAATTCTAATAAATGCTGCTTTGAAGGATATGGGAAAAATTTCCAAGGATGATTCTTCAAACATAGTTGATTGTAGTAAAATTAGAAGAGGATGTACAAAGACCCGCAGCTACCTGAAAAGGAAAAATGAGGAAACTACCTCTTTATCAGAATATGGAACATACTTTAATGAGCGAAAGGATTAAACTTTAGTAATGATTAAAGTAAGAGAAAGGATTGCTAGAAAGACGGTAACAGAATAACATATCGTGCTAATACTAAAAACAGGATCAAAATATATGGGACATGTCAGTCATACCCAACTGACTATTCTCAAAATATTAAAACAAGTATTTCAACTTTTTTGGAGAAAATATCGATCTTAAGATGCAAGTTTTTGGTTGTGATGGTACAGTGGTAAATACAGGTTTGAAAAATGGAGTCATTAGACATATCCAGCTCTTTTTAGGACGTCCTGTGCATTGATTTATTTGCTTATTACAAACAAATGAGCTACACACCTACCTTTACGTCATTTGTGGCAACATTTAGAAGGGAAAACCACTGAACCAAAAGAATACAGCGGAGAAATAGGAAAAATGTTAGAATCTTGTGAAAAATGGTTTACGACGACAAATAGAAATTTAAGGTTATATGTTTCAACAGAAGATCCAACACATAACGTGAAAATATTAAGAGAGTATGTTGTGAAGGTACACTGATATGTTTGGTTTAAAATTAAAAGTCAGCCATCATGTCGGTACAGGAGTCTTCATTTTTACCATATTTTAAATAAATCGATATTTTTGCCTGAGGATTTAAAAATGGTAGTAGATATAACTTTGCAAAAATGCTTATTATGTCCATCCAGAAAATATTATTTTGGTGATGTTAGCTGATGATCGCAAACACGTCAGAGAATTGAGCCTTAGAAGAATTTAAAATTAAGACGCAAAAAATAATGTAGAAAAGAATATTTGAGAGTTCAAAATTCCCAAGTTAATATTCGAAGCAGACGATTACATCAATCGAATTGAATGGCAATCAGACTCCTTTACAGATCCACCACTTACAGTATCTCTTTCTGATGATCAACTCTAGTCTATGATTCTAGATGTTCCAACCAATAGTAACATGTTTAACTTTCCATGCCATTCACAAGCAGTAGAACGTTGCGTTAAATTAGTAACTGAAGCATATAGTACAGTATATGGTACAGAGGCATGAGATGGATTTATTCGGTCAAGAATTGCTTCTAGACTAGCTTTACTCAGATTTGAAACCAAAAGCCAATCTCAACCACTTTTAAGCTAAACCACTTGCCACTAACTTCAGTTTAATTTTTTAGGTTAAGCTAGTAACTTAAAATGAAATTTTTAGGGGGGTGGGGTGTTACTCGTTATGCAGTCACCTCCTCTTGCTGAGTTCTGGGTTGTTATCATAATGCAAAAACAGCGCAGATCTACAAGGGGAAGCGCCCGTGTAAACGCGTGGTCGCAATGATGAGTCTATTGAGCGGAGTGCAGACGCGAGTGATGGCGCTCTAAGAAAAGGTGAAATTTTTT
The DNA here is from genome assembly GCA_947359465.1 of Metellina segmentata. Lineage (NCBI taxonomy): Eukaryota > Metazoa > Arthropoda > Arachnida > Araneae > Tetragnathidae > Metellina > Metellina segmentata. The sequence goes on from OX375874.1 coordinate 86,017,371, forward strand.
ATTTTCCGGGATAATGTTAGTTGTAAAACTTTTTTTTACAATCAGGGAAGTTCATTTCACTCACCCATGGCTTTAAATAAGATGTATTAAATTTTTTAAATGCGTTATTATTATTTTTGTGAAAAAATTGGCAAAATTTTGAAATTTCAAAGCGATTTTGGCACTTGAAGATATTAATTGGTTTAGCTCATATTTTGTGTTATTAATAAGCATGGTAGTCTCCAACTATTCCCATCATAGGCGTTTTCAATTTCCGAAATTCGTGTTTTTCGCTCCACCCTACTGTGCATGCTTCTTGTCGAAATGCTTTGATCTTTGTTTGGAAAGCCTTGCTGGTCTTATCTCTTTTGTAAGACCTCTTAAAATTGGTATATTTTCCATGGTAGGTATGGATCAATTGCACTATTCGAGAATGGGTCACAATGGGAATGGCGGTGCCTGCTTTTCCCCATACAGACTCAATTTTAGTTGCAACATTTTCAGCAATACTCGAGAAACTCGGTTCTTTGTTCCCAGTTTTGGGTCCAAGATTTAATCTCTCAAAGAAGCAGCAACACAGCGTATCTTCGTATGTAGGAAAATTTATTTGAGAAATATCTTTGGGGCTTCCAAATATTGGACATTTAACTTTGTTCAACGTACTGTTTTTTGATGTCATGTCTATTAACAAATCAATCAAACCAAATGAACGAAGAACCTAGTTTAAAAACTCACACACTTCCGATTTAGTAGTAAAAGGCACCACGATGTCTCTTCCCAGGCGCCAGTATCAGTAGCAACACGTGTCACTACAGTATGTATAATGAAATTACCAGAACACTGGAAACAAGTGCGTTGGAATGTGAATTGGGAACCCCCCTCCCCTCCTTTCACTTCCTGTCAGATACATGCAGTATGAAAAGACAAGATAAAGTGCACTTTTCTTCAAAAATGGCAAAATTTCAATTGCGATGTGGGAACAGAAGATATTATTCGATCGAAAAAATATTTTAAACCTTTCGAATTGAACCCAGTGGGCACCTCTTCCGCACTATTAGAATAGTAATATTGAAAAATAATTATATTTCCTACGCCGAGTAAAAATTGCCAATTTTTACCTAAATTTCCAAAATTCAAGTGCGATGCGGGGACACAAGATATTATCCAGTCAAAAAAATATTTTACACCGTGTTTATTGAACCCAGAGAGAACCCTTCCCGCACTATTAGAATATCGATTTCGAAAAAAAGTGTTTTTCGGCCCACCCTAATACTTACCACTATACTACCGAGGAATACGATAAGCATTGTGTGTTTTTACTATTATTCCTTATGCTCTCTACCTGAATAAGTCAGAATGGAGATACCCTATCGAACAGAGCAAAGAAAGTCAGCTGAGGTGGGCAAAATAACTTTTTTAACTAATAACTACATAAATTATAAAATCAAAACTCAACAGTATTAACTTCTTAAAATTAAAAAATGAACATGCGTCTAAAATTAATTTGAATTCAAAATAAATTGACCCCACACGGAAGCAAATGTGAACTATCCCAGTGCAATATAAAAGGTAAAAAAAATCCTCCCCGGCGGGGAATCTAAACCCGGCCTCCCGCGAAACAGGCGGGGATACTCACCACTATACTACCGAGGATTACGTTAAGTATTGTGCGTTTTTGCTATTTGCTCAGTAAGTCACAATAGGGATAACCCTATCGAAGAAGGAAAATAAATTCAAAATAAATTGACATCATACACGTATAAAAAAAAGAGACATAATATAATGCGAAATGTCCCAGTACAATAGAAAATACTCCACGTAGTGGTATCGAACCCCGGTCTCCCGCGTGACAGACGGGGATACTCACCACTATACTACCGAGGTATTAATCCTTATGCACTCCATCTCAATCCGTAATTATAGTGATAACCCTATCGAAGAGATTAAAGAAAGTCAGCTGAGGTGGGCAAAATAACTGCTTTATAACTAGTAACTACATGAATTACAGAATCGATACTTAACAGTATTAACTTCTTAAAATTAAAAAATGAACATACGTCTATAGATAAAAATACGTCGCAAGGATAAAAAAAAAAGAAACGGAAGCAAACGCGAACTGACACAGTGCAATAGAAAAAAGACAACAAAATACTCCTCGGCTTGGAATCGAACCCCGATCCACCTCTTGACCAGCAGTTATACTCACCACTATACTAACGAGGATTACGTTTAGTTTTGTGTGTGTTTGCTATTATTCCTTATGCTCTTTACCTTAATAAATCAGAATAGTGATAACCTTATCGAACAGAGCAAAGAAAGTCTGCTGAGGTGGACAAAATAACTGTTTTTTAACTAATAACTACATGAATTATAAAATCGAAACTCAACAGTATATTCACTTCTTAAAATTACAAAATAAACATAAGTCTAAAATTAATTTGAATTCAAAATAAATTGACATCACACGCAAGCATTAAAAAAAATGAAGATAATGCAAACTCTGTGTGTGTGTCCCAGTCCAATAGAAAAATTACAAATACAAAATTCTCCCTGCCAGGAGGAGGGGGGGGGCGAACCCCGGTCTCCCGCGTGACAAGCGCGGATACTCAGCAATATACTACCGAGGATTACGATAGGTATTGTGTGTTTTTGCTATTATTCCTTATGGTCTCTACCTCAATGCGTCAGAATAGTGATAGCCCTATCGAACAGAGCAAAGAAAGTCAGTTGAGGTGGGCAAAATAAGTGTTTTTTAAATCGTAACTACATGAATTATAATATGGAAACTCAACAGTGTTAAATTGTTAAAATTAAAAAATGATCAGACGTCTAAAATTAATTTGAATTCAAAATAAATTGACCCCACACGGAAGCAAATGCGAACTATCACAGTGCAATAGTAAAATGTTAAAAACTAAATCCTCCCCGGCGGGGAATCTAAACCCGGCCTCCCGCGAAACAGGCGGGGATACTCATCACTATACTACCGAGGATTACGTTAAGTGTAATGTGTTTTTGATATTATTCCTTATGCTCTTTACCTTAATAAATCAGAATAGTGATAACCCTATCGAACAGAGCAAAGAAAGTCTGCTGAGGTGGACAAAAGAACTGTTCTTTAACTAACTAGGGGGCCCGCCTCCTGCTCGCTAACGCTCGCCAACCCCCGGAGGATTGCTTCGCAATCCGCATTGGATCGCTGCGCGAACCAAAGTTCGCTTCGCTCGCATCAATGAAGACATGTGTCCTAGCAAAAGGAAAATTGTTTACAAAATATGATATTCCATAAAAATACTTTTCAAATCTAAATTTTTTGCTGTTTTTCAGAAAAGATATATACAGTACCTCTAAAATCAGAATTCAAATGAAAACTTTGAGCAAATTTTGACTCGAAATGTGTGCGCTGATTTCGAAATTGAATACCCAGCATGTTGTTTGTATGTACATTTACCCCTGAACTTGATCAACCCACGCTTTGTCATTGAGTTTGTAGTCGAAAGTTGGAGTGCAAGCGTCTTGTTGAACTATAATTGTCGACCCTGAGAAGGACCTTTTTTTAAATGTCCCTAAAAGATCCTCCGCTTTATTTGATTTCTATTATTAACTGCACAGCTAGACTAAAATTCTTTTTTTTTTCCCAATAAAATTTCATCCGATAACGCTATAAATTAATCGATGCGCGAGACTTTGAACAATCGTACAGTGTTGCCAAAACGCGATAACTAATAACGTCTTTTTTGCGTGCCACGTAAGAGAATTATATATATAGATAACTACATGAATTATAAAATCAAAACTCAAAAGTATTAACTTCTTAAAATTGAAAAATGAACACACGTATAGATTTACTTCAATTCAAAATAAATTGACACCACGCGTAAGCATAAAAAAAAAAAAAAGACACGGAAGCAAGTGCGAATTGTCCCAGTGCACCAGAAAAAGGACGAAAACAAAATCCTCCCCGGCGGGGAATCGAACCCCGGTCTCCCGCGTGACAGGCGGGGATACTTACCACTACACTACCGAGGACTACATTAAGTGCTATGTGTTCTTGCTATTATTCCCTATACTCTTTACCTTAATAAATCAGAATAGTGATAACCCTATCGAACAGAGCAAAGAAAGTCTGCTGTGGTGGACAAAAGAACTGTTTTTTAACTAATAACTACATGAATTATAAAATCAAAACTGAACAGTATTAACTTCTTAAAATTGAAAAATGAACATACGTTAAAATTAAATTCAATTCAAAATAAATTGACACCACGCGTAAGCATAAAAAAAAAAGACACGGAAGCAAATGCGAATTGTCCCAGTGCAATAGAAAAAAGACGAAAACGAAATCCTCCCCGGCGGGGAATCGAACCCCGGTCTCTCGCGTGACAGGGTGAGATACTCACCACTATACTACCGAGGACTATGTTACGTGCTATGTGTTTTTGTTATTATTCCCTATGCTCTTTACCTTAATAAATCAGAATAGTGATAACCCTATCGAACAGAGCAAAGAAAGTCTGCTGAGGTGGACAAAAGAACTGTTTTTTAACTAATAACTACTTGAATTATAAAATCAAAACTGTACAGTATTAACTTCTAAAATTGAAAAATGAACATACGTATAAATTTACTTCAATTCAAAATAAATTGACACCACGCGTAAGCATAAAAAAAAAGACACGGAAGCAAATGCGAATTGTCCCAGTGCAATAGAAAAAGGACGAAAACAAAATCCTCCCCGGCGGGAAATCGAACCCCGGTCTCCCGCATGACAGGCGGGGATACTTACCACTATACTACCGAGGACTATGTTAAGTGCTATGTGTTCTTGCTATTATTCCCTATGCTCTTTACCTTAATAAATCAGAATAGTGATAACCCTATCGAACAGAGCAAAGAAAGTCTGCTGTGGTGGACAAAAGAACTGTTTTTTAACTAATAACTACATGAATTATAAAATCAAAACTGAACAGTATTAACTTCTTAAAATTGAAAAATGATCATACGTATAGATTTACTTCAATTCAAAATAAATTGACACCACGCTTAAGCATAAAAAAAAAAAAAGACACGGAAGCAAATGCGAATTGTCTCAGTGCAACAGAAGAAGGACGAAAACAAAATCCTCCCCGGGGGGAATCGAACCCCGGTCTCCCGCGTGACAGGCGGGGATACTCACCACTATACTACCGAGGACAACATTAAGTGCTATGTGTTTTTGCTATTATTCCCTATGCTCTTTACCTAAATAAATCAGAATAGTGATAACCCTATCGAACATAGCAAAGAAAGTCTGCTGAGGTGGACAAAAGAACAGTTTTTTAACTAATAACTACATGAATTATAAAATCAAAACTGAACAGTATTAACTTCTAAAATTGAAAAATGAACATACGTATAAATTTACTTCAATTCAAAATAAATTGACACCACGCGTAAGCATAAAAAAAAAAGACACGGAAGCAAATGCGAATTGTCCCAGTGCACCAGAAAAAGGACGAAAACAAAATCCTCCCCGGTGGGGAATCGAACCCCGGACTCCCGCGTGACAGGCGGGGATACTTACCACTATACTACCGAGGACTACATTAAGTGCTATGTGTTCTTGCTATTATTCCCTATGCTCTTTACCTTAATAAATCAGAATAGTGATAACCCTATCGAACAGAGCAAAGAAAGTCTGCTGAGGTGGACAAAAGAACTGTTTTTTAACAAATAACTACATGAATTATAAAATCAAAACTGTACAGTATTAACTTCTAAAATAGAAAAATGAACATACGTATAAATTTACTTCAATTCAAAATAAATTGACACCACGCGTAAGCATAAAAAAAAAGACACGGAAGCAAAAGGGAATTGTCCCAGTGCAATAGAAAAAGGACGAAAACAAAATCCTCCCCGGCGGGAAATCGAACCCCGGTCTCCCGCGTGACAGGCGGGGATACTTACCACTATACTACCGAGGACTACATTAAGTGCTATGTGTTCTTGCTATTATTCCCTATGCTCTTTACCTTAATAAATCAGAATAGTGATAACCCTATCGAACAAAGCAAAGAAAGTCTGCTGTGGTGGACAAAAGAACTGTTTTTTAACTAATAACTACATAAATTATAAAATCAAAACTGAACAGTATTAACTTCTTAAAATTGAAAAATGAACATACGTTAAAATTTACTTCAATTCAAAATAAATTGACACCCCGCGTAAGCATAAAAAAAAAAAAGACACGGAAGCAAATGCGAATTGTCCCAGTGCAATAGAAAAAGGACGAAAACGAAATCCTCCCCAGCGGGGAATCGAACCCCGGTCTCCCGCGTGACAGGCGGGGATACTCACCACTATACTACCGAGGACTACATTAAGTGCTATGTGTTTTTGCTATTATTCCCTATGCTCTTAACCTTAATAAATCAGAATAGTGATAACACTATCGAACAGAGAAAAGAAAGTCTGCTGAGGTGGACAAAAGAACTGTTTTTTAACTAATAACTACATGAATTATAAAATTAAAAACTGAACAGTATTAACTTCTTAAATTGAAAAATGAACACACGTATAAATTTACTTCAATTCAAAATAAATTGACACCACGCGTAAGCATAAAAAAAAGACACGGAAGCAAATGCGAATTGTCCCAGTGCAATAGAAAAAGGACGAAAACGAAATCCTCCCTGGCGGGGAATCGAACCACGATCTCCCGCGTGACAGGCGGGGATACTCACCACTATACTACCGAGGACTACATTAAGTGCTATGTGTTTTTGCTATTATTCCCTATGCTCTTTACCTTAATAAATCAGAATAGTGATAACCCTATCGAACAGAGAAAAGAAAGTCTGCTGAGGTGGACAAAAGAACTGTTTTTTAACTAATAACTACATGAATTATAAAATCAAAACTGAACAGTATTAACTTCTTAAAATTGAAAAATGAACATACGTTAAAATTTACTTCAATTCAAAATAAATTGACACCACGCGTAAGCATTAAAAAAAAGACACTGAAGCAAATGCGAATTGTACCCGGGGCGATAGAAAAAGGACAAAAACAAAATCCTCCCCGGCGGGGAATCGAACCCCGGTCTCCCGCGTGACAGGCGGGGATACTCACCACTATACTACCGAGGACTACATTAAGTGCTATGTGTTTTTGCTATTATTCCCTATGCTCTTTACCTTAATAAATCAGAATAGTGATAACCCTATCGAACAGAGAAAAGAAAGTCTGCTGAGGTGGACAAAAGAACTGTTTTTTAACTAATAACTACATGAATTATAAAATCAAAACTCAACAGTATTAACTTCTTAAAATTGAAAAATGAACATACGTATAAATTTACTTCAATTCAAAATAAATTGACACCACGCGTAAGCATAAAAAAAAAGACACGGAAGCAAATGCGAATTGTCCCAGTGCAATAGAAAAAGGACGAAAACAAAATCCTCCCCGGCGGGAAATCGAACCCCGGTCTCCCGCGTGACAGGCGGGGATACTTACCACTATACTACCGAGGACTATGTTAAGTGCTATGTGTTCTTGCTATTATTCCCTATGCTCTTTACCTTAATAAATCAGAATAGTGATAACCCTATCGAACAGAGCAAAGAAAGTCTGCTGTGGTGGACAAAAGAACTGTTTTTTAACTAATAACTACATGAATTATAAAATCAAAACTGAACAGTATTAACTTCTTAAAATTGAAAAATGATCATACGTATAAATTTACTTCAATTCAAAATAAATTGACACCACGCGTAAGCATAAAAAAAAAAGACACGGAAGCAAATACGAATTGTCCCAGTGCAATAGAAAAAAGACGAAAACGAAATCCTCCCCGGCGGGGAATCGAACCCCGGTCTCTCGCGTGACAGGGTGGGATACTCACCACTATACTACCGAGGACTATGTTACGTGCTATGTGTTTTTGTTATTATTCCCTATGCTCTTTACCTTAATAAATCAGAATAGTGATAACCCTATCGAACAGAGCAAAGAAAGTCTGCTGAGGTGGACAAAAGAACTGTTTTTTAACTAATAACTACTTGAATTATAAAATCAAAACTGTACAGTATTAACTTCTAAAATTGAAAAATGATCATACGTATAAATTTACTTCAATTCAAAATAAATTGAAACCACGCGTAAGCATAAAAAAAAAAGACACGGAAGCAAATGCGAATTGTCCCAGTGCAATAGAAAAAGGACGAAAACAAAATCCTCCCCGGCGGGAAATCGAACCCCGGTCTCCCGCGTGACCAGGCGGGGATACTTACCACTATACTACCGAGGACTATGTTAAGTGCTATGTGTTCTTGCTATTATTCCCTATGCTCTTTACCTTAATAAATCAGAATAGTGATAACCCTATCGAACAGAGCAAAGAAAGTCTGCTGTGGTGGACAAAAGAACTGTTTTTTAACTAATAACTACATGAATTATAAAATCAAAACTGAACAGTATTAACTTCTTAAAATTGAAAAATGAACATACGTATAGATTTACTTCAATTCAAAATAAATTGACACCACGCGTAAGCATAAAAAAAAAAGACACGGAAGCAAATGCGAATTGTCCCAGTGCAATAGAAAAAGGACGAAAACGAAATCCTCCCCGGCGGGGAATCGAACCCCGGTCTCCCGCGTGACAGGCGGGGATACTCACCACTATACTACCGTCGAGGACTACATTAAGTGCTATGTGTTTTTGCTATTATTCCCTATGCTCTTTACCTTAATAAATCAGAATAGTGATAACCCTATCGAACAGAGAAAAGAAAGTCTGCTGAGGTGGACAAAAGAACTGTTTTTTAACTAATAACTACATGAATTATAAAATCAAAACTGAACAGTATTAACTTCTAAAATTGAAAAATGAACATACGTATAAATTTACTTCAATTCAAAATAAATTGACACCACGCGTAAGCATAAAAAAAAAAGACACGGAAGCAAATGCGAATTGTCCCAGTGCACCAGAAAAAGGACGAAAACAAAATCCTCCCCGGTGGGGAATCGAACCCCGGACTCCCGCGTGACAGGCGGGGATACTTACCACTATACTACCGAGGACTACATTAAGTGCTATGTGTTCTTGCTATTATTCCCTATGCTCTTTACCTTAATAAATCAGAATAGTGATAACCCTATCGAACAGAGCAAAGAAAGTCTGCTGAGGTGGACAAAAGAACTGTTTTTTAACAAATAACTACATGAATTATAAAATCAAAACTGTACAGTATTAACTTCTAAAATTGAAAAATGAACATACGTATAAATTTACTTCAATTCAAAATAAATTGACACCACGCGTAAGCATAAAAAAAAAGACACGGAAGCAAAAGGGAATTGTCCCAGTGCAATAGAAAAAGGACGAAAACAAAATCCTCCCCGGCGGGAAATCGAACCCCGGTCTCCCGCGTGACAGGCGGGGATACTTACCACTATACTACCGAGGACTACATTAAGTGCTATGTGTTCTTGCTATTATTCCCTATGCTCTTTACCTTAATAAATCAGAATAGTGATAACCCTATCGAACAAAGCAAAGAAAGTCTGCTGTGGTGGACAAAAGAACTGTTTTTTAACTAATAACTACATAAATTATAAAATCAAAACTGAACAGTATTAACTTCTTAAAATTGAAAAATGAACATACGTTAAAATTTACTTCAATTCAAAATAAATTGACACCCCGCGTAAGCATAAAAAAAAAAGACACGGAAGCAAATGCGAATTGTCCCAGTGCAATAGAAAAAGGACGAAAACGAAATCCTCCCCGGCGGGGAATCGAACCCCGGTCTCCCGCGTGACAGGCGGGGATACTCACCACTATACTACCGAGGACTACATTAAGTGCTATGTGTTTTTGCTATTATTCCCTATGCTCTTTACCTTAATAAATCAGAATAGTGATAACACTATCGAACAGAGAAAAGAAAGTCTGCTGAGGTGGACAAAAGAACTGTTTTTTTAACTAATAACTACATGAATTATAAAAACAAAACTGAACAGTATTAACTTCTTAAAATTGAAAAATGAACATACGGATAAATTTACTTCAATTCAAAATAAATTGCCACCACGCATAAGCATAAAAAAAAAAGACACGGAAGCAAATGCGAATTGTTCCAGTGCACCAGAAAAAGGACGAAAACAAAATACTCCCCTTCGGGAAATCGAACCCCGGTCTCCCGCGTTACAGGCGGGGATACTCACCACTATACTACCGAGGACTACAATAAGTGCTATGTGGTTTTGCTATTATTCCCTATGCTCTTTACCTGAATAAATCAGAATAGTGATAACCCTATCGAACAGAGCAAAGAAAGTCTGCTGAAGGTGGACAAAAGAACTGTTTTTTAACTAATAACTACATGAATTATAAAATTAAAAACTGAACAGTATTAACTTCTTAAAATTGAAAAATGAACATACGTATAAATTTACTTCAATTCAAAATAAATTGACACCACGCGTAAGCATAAAAAAAAGACACGGAAGCAAATGCGAATTGTCCCAGTGCAATAGAAAAAGGACGAAAACGAAATCCTCACTGGCGGGGAATCGAACCACGATCTCCCGCGTGACAGGCGGGGATACTCACCACTATACTACCGAGGACTACATTAAGTGCTATGTGTTTTTGCTATTATTCCCTATGCTCTTTACCTTAATAAATCAGAATAGTGATAACCCTATCAAACAGAGAAAAGAAAGTCTGCTGAGGTGGACAAAAGAACTGTTTTTTAACTAATAACTACATGAATTATAAAATCAAAACTGAACAGTATTAACTTCTAAAATTGAAAAATGAACATACGTATGAATTTACTTCAATTCAAAATAAATTGACACCACGCGTAAGCATTAAAAGAAATACACGGAAGCAAATGCGAATTGTCCCAGTGCACCAGAAAAAGGACGAAAACAAAATCCTCCCCGGCGGGGAATCGAACCCCGGTCTCCCGCGTGACAGGCGGGGATACTTACCACTATACTACCGAGGACTACATTTAGTGCTATGTGTTCTTGCTATTATTCCCTATACTCTTTACCTTAATAAATCAGAATAGTGATAACCCTATCGAACAGAGCAAAGAAAGTCTGCTGTGGTGGACAAAAGAACTGTTTTTTAACTAATAACTACATGAATTATAAAATCAAAACTGAACAGTATTAACTTCTTAAAATTGAAAAATGAACATACGTTAAAATTTACTTCAATTCAAAATAAATTGACACCACGCGTAAGCATTAAAAAAAAAAAGACACTGAAGCAAATGCGAATTGTACCCGGGGCGATAGAAAAAGGACAAAAACAAAATCCTCCCCGGCGGGGAATCGAACCCCGGTCTCCCGCGTGACAGGCGGGGATACTCACCACTATACTACCGAGGACTACATTAAGTGCTATGTGTTTTTGCTATTATTCCCTATGATCTTTACCTTAATAAATCAGAATAGTGATAACCCTATCGAACAGAGAAAAGAAAGTCTGCTGAGGTGGACAAAAGAACTGTTTTTTAACTAATAACTACATGAATTATAAAATCAAAACTGAACAGTATTAACTTCTTAAAATTGAAAAATGAACATACGTATAAATTTACTTCAATTCAAAATAAATTGACACCACGCGCAAGCATAAAAAAAAAAGACACGGCAGCAAATGCGAATTGTCCCAGTGCAAAAGAAAAAAGACGAATACGAAATCCTCCCCGGCGGGGAATCGAACCCCGGTCTCCCGCGTGACAGGGTGGGATACTTACCACTATACTACCGAGGACTACATTAAGTGCTTTGTGGTTTTGCTATTATTCCCTATGCTCTTTACCTTAATAAATCAGAATAGTGATAACCCTATCGAACAGAGAAAATAAAGTCTGCTGAGGTGGACAAAAGAACTGTTTTTTAACTAATAACTACATGAATTATAAAATCAAAACTGAACAGTATTAACTTCTTAAAATTGAAAAATGAACATACGTTAAAATTTACTTCAATTCAAAATAAATTGACACCACGCGTAAGCATTAAAAAAAAAGACACTGAAGCAAATGCGAACTGTAACCGAGGCGATAGAAAAAGGACAAAAACAAAATTCTCCCCGGCGGGGAATCGAACCCCGGTCTCCCGCGTGACAGGCGGGGATACTCACCACTATACTACCGAGGACTACATTAAGTGCTATGTGTTTTTGCTATTATTCCCTATGCTCTTTACCTTAATAAATCAGAATAGTGATAACCCTATCGAACAGAGAAAAGAAAGTCTGCTGAGGTGGACAAAAGAACTGTTTTTTAACTAATAACTACATGAATTATAAAATCAAAACTGAACAGTATTAACTTCTTAAAATTGAAAAATGAACATACGTTAAAATTTACTTCAATTGAAAATAAATTGACACCACGCGTAAGCATAAAAAAAAAGACACGGCAGCAAATGCGAATTGTCCCAGTGCAATAGAAAAAAGACGAATACGAAACCCTCCCCGGCGGGGAATCGAACCTCGGTCTCCCGCGTGACAGGGTGGGATACTTACCACTATACTACCGAGGACTACATTAAGTGCAATGTGTTCTTGCTATTATTCCCTATGCTCTTTACCTTAGTAAATCAGAATAGTGATAACCCTATCGAACAGAGCAAAGAAAGTCTGCTGAGGTGGACAAAATAACTGTTTTTTAACTAATAACTACATGAATTATAAAAACAAAACTGAACAGTATTAACTTCTTAAAATTGAAAAATGAACATACGTTAAAATTTACTTCAATTCAAAATAAATTGACACCACGCGTAAGCATAAAAAAAAAGACACGGCAGCAAATGCGAATTGTCCCAGTGCAATAGAAAAAAGACGAATACGAAATCCTCCCCGGCGGGGAATCGAACCACGATCTCCCGCGTGACAGTCGGGGATACTCACCACTATACTACCGAGGACTACATTAAGTGCTATGTGTTTTTGCTATTATTCCCTATGCTCTTTACCTTAATAAATCAGAATAGTGATAACCCTATCAAACAGAGAAAAGAAAGTCTGCTGAGGTGGACAAAAGAACTGTTTTTTAACTAATAACTACATGAATTATAAAATCAAAACTGAACAGTATTAACTTCTAAAATTGAAAAATGAACATACGTATGAATTTACTTCAATTCAAAATAAATTGACACCACGCGTAAGCATAAAAAGAAAGACACGGAAGCAAATGCGAATTGTCCCAGTGCACCAGAAAAAGGACGAAAACAAAATCCTCCCCGGCGGGGAATCGAACCCCGGTCTCCCGCGTGACAGGCGGGGATACTTACCACTATACTACCGAGGACTACATTAAGTGCTATGTGTTCTTGCTATTATTCCCTATACTCTTTACCTTAATAAATCAGAATAGTGATAACCCTATCGAACAGAGCAAAGAAAGTCTGCTGTGGTGGACAAAATAACTGTTTTTTAACTAATAACTACATGAATTATAAAATCAAAACTGAACAGTATTAACTTCTTAAAATTGAAAAATGAACATACGTTAAAATTTACTTCAATTCAAAATAAATTGACACCACGCGTAAGCATTAAAAAAAAAAGACACTGAAGCAAATGCGAATTGTACCCGGGGCGATAGAAAAAGGACAAAAACAAAATCCTCCCCGGCGGGGAATCGAACACCGGTCTCCCGCGTGACAGGCGGGGATACTCACCACTATACTACCGAGGACTACATTAAGTGCTATGTGTTTTTGCTATTATTCCCTATGCTCTTTACCTTAATAAATCAGAATAGTGATAACCCTATCGAACAGAGAAAAGAAAGTCTGCTGAGGTGGACAAAAGAACTGTTTTTTAACTAATAACTACATGAATTATAAAATCAAAACTCAACAGTATTAACTTCTTAAAATTGAAAAATGAACATACGTATAAATTTACTTCAATTCAAAATAAATTGACACCACGCGCAAGCATAAAAAAAAAGACACGGCAGCAAATGCGAATTGTCCCAGTGCAAAAGAAAAAAGACGAATACGAAATCCTCCCCGGCGGGGAATCGAACCCCGGTCTCCCGCGTGACAGGGTGGGATACTTACCACTATACTACCGAGGACTACATTAAGTGCTTTGTGGTTTTGCTATTATTCCCTATGCTCTTTACCTTAATAAATCAGAATAGTGATAACCCTATCGAACAGAGAAAATAAAGTCTGCTGAGGTGGACAAAAGAACTGTTTTTTAACTAATAACTACATGAATTATAAAATCAAAACTGAACAGTATTAACTTCTTAAAATTGAAAAATGAACATACGTTAAAATTTACTTCAATTCAAAATAAATTGACACCACGCGTAAGCATTAAAAAAAAAGACACTGAAGCAAATGCGAATTGTACCCGGGGCGATAGAAAAAGGACAAAAACAAAATTCTCCCCGGCGGGGAATCGAACCCCGGTCTCCCGCGTGACAGGCGGGGATACTCACCACTATACTACCGAGGACTACATTAAGTGCTATGTGTTTTTGCTATTATTCCCTATGCTCTTTACCTTAATAAATCAGAATAGTGATAACCCTATCGAACAGAGAAAAGAAAGTCTGCTGAGGTGGACAAAAGAACTGTTTTTTAACTAATAACTACATGAATTATAAAATCAAAACTGAACAGTATTAACTTCTTAAAATTGAAAAATGAACATACGTTAAAATTTACTTCAATTCAAAATAAATTCACACCACGCGTAAGCATAAAAAAAAAGACACGGCAGCAAATGCGAATTGACCCAGTGCAATAGAAAAAAGACGAATACGAAATCCTCCCCGGCGGAGAATCGAACCTCGGTCTCCCGCGTGACAGGGTGGGATACTTACCAATATAATACCGAGGACTACATTAAGTGCAATGTGTTCTTGCTATTATTCCCTATGCTCTTTACCTTAGTAAATCAGAATAGTGATAACCCTATCGAACAGAGCAAAGAAAGTCTGCTGAGGTGGACAAAATAACTGTTTTTTAACTAATAACTACATGAATTATAAAAACAAAACTGAACAGTATTAACTTCTTAAAATTGAAAAATGAACATACGTTAAAATTTACTTCAATTCAAAATAAATTGACACCACGCGTAAGCATAAAAAAAAAAGACACGGCAGCAAATGCGAATTGTCCCAGTGCAATAGAAAAAAGACGAATACGAAATCCTCCCCGGCGGGGAATAGAACCTCGGTCTCCCGCGTGACAGGGTGGGATACTTACCACTATACTACCGAGGACTACATTAAGTACAATGTGTTCTTGCTATTATTCCCTATGCTCTTTACCTTAATAAATCAGAATAGTGATAACCCTATCGAATAGAGCAAAGAAAGTCTGCTGTGGTGGACAAAAGAACTGCTTTTTAACTAATAACTACATGAATTATAAAATCAAAACTGAACAGTATTAACTTCTTAAAATTGAAAAATGAACATACGTTAAAATTTACTTCAATTCAAAATAAATTGACACCACGCGTAAGCATAAAAAAAAAGACACGGCAGCAAATGCGAATTGTCCCAGTGCAATAGAAAAAAGACGAATACGAAATCCTCCCCGGCGGGGAATCGAACCTCGGTCTCCCGCGTGACAGGGTGGGATACTTACCACTATACTACCGAGGACTACATTAAGTGCAATGTGTTCTTGCTATTATTCCCTATGCTCTTTACCTTAGTAAATCAGAATAGTGATAACCCTATCGAACAGAGCAAAGAAAGTCTGCTGAGGTGGACAAAATAACTGTTTTTTAACTAATAACTACATGAATTATAAAAACAAAACTGAACAGTATTAACTTCTTAAAATTGAAAAATGAACATACGTTAAAATTTACTTCAATTGAAAATAAATTGACACCACGCGTAAGCATAAAAAAAAAGACACGGCAGCAAATGCGAATTGTCCCAGTGCAATAGAAAAAAGACGAATACGAAATCCTCCCCGGCGGGGAATAGAACCTCGGTCTCCCGCGTGACAATGTGGGATACTTACCACTATACTACCGAGGACTACATTAAGTGAAATGTGTTCTTGCTATTATTCCCTATGCTCTTTACCTTAATAAATCAGAATAGTGATAATCCTATCGAACAGAGAAAAGAAAGTCTGCTGAGGTGGACAAAAAAACTGTTTTTTAACTAATAACTACATGAATTATAAAATCAAAACTCAACAGTATTAACTTCTAAAATTGAAAAATGAACAAACGTATAAATTTACTTCAATTCAAAATAAATTGACACCACGCGTAAGCATAAAAAAAAAGACACGGCAGCAAATGCGAATTGTCCCAGTGCAAAAGAAAAAAAACGAATACGAAATCCTCCCCGGCGGGGAATAGAACCTCGGTCTCCCGCGTGACAGGGTGGGATACTTACCACTATACTACCGAGGACTACATTAAGTGCAATGTGTTCTTGCTATTATTCCCTATGCTCTTTACCTTAATAAATCAGAATAGTGATAACCCTATCGAACAGAGAAAAGAAAGTCTGCTGAGGTGGACAAAAGAACTGTTTTTTAACTAATAACTACATGAATTATAAAATCAAAACTGAACAGTATTAACTTCTAAAATTGAAAAATGAACATACGTATAAATTTACTTCAATTCAAAATAAATTGACACCACGCGTAAGCATAAAAAAAAGACACGGAAGCAAATGCGAATTGTCCCAGTGCACCAGAAAAAGGACGAAAACAAAATCCTCCCCGGCGGGGAATCGAACCCCGGTCTCCCGCGTGACAGGCGGGGATTCTTACCACTACACTACCGAGGACTACATTAAGTGCTATGTGTTCTTCCTATTATTCCCTATACTCTTTACCTTAATAAATCAGAATAGTGATAACCCTATCGAACAGAGCAAAGAAAGTCTGCTGTGGTGGACAAAAGAACTGTTTTTTAACTAATAACTACATGAATTATAAAATCAAAACTGAACAGTATTAACTTCTTAAAATTGAAAAATGAACATACGTTAAAATTTACTTCAATTCAAAATAAATTGACACCACGCGTAAGCATAAAAAAAAAGACACGGCAGCAAATGCGAATTGTCCCAGAGCAATAGAAAAAAGACGAATACGAAATCCTCCCCGGCGGGGAATCGAACCTCGGTCTCCCGCGTGACAGGGTGGGATACTTACCACTATACTACCGAGGACTACATTAAGTGCAATGTGTTCTTGCTATTATTCCCTGTGCTCTTTACCTTAGTAAATCAGAATAGTGATAACCCTATCGAACAGAGCAAAGAAAGTCTGCTGAGGTGGACAAAAGAACTGTTTTTTAACTAATAACTACATGAATTATAAAAACAAAACTGAACAGTATTAACTTCTTAAAATTGAAAAATGAACATACGTTAAAATTTACTTCAATTCAAAATAAATTGACACCACGCGTAAGCATAAAAAAAAAGACACGGCAGCAAATGCGAATTGTCCCAGTGCAATAGAAAAAAGACGAATACGAAATCCTCCCCGGCGGAGAATCGAACCTCGGTCTCCCGCGTGACAGGGTGGGATACTTACCACTATACTACCGAGGACTACATTAAGTGCAATGTGTTCTTGCTATTATTCCCTATGCTCTTTACCTTAGTAAATCAGAATAGTGATAACCCTATCGAACAGAGCAAAGAAAGTCTGCTGAGGTGGACAAAATAACTGTTTTTTAACTAATAACTACATGAATTATAAAAACAAAACTGAACAGTATTAACTTCTTAAAATTGAAAAATGAACATACGTTAAAATTTACTTCAATTCAAAATAAATTGACACCACGCGTAAGCATAAAAAAAAAGACACGGCAGCAAATGCGAATTGTCCCAGTGCAATAGAAAAAAGACGAATACGAAATCCTCCCCGGCGGGGAATCGAACCTCGGTCTCCCGCGTGACAGGGTGGTATACTTACCACTATACTACCGAGGACTACATTAAGTGCAATGTGTTCTTGCTATTATTCCCTATGCTCTTTACCTTAGTAAATCAGAATAGTGATAACCCTATCGAACAGAGCAAAGAAAGTCTGCTGAGGTGGACAAAAGAACTGTTTTTTAACTAATAACTACATGAATTATAAAAACAAAACTGAACAGTATTAACTTCTTAAAATTGAAAAATGAACATACGTTAAAATTTACTTCAATTCAAAATAAATTGACACCACGCGTAAGCATAAAAAAAAAGACACGGCAGCAAATGCGAATTGTCCCAGTGCAATAGAAAAAAGACGAATACGAAATCCTCCCCGGCGGGGAATAGAACCTCGGTGTCCCGCGTGACAGTGTGGGATACTTACCACTATACTACCGAGGACTACATTAAGTGCAATGTGTTCTTGCTATTATTCCCTATGCTCTTTACCTTAATAAATCAGAATAGTGATAACCCTATCGAACAGAGAAAAAAAAGTCTGCTGAGGTGGACAAAAGAACTGTTTTTTAACTAATAACTACATGAATTATAAAATCAAAACTCAACAGTATTAACTTCTAAAATTGAAAAATGAACAAACGTATAAATTTACTTCAATTCAAAATAAATTGACACCACGCGTAAGCATAAAAAAAAAGACACGGAAGCAAATGCGAATTGTCCCAGTGCACCAGAAAAAGGACGAAAACAAAATCCTCCCCGGCGGGGAATCGAACCCCGGTCTCCCGCGTGACAGGCGGGGATACTTACCACTACACTACCGAGGACTACATTAAGTGCTATGTGTTCTTGCTATTATTCCCTATACTCTTTACCTTAATAAATCAGAATAGTGATAACCCTTTCGAACAGAGCAAAGAAAGTCTGCTGTGGTGGACAAAAGAACTGTTTTTTAACTAATAACTACATGAATTATAAAATCAAAACTGAACAGTATTAACTTCTTAAAATTGAAAAATGAACATACGTTAAAATTTACTTCAATTCAAAATAAATTGACACCACGCGTAAGCATGAAAAAAAAAGACACGGCAGCAAATGCGAATTGTCCCAGTGCAATAGAAAAAAGACGAATACGAAATCCTCCCATGCGGGGAATCGAACCTCGGTCTCCCGCGTGACAGGGTGGGATACTTACCACTATACTACCGAGGACTACATTAAGTGCAATGTGTTCTTGCTATTATTCCCTATGCTCTTTACCTTAGTAAATCAGAATAGTGATAACCCTATCGAACAGAGCAAAGAAAGTCTGCTGAGGTGGACAAAAGAACTGTTTTTTAACTAATAACTACATGAATTATAAAAACAAAACTGAACAGTATTAACTTCTTAAAATTGAAAAATGAACATACGTTAAAATTTACTTCAATTCAAAATAAATTGACACCACGCGTAAGCATAAAAAAAAAGACACGGCAGCAAATGCGAATTGTCCCAGTGCAATAGAAAAAAGACGAATACGAAATCCTCCCCGGCGGGGAATCGAACCTCGGTCTCCCGCGTGACAGGGTGGGATACTTACCACTATACTACCGAGGACTACATTAAGTGCAATGTGTTCTTGCTATTATTCCCTATGCTCTTTACCTTAGTAAATCAGAATAGTGATAACCCTATCGAACAGAGCAAAGAAAGTCTGCTGAGGTGGACAAAAGAACTGTTTTTTAACTAATAACTACATGAATTATAAATACAAAACTGAACAGTATTAACTTCTTAAAATTGAAAAATGAACATACGTTAAAATTTACTTCAATTCAAAATAAATTGACACCACGCGTAAGCATAAAAAAAAAGACACGGCAGCAAATGCGAATTGTCCCAGTGCAATAGAAAAAAGACGAATACGAAATCCTCCCCGGCGGGGAATCGAACCTCGGTCTCCCGCGTGACAGGGTGGGATACTTACCACTATTCTACCGAGGACTACATTAAGTGCAATGTGTTCTTGCTATTATTCCCTATGCTCTTTACCTTAGTAAATCAGAATAGTGATAACCCTATCGAACAGAGCAAAGAAAGTCTGCTGAGGTGGACAAAAGAACTGTTTTTTAACTAATAACTACATGAATTATAAAAACAAAACTGAACAGTATTAACTTCTTAAAATTGAAAAATGAACATACGTTAAAATTTACTTCAATTCAAAATAAATTGACACCACGCGTAAGCATAAAAAAAAAGACACGGCAGCAAATGCGAATTGTCCCAGTGCAATAGAAAAAAGACGAATACGAAATCCTCCCCGGCGGGGAATAGAACCTCGGTCTCCCGCGTGACAGGGTGGGATACTTACCACTATACTACCGAGGACTACATTAAGTGCAATGTGTTCTTGCTATTATTCCCTATGCTCTTTACCTTAATAAATCAGAATAGTGATAACCCTATCGAACAGAGAAAAGAAAGTCTGCTGAGGTGGACAAAAGAACTGTTTTTTAACTAATAACTACATGAATTATAAAATCAAAACTGAACAGTATTAACTTCTAAAATTGAAAAATGAACATACGTATAAATTTACTTCAATTCAAAATAAATTGACACCACGCGTAAGCATAAAAAAAAAGACACGGAAGCAAATGCAAATTGTCCCAGTGCACCAGAAAAAGGACGAAAACAAAATCCTCCCCGGCGGGGAATCGAACCCCGGTCTCCCGCGTGACAGGCGGGGATACTTACCACTATACTACCGAGGACTACATTAAGTGCTATGTGTTCTTGCTATTATTCCCTATACTCTTTACCTTAATAAATCAGAATAGTGATAACCCTATCGAACAGAGCAAAGAAAGTCTGCTGTGGTGGACAAAAGAACTGTTTTTTAACTAATAACTACATGAATTATAAAATCAAAACTGAACAGTATTAACTTCTTAAAATTGAAAAATGAACATACGTTAAAATTTACTTCAATTCAAAATAAATTGACACCACGCGTAAGCATAAAAAAAAAGACACGGCAGCAAATGCGAATTGTCCCAGTGCAATAGAAAAAAGACGAATACGAAATCCTCCCCGGCGGGGAATCGAACCTCGGTCTCCCGCGTGACAGGGTGGGATACTTACCACTATACTACCGAGGACTACATTAAGTGCAATGTGTTCTTGCTATTATTCCCTATGCTCTTTACCTTAGTAAATCAGAATAGTGATAACCCTATCGACCAGAGCAAAGAGAGTCTGCTGTGGTGGACAAAAGAACTGTTTTTTAACTAATAACTACATGAATTATAAAATCAAAACTGAACAGTATTAACTTCTTAAAATTGAAAAATGAACATACGTTAAAATTTACTTCAATTCAAAATAAATTGACACCACGCGTAAGCATTAAAAAAAAAGACACTGAAGCAAATGCGAATTGTACCCGGGGCGATAGAAAAAGGACAAAAACAAAACCCTTCCGGCGGGGAATCGAACCCCGGTCTCCCGAATGACAGGCGGGGATACTCACCACTATACTACCGAGGACTACATTAAGTGCTATGTGTTCTTGCTATTATTCCCTATACTCTTTACCTTAATAAATCAGAATAGTGATAACCCTATCGAACAGAGCAAAGAATGTCTGCTGTGGTGGACAAAAGAACTGTTTTTTAACTAATAACTACATGAATTATAAAATCAAAACTGAACAGTATTAACTTCTAAAATTGAAAAATGAACATACGTATAAATTTACTTCAATTCAAAATAAATTGACACCACGCGTAAGCATAAAAAAAAAGACACGGAAGCAAATGCGAATTGTCCCAGTGCAATAGAAAAAGGACGAAAACGAAATCCTCCCCGGCGGGGAATCGAACCCCGGTCTCCCGCGTGACAGGCGGGGATACTCACCACTATACTACCGAGGACTACATTAAGTGCTATGTGTTTTTGCTATTATTCCCTATGCTCTTTACCTTAATAAATCAGAATAGTGATAACCCTATCGACCAGAGCAAAGAGAGTCTGCTGTGGTGGACAAAAGAACTGTTTTTTAACTAATAACTACATGAATTATAAAATCAAAACTGAACAGTATTAACTTCTTAAAATTGAAAAATGAACATACGTTAAAATTTACTTCAATTCAAAATAAATTGACACCACGCGTAAGCATTAAAAAAAAAGACACTGAAGCAAATGCGAATTGTACCCGGGGCGATAGAAAAAGGACAAAAACAAAATCCTTCCGGCGGGGAATCGAACCCCGGTCTCCCGAATGACAGGCGGGGATACTCACCACTATACTACCGAGGACTACATTAAGTGCTATGTGTTTTTGCTATTATTCCCTATGCTCTTTACCTTAATAAATCAGAATAGTGATAACCCTATCGAACAGAGAAAAGAAAGTCTGCTGAGGTGGACAAAAGAACTGTTTTTTAACTAATAACGACATGAATTATAAAATCAAAACTGAACAGTATTAACTTCTAAAATTGAAAAATGAACATACGTATAAATTTACTTCAATTCAAAATAAATTGACACCACGCGTAAGCATAAAAAAAAAGACACGGAAGCAAATGCGAATTGTCCCAGTGCACCAGAAAAAGGACGAAAACAAAATCCTCCCCGGCGGGGAATCGAACCTCGGTCTCCCGCGTGACAGGGTTTGATACTTACCACTATACTACCGAGGACTACATTAAGTGCAATGTGTTCTTGCTATTATTCCCTATGCTCTTTACCTTAGTAAATCAGAATAGTGATAACCCTATCGAACAGAGCAAAGAAAGTCTGCTGAGGTGGACAAAAGAACTGTTTTTTAACTAATAACTACATGAATTATAAAAACAAAACTGAACAGTATTAACTTCATAAAATTGAAAAATGAACATACGGATAAATTTACTTCAATTCAAAATAAATTGACACCACGCGTAAGCATAAAAAAAAAGACACGGAAGCAAATGCGAATTGTCCCAGTGCAATAGAAAAAGGACGAAAACGAAATCCTCCCCGGCGGGGAATCGAACCCCGGTCTCCCGCGTGACAGGCGGGGATACTCACCACTATACTACCGAGGACTACATTAAGTGCTATGTGTTTTTGCTATTATTCCCTATGCTCTTTACCTTAATAAATCAGAATAGTGATAACCCTATCGAACAGAGCAAAGAAAGTCTGCTGAGGTGGACAAAAGAACTGTTTTTTAACTAATAACTACATGAATTATAAAATCAAAACTGAACAGTATTAACTTCTTAAAATTGAAAAATGAACATACGTATAAATTTACTTCAATTCAAAATAAATTGACACCACGCGTAAGCATAAAAAAAAGACACGGAAGCAAATGCGAATTGTCCCAGTGCAATAGAAAAGGACGGAAACGAAATCCTCCCTGGCGGGGAATCGAACCACGAACTCCCGCGTGACAGGCGGGGATACTCACCACTATACTACCGAGGACTACATTAACTGCTATGTGTTTTTTCTATTATTCCCTATGCTCTTTACCTTAATAAATCAGAATAGTGATAACCCTATCGACCAGAGCAAAGAGAGTCTGCTGTGGTGGACAAAAGAACTGTTTTTTAACTAATAACTACATGAATTATAAAATCAAAACTGAACAGTATTAACTTCTTAAAATTGAAAAATGAACATACGTTAAAATTTACTTCAATTCAAAATAAATTGACACCAAGCGTAAGCATTAAAAAAAAAGACACTGAAGCAAATGCGAATTGTACCCGGGGCGATAGAAAAAGGACAAAAACAAAATCCTTCCGGCGGGGAATCGAACCCCGGTCTCCCGAAAGACAGGCGGGGATACTCACCTCTATACTACCGAGGACTACATTAAGTGCTATGTGTTTTTGCTATTATTCCCTATGCTCTTTACCTTAATAAATCAGAATAGTGATAACCCTATCGAACAGAGAAAAGAAAGTCTGCTGAGGTGGACAAAAGAACTGTTTTTTAACTAATAACGACATGAATTATAAAATCAAAACTGAACAGTATTAACTTCTAAAATTGAAAAATGAACATACGTATAAATTTACTTCAATTCAAAATAAATTGACACCACGCGTAAGCATAAAAAAAAAGACACGGAAGCAAATGCGAATTGTCCCAGTGCACCAGAAAAAGGACGAAAACAAAATCCTCCCCGATGGGGAATCGAACCCCGGTCTCCCGCGTGACAGGCGGGAATACTTACCACTATACTACCGAGGACTACATTAAGTGCTATGTGTTCTTGCTATTATTCCCTATACTCTTTACCTTCATAAATCAGAATAGTGATAACCCTATCGAACAGAGCAAAGAAAGTCTGCTGTGGTGGACAAAAGAACTGTTTTTTAACTAATAACTACATGAATTATAAAATCAAAACTGAACAGTATTAACTTCTAAAATTGAAAAATGAACATACGTATAAATTTACTTCAATTCAACATAAATTGACACCACGCGTAAGCATAAAAAAAAGACACGGAAGCAAATGCGAATTGTCCCAGTGCACCAGAAAAAGGACGAAAACAAAATCCTCCCCGGCGGGGAATCGAACCCCGGTCTCCCGCGTGACAGGCGGGGATACTTACCACTATACTACCGAGGACTACATTAAGTGCTATGTGTTCTTGCTATTATTCCCTATACTCTTTACCTTAATAAATCAGAATAGTGATAACCCTATCGAACAGAGCAAAGAAAGTCTGCTGTGGTGGACAAAAGAACTGTTTTTTAACTAATAACTACATGAATTATAAAATCAAAACTGAACAGTATTAACTTCTTAAAATTGAAAAATGAACATACGTTAAAATTTAGTTCAATTCAAAATAAATTGACACCACGCGTAAGCATAAAAAAAAAAGACACGGAAGCAAATGCGAATTGTCCCATTGCGATAGAAAAAGGACGAAAACAAAATCCTCCCCGGCGGGGAATCGAACCCCGGTCTCCCGCGTGACAGGCGGGGATACTCACTACTATACTACCCAGGACTACATTAAGTGCTATGTGTTTTTGCTATTATTCCCTATGCTCTTTACCTTAATAAATCAGAATAGTGATAACCCTATCGAACAGAGCAAAGAAAGTCTGCTGAGGTGGACAAAAGAACTGTTTTTTAACTAATAACTACATGAATTATAAAATCAAAACTGAACAGTATTAACTTCTTAAAATTGAAAAATGAACATACGTATAAATTTACTTCAATTCAAAATAAATTGACACCACGCGTAAGCATAAAAAAAGACACGGAAGCAAATGCGAATTGTCCGAGTGCAATAGAAAAAGGACGAAAACGAAATCCTCCCTGGCGGGGAATCGAACCACGAACTCCCGCGTGACAGGCGGGGATACTCACCACTATACTACCGAGGACTACATTAACTGCTATGTGTTTTTTCTATTATTCCCTATGCTCTTTACCTTAATAAATCAGAATAGTGATAACCCTATCGACCAGAGCAAAGAGAGTCTGCTGTGGTGGACAAAAGAACTGTTTTTTAACTAATAACTACATGAATTATAAAATCAAAACTGAACAGTATTAACTTCTTAAAATTGAAAAATGAACATACGTTAAAATTTACTTCAATTCAAAATAAATTGACACCACGCGTAAGCATTAAAAAAAAAGACACTGAAGCAAATGCGAATTGTACCCGGGCGATAGAAAAAGGACAAAAACAAAATCCTTCCGGCGGGGAATCGAACCCCGGTCTCCCGAATGACAGGCGGGGATACTCACCACTATACTACCGAGGACTACATTAAGTGCTATGTGTTTTTGCTATTATTCCCTATGCTCTTTACCTTAATAAATCAGAATAGTGATAACCCTATCGAACAGAGAAAAGAAAGTCTGCTGAGGTGGACAAAAGAACTGTTTTTTAACTAATAACGACATGAATTATAAAATCAAAACTGAACAGTATTAACTTCTAAAATTGAAAAATGAACATACGTATAAATTTACTTCAATTCAAAATAAATTGACACCACGCGTAAGCATAAAAAAAAAGACACGGAAGCAAATGCGAATTGTCCCAGTGCACCAGAAAAAGGACGAAAACAAAATCCTCCCCGGCGGGGAATCGAACCCCGGTCTCCCGCGTGACAGGCGGGGATACTTACCACTATACTACCGAGGACTACATTAAGTACTATGTGTTCTTGCTATTATTCCCTATACTCTTTACCTTAATAAATCAGAATAGTGATAACCCTATCAAACCGAGCAAAGAAAGTCTGCTGTGGTGGACAAAAGAACTGTTTTTTAACTAATAACTACATGAATTATAAAATCAAAACTGAACAGTATTAACTTCTAAAATTGAAAAATGAACATACGTATAAATTTACTTCAATTCAAAATAAATTGACACCACGTGTAAGCATAAAAAAAAAAAGACACGGAAGCAAATGCGAATTGTCCCAGTGCACCAGAAAAAGGACGAAAACAAAATCCTCCCCGGCGGGGAATCGAACCCCGGTCTCCAGCGTGACATGCGGGGATACTTACCACTATACTACCGAGGACTACATTAAGTGCTATGTGTTCTTGCTATTATTCCCGATACTCTTTACCTTAATAAATCAGAATAGTGATAACCCTATCGAACAGAGCAAAGAAAGTCTGCTGTGGTGGACAAAAGAACTGTTTTTTAACTAATAACTACATGAATTATAAAATCAAAACTGAACAGTATTAACTTCTTAAAATTGAAAAATGAACATACGTTAAAATTTACTTCAATTCAAAATAAATTGACACCACGCGTAAGCATAAAAAAAAAGACACGGCAGCAAATGCGAATTGTCCCAGTGCAATAGAAAAAAGACGAAAACGAAATCCTCCCTGGCGGGGAATCGAACCACGAACTCCCGCGTGACAGGCGGGGATACTCACCACTATACTACCGAGGACTACATTAAGTGCAATGTGTTCTTGCTATTATTACCTATGCTCTTTACCTTAGTAAATCAGAATAGTGATAACCCTATCGAACAGAGCAAAGAAAGTCTGCTGAGGTGGACAAAAGAACTGTTTTTTAACAAATAACTACATGAATTATAAAAACAAAACTGAACAGTATTAACTTCTTAAAATTGAAAAATGAACATACGGATAAATTTACTTCAATTCAAAATAAATTGACACCACGCATAAGCATAAAAAAAAAAAAAGACACGGAAGCAAATGCGAATTGTCCCAGTGCACCAGAAAAAGGACGAAAACAAAATCCTCCCCGGAGGGGAATCGAACCTCGGTCTCCCGCGTGACAGGGTTTGATACTTACCACTATACTACCGAGGACTACATTAAGTGCAATGTGTTCTTGCTATTATTCCCTATGCTCTTTACCTTAGTAAATCAGAATAGTGATAACCCTATCGAACAGAGCAAAGAAAGTCTGCTGAGGTGGACAAAAGAACTGTTTTTTAACTAATAACTACATGAATTATAAAAACAAAACTGAACAGTATTAACTTCATAAAATTGAAAAATGAACATACGGATAAATTTACTTCAATTCAAAATAAATTGACACCACGCGTAAGCATAAAAAAAAAGACACGGAAGCAAATGCGAATTGTCCCAGTGCAATAGCAAAAAGACGAAAACGAAATCCTCCCCGGCGGGGAATCGAACCCCGGTCTCCCGCGTGACAAGCGGGGATACTCACCACTATACTACCGAGGACTACGTTAAGTGCTATGTGTTTTTGCTATTATTCCCTATGCTCTTTACCTTAATAAATCAGAATAGTGATAACCCTATCGAACAGAGCAAAGAAAGTCTGCTGTGGTGGACAAAAGAACTGTTTTTTAACTAATAACTACATGAATTATAAAATCAAAACTGAACAGTATTAACTTCTAAAATTGAAAAATGAACATACGTATAAATTTACTTCAATTCAAAATAAATTGACACCACGCGTAAGCATAAAAAAAAGACACGGAAGCAAATGCGAATTGTCCCAGTGCACCAGAAAAAGGACGAAAACAAAATCCTCCCCGGCGGGGAATCGAACCCCGGTCTCCCGCGTGACAGGCGGGGATACTTACCACTATACTACCGAGGACTACATTAAGTACTATGTGTTCTTGCTATTATTCCCTATACTCTTTACCTTAATAAATCAGAATAGTGATAACCCTATCAAACAGAGCAAAGAAAGTCTGCTGTGGTGGACAAAAGAACTGTTTTTTAACTAATAACTACATGAATTATAAAATCAAAACTGAACAGTATTAACTTCTAAAATTGAAAAATGAACATACGTATAAATTTTCTTCAATTCAAAATAAATTGACACCACGTGTAAGCATAAAAAAAAAAAGACACGGAAGCAAATGCGAATTGTCCCAGTGCACCAGAAAAAGGACGAAAACAAAATCCTCCCCGGCGGGGAATCGAACCCCGGTCTCCCGCGTGACATGCGGGATACTTACCACTATACTACCGAGGACTACATTAAGTGCTATGTGTTCTTGCTATTATTCCCGATACTCTTTACCTTAATAAATCAGAATAGTGATAACCCTATCGAACAGAGCAAAGAAAGTCTGCTGTGGTGGACAAAAGAACTGTTTTTTAACTAATAACTACATGAATTATAAAATCAAAACTGAACAGTATTAACTTCTTAAAATTGAAAAATGAACATACGTTAAAATTTACTTCAATTCAAAATAAATTGACACCACGCGTAAGCATAAAAAAAAAGACACGGCAGCAAATGCGAATTGTCCCAGTGCAATAGAAAAAAGACGAATACGAAATCCTCCCTGGCGGGGAATCGAACCACGAACTCCCGCGTGACAGGCGGGGATACTCACCACTATACTACCGAGGACTACATTAAGTGCAATGTGTTCTTGCTATTATTACCTATGCTCTTTACCTTAGTAAATCAGAATAGTGATAACCCTATCGAACAGAGCAAATAAAGTCTGCTAAGGTGGACAAAAGAACTGTTTTTTAACAAATAACTACATGAATTATAAAAACAAAACTGAACAGTATTAACTTCTTAAAATTGAAAAATGAACATACGGATAAATTTACTTCAATTCAAAATAAATTGACACCACGCATAAGCATAAAAAAAAAAAAAGACACGGAAGCAAATGCGAATTGTCCCAGTGCACCAGAAAAAGGACGAAAACAAAATCCTCCCCGGAGGGGAATCGAACCTCGGTCTCCCGCGTGACAGGGTTTGATACTTACCACTATACTACCGAGGACTACATTAAGTGCAATGTGTTCTTGCTATTATTCCCTATGCTCTTTACCTTAGTAAATCAGAATAGTGATAACCCTATCGAACAGAGCAAAGAAAGTCTGCTGAGGTGGACAAAAGAACTGTTTTTTAACTAATAACTACATGAATTATAAAAACAAAACTGAACAGTATTAACTTCATAAAATTGAAAAATGAACATACGGATAAATTTACTTCAATTCAAAATAAATTGACACCACGCGTAAGCATAAAAAAAAAGACACGGAAGCAAATGCGAATTGTCCCAGTGCAATAGCAAAAAGACGAAAACGAAATCCTCCCCGGCGGGGAATCGAACCCCGGTCTCCCGCGTGACAGGCGGGGATACTCACCACTATACTACCGAGGACTACGTTAAGTGCTATGTGTTTTTGCTATTATTCCCTATGCTCTTTACCTTAATAAATCAGAATAGTGATAACCCTATCGAACAGAGCAAAGAAAGTCTGCTGTGGTGGACAAAAGAACTGTTTTTTAACTAATAACTACATGAATTATAAAATCAAAACTGAACAGTATTAACTTCTTAAAATTGAAAAATGAACATACGTTAAAATTTACTTCAATTCAAAATAAATTGACACCACGCGTAAGCATAAAAAAAAAGACACGGCAGCAAATGCGAATTGTCCCAGTGCAATAGAAAAAAGACGAATACGAAATCCTCCCCGGCGGGGAATCGAACCTCGGTCTCCCGCGTGACAGGGTTTGATACTTACCACTATACTACCGAGGACTACATTAAGTGCAATGTGTTCTTGCTATTATTACCTATGCTCTTTACCTTAGTAAATCAGAATAGTGATAACCCTATCGAACAGAGCAAAGAAAGTCTGCTGAGGTGGACAAAAGAACTGTTTTTTAACTAATAACTACATGAATTATAAAAACAAAACTGAACAGTATTAACTTCTTAAAATTGAAAAATGAACATACGGATAAATTTACTTCAATTCAAAATAAATTGACACCACGCATAAGCATAAAAAAAAAAAAAGACACGGAAGCAAATGCGAATTGTCCCAGTGCACCAGAAAAAGGACGAAAACAAAATCCTCCCCGGAGGGGAATCGAACCTCGGTCTCCCGCGTGACAGGGTTTGATACTTACCACTATACTACCGAGGACTACATTAAGTGCAATGTGTTCTTGCTATTATTCCCTATGCTCTTTACCTTAGTAAATCAGAATAGTGATAACCCTATCGAACAGAGCAAAGAAAGTCTGCTGAGGTGGACAAAAGAACTGTTTTTTAACTAATAACTACATGAATTATAAAAACAAAACTGAACAGTATTAACTTCATAAAATTGAAAAATGAACATACGGATAAATTTACTTCAATTCAAAATAAATTGACACCACGCGTAAGCATAAAAAAAAAGACACGGAAGCAAATGCGAATTGTCCCAGTGCAATAGCAAAAAGACGAAAACGAAATCCTCCCCGGCGGGGAATCGAACCCCGGTCTCCCGCGTGACAGTCGGGGATACTCACCACTATACTACCGAGGACTACGTTAAGTGCTATGTGTTTTTGCTATTATTCCCTATGCTCTTTACCTTAATAAATCAGAATAGTGATAACCCTATCGAACAGAGCAAAGAAAGTCTGCTGTGGTGGACAAAAGAACTGTTTTTTAACTAATAACTACATGAATTATAAAATCAAAACTGAACAGTATTAACTTCTTAAAATTGAAAAATGAACATACGTTAAAATTTACTTCAATTCAAAATAAATTGACACCACGCGTAAGCATAAAAAAAAAGACACGGCAGCAAATGCGAATTGTCCCAGTGCAATAGAAAAAAGACGAATACGAAATCCTCCCCGGCGGGGAATCGAACCTCGGTCTCCCGCGTGACAGGGTTTGATACTTACCACTATACTACCGAGGACTACATTAAGTGCAATGTGTTCTTGCTATTATTACCTATGCTCTTTACCTTAGTAAATCAGAATAGTGATAACCCTATCGAACAGAGCAAAGAAAGTCTGCTGAGGTGGACAAAAGAACTGTTTTTTAACTAATAACTACATGAATTATAAAAACAAAACTGAACAGTATTAACTTCTTAAAATTGAAAAATGAACATACGGATAAATTTACTTCAATTCAAAATAAATTGACCCCACGCATAAGCATAAAAAAAAAAAAAGACACGGAAGCAAATGCGAATTGTCCCAGTGCACCAGAAAAAGGACGAAAACAAAATCTTCCCCGGAGGGGAATCGAACCTCGGTCTCCCGCGTGACAGGGTTTGATACTTACCACTATACTACCGAGGACTACATTAAGTGCAATGTGTTCTTGCTATTATTCCCTATGCTCTTTACCTTAGTAAATCAGAATAGTGATAACCCTATCGAACAGAGCAAAGAAAGTCTGCTGAGGTGGACAAAAGAACTGTTTTTTAACTAATAACTACATGAATTATAAAAACAAAACTGAACAGTATTAACTTCATAAAATTGAAAAATGAACATACGGATAAATTTACTTCAATTCAAAATAAATTGACACCACGCGTAAGCATAAAAAAAAAGACACGGAAGCAAATGCGAATTGTCTAAGTGCAATAGAAAAAGGACGAAAACGAAATCCTCCCCGGCGGGGAATCGAACCCCGGTCTCCCGCGTGACAGGCGGGGATACTCACCACTATACTACCGAGGACTACGTTAAGTGCTATGTGTTTTTGCTATTATTCCCTATGCTCTTTACCTTAATAAATCAGAATAGTGATACCCCTATCGACCAGAGCAAAGAGAGTCTGCTGTGGTGGACAAAAGAACTGTTTTTTAACTAATAACTACATGAATTATAAAATCAAAACTGAACAGTATTAACTTCTTAAAATTGAAAAATGAACATACGTTAAAATTTACTTCAATTCAAAATAAATTGACACCACGCGTAAGTATTAAAAAAAAAGACACTGAAGCAAATGCGAATTGTCCCAGTGCAATAGAAAAAAGACGAATACGAAATCCTCCCCGACGGGGAATCGAACCCCGGTCTCCCGCGTGGCAGGGTGGGAAACTCACCACTATACTACCGAGGACTACATTAAGTGCAATGTGTTCTTGCTATTATTCCCTATGCTCTTTACCTTAGTAAATCAGAATAGTGATAAACCTATCGAACAGAGCAAAGAAAGTCTGCTGAGGTGGACAAAAGAACTGTTTTTTAACTAATAACTACATGAATTATAAATACAAAACTGAACAGTATTAACTTCTTAAAATTGAAAAATGAACATACGTATAAATTTACTTCAATTCAAAATAAATTGACACCACGTGTAAGCATAAAAAAAAAGACACGGAAGCAAATGCGAATTGTCCCAGTGCTATAGAAAAAGGACGAAAACAAAATCCTCCCCGGAAGGGGAATCGAACCCCGGTCTCCCGCGTGACAGGCGGGGATACTCACCACTATACTACCGAGGACTACATTAAGTGCTATGTGTTTTTGCTATTATTCCCTATGCTCTTTACCTTAATAAATCAGAATAGTGATAACCCTATCGAACAGAGAAAAGAAAGTCTGCTGAGGTGGACAAAAGAACTGTTTTTTAACTAATAACGACATGAATTATAAAATCAAAACTGAACAGTATTAACTTCTAAAATTGAAAAATGAACATACGTATAAATTTACTTCAATTCAAAATAAATTGACACCACGCGTAAGCATAAAAAAAAAGACACGGAAGCAAATGCGAATTGTCCCAGTGCAATAGAAAAAGGACGAAAACAAAATCCTCCCCGGCGGGGAATCGAACCCCGGTCTCCCGCGTGACAGGCGGGGATACTCACCACTATACTACCGAGGACTACATTAAGTGCTATGTGTTCTTGCTACTATTCCCTATACTCTTTACCTTAATAAATCAGAATAGTGATAACCCTATCGAACAGAGCAAAGAAAGTCTGCTGTGGTGGACAAAAGAACTGTTTTTTTACTAATAACTACATGAATTATAAAATCAAAACTGAACAGTATTAACTTTAAAAATTGAAAAATGAACATACGTTCAAATTTACTTCAATTCAAAATAAATTGACACCACGCGTAAGCATAAAAAAAAAAGACACGGAAGCAAATGCGAATTGTCCCATTGCGATAGAAAAAGGACGAAAACAAAATCCTCCCCGGAGGGGAATCGAACCCCGGTCTCCCACGTGACAGGCGGGGATACTCACCATTATACTACCGAGGACTACATTAAGTGCTACGTGTTTTTGCTATTATTCCCTATGCTCTTTAACCTTAATAAATCAGAATAGTGATAACCCTATCGAACAGAGCAAAGAAAGTCTGCTGAGGTGGACAAAAGAACTGTTTTTTAACTAATAACTACATGAATTATAAAATCAAAACTGAACAGTATTAACTTCTTAAAATTGAGAAATGAACATACGTATAAATTTACTTCAATTCAAA
Organism: Metellina segmentata; assembly: GCA_947359465.1. Classification (NCBI taxonomy): domain Eukaryota; kingdom Metazoa; phylum Arthropoda; class Arachnida; order Araneae; family Tetragnathidae; genus Metellina; species Metellina segmentata. The sequence continues at coordinate 86,051,046 of OX375874.1, forward strand.
ATAAATTGACACCACGCGTAAGCATAAAAAAAAAAGACACGGAAGCAAATGCGAATTGTCCCAGTGCAATAGAAAAAAGACGAATACGAAATCCTCCCCGACTTGGAATCGAACCCCGGTCTCCCGCGTGGCAGGGTGGGACACTCACCATTATACTACCGAGGACTACATTAAGTGCAATGTGTTCTTGCTATTATTCCCTATGCTCTTTACCTTAGTAAATCAGAATAGTGATAAACCTATCGAACAGAGCAAAGAAAGTCTGCTGAGGTGGACAAAAGAACTGTTTTTTAACTAATAACTACATGAATTATAAAATCAAAACTGAACAGTATTAACTTCTAAAATTGAAAAATGAACATACGTATAAATTTACTTCAATTCAAAATAAATTGACACCACGTGTAAGCATAAAAAAAAAGACACGGAAGCAAATGCGAATTGTCCCAGTGCACCAGAAAAAGGACGAAAACAAAATCCTCCCCGGCGGGGAATCGAACCCCGGTCTCCCGCGTGACAGGCGGGGATACTTACCACTATACTACCGAGGACTACTTTAAGTGCTATGTGTTCTTGCTATTATTCCCTATACTCTTTACCTTATTAAATCAGAATAGTGATAACCCTATCGAACAGAGCAAAGAAAGTCTGCTGTGGTGGACAAAAGAACTGTTTTTTAACTAATAACTACATGAATTATAAAATCAAAACTGAACAGTATTAACTTCTATAATTGAAAAATGAACATACGTATAAATTTACTTCAATTCAAAATAAATTGACACCACGCGTAAGCATAAAAAAAAAGACAAGGAAGCAAATGCGAATTGTCCCAGTGCACCAGAAAAAGGACGAAAACAAAATCCTCCCCGGCGGGGAATCGAACCCCGTTCTCCCGCGTGACAGTCGGGGATACTCACCACTATACTACCGAGGACTACATTATGTGCTATGTGTTTTTGCTATTATTCACTATGCTCTTTACCTTAATAAATCAGAATAGTGATAACCCTATCGAACAGAGCAAAGAAAGTCTGCTGAGGTGTACAAAAGAACTGTTTTTTAACTAATAACTACATGAATTATAAAATCAAAACTGAACAGTATTAACTTCTTAAAATTGAAAAATGAACATACGTATAAATTTACTTCAATTCAAAATAAATTGACACCACGTGTAAGCATAAAAAAAAAGACACGGAAGCAAATGCGAATTGTCCCAGTGCTATAGAAAAAGGACGAAAACAAAATCCTCCCCTACGGGGAGTCGAACCCCGGTCTCTCCCATGTCAGGCGGGGATACTCACCACTATACTACCGAGGACTACATTAAGTGCTATGTGTTTTTGCTATTATTCCCTATGCTCTTTACCTTAATAAATCAGAATAGTGATAACCCTATCGAACAGAGAAAAGAAAGTCTGCTTAGGTGAACAAAAGAACTGTTTTTTAACTAATAACTACATGAATTATAAAATCAAAACTGAACAGTATTAACTTCTTAAAATTGAAAAATGAACATACGTATAAATTTACTTCAATTCAAAATAAATTGACACCACGTGTAAGCATAAAAAAAAAAGACACGGAAGCAAATGCGAATTGTCCCAGTGCTATAGAAAAAGGACGAAAACAAAATCCTCCCCGGCGGGGAATCGAACCCCGGTCTCCCGCGTGACAGGCAGGGATACTCACCACTATACTACCGAGGACTACATTAAGTGCTATGTGTTTTTGCTATTATTCCCTATGCTCTTTACCTTAATAAATCAGAATAGTGATAACCCTATCGAACAGAGAAAAGAAAGTCTGCTGAGGTGGACAAAAGAACTGTTTTTTAACTAATAACTACATGAATTATAAAATCAAAACTGAACAGTATTAACTTCTAAAATTGAAAAATGAACATACGTATAAATTTACTTCAATTCAAAATAAATTGACACCACGCGTAAGCATAAAAAAAAAGACACGGAAGCAAATGCGAATTGTCCCAGTGCAATAGAAAAAGGACGAAAACAAAATCCTCCCCGGCGGGGAATCGAACCCCGGTCTCCCGCGTGACAGGCGGGGATACTTACCACTATACTACCGAGGACTACATTAAGTGCTATGTGTTCTTGCTATTATTCCCTATACTCTTTACCTTAATAAATCAGAATAGTGATAACCCTATCGAACAGAGCAAAGAAAGTCTGCTGTGGTGGACAAAAGAACTGTTTTTTAACTAATAACTACATGAATTATAAAATCAAAACTGAACAGTATTAACTTCTTAAAATTGAAAAATGAACATACGTTCAAATTTACTTCAATTCAAAATAAATTGACACCACGCGTAAGCATAAAAAAAAAGACACGGAAGCAAATGCGAATTGTCCCATTGCGATAGAAAAAGGACGAAAACAAAATCCTCCCCGGCGGGGAATCGAACCCCGGTCTCCCACGTGACAGGCGGGGATACTCACCACTATACTACCGAGGAATACATTATGTGCTATGTGTTTTTGCTATTATTCCCTATGCTCTTTACCTTAATAAATCAGAATAGTGATAACCCTATCGAACAGAGCAAAGAAAGTCTGCTGAGGTGGACAAAAGAACTGTTTTTTAACTAATAACTACATGAATTATAAAATCAAAACTGAACAGTATTAACTTCTTAAAATTGAAAAATGAACATACGTATAAATTTACTTCAATTCAAAATAAATTGACACCACGCGTAAGCATAAAAAAAAAGACACGGAAGCAAATACGAATTGTCCCAGTGCAATAGAAAAAAGACGAATACGAAATCCTCCCCGACGGGGAACGAACCCCGGTCTCCCGCGTGGCAGGGTGGGACACTCACCACTATACTACCGAGGACTACATTAAGTGCAATGTGTTCTTGCTATTATTCCCTATGCTCTTTACCTTAGTAAATCAGAATAGTGATAAACCTATCGAACAGAGCAAAGAAAGTCTGCTGAGGTGGACAAAAGAACTGTTTTTTAACTAATAACTACATGAATTATAAAAACAAAACTGAACAGTATTAACTACTTAAAATTGAAAAATGAACATACGGATAAATTTACTTCAATTCAAAATAAATTGACACCACGCATAAGCATAAAAAAAAAGACACGGAAGCAAATGCGAATTGTCCCAGTGCAATAGAAAAAAGACGAAAACAAAATTCTCCCCGGCGGGAAATCGAACCCCGGTCTACCGCGTGACAGGCGGGGATACTCACCACTATACTACCGAGGACTACATTAAGTGCAATGTGTTCTTGCTATTATTCCCTATGCTCTTTACCTTAGTAAATCAGAATAGTGATAAACCTATCGAACAGAGCAAAGAAAGTCTGCTGAGGTGGACAAAAGAACTGTTTTTTAACTAATAACTACATGAATTATAAAAACAAAACTGAACAGTATTAACTTCTTAAAATTGAAAAATGAACATACGTATAAATTTACTTCAATTCAAAATAAATTGACACCACCGTGTAAGCATAAAAAAAAAGACACGGAAGCAAATGCGAATTGTCCCAGTGCTATAGAAAAAGGACGAAAACAAAATCCTCCCCGGCGGGGAATCGAACCCAGGTCTCCCGCGTGACAGGCATTGATACTCACCACTATACTACCGAGGACTACATTAAGTGCTATGTGTTTTTGCTATTATTCCCTAAGCTCTTTACCTTAATAAATCAGAATAGTGATAACCCTATCGAACAGAGAAAAGAAAGTCTGCTGAGGTGGACAAAAGAACTGTTTTTTAACTAATAACTACATGAATTATAAAATCAAAACTGAACAGTATTAACTTCTAAAATTGAAAAATGAACATACGTATAAATTTACTTCAATTCAAAATAAATTGACACCACGCGTAAGCATAAAAAAAAAGACACGGAAGCAAATGCGAATTGTCCCAGTGCAATAGAAAAAGGACGAAAACAAAATCCTCCCCGGCGGGGAATCGAACCCCGGTCTCCCGCGTGACAGGCGGGGATACTCACCACTATACTACCGAGGACTACATTAAGTGCTATGTGTTCTTGCTACTATTCCCTATACTCTTTACCTTAATAAATCAGAATAGTGATAACCCTATCGAACAGAGCAAAGAAAGTCTGCTGTGGTGGACAAAAGAACTGTTTTTTAACTAATAACTACATGAATTATAAAATCAAAACTGAACAGTATTAACTTCTTAAAATTGAAAAATGAACATACGTTCAAATTTACTTCAATTCAAAATAAATTGACACCACGCGTAAGCATAAAAAAAAAGACACGGAAGCAAATGCGAATTGTCCCATTGCGATAGAAAAAGGACGAAAACAAAATCCTCCCCGGCGGGGAATCGAACCCCGGTCTCCCACGTGACAGGCGGGGATACTCACCACTATACTACCGAGGAATACATTATGTGCTATGTGTTTTTGCTATTATTCCCTATGCTCTTTACCTTAATAAATCAGAATAGTGATAACCCTATCGAACAGAGCAAAGAAAGTCTGCTGAGGTGGACAAAAGAACTGTTTTTTAACTAATAACTACATGAATTATAAAATCAAAACTGAACAGTATTAACTTCTTAAAATTGAAAAATGAACATACGTATAAATTTACTTCAATTCAAAATAAATTGACACCACGCGTAAGCATAAAAAAAAAGACACGGAAGCAAATACGAATTGTCCCAGTGCAATAGAAAAAAGACGAATACGAAATCCTCCCCGACGGGGAACGAACCCCGGTCTCCCGCGTGGCAGGGTGGGACACTCACCACTATACTACCGAGGACTACATTAAGTGCAATGTGTTCTTGCTATTATTCCCTATGCTCTTTACCTTAGTAAATCAGAATAGTGATAAACCTATCGAACAGAGCAAAGAAAGTCTGCTGAGGTGGACAAAAGAACTGTTTTTTAACTAATAACTACATGAATTATAAAAACAAAACTGAACAGTATTAACTACTTAAAATTGAAAAATGAACATACGGATAAATTTACTTCAATTCAAAATAAATTGACACCACGCATAAGCATAAAAAAAAAGACACGGAAGCAAATGCGAATTGTCCCAGTGCAATAGAAAAAAGACGAAAACAAAATTCTCCCCGGCGGGAAATCGAACCCCGGTCTACCGCGTGACAGGCGGGGATACTCACCACTATACTACCGAGGACTACATTAAGTGCAATGTGTTCTTGCTATTATTCCCTATGCTCTTTACCTTAGTAAATCAGAATAGTGATAAACCTATCGAACAGAGCAAAGAAAGTCTGCTGAGGTGGACAAAAGAACTGTTTTTTAACTAATAACTACATGAATTATAAAAACAAAACTGAACAGTATTAACTTCTTAAAATTGAAAAATGAACATACGTATAAATTTACTTCAATTCAAAATAAATTGACACCACCGTGTAAGCATAAAAAAAAAGACACGGAAGCAAATGCGAATTGTCCCAGTGCTATAGAAAAAGGACGAAAACAAAATCCTCCCCGGAAGGGGAATCGAACCCCGGTCTCCCGCGTGACAGGTGGGGATACTCACCACTATACTACCGAGGACTACATTAAGTGCTATGTGTTTTCGCTATTATTCCCTATGCTCTTTACCTTAATAAATCAGAATAGTGATAACCCTATAGAACAGAGAAAAGAAAGTCTGCTGAGGTGGACAAAAGAACTGTTTTTTAACTAATAACGACATGAATTATAAAATCAAAACTGAACAGTATTAACTTCTAAAATTGAAAAATGAACATACGTATAAATTTACTTCAATTCAAAATAAATTGACACCACGCGTAAGCATAAAAAAAAAGACACGGAAGCAAATGCGAATTTTCCCAGTGCACCAGAAAAAGGACGAAAACAAAATCCTCCCCGGCGGGGAATCGAACCCCGGTCTCCCGCGTGACAGGCGGGGATACTTACCACTATACTACCGAGGACTACATTAAGTGCTATGTGTTCTTGCTATTATTCCCTATACTCTTTACCTTAATAAATCAGAATAGTGATAACCCTATCGAACAGAGCAAAGAAAGTCTGCTGAGGTGTACAAAAGAACTGTTTTTTAACTAATAACTACATGAATTATAAAATCAAAACTGAACAGTATTAACTTCTTAAAATTGAAAAATGAACATACGTATAAATTTACTTCAATTCAAAATAAATTGACACCACGCGTAAGCATAAAAAAAAAAGACACGGAAGCAAATGCGAATTGTCCCAGTGCTATAGAAAAAGGACGAAAACAAAATCCTCCCCGGCGGGGAGTCGAACCCCGGTCTCCCGCGTGACAGGCGGGGATACTCACCACTATACTACCGAGGACTACATTAAGTGCTATGTGTTTTTGCTATTATTCCCTATGCTCTTTACCTTAATAAATCAGAATAGTGATAACCCTATCGAACAGAGAAAAGAAAGTCTGCTTAGGTGGACAAAAGAACTGTTTTTTAACTAATAACTACCTGAATTATAAAATCAAAACTGAACAGTATTAACTTCTTAAAATTGAAAAATGAACATACGTATAAATTTACTTCAATTCAAAATAAATTGACACCACGCGTAAGCATAAAAAAAAAAGACACGGAAGCAAATGCGAATTGTCCCAGTGCTATAGAAAAAGGACGAAAACAAAATCCTCCCCGGCGGGGAATCGAACCCAGGTCTCCCGCGTGACAGGCATTGATACTCACCACTATACTACCGAGGACTACATTAAGTGCTATGTGTTTTTGCTATTATTCCCTAAGCTCTTTACCTTAATAAATCAGAATAGTGATAACCCTATCGAACAGAGAAAAGAAAGTCTGCTGAGGTGGACAAAAGAACTGTTTTTTAACTAATAACTACATGAATTATAAAATCAAAACTGAACAGTATTAACTTCTAAAATTGAAAAATGAACATACGTATAAATTTACTTCAATTCAAAATAAATTGACACCACGCGTAAGCATAAAAAAAAAGACACGGAAGCAAATGCGAATTGTCCCAGTGCAATAGAAAAAGGACGAAAACAAAATCCTCCCCGGCGGGGAATCGAACCCCGGTCTCCCGCGTGACAGGCGGGGATACTCACCACTATACTACCGAGGACTACATTAAGTGCTATGTGTTCTTGCTACTATTCCCTATACTCTTTACCTTAATAAATCAGAATAGTGATAACCCTATCGAACAGAGCAAAGAAAGTCTGCTGTGGTGGACAAAAGAACTGTTTTTTTACTAATAACTACATGAATTATAAAATCAAAACTGAACAGTATTAACTTTTTAAAATTGAAAAATGAACATACGTTCAAATTTACTTCAATTCAAAATAAATTGACACCACGCGTAAGCATAAAAAAAAAAGACACGGAAGCAAATGCGAATTGTCCCATTGCGATAGAAAAAGGACGAAAACAAAATCCTCCCCGGCGGGGAATCGAACCCCGGTCTCCCACGTGACAGGCGGGGATACTCACCATTATACTACCGAGGACTACATTAAGTGCTACGTGATTTTGCTATTATTCCCTATGCTCTTTAACCTTAATAAATCAGAATAGTGATAACCCTATCGAACAGAGCAAAGAAAGTCTGCTGAGGTGGACAAAAGAACTGTTTTTTAACTAATAACTACATGAATTATAAAATCAAAACTGAACAGTATTAACTTCTTAAAATTGAAAAATGAACATACGTATAAATTTACTTCAATTCAAAATAAATTGACACCACGCGTAAGCATAAAAAAAAAAGACACGGAAGCAAATGCGAATTGTCCCAGTGCAATAGAAAAAAGACGAATACGAAATCCTCCCCGACGGGGAATCGAACCCCGGTCTCACGCGTGGCAGGTTGGGACACTCACCATTATACTACCGAGGACTACATTAAGTGCAATGTGTTCTTGCTATTATTCCCTATGCTCTTTACCTTAGTAAATCAGAATAGTGATAAACCTATCGAACAGAGCAAAGAAAGTCTGCTGAGGTGGACAAAAGAACTGTTTTTTAACTAATAACTACATGAATTATAAAAACAAAACTGAACAGTATTAACTTCTTAAAATTGAAAAATGAACATACGTATAAATTTACTTCAATTCAAAATAAATTGACACCACGTGTAAGCATAAAAAAAAAGACACGGAAGCAAATGCGAATTGTCCCAGTGCTATAGAAAAAGGACGAAAACAAAATCCTCCCCGGAAGGGGAATCGAACCCCGGTCTCCCACGTGACAGGCGGGGATACTCACCACTATACTACCGAGGACTACATTATGTGCTATGTGTTTTTGCTATTATTCCCTATGCTCTTTACCTTAATAACTCAGAATAGTGATAACCCTATCGAACAGAGCAAAGAAAGTCTGCTGAGGTGGACAAAAGAACTGTTTTTTAACTAATAACTACATGAATTATAAAATCAAAACTGAACAGTATTAACTTCTAAAATTGAAAAATGAACATACGTATAAATTTACTTCAATTCAAAATAAATTGACACCACGCGTAAGCATAAAAAAAAAAGACACGGAAGCAAATGCGAATTGTCCCAGTGCAATAGAAAAAAGACGAATACGAAATCCTCCCCGACGGGGAATCGAACCCCGGTCTCCCGCGTGACAGGCGGGGATACTCACCACTATACTACCGAGGACTACATTAAGTGCTATGTGTTTTTGCTATTATTCCCTATGCTCTTTACCTTAATAAATCAGAATAGTGATAACCCTATCGAACAGAGAAAAGAAAGTCTGCTGAGGTGGACAAAAGAACTGTTTTTTAACTAATAACGACATGAATTATAAAATCAAAACTGAACAGTATTAACTTCTAAAATTGAAAAATGAACATACGTATAAATTTACTTCAATTCAAAATAAATTGACACCACGTGTAAGCATAAAAAAAAAGACACGGAAGCAAATGCGAATTGTCCCAGTGCACCAGAAAAAGGACGAAAACAAAATCCTCCCCGGCGGGGAATCGAACCCCGGTCTCCCGCGTGACAGGCGGGGATACTTACCACTATACTACCGAGGACTACATTAAGTGCTATGTGTTCTTGCTATTATTCCCTATACTCTTTACCTTATTAAATCAGAATAGTGATAACCCTATCGAACAGAGCAAAGAAAGTCTGCTGTGGTGGACAAAAGAACTGTTTTTTAACTAATAACTACATGAATTATAAAATCAAAACTGAACAGTATTAACTTCTATAATTGAAAAATGAACATACGTATAAATTTACTTCAATTCAAAATAAATTGACACCACGCGTAAGCATAAAAAAAAAGACACGGAAGCAAATGCGAATTGTCCCAGTGCACCAGAAAAAGGACGAAAACAAAATCCTCCCCGGCGGGGAATCGAACCCCGTTCTCCCGCGTGACAGGCGGGGATACTCACCACTATACTACCGAGGACTACATTATGTGCTATGTGTTTTTGCTATTATTCACTATGCTCTTTACCTTAATAAATCAGAATAGTGATAACCCTATCGAACAGAGCAAAGAAAGTCTGCTGAGGTGTACAAAAGAACTGTTTTTTAACTAATAACTACATGAATTATAAAATCAAAACTGAACAGTATTAACTTCTTAAAATTGAAAAATGAACATACGTATAAATTTACTTCAATTCAAAATAAATTGACACCACGTGTAAGCATAAAAAAAAAAGACACGGAAGCAAATGCGAATTGTCCCAGTGCTATAGAAAAAGGACGAAAACAAAATCCTCCCCGGCGGGGAGTCGAACCCCGGTCTCCCGCATGACAGGCGGGGATACTCACCACTATACTACCGAGGACTACATTAAGTGCTATGTGTTTTTGCTATTATTCCCTATGCTCTTTACCTTAATAAATCAGAATAGTGATAACCCTATCGAACAGAGAAAAGAAAGTCTGCTTAGGTGAACAAAAGAACTGTTTTTTAACTAATAACTACATGAATTATAAAATCAAAACTGAACAGTATTAACTTCTTAAAATTGAAAAATGAACATACGTATAAATTTACTTCAATTCAAAATAAATTGACACCACGTGTAAGCATAAAAAAAAAAGACACGGAAGCAAATGCGAATTGTCCCAGTGCTATAGAAAAAGGACGAAAACAAAATCCTCCCCGGCGGGGAATCGAACCCCGGTCTCCCGCGTGACAGGCAGGGATACTCACCACTATACTACCGAGGACTACATTAAGTGCTATGTGTTTTTGCTATTATTCCCTATGCTCTTTACCTTAATAAATCAGAATAGTGATAACCCTATCGAACAGAGAAAAGAAAGTCTGCTGAGGTGGACAAAAGAACTGTTTTTTAACTAATAACTACATGAATTATAAAATCAAAACTGAACAGTATTAACTTCTAAAATTGAAAAATGAACATACGTATAAATTTACTTCAATTCAAAATAAATTGACACCACGCGTAAGCATAAAAAAAAAGACACGGAAGCAAATGCGAATTGTCCCAGTGCAATAGAAAAAGGACGAAAACAAAATCCTCCCCGGCGGGTAATCGAACCCCGGTCTCCCGCGTGACAGGCGGGGATACTTACCACTATACTACCGAGGACTACATTAAGTGCTATGTGTTCTTGCTATTATTCCCTATACTCTTTACCTTAATAAATCAGAATAGTGATAACCCTATCGAACAGAGCAAAGAAAGTCTGCTGTGGTGGACAAAAGAACTGTTTTTTAACTAATAACTACATGAATTATAAAATCAAAACTGAACAGTATTAACTTCTTAAAATTGAAAAATGAACATACGTTCAAATTTACTTCAATTCAAAATAAATTGACACCACGCGTAAGCATAAAAAAAAAGACACGGAAGCAAATGCGAATTGTCCCATTGCGATAGAAAAAGGACGAAAACAAAATCCTCCCCGGCGGGGAATCGAACCCCGGTCTCCCACGTGACAGGAGGGGATACTCACCACTATACTACCGAGGACTACATAATGTGCTATGTGTTTTTGCTATTATTCCCTATGCTCTTTACCTTAATAAATCAGAATAGTGATAACCCTATCGAACAGAGCAAAGAAAGTTTGCTGAGGTGGACAAAAGAACTGTTTTTTAACTAATAACTACATGAATTATAAAATCAAAACTGAACAGTATTAACTTCTTAAAATTGAAAAATGAACATACGTATAAATTTACTTCAATTCAAAATAAATTGACACCACGCGTAAGCATAAAAAAAAAGACACGGAAGCAAATACGAATTGTCCCAGTGCAATAGAAAAAAGGCGAAAACAAAATCCTCCCCGGCGGGAAACCGAACCCCGGTCTACCGCGTGACAGGCGGGGATACTCACCACTATACTACCGAGGACTGCATTAAGTGCTATGTGGTTTTGCTATTATTCCCTATGCTCTTTACCTTAATAAATCAGAATAGTGATAACCCTATCGAACACAGCAAGGAAAGTCTGCTGAAGGTGGACAAAAGAACTGTTTTTTAACTAATAACTACATGAATTATAAAATCAAAACTGAACAGTATTAACTTCTTAAAATTGAAAAATGAACATACGTATAAATTTACTTCAATTCAAAATAAATTGACACCACGTGTAAGCATAAAAAAAAAAGACACGGAAGCAAATGCGAATTGTCCCAGTGCTATAGAAAAAGGACGAAAACAAAATCCTCCCCGGCGGGGAGTCGAACCCCGGTCTCCCGCGTGACAGGCGGGGATACTCACCACTATACTACCGAGGACTACATTAAGTGCTATGTGTTTTTGCTATTATTCCCTATGCTCTTTACCTTAATAAATCAGAATAGTGATAACCCTATCGAACAGAGAAAAGAAAGTCTGCTTAGGTGAACAAAAGAACTGTTTTTTAACTAATAACTACATGAATTATAAAATCAAAACTGAACAGTATTAACTTCTTAAAATTGAAAAATGAACATACGTATAAATTTACTTCAATTCAAAATAAATTGACACCACGTGTAAGCATAAAAAAAAAAGACACGGAAGCAAATGCGAATTGTCCCAGTGCTATAGAAAAAGGACGAAAACAAAATCCTCCCCGGCGGGGAATCGAACCCCGGTCTCCCGCGTGACAGGCAGGGATACTCACCACTATACTACCGAGGACTACATTAAGTGCTATGTGTTTTTGCTATTATTCCCTATGCTCTTTACCTTAATAAATCAGAATAGTGATAACCCTATCGAACAGAGAAAAGAAAGTCTGCTGAGGTGTACAAAAGAACTGTTTTTTAACTAATAACTACATGAATTATAAAATCAAAACTGAACAGTATTAACTTCTTAAAATTGAAAAATGAACATACGTATAAATTTACTTCAATTCAAAATAAATTGACACCACGTGTAAGCATAAAAAAAAAAGACACGGAAGCAAATGCGAATTGTCCCAGTGCTATAGAAAAAGGACGAAAACAAAATCCTCCCCGGCGGGGAGTCGAACCCCGGTCTCCCGCGTGACAGGCGGGGATACTCACCACTATACTACCGAGGACTACATTAAGTGCTATGTGTTTTTGCTATTATTCCCTATGCTCTTTACCTTAATAAATCAGAATAGTGATAACCCTATCGAACAGAGAAAAGAAAGTCTGCTTAGGTGAACAAAAGAACTGTTTTTTAACTAATAACTACATGAATTATAAAATCAAAACTGAACAGTATTAACTTCTTAAAATTGAAAAATGAACATACGTATAAATTTACTTCAATTCAAAATAAATTGACACCACGTGTAAGCATAAAAAAAAAAGACACGGAAGCAAATGCGAATTGTCCCAGTGCTATAGAAAAAGGACGAAAACAAAATCCTCCCCGGCGGGGAATCGAACCCCGGTCTCCCGCGTGACAGGCAGGGATACTCACCACTATACTACCGAGGACTACATTAAGTGCTATGTGTTTTTGCTATTATTCCCTATGCTCTTTACCTTAATAAATCAGAATAGTGATAACCCTATCGAACAGAGAAAAGAAAGTCTGCTGAGGTGTACAAAAGAACTGTTTTTTAACTAATAACTACATGAATTATAAAATCAAAACTGAACAGTATTAACTTCTTAAAATTGAAAAATGAACATACGTATAAATTTACTTCAATTCAAAATAAATTGACACCACGTGTAAGCATAAAAAAAAAAGACACGGAAGCAAATGCGAATTGTCCCAGTGCTATAGAAAAAGGACGAAAACAAAATCCTCCCCGGCGGGGAGTCGAACCCCGGTCTCCCGCGTGACAGGCGGGGATACTCACCACTATACTACCGAGGACTACATTAAGTGCTATGTGTTTTTGCTATTATTCCCTATGCTCTTTACCTTAATAAATCAGAATAGTGATAACCCTATCGAACAGAGAAAAGAAAGTCTGCTTAGGTGAACAAAAGAACTGTTTTTTAACTAATAACTACATGAATTATAAAATCAAAACTGAACAGTATTAACTTCTTAAAATTGAAAAATGAACATACGTATAAATTTACTTCAATTCAAAATAAATTGACACCACGTGTAAGCATAAAAAAAAAAGACACGGAAGCAAATACGAATTGTCCCAGTGCAATAGAAAAAAGGCGAAAACAAAATCCTCCCCGGCGGGAAATCGAACCCCGGTCTACCGCGTGACAGGCGGGGATACTCACCACTATACTACCGAGGACTGCATTAAGTGCTATGTGGTTTTGCTATTATTCCCTATGCTCTTTACCTTAATAAATCAGAATAGTGATAACCCTATCGAACACAGCAAGGAAAGTCTGCTGAAGGTGGACAAAAGAACTGTTTTTTAACTAATAACTACATGAATTATAAAATCAAAACTGAACAGTATTAACTTCTTAAAATTGAAAAATGAACATACGTATAAATTTACTTCAATTCAAAATAAATTGACACCACGTGTAAGCATAAAAAAAAAAGACACGGAAGCAAATGCGAATTGTCCCAGTGCTATAGAAAAAGGACGAAAACAAAATCCTCCCCGGCGGGGAGTCGAACCCCGGTCTCCCGCGTGACAGGCGGGGATACTCACCACTATACTACCGAGGACTACATTAAGTGCTATGTGTTTTTGCTATTATTCCCTATGCTCTTTACCTTAATAAATCAGAATAGTGATAACCCTATCGAACAGAGAAAAGAAAGTCTGCTTAGGTGAACAAAAGAACTGTTTTTTAACTAATAACTACATGAATTATAAAATCAAAACTGAACAGTATTAACTTCTTAAAATTGAAAAATGAACATACGTATAAATTTACTTCAATTCAAAATAAATTGACACCACGTGTAAGCATAAAAAAAAAAGACACGGAAGCAAATGCGAATTGTCCCAGTGCTATAGAAAAAGGACGAAAACAAAATCCTCCCCGGCGGGGAATCGAACCCCGGTCTCCCGCGTGACAGGCAGGGATACTCACCACTATACTACCGAGGACTACATTAAGTGCTATGTGTTTTTGCTATTATTCCCTATGCTCTTTACCTTAATAAATCAGAATAGTGATAACCCTATCGAACAGAGAAAAGAAAGTCTGCTGAGGTGTACAAAAGAACTGTTTTTTAACTAATAACTACATGAATTATAAAATCAAAACTGAACAGTATTAACTTCTTAAAATTGAAAAATGAACATACGTATAAATTTACTTCAATTCAAAATAAATTGACACCACGTGTAAGCATAAAAAAAAAAGACACGGAAGCAAATGCGAATTGTCCCAGTGCTATAGAAAAAGGACGAAAACAAAATCCTCCCCGGCGGGGAGTCGAACCCCGGTCTCCCGCGTGACAGGCGGGGATACTCACCACTATACTACCGAGGACTACATTAAGTGCTATGTGTTTTTGCTATTATTCCCTATGCTCTTTACCTTAATAAATCAGAATAGTGATAACCCTATCGAACAGAGAAAAGAAAGTCTGCTTAGGTGAACAAAAGAACTGTTTTTTAACTAATAACTACATGAATTATAAAATCAAAACTGAACAGTATTAACTTCTTAAAATTGAAAAATGAACATACGTATAAATTTACTTCAATTCAAAATAAATTGACACCACGTGTAAGCATAAAAAAAAAAGACACGGAAGCAAATGCGAATTGTCCCAGTGCTATAGAAAAAGGACGAAAACAAAATCCTCCCCGGCGGGGAATCGAACCCCGGTCTCCCGCGTGACAGGCAGGGATACTCACCACTATACTACCGAGGACTACATTAAGTGCTATGTGTTTTTGCTATTATTCCCTATGCTCTTTACCTTAATAAATCAGAATAGTGATAACCCTATCGAACAGAGAAAAGAAAGTCTGCTGAGGTGTACAAAAGAACTGTTTTTTAACTAATAACTACATGAATTATAAAATCAAAACTGAACAGTATTAACTTCTTAAAATTGAAAAATGAACATACGTATAAATTTACTTCAATTCAAAATAAATTGACACCACGTGTAAGCATAAAAAAAAAAGACACGGAAGCAAATGCGAATTGTCCCAGTGCTATAGAAAAAGGACGAAAACAAAATCCTCCCCGGCGGGGAGTCGAACCCCGGTCTCCCGCGTGACAGGCGGGGATACTCACCACTATACTACCGAGGACTACATTAAGTGCTATGTGTTTTTGCTATTATTCCCTATGCTCTTTACCTTAATAAATCAGAATAGTGATAACCCTATCGAACAGAGAAAAGAAAGTCTGCTTAGGTGAACAAAAGAACTGTTTTTTAACTAATAACTACATGAATTATAAAATCAAAACTGAACAGTATTAACTTCTTAAAATTGAAAAATGAACATACGTATAAATTTACTTCAATTCAAAATAAATTGACACCACGTGTAAGCATAAAAAAAAAAGACACGGAAGCAAATGCGAATTGTCCCAGTGCTATAGAAAAAGGACGAAAACAAAATCCTCCCCGGCGGGGAATCGAACCCCGGTCTCCCGCGTGACAGGCAGGGATACTCACCACTATACTACCGAGGACTACATTAAGTGCTATGTGTTTTTGCTATTATTCCCTATGCTCTTTACCTTAATAAATCAGAATAGTGATAACCCTATCGAACAGAGAAAAGAAAGTCTGCTGAGGTGGACAAAAGAACTGTTTTTTAACTAATAACTACATGAATTATAAAATCAAAACTGAACAGTATTAACTTCTAAAATTGAAAAATGAACATACGTATAAATTTACTTCAATTCAAAATAAATTGACACCACGCGTAAGCATAAAAAAAAAGACACGGAAGCAAATGCGAATTGTCCCAGTGCAATAGAAAAAGGACGAAAACAAAATCCTCCCCGGCGGGGAATCGAACCCCGGTCTCCCGCGTGACAGGCGGGGATACTTACCACTATACTACCGAGGACTACATTAAGTGCTATGTGTTCTTGCTATTATTCCCTATACTCTTTACCTTAATAAATCAGAATAGTGATAACCCTATCGAACAGAGCAAAGAAAGTCTGCTGTGGTGGACAAAAGAACTGTTTTTTAACTAATAACTACATGAATTATAAAATCAAAACTGAACAGTATTAACTTCTTAAAATTGAAAAATGAACATACGTTCAAATTTACTTCAATTCAAAATAAATTGACACCACGCGTAAGCATAAAAAAAAAAGACACGGAAGCAAATGCGAATTGTCCCATTGCGATAGAAAAAGGACGAAAACAAAATCCTCCCCGGCGGGGAATCGAACCCCGGTCTCCCACGTGACAGGAGGGGATACTCACCACTATACTACCGAGGACTACATAATGTGCTATGTGTTTTTGCTATTATTCCCTATGCTCTTTACCTTAATAAATCAGAATAGTGATAACCCTATCGAACAGAGCAAAGAAAGTCTGCTGAGGTGGACAAAAGAACTGTTTTTTAACTAATAACTACATGAATTATAAAATCAAAACTGAACAGTATTAACTTCTTAAAATTGAAAAATGAACATACGTATAAATTTACTTCAATTCAAAATAAATTGACACCACGCGTAAGCATAAAAAAAAAGACACGGAAGCAAATACGAATTGTCCCAGTGCAATAGAAAAAAGACGAATACGAAATCCTCCCCGACGGGGAACGAACCCCGGTCTCCCGCGTGGCAGGGTGGGACACTCACCACTATACTCCCGAGGACTACATTAAGTGCAATGTGTTCTTGCTATTATTCCCTATGCTCTTTACCTTAGTAAATCAGAATAGTGATAAACCTATCGAACAGAGCAAAGAAAGTCTGCTGAGGTGGACAAAAGAACTGTTTTTTAACTAATAACTACATGAATTATAAAAACAAAACTGAACAGTATTAACTTCTTAAAATTGAAAAATGAACATACGGATAAATTTATTTCAATTCAAAATAAATTGACACCACGCATAAGCATAAAAAAAAAGACACGGAAGCAAATGCGAATTGTCCCAGTGCAATAGAAAAAAGGCGAAAACAAAATCCTCCCCGGCGGGAAATCGAACCCCGGTCTACCGCGTGACAGGCGGGGATACTCACCACTATACTACCGAGGACTGCATTAAGTGCTATGTGGTTTTGCTATTATTCCCTATGCTCTTTACCTTAATAAATCAGAATAGTGATAACCCTATCGAACACAGCAAGGAAAGTCTGCTGAAGGTGGACAAAAGAACTGTTTTTTAACTAATAACTACATGAATTATAAAATCAAAACTGAACAGTATTAACTTCTTAAAATTGAAAAATGAACATACGTATAAATTTACTTCAATTCAAAATAAATTGACACCACGTGTAAGCATAAAAAAAAAGACACGGAAGCAAATGCGAATTGTCCCAGTGCTATAGAAAAAGGACGAAAACAAAATCCTCCCCGGCGGGGAGTCGAACCCCGGTCTCCCGCGTGACAGGCGGGGATACTCACCACTATACTACCGAGGACTACATTAAGTGCTATGTGTTTTTGCTATTATTCCCTATGCTCTTTACCTTAATAAATCAGAATAGTGATAACCCTATCGAACAGAGAAAAGAAAGTCTGCTTAGGTGAACAAAAGAACTGTTTTTTAACTAATAACTACATGAATTATAAAATCAAAACTGAACAGTATTAACTTCTTAAAATTGAAAAATGAACATACGTATAAATTTACTTCAATTCAAAATAAATTGACACCACGTGTAAGCATAAAAAAAAAAGACACGGAAGCAAATGCGAATTGTCCCAGTGCTATAGAAAAAGGACGAAAACAAAATCCTCCCCGGCGGGGAATCGAACCCCGGTCTCCCGCGTGACAGGCAGGGATACTCACCACTATACTACCGAGGACTACATTAAGTGCTATGTGTTTTTGCTATTATTCCCTATGCTCTTTACCTTAATAAATCAGAATAGTGATAACCCTATCGAACAGAGAAAAGAAAGTCTGCTGAGGTGGACAAAAGAACTGTTTTTTAACTAATAACTACATGAATTATAAAATCAAAACTGAACAGTATTAACTTCTAAAATTGAAAAATGAACATACGTATAAATTTACTTCAATTCAAAATAAATTGACACCACGCGTAAGCATAAAAAAAAAGACACGGAAGCAAATGCGAATTGTCCCAGTGCAATAGAAAAAGGACGAAAACAAAATCCTCCCCGGCGGGGAATCGAACCCCGGTCTCCCGCGTGACAGGCGGGGATACTTACCACTATACTACCGAGGACTACATTAAGTGCTATGTGTTCTTGCTATTATTCCCTATACTCTTTACCTTAATAAATCAGAATAGTGATAACCCTATCGAACAGAGCAAAGAAAGTCTGCTGTGGTGGACAAAAGAACTGTTTTTTAACTAATAACTACATGAATTATAAAATCAAAACTGAACAGTATTAACTTCTTAAAATTGAAAAATGAACATACGTTCAAATTTACTTCAATTCAAAATAAATTGACACCACGCGTAAGCATAAAAAAAAAGACACGGAAGCAAATGCGAATTGTCCCATTGCGATAGAAAAAGGACGAAAACAAAATCCTCCCCGGCGGGGAATCGAACCCCGGTCTCCCACGTGACAGGCGGGGATACTCACCACTATACTACCGAGGACTACATTATGTGCTATGTGTTTTTGCTATTATTCCCTATGCTCTTTACCTTAATAAATCAGAATAGTGATAACCCTATCGAACAGAGCAAAGAAAGTCTGCTGAGGTGGACAAAAGAACTGTTTTTTAACTAATAACTACATGAATTATAAAATCAAAACTGAACAGTATTAACTTCTTAAAATTGAAAAATGAACATACGTATAAATTTACTTCAATTCAAAATAAATTGACACCACGCGTAAGCATAAAAAAAAAGACACGGAAGCAAATACGAATTGTCCCAGTGCAATAGAAAAAAGACGAATACGAAATTCCTCCCCGACGGGGAACGAACCCCGGTCTCCCGCGTGGCAGGGTGGGACACTCACCACTATACTACCGAGGACTACATTAAGTGCTATGTGTTCTTGCTATTATTCCCTATACTCTTTACCTTAATAAATCAGAATAGTGATAACCCTATCGAACAGAGCAAAGAAAGTCTGCTGTGGTGGACAAAAGAACTGTTTTTTAACTAATAACTACATGAATTATAAAATCAAAACTGAACAGTATTAACTTCTTAAAATTGAAAAATGAACATACGTTCAAATTTACTTCAATTCAAAATAAATTGACACCACGCGTAAGCATAAAAAAAAAGACACGGAAGCAAATGCGAATTGTCCCATTGCGATAGAAAAAGGACGAAAACAAAATCCTCCCCGGCGGGGAATCGAACCCCGGTCTCCCACGTGACAGGCGGGGATACTCACCACTATACTACCGAGGACTACATTATGTGCTATGTGTTTTTGCTATTATTCCCTATGCTCTTTACCTTAATAAATCAGAATAGTGATAACCCTATCGAACAGAGCAAGGAAAGTCTGCTGAAGGTGGACAAAAGAACTGTTTTTTAACTAATAACTACATGAATTATAAAATCAAAACTGAACAGTATTAACTTCTAAAATTGAAAAATGAACATACGTATAAATTTACTTCAATTCAAAATAAATTGACACCACGCGTAAGCATAAAAAAAAAAGACACGGAAGCAAATGCGAATTGTCCCAGTGCACCAGAAAAAGGACGAAAACAAAATCCTCCCCGACGGAGAATCGAACCCCGGTCTCCCGCGTGACAGGCGGGGATACTCACCACTATACTACCGAGGACTACATAATGTGCTATGTGTTTTTGCTATTATTCCCTATGCTCTTTACCTTAATAAATCAGAATAGTGATAACCCTATCGAACAGAGCAAAGAAAGTCTGCTGAGGTGGACAAAAGAACTGTTTTTTAACTAATAACTATATGAATTATAAAATCAAAACTGAACAGTATTAACTTCTTAAAATTGAAAAATGAACATACGTATAAATTTACTTCAATTCAAAATAAATTGACACCACGCGTAAGCATAAAAAAAAAGACACGGAAGCAAATACGAATTGTCCCAGTGCAATAGAAAAAAGACGAATACGAAATCCTCCCCGACGGGGAACGAACCCCGGTCTCCCGCGTGGCAGGGTGGGACACTCACCACTATACTACCGAGGACTACATTAAGTGCAATGTGTTCTTGCTATTATTCCCTATGCTCTTTACCTTAGTAAATCAGAATAGTGATAAACCTATCGAACAGAGCAAAGAAAGTCTGCTGAGGTGGACAAAAGAACTGTTTTTTAACTAATAACTACATGAATTATAAAAACAAAACTGAACAGTATTAACTTCTTAAAATTGAAAAATGAACATACGGATAAATTTACTTCAATTCAAAATAAATTGACACCACGCATAAGCATAAAAAAAAAAAAAAGACACGGAAGCAAATGCGAATTGTCCCAGTGCAATAGAAAAAAGACGAAAACAAAATCCTCCCCGGCGGGTAATCGAACCCCGGTCTACCGCGTGACAGGCGGGGATACTCACCACTATACTACCGAGGACTGCATTAAGTGCTATGTGGTTTTGCTATTATTCCCTATGCTCTTTACCTTAATAAATCAGAATAGTGATAACCCTATCGAACACAGCAAGGAAAGTCTGCTGAAGGTGGACAAAAGAACTGTTTTTTAACTAATAACTACATGAATTATAAAATCAAAACTGAACAGTATTAACTTCTTAAAATTGAAAAATGAACATACGTATAAATTTACTTCAATTGAAAATAAATTGACACCACGCGTAAGCATAAAAAAAAGACACGGAAGCAAATGCGAATTGTCCCAGTGCAATAGAAAAAGGACGAAAACGAAATCCTCCCCGGCGGAGAATCGAACACCGGTCTCCCGCGTGACAAGCGGGGATACTCACCACTATACTACCGAGGACTACATTAAGTGCTATGTGTTTTTGCTATTATTCCCTATGCTCTTTACCTTAATAAATCAGAATAGTGATAACCCTATCGAACAGAGAAAAGAAAGTCTGCTGAGGTGGACAAAAGAACTGTTTTTTAACTAATAACTACATGAATTATAAAATCAAAACTGAACAGTATTAACTTCTTAAAATTGAAAAATGAACATACGTATAAATTTACTTCAATTCAAAATAAATTGACACCACGTGTAAGCATAAAAAAAAAAAGACACGGAAGCAAATGCGAATTGTCCCAGTGCTATAGAAAAAGGACGAAAACAAAATCCTCACCGGCGGGGAATCGAACCCCGGTCTCCCGCGTGACAGGCGGGGATACTCACCACTATACTACCGAGGACTACATTAAGTGCTATGTGTAATTGCTATTATTCCCTATGCTCTTTACCTTAATAAATCAGAATAGTGATAACCCTATCGAACAGAGAAAAGAAAGTCTGCTGAGGTGGACAAAAGAACTGTTTTTTAACTAATAACTACATGAATTATAAAATCAAAACTGAACAGTATTAACTTCTAAAATTGAAAAATGAACATACGTATAAATTTACTTCAGTTCAAAATAAATTGACACCACGCGTAAGCATAAAAAAAAAGACACGGAAGTAAATGCGAATTGTCCCAGTGCACCAGAAAAAGGACGAAAACAAAATCCTCCCCGGCGGGGAATCGAACCCCGGTCTCCCGCGTGACAGGCGGGGATACTTACCACTATACTACCGAGGACTACATCAAGTGCTATGTGTTCTTGCTATTATTCCCTATACTCTTTACCTTAATAAATCAGAATAGTGATAACCCTATCGAACAGAGCAAAGAAAGTCTGCCGTGGTGGACAAAAGAACTGTTTTTTAACTAATAACTACATGAATTATAAAATCAAAACTGAACAGTATTAACTTCTTAAAATTGAAAAATGAACATACGTTAAAATTTACTTCAATTCAAAATAAATTGACACCACGCGTAAGCATAAAAAAAAAAGACACGGAAGCAAATGCGAATTGTCCCATTGCGATAGAAAAAGGACATAAACAAAATCCTCCCCGGCGGGGAATCGAACCCCGGTCTCCCGCGTGACAGGCGGGGATACTCACCACTATACTACCGAGGACTACATTATGTGCTATGTGTTTTTGCTATTATTCCCTATGCTCTTTACCTTACTAAATCAGAATAGTGATAACCCTATCGAACAGAGCAAAGAAAGTCTGCTGAGGTGGACAAAAGAACTGTTTTTTAACTAATAACTACATGAATTATAAAATCAAAACTGAACAGTATTAACTTCTAAAATTGAAAAATGAACATACGTATAAATTTACTTCAATTCAAAATAAATTGACACCACGCGTAAGCATAAAAAAAAAGACACGGAAGCAAATGCGAATTGTCCCAGTGCACCAGAAAAAGGACGTAAACAAAATCCTCCCCGGCAGGGAATCGAACCCCGGTCTCCCGCGTGACAGGCGGGGATACTTACCACTATACTACCGAGGACTACATTAAGTGCTATGTGTTCTTGCTATTATTCCCTATACTCTTTACCTTAATAAATCAGAATAGTGATAACCCTATCGAACAGAGCAAAGAAAGTCTGCTGTGGTGGACAAAAGAACTGTTTTTTAACTAATAACTACATGAATTATAAAATCAAAACTGAACAGTATTAACTTCTTAAAATTGAAAAATGAACATACGTATAAATTTACTTCAATTCAAAATAAATTGACACCACGTGTAAGCATAAAAAAAAAAGACACGGAAGCAAATGCGAATTGTCCCAGTGCTATAGAAAAAGGACGCAAACAAAATCCTCCCCGGCGGGGAATCGAACCCCGGTCTCCCGCGTGACAGGCGGGGATACTCACCACTATACTACCGAGGACTACATTAAGTGCTATGTGTTTTTGCTATTATTCCCTATGCTCTTTACCTTAATAAA
Organism: Metellina segmentata; assembly: GCA_947359465.1. NCBI lineage: Eukaryota > Metazoa > Arthropoda > Arachnida > Araneae > Tetragnathidae > Metellina > Metellina segmentata. The sequence continues at coordinate 86,074,510 of OX375874.1, forward strand.
TCAGAATAGTGATAACCCTATCGAACAGAGAAAAGAAAGTCTGCTGTGGTGGACAAAAGAACTGTTTTTTAACTAATAACTACATGAATTATAAAATCAAAACTGAACAGTATTAACTTCTAAAATTGAAAAATGAACATACGTATAAATTTACTTCAGTTCAAAATAAATTGACACCACGCGTAAGCATAAAAAAAAAGACACGGAAGTAAATGCGAATTGTCCCAGTGCACCAGAAAAAGGACGAAAACAAAATCCTCCCCAGCGGGGAATCGAACCCCGGTATCCCGCGTGACAGGCGGGGATACTTACCACTATACTACCGAGGACTACATTAAGTGCTATGTGTTCTTGCTATTATTCCCTATACTCTTTACCTTAATAAATCAGAATAGTGATAACCCTATCGAACAGAGCAAAGAAAGTCTGCCGTGGTGGACAAAAGAACTGTTTTTTAACTAATAACTACATGAATTATAAAAACAAAACTGAACAGTATTAACTTCTTAAAATTGAAAAATGAACATACGGATAAATTTACTTCAATTCAAAATAAATTGACACCACGCATAAGCATAAAAAAAAAAAAAAGACACGGAAGCAAATGCGAATTGTCCCAGTGCAATAGAAAAAAGACGAAAACAAAATCCTCCCCGGCGGGTAATCGAACCCCGGTCTACCGCGTGACAGGCGGGGATACTCACCACTATACTACCGAGGACTGCATTAAGTGCTATGTGGTTTTGCTATTATTCCCTATGCTCTTTACCTTAATAAATCAGAATAGTGATAACCCTATCGAACACAGCAAGGAAAGTCTGCTGAAGGTGGACAAAAGAACTGTTTTTTAACTAATAACTACATGAATTATAAAATCAAAACTGAACAGTATTAACTTCTTAAAATTGAAAAATGAACATACGTATAAATTTACTTCAATTGAAAATAAATTGACACCACGCGTAAGCATAAAAAAAAGACACGGAAGCAAATGCGAATTGTCCCAGTGCAATAGAAAAAGGACGAAAACGAAATCCTCACCGGCGGAGAATCGAACACCGGTCTCCCGCGTGACAAGCGGGGATACTCACCACTATACTACCGAGGACTACATTAAGTGCTATGTGTTTTTGCTATTATTCCCTATGCTCTTTACCTTAATAAATCAGAATAGTGATAACCCTATCGAACAGAGAAAAGAAAGTCTGCTGAGGTGGACAAAAGAACTGTTTTTTAACTAATAACTACATGAATTATAAAATCAAAACTGAACAGTATTAACTTCTTAAAATTGAAAAATGAACATACGTATAAATTTACTTCAATTCAAAATAAATTGACACCACGTGTAAGCATAAAAAAAAAAAGACACGGAAGCAAATGCGAATTGTCCCAGTGCTATAGAAAAAGGACGAAAACAAAATCCTCACCGGCGGGGAATCGAACCCCGGTCTCCCGCGTGACAGGCGGGGATACTCACCACTATACTACCGAGGACTACATTAAGTGCTATGTGTAATTGCTATTATTCCCTATGCTCTTTACCTTAATAAATCAGAATAGTGATAACCCTATCGAACAGAGAAAAGAAAGTCTGCTGAGGTGGACATAAGAACTGTTTTTTAACTAATAACTACATGAATTATAAAATCAAAACTGAACAGTATTAACTTCTAAAATTGAAAAATGAACATACGTATAAATTTACTTCAGTTCAAAATAAATTGACACCACGCGTAAGCATAAAAAAAAGACACGGAAGTAAATGCGAATTGTCCCAGTGCACCAGAAAAAGGACGAAAACAAAATCCTCCCCGGCGGGGAATCGAACCCCGGTCTCCCGCGTGACAGGCGGGGATACTTACCACTATACTACCGAGGACTACATCAAGTGCTATGTGTTCTTGCTATTATTCCCTATACTCTTTACCTTAATAAATCAGAATAGTGATAACCCTATCGAACAGAGCAAAGAAAGTCTGCCGTGGTGGACAAAAGAACTGTTTTTTAACTAATAACTACATGAATTATAAAATCAAAACTGAACAGTATTAACTTCTTAAAATTGAAAAATGAACATACGTTAAAATTTACTTCAATTCAAAATAAATTGACACCACGCGTAAGCATAAAAAAAAAAGACACGGAAGCAAATGCGAATTGTCCCATTGCGATAGAAAAAGGACATAAACAAAATCCTCCCCGGCGGGGAATCGAACCCCGGTCTCCCGCGTGACAGGCGGGGATACTCACCACTATACTACCGAGGACTACATTATGTGCTATGTGTTTTTGCTATTATTCCCTATGCTCTTTACCTTACTAAATCAGAATAGTGATAACCCTATCGAACAGAGCAAAGAAAGTCTGCTGAGGTGGACAAAAGAACTGTTTTTTAACTAATAACTACATGAATTATAAAATCAAAACTGAACAGTATTAACTTCTTAAAATTGAAAAATTAACATACGTATAAATTTACTTCAATTCAAAATAAATTGACACCACGTGTAAGCATAAAAAAAAAGACACGGAAGCAAATGCGAATTGTCCCAGTGCTATAGAAAAAGGACGAAAACAAAATCCTCCCCGGCGGGGAATCGAACCCCGGTCTCCCGCGTGACAGGCGGGGATACTCACCACTATACTACCGAGGACTACATTAAGTGCTATGTGTTTTTGTTATTATTCCCTATGCTCTTTACCTTAATAAATCAGAATAGTGATAACCCTATCGAACAGAGCAAAGAAAGTCTGCTGTGGTGGACAAAAGAACTGTTTTTTAACTAATAACTACATGAATTATAAAATCAAAACTGAACAGTATTAACTTCTTAAAATTGAAAAATGAACATACGTATAAATTTACTTCAATTCAAAATAAATTGACACCACGTGTAAGCATAAAAAAAAAAGACACGGAAGCAAATGCGAATTGTCCCAGTGCTATAGAAAAAGGACGCAAACAAAATCCTCCCCGGCGGGGAATCGAACCCCGGTCACCCGCGTGACAGGCGGGGATACTCACCACTAAAATACCGAGGACTACATTAAGTGCTATGTGTTTTTGCTATTATTCCCTATGCTCTTTACCTTAATAAATCAGAATAGTGATAACCCTATCGAACAGAGAAAAGAAAGTCTGCTGTGGTGGACAAAAGAACTGTTTTTTAACTAATAACTACATGAATTATAAAATCAAAACTGAACAGTATTAACTTCTAAAATTGAAAAATGAACATACGTATAAATTTACTTCAGTTCAAAATAAATTGACACCACGCGTAAGCATAAAAAAAAAGACACGGAAGTAAATGCGAATTGTCCCAGTGCACCAGAAAAAGGACGAAAACAAAATCCTCCCCAGCGGGGAATCGAACCCCGGTATCCCGCGTGACAGGCGGGGATACTTACCACTATACTACCGAGGACTACATTAAGTGCTATGTGTTCTTGCTATTATTCCCTATACTCTTTACCTTAATAAATCAGAATAGTGATAACCCTATCGAACAGAGCAAAGAAAGTCTGCTGAGGTGGACAAAAGAACTGTTTTTTAACTAATAACTACATGAATTATAAAATGAAAACTGAACAGTATTAACTTCTTAAAATTGAAAAATTAACATACGTATAAATTTACTTCAATTCAAAATAAATTGACACCACGTGTAAGCATAAAAAAAAAGACACGGAAGCAAATGCGAATTGTCCCAGTGCTATAGAAAAAGGACGAAAACAAAATCCTCCCCGGCGGGGAATCGAACCCCGGTCTCCCGCGTGACAGGCGGGGATACTCACCACTATACTACCGAGGACTACATTAAGTGCTATGTGTTTTTGCTATTATTCCCTATGCTCTTTACCTTAATAAATCAGAATAGTGATAACCCTATCGAACAGAGAAAAGAAAGTCTGCTGAGGTGGACAAAAGAACTGTTTTTTAACTAATAACTACATGAATTATAAAATCAAAACTGAACAGTATTAACTTCTTAAAATTGAAAAATGAACATACGGATAAATTTACTTCAATTCAAAATAAATTGACACCACGCATAAGCATAAAAAAAAAAAGACACGGAAGCAAATGCGAATTGTCCCAGTGCAATAGAAAAAAGACGAAAACAAAATCCTCCCCGGCGGGAAATCGAACCCCGGTCTACCACGTGACAGGCGGGGATACTCACCACTATACTACCGAGGACTGCATTAAGTGCTATGTGGTTTTGCTATTATTCCCTATGCTCTTTACCTTAATAAATCAGAATAGTGATAACCCTATCGAACACAGCAAGGAAAGTCTGCTGAAGGTGGACAAAAGAACTGTTTTTTAACTAATAACTACATGAATTATAAAATCAAAACTGAACAGTATTAACTTCTTAAAATTGAAAAATGAACATACGTATAAATTTACTTCAGTTCAAAATAAATTGACAACACGCGTAAGCATAAAAAAAAGACACGGAAGTAAATGCGAATTGTCCCAGTGCACCAGAAAAAGGACGAAAACAAAATCCTCCCCGGCGGGGAATCGAACCCCGGTATCCCGCGTGACAGGCGGGGATACTTACAACTATACTACCGAGGACTACATTATGTGCTATGTGTTTTTGCTATTATTCCCTATGCTCTTTACCTTAATAAATCAGAATAGTGATAACCCTATCGAACAGAGCAAAGAAAGTCTGCTGAGGTGGACAAAAGAACTGTTTTTTAACTAATAACTACATGAATTATAAAATCAAAACTGAACAGTATTAACTTCTTAAAATTGAAAAATTAACATACGTATAAATTTACTTCAATTCAAAATAAATTGACACCACGCGTAAGCATAAAAAAAAAAGACACGGAAGCAAATGCGAATTGTCCCAGTGCACCAGAAAAAGGACGTAAACAAAATCCTCCCCGGCAGGGAATCGAACCCCGGTCTCCCGCGTGACAGGCGGGGATACTTACCACTATACTACCGAGGACTCCATTAAGTGATATGTGTTCTTGCTATTATTCCCTATACTCTTTACCTTAATAAATCAGAATAGTGATAACCCTATCGAACAGAGCAAAGAAAGTCTGCTGTGGTGGACAAAAGAACTGTTTTTTAACTAATAACTACATGAATTATAAAATCAAAACTGAACAGTATTAACTTCTTAAAATTGAAAAATGAACATACGTATAAATTTACTTCAATTCAAAATAAATTGACACCACGTGTAAGCATAAAAAAAAAAGACACGGAAGCAAATGCGAATTGTCCCAGTGCTATAGAAAAAGGACGCAAACAAAATCCTCCCCGGCGGGGAATCGAACCCCGGTCTCCCGCGTGACAGGCGGGGATACTCACCACTATACTACCGAGGACTACATTAAGTGCTATGTGTTTTTGCTATTATTCCCTATGCTCTTTACCTTAATAAATCAGAATAGTGATAACCCTATCGAACAGAGAAAAGAAAGTCTGCTGAGGTGGACAAAAGAACTGTTTTTTAACTAATAACTACATGAATTATAAAATCAAAACTGAACAGTATTAACTTCTAAAATTGAAAAATGAACATACGTATAAATTTACTTCAATTCAAAATAAATTGACACCACGCGTAAGCATAAAAAAAAAGACACGGAAGCAAATGCGAATTGTCCCAGTGCACCAGAAAAAGGACGAAAACAAAATCCTCCCCGGCGGGGAATCGAACCCCGGTTTCCCGCGTGACAGGCGGGGATACTTACCACTATACTACCGAGGACTACATTAAGTGCTATGTGTTCTTGCTATTATTCCCTATACTCTTTACCTTAATAAATCAGAATAGTGATAACCCTATCGAACAGAGCAAAGAAAGTCTGCTGTGGTGGCCAAAAGAACTGTTTTTTAACTAATAACTACATGAATTATAAAATCAAAACTGAACAGTATTAACTTCTTAAAATTGAAAAATGAACATACGTTAAAATTTACTTCAATTCAAAATAAATTGACACCACGCGTAAGCATAAAAAAAAAGACACGGAAGCAAATGCGAATTGTCCCATTGCGATAGAAAAATTACGAAAACAAAATCCTCCCCGGCGGGGAATCGAACCCCGGTCTCCCGCGTGACAGGCGGGGATACTCACCACTATACTACCGAGGACTACATTATGTGCTATGTGTTTTTGCTATTATTCCCTATGCTCTTTACCTTAATAAATCAGAATAGTGATAACCCTTTCGAACAGAGCAAAGAAAGTCTGCTGAGGTGGACAAAAGAACTGTTTTTTAACTAATAACTACATGAATTATAAAATCAAATCTGAACAGTATTAACTTCTTAAAATTGAAAAATGAACATACGTATAAATTTACTTCAATTCAAAATAAATTGACACCACGCGTAAGCATAAAAAAAAAGACACGGAAGCAAATGCGAATTGTCCCAGTGCAATAGAAAAAAGACGAATACGAAATCCTCCCCGACGGGGAATCGAACCCCGGTCTCCCGCGTGGCAGGGTGGGACACTCACCACTATACTACCGAGGACTACATTAAGTGCAATGTGTTCTTGCTATTATTCCCTATGCTCTTTACCTTAGTAAATCAGAATAGTGATAAACGTATCGAACAGAGCAAAGAAAGTCTGCTGAGGTGGACAAAAGAACTGTTTTTTAACTAATAACTACATGAATTATAAAAACAAAACTGAACAGTATTAACTTCTTAAAATTGAAAAATGAACATACGGATAAATTTACTTCAATTCAAAATAAATTGACACCACGCATAAGCATAAAAAAAAAAGACACGGAAGCAAATGCAAATTGTCCCAGTGCACCAGAAAAAGGACGAAAACAAAATCCTCCCCGGCGGGAAATCGAACCCCGGTCTACCGCGTGACAGGCGGGGATACTCACCACTATACTACCGAGGACTACATTAAGTGCTATGTGTTTTTGCTATTATTCCCTATGCTCTTTACCTTAATAAATCAGAATAGTGATAACCCTATCGAACAGAGAAAAGAAAGTCTGCTGAGGTGGACAAAAGAACTGTTTTTTAACTAATAACTACATGAATTATAAAATCAAAACTGAACAGTATTAACTTCTAAAATTGAAAAATGAACATCCGTATAAATTTACTTCAATTCAAAATAAATTGACACCACGCGTAAGCATAAAAAAAAAGACACGGAAGCAAATGCGAATTGTCCCATTGCGATAGAAAAAGGACAAAAACAAAATCCTCCCCGGCGGGGAATCGAACCCCGGTCTCCCGCGTGACAGGCGGGGATACTCACCACTATACTACCGAGGACTACATTATGTGCTATGTGTTTTTGCTATTATTCCCTATGCTCTTTACCTTAATAAATCAGAATAGTGATAACCCTATCGAACAGAGCAAAGAAAGTCCGCTGAGGTGGACAAAAGAACTGTTTTTTAACAAATAACTACATGAATTATAAAATCAAAACTGAACAGTATTAACTTCTTAAAATTGAAAAATGAACATACGTATAAATTTACTTCAATTCAAAATAAATTGACACCACGTGTAAGCATAAAAAAAAGACACGGAAGCAAATGCGAATTGTCCCAGTGCTATAGAAAAAAGACGAAAACAAAATCCTCCCCGGCGGGGAATCGAACCCCGGTCTCCCGCGTGACAGGCGGGGATACTCACCACTATACTACCGAGGACTACATTATGTGCTATGTGTTTTTGCTATTATTCCCTATGCTCTTTACCTTAATAAATCAGAATAGTGATAACCCTATCGAACAGAGCAAAGAAAGTCTGCTGAGGTGGACAAAAGAACTGTTTTTTAACTAATAACTACATGAATTATAAAATCAAAACTGAACAGTATTAACTTCTTAAAATTGAAAAATGAACATACGTATAAATTTACTTCAATTCAAAATAAATTGACACCACGCGTAAGCATAAAAAAAAAAGACACGGAAGCAAATGCGAATTGTCCCATTGCGATAGAAAAAGGACGAAAACAAAATCCTCCCCGGCGGGGAATCGAACCCCGGTCTCCCGCGTGACAGGCGGGGATACTCACCACTATACTACCGAGGACTACATTAAGTGCTATGTGTTTTTGCTATTATTCCCTATGCTCTTTACCTTAATAAATCAGAATAGTGATAACCCTATCGAACAGAGAAAAGAAAGTCTGCTGAGGTGGACAAAAGAACTGTTTTTTAACTAATAACTACATGAATTATAAAATCAAAACTGAACAGTATTAACTTCTAAAATTGAAAAATGAACATACGTATAAATTTACTTCAATTCAAAATAAATTGACACCACGCGTAAGCATAAAAAAAAAGACACGGAAGCAAATGCGAATTGTCCCAGTGCAATAGAAAAAAGACGAATACGAAATCCTCCCCGACGGGGAATCCAACCCCGGTCTCCCGCGTGGCAGGGTGGGACACTCACCACTATACTACCGAGGACTACATTAAGTGCAATGTGTTCTTGCTATTATTCCCTATGCTCTTTACCTTAGTAAATCAGAATAGTGATAAACCTATCGAACAGAGCAAAGAAAGTCTGCTGTGGTGGACAAAAGAACTGTTTTTTAACTAATAACTACATGAATTATAAAATCAAAACTGAACAGTATTAACTTCTTAAAATTGAAAAATGAACATACGTTAAAATTTACTTCAATTCAAAATAAATTGACACCACGCGTAAGCATAAAAAAAAAAGACACGGAAGCAAATGCGAATTGTCCCATTGCGATAGAAAAAGGACGAAAACAAAATCCTCCCCGGCGGGGAATCGAACCCCGGTCTCCCGCGTGACAGGCGGGGATACTCACCACTATACTACCGAGGACTACATTATGTGCTATGTGTTTTTGCTATTATTCCCTATGCTCTTTACCTTAATAAATCAGAATGGTGATAACCCTATCGAACAGAGCAAAGAAAGTCTGCTGAGGTGGACAAAAGAACTGTTTTTTAACTAATAACTACATGAATTATAAAATCAAAACTGAACAGTATTAACTTCTTAAAATTGAAAAATGAACATACGTATAAATTTACTTCAATTCAAAATAAATTGACACCACGCGTAAGCATAAAAAAAAAGACACGGAAGCAAATGCGAATTGTCCCAGTGCAATAGAAAAAAGACGAATACGAAATCCTCCCCGACGGGGAATCCAACCCCGGTCTCCCGCGTGGCAGGGTGGGACACTCACCACTATACTACCGAGGACTACATTAAGTGCAATGTGTTCTTGCTATTATTCCCTATGCTCTTTACCTTAGTAAATCAGAATAGTGATAAACCTATCGAACAGAGCAAAGAAAGTCTGCTGAGGTGGACAAAAGAACTGTTTTTTAACTAATAACTACATGAATTATAAAAACAAAACTGAACAGTATTAACTTCTTAAAATTGAAAAATGAACATACGGATAAATTTACTTCAATTCAAAATAAATTGACACCACGCATAAGCATAAAAAAAAAAAAAAGACACGGAAGCAAATGCGAATTGTCCCAGTGCACTAGAAAAAGGACGAAAACAAAATCCTCACCGGCGGGAAATCGAACCCCGGTCTACCGCGTGACAGGCGGGGATACTCACCACTATACTACCGAGGACTACATTAGGTGCTAAGTGTTTTTGCTATTATTCCCTATGCTCTTTACCTTAATAAATCAGAATAGTGATAACCCTATCGAACAGAGAAAAGAAAGTCTGCTGAGGTGGACAAAAGAACTGTTTTTTATCTAATAACTACATGAATTATAAAATCAAAACTGAACAGTATTAACTTCTTAAAATTGAAAAATGAACATACGTATAAATTTACTTCAATTCAAAATAAATTGACACCACTTGTAAGCATAAAAAAAAGACACGGAAGCAAATGCGAATTGTCCCAGTGCTATAGAAAAAGGACGAAAACAAAATCCTCCCCGGCGGGGAATCGAACCCCGGTCTCCCGCGTGACAGGCGGGGATACTTACCACTATACTACCGAGGACTACATTAAGTGCTATGTGTTCTTGCTATTATTCCCTATACTCTTTACCTTAAAAAATCAGAATAGTGATAACCCTATCGAACAGAGCAAAGAAAGTCTGCTGTGGTGGACAAAAGAACTGTTTTTTAACTAATAACTACATGAA